>RCWM02000050.1:2737500-4122296 GCA_003667255.2 Euschistus heros
ATCACTCAGTCCAGACGATACAATTTTATAATTTACAGTAAACTCTCTCTTATCCGGCGTTCAATAAACCGGCGTGCACCCTTAACCCTCACTCTTAAAAAAGGAATATTCTAACCGTATTTCAAATTTATATAATAGAATTAATGTCTTATACTTACCTGAAAACAAAATGAGGTATAAAAGATTAAAATAATTTTTAATTATTATTTTATCTTATACATCATTTGTATATTTATGAATAATTACATATATCTGATCGTTTTGTGATATATACTACTGTAAATAAAACAGTTATACAATATTTTATTACATGCATCCATATGTACTTAACAACAACCCATATATAATTTATAATTACCTATAATTTGTAAAAAATAAAATTATTAAAAATATTTACTAGAAAAGAAAATAATGCTTAAGTTGTATCATATTTTTAACGGCAAACTTCCTAACCGAAAAACAATTTTTTTTTTTATTATCGGCATACTTTTCTAATCATAATTTATGGTTTCCGTTATCCGGCGTTTTCCCTTATCCGATGCAGTGTCGGTCCCAGTAACGCCGGATAAGGAAGAGTCTACTGTATTTATTTATAATTCGAAAAATGTCAGCTTTTAAATAACAATAATTAGGGGAGAAAAATTATTAGCATAATAGAAGAAAACAAGAATGGAACATAATACATATCCGCACGTTGCTGGACTCCCATATATTTGCATTTAAATTTTGAAAGGAAGTTTTAAATAAATTTACATTAGAGGTTATACAATGTATACGAAGACGTCGGCTACCGTGTGATATCTTCTTTACAATTTTAAAATAAACATATTGTTATTTAATCAGCCTTTTCGAGTCAGAATGTTGACATACATTCATGGGCGATTTTACAATTGAGAATTCTAATTTTTACTAACATCCATGAAAATTACAGATCTGCCAAGTTACAAAAGATAAATCAAGAAAAATGAATTACAAATAATTAAGTAAAACTAAGTTGTGTTCAGAAACTATTATTATTAATATACCCAAACTTCATTTGATACATAAATATGAGTCATCTACATCATCATATGCCATAGAATCAATAGATGCATATAATGACCCAAATGACTAAAAATGGCGGTCGCATGTTTATATCCATTGGCATCCAGAATATTAGAAATGGTTTGGAATGTGTCAGTCCATATTTGTTTCTCACCACTACATTTGTTTACAAACACGATAGCTAAAACACGAGAAGCAGTCCTTGTAATCACTCGGATTCCCTAACCCGTTTTTGTAATAGGTTCTTATTCAATATGCTGAAGATTACAACAGTCTAATACAACAAAATCTTTAGCGGTTAAAACGCTCGAAAATATGATAAATATGCTACTACCAGCGGTGGTTCTACAATCAATCCACAGTTCTCCAATCAGTGAGAGGATTTTCCACTAAGGAGCCGAGAGTTTTGCTTTCCGATCTCTTGCAGACCTAGTAAGTCTAGTGGAATAAAAACAAGAGTTGCTGGACCTAAATTGGGTAAATTGTGGTTCTGTTGGTAATTATTGACCAGAGGTAAATAAATCCGAATATCAGACGGACAGCCGATTTTTTCCTTCTTTGTAAAATATTTTTTATTAATGATTTCCAAAAAATAGCTATTATCAAATTAATGTTACAATCAGTATCAATTAAAGGGAGTAAGCAAAAAGTAATGAATCTATTCATACAATATATACATTCAAAGTAATCTGTAACTTTATAGATATAAAATAAATTTTAAGAAAATAGATACTCCGATTACTCCAACATTTCCTTTACAAGCGTTCAAAGCACCCAATAGAGTACAAAAGACTTATTTACATGACAGTTACTAGACCAATTTGGACATACGGAGTTGAGCTTCGGGGCTCCACTAAACTTTCCAATACTTCTCATTTCAAATCCAAAATACGTCGTAATATCGTCAATGCTCCTTATTATGTCACACACAAACTTATTCATAAAGATCTTGAGGTTCCGAATGCTGCAGATTTCGAATTTGGCAGAAACCAGATACCTATCCTTTCATAGTAAACTCCATAGCATCTCGAATCCTCTCCCAACTTGCTGCACATTAAATTCCCAATAATCCTCCGGGGCGTCTGAAAAGAAGATGGTCAAGAAACCTTCTAATGTAGAACTGAAGTTGAAGTTCAATTAGTGAGTGTTTTTTTTCATGTTATTGACAAGTCATGTAATAATTTTTTTAAATTTACTTATTGTATATTTGTAAATAACAATAAATAGAAAAAAAATGTATAGATATAATTTAAATTTTTAAAAATTAGATACACATACACAATATATACAAACACTCAGCCTAGGAAATCCCGAACCAAGCTTACTTTCCTACTAATGGGGGGGGGGGGGGGGGTTGTTAACCACCTCCAAGAGATCCCAGTGCTGCTCCCGCAGCTGCGTCCCTGGTTTTAAATTCTAGCGAAGGCTGAGCACTATAGCCACAGAAGGAAGCTTTTGCCAGAACTTAACTATAAATACGTATTTATAAACAGTCTCGGTAACACTGGCTTTTTAATCTGCGAGGTTTATAGAATGTATTAAAAGTTGTAATGATTTATCCAGAAGGTTGGGATTGTTAGAAAAGTATAATACAGAAAGATCTAGTAGAAATTTTTTGGCCGATCTACAAGTAACGAAACAAACAATTTACCCGATCAAGTAAATACAGCAAACCTTCCTACGAATAACCGAGGGAAAAAAACTGAAAACTACATCCACTTAAAAGGATCTGGGGTTGACGTAAAATTATCTGAAAGTAGAATTCAGCTTGGCTCCACAATTACTTATTTTAATAACCAATTTATATTTATATTGGACAGACCAATATATTTCAAGAACAAAAAAAAAAGCTTTTTTAGTCAATTCAAAAATTTTGTGATTCCGAAAATAAAATTTTTATAAAGCTTAAGTAGAGGATATATACACATACATAACGTATGTGAATGTAAATGCACGAGCTCTAATGAACCCCTTTAAAATAAGTATAGAAATGAAAAGGATTTTCTAAATTAAGGCATGCTGAAGAACTATGGAACAACCCACAGGAACTGATCAGTCGTTCGTGAATGAACGAGATTAAGGTGGGTGGAGCTCCAAGAAATTATCAGCCTCTATACAAATGTGAATGGTACAGTAGTTACAAAGAGACCGCGTGGGAGTCCACAAATCAGATGAATAGATAAAATAAACAAATATACCATTGAACAAAATTAAATAATCTCAAAAGAGAGAACATGCAAAACAAAGTGTCCAAAGAAAATCATTTTATTGATTTTGTTTTACTGCGAAACTAATGACGATGCAGGCAGTTGGGGGTGTCCAATTATGAGAACACATTAAAATATTTTTGATTTTTTTTTTAAACATTTATTCATATTTACAACTAGATACATTATATACAAGTAAATTTGAGGAAAATAATTACAATGGCATGTCAATAACATGTAAACAACTACTCTCTAATTGCACATAAATAGTTTCACATTTGAAGGTCTCTTGGCCATCTTGTTTTCAGACATGTATGATGATTATCGGGAATGGTGTGAGAAGCAAGTTGGGAGACTAGGAGATTCGAGGGGTATGGATTTTACAATAAAAGGGTAGGTATCGGTAGTAGGTATAGGTCTGGGCAAAATCAGCAACATGTGGAACATTAGGATCTTTATGAATAAGTTTATTTTTGACATAATAAGGAGCATCGAGAACATTATGAAGGATTTTGGATTGTAAGAATTGGATACGAGAAGAATTGAAAGGTTTAATGGAGCCATATAGCTCAACTCCTTATGTCTAAATTGATCTAATTACTGTTATGTAAATAAGTATTTTGTAATTTATTGGGAGGTTTGAACGTTTGTCTAGTAAATGTTGGAGTTGTCAGAAGCGACGAGAACTTTCTTGTATTTCAAGTCCGAAATGTCAACTAACATATAAGTTTAATAAGCCAAAGTTTCGGCCTAGAATGTCACTATTGTCTAATTCTTAGACAAAGAAAGTGGATTAAAAATATATATATAAGGAAAGAACAACAGTATGTAGATTAAAAAATAAACAAAAACAAAAACAACAGGAAATAAAAATTAAATATTAAAATTAGAAAACAAATAAATTCGGTATATTTTTCTATAAAGATAAAATGAGAGATTACAATAAAAGATGGGTGGTTGTAATAAGCCCTGATGAAAGCCTACATAGGCCAAAACGATTGACAATCTCGTATCCAATCTTTACAATCCAAAATCCTTCGAAAAATCCTCAATGCTCCTTACTATGTGACCAATAAACTTATCCATAAAGATCTTAATGTTCCATATGTTTCTGATTTAGCCCAAACCAGATACCTATCCTGCCATAGATACACTCCAATCCACTAGTCTCCCAACTTGCTTCCTCCTCCATCCCCGATAATCCTCCGAGGCGTCTGAAAAGAAGATGGCCTAGAGACCTTTTAGTGTAGATTTTATTGAAGTGCTACTAGTGAGTAGTTCTTCACAAGTTTTTTACATGCCATTGTATTTACTGTCAACACATTTACTTGTTGTATATTATTTTGTACAGTTGTAAATATCAATAAATGGAAAAAAAAAATTATATTTTGCTTTTATTGAACTATAACTAATATATGTTTTATTTATTTATATAAAACAAACAATCGTGATAGACCTATAAGTGATGGACCGTCAATTAGTTAAGCGTCATCACTGATGATCAATTGAAGTTTGTCGTTCGGAAATGTACTTGTGAAAATATTTTCTTGAATATCTAGCTGAAAGTTCTGGTAGGGTATATGATGAGAATTCCTAGAAGATTAGACTAAAATATGCTCCTCATTGCCTAACAATTGAACTTCGTGACGTCATATTTCAAGTTATCTGTACAAACGTGATCTGATCAAAGGAAAGCTGCAAATCATTAATTCACATTTGTTAATTATTTACTACTGAAGTTTGAAGGATAGAAATAGATAAATCATCTTGAAAGATATTATTTAGTTTTTATGCGCTCTTTGCGGCAAAACAGAGACCAATTTATGATTGAAACCAGCAGAAAAATAGGGACGCATTTCGTAAGTCGCACGTGGTTTGTTGAAACGGAAAACAGGAATGTTCACAAAAACTGCTGGGAATTTTTTAAATTATAAATGCAGAAACTTAAATAGCAATATCACCTCCATTCTTGCATGACTAACTATAAACAATAGCTAGTATTGCAAAACAAACTGTAACGTAGTAATGCACGTAGTAATAACGATTGTCTATTAAAATTATTATTTATAATAATAATATTATTTATTAAAATTATTATTATAATAACTATTAAAATTATTAAATAAATGAAGAAGAAGATGATCAGAGATGCAGTCTAATAGAAATGACACGTTAAAGCTATCGTTCGTCTCATCTCCGGTTTGGTGGTCCTGAAGAAGACGTGCAAGGTAGGTCGAAACGTTGGCACGCACTAAAGTATTTCTACTAAGACGTGTTTCTGTTGGACTGCATCTCTGCTCTTCTTCTTTGTTCAACTTAACAGTCAACTTTACTTTTATTATTATTAAGCAAATACTTAAGGTCAGCTCATATATTTTTTTCCTGAATCTCTAATTTCATTTATAAGTTAACGATCGAAAATTTTAATTCATGTGAAATCAATATACATTAACTAGTTATAAACACGTACTTTCACATATTTCTGAAACTAGAACGAATTGACAGTTCTGACTGTTTACAAAGGTACAGATAAAGTAAAATAAATGTGTGAATATGTATATACTCAATATACAGCCAACTATTGCTAATTTGAAACTCCATACGTTGAATTATTTAATATCCTTGAAAAATATAACTCTATAAGTATAACTCTAAGTATGCAAATTCAAAAACAAATCTTTCAGAGGTTCAAGTCTGAACGTGTCTCATACTTTTTGGTTTCGAATAACCACTTGTCATTTTGAACTACCAAATTATTTACCAAAAATTTGTATGTATATATGTTTAACCTGCGCATATCAAATTTTTCATTTGAATCCATGAATTTCAAATACATTAATATATTATATACATTAAATATTTTATAAATTCAAAATATTAGCTATACAACTCGAAATATCAAAATGCCAATATATTCAATTTAAACTATGTTCAACTCAAAGAAATTTTCATTGCCTTGAGGTTTGGGTTATCAAATTTTTACTCCTATCTTCAGTTTATTTACTTATTATTTCTGATATCGATTTAACTATATATAAATATACATATTTTGTCAAATAGTTTAGGATTATTAACTTAATACTGTTTGCATTTATTGTATGGATGGATTTGTAATATTTCGCAATCCTCTTGACTGAGGCATATAGTGACATTTTACAATAAAATAGTTATGTATAATAATAATCTGAATATGTCTCCTTTTTTATTACTTAATTATATGTATATTATTATTTTTTTATTAATTTCATATTAATATCTACATTTGTTAATTACGTAAATTAATTTATTTTCGTTTTATGTTTTCAATTAAACGGGTTTGGGAACAATTATTTTTAATTGGACGAAATTCGTGGATGCTATTGATTGTAAACGCAAAATTGAAACAACAAATACGAAAGAAATTTTTTTAAGATTTCACGCAAAAAATGATTTATAATAATTAATATAGTGTATCGATATAATAATTTTAAAAAAGAGTATTAATTGTTATTATTTTGGTATATAATTTGTTCTTTACCCTGAACACGCCAAAGGCTACAAATATTAAATTTACTTAAAAAGTTGTGGCTGAAGTATTTATCTTACGACCACCTTAGTGGATAGTTTTAAAAACTGCCAGAGATAAAACCTTTAACTTAAATGATATAAGGTTACTGACCGCGTAACCTACTTCTTATCAGTAACGGTTAGAAAACTGATTATTTCCGAACGATTTTTCAGAATATATTCTTGTTTTTCTAAATCTTTAGTTGTTTTTTTTAATATATAGTTTAAAAGTTCCTTTGAATTCAGAAAAAAAAAAATTCTATCCGAGAAATGGATTATTTAATGTGAACTTCTGATCAACGTTCTTTACATCAAATTTAGATTAAAAAAAAAAAAAAACAATTCAGTATAATTGTAAATAAAGAAACTAGGATATTAAGAAGAAATTAAAAAAAAAAGTTTAAAGATGACAAAAGATTAAATCCTCTTTAAGAATTGTATTATTTATATCTAAATACTAATAAAAAAACTTGTTGTTTATCAAATAAAATAAGCAATAAGGTTACCTTAGGAAAATGGGCTCATTTTCGCGTTCTGAGCTTTAAAATGCATAAGAAAAAAATATAGATTGATAAAAAAATGATAAATGTAACGGAACATTAAATAATAAAGATCATCAGATGTATTAAAACATCACAAGCAAAAACTAATTAATTAAACACCGAAATATTATATGGATAAACAATATGTTATATAAACAATATGGATAAACAATATGTAACAATACTATTACATAACCACATGACATTATATAAAAAATATAGGGATCATTCTAAAAAAAATGCCGTTTTGGGTTTAGAGATAGAGTAAATAAGTCGAAAAATGAACATTTCTCACTGATAGAGTATATGTGTATCATTTCTTAAGTTTGTTAAACTTTTTAAAAATACTTTGGAATCATAAGGTTTTTGTTTTTTTAATTTGTATAAATTTTTTTATGTCAACAGAAGTGATTTTTATGTCATAGGGGTTACCTAAATTAATTTATTTTTTTTTTAAATACAGAAGAACCTCGATAATCCGAACCTTTGTAATCCGAAAGCTCGATAATCCGAACGCCGTTCTGGGAAAAATAAAAATTATTATCTGAAAATCCGTGATTCAACACAAAAAAAAAAGTTCTTCAACCTGAGTTAAGAAAAAAAAAATGAGTGACTATTTTTCAAATGTTTAGTTTTTTATTTTCTTTAATTTTTTTATCTTTCTGTACAGCATAATTTTTTTTGTATGTACAGTACTGTACTTTCTGTGTGTGTATAAGATTGTATACATACTATGTAAAATATTACGAAATTCATGTGCAATATATTACATAAAATAAAGTTACCTTAATTAATTACCTTATAGCACAGTAGTATTTTATAAAACAAAATATTAACCTTTAACAATACAACGCGCTTTTTATTTTAGGGGACTAGTATGTCAGTGTTCATTTTTTGCATGCCTGATTAAAGCCTGGAAAGCACTTTGTTTGGTAATGCGAACGATTTGGTAGTCCGAACCACCCCCGGTCCCAATTAGTTCGGATTATCGAGGTTCTACTGTAAATTTTGTTAACATTTTTTCTGGGCTGCAATTAAATTAAATCATGGGACACCTAATTTTGCTTAGAATTGGTTATTGCGTTAATAATTAAATTATTTTTAAGGTAGGTAAAATGTAACTTTTAATCAGGAATGTTAACAACTTTTCTATAATTTAGTTTCGGTTTTCAAAAACGTGGTCTCATTTCACTCATAAGGAAAAAGTTTCAGGATTTAACCAAAAATCTTCACCTCACTGAAGAATGACGTTCGCGAGGCAACACTCCTGACATTCACCTCATTTTCCGATGCTGATGAACTTTTAGATATTTTTTTACCATTAAAAAAACTAATGAAACCAAAGTAAGCTCTTTGAGAATATAAATGTTATTTCTAGATGTAATAAAAATTGAGTCAAAGACATTTTATAGCGGTAATAATCCTGAACTGACATCTCTCCTCAAGAAACTGGAAGTAACTGGTTTTACAATCAGAAAACGATGCAATACTTTTGGAGGAAGTTCCCCTACCCTTTTGGAGTCAGTTTCTTGGAGATCGGAAAGAACAGTAACCCTGCTGACCAACAATTTAGTAAGATCATTGGGACAGCATTAATTTTATTTTTGCTAGGCAGTTTAGAACGACAGCACAAAAATAATAACACATTCAAGTTGAGTGAAAATGCTATGAAAATACTACGAGGCCGGAAATGATCAAGAACGTAGGACACCCATTGAATTGGCATGAATAGTCTTAAGAATCGATGATAGAAGATGTTAGAAGATTATGGCAATATTAAAAAAAATAATAATAAAAAAAAATGAATGACTTTGGAGTTGGTTAACGATTGATTACTGTTCATTTTATTCGTGAAATCAAGGCAAAAAGAAAATAGAACACCTTTAGAAATACGAGCTCGCTTTCAGTAGGATATCGACTGAATCTTTAAATTCTAAAGGAAAAGGAGAGTAAAGAAAGAAAGATCAACAAGGGGTTGTCGTGACAAAAAAATAATCAAATACTTGAGAGGAAAAAGGGGACCAAGAAGTGAATCAAAAGGGACTGGATAAGATTCGATTCCCTCTTGTTTAAGCCGCCACATTTTTTTTCTTCGCTTTTTCTTTCGATCGTCGTTTGTCTTTGTCTTTTTATTCAGTGTCAATGAGGTCTTTGACTTTCATTGTAGTGATATCATCATATAGTCCTTTTTTTCAGGATTTCAGCTAATTTTGGATTCTTTGTTTTTTATCTTATGTGTTTTCTATTTTTAACATACTTTATTATTTATTCATTAAACTTACTTTCCTACAGTCTCCTTTAATTAAATTCCACAGACATCAGTTGAGCAGATCTGCTACCTAAAACCCCATTTGGACAAACTTCTTACTTGGAATCGACATACGTGGAAGCTTTCGAAGCTCCAAATTAATCTTAAAAGACTTATTTACATAACACTAATTAGACTCATTTCAATGTACGGAGCTTCGGAGCTCCATAAAACCTTTCGATTCTTCTCGTATCCAATTGTTACAATCAACAATCCTCAATGCTCCTCACTTTGTCATAAACAAACTTATACCCAAAGATCATAATGTACCTTATGCTTCTGACTTAGCTCACACCAAATATCTATCCTTTCATAGTGAACTCCATGACCACTAAAATTCTCTGGTATCTTAACTCGCTTCCCCTCCTATTCCAGATAATCCCCCGAGGCGAAATAAAGATGGCCTCGGGACCTTCTAATATAGAACCTATTAAAGAGTTACAAATGGATAGTTGATTTAGCAATCGGCATGTTTTCATCATTTCATTCACTAGATTTATTTTTATGTCACTTGTATACAGTTGTAAATTTCACACAGCAGAGAATCAGTTCTTTCCGTGAATTATATTTTAATTCTTAATCGAAATGTAATATAAAAGTTGGAACTCTAAAAGGAAATGGTTATTTTAGCAATTTACATACGTTTTTATTTACAATTACTTGTAAGCTATTTTTGTGTTTTTTATATATTTATAGAAACAGACTACTACATTTACTAGTCAAACGTTCAAAGCTCTCAGTTAATTACGAATGACTTATTTACATGACTGTGATAAGACCTATTTGGACGTACGGAGTTGAGCTTTGGGGCTCTACTAAACCATCCAATTTATCTCGTATCCAATCCAAAATCCTTCCAAAAATCTTCTTACTTTGTCACCGATAAAATTATCTTTAAAGATCTTAATGTTCCATATGTTGCTGATTTAGCCCAAACTATCCTTACCTAGTGAGGAAACCTATCCTTTCATAGTAAACTCCATATCCACTCAAATCCATTAGTTTCTCAACTTGCTTCCCACTCCATTCCCGATAATCCTCTGAGTCGTTTGAAAAGATGATTGCCTGGAGATCTTCTAGTGTAGAATTTTTATTGAAGTGCTACCGATGAGTAGTTCTTTTCAAGTTTTGACATGTTATTGTAATCGTTATCAGATAATTTACTTGATGCATATATTTGTAAAGTTGTAAATTTCAAAAAATTGATTTTTTTTTTTTTTTAATTTATATTTAACACTCCAGTAGTCGCATGCCATCTGAGAGATTCCAGAGAAACATTTGTGAGTGTTGGCAGCGCTTGTTCAAACTTGCAAACCCCTACCTCCTTCTATCCTCCTACCCTAGTTCGAAAAACATGCCAGCGTAGTTTTGATAGACTTCTGAACAAGTGTTAACAAGTTATTGACTGAATCATCTCTGAGATCCTACGCGACTACTGTTGTAAGGATTTTTTTTTACGCTTAAGTAATATTTTAGGAAATGGAAACGAGGTACCAGTTAGGCGACTTTTTCTCCGACGTCTGGGGAGAGAATTAGTAGAAGAACAGCTGCAGAAGAGAAGAAAAATACTTACTCTTCCAACCGAAATGTTGAGCAGATTACAGAAGATCTCACCAGATGAAACTGCTTCTACTGTTGAAAAAAAGACTGATACTTGCTTTAAATTTTTTACTTCAATTTATAATTATTATGTCTATATATATTTTGAATTAATTTTTATTTTGTCTATCAAATATTTTGTAAAACAACTGTGTTCATTATTTTATACATTCAACATTTTTCCTTATTGTTTTATTTTTTATATTTCTTTCCAATTTTTTTAATAAACAACCATGACTAGAAATTTAATTATTTCAATCATTTTACCAATTTTCTATAATGTTAAAGTAATATTTTGTGTATAATTGGACATAATAGAAAAGGCATCTCACAGATGACATGCGACTACTTATGCTCCATATAGAGGCGAGACTACTGGAGTGTTAATGGATCAACGTCTGAGCAAAAGTACTTATACAAATAAAATGAAAAGGTTGTACGAAAAATTTCTTCCAGCAACACCTTTCCCAATAAACAGGAGAGAACAAACAGTAATAATGCGACTTAGAATTGGACACTCCAATGTGCACCTACTTGAGGGCAATCCTCCACAGAATTCGTTACTTTCAACTGCCTGCCGACAACGGATCATCTAGAGAATGATTGTACACGAATTTTACTATCCAGGACTTTGTGACATCTTCAAGAGTAACGAGAGGCTTTGAAACCCGATAACTGGAATAAACTGTTTACCCAACTCAAAGTTAACTACTTGTTTTAACTAATATAATTTTGATTTGAAATAACTTATATAATCTAATGTTTAATTGTAATAGCTAATAGAATGAAATATAGAATAGTAGAAATAATCTAATGTAATGTTGTAGTAATAATGTAACAGTGATAATGTATTTTTGTGTAATGTAATAGTTATGTAATGTTGAATTGTAACAACCAGCATAATGTATAATTTTGAATGTTAATAAGTAACATAATGTAATGGTGCCTCTAGCCTAAGTTCCTGTACACGGCACCTAAAATTGTGATTAAATAAAAAATAAATTTTAATATCCATTATTTAAACTAACTAAAGTAAATTTCTGAATTTCGATTTATTAAATAAACACCTAGTAATACACCAGCCTGCTTGTAAAAAACGGTACAAAAAAAAAAAAAAGTATATGCAGAGATCTGTGATAAGTTTTTAGAGGTATTTTCAGTGCCTGAATGGTGCGATCATAGTCATTTTTTTTTAACACAATTTTAGATACGACGCTCGCTCTGTAATAATTGTTTGGTTTACTGTTTATTTACACCTTAATAGCTATGGATTATCCAATTCGATTTAGCTCATCCATAACAATATAAATGTCCCATATGTTGCAAATTTTGAACAAGACACCTAATCTTCCATGAAAAGCTACATACTCAAATATACGAGTCTTATAACTTGCTTCTTGATTCCCGATAACACACCGCGGCGTCTGAAAAGAAGATGGCCTAGGAACCTTCTTAAATAGAACAATTCTTGATGTGCTTCTAATGATTAGTTCTTTACAAGTTATTGCCATGTATCTATACATTTCACCGCAAATTTACAAATGCATGTACAGTTGTAAATATGAATTAAGATATTTTTTTTTTTACAGTCTCTTAACTTTAACGCTTAGATTTTCTTTTCTGGGCTAAGTTGAAATATCTTAAATCCAGTATTGACCGGATATCGCGGCTAGTCCTTGGCTTGACCCCTAACGATTCCTTGCCGCTTACGAACATTTCGCATGACGCGGTCTTATAACCAGAAAATAATTTAATGACCTCCTAAAATGCCGGTTTTACGGGAAATGACGGCTTCATTATAGCGACATTAAATCTATCTTTTCTTAGATCTACTAAGAGTTTTGTTTGTCGAAGGATTATTGACATGCACTGAAAAACCGAACAGGGGGTTACCGGCGAGTTACGACTCGGGCCAAATTGCCGTTCGTGGTTCGGGGTAGTTTTCCTTTCATCTCGAAAAGAAAACTTTAGGTGTATTTATGAAACGGACGTAGGCCAGTTACGGTCGTTACTTATGCAGGCCGTGTTCTTCTATCTCTGAAATTATTCTGAAAATAGTGATAGTTCCTTCAGATATCCATACTAAATTATTGGAGCTATTTCACCTTATTAGTTCAACTATTTCGAACGAATGTTCATAATCATTAGAGATGGGCCGGCTAGTAGGGAAAGCTGACTATTCAGCTCCTTTTGTAGTCGGCGACTAGTCGGCAAAAAGCGCCTATTAGTCGGCCAGTTTTATTAATCTTTATTTCTACGATTTACGATAGGTTGATTAAAATGAAAACATGTCCTTCATAGTTTATAATTTTTATTTTTAATTCATCATTATAGTTTGTTATTTAATGTAGGAATAAGACTAAAACGACAAGAAACTGCCCGTCGCTATCGATTTCTTCAACATTTACTTGACAAACTCTCCAACCTTCCAATTAATTACAAAAGACTCATTTACATAACAATAATTATACCAATTTGGACATACAGATTTGAGCTTTGGGGCTCCACTAAACTATCCAATTCCTCTCGTATCCAATCCTTACAATCCAAAATCCTTAGAAAAATCCTAAATGCTCCTTACTTCGTCACAAACAAACGTATCCACATAGATCTTAATATACCTTACGTTTCTGACTTAGCTCAAACCAGATATCAATCCTTTCATAGCAAACTCCACAACCATTCAAATCCATTAGTATCACAACTTGCTTCTCATTCCATTCCAGATAACCCTCCGAGGCGCCTGAAAAGAAGATGGCCTCGGGACCTTCTAATATAGTCCTTCATCATATATTTATTTATAATCAATTATCGAACTTTTTTTTTTAATTTTCATTTATTGATATTTACAACTGTACAAAACAATATACATCAAGTAAATGCGTTGATAGTGAAAACAATGACATGTATATAACTTGTGAAGAACTACTCACCAGTAGAACTTCAATTAAAAAGGTCTCAAGGCCATCTTCTTTTTAAACACCTCGGAGGATTATTGTGGATTGGAGCTTACTATCTCGTTTGGGCTAAATCAGCAACATAAGGAACCCCTTTATGGATTAGTTTATTGGTCACAAAGTAAGGAGCATTATCGAACTTAAAGAAAGAATTTGATATTAACAAAACATTAGTTTGACAACTTCTAAAATACTTTATAAAGAACTTATGATCTTATCTGACAGTTATGGTTTTGTGACAAAATTAAAGAAAACAAAAAAATATATATAGGTATATAATTTTTTTAAACTATTTATTAATATTAAAATTTTATACATTATATACAAGTAGATTTAAGGAATATGAATACAATGACATGTCAAGAACTACTCACAAGTAGCACTTTAATAATTCTACATTTAAAGGTCTCTTGGCCATCTTCTTTTCATACGTGTCGGAGGATTATCGGGAATTAAGTGTGAGGCAAGACTAGTGGTTTGGGAGACTAGTAGATTTGAGTAGGTATGGAGTTTGCTATGAAAGGATAGGTATCTGGTTTGGGTCGAATAAGCCACATATGGAACATTAAGATCTTTATGGATAAGTTTGTTTGTGACATAATAAGTAGTGTGACACAAAGACTTGAGGATTTGATGAAGAATTTAGGATTGCAAGAATTGGCTACAAGAAGAATTGGAAGGTTCAGTGGAGGCTGAATTACGAATTAAGCACTCCTTATGACCAAATTGGTCTAATTACAATTACGTAATATTTCTTTTACGACTGGGTGAGCCCATGAAGGTTTTCCGACACCCTAATCGATCCACAGCTGGTACTACAGTCTTTAAAACAAGTAAGATCATTGTTAATATGAAGTACATAAAATTTTCTACAAATTATTTAGTTTTTTTTCCCCAACAAACCATTAAACCACTGGAATTTTTTAAAGGATTTTTCACATTGTAGTCGACTAGGAACAATTTAGGGGGAAAAAATGTTGTTTTTTTTCAATCGATTTTCATATTTTTTTGGGTGCTGAATATGAATTTAACTAAACTCATTCGAAAAAACTCGAGTGTTTTGACAAACAAATTAATAACTTCTAATTGTAATATTTCATTTGCTTGCTCCTTTATGAAAAACTACGCATTAAAATAATAGAATAATAATTATTAAAAACAATTTAAGTAATACCTGAAATTTCCTGTGTGTTGTTTTGTATGTTTTCTTATCTTTCTTTAAATCATTCGCCAATGTGTACTGGTTTCTAAATATTAATTGACGTATGTGGCACGTGAAATGATTCTTAGTCTTAATCGCATACATTATTCATTAAGCAATAAGTTATTGAATTGGTAACCGAAACTTGAATTTTGTTGCTCCATTAAACTATCTAATTCATCCCGTATCCAATCCAAAATCCTTAAAAAAATCCTCAATGCTCCTTACTTTGTCACAAACAAAATTATCTATAAAGATCTTAATGTACCATATGCTGCTGGTTTAGCTCAAACCGGATACCTATCCTCTTATAGTAAACTACATAACTATTCCACTATTATCTCCACTCGCTTCCCATTGTATTCCCGATAACCCTCCGAGGCGTCTGAAAAGAAGATGGCTTCGGGACTAAAATAGAACTTTTATTGAAGTGCTACCAATGGCTAGTTTATTTACAAGCATTTAACATTTTATTACGAGCATTATCATCTCATTTACTTGATGTATTGCTATTATATCTTTTACACATGTGTATATTTCAATAAATGGCTTTAAAAAAAATAAAATTTTAAGATATTACTAAAAAATAACTTTATATCTTAGTTAATTTTATTCATTTAGTAACTTTATTTATTGTATATCATAGTTAACCATAGTAACCATTAACATAGTAATCTATTCGTTGTATTCTATGAATTTTTATATATTTAGCAGAAAAAATGGTTGTATACCATATTCCATGACCGTGCTATTTGTATGTTTGAAATAGATATTTTCAAATATGTGATTTTACAAATTTATTATTATTTCAATTTTATTTAATATTAGAAATAAGTATTTATATTTATTTTTCATTTTCATGTTTTGCTTTTTTATTGTATGCTAGATATTTTTGAAATTTAATTACTAATTTTGGTTTTCTGAAAATAATTTTAAATTATAATGTGACCTATTCATCTAATGGCTGAACGACTTTTAATAAATGCCAGCATAAATAATGAACAGGACGCTACGGGACCGAAATTACTGTTCCTAGAAAAGCTCAAAGGACCAAGTTTTGAATAGATAGCTTTGGGAAAAAAAAAAAATGTTTATTTAAATTCTGAAATATTTTTAATTCACTGTATGATTAAAAATTTAAATTATCTAAA
Source organism: Euschistus heros (assembly GCA_003667255.2). Classification (NCBI taxonomy): domain Eukaryota; kingdom Metazoa; phylum Arthropoda; class Insecta; order Hemiptera; family Pentatomidae; genus Euschistus; species Euschistus heros. The sequence continues at coordinate 2,754,056 of RCWM02000050.1, forward strand.
AATTAAAACTAAAGGATACGAAGATCATAATCTCAAATATGTACATATACAATATAAATTACATAAATAATTGCGTTTTGCGTCATATATTTTCAACTTATTTTAAATTATTGTTTGATTACTTACTCCTTTTATGATTGTAATTACAATCCAATCCTGTGTAGTAAGGGTATATATAATTGATTATACCAGTTGTATGTTTGTTAAATTAAATATATATAATAACATTAAAAAAGTGATAACTATTCATTCTCCTAAATCTTATAATTTAATTTTTTTTTTTTTTTAAGGAGGGAAATAAGAAGAAAAAAAAATTGTATTACGTTTTTAAATTGATATTTCTATTATTCAAACTCAAGCAGGCAAACGTTTATTTTTATTAATTTGTTTGGAGTAATAAAAATTTAATTTTTTTTTTTTGTTATTCGCTCTAAATAGAATTTTATATTTATTATTAATCATATGAAGAAATAACTCTAAAATATTTCGTTTACCAACTTAGCAACCTCATTTTTTTATAACAACTATTAACAATTTTTTTCAAGTGGTTGTAAACACAAAAAATAAATCAAGTTATAATTTAACTACGCAGTATATTTAAACTACAATCGTTATTGTTATAGAATCGGACAAAATAGTAAGAAATAAAGAAGTAGAATGAAGGAATATATATTTTATCCATTAAACCCCCAGACCTTCCATGTCCAATTTAGTCCTAATCAATGTTAAGCAATTGGAAATCTGGGTCAGGAAAAGGATCTGCTGATACCAGACTAGAATCGATCACACTTGGCCCTTTACTAAAATGGACACTTCATGTTTAGTTTAAAAAAAAAAGAAAAGTGAATTAGTGGGAATTCGCTAAGACCCCGAACTCTACTTGAAATAAAAAAAAAAAATCTCAAAGACCCTTAAATTAGGTATATGATTAGACCAATATTATTTCTAGATTAGATTTGGATATAATTTATTTTTTCTTCTTTACTGAAAAGAAAGTGGTTACAGTCAAATCCACTACTACAAAAAAAAAAAAAAAAAAAAAAAAAATATATATATATATATATATATATATATATATATATATATATATATATATATATATATATGTCACATACCAGACTTAAAAGACAAGAAAATGCTCGTCGTTTTCGACTATTCCAACATTTACTAGACAAGCGTTCAAAGCTCTATATAAATTACAAAAGACTTAGTTACATCAGAATAATTTATTCTATTTGGATATAAGTAGTTCAGCTTAGAAGCTTCATTAAACCTTCCTCGTATTCAATCCTTATAATCCAAAATCCTCATGGCTCCTGATTGTGTCCCAAACAAATTTGATCTACAAATCTTAATGCACCATAAGTTGCTGATTTGGCTCAAACCAGATACTTATCGTTTCATAGCAAACTCGATACTCGAATCCACTGGTCTCCCAACACGCTTCTCACTCGATTCCCGATAACCCTCCGGAGTGTCTAAAAAGAAGATGGCCTCGGGGCTCTCTAATTTAAAACTTATATTCGAGTGCTAACAATGGTTAGCTGCTTTAAATACTTTGGTATATTTAAATATCTAAAAACATTATTAATTTTGGTAGTTATAAAACAACATTACGTAATTTAGTTTCTGATTATTCTCTAAAGTAATTAAAATTATATAAGAATTGATTAACAACCTAATCATTATTTTAAAAGAATTCTTTTAATATTGTTTTGATTATTGATTTAATTATTTTTACTTTTAATTGTTTATAATAATATGGTTAATCATGCGATTCAGACCTGAAGTGCGAGTATGAAATAGTAGTATTAATTATTGTTAGAATTTTATATAAAAACGTATAAATTAATTTAACAGTATATTATTTCCATATAACCTATAAATTATATATGTTAAATACTTCTGCATTTTTACTATCGTGCATGTATGCATTTTTTATGAATATGTTATGTTATTCATTTTATATGTGCCACGACTGAATTTTTTTTTTCGAATGAGCCACCCCGGACTACGTGGATTAATTAAAATGGTTTTCAGCCTCTATTTTCTGACTTTGGTGTTGTTTAGCTGCTTCTGATCTCTTTGGTCTCTGCCTTATCTTAAGTTCTATAAGTTGGTCTTCCTTCAACATTTTCTGAAAATTTTGTCTGTCCTGGATCTGGAATTTAGGGATGTTGAAGGTTTGAAGATCATGTTTGACTTGCTTGTACGACAGTGATGTTTTCTTGCAGAAGCTGGCTCAGTGAATGATGCTGGTCAATCTTGACTCGTTCATTCTCTCAAGAATTGGAGTTGTCTCTTTATAATAGTGTCCATAAGAGGATCTTGCTTTAGATATAAATCATCAAAAAATCATTTTATTAAATAAAGTGTTAATTTTGAATTAAGTTAATACATTACGTAATATTAATCATATGAAATGGTACGTTTTTTTTTAATACAAATTACGCTGTATATTGCCTTATATACTAGAAAAGTATAGTACAGGCCTTGAAGAACTACGAATCGTTTACAAATATAATTTCAAAGTGGAATATCAAATAATTATTCCTCGAAAGATTTATTAGAGCGGGAAACAACTAGAAAGAGTCGTTTGCATATACAGTTAGAAGCATGCCTTAAAAAGAAAATCATTCTCCTATTAAAAAGATTTTGTTAAACTTTTACAAGGATTCGGGCGGTTCCAATGGATTATTAATCCGTAAAAGACATTCGGAAGTAATCGAAGAGGGTTAAGGTCGTTCAAGGTGGTTTATTTTTACTCCGTTATAAATCGATATGCGACTTGGTATTTCTTGCGTTAAATCTCCATTACATTATGGCGTCATTAATATTATATATTTTTTAATGGTTAAAATAATTACGGTTATGGAGTCAATTGAAAGAAAGAGATAAAAACCATTGTTATTTTCAAAATATACGTTTTTATTACTTAAACATTTATCTAACTTTATACTGAGATTCCTCACCACTATTCAAGTGAATTGAACTTTTTCGTAACATTTTTAACTTATTGACAGTATTTAAATACTATAATTGAACATGTATTGAACATGCAATTTGAATATCAGGGGTCTAACCTATCTAAGAAATATGGAATTTAAGAGGAAATAAGAGCAAGATAAAAATCCAGTAATGCTTGTTATTTCTCGTCCGCAAAACTACTCATTCGCGCTTATTCTCCAGAAATTTAAAAATTAGGATATAGGATTCCGACACCACCAACCTTCGAACAAGACCTCCCTCAAAACCTACATTCACCAGATCGGCCCTGATTCAATCCTCCCATCTACGTCTCGATCGTTTACCCGACTGCTAAAAACTGATAACCTTTTTCCGGAATTCGGCCATTGCGAAATCCAGCTACTTTACATGCCCATTTTATCCGTCGCGCTGCTTTAACCTTAACTATATTTACCGGAACTCGCTCGTGAAGCCTTCTAAATTCTCTCGTTTATTCATCCTTTTTTGGGTCAAACATTTTATGCAGTACTTTATTTTCGAAAACTTTTAGGCGTTGTTCCTCCCTTAATAAAAGCGGCCCTTTTTCACATCCGTGGAAAGCTTTTAGTAGTATATTAGTCTTATAGTCCAAGCAACGAAGACCAAAAAAGGCCGACTATGGGACTTAATTCATGTAGAAGCCAATTTTGGCACAGTTGTAGGGGAAGGTGTCCTTAACAACATACTAAAAGTACTGGGGGGTGGGGGTGGAGCTAACGGAGGGGGGGCGCTCTAAAGGTCGTTTTTTTCAGTTTTTCGTTAATAACTCGAAGAATCTTGCCCCTAGCGAAAATGTGTTTATGTACTAAATTAATAATTATAAAATTCTTTACAAAATAATTGCTATACACTTTTTTGCTAACAGCAATGCTTAAGGAGATATGGAGCTAGAAAAATGAAAATTAAAAGAAAAAACCCTTTTTTATTGTTAAAAATGAAATGTTCATGGTTTATATAATTAATCTTTTAGCGCCCTTGGTTCCAAATATCAAAAACAGCTTACATATGTATGTATGTATGTATGTATGTATGTACGAGTATGTATGTATGTATGTATGTATGTATATATATATATATATATATATATATATATATATATATATATATATATTTTTTTTTTTTTTAAGGCTTTTATAGACCTTGGAGATGCTTAGTTAATTAAATACATAATAAATAGTTAAAATAAAGAACATTAAACTAAGTGATACTTATCGAGCCCAGGAAGTATCAGAGCTGTTTGATTAAATAACTTGGATACCGTTACTTTCAGCACATTTTGTTTTCTATACATTATTAAAGATAAGAAATTTTGCAACAAATTTGGTTCTATTTATTTTTTTGCTAAGATCAATAGTTATAGAACTGTGGAGGACGAAAAAATTGGCTAACTTGTGGTAAGTTGCACTTTTCCGCGAAAACACGTTTTTTCGGCACTTTTTTGACTATAACTCCAAAATTATTTGTTCGATTTGAATTTTTTTTTTTTTTTTTATCTGAACGCTGATTAAATTTGCTTTCTGAACCCACAAATGTGAAATTTTGATCAAGTCTCGTAAAACACCCATGCCAACACGTTGAGAAACCCATACTATTGTGCAATTCTTTTATTTTTGGTTCATTTCTCACTACAACTCCAAAAAAATATTGGTCCGATCCCAAATTTCTTTTTTTCATCTCAAAGCTGGTTAAATTTCCTATTAGATTCTATAGATTTAAGTTTAATAAAGTTCCGTGAAATATCCATTCTACCTCGTTAAATTCCGTGTACTGTTGTGAAATCCTTATTTTTTCGGAACATTTCTCGTTATAACTCTCGTACGCGGTATTCAGCGAGGTGGAATAGATATTTCATGGAACTTAATTAAAATAAATAGTATCTGATGATAAATTTAACCAGCTTTAAGATGAAAAAAAGAAATTCGAGATTAGACAAACAGTTTCGGAGTTATAGACAAAAGAGTACCGACAAACGCGTTTTTGAGGAAAAGTGCGACTTACCGCAAGTTAGCCAATTTTTCTTCCTTCACAGTTCTAAAACTATAGATCTGACAAAAAAACGAATAGAACCAAATTTATTGCAAATTTGCTTAGCTTTAATAAGGTATATGACACAAAATTTGCTGAAAGTAACGGTTTCCGAGTTACTGGATCAAAGTGCTAAATACATACAATTTTCAACACTTTCCCCCCTCCCCTGCCCAAACCTGAAGATGTTTCAAAGAAATCTTTTAACCACATTTACAGCTAAGGTTGATGAACAATATGCAATAGTCAGACCTTTTTATTTTTGGTTCGATATCAAGGTTCGAATGCTAATTTCCCTGTACTATAATAAGCATATTTGGCTTAACAACAATAATTTTATTTTTAGCAATAAGCTTTCAAATTATAATAATAAACTATAGATTTTTAGCAATAAACATTGCAATTTCAATATATATATATATATATATATATATATATATATATATATATATATATATATAAATTTTAACAATAAAAACGTGTTTTTTTTTACATTTTCCATATTTCCCCCACTATATCTTCTTAAGCATTGATCCTAGAACCAAAACGTATGGAATCTTTTTTGTAAACAATTTTATGTTAATTAATTTAGTATATAAACACATTTTCGCTAGAGGCAATAATTTTCGAGTTATTAACGAAAAACTGAAAAAACCGACCTTTAGAGCCCCCCCCACCCTTAGCTCCACCCCCACCCCCCAGTACTTTTAGTATGTTGTTAAGGACACCTCCCCCTACAACTGTGCCAAGATTGGCTTCTACATGAATTAAGTCCTCTGAAAATCTTTCGTTGCTTGGACTATTATACAGGGTGAGTACCTCTTAGTGTAAAAACAAAAAAAATGGGGGACACTAGATCAAAAATTTAGAAAAATGTTGCAGACCACACCTTTCTATTCCAATCCGTTGCAGATATACGATAAATCAAAGACTCTTTTGAGTAAACCACGTTTTTACCATAAAAACTGTAATATTTTCATTTTGTTTAAATATTTTTCTATTTCGACCACATTTTCGGATTTAGCATTAAATTTTCAAATGAAGAGTTTATTATGTTTAAAATTCACATTTCCAATAAGGGATCATAATGTTTTATTTGCAGAAGTAACTGATTGCATGCCAAATGAGATTTTTTTTTAAAAATATATTTAAAAGTAATGATTTCTCTATGAAATCGAAACAGAATCATTACTTTTAACATATCATTCAAAAGCTGATTCAATTTGTAAGTTTTTGTGAGATTTGCAGTTTTGTTGATAGTTTTTTTTGTAAAACGGTGAGCGTTGAAGTAATATAAGACTTTGTAACTTCCCTAAATAAGGTGAAGATCAAGGTGTTCTTTTGATCCCAAGTTTGTAACATTCAAGGTTACATTACATGCACTCTTCTCTTATAGAAAATTTATAGAAAAAAAAGACTTTTTTGAGAAAACGTGGTTTTTGATTTATCGTATATCTGCAACGGATTGGAATAGAAAGGTGAGGTCTGCGGCATTTTTCTACATTTTTTGGTCGGGTTTCAACCATTTGTTTTTGTTTACACTTAGAGGTACTCACCCTGTTTAAGACTAATATACTACCAATAGCTTCCCACGGATGTGAAAAATGGCTACTTGCATTAAGGGAGAACAACTAAAAGTTTTCGAAAATAAAGTACTGCGTAGAATATTTGGTTCAAAAAAGAATGAAAAAACGGGAGAATAGAGAAGGCTTCACAATGCGGAATTGCGGGAGTTATATCAGACTTCTCCAACGTTTTTTTGACTTTCATGGTCAATGAAAAACTTTGGAATAATTATTTTTTTATTTTACATTTATTAATTATATATAATCATAATTAAAATAGACTTCTTTCTTTAGCCTTGGTTTCGATGAGATTCTATAGTCTATTGTGTTGTATATCTACTTCAAATATTTTCAGTGAAACACATACATACAAAAAATAAGAAATTATTTTCTTGTAGTTTAAATTAGTTTTAATTAATTATAGTTTAATAGTTTGGACTAAAATTAATTGAATTGCAATTATAAAAAGGGTACGAGGATGTGACATATTCTACAGGATGTCGCTTAATTCAATATTACATTTTTCATAAATATTATTCCATTTTTAGGTATTTATAAAATTAATTATTTTTAATCAAATTATGATTAAATTAGATATTTTTGATTGATATTAGAAATAACAATGACATTATTAATGAAATGCACAAAAATTCAAACTTGACAAAAACATTTTTTTTCTTTCGTGCATTCAGTGTTTAGTTTAAAAACCGATAAAGGATAATTAGAACACATTATGTTAATTTTTATGATCAACTTATACATTCAGCCATTCAAAAATAGAAATTAATCAGTGAAATATCACTGATGTTTCATAAAAAAATGTTTCGACTTCTTATCAGGAAAATCGTTTCTCGAAATTATTTAAAAAAATAAAGTTTGGGGAATATAGATCAGAGTAAAAATAAAAATAAAAAGTATTAAAAATAATATTAATTAAATTATACATAATTAAAAAATATCTGAAATATACTTTGTATAATGTTTAGATTAATGGGACGAGTAAGGTTCATACTTCATCTAACAATTATATATTTCTTTTTTTTTTTTCCATTCAGTTAAAAACAAGATAGGATTCAAAATATAATTATTGCATGATTGGATATTTCAAAAGATAAAACATTTCTGTAAATTTTCTACCAACTACAGATTTATTTATTACATTTAACTAATGATATCGATCGATACCTAAGAATCGAGTTTTGAATATCGATTCCCCCCAATAACAAGTACTTTTCTTTAGAGTTGGTGGTATCGAGGATCGACATATTCCTAAAATAAATAAAAAATTAAAATATTTAATTATGATCACATCTGTATTCTTATTCCATAACTGGTTTCTACTATAAATCTTTGGACCTTATATTCACTCGACCAATAGACTCTCATAGATGCAGTATACAAGGAAAGTATCTTCTTTTCCCAGATTTTTTTTTAAACATGGAGGTATTTGAACAATTAATTCATACGGTTTGTCAATAGCAAATTACACGTAATATATAAAAATAGGTTTTGCAAATTTAAAATATTTTTTGTTTTAGATATAATATTTTAAATTCATGCAAGATAGCAACCGAGTACCCCATTTGGACAAATTTTTTGAACTTGGAATCCACATACTAGCCTAAAATGACAAGAAGCTGTCAGTTTTAATAGACAAACATTCTTCAGAATTTACTAAACAAACGTATAAAGCTTTCAATAAATTACAAATGACAGTTATTAGACTAATATGGAAATACGGAGTTGAGCTTTTGGGGCCTTCCAATTCTCGTATCCAAAAGAGAGAGAAAAGAAGATAGCCAAGAGGCCTCCTAATCTAGATATCTTATTAAAGTGATACAAGAAAGTAGTTCTTGACAAGCTATATACATTTTATTATATTCATTTACTTGTTAGATATTATATACAGTTGAATATCAATAAATAAACTTAAAAAAAAAAAAAAAAAAAAAAAAAATCGTGACATTTTTTTAATTCTAAAGATAGTAAATATAGCATTAAAGTTAAATTGTAACTAATTTAAACATCTGGTTGTTATTATTCCTTTGGTAATTATAATTATGAATTATAAGTTTTAGAGCTTGAAAATATGAGCCATGAGACATTTTTTTTATTTAAGCCCATCTAGGAGCGCTTATGACCAGCTCCTTTGGATGCCTTCTTTTGTTCCCAATACTTCCTCAGACCAGCCAATAGTTTTTACTTTTTCTCTTCCGTCATGGGTTTTCGAATAGTTTTTTGGTAGTGGGGACAAAGATTTCACTATACTTCTAAATTTCGACCGATCCAACACATCCATGGGACATCAGACATTATTCATTTTCACCAAAAAATAAAACTTTTTTGGGGGTTTGTTGCTAATTTTTAGTTTTCTACGTATAGCTCATGTATAATTGTTATGCCAAAAAAAAATATTATGCAATGCTGATAAGTGAGGTGTTGAAGTTATTCCGGAGCATTTAATTTTCGTCTTATCAAAATTCAATGCACAACGCTGAAGGCTGAAACTTAGGCCAACATTACTATTCCCTCTAATGGTCGGAAGAGGATAAGGGACATCACGAAAACTTGGCTATCGCTGTTAAGGACACAGGCATGCTAAGTGCATGCTGGCGTAACTGATAAATTCAACCAATGCAGTTAAAACCCATGTTTTAAATTACGTACATATATTTTATTTATAAAACGAAGGTGGTCTGGGAAGCAGTGCCAACCTGGCTAAAATTAATATAAACCTAGATGTTACCAAATGATACAGCATCATTACATGCTGATCATGAAACAGCAGGATCATCTGTATGTTTGGTCATTTCTTACTTCATTATATTCTTCATCCTTTCCTCATTTTTCTTGTACCTATGTTGCCTTTCTTATGTCATCATTATTGTATAGTATATTTATATCGAATCCCTGGTATTAATCTTATTATATCCTCAACAACCTTATATTCTGCTCTCTCTAATTAATTTGTATGTGTTTTTATAATGAAGGTTTGTAAAACAAACTTTCTCACCATCCTCTCGTACTCTTCGGAATATTGGACCGTCACCTCAAAACACAAGGGTCGAATCCAGGCAATGAAGATGCTCTACCTTCGCAAAGTGGAGAGAAGAGTACGAAGAGATACGATCCGGAACGCCGGAGGAGCATAAGCTAAGATGGTTTAGACACCTCCTTAGGATGAATACAAAAAGAACTGCAAGGGAGACATGGACCTTGACACAACCAGAGGAACGGAAAATTCCATATTAAACATGTGGGAATGGAAAATCCTCCGAAAAATTCAACTATGAGATGAGCTGAATCATTAGTGAAGGAAAACAAAAAAATATTAAGACCCTATATGCAGTCCCAGATATTGTAGCCGATATAAAGAGTGGAAGGATAAGATGGCTAGGACATATAAAAAGAATGTAAGCTAGTAGCCTCCCTAAGATGATGTTGGAGGGACACCCGGGTAGAAAAAGGAGTGGTAAGCCTTGTCTTAGTTGGCTCAAAGATATGGAGGACGATCTTCGGACAGCACAGGTCTGAATGGAAGAGGATTCTAGAGGTTCTGCAAGGATATAGAGCATATTGCCATAAGATGATAATGATGTATATTTTAACAGGCATCATTAAACTATTATTTTATTTTTCAGCTGTATCATGATATCTATGTCATAACTAATAATGTTATCACCTCTTTATCTATTTGTTATTTCGTTTTTTTTTTTAATCAATTTAATATAATTTTAGCACTGAAGATGACCTGAAACATCGGCCATCTATTAAAACTTTATTTTTTTTCTCTTGATTGCATCTCAGACCATTTTCCTTTTATATTTCTTACATTCAACTATACTATTCTTATTTTGTTTATTTTTTTAAATTTTAAAATAATTTAATATGCGTTAGGTTTATAATTATGAATTTTTCCGTTTTTATTTAATGTGCTTTATTAATTCTACATTATTTGAATTTTGTTTTATCCTTTTATAAATGATGAAAAGAAAGGCAAAGGAAAAAATAAATAACTGGCATAATGTTCCCAGCACATTTTGTTCTTTCTCGTCTCATTCTTCACCTCATCTTCTTTTCCCTGATGAACACATGCATCGAAACCTCGGACGAATAAAGGCACAAAAATTCGTGTTTCATTATGACCTCCTTTCTCTCCCGCCCATCCACGCCTTGATAAAGAAAAATAAATGAAAATGACAAGGAAAAAAAGTACAGTGCTGTTTTACTATCATTATATACAAATATTTAGTTTTAGTAGGCCGTGATTTTTCTTTTCTTAAATATTATCGATATTATATATATTTTATAATTTTATGGGTCACTGTTTGCGGGTCACATTGGACCCCCTTTGTGGACACCAATTCTCTGTAACGTTGGTATCCGTAATTTAGGGAAAAACCTAGAGCAGTTGAGTGTATTTGATAGCCACATAACATACTTTTTCAACCGTATTCTCGAAACAATACTTCAGAAAGTTAATTTTCTGTGATTTATTTTTTTAAGTTTTTCAATGAATCAATTACGGATGGTTTCCATTAATATTCAATTTCAAGTAAATATAATTTTTGTTTATAAATTCGGGTTCATAAATTTATTATATCTAGCTGAGACATTTTTAAAAGTTTCTATCACAATAGAAAAAAAAAAAAAAAAATTATCAGAAATTATAAACTTTATTTCAGGGACACCATAAACTGAATCGTGATCTATTCCTGGAGCATTTGTTACCTCGTTTATTTTTTTATTGCCTTTGTAACGAGAAAAAGTTTTTCTTGTCATAACTCGCTTTTATTATTATTGAAATAATAATTGCTAAACAATTTTTTTTTGTCAATATTATCTTATATAGACAACCTTTAATAAGCACATGCAAGTAAATAATTATATTCTTTAAGAAGTACTTTGTTTATTGCATTATAAATGGAAAAAAATGTTTATAAATTTAAATTTTTAATGTATTAATAATTAATTATGATGCTTAAGAACAATAAGGGCCCCGGGAATCGATAATATACCAGCTGAGTTGTGCAACTGTAGTGGACAGGAGAAGATAAAATTTAACATCCATTAAAGAATTATTAATGGGTATATAGAGAAAAGGAAAATTACTAGCTCAATGGAAAATTTGAAAATTATAGGGGAAACTCCCTCCTTCCAACTGCGTACAAGGTCCTGTCAGTCATTCTTTTTAATGTATATTTCCATTTGCAGAAAAATAACTTAGAAAATATCAATCAGGAGACCGAAAAGGAAGATCAACAACAAGTCAGATGGAAATCCTGCAAATGAAATAAATAAAACAAGGGAATACCTGATACTTGCTCAACATCAGTTCATTGATTTTTAACAGGTACATGATTCTGTGAACAAAAAGAATTTTATAAAACGATGATGGAAATGAATGTCCCTGCCAAATATGTTGGTCTCCTCATTGAAGAGAAATACTTCGTCAGGGTAAACCGAAAGTTATCAAGAGGATTCTCAACGGGATGCAGATGTAAGGCAGGGCGATGGCTTGGCCTGTCTTGTTCAATATTTACCGAAATCCTTAACAGAACAGGGCCGATTTTAGGACTCGAAGATAATTTGAATCTCGCAGGATGAAACCTCAATATAATAGTGGCTTTTCAGACATGAGAGAAGTCTTTTGCAAGCCTCTGCCTGATAAATAACAGCGAAAAAAAAATATATGCTGCTGTGTATTACTGAGGCACAATTAAGGAATTATATTTATAATTATTTTAGACAGAAATCTGAAAGGCGAGCAGCACACTATGATGCAGTTATTTCTATAATAAATCAGGAATAGCCCTGATACCTGCTTTGTAATAACGGCAAAAGTGCCCTCAAAAGAAGTAAGGGAAGCAGCTTTACGAATAGGACTGGGTAGGAAATTCCAGAAGGAGGTAGCACAAATGATATTGGATTTTTCTAAAGAAGCAGTTATATTGGGGGTTATATACAGGTTAAAAGGTTGAAACCTTGTGTTTAGGTGGTGAATAGAAAAACGCTGAGTTGTTAGATCAATAATTAAGGAATTTTTTGGGGGTTTAAGAGATTGGAATATGTAAGTCCTAGAAAGTACTGTCAAAAAAGTGACTTTTCGGTTGTGCCACCCAAGCTCAGAATATCGTCAAGTAACGTGTGATCGCTTGGGGATCCCAAAGATGAATATAATAAAACAGTTCATAGTTTTGTTTCAATAGGCAAGCATAGAAAGAGTATAGAAACATACAGGAAGAAATCCAGCGACAAATCTTCCCAGCAAACCACACTTATTTTTCTTTACAAAGCCCTGAATTATCTAGGTCCTCTAAAGAAATATTGTTAAAAAAAAAAAAAAAAAACAATCATTCGACTATTATTTACCTTTTGCTCGGAAGAAATATTCTTCGACGAGTATACGAATGTATTTATAAAACAAGAAACTTGAAAAAGAAGGACGAATGCCGATTTATGCCGAATGTATATGAATGTGGATGTGGCTCTTTTTGTAAAGATATCATGACGTCACAGGGCTGGTCTCTTTACAAGAATGGATCTGAGCGAAATACTTTATCAAAAATTTGTCAGAGCCAGTGTATGGTAACCAGGCAAGTTCGACAACCAAGGCTCCGTTGGGAGGACAGTGTTGTTGCTGCTGAACCTTGTTTATTTCCGAAACTAGAGGGAAGAAGCACATAAACGGGGTACCTGGCGGTCTGTTGAGTAGACTAAGACTCAACTAGTGGCTCATATACAAGTAGATTATTAATAATTACAATCATCAACGAAAATAGTGTATGATCAACGCTATCATTTGTGAAAAAATAGTATTTTTTTTAAGGGGGAAATTACAAGCAATAAATTATTTATAGGTTCCTCTCTTTTTGAGTTTCGTAACACTGATCGTTAGTCAGACATTTTATGCACTTTTTTTTTATAATAATGTAATTATAATTTAATTAGTCTTAAAGGCAATTAAAAATAACTTATACAACTTCAGAGGAACCTTATATTTTTGCGTCAAAATTTTCTAACTAATGGAAAGTGACAGAGAAAAAATAAAAATTTTCATTTTAATATTTCAAATAATGATCTTAGAATCACAAATGTTGCAAAATCTATCTAAACCAGATATATTCTCTTCCATAATTAACTCCATGACTACTCTAGTACACTCGCCAGCGCCTGAAAAGAAGATGGCATAGGGTCTCACTAATACAGAACTCCTATTAAACTACTACTGCTGGGCTTCTTCACGTGTTATTGACACATACTCACTATTAAATTTAAAATAATTTTTTTGTGCAGTTGGAAATTTGATATATAAATAATAATAAAATAATACATGCATAAAGTTTTATAAATACGTACCCGTTGAATTTCACTCATTTTGGTGAAATGTCGCCCGTACTCCCATAAGTCTACGCCAAACTTTAACGCCCAATTCTTCACTCTGAAAAAATAATATACATGTATATTAATTTAGTTTGAAGTATTATCAAAACAGGATTAAAAATTAATTATGAATGCAAAAATAATCAGATATAATGTATATGTGTGTGTGTTCCTATTGTGTAATTCTCACATATGACCTACAAATCAACATTTCAAGCAACTTTATTGAGTTTTTAAGTAAGCAATTGCCATTATTTTCACTTAGCGAAGGCCATACACACGTATTTCATTAAACGGAGAAAACATCCCTTGGTCCAATTCAGTAAAATACCTTGGTTTAACGTTATACAGATCCTTAACTTACACAGACCACAAAACAATAATATAGACAAAGTAAAGAAAATTATATACAAGATGTTCCCTTACTTTCACAAAAAAACTAAATTAAGTTCCAAAAACAAATTTATATTGTATAAAACAGTTATATGAGCATAGATTACATATGTCTTTCCTGTGTGGAGCTTAACTTGTGCATCCAACTACCGTAAACTCGAAAGGATCCAAAACTTGTGTGTGAGAATTATCAATGATTACCCGCGGTATACAAAAATATCAACAATGCTGCACGATCTCAGTCTTATCCCTATCCAACTTCACGTCTATGATCAAACCGAAACATACTTTGGAAAAACCAAATATTTCAGAAAATTCGCTTATCCGAGAAATCGGTAATTACAATAAAACATCACTTAAAAGATACACGCACAAAAGAACGAAGCATGTACTCCTTACTTAATCTAGTTGATACGTCTCTTGTCAGCTATTGTATAGTATGTTTGGTTATACATTCATTCATACTTGTTAAGATATATACATATAAGCTATTTGAATTGATTTTATTTATTTTTTTATTAAATTATTTATTTCTGATTGTTATTATTTTTTTCTTTGTTATGGAGGTTTTCTTATTTTTCCTAATGTTTAGACATAAACTTTGAATTGTAAAGCCTATTTATTATTAAATAAAATTATATCAATCACGTAGAGGATGTAAGCCGGTACATGAATATTTAATACGAATAGTTAATTGTAAAAAATGTAAATAAAGTATAATTATTGTTATTATCAAGTAAGTAATTAAAAAAGTTTCGATGCAATGACCACTCTCCTAAAGATGCGACATATTACCTACTTGAAATAGTTTTTTTAAAATATGTTTCCTTGAATAAATATTACAATCTGCCTCTTAAAGGGCAATGAGTGATATGGATGAAAAAGAATTCATTCATACAATATGTACTTTAATCAGGAGAAAAAAAATATAAATAAAAACTATACAAAATATTAATCAGATAAATCGTAAAATAGAAGTATTAACAATGTAAACAATATTAATTATACAGGATCAAAAAATAATAAATAATAAATAGTAGTAAGCATTAAAAGAAATAATATAAAAAATAAATCATAAGTAAATTAAAAAATATATATAGATATCCCAGGGAAAACTCAGACCTAGCCTGTTCCCCACTTATGGGAGGGAAAGTCAGGCCACAGTATTCCCAACGCTGTCCTCTCAGCCACGTCACTAGTGTGAGAATCCAGTGGAAGCTGAGAGGAAGCGCCACATTCGCTCATGACTTGAGTGGAGGAGCTGCCCATTGCCAGAACTCCAGTAATATATATTTATTACAATAGGTCACGGGGCCATTGCCGTTATAATCAACGAGACAGACTTGAAATAGTATGACGCAGAGAGTCCATTTTTTGGAAAAGCTATTAGTTTAGTATTCATAATGCTCACATATGACCTACAAATCAATATTTTAAGCAACTTTGGTGAGTTTTGGAGTAAGTAATTAAAAAAGTTTCGATGCTATGACCATCTCCTATATTATCTACTCTCCTGAAAAGTAATGTTGAGTTGTGACAGTCTTCTTCCAAACCGAAGATATGTCTGATTTTAAAATGTTAAATGGTTTTAAATATTGTTTGATGTTGCCGTGATCTGTCATCAGTTTGAGTTGTTACTTTGTATATGTTCGTAACGATAATGTGACCTGTTGAATGAATTAATTTATAATTAAAATCACGATCTATTAATTCAACTAAAAACAGGTATATATAAGGAGAATTAATTAATAAAGGCCTTAGTGTTATTAAATTTAATTAGAGAAGCCGGGGGGGGGGGGGGGGGGGGGGGGGGGGGCTGGATACCGCAGTGACCTGGCTGGCATAGATTGGTCGGGGCGCTGAGGTATGGGCCCTATTGAGGGGTTAATTGAGTCCACCTTCCGGTAATTGTAACCTTCCCAGCCCGGCCCTGATCGATAATTCAAATATTTGCACATTTAATTAATATCCCTAAAGTAGCTCGGAATGAAACTAGTTGCTGTTGTTAACTTGATGTTGCTACAATGGTCCGCTCCGCCGCCCGCAACCCTGGAATCCCAACTATTAAGTAAGCGTTTAAGATAAGATACTTGATCCTATACTAAATTGTTTGTCAACTAGCACTCAAAATCAATACCTATTTTATATATATATATATATAAAATTAATACTCGATTTCCGTTACCGATACCTCATTTCAAAAATAAAATGCTATAAGCGAAAATATTCCATATGAGATTTTTTAAGTAAATGTGTTTATAATGAATACAATGGCATGTGAATAACTTGTGAAGAACTACTCAATAGGAGCACTTATATAAAAATCTACACTAAAAGGTCTCTAGGCCATCTTATTTTCTGATGCCTCGGAGGATTTTCGGGAATGGAGTGGGAAGCAAGTTGAGAGACTAGTGAATATGGAGCTTACTATGAAAGGATAGGTATCTGGTCTGGGATAAATCAGCAACATAAGGAACATTAAGTTCTTTATGGATAAGTCTATTAGTCACAAAGTAAGGAGCATTGGGGATTTTCCGGAGGATTTTGAATTGTAAGGATTGGATACGAGATGAATTGGATGGTTTAGTGGAACCCCAAAGCTCAACTCCGTACGTCCTAGTAGTTCTAATCACAGTCATGTAAATGAGTCTTTTGTAATTAATTGGGAGCTTTGAACGTTGGTCTAGTAAATGTTGAAGTAATCTGTAACGGCGAGCAGTTTCTAGTCGTTTTAGTCTTGTATGTAGATTCCAAATAAGACGTCTGTCCAAGTGGAGTCCTTGGTAGCGGATCTGTTCAACAGGGATTAGTGGAATATCATCCATATGAGAGTTAAAAATTAAATTAATATTCGTTAAAAAAAAACTGTTATTAAAGGAATAATTGAGGAAACAGTAAATAACATTTATCATATTTTATTTATAAGGTTATATAGTTATATAGATATTGCTGCTTTACCTTATGTACATATTTTTATATTTATTTTGTATAGTTATATTTTGTAAAGTTATATTTTATACTGTTATCAATAAGATTATATGTTGTATTTTAAATATTTAAATTTTTATTTTAACTATAATTTTATAATTGGCATGGGATAGATCGTTTTAACTGTAGATTTTTATATTTTTAAAAAATAACTATTACGGGTTTTTTGGAGTGCTATTATTTTGTTATCGAATATTGTCAAATGTCAAATTGTGATTGATTAGTATTTAGCAACCCATTTAAAATGGGCAGCACCGCTTAATAAAGTGTTTCTCTCTCTCTATTTATTACAATTCTAACAATCTACAAAAAAATTCATTTTACGATTTTTTTAATTTTTTTAATTCACCATCGCTTCTAAAAATACAAAACATTAGCACTTTGTTAAATAGATTTTATATATTAATTTTTAAAACAATGTAAGATGTAGAACAAGTAGATAAATTTGTCTATCTATAAAGCGTGGTAAAGAAGGAAGGTGGCTCAGAAGAAGATATGAAAAGCCAAAAAAAAACAGTGAAAAACCCAGAAAGCCAACGGAGTTCTTGTTTAGCTTTATCCAGTTTGCAAGAACAAAATCTCTCGAAAGAAACGAATATACGTCTTTTCAATAGAAACGTGAAATCGGTCCTGCTATATGGCGATGAAACTTGGAAAGTGACATAAAACATCACAGACCTTCGTTAATAGATGCCTGCGCAGAATGGTGGGGATTTGGTGGAACGCATATCAATTGAAGAACTATGGAGAACCACCGATCAGCTTCCGGTCCGTTTAAATTAAGGAAGCGGGAATGTAAATGGGTAGGACACACACTGAGGAAGCCAGATGGTGGGTGCTATTGAGAAAGCTGCCCTACAATGGAACCACCAAGGTAAAAGAAGGTAAGGCAGACCCAGAAAGACAGAGGTCTGCAGAGAAGGAATTATACCCGGTTGGCAAGTCATGGCAAGAAATAAGTAGAATTGCTGCCAGTCAGAGCAGATGGAGATCACTCGTGGATTAGATAAAACCTTTGAGTTTATCCTATGACTCGTTGTTTTTTTTTCGTTCCTATCGGAAACAATTTTAAAATGTGACTATCAGAAATATTTATCAGATCATTTAAACAAAAATCTGGATTGGTTTTGAACGATTTTATTATTTCTAATGATTCATAAATATTTAATTTCAGGTAATTTTATACTTGTTGTATTAGTTTCACTTATACACTTATTTTAATGTGTATCAATGCTTTGGTTGAAGATGTCTGCTCTCATAAGTAGCTCACTAAAACAACTATATGTTGCTAAGAAGTCTCTATCTTTTTTTTATTTTTATCTAAAGATTAAATTGATGCCCGATATACAGATCCTAGATTTGAGTTGCCGAACTAAATCAAAATACATAAATATTTAAAAATGTAATATATTTATAGTCTACTACAAATATGTAAGATATAAATTAATAATAATATATATTTTTGTTGACAGGACAGAAGAGATTTTACTGGCTTCATTAAGAAAAAAAAACTTGAAAATCATCTGTCATTCAGGAAAAACAACACAATCCCTAAAATTGCATTTTTTTTTTTTTTTTTTTTTTTTTTTTTTTTTTTTTTTTTTTTTTTTTTTTTT
Organism: Euschistus heros; assembly: GCA_003667255.2. Taxonomy (NCBI): domain Eukaryota; kingdom Metazoa; phylum Arthropoda; class Insecta; order Hemiptera; family Pentatomidae; genus Euschistus; species Euschistus heros. The sequence goes on from RCWM02000050.1 coordinate 2,773,032, forward strand.
TTTTTTTTTTTTTTTTTTTTTTTTTTTTTTTTTTTTTTTTTTAAAATATTTTAATGATTGGCTAGTATAAATAGTTTTTATTCCGAATATTATTTACAAAATAGACATTACTTGACAGATAATAATATTTTGAGAATGAAACCTCGGAAATGGCTTTGGAAGTGGATGCAGTACAAGGCAATTTAGGAAATAACGGGGAACAATGAAAACTCCCTTTAATCTCTTCCAACTAGTTTCTATTACGATCATGCCTAAACGTTTTACCATGGCTGTTTATACGATTTTCCATAACAGGCTATAAATGCTCTAATCAATGCTAAGTCTAAATGGTGAAAAATAAGAGGTTGATCACATTAAAAATAGAAAAAACGTCAACTGAAAAACAAAAACAAAAATAAATAGTTGGAGGTGTCTTCGCCTAATCAATGGATCCTTAAAAACTATAGAAATGTAAATTAATAGTTGCGATTAGCTAAAGCTACTTAGGAATAAGCTGATAGTCATCAGAACAGCCTTGTGATGAGAGATAAGAAATGCAAAAAGGTATATGAATATATATTTATATTTTATTTTGATAGAAAAACATTATACCAACATCTCTTCCTAAATCTATCCAAATACCTCCGAAACTCTCTCACTCCACAAAGTGGACATGCTCCTTGCCTAAGGAGCTTATTAAAACACTCCTACTCTAACATCTGCTAACATTTCAGTCAGATGTCTGCTATTACGATGTTTGTTTGGCAATTATTTTAGTCGAATTTGGTACCAAACAATTATTTCATTAATTATTAATGTATGTATATATGGTACATTTTATTTATTTCAATATTTTATTTTAGCGTAAGTTATTTTTTCCTGTGTTATATTTCTTTAAATAAATAGTTATTAAACAGTCATTACTGCGTTATTACCAACTTTTTATTTATTTTTTAAAAGTTTTATTATCGCCAATGCTTAACTTATTTATATAGATATCTTAATCAATGCTTATGTACATACAGCTTGTTTTACCTCTTTTGCTAAAAACAGTGTACCAAAAAGTTAAATATAAAATAGAATGTTCTTTCTAATGAGAATTTTATCATTTCTCCAGCTTAAACAGTTCGGAAAATATAGACAATTATTTGTCAAAAAGCAGTAATTTTTTGAGAAAAACAAATAAAAAAACAATAACTTTAAATTAAAAATGTGTTCAAAGCGGATGAGAATAATTCTCAATTATTGATTAATATTTTATATGGAATATTTTGTTTCCAATAATGTTCAAAATCGACCCCCGAAGTTACTGTCTTTTGTTGAATAACCTGCATATATAATATATACAAGCATCCTTGGGAACCCCGAACCTTGCTCGTTCCTCTCTTATAGGAGGGCAAGCCAAGCTCAAAGAGGTCCCAGCGCCGCTCTTTTAGTTTCGTCGCTTATTTTTAAATCCAGTAGAGGCTGAACGAGAGCGCTACGGTAAACTTGCACAGGATCGGAGAAGCTGTCCAATGTCAACTCCAAAATAAGAAATATTTACATTTGGTCTTAATTAGGTTTTATTCTGCGAAGTGGCTCGGTAAGGATGTGAGGACCTAGATAGTAAACGAGTCACATTATGGGTCCATATTTTACAGGATTAATTGATCGAGCCAAGGGACAATTTACTATTCTCACTCCATAATTTTTTAGTAATGGCGTATCTATGAAATCAATTCTCATACCAGGATAACGAGATATAAAAGGTTAAAATCAACGGAAGACTAAGAGTGAGAGCCAATATCAACGCTGAATGGATGGGGCTGGAGTGGCGTTATCTGGGAGGCGGCTATAGAGAGTGTGCCCGATGGTTGGGATAGGGGGGGAGGGGAAGGGAAGAGAGTGGGAAGGGAGGAGGGTAAATATAAAGGAATCTGGGCCAAAGGACAGCCCTAAATTTAACAAATCCCACCGCCAGCATATCTACCCCCACCCCAACTCATTCACTCCTCTCTCAATGCATTCCACGAGCCACAATGCCTTCAGCCGAAGTCTTCATAGCCCTTCAACAATCTTCCTCCAAGATATACTTGTCAATATTACATTCAAGGTTATCAGTGGGTGTTTCTTTTCAAACTGATGATGCTGTTAAACTAGAAAATAGATTTTTTTTTTTTTTTTATAGAGGAACAGCCTCGAGCCGTTTTATGTTCAGCAACACTCAAACGTTTTTAGCATCAGTAAGCATAACCATTCACGAACTGACTGAGTAAGCATCGAAGGAGAAAATACACAGTCTGGAATCATACGATGGCCAAGAATCTCTGACAAAACATGTGAAGGAAATCAACCTGACGGAGCTAATTTTGTAGCGATTCGTGGCATAAATAAAATAAATATTTTTATAATAGTAATATTATTTTTTAATAATTAGTTAACTTTAATCTTTGCAAGGGTAACTACAGTTCCCCTCAACTATAGTCAAAATATAGTCATTAGCAGGATGAGGTCCTCGCTAATAGAATATTCTTTTTACCAAGTTGGCCGCCCTGAAGGGTGAGAGAAACGCAATGAGCTGTTAGGCGATGCTCTTGGTTTGGGCGTCAGAACTCTACTTGCTTGGATATGATTACTAGAGATGGGAGGACTAATTGGTAAAGCCGACTAATCGGCTGCTTTTGTAGTTGGCGACTAGTCGACCAATTTTATGCATTTATATTTCTAGGCTTAAAAATAGTTTTAATGAATAGAAAATTGGCCTTTATTGATTATAATTTTTATTTTAGATCCATCTCTATAGTTTGTTATTGAATCCAGGACTGCGAATGCAAAAAAAAATTCTATAACTTCTATAATAACGAATAAAGAACTTATGTAATCTACAATTTTTTTTTAAATTACAGTTTTATACCATAATTAAAAAAAAAATCTTAATTTGTATTAAAAGAAATGTAATATAATGATAGGAGCCCGAAAAAGTAACTGTCCTTTAAACGCGATATATTTTTCGGCATGATGAATTCAAAATTTCATAATTGCTATCTAAGCAAGGTAAAGTAAATTTCTGACTTCTGAATTATTTGTTTAAAAAAATAAATATTTAAGCACCGGACCGTTTGCTAAAAACAGAAGAAAAAATCTATGATAAACCCGAAGTCTAACGAAAGCAATGATCGGCTTTTTGTCAGTCGACTAGTCGGCTAGTGACTAGTCGACCAAAGTCATAGTCGGCCCATTTCAAATGATTACTAAAATATTTCGTTAGTTATTCGTCGTTTCTCAGAACTTCAATCAGTTGATTCGTATAGATTGAGCTGTGTTCCAAAGAAAGCTACTAAACAAATAGTCGAACCTTCCATTCATCTTTCTTAATGGAAAATATTGCAATAGGAACTGAGGTTTCCATGAAACAGTTACCAATAAAATGAAATTAAAATTTTCCTGTATTTGCCAGGAAAAGTGTTAAAGTCCTTAATAGGTGAATCTAAACCGATTCATCGCGGCCAGTGTTGAGCATAGATTGAACAGGTGTGTTAAACATGTGTTGAACATAGATTGGGCAAGTTTCCTTAATAGGCTACATCAAGAGAACGATTGAAGTTAACAACTTAGTGCTGGGTAGCTCTATTGATCCTTTCTAGTCGCCCACCCTTCATAAATGTGTGTAAACTATTAAAAAAATTAGTGTTGGAACGAATTAGGAAGCTTTTTAATAACTTATACTCAACATATCATTGATCTAATTTGATTGCAATACTATAACAAACAAACATGAGTATAAATTACAAGATCATCTTTTCAGACGCCTCAGAGAGTTGCCAGGAATAGAATGGGAAGTTGAGAGACTAGATAGATAGATAGATAAATAGAAACTAAACCCCTTAAGAATAACAACAAATGAATTATGAAAAGTTAATCACATCTGGCCAAGATATTTTAAATAAGATAATATAAATTAAATAAAAGTTTATAATAAAATAATTTAAAGAAAAAAATATATAAACAAACACACTTATATACACACAAAACCATATATACATTCGGTAAAGGAAGAAAATATTATGTACAAAGTTGATTGAAACATGAAATTTCTGGATTTACACCTAGTGAAGTATGAAGAAAAGTAATTTTTGTTGAGAGGGAACAGATAAAAATGATGAAGTCAAAATAAAAATGAAAAAATATTTGAGTAACAGTGAAAACATTATCATAATAAGGAATTGAGAAAGTTTTTTATTTAATATGATGGTATGGCATTCGTTATAAAGCATCCATATGATTAAATAGCATCCGTTTGGAGGGAGATAAGGAGATGGAAGAGGTGTGCTTTAAATGTTCAGAGGGAAGATGCGTTGCGAATGGAGGGAGTAAGAGAATTCCAAAGAATAGCGGAACGGGCAAGAAAGGAGCGTTGGAATGCAGTCGTTCTGTAGGATGGGGTGTAGAGATCGGAGAGACGGGTTCTTGTATGTAGTGATTGGATTGAGGACTTGAAATGTAGAATGTTATGGATAAAAGGAGGGTGGTGAGTGTTAAACCAATTTAACACGGTGTAGAAATGGGACACATGAGAGCGCCATGAGGATCCGAGGACAAACCTTGTGGAGCAATTCATGAATTGCTATGAAACTAGTGGATTTGAATGGTTATGAAATTTACTATGAAACGATAGGTATCTGGTTTAAACCGAATCAACAACATATGGAACATTAAGGTCTTCATGGATTAGTTTATTTGTGATTAAGTAAGGAGCATTAAGGATTTTGTATTGCAAGGATTGGATACGAGATGAGTTAGTTGGTTTATTGGAGCCCCATAGCTCAATTCCATATGTCCAAATACGTTTGATAACTTTCATGTATATGAGTCGTTTGTAGAAAATCGGAAGTTTTAAACATTTGTCTAGTATATTTTAAAGAAGTCGAAAACGATGAGCAGTTTGCTTTTATCTTAGTTTTGTATGTGGATTCCTAGTTAAACGTTTGTCCAGTTGGAGCCCTAGATAGCGGTTCTGTTCAACAGGGATCAGTGGAATGTTATTAAAGGATACTGTAGAAAAGAAAGTCTTTGGTTTTACGACAAAGGGTAATGAGAGGGTTATTTGATGAGATTTATTTTAATTCTTCAATTTTGACACCATTCTTGAAGGTTTATGATATGAGATTGGAGTGTTTGGGATGCTATGAAGGGACCATGACTTATTGAAAACACACATGTGTCATCAGCATACGTAGTGGGGACAATAATAGGATTTGTCCGGATGTCAGCTGTATAAACTGTGTAGAGGATAGGACCTAGGATACTTCCTCGAGGAACACCGGTAAATTGGTTAAAAATTACAAAGTTAAAAAAAAATAAAATAATAATATTAATTATTTATTTGTGCTTGGCCGCGGTATGTGGAAAAATATTTATTAAATTGTTCGGCAATATCCTTTTATAATTTGCTCTTTATGAAACGCTTAACCCTTTTGAGGTACTTTCACTTCTTCGGTTGAAAAAATTATGAAATTTAAATGATTCATTATTTGAATGGTATTAGTAAAATTCACTTCTTAAAACAAATCGCTCGATATCAGATGGATTTGTTAAATAAGTTGAAATTTTTACACTTTCACATGATATCAGCTGAACTAATCTCATGGAAAAAGAGGAACCAACTTAAATAAAATAAAAAGAGGGGGAATTGATTTAGGAGTGGTTAGAGAATTCTTTTTACAGATAATGGAATATTTTTACAATTTTTTGGTTTTTGTATAAATTTGGATTCAAACATATCAGTGACTTCAGTAACAAAGAAAAATATCCGTACGGAATAATGTCACGTGTTGAGATCATGCAACCAGTGGAAATTATCATTACGACTAATGGCTGGTTAGTTTTTATAACCTTACTTAGTGTTTTTTTTTTTCTTAGTTCGTTTTAAGTTAATTTAAAATTTATGAGGATTTAAAAATATACATTTTTTTTTCGATTATGTGTTGGGAAGAAATTTATTATAATATTTTCTGAGAACCATCTAACACGACTGAGGCAACAATCCCGTACATGAGCTTTTGATCATTGCCCATATCGTGAAGATGTGATGACACAATTTGTGTCTTTAACTAATAGTCGGTTATTTGGTGGTATTTGAATTTTTAGCACCTACAACAAAGATACCGTTCGGGAAATTCCACATGCCCATAAATTCCTACGCCATTATTGTCTATTAAGATTGGTAGGTATCATTTCGCTCATCAAGCGATGCCATCAGAAGATTTTGTTACAGTAAATTGTAAAGGCGAGTGTGACAGCCGGAAGCTCCACGGTATTTGAACTAAACCTTTGTTGTCCAATTCATCCTCGTTCAAGAGCTATTTCAGTAAGATTTTTTATCAAGCAAATCGTAATATTAGAAAAGAAAAAAAAAAACATTATTTTTTAAACCTATCTGAAATTTTACGAAATCCCACGATTAGCAAGGTCATTTACGAGTATAAGAAAACCGAAAGAGGCGTTTACCTTCAAAGAACGATCATAGTCTGTTTTTGAATTGTGATTGCTGTGGGAATAGAAAACTTATAACAAAAAATAAGTTTATGGTACTATAATAGCATGCAAGAATACAGTTGCGGAGATATTGAGGGGTAAATAAACATGAAATCAGCCAGAGATTAACCGAAACAGACATCACCGTAACTAAAATCTTTAATCATTCTATTCAAACATTGTAAATACCATTAATAATTTATCATAGATCTCTCTGACACGGAAAGCAGTGATTCCATTTCGTCACGGAAAGGGTAAAACAGACCCTTAACGAAATATTCTAAAATATTAATGCTACAATTATGGAAAGAATAGTTCAACAAAGTTTAAATTTACAGTTATTTTCCATAGTTGCTATTCTTTAAGCTAAGTAAGAGAGTTCACACCAAACATTATTCCTGGAACATATTTTATATCGTAGTGACAAAAACTGATCTAAAATCAATTATTGACACCTCAAGGGTATTTTAAAATATGAAGAAAATTGAAAGTATTTTCACATAGTTAAGTTGTAGGATTTAAAAGGAATTTTATTATTTTTTTCTTTTCGGTTAAATATTTTTATTTTTATTTTTTTTAAGTTAACATGTCAATAACTGTCTGGTTTACCCTATATATGAGACCATCTGAATGGTTAGCGTAAAAAAAAATAATAAAAAATAAAAAAGATTAGATTTATATATTTTTAAAACTATTTATAGATATTTACGCAATAAACATCAAGTAGATTTGAGGGAAATGTCATAATGACATGTTAATCATTTGTGAAGAACTACTCACTTGTAGCACTTCAATTTATTCATGTTCTAAACTAGAAGTTCTCTTGACCATCTTCTTTTCAGACGCCTCGGTTTGTTATCCGGAATCGAATATGAAGCAAGTTGGGAAACTAATGGGTTCTAGTGAGAATGCAGTATACTATGGAAGGATTAGTATCTAGTAGATTTATATTAAAATTTAAAACTGTATTGAAATAAAATATAAATACAAATACATCCAGTAAAGAAGATGTTAATGCTTGTAATAACTTGTCAATTGCTTGTAAAGCAACAATCCATTAGAGACTAGTGGATTTGAGTGGTTTTGGAGTTTAGTTTGAGAGGATAGATATCTGGTCCGGGTTAAATCAGCAACTTATAGAATTTTAAGATCTTTATAGATAAGTTTGTTTGGGACAAGGTAAGGAGCAACGAAGGATTGGATACAAAATGAATTCGATGGTTTAGTGGAGCCCCAAAGCTAAACAAGAAGCAAAAAGGTTTAAAAGTTTGTCAATTAAATGTTGAAGGAGTAGAAAACGACGGGTTTCTTTTTGTTTTAGTGTTGTATGTGGATTCCAAATAAGACGTTTTTCCAGATAGAGTCCTAGGTAGCGGATCTGTACAACAGGGATTAAGGGAATATCATTAAAGGACTCTGTCGAACAGGGAGTGGTAGGTTTACGACGAAGAGAAATGGTTATTTGATATAATTTGTTTAAAAATTTAAATTAATTAAATAAAAATAAATGAATAAATGAAAAACAGGTTACATGAAATAAACGCAATCATCAGTCCCTTTTGAGTTCAGTGTATTTTTTTTTTATATAAGCAGAAGGTAAATTCTAGTAAATTCTAGGTAAATTAAATTAATGAAACAATATCAAACGTGGAAGCTCTTTGTAGAAAAAGTATATTAAAAGGGGATTTGGTCATTATTAGTTGTCAAATTGATTTCAACAGGAAATTGAATCGCTTCTTTGATCGCTTGAAATCAGATTAGTATTTAGATTGAATAATATATTGAAAATTAGGATAAGGGGTTTATCGGATTTACATTTATTTAAAAAACATATATTTTTTTTTACACAGCAACAGGTTTCAAAGGTGAGCTTTTAACTATAATTAGCTTTTTTAACTTTATCTCATTCCAAATTATCCGAATATAATTTGAGTTCAATCATGATCCCTCACATGGTGGGGGGGGGGGGGGGGAGGGACTGGATGGGGTGCCTTTAGTCTAAGTGTAAATATGTATGAATATGTTTTTTTCTTCTTATTTAAGTTTTATTTTTCATCTTCGATTAATCCCTGTTGAACAGATCCGCTACCTAGGACTCCACTTGGACCAACTCCTAACTTGGAATCCTCATACAAGACTGAAAAGACAAGAACAGGCTACTTCAACATTAACTAGACTAAAGTTCAAAGCCCCCAATTAATTACAAAAGACTCATACACATAACTGTGATTTGGCCTATACGGACGTACGGAGTTGAGCTTTGGGGCTCCCCTAAACCACCCAAATCATCTCGTATTCAATCCTTACAATCCAAAATCCTTCGAAAAATCCTCAATGCTCCTTACTTGTCACCAATAAACTTATCCATAAAGATCTTAATATTCCATATGTTGCTGATTTAGCCCACACCAGATACCTATTCAATCATATTAAACTCCATAATAACTCAAATCCGTTAGTTTCTCAACTTGCTTCCCATTCCATTTCTGATAATCCTCCGAGGTGTCTAAAACGAAGATGACCTAGGTACAGACCTGCTAGTGTAGAATTTTTAATGAAGTTCTATTGATGAGTTGTCAATACATTTACTTGATGTATATATTTTGTACAGTTCAATAAATGGATATAAAAAAAAAAAAAAGTTTTGATTTCAAGAGGCTAACCGTCCGTCAGTTAACTCTCGTAACTATTATTTTATTGTTACTCATCAGAAATACAAACAAACAAAAATATAAAAAAAATAAAATTGTGATTCAATAATGGAAACTGACAAATTTGAACAGGCTTCTAAGAAGTAGTAGGGAGCTGGGTAGCTCAGTGGGTAAGGCTCTGGACTGTTATGCTCCGGGGCCGGAGTTCGAGCCCGGCTGAGGACAGAAAATTTAATGTCTGATTTTTCGGGCGTGGATCGACTTTCGGATCTATGTACCCTCCTGGTGCATGCCAAGCCTCTTTAAAGTGGATACTCTTCATTGGGAGGAAAAGTTAGTGGTTGAGCGTGATTGGCTGACCACATCATCTTCATGTATAACCGTTGGTATTGAACTTTTATTGGAGTGCTAATTATCGAATGTTTTCTTTCCGAGTTATTGTAATAATTTTTACCCACATTCACTTAAAATATTTTAATTGTATGCAACTAGTCCTTTAATGAAAAAATTATTTAAAACTAAGTCATATCCTTTGTTTGTCTTCGGAACCTCGAGACGTTCCTATGTTTCGCATCCCTATACCGAGTTAAATTGGCTCTTCCCCTCCATCCGCAGAATATTCTTCCTTGGCACCTACCTATTCCAAGTTATCAACACCCGTCACCCTCCCTTTATTTACAGTATCCTGCAATTCAAGTCCTCAATCAAATCACTGCATACAAGATCACGTCTTTCCGATCTCTATACTTCATCCCACAGAAGTACTGCATTCCAACGGCCCATTCTTGTCCGATCCTCTATTCTCTGGAATTCCCTCTCTCTCTCTCTCTCTCTCTCTCTCTCTCTCTCTCTCTCTCTCTCTCTCTCTCTCTCTCTCTCTCTCTCTCTCTCTCTCTCTCTCTCTCTTCTCTCTCCTCTCTCTCTCTCTCCCTCTCTCTCTCTCTCTCTCTCTCTCTCTCTCTCTCTCTCTCTCTCTCTCTCTCTCTCTCTCTCTCCTCTCTCTCTCTCTCTCCTCTCCTCTCCCTCTCTCTCTCTCTCTCTCTATCTCTCTCTCTACCCTCTCTCTCTCTCTCTCCCTCTCTCTTCTCCTCCCCTCCTCTCTCTCTCTCTCCAAACTAACGCTCTCTAACAATATGGATGTCTCAAAATGTATGTAATCGAATAATGTAATCAGTATGTGAGACATGCGACATTAGCATAAATTTAAAGTTTGTTTATAATAATGATTTAATCCTTGTAAGATTATTTTGGATTTTTGTTTTTTTTTCTTTTTAATTTTCATGTTTCTGTCGTTTTTTTTTTCTTTGCAATTTTGTTTATAATATTAACTCCTATATTCTGTATTACTTATTTCTTTCTCTTTTGTTCTATTTACAGTTTTTTCTTTATTTTTTCTTTGAATTTATTCTCATACAAATTTGTATTAAATTTAAACTATTTTGTATTATTCTTAAAATAACTCGGCCAGTTATGATTTTAATTAGTGTTATGTAAGTTATTCTTAAGAGACTTTGTCCCAGAATAAAGTTTTTTTTTTCTATTCAATTCTATCCTGGTATTCTTCAAGCAATTTGAATATATCTGAGAAATATCAGTTTTAGAAATTAGAAAATCCCAGAAGTTTTTATTTTGTTCTGTTATCATAAGCACACTTACATTTTTTTTATTTTATATTATATATTTAAATTTTGTTTTATTTTATGATCGAAATTGTCCTCAATTATGAACAAGCGGGCTGGCAAGTCATATACACCTTTACTCACATTTACTAAGTATATTGCACAATATTCTCATGCAAATTTCAAAAAAATAAAATAAAAAAACCTGACAAAGTATACTAGTAATGCGAAATATGATCTAATACTAATAAATATTACTATATTTTTTTTTTAAAAGAAAAAGTAAGCAGAAACTATTTTCGAGTAACTTAAGTCCCAGTTATTCAAGTTCGATCCAGAGAAATAAGGTATCTTATTTTCAGTTATTAGGTAAGTCCATTAGCAGTAACGATACCAATTTTAGAAGTCCTATCATTTCGGTTAGGCTTGGATGGGGATCATCCGAGAGGGTAAGAACAGGAAACAGTACTCGCGTAACGACATCCTCTCAGGGAATTTGGGAGTTATCTTCCAACGAGTTACCTCCAACTTGGAGTCTAACGATCTTGAGTAACTAACGAAGTAGATTATTACCAGTCAGGTGGAAAGGGATTGTACTTATTCGTAAAAGGCAAAGTTTTGTAATCACTAAGTCCCGTATTCTTATGCGAATGAATATTATTTCCGCTTTATCATTTTTATTAAATAATATTAATTGATATTTATAAGATAAAACTTTTTCTAAATAAGGTACTACAATTGATGAGGTGCTCCAGCGCCTTCAAGCAGCAAGAATTCCTTTTATCGATTCTAACCTTGTTCCGATGTTTTAGTCGCTAATTTTCGAGGGGAAAGGTTATACTCCTTTGTTTATGCACAAACTCTAAATCCATGTTCAAACTAATATTACCTTCTGTTATAATATCTCATATCGAAAAGAAAAATAAGAACATAATTAAGTGGAAATATAAGAAAATATCAAAATATAAAACAATAAATATACAAGAATTTATTTATTTAGGCCGTTTACAACAAGAAATCAGTATCAACAAATGCCAACTTGAGACACTACCACACAGTCATCCGTCCAGAGGCGTTATACGCTGCTGAGTGCCTTGCAATGCAAGGGAAGGGAATATTGTAGAGCCTGGATGTGAAAGAAAGGAAAATTATAAGAAAAAACATGGGCCCAGTGAAAGAAAACGGGGAATACAGGAGACGGCACGACCACGAACTTTACACTCACGTGAAAAAAATAACAGACACCATGAGGAAACGGAGAAGAATCCTTTTAAAGCCATATAACAAGAATGAACCTAATGCGATTGACGAATCTTCACATACTTTCTTAAAAATAAAACTAAGGGAGCTAGGTTCACTGCGGTGGGCAAAGATTTGAAAGAGGTGGGATTCACAAGCAAGGATATGGGGGCATGCCCTCATCAAACAGAAACTAAGAGCTCACTGATGTTTCCAAGAAAATCCTAAGGCTCCAACAGGCAAGAAGTGGACCGAAGAAAGGAAGCAACAGCATGGAGAACAAATTCGCAAGTACTGGATGGACGTTAAAGCTTGATGCAGCAAGAAGCAGTTGAAATTACGAAGTCCTTAGCTGGCCGAAAAAAAAATAATAAAAAAATAAAAAGTATTTATTAATTTATTCAAAACTGAATATATAAATAAAAGACAATGCTTTGCCAAATTTGCCTTCAATATCCCGAGGTATTCCATTTTCATTCCTCTATTCCGAATTAAATCGGCTTTATCATATTTACCGTAGATAATATTTCCTTGGATCGTTTATTTACCAAACCATCAATACCCTTCATCCTTCCAATATTTACAATATGATTCAGTTCAGATCTGCAGTCAATTCAATGCACACAAGATCCAGTCTTTCTGATTTGTATACCCCATCCCACAGAACTACTGCATTCCAACGCTCCTTCTATTCCGTTCAACCATCCTCTGGAATTCCTTTCCTCCACATATCAGACAAGTGAAATCTCTGAAAACATATAAATGCCTCTATTTTCATTACCTGACTCTTATTTGCTAACAATCTAACCTACTCCATTAAATGATACCATGTTCTTGCATTTCTGGAATCCTTTCAATAACCATTTGCTCAGTTTAGGTTTCATTAAATATATTTCTCATTCTGAAAAAAACATTAAGGTACTTTTAATGTATATACAACACTAAGACGGGGTAGGAAATAACGATATTCCAGGGCAGCGAAAATTAAAAAAAAACAAAAAAACAGAAGATGTCAGTAAAAACAAAGGAGCTCTTCTCTGGGAGAGATAAAAGTACACTGACAGATTTGTGACTAAACATGACTAACTTAGCTCACGAAACATCTGCTAGAGTGCAATAATAACAAGAGCAATCGTTTCAAGGTACACTTTCATTAAGGTACAACAGTCTCCTCTACATCCTTAACTATCCTAGATCCTTCATTGGTTCTAGTGGTACAACAAAAAAATATATATATAACTGGTAAATTATTTATTGATTTTACAACCATTATAAATTCTTTCCTTTCTTTTAGTTATAAAGAATGCTGTATTCTCTTTAAAAGTATTCGAAACATTTATCCGATAAAAAAGAAACCACCATTCACAAACACGTTATTCTGTTTCATTCTACCGAGTTCCATGAATTTATTAACAATTATCTGAATAATTCGGTTCACCTGCACTCCAACCGCCCATTTGATGCATTAAACCCAATTATTTTTCGGCTCCAATTACGGCCAGTTAGGGATCGTGCGACCGCTTCCACTCAACAGATCTGAATCACGAAATAATTTTCCTGAGCCCCTACATTTATTCTTCAATAAGCTCCCAGAATAGTTTTTCATGTTTTATCCTTATGATACGGATCGCTCAAAATACCTACGTCGTCTTTGAACCTTAATATCTGTAAGTCGGTCGCAGCTAAGTTACTTTACTTTACTAACAAGGGGACGTCTGTAGTTGTAACTCACAGATTTGAATGCCCATTTTTGTGGGTATAGTAGGGACCTATAATAGTGCCAAAATAGAGTTATAGCCGCCAAAGCATTGAGAGCCAGAAAAAAAAATATGACAATCATGTTTTATTTTTTTTCTCAGCTCTCAGTCAAGAAAGAGAAATGATTCGTTCACGCTTAATTGCAGTTAAGTATGTTATTAGATATAAAAATACTTTATGCTCAAGACACTATCCGGCTTAAGGTTGCTCAAAAATGACAAGATCCAAGGAAATCCGCTGTAAATCAGTGGAAACTTTGTTTAATGAACAACTGACCTCAAATCTCGATTTAACGCACCATAAAACCAGAAACAAACCTTATATGTGAAATTTTATCAAAATAAAAAAATATTGATTTTTTACCCCTTTCGAGGAGGTTAGAATTTTGAAGTTGAGATTTCATCAACATTTTTTCATAACAACTGCTGTGTTCAACCGATTACAACAGTAATAGCATCACTAGAATCATCATACATTCTGCATTTTATCCATGCGTATAACATTGGATTTACTCCCGATTTTAGTGGACAAAAATTGATGTGAATGAAAAAATCCAAGGTCAGCTATAACTTGAGATATTTCAATAAGGGGAAATCCTGCGACCTCCGAATTTGGGCTAAACTATGCAGTTTTAAGGCTTCTAGATGACCTTAAAATTTTGTTTTAATCGGTTGCGAAATATGTGAGATAGTGCAAATTATTTACATTTTTTCAGAAATTAACAGCCAAAAAGGTTAAAAAATATACATATACATATTTTTTAACCAAAACCTGATATTAATTTTATATTATTCATCAATCTTAGGATTTCTATGCAATTTGAAAGGAAAAATATGTCAGTTTTAAAACGTTTTATTTTTATATAATATAGGTGAGGAAAATTTTTAAACTAAAAAAACTGATATTATTTCCAGATTCCTCATCTCAAAAAACATGTAGAAACTTAATTTTGTCGAAATCAAAAATCATTTTTTTTTACCTTTAAAATTTTATAGGATTTTAGAAGGCAAGGGGCTGTCAATTTCTGAAAAAATGTAAATAATTTGCACTATCTCACATATTTCGCAACCGATTAAAACAAAATTTTAAGGTCATCTAGAAGCCTTAAAATGCATAGTTTAGCCCAAATTCGGAGGTCGCAGGATTTCCCCTTATTGAAATATCTCAAGTTATAGCTGACCTTGGATTTTTTTTCATTCACATCAATTTTTGTCCACTAAAATCGGGAGTAAATCCAATGTTATACGCATGGATAAAATGCAGAATGTATGATGATTCTAGTGATGCTATTACTGTTGTAATCGGTTGAACACAGCAGTTGTTATGGCCGGTAGAAAATGTAGATGAAATCTCAACTTCAAAATTTTAACCTCCTCGAAAGAGGTAAAAAATCAATATTTCTTGACTTTGATAAAATTTCTCATATAGGGGTTTTATGGTGTGTTAAATCGAGATTTGAGGTCAGTTGTTCATGAAAAAAAGTTTCCATTGATTTACAGCGGATTTCCTTGGATTCTTGTCATTTTCTAGCAACCTTAAGCCGGATAGTGTCTTGAGCATAACAAAAGTATTTTTATATCTAATAACTTACATAACTTCAATTAAACGTGAAAGAATCATTTCTTTATCTTGACTGAGAGCTGAGAAAAAAAATAAAACGTGATTTTCATTTTTTTTTTCTCGGCTCCTAATACTCATTGCTATAACTCTAGTTTTGCACTATTATAGGTCCCTACTATACCCACAAAAATGGGCATTCAAATCTGTGAGTTACAACTGCAAACGTCCCCTTGTAAGTTAGTAAGTTACTTTCAGAGACACTTGTAAAACCTCTTCTTCTTGTAAAGCATTCTGGCACATTAATGAGTAGATAAAAGCTCATAAATGTTTTACAGAAGTTTTGTAACCCTGAAAGTGGAGACTGCAGTGAACATCTGCCAGAACCACAAATAGTTAATTTTAAATTCACTGATCAGTTCTTGTTGTATCTATTCCTATCTGATCTCTACTTACATTCCTTCAATACGTTTAATAAATTCAAATAACTATTCATTTATAGACCATCCAATTTCCGGAAATCCCTCCAATTATAAACCGCTATACCAATCCCAACATTTTTAAAGCCCTATCAGGTAACATGTAAGGTTAAATACTCAATATAATAGACTCAAAAATAAAAATAAATGAACGAATGGAGAATCAATGTTTATTTGTGAGAATATTATAATTTACTATTGTTCCTGAATTCATTCATCATCTAAGGATTGTACTGTTTGTTGATAGTTTTCTTTTATTCATCGTTTATTTTGCTTTCCGTTATTTTATTATTTTTTTTAACTTTAATTTTTTTCATTTATTTATTGGTCTTTATAAATGTATACAATATAGACATCAAATAAATGTGTGTAAAAATTATTACAATAACTTTTGAAAAAAACTAGCCATTAGGAGCTGCTCAATAAACTTCTTATGCAGATGCTTCAGAATTAAGAATAGATCTGGAAGTTGAGAGAATAGTGGATTCGACTGAGTATGGAGCTTATAGTGGAAGAATAGGTGCCTGGTTTGGGCCAACTCATCAACATTTATATCATCATAGATAAATTTATTTGTGACATAATAACGAGCATCGACTGTTTTACGAAGAATGTCGGATTGTAAGGATTGGGTACGAGCAGAACTGGAAGACTTATTGGATCCTCAAAGCTCTGTATGTCCTAATAGGTCAAATTGTTGTCATATTAATTAATATTTTGTAATTGATTGGCAGGTTAGAAAGTTTGTCTCGAAAATGTTAAATCAGTCTATAAACGAGCAGTTCCTTGTTTTTTTTGTCTTGTAAGTGAATTCTAAGAAGCCCTAAGTAGCGGAACTGTTCAGCAGAAATCAGTGGAATACTATTGAAGGATACAGCAAGACAGGAGGTCGTATGTTTGCGACGAAGGCTAAATGTTATTTGATGAGATCTGTTACATTTTTAACATGATGATTTATCAACCTAGTTGGTTTTCTATTCGTTACATTACTAAGCCAGATCAATTCATGCTTGAATAGTTAATGATAAACCTGAACCATCCTTGTTTAAGTAAAGCTTAAAACGCTTCTGAACCAACAGGTGAACGATAAAGCATTTCATAAAATTGATTAATATTTGAGCCACAAGAAAATTTTAGACTTTTTTCCAATAAAATACCATTACAACTGTTAGAGTTTAGTATACTCAATGAAAAATAAAAAATAAATCGTGAATGAAGAACCCAAAAGAAGGAAGCTAGAGTGAATCTGATCTCGCAGTAGCAGATAAGAGGGTTAGATGGATCTGGAACCAAACCAACAAGTTTTTGCTTTCCGCAAAAAAGCGAAGGTCGTTTGGGCTGGAGTGACCCTCCTAAAGAAATCCTTCTGTTTTAAAGCTGATTAAATTCAGGAAATCTATGTTTCGTCTTTAAAAATTCAGCATATGATTGAAAAATAAACTTTTTTCCAAAGGATTACCTTAGAGAGACAATAAATTTTGCACATTTTGATTAAGACATACATAAGTCACATACATACTCAATTAAAAAAATTAAAAAATTCCTTTCGAAATCAGATTTGATTTTTTTTTTCTAGATTTTTATTTATATATTGTTGTCCTACAACCCGCACATGAATTTCTCTAACAACAAGCGCCATGCGTCCCTGTGCTGCGCTTTGTCTATATATTTACTGAAATTTGCAACTGTATATAGAATAGAATTGAATAGAGAAGAAACTTTATTCTGGTACAAAGTCCCTTAAGAATAACATACATAACACAAAGTAAAATCATAACTGGCCGAGAGATTTTAAAAATAATACAACGTAGATAAAAGTGAATACAAATTTTTATTATAATAAAGACAAAAAAAAAAAAAAAAAACATAATAAAAGAAAAAACTGTAAATATAAAGAAAGAGAAATAAAAGTTATACATAATATAGGAGATAGTAAGAAAAAAAGAAGAAGAGAGAAATGAGAATTAAAAAGAAAAAGATCAAAAATATAAAATTAACCTTACAAGTATTAAAACTTTATCATAAACAAACTTTAAATTTATGCTAATGTTGCATGTCTGTCATTTTGATTACATTATTCGATTACATACATTGTGAGACATCCATATCGTTAGAGAGCGTCAGTTTGGAGAGAAAGAAGAGTTTTTTAAATGTTCCGAGGGAAGAAGTATTGCGAATGCAGGGAGGGAGGGAATACCAGAAATATATAGTACATACAATAAGTAAATTTGTGCAATTATGATTACAATAACATGTGAATAACTTCTCAAAAAACAACTTATTAGCAGCACTTCAATATGATCTACATTGGAAGGTCGCTTGGCCATTTTCTTTTCAAACGGTTCTATTGGTTCAAACAATTAGGATTCGAGTGGATATAAAGCTTATCATGGAATAAAACGATAGGTATCTGGTTGGGGCCAATTCAGCAATATGTGAAAAATTTAGATCATAGTGGATAACTTTATTTGTGACGTAATTGGGAGCATTGGGATTTTATGAAAGATTTTGGATTGTGAGAATTAGATACGAGATGAGTTAATAGTTTTAGTGTAGACCCAAAACTCAACCTCGTATGTGCAAAAAGATCTACTTCTTGTCGTGTAATATAGTCTTTTGTAATTAACTGGAAGCTTAGTACATGATGTCTTCCCATGATCAATGTATCCTGTTTATTCTCTATTTTATTTTCAGTTATTTTTGTCGTTCTCTTAGCTTAATTTTAATTTTTTGATTTTTACAACTGTATAAAAGTAACATTCAAGTAAGTGGGTGGAAAAATGATTACAATAACATGTAAACAGGCTACCCATTAGTAGAACTTTAACCAATATTCTACATTAGAAGGTTTCTTCTTCTATTCAGACGCCACGGACTGATGTTGGGAAGCGAGCGGGTATGCTTGTCATGAAAGGATAAGTATCTGGTTTGGGCTAATACAGAAACAAATAGATAAGTTTATTTGTGATATAATACGAAACAATGGGTATTTTACGAAGGATTTTAGATTATAAGGATACGAGAAGAGTTGGAAGGTTTAGTAGAGCCCCAAATTTCAACTCCGTATGTCCAAATGGGTCTAATTATTGTCATGTAAATAAGTTTTTTGTAATTTATTCGGAGCTTTGAACGCTTGTATAGTAAATATTTAAGTTGTCGGAAACGAAGAGCAGTTTCTTGTCGGTTACGATTCGAGTTATAAAAGTAAGTTTTTACTTTACCTACAAACAAATGAAATTTTAGTGGCACCTATCAGCGGAATTGCAGTGTTTTAATCAATAATGATTTTATTGTAGTATGTATGAGGTGTAGAGTTTCTGTGACCACTCTAAGAAATTTAGAAAGCTTGTGTATAAAGAATTTTAAAGCTCAAATTATTACGATTTCTGCTGTATAGATTGTTTTTCAGTGATTACTAAATCAACTGTAAAACCATGTAGGCCCGATGTTGATTAATTTCAAAATCTGGTACATTTATGTGCAGTAATATTACCCAGGAGTATTCGCTTAAATCTTAATTATTAATAAGAGAAAATAAAGAAAGTAATAGCTGATTATGAAATTGAATTAAAAAAAACTAATTCAATAATTTATTTATAATAAACATCCTAAATAAGTTCAAAATCATGTGTAACATATAAATTGATGTTTGAGAATTCCGAATCTGAACTTAAATATTGTAAAGACTGAAACGATAAGAAACTGCCCATCGTTACAGACTACTTCAACATTTACTAGACAAACGTTCAAAGCTCACAACTAATTATCAAAGATGTATGTATAATCAAAGACTCATATACATGGCTGTAATTAGACCTATTTGGACGTACGGAGTTGAGCTTTGGGGCCTCAACTAAACCATCCAATTCATCTCGCATTCAATCAGAGAAATCCTCAATGCTGTTTACTTTGTGACCAAAAGACTTATCCATAAAGATCTTAATGTTCCATATGTTGCTGAGTTAGCCCACACCAGATACCTATCCTTTCATAGTAAGTTCCATAATAACTCAAATCCGTTAGTTTCTCAACTTGCTTCCCACTCAGTTCCTGATAATCCTCCGAGGCGTCTGAAGCGAAGATGGCCTAGAGAGACCTTCTTGTGTAGAATTTCGAATAAAGTGCTACTGATGAGTAGTTCTTTTCAAGTTTTAACATGTTATTATAATCGTTTTCAATACATTTACTTGATGTATATATATTTTACAACTGTAAATTTCAATAAATGTATAAAAAAAAAAAAAATTGTTCAAAAACGTACAAGTTAAAAGCAATTCGCTACAGATTTAAGTTGAGTTTTGGTTTTCTACTTTAAACTGTGACAGCTTTAATGAGACTCCATTTATCATCTCCGAGCCGATAAAAAAAAAAAGTTTACTACAAATTAACAAAAACATGTATAGCTAGTTAATGTTTATCATGATAAGAAAAATATGCACGTCCCTGAAAATAAATCGTAAAACATAAAACCTTGGCTTGGTTATCTTTATGCCGAGCAACGTCATTTTCGCGTCCTCAAAAATCTATATTTGTGAAAAACTATACTATCTCATTGTTTATTTTGAAAAGAGGGATTCTAAAACTATGATTACTTATGATTTTTTTTTTATTATGTTAAATTAAATACTCTCAAATAGTGTTTAATTAAATATTCTATTTTGGACCTTTTAATATATTATTTGCATGTTTCATTTTAGAAAAATAAGTGTAATGAACACGAGAATTCATAAGATCTTTCCTTTGGAATTTATAATGGAAGAATGAAAAATTACTATGTATCCAACTTCTACAACTTGTAAAAATTTGAGACTAAGGTATTTCACCGATTAATTATGGTAAATATATTATTATTGTTTAACCATTAAGGAAAATAACAGCATTCATGAAATTTATGATGGAGATTTTATTATAAATATTTATATGTATTTAATTATATCATTTATGAAAATTTATTTATATTTATGATAAAAGGACTTCATTTAGAGAAATATTAAATTTTCTTTTTTTTTGTTTATATGAAATATTTGTAACAATTTTTTGTGATATTAAAATTTTTGTTTATTCATAGATACTTTTTTAATACAATAACTATGTTTTTACTAAATATTTACTTTGAATTTTAATTGTACAACACTTGATTAAAACATGACATGAGTGTGCAAGGTTTTGTTTCGCTCTTATTTCGTACAAAAATTAAGAATAAAGATATTATTATTGTATATTTATACTAAATTAATTTTTTTCAGAAATATAAGCTTATATTCTAACATACTGCATCGATGAATAAAATTATTTAAAATATGAATGTAAGGATATTGTTTTTATTTTTTTTTTTGTTTTTGTTTTATGGAATGAACAAAATTAAATATTTTCCATACCTTAATACCTAAACACAAGGAGGTGTGTCTCAGTGCCCCAGAAAATCTTTGGAATGTCATAAGCTATCAACAGATAGCGTTCTATATTGTCTTAAATATTTAGCTACAATAAAAAAAGTATTTTTTTTCAGTAAATTCCTGGAATATTTCGTATAAAAAAAAGTATTTTTTTTTTTTTTTTTTTTTTTTTTTTCAGTAAATTCCTGGAATATTTCGTATAAAATATTTGAAGGTTTTAATTTTGTCGTTTATTTCTTAAAATAAATACACAGTAATTTAAAAAAAAGTATAATATATTTTTTTTTTTACACATTTTTTTTTTTTTTTTTTTTGGAACTCCGACAGTGTCCCCAAAGCAGAACTTAAGAGATGGCTCCTCACTATATCCTGATACTCCCATCCTTAGAGTCTTAAGAAATCAGTTGTTTCTGGTGTCTATACAAACTAGTGGTTAGAGAACTAAATTCAAAATTTTCCATTTTTTCGCCAGTTACAACTCGATGCAAAAAACCCTTCTTTCGTGGCGTAAAAGCAGCATTTCGCACACATGCCTAGTGACATTCAACTGTTCTGCCATCATTTGTTGGGTTTGGGTATTGTCTTCGTCTAATAAAGATTGCAATTCGAAGTCCTCAAACTTTTTTGGTCGATTTCTCGTTTTTGATCAGTAACATCAAAATCTTGAAACCAACGTTCAATGTCCTGACGGTTTTATTCAATATTACAGGTTTTGTTCATAACGATCATTTTTAGGTGTCCACGTAAACGACTTCCTTTTGTAAACAAATGACTAACAAACAAAATAGCGTTTAGAGATAAGCAAATCCTTCAATGCAGGTATGGCTCGAAAAAATATATCTATTCTTTCTTGAATGTTCTTTATTACAAGCTGTTCCATATGCAGGACTCAATCGAATCCACTAGTCTCAGTAAAATTCCACTGAACCCTCCAAATTTTCTCGTATCAAATCCTTACTATACAAAATCCTTCGTAAAACCCTCAATGTTCCTTACTATGTCACAAAAACTTAACCGTAATGATCTGATTGCCCCATGTGTTGAAGATTCGGCCCAAACAAGATACCTATCCTTTCACGACTAGCTAAATAACCACTCGAATCCACTAGTCACCCAAATTGCTTTTTAGACAACTCCCGATAAACCTCCAATACGTCTGAAAAGAAGATAGCCTAGGGATCTTCTAATCCGGAATATTTATTGAAGTGCTAGTAAAGGATAGTTTCTTAACAAGTTACTGTAATAATATTTGTATACATTAACTTGATGTATATATTTTGTACAATTGTAAGCATCAATAAATCAATTTTAAAAATATTAGCAATAATGGAAAATAAAGAATGAAAGAAAGAAAATAAAATCAACAAACGATGCAATCGTTGGAAGGAAGATAAAGTTTGGAGCAATAGTAAAGCATAATATTAAAGCAAATCAATATTGATTCTCAATTCCATAACGATCAATTCTCTTTTATATTATTTTCCTCTTGGAGATGGCCTAGGGACTTTTAATTTAGAACATTTATTGAAGTGAAATTAGTGGTTTGTTCTTTACAAGTTCTTGATGTGTCACTTAATTTCACAGCACATTTACTTATTCCATATATTGTATACTGTTGTAAATCTCAATAAAGTATAAATCAAAAATAAATTAAATAAAATATCTATGTTTGACATAGCAAAGCTAATAGGAGAGAAAGAAAAGAGTTTCTATTATTCACACTATAATTAATCAAAATAGAACATACTCGTTCGATATCTAGATGGTACTTGCTGTTGCTTTGAAGCCTTCAATCAATAGTGCGTCCAAAATAGGTTAAGATCTACTAACAAACTGCATAGCTCAACAGCCTAGAGTAGACCTTGGATTTCCCGACAATGTTGCACCAATCCTCTCTGCACGCTCCCGTTTTAGAATTTTGGACACTGAGCTCAGCAAAGTCCTTTTTTTAAATCCTGGATCCATTGTCTCTTAGGTCATCCTTTTTTTTCAGGTGCCATAAATCACGCCTAATAAAACATTTTTTAGAGTTATGGGTCTTCTAATCTTAATAAATAGACTAACTATCCTTCTTGCTTTGTACTGAGTGAGAATGTTGTACCTTGATAACAGTATATCTTAATGTAATTGACATTGCTCTTGTTATTGTTCCGTCAGTGTACATCCCTTCCGGAATAGAGTTACTTTGTTTTTCATCTTCTGATTTTTTTTTTTTTTTATATAATTTTCCGCTCCCCCTGAATATTTTTGTCTACTATTACGTAAAAGTAAATGAAAAAAAGTAAGTGATCGATTGTTTGCTCTTGGATATTATTAGGTACCCCTTGGGAAGGTTCCCAGTCAATTCGGGATAAAGATAGAATGTGGACTAATTCGCATGCACTTTTTTCTATTGACGTGTCATCTAGTAACCTGAAACATTAAGGATCTTGTACTTTGAAACTTTAAGGAGTTTAAAATCTCCTGTAACTTGAAATACTTATTTTTTTTACATTTGATTTCGCAGAATACCTGAATATGCAGAAGTGTGAGGAAGGAATCAAAGTTTACTAGTCTGTTGTTCAAGTTTCTAACTCTTTTAATATGTCAAGTTTATGTAGTTTACTTTTTGTCAAAAAAACAAAACGCTAATATAAAAATACAAAATTGATGAAAAGTTCATTTTTGAAAATTAGCACTGTTTAAACGATAAAACGCTTTAAGGCACAGAAGGATTGTTGTCCCTTGGAACCAAAACCTCATTTCGTATTTTGCTACTTATACTCAAGCTCGACCCATCAGAAGGAGACTGCAAGGTCAGCCTAGAATTTCGAACATGGAATATACTCAGAGAATTAGAGGAAAGAGGCAAAACTCCTCAAGAAATAAAAAAGCATAGCAGAGAAAGAGAGGCCTATGTGCGTTGGATAGTGGCTCCTCGACGCTAGATATGGCACAAGAGGAAGACATAGAAGAAGAAATCCTCAATGAAAAAAAAATGGCAATTTGATCCTCCACAACCGTTGGTTAGTATTACATCGACGGGAAACTAAAATAAAAGAACTTATATCAGCTAAATTTGGGGTGCCAACACCAAAAATCAGAAAGGTGTATCAAGGTACAACATCCTCTTCTTAAATCTTAAAGTCAATAATAAAGTTTTGAATATTAATCTATTTGGAGGTTATTTTAGACTTGGACAAAACTTCCAGAACCAGACCCAATACAAAATTCAACCCACAGACTTTACTATCTGGTGAAAATTTAATTGTGTTGATCAACAATGGAGATTCGAAGGATGGGGACAATGACTTGTTTATTCAGATGGGACCGGTTTACGGTAATGGAAAGCTATGTCAAGAAAATGGATTTAATTAATTTGACATTGCCATGTCGTTAATTGTACAGGACATAAATGGAGGGGGGTGAATAGCCGGTGAACTTTAACCTTAACAGACAGGTTCATTACAATGGCGAAGAGATGGCAGGGCACCAAGCTCGGTATTGATCCGTCCCTGAAGGAGCAGTCTTGCTTCAGCCGTCGCTTTATTAAGCTTTTACACCTCCTATCGTAGTAATAGTTTCTAAATATAAGCCTATTTTTTAAACATTATAACTTCAGGTTTAAATTGACGGAGTTATTTTACTATTGTGCAAAAGATGAATAAAATGAAACTAAAAAATGGATTTGAAGTATTAAAAATACGGAAAAAGAATACCAGCAGGAACTGCTAAATTAAAATAGACGATTGGAAGTTTTAATTATTTTTTCAAAAAATATTTTGAAATCTATACAACAGTATAGATTATATACAAGAAGTAAATTTGAGTAATATGAATACAATGGCATGTCAATAACATATAAAGAACTAGAAGCTCTTCAATAGGTTTCAACATTAAAAGGTTTCTTGGTCTTCTTCTTTTCAGACGCTTGAAGGATAATCAGAAATGGAGTGTGACGCAAGTTTAGAGGCTAGTGGGATTCTAGTAGATATAAAGCTTGTCATGGAAGAAAAATATAGGTTTTGGTTAGGACCAATTCAGGGACAAAAGGAACGTTAAGATCTTTATGGATAATTTTTTTTTTGACATAATCAGGAGTATTGTGGATTTTACGAAGGATTAGATACGAGGAGAATTGGGAGGATTAGTAGAGTGCCAAAGCTCAACACCGTATGACCTTTTGTAATTTATCGGGAGCTTTGAACGCCTGTCTAGTAAATGTTGGAGTAGTCGAAAATGAAGAGCAGTTCTTGTCTTTTAAGTCGCGTATGAGGATTCCAAGTCGTTTTTCCAGATGGAGTGTTTAGGTAGTCGACTGCAGGACAGGAAGTCGTAGGTTTGTGACGAAGGATAAAGGTTATTTTATGAAATTTGTTTAGATTTGTTTTAACGCCCATTTTTAACACCATCCATGAAGGTCTGTGTTATGAGATTGAAGCGAATGGGATGCAATGAAACGATCATTATATACTGCTAACACACACGTGTCATTAGCATGGTGGGGACAGTCCTAGGATGAGTCGTGTGTCATCTGTATCGACTGTGTAAAGGATGGGACATATTTAATTTATAAAGTTGATTTTCGTCCACTTAATAAAAAATATTTTGACGAAGTGATGAAAAGATTGTCAAATAAATAATAAGGTTATATAAGGGTTCTAATATCGTGTTCCTTTCTATAACGGATGAATTTGTATTTTATATTATTATTTAATATTTAGTGTAGCAGTTTATAATATTTTTCAAATATAAATTTAAAAAAAAAAATGTCGAAACAAGGTTTACTAATGTTAACAATGAGCATCATACCCGCATAAATATATTAGTTAAAGTAAGCTCTACATATATTAAAAAAACATCTATGATCTACTAGTAATTTTTGTATAATTTATTTTATTTATTTTTTGACTAAAAGGAGCATGTTTTTATTTTAATGTAAAAAAAAGAAGTAAAAATGGTTTTGTTTTTTAGGTTTTTGCAATTTTAAAGAAATGTTACATTTTTTCATGATTACAGTTTAGATTCAGAATTAAGAGACATAAAAATAAATTAATGATTCATGTTTCGTATTTTTCCCCTTACACTACCAAGATATTATTTCATTGAAATCGATAACTATTTGTCATAAAAATAAGTCTAGCTGAATAAAATTGTAGGAAATCTAAATTTCTAAAAAAATATATGGGAATATAATTGTTTACGTTAAACTTAAATGAAAGACGCTATTAAGCAAAACCGAAAAAAAAAACAACAAAGAATTAGTTTTTCCCTCTCTTCAAGTATCCACAAGGTCTTTCAGTACGAAAAATGTATTCCTAAAATATTCTGAAATTTTACCAGCCTTCTACCTTCTGTCGACCCGTGGAACATTTGAAAATTTGAACAAAAATTTTATTCAAACTTGTAAGATGTATAATGATTATTGTAGGATGAATACTATAAATTGATTGTACTTGTAATTTTATTGTAAAAGTGTTTGATTAAGTAAATTAAGTTTGTGATTATTCACATTTTTAGTCAAAATTAAAAGCATCGAAGTGTAAATCTCAAAAAAATAATTTTTAAAATGTCAAGGAAAAACATGTTATTCGGAACAAGATAAAAACAAACAAGTTATTTACATTGCTATAAATAGGCACCTTTTGCAGGCCCGATCCTTGATACATCGCGTATCACAATATACGAGTGAAATATCTGATAGTGATAGTTTCTCTTGACAAAAAAAAAGTTATGAAACTCGTCGAGTGATAAATTGGAGACTTTTATCATAGAAAATTAAATTAAAATATAATAGTCAAAAAGATAAGACATAGCATAGGAGTTTTATTGTAAATTATAAACAGCGATACTGATAAATGTGAATTTATTTAAGCGAGGATGTGCTGAGATGTGGGCCCGTGACAGTGAACTCAGATAAGAGTTGGACAGTTTGTGAGTCAACACTCTCGTGACTTGAAGTAATTATTCTGCGTCTAGTTAAATCCCTCGCAAATCAACAATTTCAGATTCAATCTAGTCGCAATAAAACTATTTAAATACATGATGAATCATGTCACATAAAGGCAGTTATATGTATTTAAAAATTAGGATATCTCTAGCTAAATTTTTAATAGAAATGGGCCGAATAAAAGTCGGTTAGGCAGGCGATTAGTTGGCAAAAAATGCCGACTAGTCAGCCATTTTATTTATTTATATTTTTTTTTTATTTTTTTTTTTTATTGAAATATATGTACAATCTGCCTCAATTAGGGTAATAGGTAACAATGCTAAAGATGTATTCAATATTTATAATTTAAGCTGCTATTTTAGCAATTCACATACGTGTTTATTTACAATTACATATTAGATTTTTGTGTTATATGTATGTATAGGTACATAAACATGATATATATTTCGGCATGATTGAATTTTAAATTTCACAGTTAACTATCTAAGCTAAGTAAAGTAAATTTCTGACTTTTAGTTTATTTTTCTAAAATAACACACAGGCCTGTTTAAAAAAAAAAAATAAGAGAAAAGAATACAAGAAAAACCTGTAGCTAAATGCAATGACGGCTATAAAGCAATAAATGAAGTGCCTCGAACCGCGTTTTTACAAGCCGACTAGTCGGTCAGTGACTAGTCCGACAAAGTTATAGTTGGCCCATCTCTAATTTTTAATCGTGTTGCATTTTTGTTTTGTTATCTATTCATTACAAATTATTGATTATCCTCGTAAACAAAGTACATGTGAAAATTAATCAAAAAGCATTCCCAATATAAGAACTTTTACACAGTTTCGATTCTAATTATTCATTAAAGACATACCAATTAGTTAAATTATATATACATTTAAATATTAACAGGTTTTATTGTCACAAATATTACGATCTGCCTCAGTGAAGAGCATTAAGTAATAAAGATTATGATGTATCCATTCAAATAATGTATACAAATACCTCATACACTCAAATAAATAAGAGAAAAAATAAATGGATAACTAGAAATTACTATTACTGATTATAATAATAATCTCTATGGAATAAAATAATTATAGATAACAATAAAAATAAAATGCTATTAACAAAAATAACATAAAATAATTACAAAACATTAAGTAAGTAAAATTAAGATACAGTCGTACTATATATATAGTACAGACACAGCTTAGAGAACCTCGAGTCAAGCATGTCCCCCGACTAAGTGAAAGGCAAGGCCAGGCCCAAAGCGATCCCAGTGCTGTTCTCTCAGCTGCGTCACTGGTAATAATATCCAGAGGAGGCTGAGTGGGAGCGCAGTCATTAGATACTTAATTCAGCTTATTTACTGGTTTTATTTCCACTTTAATGCATTTCAACAATAATGCGAATATCTTTTCTTGTATTCATATCATACAAGATACCAGTTTATCATGATTAGTTCCATATATTTTGTTCTGCAATAATGTGCAACACTCTGTTGAAATATATATATTTATTTTTTAAAAAAATAAAAAAAATAAAAAGAAGAATTTTTGTCTTCCTTCAGTGAAGCGCAGTTTTGATAAGCAAGATGAATATAGATTAAGTTGTGCAAAGGGATACGATAGACTTGACAGACGCATGAAACAATACATCTTAACGGGTCTACCATAATCACAAAAAGTAATAGATCTAGATACCAACTCTCTGTAAAGATTTTGAGTTTCCGAAATTCCTCACTCCATCCAATCTTCGAAATCCCATATGCCGAAATTATTTCTTCACCATTCTTTATATGACTCACCTATCGTGTTTGTATGACCTAGCCGCTTCAGGCGTTCCATTCTGACAAAGTCACACCGGTAATTCTCCGTAATCTTTCCTTTACGATTTCGCATTTCTGGGATGGATATGTTTATGGATTAAGCATGCAGAGTCATAATGGGTCGGCTTTTGAGCAAGAGTTCCAGGTGTTGACAAAGAAATTTATTTTTAAGATAATCGAAATTCCAAAATATGCCTAATTTAGCATTGCCTTGGTTGCATTAACCCTCATCCTCATCAAATTCTCTTAGGTGCGACTCTCCTAATAACGGAAGCAAGTCGCACAATGGAAACTGTTTCTTCCAACTGCATAATTCTTATTTAGCCACTGAAGGATAATGGTTGAAGCGAATCGATGTAAAGAAAATGGTTTTGCTGTGCTCGCATTGATTAAGTTGGTATTTATTCTAATAGTCACTGAATGACCGATAATTATTTTGAATGTATTCGAAAACAACCATAGCAAAGGGATATGCAAATCAAATGGAATGGGAGGGATGTACACGTGGGCGAGAGTTCTGATGAGCCTTTGTGATCAACTTTCTTATATGTGGGGAGGGGGTTTCCGTGAATATGCATTTGATTGAATGGTCTGTGGGTACCACACTTCTACTACACCAGGAAGTAAACTGATGATTTTTATTTATTTGGTCAGCTGCTAAAACACAAAGCATTTTTGGCTTCTCACTACTCAATGCAGAGTTTATAATTAGCTTTTTTTATTTGATTTATACGTCCTTACCGTTAACGTTCGTAAAAGCTCTCGGTATTCCTTGTTTGGTTAGGTTCATTCCTCTGCGAAAATCGTTCTCTCATTATAAGAATATTTAGAACCTTACAGCAGTATGAACTATTACGAGGCTTCGGGTTGCAGATCTTTCCGAGGAAGTTTTCAATTGCGCAAAGTATGTAAATTGAACGTATTTATAATTATTCACTACAAATAAATAATTTTAGAGCTTCTAATTTTAAATATTACCTAAGGATAAATTAAAGTTTTAAATTCTAACTTTTCTGTCTATTTACTCTTCAAATCGAATTGTTGCATGAGCCACTGCAAGAGGAAGGCAATGGGCGGTTGCCCTGCTTCCTTCCTCCCCCTCCCCTAAAGCTGCCACTGTCTACCCCTTCAACAAAGTAAATTTATTATTTGCTTAATATTTCCTAATTCAAGACTGATTTCTTTATTGAATGTTCTCAAATATAATAATGGTTTAGATACTACCAAGTATAGATAAATGAAAAAAACAACTTTACCACTGTAAAACATGGCGGGGTCTTGGGTCCAATACTTGGTAAGGAAGTATTATTTCGCGTACAACGGTCTGCAATTACATTCAACTGCAATGTTTTCCCCCAATTAAGGGCAACCACTTTATAGAGGCTGAATGTGCCCCTGGACGGTGTCCACACCCCGATGTGGACATCAAATCACGGCCTAAGATACATAAATTAAATTTTCTGCCTTTAGCCGGGCTCGAACTCCCAGGGACCCAAGTTCAGTGCCTCACCCACTGAGCTACCCCTCCGTAAAAATGTAGATATATTTGATTCAGTACGTACAAACTGGATCTCCTTATTTGGTTCAGTCATTCAATTCTTTTTTGTGTTGCTTTACCACGTTTAGCAGAGACGTAGTTCTTCCATTGGGATCTAGACACAGGTTCCATAATTTTTTATTTTTTAAAAAACTATTTATTGATATATACAACTGTATATATTTTATACAACGAGTTAAATAGAGAAAATAATTACAATGATATGTAAATAACGTGCAAAGAACTACTCACTACTGCCACTACAATTCAGAAGAAGATGACCAAGAATCTTCTTTCAGACGTCTCGGAGGATTATCGGACACGGATTGAGGCAAGTTGGAAGACT
The DNA here is from genome assembly GCA_003667255.2 of Euschistus heros. Taxonomy (NCBI): domain Eukaryota; kingdom Metazoa; phylum Arthropoda; class Insecta; order Hemiptera; family Pentatomidae; genus Euschistus; species Euschistus heros. Next base: position 2,803,855 of record RCWM02000050.1, read on the forward strand.
AGAGGATTCGATTAGGAAAAGGAGTCAACTATGATAGGTTAGGGTATCTGGTTCGGCCCTAATCAGCAACGTATGGAACATTAAGATCTTTATGGATAAGTTCGTTTGTGACCTTATAAGGAGTATTTAGGATTTTAAGAAGGAATTTGGATTGTAAGGATTGGATACGAGTAGAATAGAAAGGTTTAGTGGAGCCCCATAGCTCTGTATGTCCAAATGAGTCTGATTACTGTCATAAAAATAAGGCTTTTGGACTATATTGGGAGCTTTAAACGCTTACCTAGTAAATGTTGGAGTAGTCGTAATCGACGATCAGTCCCTGGCCTGATTTTTCTGCTCCTCCGTCCAGACTCTTCCGGGTTTCTTTGTTCTTTCTGTGGCTTGAATCCCATCCAAATTACTCAATGTATGCCTAAATCTATCTCTGTCTAATTATTGGTCTTCTGAGATGCTTAATCTTTCCATACCCATTTTATATGCTCATGTTTAATAAGTCATATAAAAAAAGTACATCTTCAAATAGCTCATGCTGATCTGCTATATAATCTTAATATCTATAAACTCAAGATGATTTGTGGTAATGGTCTCATCACCAATGGACAATTCTAGGTGAGGTTCTTGACTTTTTTCGTAGAATTGAAGTTATGATATCAAAATGGTTTCCTTGAAATCCGTTCTTAGCATGTACACACTTTATTTTAAAAATTAAATTATCATTGTATTAATGTGATGTCCCGAGAAGTGAACATTTTAGTTTGATCATTGTCTCGACTGTTTAGGAAATACCTTGGATTGCAGACATACAGCGGCACCACTCTTAATCGTCGTCTTAAAAAATTTACATGGTACGCATATGGAAAATTCTTTTACCCATCGGAAAATGTTTATACTGATGAAAAAATTTTTACAATGGAGGGAAAGTTTAAACGAGAAAATAACAGGGTATATGCAACAAGTTCCAAAAAAAAAAAACACAGAGGCCACTATCCTGCACGTTTGATGGCGTGATGGTAAGTCAGCTGGAACGGGTTCACAAAACTACATTTTTATGAATCTAAGCATCAAGTGCCAAAGTCTACCTGTGCATATTGAAAGGCGTTGTACTACCTTTAAAGGATACGTTGTTCAACAGAGAGCACTGGTTCTTTCAACAAGATTCTTCACCAGCTTACAAAACAAAAACCACTCAGGCGTGGTTAAGGGACAATTTGCTTGAGTTTTTAAGTCCAGAAGAATGACCCTCCTCCATCCCTGATCTCAATCTAATCGATTATAATTTGTGTGCAGAATTGGAGGTCATGACAGAAGAAGACGCAACGTCCTCGACGCCATAAAGGAATCCCATCAAGGCAGTAGAAGAATTTCCAAGAAGAAGAAGAAGAAAGCCAGAGTAGGGCATTTTAAGTAACAGCTATTATTATTTTTTTTTTTATTTGTTTAAAAATTCATTCAATATATGTAATAAAATATTATAATAAACTATATTATTTTACATTTTTTCCTTTAAAATGCGTGTGACAGAAAGTATGGCTACTCAAGGTATAGTCATATAAAATAGAGATATACAGAGTGTTCCGAATTAAAATGGCAAGACTTCAGGAACTTATAGGGGACCAAAACTAAGACAAAAAGTCCTTTAGAGAATTGCTCGTTTTTGCTTAGTTTTGGAGAAAATCGCAAAAAAAGAAACAAAACAAAAATGTTACAGGTAGCGATTATCACCTTTCAAAGTTAGTCAGGCTATGCAGTGAGATATATAAACACTTAATGTTATCCTTTACATTCTTTTATTTCTTTACATTTTGGCTTCCTTCTAGGATTTTAATTCCTAAATCAGTCAGTTACTTAGATATTTTTTTGTGAATAGCATCAGCCACAATGCCGCATACATATTCTAATGTTGAATACGCTGATATGATTTTTGTGTATGGTTTCTGTAACGGTAATGCTTTAGAAGCGGTGCGGGAGTATGCTCGCCGATTTCCAAATAGAAGAGTGTCTAATCGACGAGTCTTTTCGTTAACTTTTAATAGACTACGAGAGACTTGGTCATTCTTAATACGTAATGAAGGCGACCAATTCCAGGCAGCAGTAAGAGCAGATTATCGGAGAAGAAATTGTGTCCAACGCCACTTCGATAACAATCCTGAGATTAGCATCCGAAGAGCATCTGCTGCATTAGCAATATCGCGGCAAGCAATATGGCGAACTTTGAAAGGGGATAATCGCTACCCATACCATCTTCAAAAAGTTCAGAATTTATTACCTCAAGATTATGTCAAGAGATTGAATTTTAGTAACTGGTTTCTTGACAAAATCCACGATGATAATTTATTTCCATTAAAAATTATATGGACCGATGAAGCTACCTTTACAAGAGGAGGAATTGTTAATCAAAGAAATTATCATGTACGGGCTCTTGAAAATCCCAGAGCTATTAGAGAGAATAGGTTTCAGCATGAATTTGCTATTAACGTTTGGCTTGGAATTTGGAACGGATTACAGGTGGGACCACATTTTTTGGAGAACGACTTTTCTGATTATTTAGATGACACTCCCTTACAACAGGGTATTGAAATGTGGTTCCTTCTCGATGGATGTCCAGCTCATTATAGCAGAGTTGCTCGACCTTGGCTGGATATAAATTATCCACAACGATGGATTGGACGTGGAGGAGTAGTACCTCGGCCACCCACATCACCTGATATGACACCTATGGATTTCTTCGTATGGGGAACCTTGAAGCAGAAAGTTTATTCGGTGTCAATCAACTCAAGAGAGCAATTAAGAGACCGAATCATAGATGCAGTGCACCAAATATCATCAGAACAATGTTTAGCTGCAATTTATCAAGTGAGTGCTAGATGTAATGCTTGTATTGGTGCAAGAAGACAACATTGTTTTGTTTCTTTTTTTGCGATTTTCTCTAAAACTAAGCAAAAACGAGCAAATCTCTAAAGGACTTTTTGTCTTAGTTTTTCGGTCCCCTATAAGTTCCTAAAGTTTTGCCATTTAAATTCGGGACACCCTGTATAACAAATTATATATGAAAATCAATTTAATTCATGCGATTCTTTAGATTAATATTTTTAGTGAATTTAGTGCCTTGTGATATCTGAGACTTCATTCTTTACAAATAAGTTTCAATTGTGTAATTTCTAGAAAAATAAATAACTATCAATGCTTCTAGGTTCATAGCCAGCGAAATTGCAACAGTATACATGATAATGGTACTAGAGTGGATTCTCGACAAAGTGGACGCAAACGACTTTGAAGGGAGACGTCGAGGACAGGGCTTGGTCAGTTCCTATCCACTCCACAGATCGATTTGTAAATAAATCTGCGTCGGGTATGACGTCAGTCCGCCGAGCTTAAAAATCCGATAGAGCCTCTAATAAACATTTGTTTTATGCCTGGGTGTTGCTCTACCCCAGCTATAACCTGTCCTTCTAATAAAATAAAATAAAAAAAAGAAGAAAAACTACTTTAATAAATGAGCTTTCGTTGTTTTGATTAATGAATTTAGCTGAATAAATGGACCCGAACAGCATAAGCAATTGATAGTCTCGACGATCATTGTAAAGCTGTGCTACTAGAAATTTTCCCAGGTTATTGCTAGCAAAATAAGGAGTAATAGAACTAAACTTACAAATGGTAAGAAGAAAAAAATCGTCTTCCCCAAGTGTAAGCCAGGATATTGCTCAAGACAGATAAAAAATTATTTTAGCACATAAATTTTTTTTTTCTTTTACAAATCTTACCATCGCAGGCGATGTCTATCCACTTTTCTGCGACCAAAAATCTTTTCATCGAGGAGTCTTTCGGGGATTTCATAATCACTCATTCTTGCCCTGCCCATCTCAGACGTCAGGATTCCACTAACTGCAAAATATCCTGGTATTTATAAGAGATGCATGAGCTCAGCATTTTTTTTTTATCTCCATACACCATTGTCTCACAAAGGCCAAAATATTGAATCTTCCTTTCAAATCACACAAATTCTAGTGCTTTTGCTATCGTCAAGTATTCCGACGAGTATACATGAACGGGCCTGATCAGGGCTTTATGTATTCGTATCTTCGTTTAATTATGCTTTGACGTTATTGAAAATTCTTGTCATGTTTCTCGCTAAGGTATTTTTATTCAAAGTGTAATACTGTTTTGTTTTTTTTATTTTGGGAATGATTTTTTTCTCACTCTTGCTAGTTCCATTCCTGGATAGATTTTTTTTTCAGTATTCATTGATATTTACAACTGTATACATTCTCAAGTAGATTTAAGGAAAATGATTACAATGACATGACAATAGCATGTAAAGAACTACTCACTAGTAAACTAGTGGATTCGACTGGGTATAAAGTTTACTAGGAAATGATAGGTATCTGGTTTGAGATCAGCAACGTAAGGAATATTAAGATCTTTAGTTTGTTTGTGATATAATAAGGAGCATTGAGGATCTTACGAAGGCTTTTGGATTGCATGGATTGGATACGAAAAGAATTGGAAGCTCCAGTGGAGCACCAAAACTCAACTCAACTAGTCTTATGTAACTTATTGGAAGGTTTGAACGTTGGTTAGTAAATTTTGGGCTAGTCGGAAACGACAAACAGTTTTTTGTCTTTCAAGTCTGGTATGTACCTTCGATAATTTTAAGTTTTTTTATAGGTCTCTTTAAAATATCTTTTAAAAAAATACATTAATCCAATGTTCTTCGATTCTATTCATATAATTTTGTAAAAAAGAGGATTCAAGGATAATATTTAATACAGAATTTTAACTTAATATTAAATGCTAAAACTCACGTCTTAAATAAATTGGGGAGGCACTGGAAGTTAATCTTCCAGTAAAACATCTTGCGGAACGCCCGCTTAGGGACCTACGGTGTCGCACAAGGGGAATTCGGGGTTCCCAATCGGCCCCATGACATTCCAGGGCAAGTGTATTCTTAAGTCTCGATGTGAAATTTAATTTCATATCCGTACAACATGAGTGGTATTTAAAGAATAATTGTTTTTTTCCCTTTTTCAACTCCTTAATTCATCCAATAAAAAATAATATGATGCACGCGCATATTTGTATAAATATATATATATATATATATATATATATATATATATATATATATATATATATATATATATATATATATAGAGTTGGGTCGACTGATCGGCTACTTAACGTTATATTTCTACGCTTAGAAATAGGTTGATTGAAATGGAAAGATGGGCTTTATTGATTATAATTTTTATTTTGGATTCATCTTTAGAGTTGGTGATTTATTCAAGGATTAGGAACTCCTTTGTTTTATAATTAATTATCGAATGTCATCAAAATATTAACCAAAAAATAAATTCCATAACTTTTACAATCTTTAATCCTAACAGTAACATAATAGGTCCAAGAGGCCTATGTTCAAAAGTAAACCCCCCCCCTCTTCCCCCTTCCCATTGATTTCCAAAGCCGGCTTCCTCGATCTATTCCTTGTTGACTTATGCTAATATTGTTCTGGCCCAAGAACAACTCAAGAATCATAGAAACGTAACTTCCACCCCCTTTTCTGTGAAATACTAGGCTTAAGAGACCTATGATGTAACTACTACTTAAATTTTGTATAGGCCTGGCAGGCCTATAATGTTACTTAACAGTATGCCAGGCTATACAAAATTTAAGTAGTAGTTACATCATAGGTCTCTTAAGCCTAGTATTTTACAGAAAAGGGGGTGAAAGTTACGTTTCTATGATGATTCTTGAGTTGTTTTTGGGCCAGAACAATATTAGTATAAGTCAACAAGGAATAGATTGAGGAAGCCGGCTTTGGAAATCAATGGGAAGGGGGAAGGGGGGGGGGGTTTACTTTTGAACATAGGCCTCTTGGACCTATTATGTTACTGTTAGGATTAAGGATTGTAAAAGTTATGGAATTTATTTTTTGGTTAATATTTTGATGGCATTTGATAATTAATTATAAAACAAAGGAGTTCCTAATCCTTGAATAAATCACCAACTCTAAAGATGAATCCAAAATAAAAATTATAATCAATAAAGCCCATCTTTCCATTTCGATCAACCTATTTCTAAGCGTAGAAATATAACGTTTTGCCGACCAATCGCCGACTACAAAAGTAGCCGATCAGTCGACCCAACTCTAATTCTAATGTTCATTTTTTTAATTTGTTAGAAATTTGGGAAGATTTAACTGCTAGGTTTTTCCCAATCAAGGTTGCTCATTTTTCAGAGTCTGGTTTTGCACTAGAAGTATCCCGGTCCCATGAGTAATCCTCGGGTAAAGAATTCACAGTTTCACAAAGTTCCGTCATCATAATGGGCTACTTTACAAAATTTACATATCTTGCAATAACAATCATTTATTTATAAGGACCATGTTTAAGTCACCAAGTTAGCTTTACGCTTTCTCCAATACTCTTTATCTATCCATTTTCTCCCCTGTCTTTTTGGAGCTGTTTTGTCTTGGAAGCCTTCCCACTCTTTAGCTTTGTTTCTATAGTTTGTTCTGTCTTCAATTTCATCTTTATTTAGGCCGATTTCTTTTAAATCTTCATGTACCTTCTGAAGCCAAGTAGGTTTGCCTTTAAATCTTTTAAAATGTTGTACAATTTTTCTTGTTAATCTCCTTTGAATCATTCTTTGTATGCGCCTATATAACATAAGTCTCCTTTTCCTAATTTCATTTGTTATTTTTTCTACATTTTTGTGTACTTCTGTGTTACTTCTTAATTTGGAAGTTTCACCCAATGTTCTGTTTCCCAATATCTTCCTTACAATCTTTCTTTCCTTTTTCCTAAATTTCTTCATTTTCTTTTATCGTTGCTAAAATTAGTGTTTCAGCTGCATATAAACATCCTGGCTGAATCACTGTCTTGTAATGACGAATTTTTGAGTTTCTGGACAGAGAGTTTTTACTGTACACATCTTTAGTTCAGTGGAATGCTAAGTCCATCTATTGCTATCTGGCTTGGATAGCTTCTTTCTCCCCTCCATTAGGCTAGGTGATTTCTCCTAGTTACTTAAATTTGTTTTTTCTTAGTTTATTTTATCTTTTTCTTTTTTTTTCCCTTAATTTTATAGCATAATTTAATAGTATTACTTTTTTCTTTCTTAGTATTATGTACTTAATTTAATCAGTTAGGCCGCCATTATATTGTAAGAATATTTATAATGTACCTTAAGGGTCAATATCTTACTGAATAAAAAATATCTTATAGGCGCCAGAATAAAATATATATTCATTTCATTTCCATTGATATTCGGGCGCCAATGATTGTAAACCACTGCCTCATACCTGTTACCATATAAAATGTTAACCATGAAGATATTAAACCACTTTTCGTTTAGTTAACATAAAATCAACGCTACTTCATTACAGGGACTATATAGCTGAGTTTACGACCTGTATTAGGTTCTCTCGCCTTAAAGTTTACGGCTTGCATTTGGTCATTTATGGCGTCGCTTATTGTTACTGCAGTAACACTTCGAATTCTTCTGATATAATAATATTCTAAGCAATATAAGTTTTCTAACTGATTCTATCTATTATTCTTTAAACTTTTTCGATTGTTTAAAAAGTGTGTGATAAGCTTTTATTATATCAATCAAAAGGGCTGAATAAAAAATTATAAATTTTTAATTAATATGAATTTCATTGTGTTCTCTATTAATATTTACAACTGTATACATATAAACAATAAGTAAATTTTAGGAAATTTAATACAATGACTTGTCTATAACACGTCAAGAACCACTAACGAGTAGCATCTCAAAAAAAGTTCTACATTAGAACTAGGAATTGAGTGTGATGCGAGTTGGGAGACTAGTGGATTTGAGTGGGCACGGAGTCAACTATGAAGGGATAGGGTATCTGGTTCGGTCCTAATCAGCAACATATGAAACATTAAGATCTTTATGGATAAGTTTGTTTGTGACAGAATAAGGAGCCTTGAGGATTTTACGAAGGGTTTTGAATTGTAAGGATTGGATACAAGAAGAATTGGAAGGTTTAATGGAGCCCCAAGGCTCAGTACTGTATGTCCAAATAGGTCTAATTACTGTCATGTAAATAAATCTTTTGTAGTTTATTGGGAGCTTTGACCGATTGTAAAGTAAATGTTGGAATAGTCGGAAACATCGAGCAGTTTATTGTGTTTTAAGTCTAGTATGTTATAATAAAATAAAATAAATTTTCTTTCTTACTGGAATTGCTCAATAATACTGAATAAACCCCAATTTTTTTTTTCTAACCATCTTGCCCAAAGGTCCCAAAGATTTTTTAAATAAATAGAAGTCTTTAGGAATTTTCTATGTTCTCAAAAAAAAAAAAAAAAAATTAATAAAAATCTAAAACTATTCTTCTCAGACATCTTTCTATCAATATCGTATAAGAATTTCTCAAATTTCATTCCCACTGCTTCTTAACCATTTTGAAATGTCACAACATAAATTTTATAACCTCTTCCATCACTTTGTTCTTAAATCTTTCCTTTCTATTTTTTTTATTTATTCATTTATTTTTATTTTATTTTATTATTATTATCAAAACTCTTCCGCACGGCTCATGACGGTAAAGTAATTGACTTCGCTAATTGGAAGCTTTCGCTGGTTGCAACCAATTAAAATTTTTCCTGGTGAATTTTATTATTAAAACCACATATACACTCAAGTGTGTATGAATATAAAACTGTTGTTCAAGTTTGTATATATATAAAAAATCTTGTTCCTACTTTTATCAATATAAAACTTTTGTTTAGCCGATGTCTAAAAATATTTATACTATTTTTGATAGTTGGGTATTAGATCCTTTTTACGCTAATTACTTTCAAAATATTTTTTTTCTTGGGGTATCAAAGCTAGCGAGAAGTTTAGGAGCCGGTGGGCGTGCTGGCTTCGGTAAGCCCAACTTTTTTCTGAAGAGGATTAGGGATCAAAACGTGAAAAAAAAAAAAAATCAATAAAGCAATAATTTAAACAGGAAAAAAATATTTGAAAATGTTCAATATAAAAAATGCCTGACTATAAAGAATAGTATATATATATATATATATATATATATATATATATATATATATATATATATATATATATATATATATATATATATATTGACAGGGAATTGAAAATTCCCCCCAAAGTTTTTTATTTTCTCGGCTGAAAGGTCCATTTTGCATTACGTTTTTACGTCCTAATATTCTTTAACCAGGCCATATGAAACGCATTAGGATTATTAAAAACATTAATTAAATATATAAGGAAGCAGTATTTAAAAAAAAAATAAATAGTACTGAATTGTTTATCATTTTAAATGATTTATCACAGATTTATATTAGACGAGACAACTCCCTTAAGAAGAAATTAACGCAAGGGGTGGATATAAACCATATAAATTAAAAAGTTCTTAAATTTGAAATTGCTTGTTAACTGTTTTTAAATACTGTTTGCTTTTTTTAATTATTTTTTTAAATAATCATAATATGTTATATATGTCCTGTTTTTGTTGGGTGGAATTTTAAGCCTGTCATATATATATATATATATATATATATATATATATATATATATATATATATATATATATATATATATATATATATATGGCATTGTATAAACACACAAACACACACATCACAGATTATTTTTGTTTATTATAGCAATATGTTGACCAAATCAAAAAATTAAAATTTTGTTGAAAGGACAAGGAATAGGAATTCAATTTTAATTTGTTTTCTGCAAATTGTAACGCGTCTAAGTATTCACACAAAAGTATGTTCTTATACTTCCTTTCTTCTATGTTTGTTGGTTAAGAAGGTCGTATCATTTTAATTGATGTAGTTGTGTGTAAGACTAATAGTAATTGGGACAGAATATTTCCTACAAAAAAAAATTTATTTTTTTCGTTCTAGCGCATTCTTAACCCTAGAAGGCCTCCAGTATCTTAAGTGGGATAACCATTTTTATCGTTCCTACAGCCATAAATAAATTAGCATAGACATCTCTATAGAAGCGTCGTGTATTTAGCAGCTGTTTAATACATAACATTATGTATTGATGTCTCTGTTTCTGTTAAAATGAAACTCGAATGAATGTTTTACGTTCAACGTTTGTGTGAATTCAGAAAAATAGTGACGGAGTACTTCTGAGTCGGAAAAAAATACTGTCATGACGAAGTTTATATTTTCAGAGAAAGTAATTTTTTATATCACTACAGTATTAGCTATAATGACTAAAGTAAATGACAGAAGAACTGAAATTTATAAAAAAAAAAAATTGTTTTCCTCTCAAATATTGGATTAGGTATGTATATTATTTTTTTTTATCACTACTTTTCTCTGACTACTATTCAAAAACGACATCGTATTTATTGTTTACTCCATAAAAAATAAAAAAAAAAATGTAATTTTTATCTTCCATTATGTAATTTTGATATTTTAATAAAATAAAAAAAAACTAATTTAAATTTTCAATTATAACCATATCGGACTGCATTACTGCTAGTTAGGTTGGTCAGGTTTTCTATAATGCGCCCATTTCAACCGCATTACTGGCCTTAGTATCAGTGGAGGCACAGTATGGGTACCTAGAACTATTTAATAATTAATTTAAAAATTATTACGTATTGTTAATATTAGTGAACATTCATTCTAAATCGACTAATTTCTCATCATCTAATTGGAATACCTGAGGTTTTTTCTGTTTTTGGCAAAATGGTTGTATAAAATATAGAAATAAACAATAATTATTTAGTAGAGCTTAGTTTTAATAAAATACATATTATATATAGAATACTTGTCATAAGTTTATTTACTTTCTTCACTCGACTTCGAATTTGTCTATCAAAATTACTAACATAAAATTATTAAATTTTAAATTTATTTCATACTTACTTCTGTTGATAGTTACAATTAAAATATGATAACATTAATTTCTTGTAACATCCTTTTATCTGTTGCAGGTTCTCCCCCCCCCCAAAAAAAAATAAAAATAAATTTTTTTTTTTTTTTTTTTTTTTTTTTTTTTTTTTTTTTTTTTTTTTTTTTTTTTTTTTTTTTTTTTTTTTTTTTTTTTTTAAGAATGACAACAGATTTTCGGAATCCACATATTAAAAAAAAAACATATATATATTCCTGAACAAGTCATGTTGTTAAAAACATATATTACAGAAATGAATGCCAATTTTTTAATAGCCATATAACTCATACTGTTTGTTGTCAATGGATATCTCAAAATATTATACTTTCCATTAACTTTGAAGCTGTTAGAAAATTACTAAAAATTTAATTTATTCAATTTTAAAAATTTTAACTATTTGAACTCAACCTAAAAAATTAATTATTATCTGACAGTAATGAAGTTTTTGTTTGTCAGATATGTAAAATAATGTTACATATAATTACTTCTTTTTTTTTTAAACAAAATAAAAATTTTAATAAGTGGATTCTTTTTTTTTTTATCTACTTGTCCCAAAATATTTTTTTTTCGTTTATAAAAATTAACCAAAGACATGGGAAGGGTGCCACTGGGCACAATCTCTTCTCAAGTCTAACATGCCATTTCTGTTTTTTTTTGTTTATGTTCTGATTTCAGCTCATCCTCTGATTGCCAATTGTGTTTTTGACAGGCGTGGAATTAAAAAAAAAAAAAGTGCAAGAAAAAATTTTTTTTCCTGAATGAAAGTCAGAACATACGAACGTATACAAACTAAAAAAAAAGAATATGAGGCATAATTAGAATCTGAAAAATAGAACTTACATTTTTCAAATATTCCTGATTATACTATTTAGCACACTACTTAATAAAAAAATGTGAAAAAAAATAAAAATTACCAGTTCTAAAACCGCAAGTTTTGGACAGCCAGACTTCTAGAGTAGATTATTAGACTATTTCTATACTTACCTTTCTCTTTGAGTATAGGTGTGATCCTCCATTTTAAAATGTAAATACATTGAGAGGAAAATAATTATAATTCTTTGGCAATCTTTTATCATGGGCTCCTGTTTATAGTTTACGAGTTGGGTTGTCAAGACAGACGCACAGACGGGTTATTTCGATTTAATATATCGACGTGAATTTATTCAAAATATTGTGTAACTGATTTCAGATCGGATATAATTTTTAATAAAAGCATGAAGAGAAAATAACTAATGCTCCAGTTCAAAGTACTAATTTCCCTTATTTCCAGTTTTAATTATATATTTAATTAATCTAATTTATAATTGAATAATTAATTAAAATTTTAATTAATTTCAAGATACTTGGCATATTTTCATAATTATTTATTGCAGACTTGAACAAATAATAAAATATGGTACATTTTCATCTCTCAATGTATCTACTTACCATGCATTCATATACATTTATATCATGCATAGACAGAATAACGCACTGAATAGCATATTACGTAAGGTTTTATTAAAAATTATTTGATACGAAAAGTACGATAATGTTGTTTTATGTCGATCGCAGTAGTAATTTTTTAATATATTTTTAAATATTTTTTATTTGTGTTAATTTTTTTTTTTTTGGCATGATTGATACTTATGTTTAACAGCGAGCCATGTTATTTATTAGGAATAATTGTTTTTCCTTGTCCAAACCTTCAGAATCTACCTTAAAAATAAATAATAAATTAATAAAATATATGAGGATAAAGTTCAAAAATATAAGATTGTATGTCTGAATTGTTTATTATTTAGACAATATATTTTGGCTGTTGATTTAAGGGAATTTTTAATCATTTTCTTCTTTGATCAAGGTAATATGATCATGGTCAAAACAATTTTCTTATTATTGTTCAATATTAATATAGTCAATTATTGAATTATTTGGTATTAGGAATACAATTTTTTTAAATATAAAGTTCTATATATATGTTTTTTCAATAGTTCGAAAATGTAATTGCTTAATTTGCAAAATTTGTTTTTACATTTGATTATCATTTTAGAATTCATAACACCTGCATTGTCTACTCTTAGTTTTTCATGTCTCAATGCAAATTTATTTTGATTATTTTAAATATAAATATAGCTTAAAGAAGAAACAAAATTCATAAATGTATGTTTTGGTATGTATAAATAAAAATGTATAATAAATTTCATAAGCATGTTCTTTAATTTTAAACAATTATAAAAATAATTCAAACTAAAAAAAAAATATTTAAAAAAATGCTAATTTTTAAAAATTTTTTGTATCTATTTGTTGTATTTATTGTTGTATTTAATTTGTGAAATTTGCGTTGACATTTGATTGTTATCATTTTAGAATTCACAACAGATGCATTGTCTAGACTTCGATTCTCATGTCTCAATGCAAACACATCCTGATTATTTTAAATACAAATATAGTTTAGAGGAGAAAAAAAAAAAAAAAAAAATATATGTTTTGATATCTATAGAGAATTTCATATGGTTATCATTTAATTTTAAACAATAAAAAAAAAAAAAATGATTCAAACTAATAAAAAACATTTAAAAAAATAACGCTTTTTTAAATTTATATTAGATTGTATTAAAAAAATGAAACAAAAAATTATAATAATAAATTAGTAAAATATAAGAGGATAAAGTTTATAAATATAACATTGTATGTTTGAATTATTTTGTATTCAGACAATATATTTTGGGTGTAGATTAAATGGAATTTTTCATAATTTTTTTCTGTGCTTCAAGATATGATCATGGTCAACACAATTTTATTAATAATTTTCAATATTAATAAAGTCAAATGTTGAATTTGGTATTTGGAATACTATACTTTTTAAAATATATTTAGTTTGTAAAATTTGTGTTGACATTTGATTGTTATCATTTTAGAATTGACAACAGCTGCATTGTCTAGCCTTCGATTATCATGTCTCAATGCAAACTTATCTTGATTATTTTAAATATAAATACAGTTTAGAGGAGAAATTTTTTTCCAGAAATGTATGTCTTGATATCTAAAGATAATTTCATATGTATGTTATTTAATTTTAAACGATAACAAAAAAAAATATATATATAATAATAAATTAATAAAATATAAGAGGATTAAGTATAAAAATATAATATTATATGTTTGAATTATTAAGTATTCAGACAATATATTTTGGGTGTAGATTAAATGGAATTGATTGATATCAATTTAAAATTCCAACAGCTGCATTGTCTAGACTTCGTTGTTTCATGTCTCAATGCAAACTCATCTTGATTATTTTAAATACAAATACAGTTTAGAGGAGAAAAAAAAAAAATCAAAAATGTATGTTTTGTTTTCTTTAGAGAATTTTATATGCATGTTTTCATTTTATTTTAAACAATAAAAAAATATTTCAAACTAAAATAAAAATAACGCTATTTTCTGTTTTGTTTTATTAAATAGCATACTTAAAATAAATGTATAATGCAATGACTATTGTTTAGGAAATGCATTCAAGAAAGGAAGCCAACGTGAAACAGGCAAAGAAGGTTTCAGGCAGAATGCCAATGCCAGCTCTGACGTGGCACTTATTAGCTGGGACAGTTGTTTACACACCTGGCGGCACCACGTTACTCCCTGTTCTACCCTACATCGTCCTCGTGTCTCTTAAAGAAGGGGGGTGTGGTCTGAGTGGTTCTTCTTGCTATTTTGGAGGTTCCTTCATCTCAAGAAACTATTCTGACTTAGAATTAGAGTTAGAATAATTTTCTTAAAATTATTTTATTTCAAAGATACAAAAAAATGTAAGCTATTAAAAACTACAGGTTAAGGAAATCAAAGCTTTAGTAAGATGACAGTTAAATGGTCATTACATGATGCATGGCTACTAAAAGCATACAGGAATGTCGATAGCCCTCCTACGGCAGATATTCAACTACCAATGCGTCTTTCAAGCTATTGGGTGCACTAGGGAGCGGAACCATCCAGGGAGGGGTTCCTCTAATACTGATAAGGGCTTACTCGTTGTGAGGTATGTCCTCGTCCTGCTGCAGGGAAGGTGGCAGGGAGAAGGCGAGCAGTAGAGACATCACCGACGGCAAGTACATGGTTTCAGCAGTGATATGGCCTCAGTACATGGTATCAGTAGCAGGTGCGCCACTCTACTAGGCACATAGCCGTGTCTCACTCCAGACTAGTACGTTAGCCGTACGGCCCGCCCCCAGTGCGCACGCTACGTCCTATTGATTCCATTACCGCCACCCCCACCCTTATGCTTCCAACCCCCTCCCTAGCCGCCTCTTCTTTTTTCCTTTTTCTTTTCTTTTTTCGCCATTTTTCGGCTCGGCAATGTGGCCTCGTTGCGTCACCTTATCTGAGTGGGTCCCGATCCATCCTGACGGCGAGAAAATAACAATCCGAAGAATGCGCGACGAATTCTCGACCGGACCTCATGAAATTGCAAGGGATGAAGTCTCGTCTCGTCTTCTCTCCAATCTAGGAAAAGTTATTCGACTGGAAGCTATTCCGTTCTGGAGGAGGAATTACTTCCATTTATTGTAGTTGAAATCTCGTTCAGATAAACAAAATTATATTGAGCTATTATATATTAGTACAAAATCTAAGTCTTGCTGTGGTTTTTGGTTTAGATAAATTTCGATATTTATTGAACGAGGTTGATGTGAATTATTCACATTGAATGGCATTACTCCTCTTTTATTCACAAATCTTCATATTAGTTATATTTTATTCATGACTACATATTTCGGGAATCTAACTCCTATCTTCAGGTTACTAAAAAATATTATTAATTAAACAACACACACACACACACACACACACACACACACATATATATATATATATATATATATATATATATATATATAGAAGTCAGGAAAGAATCTATTCAAATACCATAGTTCTGAATTAAAGAAATTTGTTCAAAGCATTTAACTTTGAAAAGAAAATCAGAGCATATTTAGACATCAACTTTTTGAGTAGTTTTATTTTGTTTTATTTTATCTTATTTTATTTTTTTTTAGTTTGTTATTTTATTAATTTAGTATCATTATTTTTTTTTTTTTTTTTTAAATAATTTGAAGGATTTTTGTTTCTATAAAATAATTGACAGTAATTTAATTAATTAAATTCTGTATTTGTAATAAGCTAAGCACACAATATGCTTGCATGCATGGGATGTGCTCACTTTTCAATAAACGACTCTTTCATAGGGTTACTATGGGAAAAAAAATAATATATATATATATACACACACATATATTTATGGATAATTCCTTGACTGTTACTTTTACATGTTCAATAAGTTATTTAACTCTTTATTTGGCATAACTGCTATTATATTTAATATATGTAGCAACCTGTTTCGGAACATTGTTCCATCTTCAGGCTCCTAACATTTTTTTTTTTTTAAATACGTTAATCTATATAATTATACTAATAGTTTTACAATTAAATACAATATGTTATTTACCTATTTATCTGTGATTATTTTCACATTGTCTCTTCATCTATGTCCATATTACCACCCATAGATGAAAAGACAATGTAAAGATCATCACACATAAATAGGTAAACAACATATTGTATATAAATATATTGTAAATTAATGAAAAAAAAAAAAAAAACTAGCCTTTAGTTTATAAATATATAAATTAATGAAAAAAAAAAAAATAGAAGCCTTTCCTTTCTTGAGGTTCAGTCAATAAATAAAAACAACTATTTCGGTGACGTTTCGAGACTTATAGTTCTTATTATCATGCTCTACAGTGAAAAAATAGGTCACAATAAAATTATATAAGTTAATAAAGTTATTTCAAAACATAAAGTTGGCTACAATATAAATATATAAAAACATGCGTTATAATAATTAAATACATATTATTACGAAATATGGAGGAGTAGGAAACTACTTACAATTTTACTGGTGGATGTGCTATTGGTTTCTACTAATAATAGTTTCCTACTCCTCCATATAAAGAAAGGATCTTCGTTTGTGTGAAATTTAATATTGTAAATATACATAAGAATTAAAACACCTATATATGTATAGAACATTTTTTCCCTTACAAAATAGATATGTAAAAAATAAATCATGTATATTTAGCTTATGACTATCGTAAATATAGTATAAAATTAATATTATTATTATTATTTTATTTTATTTTATTTATTTATTTTTTTTATGGCTTTCCAGACAAGAAAGCCCGTTTCGTTTCGAATTCGTGAACTTGACGTTTGAAGCTCTTTGCTTCATTACAGTTGTTATTATTTCTATAGGTTATTATAATTATTAAATTGAAATTTTTTAAATTTTCCTGATTTTAAAAATTCTATTTCTTGGGTTAAAAGAATATGAAGTACAACATTCGTGCAATAACATATTTTCCTTGATTTTTTAACAGTTCAATTTCGATTGAACTTTGTCTAAACCAACACGACCACAAAACAATTTTCACAATCTGACATAAGGATTAAACTAATTACCTAATTTCTGTGGTTCAACACATCGTAAATTAAAAAATATTATAAGTGGATATTTGTAGAAATACAATTGTAATTTAATTTGTATAATGTTAAAAGTATTATTATTGGATAAAAATAGTTTCAATTTTTTATTTTTTTTTTTCTTAACAAGAATTTCAGTACGGTTAAATGCTAACCGACAGACCATATATTTTCGCAATGATGATTACTTTAATATATTGAATATTATAATCTTTTAATTAGTTTGTTCCTGCTTATAAAAATTATCAACATATAAACTACAACGAAATCAACAGACACAAATAGATAACAATTTAACTAAACCTGCATTATTGTTAATTATCGAATCGACATTATTGTACAATAGTCCAATAATAGTTTATTTGTAAACATTATAAAAAAGAAGTATAAATACCGATCACATACTTGTTAAAATGGATGGAAAAAAAAAAAAAAGGTTTTTCGCTTGATTAAAAAAATATTCTGAAATAAAATGCTATTACGAAAAACCAATCGACCGCTTATGAAAACCTTTCGTTTTATGAATCAGTTATTTGAAGCTGAATAATTGTTGTTTACTTTTATTAGTATTTGTGTTTATACTGATAAAAGTAAATATGCTCAGCCTTTATTAATTTTATGTTTTGCATATGTTGATGTTCCCAGATATTATTAATTTACTTATGTTATTTTTATTTTATGAACGGACGCACAAGGATCCCTATTTTTTTGTGAAAAGTAATGTTTTAATATTTAGCGAACGATTGGAAAAAAAAAAAAATTGTCTTCTCCAATTACTGTTATTTTTATTACTATATTTTTTTTTAAGCAGATGTTTCAATCTCTCAAACCGATGGACAATATACACAGGGTGTTCAATATTCGAAGGCCACCCCCTTTTTTTTTCCAAAGTTTTTGAAATTTTGAAACGAAACTCTCAGGGTCTTAACTGTGTCAAATAAATTTTCTTTTCAGGTTATAGTATGCTCTCCAACCTTCTCCAGTTCTTCTCCAGCGACCCTAACTTTGGAATTTCCAATGTAATGTGGTATTTTTTATGACGGTTTTCGATAGAAAATCAAATTTTGAATAGATTTTGTTTTGTTGAATATTTTTATCCGGGGCACCGTTTCGCCGCAAATCTCGAAAAATCATTTTAAGAAAATAAGCAGTCTAAACAAGTATTGCAAAAATAAAATAAACATTGAACAAAAATATGAAATTAAGTTCTACCCGCGACTGGTACGACGAGAGGTGAGAATAGGACGACTTAGAAGTTTTCCCCCAAAATTTTATTTTTGCAATACCATTTTTGGCTATATTAGAAGCCAAAACCTCCTGTAATTGAATTTTTTTTTTTTTTTTAATTAACAGTAATTTTTTATTCATTTATTCATTCAATAGCAGTTTTAGATTGCTTATTTTCTTAAAATGTTTTTTTTAAGATTTGCGGCGAAACGGTGCCCCGAATAAAAATAATTACCGGTATAAAATCGATTCAAAATATAATTTTCTATCGAAATCCGTCGTAAAAAATACCACATTCCTAGAGAAGAACTGGAGAAGGTTTGACAATGTAACCTGAAAAGAAACTTTATTTGACACAGTTAAGATTCTGAGAATTTCCTTTCAAAATTTCAAAAACTGTGGGAAAAAAAGGGGGTGGCCATCGAATATTGAACACCCTGTGTGTGTATATATATATTGAGGAGTACAATATATTATCCTTATTTACAAACAAATCAAATAATTAATATAATGAAGATATATCTACAAAAATAAAATATATGAAATACGATAAAATTAAATAAACTTTAATAAATAATAAAAAAATAAAACACACACTTATTTACAATATATACACCCAGACTTGAGACTCCCGTACTCTGTTCTCATTATTATCCTATACAAAATGAAATTTATCTGAAAAAGAAAATATTAACTTGTTTATTCAAAACATATACGAAATAATTTAGAATGTTAATATCAGTAATCAGATTTTTTAATAAAGGACGGAAAATTTTTATTTAGAGCAAACTCCCGATTATTCGCAGGACCGGGTATAATCCAAGAAGAAGGCATAAAGGGAACACATAAATTTAACAAATGTTAAAAATAAAGTATTTCACTTAACAAAAATTGTATGCCCTTATTTTTTTAAATATATATTAAAAAAAAAAAGAAAAAAAAAAGAATGTAGAATCACCCGGAATAATCTGCGATTCGGATAATCCGCCTAAAGGTAATCGGGTATTTCAGCTGAATAACGAATAAATGTTTCAATAAATAAATATGTGAATATAGACACATATTTAGCTTTTATATAATTTATGTATTGTTTTAAAACCAACCACACACACACACACACATTTATGAATATATATATATATATATAGATAGATAGATAGATATTTATTTGTCTTTGGGGGCTTCCCCATACAAATAGAGCCTAGCTTGGCTATAAATTACAATTAATGTACATATCTTTTCATAATTAATAAAATAAATAAAATTCGATTCACTAATACATTCTGGTTTTCAAAACATAATAGAATGGAGAATAAATTGGTGTTATGATAGAAACAATAAAAATAAATTAACAAAAATTTCACTTTAAAGATAAACTGAAAACAGACAATTAATAGAAAATGGTCTATGATAAACGATTTAGCACATTTTGGAGCCCCATCATGTAATAGTAAACTTTATGTAATTTCTCTACACTGTCAATATCGAGTATGGCTTGGATACTTTGGTTATCAGAAGATTCTAAGATGAACTGTTGAATAAATTGTTGTCTATGTTCATTGTGTGCTGGGCAGTGAAGGAGAATGTGGTGTAGACTATTGTTGATAAATTGATTGCAAGATATACAGATTTCTTGTGACTTGAACAAAAAAGTTGTGTTTTTTCCATTAATTATGATATGCTCTGAATTAGCAACTCTTAATTGGCTGACACATTTCAATTTCTTTATATGAACTTTAAATGTCAGGTACTTTTCGGGATTGGGAGTATTGTAACTGCATAAACTTCTATATAAAGGGTAGTTAGTTGAATTTAAAGTTCTCTGAATGTCAGCTGAGAAATATTGGTTATGTGCTTTTTCCAGTATGTCGCCTTTGTATCGAAGAAGTCCGTTTGTATTGTAAACAGAAAGCTCTTCTGCAAAGGCATTTAGCTCGGCTATTGCTCTAAATTGGGACACCCAGTTAAAGTCCATGTCAGGCTTATCCTTGTCTAGTGATTTTAGTCTATTAAAACAGAGTTTTAGGAGTCGCTCTTCTGGCATAAACTCGAGCTTGTTCCATAGGTTTGTCATCTTTTTTACCACTTTCATGCCTAATGGTTCTCTTCCTGTTTCGAGACGGACTATATAGTTTGGGGTATTCCTTGGCCATCCAAATAGGCGCTTTAAAAATTTAAGTTGGACCGCTTCGATTGCCTCAAGATAATTGGGGCTCCATACTTCAGAAGCGTAAAGCAATATTGATGAAACCATAGAGTCAAATAAAGCTTTTTTTGTTTCCCAAGAGTCACTTTTCCCTTTTTTCAGTATGTCTATGACTCTTGCGGATGCAACTAATGACTTCTGAGTAAAGTGTTCACATGCTTGCTTAAATTTTCCGGATGATGTGAAGGGAACTCCCAAATAAGTATACCTTTTTATATACTCTAATTTCTTATCATGCCAGTATAACGGTTTGAGCTGTTTAAGCCTTGGAGATTTATGAAAGACGAGAGTTTTGGATTTATTTACATTTAATGTAAGAGAATTGTTACTGCAATACTCCTGGAATATTTTTATGTTCTTCTGTGCTCGATGCCAACTATTACTCAATAAGATGATATCATCAGCTAATAGGAGCATAGTCACCTCATGTGATGTATCTATGCTTACACCTGCTGCTCCTTTGTCATGGAAGAATTGTACTATGTCGGAGATAAATAGCAAGAACAAGGTTGGGCTCAGACTTTCGCCCTGTAAAAGTCCTAAGGTGATGTCAATATCATCCGAAAGTTGTCCATTAACTGAAATTTGGGTTGATGCATTGTCGTACAGCATTTTAATAATTTTGACAATTTTTCCTCCGATTCCTAGGGTAATAAGCTTTCGCCAAAGGAGTCCGTAATTAATTGAATCGAATGCTTTTTTGAGGTCAATGAACGTGGCATATAGATATCTTCCTTCAGTTTTGAACGTTATTCCGATTAGTGCCGAAAGAGTGAAAATATGATCAATGCAGCCTCTTCCGTTCCTGAATCCTGCTTGCTCTTCGGGCATTAGATTCTGAGAGTCCGCCCATAGCATTATTCTCCTCGCAATGATGCTGGTAAATAATTTAGCCATCGTATTAAGTAGGGATATACCTCTGTAATTATCAACATCACCTCTATTGCCTTTTTTAAAAAGTAAGTAGAGTTTTGATTTAGACCACTGGGTAGGTAATTTTTCTTGATCAAGAACAGCATTAAATAAATTCAAAATATAGTGTTCCCACTCTGGGGTGAGATTCTTAAAGTTTTCATATATTATAAGATCAGGTCCGGGAGATTTGTTGTTTTTAGAAAGATTGATACAAAACTGCAGTTCCTGTAGCGTTATATTAGCTTCTAGAGTTGAATTGGTGGAGGGAATGAATTCTAAGCTCTGAATGATCTTCTGACCGTAATATGCCCTGTAGAATTCGCTCCATTCTTCTATGGTTACTGCATTTTCATTGAGTTTGTATGGTTTCAGGGAATTAACGGTTTTCCAAAACTGTTTACTATTTTTTGTATCCCGCAGATTTGTTATAATTTGAAGTCTAAATTCATTTTTCTTGTCATTAATTAATGTTCTGTAGGAATCCCTTGTTTGGATGTATTCTTGTAACGCTTGCGGTAGAAAATTGGATTTAATTAATACTCTATATTTTCTCCTAACTTCCCTTTTCAGATTGTTGCATTCTAAATCAAACCAGGGTTGGCTAGGCTGAGACTTTATCTTCTTTGGTGGTTTTTTTGTTACAAGCATGCCGGCAGAAGACATGCTTTCATGCAAGCATTCAACGAAATTCTTATAGAGCTGGTTTACATCATACGAATTTAAGTAAATTTTCTCACTGCAAGCTAAATTTGTTCTGAATAATATACTTTTGTTCTCTTCCCATTTAACATGTTTTTTGGGTTCCATACCAATATAATTAAACGGTCGAGGATTTGGTAAGCATACGTGTGGATTCACGGAAGTGCCACAAGCTAAATGGTCCAGAAAATCAGACATGGCTATAACTTCCATATCATCTAATATCTCTAGTGCCTTATCGTTGATCCACACAAGATCAATAGCGCTTTTTCCAACTGTAGAGATAAATGTGAACTTTCCGGGTCTGTCTGAAAGGGTCCTGCCGTTGCATAGTATGAGACCTAATGATTCCATCGCCTCCACTAATTGTTTTCCTCGTCTGTTAACATGTTTATGGTTGTTCGTTCTTGTAGCGTATAGATTTGAACTGTACAACATTTCTTCCTCCAAGCAATTTAGGTCACCTACATGACTGTTAAAGTTACCATTAATAAACAAGTAAGTGTTCGAATAGTTGAGTAATATTTCCGTAATAGTGTAAGATAGTTCTTCCAGTATTGTATCCATATCACATATAGGGGGCAAGTAAATGTTTCCAATTGTTAATAGTTTGTTATTAATTTTAATATTGACAAAAAGCCAGTAGCGGTTGGTATATACAATATTTGTGCCTGAAGTAATGGAATTATGAACTAAGGTTAGCAAACCACCGCTGCCGCGCCCTGTTTTGTTTGATTTTACAGCTTTAGCGCTAAAAGGTGTATAATCCTGTAACCATGTAGGTAAAGAGAAATTATCGTCAATCACCCAAGTCTCTACGAAACATAATATGGGATATTGCCTTATAGTATCACATTCTTTTACTGTAAATTTGAATAAATTTTTTAAGCCATTTATATTACAAAACAAGGTATGATATCCATATTGTTGTACATTTTTGGGATAAGTAGTTTTACCGGGTCCTTTCCGTGAATGATGAACAGGTATTAGACCGTAGGAGATGGATTCAGTCCGTCAGGTCGCCTTATCCATTGCTGAGACAGATGAACTTCGAGGTCGAAATTTAAACTTATCCAGTCTATTTTCAGCTTTTCTTTTCTTTTTTGCTTGTTCCTCCTCAGTGGTTTGCAGCAGGTCCGCCTGTAATGACGCTATAGGAATACCACCTTCAGATTCTTTGATTAGGTCCTCTATTTCATTCATTCTATAGAATGAACCTCTTATTTTGAAAAAACCTTTTCTATAAGAAGCATTGCTGTCAATAGTTTTTAATTTAATTAAGCAAGCATGAATTTTTCTCCCCTCTTCTCTTTCTTCAGGGGTCTTATCATGACTTAAAAATATGTTTTTATTTTTTAGAATATCCCTACACTTAAAAATCACTTGTTTTACATTATTATTGTTAAGTGATACCAAAATTGGTCCTTTTCGAAGTCTATAACAGGTATTAACTGCATAATCTGGTATAGCTATATTACACTCCGTGAATCTGTCTCTAACTTTATCGAGTGTATTTTCATTTTCACTGAAGGGGATATTATGGATTAAAAATTATTCTTTTTTATCTGCCGCTTTAAAAAATTTATTTCTTTTTCGAGTTTCACATTTTTCAACTCTAGGTCCTGGCAGGTATTTTTTAACCGATCACATTCTTTTAATACGTCGCTTATGAGAGAGTTATTAGTTTCAAGGGATATCTTCATTTCATTAATAGCTTTCATTATATCGTCGTTGGAAACCATTATGAAGGAAAATATACGTAAGTGTTTGACAGTGATTTGATAAGATACGGTGACACTGACCTTGTACAGCTGGAGCGAGTGAAGTGGGGGTTTGCAGGATCAGTTCAGTTCACTGATAAGCAGCCCAGTCTAGGCAGTAGACTAATTTCTTTACAATTCTCCTATCGAAGATCCTCGATCAATTTTAACGAAATTTCAGAAATAAGTTGCTGACACACAAAACTACAAGCGTGTAAACTTTGAACTAAATCAGACGAAAAAAAATGATGAAAAATTGAAACAACTAAGACCCGATGTATACTCGTTGCCGGCCGTGGCTAGACTCATATATATATATATATTGATTGATTATATATATATATATTTTTTTTTTTTTTTTTTTTTTTTTTTTTTTTTTTTTTTTTTTTCCTTTTCTGTAGTAACCCTGCAGAAGAGGCGTTTATTTTATAATTGTGCATACACCATGCAAAAACCATATTATATGCATACAATGTTTTAGGTGGTGTTTCTTCTTTAATACAATTCAATATTTTTAAGTTTCAATAACTTTCAACAAAAAAAAAAGAAAATAAAAAAGAAAAGTAATTAAAACTGAATTGAATAAACTGAAAAAGAAAAATGAGTATAAATAAAAATAAAATGAAAAATGTGTCAGTGCACAATTAGTTGTTCACAATTCTTCAAGTAGTGCTACTGCAGTTTTAAATCATTGCTGTATTCCAGTAGTTCCTTTTTATACTTGCGGTATAAAGCTTCTTGTTGAGCCTTGTACCCCCTTCCATTAGAGAAGCCCTAACTAATTTGTGCCTTTTGTCTTCGTATAAGTGGCAGTCATTTAAAATGTGCAAGAATGTTTCTGGAGTTAGTCCGTCACATTCGCAAGCGTCTGAGTTTTGTAAGTGAAATCGCTTCAGATAATGGTTCGTTGGTCCGTGTTCTGTGAGTAACTGAGTTAGTTTGTGATGAGTACTTTTGGGTATTTTATAGTTTTGTGGTGTTACATTTGGAATGTATTTGTGTAATGGTCGTCCTTTAGTAGATTGTTGCCAATGCCTGTTCCAGTCCTCAATCAAGTCAGTTAGTATGTATTTTTTTATATACGTGAAAGGAACTGTATTGTATTCGTAAGTTAAGTTTGTATCATTAGCAGCAGTCTTAGCCAGCGTGTCTGCTTTTTCATTACCTGAGATGCCACTGTGTCCTTTTATCCATGTCAGAGATGTTCTTATGTCACTGTCCATTAATTTTATTAGATTTTTTCTAAGTTGTACAGTAAGTATGTCTTGTATTTTATTATTTTTTATAGAGTCAATCACTATTCTATTTATATATATATATAAATAAACGATCAGTATGCTTTTTATATTATTCTTATATTGCGATACAGTCCAACTAAGGATCACGCATACAATTACTTGCTTATTTTTCTTTTGCCCATATTTTTCTTATTTTTTCCCCCATCTCCCCCTTCGCTCCTCCGTCCATCTTCCACCTTTTTACTTCTTACTCTCCATTATAAGAATATTTATGTATATATACCTCTAAACTTGCTCCTCTTTTCTATTTCAATGACGAGGTAAAACAATATACACTCAAACAACTTTTATTCTCCACCGCAAATGCTGCCCACCTGTTTATATCAATAATACCCCACTGCCCATGCTGGCACAGTACGTATCTTGTCTTCTACCTGAACAAAAGACATGGAACCCTCATTCTAGGAATAAAAGGCAAGAACTCAACAGACGCTTCAGCCAATTGCGTAGAGGACATTTCACCTTTCCATTGTTAGCAAGTTTCTCATGTACAATACGATACTTGGCCTACCTTGGACCTATGGACTTGAAGTGTAAGGGACAGCAAAACAATCGACAATCAAACACTTCCAATCTTTCCCATCCTTGGATCCTTTGTGCTAGTATAAATGCTCCATATAACATAATGGTGTCAAAATATGTTTTGTCTTTGACCTTATACTCGTATAAAAATCTCCAAATCTTTCCAACAATCCCAAACCATTAGATTATTGATTATCCAGTTCCACAAATACTTATAAATCACCTCGTCGATTAAAATGGTAGTGAAATATTTATTAAATGAATAAGAGGAAAATAATCTGATTTTCGCTGTTAACCCGACGTAAAGCCAAAAACTTCTGATTTAACATCAAAAAACCATAAAATCGTTAAGAAAAAAAAACTTTTTAAAAAACATTACATTTTTAAACACATTGGATTATATTATATATAAATTTAAATAGCAACCTTCCACCATTCACGCCAAATTCCGCGACACGAAAGGTCGCGTGATGTACAAAGTACGACACCCTGTTTTTTATCCGTTTTTCTCCAAATTTTGTATTAAATCTATTAAATGAAATATTTTGACCATTCTACATATAAAGTAGAGTATATGCACAAAATATTACATGAGATAATAATATTTTAAAAGTACATGAAAATATGTTCATGATTGCAAATAATAAAAAACAAATATATAACTAGATAAATTTTTATTTACAATGTCACAGTCAAATATAATATATTTTCAGTCTAAAATGGTTGTTTTTATGTTCAATTATTGTAAACAAACTTTTTTGAGGAATGATTTTTACAAATAAAATGTAGATATCCCATGGCTACATAGGTTAATGTATCATGATCTAGAACATTTTCTATTTCCTCTTTACTCGATTCCAAATGTTTAATCGCTTTTCCGGTTATTGTTTCTTCCTCTTCTACTTCTGCGAAATTCGAGGAATATATTCAAATTTTATATGTTTCCTTCTAATCAAAACATTCCAAATAATAATACTTCGCTGACTAAGATAAACAAAAGTAAAAATCCAATAGAATCCTACATACATCATATCGAATCCAGCTGATTGCCGAGAATGAGACGTTAAAAAACCAAAACGAGAGCGGTCGCTTGTTGTACTTTGTGCAAAACTGAGGACTAAATATTTTTTAATCAGGAAACTATCTATACTACCACATTGAAAAATTACTGGCAGCAAATAGATGAGTATCGAAAGAAGAGAGAAAACAAGTCGAGTGTTGTACAACATACAACACCGCGACCGGTGGAAGGGGAATACAAAAACAAAGTATATTAAATTTCGATAAAAAATTAAAAATTTGAATTTGGAATATATAAGAAACCCTCACCTTCTGTTGCTTCTCAATTATTCCATGGGTTCATCTTCTGGCTTTGTATTTTACGCAGTTTTTAATAGGGCGTATAAAAAAAAATGACCGTTTTATCAAATTCCAGAGTTCAAAAGTCTGTAAATATCTTAATGCTATTTATTATTTATCAATAATTAATAAATCCTTTGAAGCATTCTCTAAGCTTATTTCTAACACTGGATCTCTTAAAAAAAAAGCCTCAGTTCAGTTATTTATTTCAAAGAAGAAACATGACAGTGTCCTACGAAATTCTCGTAATTTTAAGGCATTACTGAAAAAAAAAAATTTCACAGCCGTTGAAGCAACTCGTGAAATTATTAAATATGAAGGGAAAGGTGTCCTTGAAGAGCGCACTGCGCGGCGTTGGTTTGAAAATTTAGAAGTGGAGATACGACGTTGGAATGGAAGAAGGGCTCCGTGCGGCCATTAATGGATATTGATGAGGTTCTGAAGGAAGCTGTTGAGTCAAATCCATCCACAAGTACTCGCGAACTTGCCAGGGAGGGTGATGTGTCGAAAGATACTGTTAGTTGCCATCTTCTCTCCATGGGGAAGGTGAAAAAGACCTATAGACTGGTCCCTCACGAACTTACTCCTCAATAATCAGTCGAACCAAAATAAAGCTTACAGAACTTCATGGGTTTGAACTCCTGCCTCATCCACCATGTAGTCCAGACCTAACAACTTCGGATTACTACATGTTTCGATCCATGGCACATTTTCTTGAAGGGAAAAAATTTGGTAATTTTGCGGAAGTTGAAAATGCTGTCCAAGAGTTCTTTGACAGCTATCCTAAGGAATGGTATCAGCGTGACATAGAGCAATTGGCTAGCAGATGGGTAATGACGGTAGATAACAATGGACTATACTTTGAGTATTAATTGTATTTTATATCAAAGAAATAATAATACAAATATTTATTACAAAAACGATCATTTTTTTTTTATACACCCCATTATTTTTTAAAACACTAAGGCTTTGTTGAAAATATACTGCAATAAAAGGTAAAAATAAAATCATGATTGAAAGGTATCGAATCTTTCAGTTAACATGATATATTATACAGACATTTTTTTAGCAAAAAATATATACCTTACCTCCGTATTATTACCTTTTTTTTTTTTTTTTTTTTTTTTTTTTAACAAAAACTAAAAATGCGTTATTGAAGCCACGTATAAAATGAAACTAAGGTTTGATTTTTATATCCATGTATTTATATTGTTGGGCACGAGCTTATAATTCCAGGTTTGATATAAGATGAACAAAGATATAGATATGGGGTGACAGGGGGTAATAGAAACGTCTTAGGGTGAGGATTGAAGGGCGGAATGCTTGAGATATGGGGTTTTTCCGGGAAAGGATCAAACAAGACCCCAAGACATTTTGACGAAAAAGTACTATTGCTTTGGGGCATTCATCAAAAATAAGCTGCAAAAGAATTTTATATACATTATATATTGTATGTATATATAATGTATATAAAATTCTTTGGAAATCGACAGATAAGTGGTTATTCCGCTTATATACAGGGTATCTCTTAGTGTAAAAAAAAAAAATTGGGTGAAACTAGATCATAAATGTAGCAAAATGCCGCAGACCTCAATTTTCTATTCCAACCCGTTTCAGATATACGATAAATCAAAGACTTTTTTGAGGAAACCACGTTTTTTTCATAAAAGCTGCAATATCTCCATTTTCAACGATGCTCCACATGCATTCCTTCCCCTGTAAAAACAGACTCTTCTGCCCATAAAATTCACCACAAAAATTGGTATTCTTCAACACAATCTGCAATCGAGAAGCTAACGGCAAAATTGAGGTCTATGTTCATTATCATTGGATTTTAAACATTACATTGAAAATCTAATAAAATAAATCCTAAATAATAATAATAAATAGATAAATGTAATAACATAAGATCCTCTGATCTGGTGTCGCTTTATTGACAGTTTTCCTTTATTTTCTATTAAAAAATATTTTTTTTCTTTGCTTTTTATTCCAATGAAGAGTTTATTATGTTTAAAATGCACATTTTCATTAAGGGATTGTCATAATGTTTTATTTACACAAGTAACTGATTCTATGCCAAATGAGAACACCATATTTTTTCGGTTTCAAAAGTGAATTTCTGTATGAAATTGAAACAAAATCATTACGTTTAACATATCATTCGAAAGCTGCTTAAATTTGCAAGCTTTTGTACGATTTGACGTTTTGTGGATAGTTTTTTCGAAAAACGGTGTAATCTAAGACATTGTGACTTCCCCAAATAAGGTGAAGATCAAGCTGTCCTTTAGATACCAAGTTTGTAAAATTCTAGGTTACAGGTACCCAGCTATTAAAGAAAATGTAATGCTAAATCCGAAAATGTAGTCAAAGTTTGAAAAATATTTAAACAAAATGGAGATATTGCAGCTTTTATGAAAAAAAAAAACCTGGTTTTCTCAAAAAAGTCTTTATAGTATATCTGAAACGGATTGGAATAGAAAAGTGAGGTTTGCGGCATTTCGCTACATTTATGATCTAGTTTCATCCAATTTTTTTTTTTTTTTACACTAAGAGATACTCACCCTGTATAATAGAGTTACTTAATTTTCATTAAACTACATCATTTTCATAATTCTACGAAGGTTTAGCAATAATAAAATTAACCATAATAAAAAGTAAATGTACAATGTTGAGAGGTAGAAACAAGGTTTGCCACACTGTTATAGACATTTATGACAAGAATTTAAAATCTAATAAATAAGATTACTTCAGCCTATGAAAATCAATACCAAATCAAAATGTCGATCTTTTGCTTTTTGATATTGTGTGTGAAAATTCACGGGTCTTTAGTTGTAAGCACTGATACTGCAGTCCATTATCCGCAAGTTCCTTAATAGTCTCTCTCCATCTGGATTACCAACTGATACATTTAAATTAAAAACTGAATGTCTAATTATGCTTTTACGAAATGTTCAACCACCTGATCAGTGCAATTTTACATAGAAGAAATAATGCTTAATTGCATACTTAAAATATAAGATATTGTATAATTATTATATATAATAATAAAAATCACGCTTCAGCCAACTGTATAGACTATTAAACAGGACATCTCATCTTTCCGTTGAAAACAAACTTCTCATATACAAAACCATTATCACACCTATTTGCACTTATGGACTTGAACTGTGGGGCACAGCTAAAAAGTCGAATATCAAACGCATTCAATCCTTTCAGTCCAAAGTCCTCCGAACTATAGTTAATGCTTCTTACCACGTATCCAATAAAACCCTCCACAATGATCTCAACATACCATACGTCCTCGACCTCATACCTCTTAAATTTTTAAAATTCCATCACAACCTTTCTTTCCATCCTAACCCTCTGGCTCAATCACTATCCAGTTCAACACACCCTGATAACCCACCTCGCAGATTAAAACGGCAGTGGCCCCGAGATCTATTGTAAAAATGTATTTATGTTGAAGTTCTGGCACTGGCCAGCTTCTCCACTCACGCCCTGAATGAGTGTACATTGCGCTCTCACTCAGCCTCCACTGGGTTTTCTTTAACACCAGTGACGCAGCTGAGAGAGAAGAGCTGGGACATCTCTGTGCCGGGCCTGTCCTTCCATGAGTGGAGGGGCAGGGTTGGTTGGGGGATCCCTAGGATGAGTGTGTATTGTAAATAAGTATGAATGTAGTTTTAACTTTGAATTTAATTTATCTTTATTTTTATTTTTAATATTTATTTATTTTTACTCACTCAATGTTTTATTTTATTATCATTGTATTTCATTTTATTTATATGTATAGGAAATTCTTTCTGTTATCTTTTAATTTATTTTATTTTATATATATATAATTTTTTTTTTCTTTCTCTCTCTCTTTGTACATAATGTGTGAATGTAATCATATGCCATCTATATTACTTATTGCCCATATTTGTGGCAGATTGTTATAATCACTCAATAAAAGTTCTAAAAAAAAAAAATAATAATAATAATAAAAATCACTAAGAAAAAAAAAATAGGAAAAAAGTTGCCAACATCACGCGGATTTCCCAGGCGGTCAGCCATCCAAGTAGTCGTTCGGTGATCGGACGAGAACCGGTGTGCTCAACGTGGTATGGCCGTTGGAGTGAGAAGAAGAATCTGCCACCATCTTAGCCATCACTTAAAATAATCAAATATTATTTGACACTTATTCAAACCATTTTTTTTTTTTTTTTTTTTTTTTTTTTTTTTTTTCCTTCCAGCAGTAACCCTGTTGGAAGGGATTTTATTCTTTTCTGTACACACCATACTTGTACAAAGTATACAATGTACATGTAAATATTATTTTTGATTTGATTATAATTTTACATGTGTTGAAAGGTATAAAAAATATAAAAATAAAACAAAGAATAAGAAGTTATATAACATAAATAATTTAAAATTCAATAAAAACAGCAACAAAGTTATGTAGAGAAAAGTTTTTGAATATTTAGAGGTTTAGAGATATTTCATATTTATATCCTCTATTTTAATTATTGAATTTTTAAGAAATATTTGGAAATCTTCAAATGAATTGTTCATCAAACATTGACCATCCACCGGCCAATGTCCTAGTTTCTGTACTGTTTTTGTCTGTAGAATAGTTCTGTAGTCAGTGAGTAGTCTGCATTCATATATGAGGTGGTGTATATTTTGTTCTTGAGTGAAATCACAAGGACATAGGAATGAATCTCTTATTTTAAATCGATAGAAAGAACTATTTACTGCCGCATGTCCTGTGATTCCTTGTGTAATGTAAAAGTTAGTCCATGAGTTTGATTTAATGTAGGTCTGTAAGTCTGGAATGAAGTTATGTAGATGTCTTCCCTTGTGTGTAGTGTTCCAACGTGTCTGCCACTGGTCTACTGCTTGTGTTTTTAGCATGTGTTTTAAGTGTTCTTTGGATATCATACTATATGATATAGGAAGGGAAGTATCCTTTCCCAAACCATGTCGGGGTTTGTAATTTCATCTAATGAGAGAGTGTAGCAGTTAAAGCATTTATTATAGCTAGTTTATCGTTTACCCGTTGGATGAGATATATTTATTTTTTAAATGGTTTTAATAATCTTAAAACGTGTGGATTGCGGAATTATTCTCCTCACACATTGCAGGTCCAGATGCAAATTTTTAACTGGGAAAGGAAATAAGATGGAGTGAGAGAATCCTTTCAGGTAGGTTCGAGTAAAATAAGGATAGGTATAAGATTTGTTTTTTTAAATAATGTGAAAATGGCTTCTTCTCTCCATTCTCAACAGAACTGTAAATATTTAGCGATGAAATTTATAATTAAATTTTAGTTTTTAAAAAACTGGGTTGGTAGTAGAGTCCCTGATACAAGGGTAATTTACACGATTATGAGAGTTTCCTCATGAAAATGGTTAAAATAAATAAATAAATAAAAGAAAACCAAACTGACGGAACGAGACTGTTTGATATTCAAATAGAATTTCGTACTAATTTCATCTGCTTAGCCGGAGAGATATTTACCGATATAGGTGTTTCTATTCTGTTTAAGCTATTTACTTATGAGAGCGAGCAAATCCGCGACGGAGGATGTACAATTTATAGTAGTGTATAAATGGATGCATTGTCATCCACATTACATGTCGCCCATGAGTAGAGCAGCTTTTAATATTTATTCAATAAAACAGTTTTTTTTTTTTTTGTTTTTTTTTTAATGTTGAGGATGGTTAGTTCCTGTATTCTTTAACAATACATCATTCAGTCATAACTTCACCAAATTATCAACACCCACCGCCTCTTCTATATTTAGAACATCCTTCAATTCAAGTTCTCAGTTAACTCAAAGCACACAAGATCCCGTCTTTCCAACCCTTATTCCCTCTGGCGCGCTCAACCATGGAATTTCCACCCTTTAATATCCGGTCTGCTTTTTCCTAATGCTCATTTTAAACGCGAATTTTCCATTGTTTTCTTCTAGCATAAGCTATGAAGTATAGAATTTTTTGAATGGATTTTGATTATCCAAGTGTGTTAATATCATACAGTATTTAATGAGTTTCTTTTAGATTGTGGAGTATATTTTTATTTTAATATATATTTTTACATATCACAGTGTTGGTCGTTTGCGTAATAATAAGTTAATTTTCATGTTTAGTTCTATTAATTAACATTTTGTAATAATATTTAATTTTTATGAGTTTCTTGATGTGTGGGGTATTTATATAAGTAGGGTTCAGTAGATTTCGTTTGTTATCACTTAGTTTGTTATTAAAAAAAGTGATAATAAGTGGATAACAGTGAAGTTAGAAAATTGACCGATAGGTGGCGAACGCCATTCTACATGAGAGGTTAAAAATTTGTTTTTTCCTATATATCACTTAATTGAAATTCACAACTGTACAAAATATATACATCAAGTAAATGTACTCGTATTGACATCGATTATAATAACATGTTAAAACTTGAAAAGAACTACTCATCAGCAGCACTTTATTAAAAATTCTACACTAGAAGGTCTCTAGGCCATCTTCTTTTCAGACGCCTCGGAGGATTATTGGGAATGGAGTGGGAAGCAAGTTGAGAAACTAATGGATTTGAGTGGTTATGGAGCTTACGATGAAAGGATAGGTATCTGGTTTGGGCTGAATCAGCAACATATGGAACATTAAGGTCTTTATGGATAAGTTTATTGGTGACAAAGTAAACAGCATTGAGGATTTTTGGAAGGATTCTGGATTGTAAGGATTGGATACGAGATGAATTGGATGGTTTAGTGGAGCCCCAAACCTCAACTCTGTCCAAATACGAGTAGGTCTAATCACAGTCATGTAAATAAGGCTTTTGTAATGAATTGGGAGCTTTTATCGTTTTTCTAGTAAATTTTGAAGTAGTCTGTAACGACAAACAGTTTTTTGTCGCTTTACTTATACACAATTAAATTGTTGAAAAAGAATTGGTGCGACATGTGAATACCATTAGAGTTTCAAAATCGACCGATATGTGGTCAGCACTATTCAGCAATAGATTTTACTATGGTAAAACTACTGAACTGTGCCAAATTTCAACTACATCTTTTTCACCGTTCTAGAAATGTTTAGCAATAATAAAATTTATGATAGTAAAAATTTAAACGTAGGTACTAAGTTGTGTGGCAGAAACGATGGTTAGAAATTAAAACCTAACCAGATGAAATCAATAAAATAATTTCTCTCAAATGTCAAGGAGTCCTTGGTAGGGGATCTTTTAAATAGGGATTAATGGAATAACATTAAAGGAAACTGGAAATTGAGTTTTTTTAATTTTTAATATATACATTTATTGAAATTTACAACTGTGCAAAATATATACATCAAGTAAATGTATTGACAACGATTATAATAACATGTTAAAACTTGAAAAGAACTACTCATCAGTAGCAGTTTATTAAAAATTCTACACTAGAAGGTCTCTAGGCCATCTTCGTTTCAGACGCCTTGAAGGATTATCAGGAATGGAGTGGGGAGCAAGTTGAGAAACTAACGGATTTGAGTGGTTATGGAGCTTACTATGAAAGGAAAGGTATCTGGTGTGGGCTAAATCAGCAACATATGGAACATTAAGATCTTTATGGATAAGTTTATTGGTGGCAAAGTAAGGAGGATTTTTTGAAGGATTTTGGATTGTAAGGATTGGGTAAGAGATGAATTGGATGGTTTAGTAGAGCCGCAAAGCTCAACTCCGTACGTAAATAGGTCTAATCACAGTCACATAAATGAGTATTTTGTAATTAATTGGGAGCTTTGAACGTTTGTCTAGTAAATGTTGAAGTAGTCTGGAAATTTATTTTAAATTTGGAATTCTATCATGCCGAATAATATATCGTATTTATGGACTTTCTTTAACGAATCTGTAATGTATATATATACACATATATCACACAAAAATATCTTACATGTAATTGTAAATATGCACGTATGTACCTAAATTGCAAAAATAGCATTTTTCTTTTCTTTATATTAAATTTCAATTAAGAATTAATACTTTTTTATTATGACACAAAACTAAAATAAAAAATGCTATTAATTAATGAAAATTATAAAAATTGTGGAAAATAAAATAATTGTGAAGCAGTGTTGTTTTCTGCTCCATATCTTCAGGTAACATTAATAAAACAAGAAAAACTGGTTAAGTCTATATCTGCACCGAACGAGCAAAAAAGAAATACTCAGCTTGGAGACTAGAGTGAACTTCTAAAAACCGATACTGAATAAAAAAACAAGGGTGTTAACTTAAAGTATTTTTTTTTTATAAAAGATAACCCTCTTGTTATTTGTATTACATTGCAGATACCAAGAACTCCTTTGGGTGGCAGGATGTTTAATACGGCCGAGGCTTGGAGGGTCGCATTCCTCAACCCCTACGGAATATAGAACATTCACATTGTAGCCTCTACCCACATATTGTGAATTATAATAATAAAACTAATTTTTTTTTTTCATGTTGATAAAATCGAAAAAAACATTATCGGCCTTATAAAGGTTTATTTTCCGTTTAAGACGTATTTATATAGTTCAATATTCGATTTTGTATCGGAGAAATCGGTATGTTATGTCAAGATCTACTAGCCTGGCAAACTATAAAATAATTAATAGATTTAAATCATTCCTCAATAAACATTCAGTACGTGGGGTCAGATAATTAATTTAAAAATAAAAGAAAGTAATCTGAATGAAGTTTATAGGTAAAGTATGACAATAGGAAATAGAAATCAATACTAATTTTAATAATTTATTGGAAAACATACTTAATCTAGACTTATCTTAAAAAGATATGCTATGATGAATGGACGGCGAACAGTGGTTCAAGATTGGGAAAACATAGCAATAAAGTTTGAACATGATTCATTAAATCTTAATTTATCCAAGTAAGACTAAAACGAAAAGAAACTGCCCATCGTTACAGACTACTTCAACATTTACTAGACAAACGTTTAAAGCTCCCAATTAATTACAAAAGATATACGTATGACTGTAATTAGACCTATTTGGGCTTACAGAGTTGAGCTTTGGGACTCCACTAAACCATCCAATTCATCTCGTATTCAATTCTTACAATCTAAAACTCTTCGAAAAATCCTCAATGCTCCTTACTTTGTCACCAATAAACTTATCCATAAAGATCTTAATGTTCCATATGTTGCTGATTTAGCCCACACTAGATACCTGTCCTTTCATAGTAAGCTCTATAACGACTAAAATCCGTTAGTTTCTCAACGGTGTGAGAAAGTTCAACAGAATTTAACAATAAAATTTTTAACATATATTTAGTGTTTTAAATAATGATATTTTTTTCAATATTTTAACTTGAGAAGAGAGAGAAACACTTTATTAAGCGGTACTACCCCATTTTAACTGGGCTGCTAAATACATAGCATAATGTATCAATCTCAGTTAGACATGTGATATTATTCTCTTTAAAGATAAATATAGCAAAAAAAAAAAAAAAAATCAGAAGTTAACAACATTACTTTCAACATTGATATTTTTTCTGTTTTCGCATAAAAAGGTATTTAGGGTCGGATCAGTGGTTGGCTAAATGTCATTATCTTAATTTACTTTACAAAATAAATAGGAACACAGTGTTTTCAAATGTTTAAAATTTAAAAGTAGTTGATCATGAATTAAACTATCAGTATTATGAGGTCAAAAATTTAATCCCCACATATCGTCATCAGAGGATTGTAGAAAAAGTAACTATCCCTAAATTTGTCTACTTAATTTATTACTAGTTGTGATGATTCACCCAGATCTAGAAAATAATCGCTATGTTTGCACTAAAATGGATACAGTAGAAACATACTTCTTAGCCAACTTAATAAAATTGGAAAAGTTGTATTAAAATCACCAAACATTAAAAACTTTTCCTTTTTCAAACTACTTTTATACGCTGTTTTTTTAATTATTATTATATATACATATGTACAGGGTGAGTACCTCTTAGTGTAAAATATCTCCTCTTTTTTCAATTATTTTTCTAATTTTGACCACATTTTCGGATTTAACAATAAATTTTCTATAAGATCAGAGTACATGTAACCTTGAATTTTACAAACTTAGGACCTAAAGAATAGCTTGATCTTCACCTTATTTGGGAAGTTACAATGTCTTACAATACGTCAACGCTCTCCGTTTTTTAAAAAAACTATCCACAAATCTTACGAAAACTTGCAAATTTAACCAGCTTTCATATGGTATGATCAAATTAGTGATCTGTATCGTTTGAATGAAGAAATTTACTTTTAAAACGGGAAAAATATGGTGTTTTGATTTGGCATACAAATTAGTTACTTGTGAAAATAAGACATTATGATAATCGCTTAATGGAAATATGCATTTTGAACATAAACTCTTCATTGCAATAAAAAGCAAAGAAGAAAATTATGGTTTCATAGAAAATAAAGGAAAACTTTCAATAAAACACCAGATCAAAGGATTTTATGTTATTACATTTAATAATTTATTATTATTATTTAGGATTTATTTTATTAGATTTTCAATGTATGGTTTAAAACTCAATGATAATAAACATTCAGGTTAAATTAAGGTCTATCAATTTTGCCGTTAGCTTCTGAATGCAGACAATGTTGAAGAAGTGGTATTCTTCTGTATTCAGAATACCACATTTTGAGGTGAATTTTATGGACAGATGAGACAATTTTTACAGGGGAAGGCATTTCTATCCTAAATTATTCTGCAACGGATTGGAATAGAAAGCTAAGTTCAGCGGCATTTTTCTTTATTTTTGATCTAGTTTCACATTTTTTTTTTTTTTTTTTTTTTTTTTTTTTTTTTTTTTTTTTTTTTTTTTTTTTTTTTTTTTTTTTTTTTTTTTTTTTTTTTTTTTTTTTTTTTTTTTTTTACGCTGAGGCACTCACTCTGTAGATAGAGTAATGTTGCATTTTTATAAAATTGAGAAAATGGTACATCATAAGTTACGTATCGATATGTCGATATATCGTGAGAAAAATATGGATACAAAAATATCGGATTATCGGAAGACTTAACGGGCTTAAGAACAAATTTAATATGGATAGTTCAAAGGAGTTATGAATGACAATTTTAGTTATAAAGTGGCTTTAACTGTCCACAAGTTCGATCAAAAATAAAAATAATAAAGTGCCGAAACATTTAAGAATATATAAAAAAAAAAGATGACTGTGAATAGATAAAACTTTTAATAAAATTTAAAATATTTAATGCGCTTCACCGCATCCTTTAAAATTAAAGATAAAACGAACAATGAAGATCAGAACTTATAATACAAAAAGTTAATGATAGTAAATATTGAACGGAAGTTACATAAATTGAAGGTCTTTTTTCTTTTTTTTGTTCAAATTTCTTGTGTTTTTTTTTTTTTTTTTTTTTTTTTTTTTTTTTTTTTTTTTTTTTTTTTTTTTTTTTTCTCTAATTATTAAGAACGTCGCTGTGGAAGCGGCTGGAAACGAGGCAGTGATAGACAACAGATAAAGGTAAGCCCGTCTTCCCAACAACTTGCGTATTTTTTAAAAGAGATTTATAAGTGCTCTTTTCAGTAAAATCAAACAAGTAAACTAACGGTCTTCTACAAAACAATAACGCAAAGGGGAGGACTAGAAACCGTTCGAATTCCTTGTCGGTTGCAACATCATAAATCTGATCTTAATTCAAGTCTAATTAGAAAATGGACAAGTTACGTGAGACTGCAATGTCCTCAGATCTAAGAATAGAAAGCCATAACGATAATTTAGACAAGTTCAGGTAAAAAGTGTTAAAAACCTTATCCAAAGAGTTATAGAAAGCGGGGTCTACCAAAAAATCTTTACATACAATAACTTCTTCAATAATTTCATATATTAATTTACTTTTTGGACTATAGTACTACTTGAAAATTATCAAGTTATTCGATACTTGATTATATCCCATACAATAAATTACTGAATAAGTCATTGGAAATTTATTAATCCCTATAGGAATCCTAAAAAAAAAGCTATGGATTTTATAAATCATCAGCTAACAAAGCTACGAAAGCAGAAGCTAAACAGTGTTTATGTATAATACTATTCTAAAATGTTCTACTTCATAATAAAATGTTACTATTATAGAAATGGAAGAAGAAATAGAAAGAAACTTTGTTCAAGGATACTATGTCAGTCAAGAATAAAATGTAAGGTAAAGGAGGAAGTTTACATCTAGTGAGTAGCATATAGTGTTACAGATTATATCAATAGTGTTAAATAAAAAAAATGATAAGGGAAACAAAAAACTGTTTGTTAAGGTATTAACATTAATCTATAATAGTTGAGGAAATCTAAAGAAACGAAGTGTGGAGACAGGTAGTTGAATGCCAAAACGATCCCAGTCCCTAAGCTGTTCCAAACTTGACGGAAAGAAGATTGCCAAACTGAATCTCAACCGTGAATATTATTTTTATTATTATTTATTTGTTTTTTTCGCGTTTTGCGGTTTATGAACTGAGATGGGGGTCAAGTCCAACCTTCTTCAGCTTAGGTTCATATGTTTTTTCTTTTCTTTATATGTTTAAAAATTTTCGAACGATTCTTGTCGTCTCCAAGAATACTGCTTGTAGAGCCTCTCTTGGTACATGCACTGGCAATTTCAGGTCATCATTACCAACTACAGTGGATGTTCGGATTAGCCCGTTAGTCGAAATTACGATTGGCGTCACCACTGCGATGTCTAGGCGATATAATCGCTTCAATTCAACGGCCAGTTCCTGGTATTTTCGTAACTTCTCTCCGATGGTTGTCGTTGGGAATGGCAGTATCAACTATCCGTGCTGTTTTCTCTTTTATATTTATAAGCAGAAATGTCTGGCTTGTTGTTTCGCACAGTGTGTTCTGTCAGAATAGATTCGTCCCAATACAGTTTTAGGGCTCCATTTTGAAGTAATCTATCAGGCCTATACCTATAATATGGTGTGTGTTCCTTTAATAGTCAACTTCTGTGCCATAGCCATAGCACAATTTTGGCCATATTATTGTGCCTTTGGAGATATTTTGAACTGGCTAGTACTGTACATCCACCCGTAATATGTTGGATCGACTCCAGTGTCGCGGAACATAGTCGACACTAGTCCGAAATGGATGTGTCTTTAAGTACATCTCCAATAGGATCTTGTGACGAATACTTGGTCTTGGATGGCCATGATGAAGCCTTCCATTTCTGAGAATAGTCTTCCAGCAGTCAGCCATTTTAAAGATTCTTCTTCTTATTATTATTATTTCTCTCTTATTCTCGGTTTTCACCGGAAAAATAGCACCTGCCCGGATCGAAGTCAAGGGTTAGGCACGGAATTTATTAATTTTTTGATGTTTAAAAATTTTCTGATGATATTTCTATATCACTTTTTCGAATCATTTTAAACTTGTACATCATTATTTTTAACCCTTAAGCATTTTATTTAATCACCTTTCTTCCAGCTTTACCTTCAGTAAACAACTTATTTTTCTATTCATTCACCATCTGCAGGATGTTTACCATTTTAAGAACAAACGAA
Organism: Euschistus heros; assembly: GCA_003667255.2. NCBI lineage: Eukaryota > Metazoa > Arthropoda > Insecta > Hemiptera > Pentatomidae > Euschistus > Euschistus heros. Next base: position 2,844,780 of record RCWM02000050.1, read on the forward strand.
TCACTTCTTCAGAATGCTGGATCAATATCGCAACCATCTTTCGTTTCCTTTCCATATATTTCCAACGAATGGTGTAGTGATTGTTGGTAAATTTCTCAATTGTTTTGTCGCGGGCAACGCTGAGTGGTGAAGTGTATCGGCTATCAGCTGGCGAGATAACAAAAAGGCAATGTGAAATGGATTTGCCAATGCCGAAGTTACTATATGAACATTTTATTTTACCATTGTTTTTATCTAGATGTATTTTAAATTATAATTATTTAATTATAACTAGATACTCTTTTTAGCAGACACTACTTCAAATGTGATCATACCTGCATATGTATATTCATGGTCATTTTGCATTAATTGTTGAATAACTGAAATCCTCAGTTATTCATTTCCAAATCGATTTGGATGCAACAGTTAAAAACTACAACTAATCTTTGGATTATCAAATGGATAACTTTGACTGTAAAAAACCTGTTCAGTACAGGCCCCTATTACTTACTTAGCCAACACATCATCCGTCACTATTCGTTTGATTTCCAATAGAAAACAAATGAGCTAGAGAAGATGGTCTGGGCATAAATGAAAACAAAAACAATTATTTGTTGGCACCTTAGGAAATAATGAAGTATAATTATTTTTGCTAGCAAATGATTAGTTCCAACAAAATGTTTTAAATTGAGTCACACTTTCAACTTAAGAAAAGTAAATTTATTTCACACTACAATATATATGAATACGTTATAAAAGTATACCTTTGTGGAAAAAAAGAAAAGAAAAAGTTTTTGAACGGCCGATTCAGCCAGTAGAACAATGTAACTAAGCAATTAATTTGTTTTCATCATTGACATCACTTAACCTGTCCTATAACCTATCTCCATATCTAACATGTTGAAAACCTTGTATGGGCCGAATACCATTTAAAAAAAAAAGTGACACATCATCGTACCAAAAAATAGTTATTACTTGTATAAATGAAATGGATAAATAAATCATTGATGATGATGATCCTCGGCTCTACAGCCCTGTGCGGGCCTTGGCCTCCCTTAGAAAATTCGCCCATTCCTCTCTGTTCAGCGCCATGGTCCACCACCTAGTTGCGCCTAATCGTCGGGCCACAGTACCTATCTGGTCCATCCAGCGGGCCTTCGGTCTTCCAACCTTCCTCTTCTCCATAGGCATATGGTTAGCGACCCTTATCGGTATCCGATCTTGCCTCATTCTTTTTAGGTGTCCTGCCCAGCGAAGTCTGTTGAGATTGGTAAAATCCACCACCGGTGTGTCACGGAATTCTGCGTAAACCTCTCTGTTGTGACGCCTTCTCCAGACACCATTCTCCCATACTGGTCCATAGATCTTTCTTAATATCTTCCTCTCAAATACGGCCAGTCTTTGCTCATCAATCCTGTTGATCACCCAGTATTCTGATCCGTATGTGAGGACGGGTCTGATCAGTGTCTTATAGAGAGTGACTTTTGTGTTTTTGGTTATTAGCCTGGATTGGAAGTGCTTGAGAAGGCCATAGTAGCTCCTGTTTGCTGCTTGTATTCTTCTTTCAATCTCTTTAGAACAGCAGTTATTGACATCTATACGGGCACCTAAATACGTAAAATCCTGTACCGCTTCAAAGACATAGTCTCCTACTTGTAAGTGCGGATCTCTCCGGTCGTTTCCGATAGCCATATACTTAGTTTTATGCGTGTTAATGACTAATCCCATGTTTCTCGCGGAAGTTTCCAGGGCCGCAAATGCCTCCTTCAGGCCAGCTTCTGTTCTTGCAATCAGATCAATAATGTCCGCGTAGGCCAGGACCTGGATCTGCCTGTTAAATATGTGTCCCCCTACCAGTAGGCGAGAATCGCGAATCGCTTTTTCCAGAGCCAGGTTGAAAAGTAGGCAAGCCAATGCGTCACCCTGCTTCAGGCCATTCTCTGTTTCTACTGGGTTTGACAGGTGTGACTGTACTCTGATTCTGCATCTCGATCCAGACATTGTGGCCTCAACCATTTTTATCAGCTTTGCGGGAATGTTGAATTCCTTCATAGCCTTGTAGAGCATCTTCCTGTTAACCGTATCATACGCCGCACGGAAGTCTATAAAGAGATGGTGGGTGCTGATTCTATATTCCAATGACTTTTCCAATATCTGTCTCAGCGTAAAGATTTGATCTGATGTTGACCTATCCTTCCGAAAGCCACATTGGTAATCTCCAATAATATTCTCAGCATATGGAAGTAATCTTGTGAATATTATAATAGAGAGGAGTTTTAAATAAATCATTATAACTCGTAATAAATGCTTATGGGCTCTCAAGAAAATTGTCAAATATAACTTTGGTTTTTATTGGACAATTTAAAACTTTAGTCTTTATACATACGTGTGGCTTATGTAGATACGTATATCATTAGTAACATTGGCATGATTATGAGAACAATATAGTTTCGAAACATCACAATGAACCTTATTAATTTTAACTAAAATAAAAATAAAACAAATATGTATATATTTATATTTCTTCGATTAACCTGAACAATAAAAGAGGTGAAGTCAATTTTTTGTTACTACTTCCTTGCTAAGATCTAATTGTAGCTCTTTGTTGATGTACAGAAGTGGGGGTTCGCTTATAATGTTTATGAAAGACAGTCTTATTGAAAGTTGTTTTGATGACACTAGTGTGATTGTTAGCGCCTTACCGGAGTTGGAAATTTGAAATCTGTTGTTTCGTCTTTTTATTATTACAAAATGCCGTTTGCAAAATTTTGTTCAAAGAGATTTGCAAGCTCATTTATGAAACTATGTTATCCTAATTTAAACGGGAAATTTCCACTTAATAGTACATCAAATTCTCTGGAAAGTTCTTCATTTAAATTGCTTAATTACAATTCTCATTTTATGTGCAGGTATTCTGATGATATAAAGATTTATTTCAGTGTTTAGTTAGTCAATATAATGGTTTGGTAAATTTTTACCCTGACGTGCACATATATCCTATTATATTTTATGTTTAGAGAGCTCAACACAGTTGCAATACGTCCACAAACCATAACGAAAGATGATAAGAGAGATTTTATGGCTGTGTTTCCAGATATTGTTCGGGATCTGACACAGCTGGACCCAGGGATTTCAGATCTTAGTTCATTAATTTCAAAGGTATCAGTTATAGTTGCTGTTTGATAAACATGTTTCACTATAATCTAATATTCTGTTTAAGATTATATTCTAAGGTTTTCTGGTACTTATCACAATTAATATTTCTTTGTCACTCAAAAGTTGTTATCTCTCATTATGACAAAAAATAAAATTTATATACCTGGTACCTAAACCAGATTGTTTCTCAAAATATTTTATTAAAATGTATTGTATATAAAAAATAGTTTGTTTTCTAAGTTGCTTTTTATAAGCAATATAGAAAACAATCATAGAAGTTTTTCAATTTTTTATTGGTTGATAATTATTTTACCATGACCAATAATGGTTTTTGTCTGTTATCTATAGTAATCAAGAATTTTTTTTTTGTTATCTTCAGTAACTTTTAATTGCTAAAATTTACACAGTAAATGTTGATTAAATTATCTCACTGAGTATAAATACATAACACAGTATTTTTATTAATTGAACTGTGGCATTAAAAAAGATGAAATACAATGTTTACTGTTAAAGGAAATTAAACATAATCATTTTTTGCAATCATAAGTGATAAATATTTAAAATAAAATCATTCTTTCAAGCAGTTTAAAAATTATAATTCTTGAATGGAAAAAAAATTTTGTTGCTCCTATGCTTGAAATATGGACCAAGCTCCAACTTTGATATTATGGACCTTCATCCAATTTTGTCATTTAAACATTTTTATTAATATATCAGAAGATTTTCACTTCTAAGAAATGCCTTTCTTTAAAATCTGAATAATATTAGTGAATATCTGATTTATAACTATCTGGGTTTTAAATATCATTTAATATTCCTTTTTAATTTTTTTGGTTTGAATAATTTCTAATTATATACAGAAAATATTAGATTTACTCCCATAGTAATGCAAATGCAAAAAAAAAAAAGAAAAGATAATATCTTAAAATTAATTTATTTAATTATAAGTATTTAGAAATTTTTTGTTATACATATTTAAAATGTAAACTTCCACTGTATTAAATTAATTAATTTAATGTTGTTTTAAGTTATAGTACATGATAAGGTAGATTTTCTGAAATTGAACAGATTTTTAAAAATGTATTTAACTGTTCTTTGTCATTTTTTTAAAACATATATTTTATTGTGTTCTAATTTCTTAAAGATTGTCAGTAGTTTGATAATATATGTAACCTATATAAAACTTTAAAAAAAAATGAAAATTGTATAATCTGTCTCTATTATGCTATCACTACGTTTTCGTTTCACATATTTTCCACCATCTGAGTCTGTTATGACCATGCATATTGGTGTAGCTATCCCCAACCATAATCAGAACTAATATTTCTTTTGTTTTAGTCCCACAAAATTGAACGTGTACATTACCACTCTGGTCCAAAGAAAGTGGTAATCTTTCGATAGTTGTCAGTTATTGGTAAATAGGTCTATTCATTTGCCAGACTACTTTCCTCTGCCAGTAATCACATCAGATATAATAAATGTTTTAGTTGGTAGTACTTACAAGTTTAGTAATTTAAAATTAGCAAATAAATTGTTGGTACTATAGTTATACTATACTCTTATTGGACTAGCCAAATATCTCTTACAATGGTTTTGATCTACTCTAAAGCCATTTAACTATTGAAAAATACTTTATTGTGTCATGAAATTTGATTTTCTGTTAATGATGTTAATCATATTATTTTCGATAGACGGTTTTCTTTTGTTAAGATTATCAATATGAGATTCTATTGATTATTATTAGATGTTATAGTTTATATTTATATTCCAAATTAGATTCAAGGAAACCACTGCTGAATTGACTTCTTTTGTTGAGACTAACCCTCGAGTGGTAGCGCGGATGACAATAGTCCTCCACTGCTCTTAACATCGCTACTGTGTATTAGTTTTGGCATGGATAAATATGACGAGCCTAGAGTCTGCAAAGGGAGGCTAGGGGAACAGTCTCAGTATCTCTGTTAGTTGTTATTTGATATTCTCGAACTGTAATTCCCATTTATTTTGGTTGGCTAACAATTGTCCTACACCTGACCTTTCAATTACTTATGTATTTTTTTGTTTACATTAGCAAAATTAATACAATGAGAGTTTGTTATAATTATATTGAATGTCCTCTACTGATATTTTTGAAGTACTGTGCTATTTGAGTGAATTATTTTGTTTGTAATCCACACGACCTTCCCCGTAATTATTATTTTCAACTTGGTATGTGTTGATAATGATCTTCATACTTGTTTTATATTTCATTATTTTGAGTAAATAATTTATTTCTCTTATCCTTTGGAAAGTATCTTTGAATATAAAGTGATTAAAAATTAAAAAAAGATGCCGATTGCTAAAACACCAGAAAACTTAGTGGATGACTATAGTCATCTGCGCGACCGATCATGTAACTGAGCCATACGCCACTCAAGGGTTAAACACAATGTAGTGCTCACCCAGCCTTCGAGAAACTCTTTCTTCTATATCTGTTGTACAAAGATTAAACCATGACTCTGGAAGCAACATGTTGCTCTGTTGTTTTCATTTTACACATGGTGTTCCTGAGCGAATTCCTAACGAACTTTACAATGTTCTCAGGTTGAACAATACCCCTGATGCTAATCTCCGAGGGTTCTAATTCAATTGAGCAAGTCTTCTACTGATGGTTTCTTCACTTATTGTTACTCTTTGAGATGTATAAAGTAGCTGTTAAAATCTGATTTCAGAATGTGTATAGTTCAATAAACCATTTATTTATTTTATATCATAGCTTTGTTACTCCCAGCCAACCTGAATTGGGTCTGTGTTCTAACTCATAATAACATTTTATTGTTCTGCGATCAGTGGATTCATGTTAATCAATTGGACAGGCTGCATATCCATTGGCTTCGTTGGTAGAGACATGGGAAGAAGAGAACACTTTTAACGAATAAAAGAATAACTTGGTCACATATAAAATATATTTTATTGTAATCAGAAATTTCTAATTTTAAAAAAAAAAATAATTTTTTGAATAATTTTTGGGTTTTTCTTTTGTATTTATTACCTATTATCACTAAAAAAAAAAAGAAAGATTTTTCTTAAAAAACATTAACTTCAACTTGTTCCTGGAATTTCTCCAATAGATACTTTACCGGATTGATCAAAAAAATCCCTGTCCTGATCTTAAGAAGATTCTGTTTCACTTTCACTTGCACCTGCCAGAAGTTCTAATAAATTTTTATCATACAATTTTTTTTAGACATAACATACTTAACTATTCACTACAAAAGCAGAAAACATTCAAAATATATGCAGGCAAAATTTCAGGTAGAGAAACAGTTCACAGCAGAAAAAAGGGGTCGAAGCAGGTACACAGAAACTTCATGAAATTGAAGTGATATGAAAGTGAAATTGTATGCCATCTATTGGCTTAAAGAAGCACTGCAGCTTCTATATACAGTCCATAAATGACGATGGAAAAAGAACTACGATAAGAGTTAGTAGCAGTTTGGCGTAAAATCAGCTGGACTCATATAATAGTCTGCAGCACCCAGGGCACTGCAACCACTGGACTCGTATAGTAGTCTGTTGCAGTCAAAGGGTTAAGTGCGTCACTTTTTTTTGTGTAATTTACAATTTCAGTATTATAAAATATGATGGAATGCTGTTTCTTGTTCCTTAATAATTTAGAAACTGTCTTTGCTAAATACTATTGTGTTATACTGCCAAACACTATAGTTGTAGTATTTGTTCAATAAGGTTTTTCTGTTATATAATAATGCAGTGTTTTATATTAAATTACTATTCAATTTAATTATGTTTTGATTTGCAGATCATGCAATATAATGTGTCTGGAGGAAAGAAAGTTAGAGGTCTGACTGTTGTATATAGCTATCGCATGCTTGCTCCTGAAGACGAATATGTTCCAGAAAATATCAGACTTGCCCAGATCTTAGGATGGTGTGTTGAAATGGTAGGTTATACTCTTTTGATAATAAATCCGAATGTAGAAAATATTTAAAAAACAAAAAGGAATTAGAAAATATAATTAAGATTTATCCTTTGCTCTATTGAGCTTTCTAGGTTTTCTTACTAGCTAGAGACGAGACAAATAGAATAGAATAGAATAGAATAGAAAAAGAAATTTTATTCTGGGACAAAGTCCCTTAAGAATAATAGTTACATAACAGACCATAAGTTATATCTGGCCTAGAGATATAAATTAGATAACATATAATAAGATCATTAAAAGTAAATACAATTTTACAATAAAATAAGTAATAAAATGAAAAAAAAAAAAAAAAAAAAAAAAAAATATATACACATATATAAACACATACACACTACCTACATACATGAACTATCTTTACAATCAGTAAAAGAAAAAAAAAAAAATATTATGTAAGAAATTGACTAAATAATATATTCCTGATGTTACATCGAGTAAAGGATGAAAAAAAAACAAAAAATGATGATAAAAAATAAAAATGAAAATAAAAAATCCTCAAATGATAATGTTTTCTCTACCATTAAAATAAACAAGCTAAACTTTTATAAATGATATACTTGGGTGAAATTCATTAAAGCATCTATATAATTAGATAGCATCCGACTGGAGGGAGGAAAAGTGGTGGAAGAGGAGTGTTTTAAATGTTCCGAGGGAGGATGTATTACGAATAGAAGGAGGAAGAGAATTCCAAAGAATAGCGGAGCGGGCGTAGAGATCGGAGAGACGGGACCTTGTATGCAATGATTGGATTGAGGACTTGAAATGTAGGATATTGTGAATATACGGAGGGTGATGTGTGTTAATAACTTGGAAGAGGAATGTACCAAGGAAGTAATCTCTACGGAAGGAAGGGGAAAGCCAATTTAACTCGGTGTAGAGATGGGACACATGGGAGCGTCTCGAGGTTCCAACAACAAATCTTATGAAACAGTTCATGATACGCTTTAATCTATCTTCCAGTATCATCGAGAGCCCACCATAAATCACACACCCATAGTCGAATTGGGGGAATATGAGGGAGGATACTAAGAGTTTACGTGTGGATAGAGGAAGTAGGTGTCGGGAACGGTGGAATAATTTTAGGATGCCAATCGATCGTCGGGTGATTTGAGCTATGTGGGGTTTCCAAGAAAGGGGTTTGATCGATTGTTAAACCTAGTTTTTTAACAGAGGAGAGGAAAGCTATAGGATGACCATTTAGGAATAAAGTAGGGAAGTTGGTATTCGATCGAAGGAGGGAATGGGATCCAATTGCAATTGCTTGAGTTTTAGCTGCATTTAAAGTCAATTTATTCAGGAATGCCCAGGCACAGATTTCATCCAGGTCTTGCTGAATTTTGGAGAATGCAGTTGATAACTCGGCAGGAGGAAAGGAAAGATAAATTTGAGAATCATCGGCGTAGAGGTGGTAGGAACAATTATGAATAGAGTTAGGAAGATCATTTATATAGGAATCAAACAGGAGAGGAGAGATGCTAGATCCTTGAGCTACGCCTGATCGCAAAGTGAGGAAAGGGGATGAACCTTGGTTGGGAATGGTAACAGATTGGGAACGGTGGGCGAGGAATGAATGAAACCACATGAGAGCACTATTGGAGAAGTGTAGATATTTCAGTTTGGAAAAGAGGATGGTGTGGTCTAAGGAATCGAAGGCTTTGGAAAAGTCAAGGAGTATGAGGATGGTTAATTCTTTTTTATCCATTGCTGTCTGAACATCACTGATGATTTTGGTGAGAGCGGATTGAGTAGAGTGGCTGGGGCGGAAACCGGATTGGAACGGGTCAAGTAAATTGGAATCTTCGAGGTAATTGGAGATTTGGGATTGTACTATTCTTTCTAGGGTTTAGAGAGGTTAGAAAAGTATAGAGATCGGTCGGTAATCTTTTGGGGATGAAGGATTTGGGTTCTTGGCTATAGGGTGAATTAGGGCTTTTTTCCAGGAGGTGGGAAATACAGAATTCTGGAGGGAAAAATTATATATGAAGAGGAGAACCGGTAGGATTTCAGGAAGGCATAATTTTATCAATTTGACAGGAATACCGTCTAATCCAGTTGAATTGGTGTGGGATTTCATTATGGAGGAAATGAGGTCTGTGGGAGAGATGTAAGGAAAATAAAAATAATTATCATTGAATGCAGAAGGTAAGAGAGGCAACTGAGAGGATGTAGATGGTGTAGATGTAGAGGTAGAGACGAAATAGGAATTTAACTCATTAGGTGTGACTGGAAAGACTTCCGAGGAGAGGATCTATTTTGAACAAGAGAAAGTTTACGGAGGAGGTGCCATTTGGATTTGGGATCGGGGGCGGATGAGAAGGCTTCATGGAAGTAATTGGATTTCGCTCGCCTGATGGTAGCTTGAGTTAAATTGCGGAGAACCTTAAAAGACTGGTAATCATCCTCGAGCCTAGTGCGTCTGAAACGTCTTCGGGCAGCCTCTCGTCTTCTTTGCAGGTCTTTTATTTCTAGGTTCATCCACGGAGCAGGCCCGTTACTATGTTAAAGCATTCTTGAGATCTTAGCATCGCTGGTTTGAATCTGAATTAGGTGGGCTCACATTTATTCTCTTGTTGCAAACCCATAGAATAAATCTTAATCTTCTCACCTTGGCTGGTCGTTAACCTGTGGTCATTGCCCTGTTTAGAGTAGATTAGGACATTAAACCTCAATATACAAACAACAACAAATGATTTGCTTCAGGTTTATAATTAATAATCTAAATTAACATAGGATATTGTAGTCTTGAAGCTGGATGAATTCTGATAAGTTTAAACAGGTTAGTAATTAACTTCAAAAGATTTGATGTATAATCAAATCTCCCTATAAATAGTTTCAAGGGAACTCCCCTCCCACATTACTCATTATTAGGAGTGCTTGTTAGAAGGAAAGTTTCTGTTCGACAATTATAAAAAATCAGGCATTTGTTGTGAAAATTTTTTGTATCATAGGAACACCTACGTACATGTATGCAAATGAGAAAAAAAAAGAAAAATGTGTTTGATTTTATACATTAATTAAACAAGCCAAAGAGGTTGTTTTTTAAAATTGATTCCATTTGAGGTAAATAAAGACATTGACACCAGTTTCTTGTATAAGAAGTTGAGGGGACAAACATGAATTTAGATTTACCCTGCTGTCAAACCATTATTCTCTTACCTAGACACCTAGCCTCTGAACTATTTGATTTCACCATCCTGTTAGTGGGAAGTGAAATTATCTTTTATTCAATCTATAACCATTTTGGATTATATTAAAGTATGAGATCTAGGAACTCAATTGGCTCCCGTCTATTGCAGTAGATATACTTCTTTTGAAAAAAAAGTTTGAGGTGGTTTTCCTTTTTAAATTTTAAAGTCTTTGAATTTTTTATTTAGCCTTACAGAAATGACCTCTAGTTTTAATGAGGCTTAGGAGAAAAGAAGGAGTTTGAGATGCTCAGTAGTAATTGAAATGTCAACATCGATTCAGAAATTGAAGTTTGAAAATGGTGCTTCTGCTTAAAAAAAAGATACGTGTATTGATCATGATAGATTCTGTCCTTGGATATCATAGATAATTTGTTTATGTTTTCTATTCTTGCTTATTAATACTATGGCTTTTTAAATTGTGAGTGCTATTTGTCACTCATCTATGAAAGAATTTTATTATCAGTATTATTTTATTAGTTTGTATGGATAGCCATAGCCATATCTTAACAATGTTGTTAGCCAACATATTTCCAATCCAAAATAATGCTACCCATCTTACACAATCACTAAAGCACCATTTGACAGTTTTAGTGATTAAAATAAATATTATTTTCCAAATCTGAAATGAATTAAAGTTTTAGATGAGCGTGAAATTAATATTACTCACCGCTAATCAACAATTTGTGATGTTTTTTTGATTCTGGCCTACAAACTGATACAATACTTAACATAGTCGTATTACCAAATTGTTTTTTCAATAGACATATTGAGGAGAAAGTCTTAAGATTTAAAAAAAAAAAACAAGTTTTGAACTTAGTCTAGATACTTAAAATAGAATTTTGTTCTGTGTTCTTTTGGGAGGTGCAGTAACTCAGTGGCTAAGGGACTGAACTTCCAGCTCCCAGGTCCGAGATGTAATGTGGCTGCAGACCGAAAAATTTATTTTCTGTTATTTCAGCCTTGGATTGACTTCAGAGTGGGGAGACCCTCTTGGACATATCCAGCCACTATAATGTGGGTACTCTTAATTGGGGTAAAACTTGGCGGTGGACTGTGATTCTGTCCAAATTTCTTCCTTTCACAACCATTGGCCTAGTGACAGTACATCTTTACTGAACTACTGAACCCTATACCTTTCATGGGTTGTAAGTGGTACAGGCTTTTTAATTTGTTTCTGTATTCTTTGTTTTCTTCTAAGGACACACTTATTTTTTGCATGGCCAAGATATTTTTATTTAGCTACACCTTGCATGTCTTGATATACTTTTCTTATCACTTCTTTTGAGGCTGCACTGATGAGAACCATGAAGGTCTGTAATGTAATTTTCATTAGCCATTTCAACTTGATAGTTTTAAAATCAGGTCTAATGTCTAAGATAAGGAATTAATGTGTATCTATTTATCTTTCATTTTTATTTAGAAGTGTATTTTAGCAATTTTTTTTCATTTCAGTTTCAAGGGTTTTTCCTAGTTATTGATGATCTTGCTGATCAGTCTGAAACAAGAAGAGGGAGGCCTTGTTGGTATAGACTTCCTGGTGTCGGGCTAAGAGCTGGTTCTGATGCTCTTCTTATACAGTCAGGAACTTTTCAATTGCTCCAACAGCATTGCAAAGATAAACCATATTATATTCATCTAGTTGAATTGTTTTTGGATGTAAGTACTTATTTTTTTTTGTGTGTAAATTTTATCTTAACATATTAGTTGAGAGATAGAGGGGGGGTTGGTCAGATATCAAAACTGAATCTAAAAATCTAAAGGGAAATAACAATGTATTTATTTAAGGATTTCATCAAATATCTTTAACAATATTTCTGATTCAATTCTTTTAAATCAAAATCAATGATGTGATCCTGAAGTTAGTTGAAAAAAAAAGTAGTGTATATTGCTAGTGATATTTCTACTCATTTTGGCCATTACTTGTTGTTATAATGTCTTTGTTTATTTTTGATAGACATTTAATCTATTTTGGAATTATCACTTTCTCAAATATATTGATAAATATTACATTTATTGCGTTGGTTATTAATTAAAATATAATTATTGTTCACAATGTTGCTTTTCAAGTAATCACCAAATATTAATTAGTTCTTATTCATATTTTTCAGGCTGTACGAAGGACTTCATATGGACAAACTTTAGATTCTGTTTCCTCTTTTCCTAATTTCAACCACTTAACAATGGATAGATATAATTTCATAACCAAGTATAAAACGTCGTATTACACTTTCCATTTACCAGTGGCCACTGCAATGTACATGGTAAGTTATTCTAATAGTTTATGTTAATTCAAAGAGCCAATGTTTATGACTGTTGTTTTCTTAAGGCACTTTATTTATTTGAATTTTATGCTAACAACTTAAGTGTACATTATGGCATTTATATAACCTCAATTCCTGAACGCAGCTTAGACATGAGTTTGGAATATTTTAGTAATTATTTATGTATTCAACAAATGTATTGAAGACATACTCTCAAATAATTTGAATTAGTTTTATCCTTCCTTGGTTCTATTATTATAGTTTTAAAATTTATTAATTTATTTTTTAAAATTTTTATATTTTTTTTTTTTTTTTTTTTTTTTTTTTTTTTTACCATTGTTTAAAAAAAAATACATTAAGTAAATGAGAGGGAATATGGATATTTATGTTTTAGCTTTTTCTTGTAAGTAATAATTAATGTGTGCATTCTACATTATTTACTAAGCAAAATATATGGTTTAAACCTACAGAAACAAAATGAAGGTGCAAGCACTCAGAATTTTAGTGGAGGTAGCTATTACCAAGACTGCATTTATCAATTTTTTCATTAGATTTAATCATTATTATTATTTTAGCCTTAAGGGATGATTATATTCGATAGGTGATAGAGGACAAATATGAAGATTTGGTTTTAGGATAAGTTCTAATTAAATTAAATTGTGAAAATTTGGAGGCCCGATAATGTCAAGGGCATTGGAGTTTGTGTTTGCCCATCAATGGGCATGTTACTATCATACTGTAGGATGTTCTTAAAGAAATTAAATGGGGTATAACACATGCCATTCTTAGGATTTTTTATTAGAAGGACTAGATATATTTAATTATCGAATAAATTAAAAGATCATTATGTGATATGAAAATTATGTCTTGTATAGTAGAATATTGTTGTCAATTGAAACATAATGGTTCCATTTTGGTACTAGTTATTATTGACTGAATCTCCTGTTACATTCTTGTTTCTTAATTATTGTTCCATGTGTCTGTTTTATTGGATGAAACCAAGAAATCACATTGTTTCAGATGTGGAATATTCTTTATAATGTTTTAGATTATGGAATGTTATTAAATTGGATTGGTGGGTAGGAATTACCGTGGAAATAAAAAGCACCAGCATGCGATTTGACTCGTTAGCGTTTTATCATGTATCATTTGTACTATTTTTCAGTCATATTAGTGAAGGCCGTCACTGGTTCAGGCCGGTATGATTCATTATTCATTTTTATTTATTTACCTCTATATTTCTTTAAATTGTTTTTATAAACATTGCTCTATGTTCCAATAAAGATTAAATAATTCATAAAGTTTGCCTTAATGGCATGCAAATACTTACTTACTCTCTGGCTGTACAGGTCAGTGTGACCCTTGGCCTTCCGAATTATCTACTTCTGTTAATCCCGGTCACCCCCTGCAAGTCTCCAGTTCCGAAGTCCCAAGCTCGTTGTATCTCTTGCCACTTCATCCTTCCAATGGCTTCTCGGTCTACCTCTGCTTCTCTTTCTCTCCAATATTACCATATCAGCATTTTCCTCTGAGTTCTTCCATCCTTAATTCTCCAAACATGGCCGGCCCATCACAGTCTATTTGTTTTTATATGGTTGACTACATCCTTATTTTTTTAGTATATCTGCGATTTCAGCATTACTTTTTACTCTTCACCTTCCATCAACCCTTATTGCACCATATATTCTTATTATTTTTCTTTCAAGAGTCTTTAATCGCTAGCAGTCCACCAGTAGATAGACTCCAGGTTTCTGATCCATAGGCAACCACATGTCTGATCAGTGAGTGATAGAGTTTAATTTTTGTTCTTCTCAAAAGAATTTTGGATTTGAACAGTATGCTGTTCCCATAGTATGCCCTGTTTCCAGTCATTATTCTATTTTGTATTTCTGGGCTAATAAATGGTCATAATAAGGTATATTTATTTGATTTTTCTTACAAAGCAACCTTTTGACAGGAATTTTTATTGGTAATCATAAATACATATACTTGCATCCATAAGTAAGTGTATGTTACCAACTAAAAAAATTGTTTTTCACATTTTCAGTTGTATAGAAATTATTAAAACATAAACTAAATTAAAATTTATATGAACATGATGAAACAAAATATAGATTAATTAAACACATTAAAAATTAAATTTTTAGAATAGTCTGTGACTGATTTTAGCACTTAAAAAACTTCCTATTGGTTTTTTACATTGATGTCCGCCCTTCCTCTTACTCATTCGTTAGTCAGTTTTTTAAAGTCTACAGGATTGATTAATTTTGTAAAGAAACATCTTAATTTTTTATAATTGTTGTAACATCTGGTTTCAAAATTCTGTCATTGGTTAGTTATTCCCTTCCAAAATCAATCATTTTGATCATTGTCTATCTTACAATAATCAGTGGGATACTTTTAAGTTTTTGTTGTCCTTTAATAGAAAATTACTATCATTAATTAAATTTATTTTTTTTTAATATGATTTGGTTTGTCCATGTTCTGTTAAAATGTTTTGTATGTTTTTTTTCTATGCCTAAGCCGTTTACAACAAGGTCATTCAGCTTCTGGTAGTCCAATACAGTTTTGCTATATTTGTACTGTCTACTCGATTTTAAAATATAGCAGGAAATCTTACATCGCAAAAAAAGCATTTGAATCTTTTTTTGTTTGAAACATCAGTATTGTTCAAAGTAAACAAATGCAGAGCATTTTCTCTTATTCTTCCTTGTAAAACGTGATATCAATCAAGTACATAATGTTTTAATTTTCTATCTTATTACATAATATTTACTTCTTAATATAATTTTAGCTACACTTTGTTATTGTGATGGCCTCCGTTAATACCAGTTGCATAAAATGGCTTTTATTCTAATCCAATTGGATAAATCTGGTCTAGAGAGGCAATAGTTAGGTTAATTTGCCTATGACTTTTGCTTGACTATGTTTTATATTAATGGGATGCAGTAATAAAAAGTAAATCCAATTTTATCTGTGATGATGTTATTCAAATATTGGCCTGAGGAATAACCCAAAACAAAATATCCCATGGTCAGCCTCTGGGGGACTGCATCCGTGCGGTCTTCTTTAGCTGATGGACAAACTGGTTTTTTTTTCTTCAAATGTAATCTAAAATATTAAAGTATATATTAAACCCTCAGAGTTCTGTTATATTGTTATTTAGTAATTTTATCTTAGTTACATTTCTGAAATGAGAACTCTTTGTTCTGTTTTCTTTTTCAAAATATATTTCTTTTAATATTTCATATTTTTATATATTCTTTAGCTGTTTTTTGTTCATTAATTATTCTGCTAATTAAGGAAAAGAAATCTCTGCTAAATGAGAAAGCAGCTACTCCTGTAATCTATTTTTATGAACAGATGTATTTGTTTCCTTCAATAATGTTCTTTAAACTTTTAAACAGTTTTATGAAATATTTTGGTTTAAAAAATGCTTTATTGAAGTTTTTTATTTTTAATGCTATAAGATCATATAATTGTAGTTAAACTGTTTATAGGTTACTTATTTTAAGACGTACTTTCCTAATCGCATCTTCTCGTACCTCCAATGATCTTGGAGACAAATTTTGTGTCCTTTCTTTAATCATTTCATAATTTATTCTATCAATGTATTCAATAAGATCCCTAGACATTACTCTTTGTATATTATGCAAACATAATAATGGCTCATAATTTTATTTTTTTCATCTTTCAGGCTGGTATTTACAATACGGAGTTGCATCGACAAGCTAAAAGTGTTTTACTTCAAATGGGACATTATTTTCAAGTTCAGGTATGTGATATTATTTCTCTTAGCATGCAAGTTCGTTCCAATCTTTATAGGATATACTCTTTACTATCGTGCTCAGATATTTTTTATTTTAACAATGGTCCTATGTCAAATACTCTAAGTTAACCCTTTAATTCTTCATAGTCAAAATTGTTTGGTTACTTTTTAAAATTTTATTTACAGGATGATTATCTTGATGTTTTTGCTGATGAAGAAGTTTCAGGAAAGAAAGGTACTGATATTCAGGAAGGGAAATGCACATGGTTGGCTATTGTTGCCTTTCAAAGAGCTTCACCATCTCAACGAGAAATTTTAGAGGTATTTTTTTTTTTATTGGTTGTAATAGAAATTATAATAAATCTTTTAATATAAAAAAACTCAACATATCGTATCTTATGTATAATATGAGTGTTGAATAAGAAGATAATTCAAACATAATGCTCATTTTCTTACTTATCTGAAATAACGTTTATCTTCTATGTATAAATTCAGATAATGTGAAATACTACCGTAAATTCTTTTGTTGTTTCATGCTTCTGGACAGTTTCTGCTAATTAAATAAGTTGATTGATAAAAATAAGCATTTTCTGCTTTATATCTTAATTTTACTTCCTCTTGATTTTTTTATTTTAAGTAATAGTGCAGTTATTTTATTTTTTTTTTTTTGTGGTGTAATTTTTTTAAATGTTTTTTCTATTTATTAAATGGATTCCTTCTGATATAAATATCACATAAATCATCACTATTGATATCAACATCCATGCATTTTGTTTTATCTATATTTATTTGGAAATATAATTCTTTTTCCCCCACCAAAACATATATTTAATTTAAACCTACTTTACTTAATACCAAATTATCATTATCATAGCCAGATAATTTTATGGAGATTTTACTGCCCAGGCTCAAAATTGCTCTGAAATATTGAAATACTCCAAGTAAGGTTTATCTTTCTAAATAAGAAATGAAAAATTATAATCATGAAGTATATAAAATTAGTATAAACAAAGTGCTTTGTTGTAAACCTAATCACTTAATCTTTATGGAATAAAATTCTACCATAGTATTTCCTAATATCCTTCTTTATAATATTCCTAATATTTCCATAATATTCTCCCACCATAATTTCTGAATGTCAATATTTTCATTTTTTTTTTTTTTTTTTTTTTTAATTTTTAATTTTGTTTTCCTTTCCATAGTAACCCTATGAAAGAGGCCTGTATTTGATAAACAATACATCAGGCTATATGCATTTTGCATACTACATAATTTGTTTGTTTAAATGAGATTTATAATATATTTGTAGTAATAATGATGTACAAATGAAATATCATATTTAAAAGAAAGTAACATGATAATGATAAATGCATTTGGAAAATAAACCAGATTAACTGGTGGATTCTTTTTAAATCTTATCCTTGCTAATCCTTTCATTTTCCTTCAGTTCTAGCGACTGAAAGTCAATGTTTGTGACAAATTTCTTTGAACTCTGTTTTGTGATTTTTGTATATTTCATTCTCTTGGAGTGGCCATTTGCCACCTTTTAGGACTCTATTCCTGATCAAACTGTATCTCTCCTTTTCAAATTGACAGCCATATAGCATGTGATTAAATGTTCCATCGCAGAAAAAAGTATCGTGTTGAGTGAGGTAAAAACGTTTGAAATAATGTTTACTCTGTCCATGTTCCGTAAGGAATTGTGTTAGTTTGTAATATGTGCTTTTGGGTTTGTCATGATTTGTTAATATAATGTCTGGAATAAATTTTTATAAAGGCCGACACTTTGTTGATTGATGCCAAGATATATTCCATTTATAAATTACATCGGTCTTAATACATTTTTCGATGTGAGTTAGTGGTATCAAAGAATATAGGTAACAAATTATTTTTTTGATGCTGATTTTGCTAAGGCATCTGCTTGTTTGTTACCACTGATGCCAGAATGACTCTTGATTAATTTCCACTTAACCTTTGTTTTTTCGCCGATTAAAGTTAATAAATTTTTCCTAATATTAAAAGTTAGTGGTTCTTGTGATTTTGGATTTCTATGGCTGTATAGTTAGGAAACTTATCTTTAAATTCTAACTTTGTTTCTGACATTTGTTTTGTAATTGACTGGATAATTCTAGGTTCGGTGAATTTCTTGACTGTTTCATTTAGAATATTCATGATTATATTTGGTTTAGGACAAAACAAACCTTATTCACTACTCTCAATACCACTTTCATGCTGAGGACATACAAATTTAATTATCCTCCCACCCTTCTAAGATACTTGAGTCATCTCTTAAGCTTCAAGTTGACATTGGCATTAACAGATATATTAATAGGCTGTACAGAAGAAATTAATATAGAATTCAAAAAAAAAAAAAAAAAAAAAATGACAATTCTAATCTGTGGGAGAAAAAAATACAAAAAATATAATAAAAAAACCCTTAGCACCCATGTCTGCTATCCATTGTTTTATGTTTAAAATCTTCTTATTCAGTTCTGAAACTCTGTTGAAAACCTTGGAGTTACATTTGACAAGTACCCATAGTGAAGTATCCAAATCACTTGAAACATCTCACTCCTCAATCAGCTCTTTTGTATTAATTCCTGAATTAATAGGTTAAAAATGTATAGTTAAAATCTAATATTGATAATGTGAATTCTTAAGTCAGTTGTTTATGGAAATGTGATGAACCTTAGTTTCAGAAATTCAGATTTTACTACTGGATGTTAGAGTTCCATGATTATGTCTATGATAAATATTGTTTAGTGTGTGGTATTCTCTTATATTTAATATTTATATTTATTAAGACATTTTTACTTATATAGGTTAAATTTTGTATAATTTTTCTTTTCAGTCATGCTACGGAAGTAAAGATCCTGAAAAAATTCAAACCGTGAAAGACATATTTATTGAACTTGGCCTTCCATCGATTTATCATGCTTATGAGGAAGAAACCTATAACTTAATTACTAGACAAATACAACAATTAAGCCAAGGCTTACCACATGAATTATTTCTGACTTTGTTACATAAAATGTATGGTAGAGATCATTAGTATGAATTGACTTTCATTGCAAACCAATCAACTTGTTCCAACCTTCTTTAGATGTGTGGTTACTAGTGAAATTACTGTCAACTAAAATTTGAACGAATATTTGATATATTCTTCTGAAAATTTATAATTTTTTCCATGGAATGCTCTAATTCTATGTACTGCGAATAATTGTTTTTTTTTTTAGTATATAAATATTTAATAAGAAGTATTTTCGTGAAAAGAATTTGTTACCAGTAAAAAAACACAACAAGAACAATGGCACTACGGTCCATGCAAAACCTTGGCCTCTTTCACGATTCCCCTCCATTTCCCCTCCAAACAAAAAAACATTAATTATATATTATCTTGCAACAATATTAATTACTTTTTTGTTAGAAATATTGTTTACTTACATCTTCAATTCGGCTCTGTCTTATAAAATTACTAAATGATCTGTATTATATAACAGGAAATGTTTCTATTCAATTTAAAATTACAAAGGAATGTGACATTTGGGTTCTTAGTCATTTAGTTTTTTTTTTTTTTTTAAACACCAACTCTCATTTATAATTTAATTTTGCTTAAGATTTAGTTTTATTTGGCATTATTCATTTAAGTACTTTGATTGACACTAATGTAAAAAGGTTGTGAGTTACCTCCCTATAATTTGATTATTTGAGGTTTATAAATATTACTTCAAAGTCATGCACATGAAACATTTATTGATTTGTTGTGCAAGATGTTAAGTAGAAAATAGTAGTATGGTCTTACATTAATTAACAGATAAAATTACTATTTCTTGTCCTGGAATGGCTACAAGCTAAATAGCTGTATTGTAAATTTTAACGTATGTTTGATTGGTTTGATTATCATATGTTAATGAGTTACATTCTTATAATTATATGTAATTATACTTGTAAAGTATTAGTATGTTCTTGCATAATACAAGATATCACCATTGTTTCTTATCGTTGTGTAATAATGAGCGAAATAGCTTTTTCATTCTGTTGTATGTTGAGGAGGCTCTTTTTCCTGCATATATTAGCTATATATTTATATCACTCTTTCCACTATCTACTGTCTCTAATTTCTTTAAATTATTCCTGTTTACTAAAATGATCAAGTAAAATTTTACTAATTATAAAATATAAAAGATAATTGAATTCTGATTGCTATTTATTAAATTGAGTCATTTTTACAGTTTAAATTCAGTTTGACTCTAAATTTTTCCAAAAAAAAAAAAAAAAAATTGTAATTAAAATTCTTTAAACTTTCATCCTCGATTAGATCCTGACGCCTGTAAACTAAACGCTGAACCATACTCACTTGAAAATATTTTGGTTGAGTTTTAAAAATAAAAGGGAAGAATATAATTTGCAGCCCTTTAATCCGTATTCTGTTAACTGTTTTTATGTTTCTGAATAAGAAAACATCAGATTTATTTATGAAGTCTGCTTATGAGCATTAATGATCTTGGAATTATAATTGCTAAGTATTAGTTTGGTCTTAAATCATTAAAAGTTAATACCATTATTTCTAATCATTGTATGATGACAAGCGAAATATATTGTAAATAGCGGTATCATTGTAAGTTTTAATATTTTTGATTACTTTTGATAATAATGTGTTAACAAGTTATTTTCTATTGTTTGTTGTGGATACTTTTGTTTCTCCATACATCAGCCACATAGTTATATCAACATTTTTCCACTATCTACTGTCTCTATTTTATTTAAATTATTCTTGTTTTCTATAATGATCAAGTAAAATTTTATGTAAATAGGTATATCATTTCAACTAATGGTTTTCATTATTGGAATAAGAAAAAAGATAATTGAATTCTGATTGCTATTTATTAAATTGATTCATTTACAGTTTTATACTATATTATCGTAAAAAAAAATTAATTAAAATTGGTTTAACCAATAATTTGATTATATTCTGACAACTCTGAACACTATACCATACTTAATTGATTATAGCAATAATGTATACATTTCCAAAAAAAAACTTTATTGATTGGTTTGTGTGAAATCAGAAATGAGTAATATTTCTATAACAGTGCATTCAATTCATCCATTTACTATTTTATGTAAAATTAAGGAGTATATAATGCTTTATATGCATGTAAAATATTTTAACTAGTCCTAAAATTATAGCTACATTTTATTGTGTTTTTTTTTTATTATAACTTTATTGTTTTACAATTTTCTATGTTGACAATTTTTACTTGTCTAATTATACCAGTTGTTCTCTGTTTCCCTTCTTAATTATCTTTTCTGGGTTATTACAGATATGTGATTCACATCGATGTTAACTTTTACATAGTTTAATTTACTGATTGGATGTTTAGGTTAGTTAATATTTAAGTATGATTATGAATTGAACGTGAATTCAGTTTTACTAACAAAATCAAAAGGATTCACTTGTGTTGTAGCATTATTATTATGATAGTCAAATAAGAATTCAACATGAGACTGAATGCCAAGTTTTGTATCTTGTATAATTTTTGTTATTTAATATCTATTTTATATACATGTTTATATTCAAATGTTTGAAAATATATTTATATAAAGGTAATAAAAGTAAATAAAAATATGTTCTTTATTCCTGATTTCTTTTGTGTTTATTTTGTATAATATGATCTCTAAATATGGCAGGCTATTAAACTAACAGTAATACTGGTCTGTTACTGATAAAACATCACTGCCATAAATCAGATGGTTCATATGTATTTTAGAATTAACTTATTAAAAGATATGTTGTTTCATATATCTATTATATATTTAATAAATTAATTCTGTAATACTTAAAATCATATGATTATTGTAAATATAATATATATACAGTGTCTCAAAAATTCTTTGCTATGATTGCTTGTTTTTACAAAATTTACTTACCTTGCACAATGAAATTTGTGTTGTGTAAATATAAAAATATAAATGAATTTATTGAACACATATAATCAAATAATTAGTATAGTCCTCTTTGCCTTCAATTATGGCTTAAATTCTATTTGGAACACTTTTGACTTAATAGTCTAAAAATAAAGTTTTGTTATAACACAATACTTACATCAATTCTGGAGTGTTTTTATACTTGGCCAAACAAAACATGCTGAATTAAGTTTGTATGAGAAGGCTGATGGGGGGAGGGAGGGGTTCTAACTAGTTAATTGATTAATTATCTAACCAATCCATTGTTTGTTTTTTTTTTCCTTTGTGCTTTAGATCATTATTCTGTTGAAAAAAAAAAAAAAAATTAATTCTTGTAAAAAATATTGAACTAATGAAGTTAATTCCTGAAATCAGGCTTGTAATTATGTACTAACGCTAAGAAAAATCATGACACTTGAGAACTTTAATAACTGATCATAGCAGCCATTTAGCAGATTTCAAGCAGATTACAGAATGTGTGCTCAATTCATCAGTTAAATAAGATATAACATCTTACAAAATATTGTAACAGGCTGATTCAATGACTCAATGCAAAATAGTGAAAATGACAATTCACTCGAATAGATTACCAATAGCTACCATTTATCAAGAAATATGGCAACTGACAGTCTTATGAAAGATTTTAAGTAACGAAATACTGCTCATTATACTGAAATGAGACCCTAATGAATTACAATGAATGATAGTTTTATCAATCATGTGCAAGGCTCAACTCAAACTAATAGGTAACCGATTAAAACATAATATAGCAATCAAATGAAAGCCTTTCACCTAATCAGTTTTGGATTCAGACTGCATAAAAGTACTATATATGCTCTTTACAATATTAAAATGTTCATAAAAAATCCACTATAGAAAAAAATCAAACTGTCTTATGTGTAAATTTAATATTTTTGTAGCTTTTGATAATGTATGAATAACAATTGTGTCAGAAATGTTAAAAACAATTGCAAAGTTGCAACAAAGTTAAAACAATTGCTAATAAATTAAAATTCAACTCAGAACAGAGAAAATATGTATATATGATATATAAGTATATTTTAAGGAAACATAAATTAACAAATATAAATATAAGACTCTAGTCCGGAACAATAGATCAAGATGAACCAATGGCTTATGCAGGCCTAATATTTGATAGGGGACTAAACTGGAAAAAAATGGATATTGTTGTATACAGGACTCTGAAAACTATAATCACTCTAAGTATTGGTGCAATACTTACTTGAGGGCTAGGAACTGAGGTTTTAAGACTAATGATTGAAGACACTGCAATCCAAATATGCTATACCTGTGTGGGAATCAGGAGCCAAGAAACAGATTAACCTGACCAAATTACAACAATATACAATATTAAAAAACATGGAGTTGGATACAAATTAATAGGCCATGGCAATATTAAATGTGAACTATGGCACAACGTTAACTCCCATCTATACATGGGAACATTTGAAAATATAAAGCTGAACTAGTAAGACATATCTTAGAGATTAATACTATTGACATAAACGAATGAAAGCAAACAAGGAGACATTGGCTGTGAATTCAGTTAAATACAGTGAAACAAATTAATAGTTCTTATGACACTTAAATTAATGGTAAATACTAAGACAAAATCGCTCGAATAATCAAGCAGAAAAGTTGGCAGTATTAAAATCAACTAACTTAAGATAAACAGAGAATCATTTAAAGAAATTTGAATATCATATATACACTGATAAGAAAATAGTAATAGACTCATAAAAAACAATTAATCCAAGACATCTATAATGCAATTAAAAAACTAATATAATTAATGGACAGAGATATTAACACTGCAAAATATGAATACTGCAACAATTTAAAACTGGGGTGAAAGTTTTTGTTTTGCTTGTGTTCAGTTTATTGATCATTTAGTGGGTCCATTTAATTTGTTTTCATAACTTTATGTTTTTTTCTTTTGTTTTGTTTTAACAAATTAAATTAATAAATTTCAATAATGTATTCTAAATTATTGCAAATAATGTAAAACATACAAATTATGCTAATATAAAATATATCCACCTTCTCTTTGGGTTTTACTGTAGAAGAGAAAAAATATGTATATTATTACAAATATGCTACAATATATATTGTAGCATATTTGTTATATAAATCATAAGACATCAGCAATTATTACTATCCCTATTTGACATTAGTTTACATTTAAATTTTTAGGATTTATTTTCTTAGATAGCTAATATGAAATAAATGTTTGCTAGTTACTGCCAAAAGGCTTACATTTCTTTCTTTTTTCTCTGTCTTTTGCCCTTTTTTCTCACAGTATTTGATTTTGATTAATATAACGTTTTTTTCATTATTAGTGTTTTAAAGTAATTTATAGGTTGGTTTTCATTTTATTGTGTTATTTCTTTTGATGATCTGCCTATAAAACTTCAAGAAAGGAATACATACTAGTTCAGTTTGATAAAAAAGTGTCTGTAAAACTGTAAATATAATCACTACTATACATTATAAATATATATATATATATATATATATATATATATATATATATATATATATATATATATATATTGTAATGATATTTGCAATTTAAGTCCAGAAAGAGCATATTGGAAGTAAGGGTCCAAACCAGGTAGGAGCAGGGATTAAGGAAACCTTCAATACCTGGATAGGCAGTACCAGCCCTTGAGGCAGGTAGGAATAAGGGGCAGTTGGTATTAGGACAGAGAATGAAGAAGACGTGGAGAGTGAGTTTTGGACCTTGGGCTTTTAGGTGTTAGGAGTGATAGAAGATTATGGAACCAAGAATAGACTGGGCTAGATAAGTGAAAGTGTTTAGGTTCTCTCAGTAATGGACTTTAATTAAAATTAATTAAAGGTAAATTTAAATATGTTTATATATATAATAATAAATATAAAAAGTATGCACAAAACATTGTTTAAATATTTCCAGTCATAATTCAAAAGAATATTGACAGAACCCTAATAATGAGTTAAAGTCAATTAATTATTGATAAAAATTTTATTTAAACATTAATGATTGAAGAAAATCATAACATTTGGCGCCCTCCAGTGGACTGTCAATATTGAAAATATGACTGGAAAATGGTTAAAATTTGGTAGATGTTTGTGTGAAAATAATGAATAAATAGTAATTTTAAAGTCAAATTATATTAAGGGAATTAAAACAAAATGAATTTCGAACAAATGTTGGAATCTATCAATAAGAATGTTGATTTGCTATTTAATACCATATCTAAAAAATTAGATGAAATTGCTGAAAAAGAAAATAAAAAACATGAAGAACGCATGAAAAAGATTGAAGAAGATGAACAAAAACGTTCTGAAAAAGATTCAGACTTTCAGGCCATTGATATAAATGTTTGTGAAGATGAAAAAAACACTGGAACTGAAGAACAAATGGAATTAGAAGAAGAAAAAGTAACTGATACTTTGAAAGAAGACAAAGAATTGAAAAATGAAAAATTAATGGAATATGAAGAAAGTACAATGAACAAAGAAAAAGTAACTGATAATGTGGATAAAGAAAAAGAATTAAAAGATGAAGAAATAATGGAATCTGAACAAAATTTTACAAGTGAGATAGTAGTGTGTGAAAGTAAAATTATTGATAAATTAAATGAAGTGGAAAAAGAAGAAGTAATAAAAAATAACATTGGTGAAAACATAAACAATGACTTTGATGAAAATGAAGAAGTGCTAAACTGTCAAATGGTTCGAAGTAATAAATGTACCAATATCATTCAATTTCAAAAAGTAGAAAAATCTGGTTTCTTTGAATATAATCAAAAATTAAAATATGCTTCAAATAAAGGTTTGAATAAGCATATGATGGAGTTTCAAATTCCACTTAGTTGGAGAAAATATACTTCAGAATGGTTATGGTGGTTATATAAATTAAAATGTTCAAACAGCCATAAAGGGTTTAAAAAGAAATTTATATACGTCAAGAAAAGAATTTAAAAAATTTTTCTTGGTGAAATTTAGTATATTGCTGACATGATAAAAAAAAAAAATAATAAAATAAATAAAACTGTTTGCATATGGAACCATTTTGTTTTTAAATAGCATAGATAAAAAATTAATTTGTAATTCAATCAGTCTCTTTTGTCATTAAATTTATTTATTTTTTATTTTAAGCATCTACCAATCATAGAATAAAAAAGGTGTGAAATTTGACAAAGAATTGTTATTAAAACTTTTGCTTATTTTATATAAATGTTTTAAACAATAGATCATAGATAATTCATCTGTAAATCAACCTATTTTCATGGTCATTAAATTTTTTTTGGTAATAATTTTCATAAAAATCTAATAGGTTTGTAGTTACTTATAGTTATTATTATATTAAAATAAATTGACTGTATTATATAAGTGTTTGAAAAAGTTCTATTATTAATTAAATTATGTATCAGTCTGTTACGTATGTTATTGAATTAATTTGAACATTTTTCATTAAAACAAAAAAAAATAATAATAATGGTTATTAGATTAATATAGAATTATTTCATTTTATAGTAAACATTTGGTTTAGTATATAAAATTTAGATTAATGGATATGTTTAATAATTAGAAATAATTTTTAAAATTAATTTTTGTTTTGATAAATTATAATTAAAATGACAAGCGAGTATTTAAGTATTATTATAATAGTTAATTTAGAGTAATGTTTCATTTAGATGTGTATAAAGTTGAAAAATTGTATAAGTCATAAGATAGTACAAGAGGAAAAAATTTCTACGCTAAAGCTTAAAATTTTTTAAAACTGGAGAGAACCTGAATGTAATGATATTTGCAATTTAAGTCCAGAAAGAGCATATTGGAAGTAAGGGTCCAAACCAGGTAGGAGCAGGGATTAAGGAAACCTTCAATACCTGGATAGGCAGTACCAGCCCTTGAGGCAGGTAGGAATAAGGGGCAGTTGGTATTAGGACAGAGAATAAAGAAGACGTGGAGAGTGAGTTTTGGACCTTGGGCTTTTAGGTGTTAGGAGTGATAGAAGATTATGGAACCAAGAATAGACTGGGCTAGATAAGTGAAAGTGTTTAGGTTCTCTCAGTAATGGACTTTAATTAAAATTAATTAAAGGTAAATTTAAATATGTTTATATATAAAATAATAAATATAAAAAGTATGCACAAAACATTGTTTAAATATTTCCAGTCATAATTCAAAAGAATATTGACAGAACCCTAATAATGAGTTAAAGTCAATTAATTATTGATAAAAATTTTATTTAAACATTAATGATTGAAGAAAATCATAACAATATATATATATATATATATATATATATATATATATATATATATATATATATATATATATATACATATATATACATATATATATAAATGAACCTATTTATTTGATACTCACTTTACTCAACTTCATTTACACCTCATGAACTGTATGATTAGATCTCATTTAAAATCCCTTCATTAATATTTTAGTTTACAAAAAAAAAACAAGAGAAAAACAGAAAAATCCTTCCTTAAATATTGAAAACTATTCTTTAAGATAGATTTATCTACCTATGAAAAACTGGGGTAGTTCAGTGAACATCTTCAATTTTTTCTAGGCAAGAACAGAAATTTAAGCATTTAACTCAAGTGAAAATGTGTAAATATTTTACTAAAAGTCTTAATGTTATTTTTTCTACATATTATTGCTTATTCAAACTTGCTGTTGATATTTGTTGAAGTTTAAGGTTAAACAAAGTACATCTGTCCTATACAAGAACCACTTTATTCAACTTAGCTTGATACAAACTGGTGGACACGCTGTTCTACAGAGGCGTCTCTCAGACAAACTGACGCTTTCTTTGTTTACATACAATAGGGGTGGGGATCTAGCATCCCCTGCTACCTTGATCACTGGATTACATATTTATAACTAATAACATATATATATGTAATACTATCCAATCAACACTCCCCCTTAATCCAGTGAGTACAATTAAACATACAACAAACATAACAAACTTACAAAATAACAAGCTTACAAAAAACAATTTAAAATTCACAGCATAGGAAACAAACTTACAAAAAATTATAACATCTGAACGAGCTTAGAAAAAATATTTTTACCTAAGCCCTTCGTGAATAGATCTGCAATCTGATTTTCTGATTCGATATATTTCAGAACTAAGTTTCCCTTTTGGATTTCATCTTTAACAAAATGATACTTTAATGAAATATGTTTACACCTTTTCTGACACAAAAAATTGTTTGACAGTTTTATACATCCCATATTATCTTCATAAATAGTTGTGGGATCTTTCATGTTAAAACCTAATTCCCCCAGCAAGGACCTGAGCCACAATAGCTCAACAGCACAGTTGCACAAGGCAATGTACTCTGACTCAGTAGAAGATAGTGCTACGACAGACTGTTTTCTGGAAGCCCATGATATGCTTCCAAACACTCTACAACAAAATCCAGAAACGGATTTCCTATCATTACTGTTTGCCCAATCTGCATCGCAAGAACCCTCAAGAATGCAATCACTGTCTCTAAATGTGAGCTCAAAGTCTTTGGTGGTATTAACATATTTTAGTCTTAACAAGTAGTTATAGTGTAGGTCAGAAGCTGCTTCTTGAAATTGACTGAAAAAGCTAATTGAAAAACTTATATCTGGTCTGGATCCTAGCATAATATACATTAAGCATCCAACCAGTTCACGGTAAGGTTTGCTAGTCCTCTCTTCAGGGGAACATTTATCTAATTTTAAATTTTTCTCAATAGGCGTTGTCACAGCCTTACAATTTTCAACCCCAAATCTTTTTGCAACTCTATGGATTAAATTTTTCTGGGATAACTTCATAGTTTTAGACTGAAGGTCTCTTTCAATTTGTATTCCCAAAAACTCTTTTAATTCTCCTAAATCTTTAATAGAAAACTTGTTCTTTAAAGTTGTTTTTAAGTCATTAATGATTTTTGATGATGAGCTACCAATCAAAATATCATCAACATATACTAGTAAGTATACCTTGACATTATTAACATCTTTAAAGTACAAACAGGGTTCGGATTTGGACCTACAAAAACCAAGGCTGACTAGACAGTCATTCAATTTTTCATTCCAAACTTTTGGAGCTTGATGCAGCCCTATTCAGTTTACAAACATGGTCCCCTTTCACCAGCAGTCCCTCAGGGGGTTCCATATATACTACCTCCTCACCAAGTTCCCCGTGCAAAAATGCACTGTTAACATCTAAATGGTGAATATGCATACCCAAATGGTTACATACAGAAAGAAAGCACCTGGTTGAGGCCATTTTAGCAACTGGAGCATAGATATCATCATAGTCTACCCCCTTAACCTGCTCAAACCCTCTAGCCACTAGCCTTGCTTTAAAGGTTTTAGAGCCATTTGCTCCTTCCTTAACCCTAAAAACCCATCTAGATGAAATTACATTTACATTTTTAGGCCTTTCAACTAGTTCCCATGCCTTATTTTTATTTAATGCACTGAACTCACTATTTATGGATTTGCGCCAATTTTCACTTCCACTAGCCTCGGCAAAACTACTAGGCTCACTTTCACAACACATGTAGGAGATGCAGTCAGGAAACATC
Organism: Euschistus heros; assembly: GCA_003667255.2. NCBI lineage: Eukaryota > Metazoa > Arthropoda > Insecta > Hemiptera > Pentatomidae > Euschistus > Euschistus heros. The sequence goes on from RCWM02000050.1 coordinate 2,874,677, forward strand.
TTGGGCCTTCGCTCTTGTTGAGGATATCTGTTGCCAGCTGGTATGTTGTCATCTGTGGCTGCTAACTGGTTCTCCTTCATAGCCGCTACCTGGTTTTCCTCTGTGGCCGCTACCTGGTTTTCCTCTGTGGCCGCTACCTGGTTTTCCTCTGTGGCTGCATCCTGATTCTCACCTGTGGCAGCTACTTCATCCTCTTCAGTAACTGCAACTTCAATCCCATTCTCAAAGCCAAAGAAATCATCATCAGTGGAGTCCGCCTTGGACTTCACTTCATCAGTATCATGGCTAATTTCTGAAGGACTACTTAATATCACAGTACTGACAGATACATTTGCACTATTAGAGTCTTGAGTCACAGCCTCATTCTCCAAGAACTGTACATCTATTGCAATTATAACACGGCCAGAAGCACGAGAATCTAAGAGGTGATAGCCTTTAGAATTTTCCTCATAGCCTACAAAAATGTACTCTTCTCCACGCAAATCCCATTTTCTTCGTCCCTGCTTACGAGTGGGAGCATATGCTTTTGATCCAAAAACACGAAGGTGACTGAGATCAACCTTTCGTCCTGACCAGGCCTCTTCTGGAGTTATGTTATTTAATGCAGCTGTAGGTGATCTATTCTTTAAGTAGATCGCTGTCATTACCGCTTCACCCCAAAACTTCCTCTCTAAACCTGCATCCAGTAGCATACATCGGGCTTTTTCAATAATGGTTCTATTCATCCTTTCAGAAACTCCCCCTTGTTCTGGAGTATATGGCACAGTCTTCTGATGAATGATCCCTTTTTTCTTTAAGATAATTTTCAAAACCATTTGATGTGTATTCTTTTCCATTATCGGTGCGGAGTATTTTTATTCTTTTCCCTGATTGATTTTCTACCAAGTTTTTGAATTCTCTAAACTTCTCAAAAACTTCATTTTTGTACTTTAGAAGGTAGCCGAAAGTTTTCCTTGTATAATCATCCATGAACATAAGAAGATAACGATAACCCTTGAAGGTTGCTTCACTCATGGGACCACACAGATCTGAATGAATAATTCCTAGTGGTTCACTAGCTCTGGTTTCCTTTTCTTCTTCGAGAAGCTGGCTTATGGGTCTGCTTACCCTCTAAACATCTGGTACATGTGCTAAAGGTCTCAGAGGAGAAATCAAGTCCCGTTGACATGTTCTTCAACTTCTTCATACTAGACATATTTAAATGTCCTAGTCTCCTGTGCCATGTGGGTTGATCAGTAGCAAGATAAGCTACTTCATTTTTATTTATAGGTTGTTCGCATTTCATTTTATAGCAACCATTTGTGAGAGGTGCAACTATTTCTGGCTTACACTTAAAAACCAAATCTTTTTCTCGGAATATGCGGCAGGCTTGTTTGTCAAAGACTGCAACTAAACCTTTCTCTGCCAGCCTACTAACAGAAAGCAAGTTCGCTGCTAGACTTGGTACATGAAGTACATTAGTTATTACTTTGTCAGTACCAGACACTTTTACATCAATGTCACCTTTACCTTCACATTTCAACGATGTGTTGTTGGCTACATGCACTTTAGTAGAGTAATTAGGGTCAAAATCACCAAAGAGTTCTTTATGCTTGGTCATATGAGAAGTAGCACCAGAATCGATAACCCAACTGTCAACACTGTAACCTACCTCCTTTTGGGAGTTACCTCCATCTGCCGCTAGAGCGTGAGCATACATCATTGACTCCATTTTCTTTGGCTTCCATCTTTTTCCTTTTCTTTCTGTTTTCGACTCAGGACAATTAGATTTATAATGTCCTTCCTTTTTACAACCATAACACACCACTTTTCTCTTATCAAAACTTGTTTTTTTCGCAACAAATGCAGAATCACTCTGTGTAGACTCCCTCTCTTGTAACCTGAGCTCCACAGTGCAAAGACGCTCAGTCAATGTTTTCATTGTTCTTTGTTGTTTTGGCATGGATTCCCACGCATTCACAAACTCAAAATACTGAGAAGGCAAAGTGTTCAGAATTCGATTAATAAACAAAGATTCAGGAAGCTTCACTTTATCTTCCTTCCACGTCTCATCCTGAAGTTCTGACCATAACTTCTCAAGACGGGAAATATGCTTGGCGACGCCATCAGATCCCATTGTTTTTACACCAAAAAACTCATTAAATAAACGATCTTGGCGCTGTTCCGTCCTTTGTTCGTAAACACTTAGCAACTTGGTCCACATTTCCTTGCTTGTCCGACACATGTTTACTAATTGTCTAACTGCAGGTGAAAGACTGTTAACAATTACCTGTTGGGCACCAAATTCTTTCTTCTCATAAGCACGTCGTTTTTCTTCATAATCGGTTGAATCTGACAGCTTGGGCTCGACCAGCTTTCCATCCACAGCATCCATTAGACCTGAACTTTTCAGAAGAATATTCATCTGAAATTTCCAGTCAGTCCAGTCTGCTTGTCCCATCAATTTGTCAATGCTACATCATGAAGGAGTTTCCATTTTTCAAGAAAATACTGTTCCTCGTATTCAACACTGACGTTAACGTTGGACACTACCCCGACAATTCACGTTATTTTTCACGGCACTAAAAACTCTCGGAAACACTGAATAACTGAATTTACTTCAGGGTTCGACTGGGCCCATAACCTGTTGAAGTTTAAGGTTAAACAAAGTACATCTGTCCTATACAAGAACCACTTTATTCAACTTAGCTTGATACAAACTGGTGGACACGCTGTTCTACAGAGGCGTCTCTCAGACAAACTGACGCTTTCTTTGTTTACATACAATAGGGGTGGGGATCTAGCATCCCCTGCTACCTTGATCACTGGATTACATATTTATAACTAATAACAATATATATATATATATATATATATATATATATATATATATATATATATATATATATATATATATATATATATATATATATATGTAATACTATCCAATCAACAATATTATTCCTCAAAATGTATTAACAACCATCAGAATTGAAGGTTTTGTGTTTCAATTTTTATAAAGAGATATTTGAATGTAAGGAAGGGATAAGATTGTCTGATATAAGTAGAGAATTCCAAAGGATAGCTGAGCAGAAGAGAAATGATAATTGAAAAGATATTGTGATCTTAAAATGGTCTGAAGACATAAACTGAAGGATGGTGTAAATAAAGGAAAATGGAAGGGATTATCAATTTGGAAAAGGAATAACCAAGGAAATAGTGGCTGCGGAAAGTAGAGTAAAGTCAAATAAATTTGGAATTGAGATGTGAAACGTGGGAGCCTCTTAAGATTACGAAGACAGACCTGGCAATGCAGTTTGTGATTCGCTTTAATTTTTCCCTGAGAGGCCAGCAAAACCTACACAGCGATAATCAATTCAAGGAAATAAGAGGAAATATATTAAGAGATTAAGTATTGGTTGGGAAAGATGGAGTCGGTGTAATATCCTAAGTATACCTATAGATCGCCGGGAGATTTGGGATATCTGAGGTTTCCAAAAATGGGTTTGATCACAAATAGTACCCAGATATTCGAAACAGGAGCAGGAGATGGTATGATAATTTAGCATTAGGGGGGGGGGATGGAATTATGATTTAACTGGAACCTATAACAATGACTTATTTTAGTAAGAGCCCCCAGGCAATGATTTTATTTCTAGATTTCGGCGAAAGCAGTAAATTTATTAAAATTTACAACTGCATAAATAATACAATAATGAAATTTGGGTGTTAATGTGTGTATGTAATTATTTATCAATTACTTGTAAAGGAGCTACCCATTGGTAGCACTTCAATTAAAGTTCTGCATTAAAAGATACCGAAAAATTCTTGGTTTCAGACGCTTTAGAGGAGTATCGGGAATCGAATGTTGAGAAACCAGTTGGTAAGGATTTTAATATGAAATGGTGAGTATCTAACTGAGGCTTAATCGGTAAAATTTGGAACATTAAGATGATTTATCGATTAACTTATTAGTGATACAGTAAGAAGCATTGGGAATTTTACTATCATGAACAAATGATGTCTGTGGGCTTGACACTGGGATTCTAGGAGCAAACTCTACCTGGAACGTTCTGGGGTTAGGACTGGAAGGTTTGAGGGGCCTGGCTTGAGGTTATTACTTACTCTTATCAGAGCTTGACGCTTGAATTTTTTGTAAAATTAAAATTTTTTACTTCGGAAAACATATCGATATTGTCGAATTTGTTTCTGTCACCCAAGTGGTTAAAATATTATCGAACTTAGTTTGGAGAAGTTAGGATAGACGGAACATTGATGAACTTGAAGCCTCCACAAATCTATTTTTATCTCGACTAAAGAGGTGGCATAATCTATATAGACTAGGTTTCAACTCACAAAAGACATAATTTATAATATAAACAGTATGAGAGATGGAACCTAAAGAGTAACTACGAAAAAACAAAATATATGTCGACAGACCTATATTTTAAAATTCTTAAATAAATTTTACTTCAAATGTTTTGGAAAGAAAAAAACAAAACAAAAAAACAGATCAAATCTTTTTTTATGTGGACTCGAAATAGAGATATCTAAAATTCACTTATCTGATCTGTTTTGAACGCAAGATTAAGAATTATCTTAGTTTTGGTTCCCAGCTTGTGGTTAAAACTATTTACTTTTTACTTCTTAAAGAGAATCTGCTAATATTTTCTATTGAACTTTTATCAAGAAAGTATTACAATCTACCATAAAGAGGGCAATGAGTAATATAGATGGGTTTATGGATCCATTCACTCAATATGTACTATTAGAAATAAATGAAGAAAGGAGAGAAAAAAAAAGATAAATTACATATAAAACAGATTAAATTTAAAATAAAATAATACTAAAAACAAAAATAGGAATCAATTAAAAGTTAAAAATGCAATAATACTGTATATACAATATACAATCATCCCAGGGATCCCTTAACCAGACTTGTTTCTCCATTTATGTAGGAGATAGCTAGGTCCAAAGAGATCCCAACGCTTCTCTCTCAGCTGCTGGTGTAAAAAGACAAAACAAGTGGAGGCTGAGTGAAAGCGCTATAGTGCTATCGCTCAGGGCATGAGTAAAGAAGGAGCAGGCCTCTATGTCGAATTTTAAAATAGATCACGATGCCACTTTCTTTTTAACCTGGGTGGATTAAAGGGGTGAGTGAAATGGGATAGGGATTGTGCTAGTGGATTTGGATGATGAGAAATGTTATGCTTAGAAATAAACCTTGCTTTATTTACATCTGAATATTTTTTCTACTTTTTCTTTTTATCGTATTTTCTTGAACATATGTCGACCTCCTTATATTTAAAATGTTTTTCATGTATAAAAAAAGAGGAAAAATAAAAAAAAATCGTCTAAAACCGGTTTAAAGATTCATACATTCTTAAGGGATTATACAACTAAGAGGGAAATCCAAACAGAAGAATAGCTAACGTGTTTCTTATACTAAATTAATATTTTAGAATGTTAACCTATTTTAGATAATGGTTTAAGCAGTAACACAAATTAAAAAATAAATTATCTGATAGATATGTAAATGTGGATTACGTGGAAAATATTTAAAGAAATTTTATTGTGACTCGGAAACCTACCAGAAAGTAAATAGATTAGATTTCATTTGAATGATTATTTTCCTTTAGATTTAAACAATTCCAATTTTTGAAAAGTTATTAAAATAAAAAATTTACAATTTCTCGCAGAATAAAAAACCCATGAATAGCCAAGGGCTCATTACTTTGATAAGGATATACTGTGACAAGGCCAACGGTTGTGAAAGGAGCAGATTATGGCCGAAATCACGCTCAACCGCCAGGTTTTTCCCAAATTAAGGGTATCCACTTTGTAGAGGCTAGGTGTGCCCCAGGGTGCTCTTTCGACCTCGAAGTTGATTTACAGCTGAAATTGTAGAATATAAACTGCTTTCAGCCGGACTCGAACTCTGGTCTGGGAGCATTAGCCATTGTGCTACCACGCCTTCTTTTCTTTTGAATTTATGAAACTCATTTTATTAGTATCAATTTTAGCGTCTTTTAATTTTATAATAACAAAAAAAAATCATTATTAAGGCCCTTTCATTATTAATTACGGGTTATCGCTTATTGTTGATATAAAGTACATTTAATTTTATTTTTGGAAGTATGTTTTTTTTTTTTTTTTTTTTTTTTAATTTGGACTGAATCATTGAACAAATATTATAATTTACCTGATTCAAGGATGATAAGTTATGGGAATGGCAATGAATCTATTCATAAAATACATACAATGAAAATAAATAAAAATAAAAATTCACAAACTATGCAACTTGTTATATAAAATATAATTTATAACTATGTAAAATAAATTAAAATATTAATATTAAGAATAAATAAAATAAAATAGAAAATAAAAGTAATTACATTAAAACTATACGAGTATATACTACTATCCTGGGGAACACCGAACCAAGCTGGTTTTTCACTTCATTAGGAAGTTCTAACAAAAACCCACTGAGAAGTTTTTTAAATATTTATAGCTCATTGATATCTACAACTGTATAGATTATATACAATAAGTAAATTTGCAGTAAAATGATTACAGTGACATGTTCAATAATTTGTGAAGAACTATTCATAAGTAGTACTCAGGGATGGGTATCGTTAGAAAAATATCTATATTCCATATCAATGATAATATGAGTTCTGAATGTCGATACACAATATATCGGTGACTAACAGTATCGATAAATAGATATATCGTGATGGTTTTTGTTTATGAAATGTCATTTTAAATAAATAAGTCTTTTGTAGTATATCGGTAAATAAGGTTGTACAGGAACCTTGATATTTCAGGAGTTCTCTATGGACTCCGTCCGCGCCTGGTGCATTATTATTTTTTAGCTGCTCTACTGCCTCTTTGACTTAAAATCGGGTGGTTCAAGATATCCTTCTGGGATTTCCTGCGAGGGCCGAAGCAGTGCTCCTAATTTTCGTTTAGGAGTCCGCTGAAATAATCCTTCCATGGTTCCTTTCCTGCAAGCTTGCGTTCGTGGCTTAAAAAGGCTGCCTACTGGAGTTAACCCGCCGATAGAACTTTCTAGTTTCGTTAATGTTTCTTAGATGCTTAATTTGTTCCAACTGATCATGCTCCCATTTTCTTTTCTTTTTCTGATGGAGTATTTTTTCTTCTCTCCGCTTGATACGGTAGTGCTAGGCCGACTTTTTGGTATTTCTCCTTTGCATCATCAGTCGTTAGGCAGCATTCTTCTCGCTGGGCACCGGCTACGATTCCTCGTCAAACCAATAATTCCAATAGAAGTGGTAATTAACTCATAAATACTAATTGTACTGATTTAAATAGTAGGAATAAAAACATTCATATAGGATTAATTTTGAAAGTCAAAATTAACGGTAGTGTTCATGCACTAGGATTTTTATAAAATATGTTAACTTGTATCAAAACCACAGATTCAATAGTATTGCTGTCCTTTGTTACAGGCATACCATTTAAAAACATTGCTGAATTTCTTTTCTTCTGTTAATGGATTAGGAGCAGGATCCATAAATCTCAATTCGCCCTCCTTTCATTCGAGCGGTTTCTTTCCTCGATGGGGAGGGGGGGGGGGGGGGGCGAGGCAGGAGGCCTATCTCAGAATATCAAGTATTATTAATCATTATTTTCGCCGGAATTCTAAGGCATCTAACTGACATGACTAACAAGGGGAGGACACACTCAGTCTCTCACGGATCTTGTTGGCAATTTTTTTGGAGGTTCCTGGTCAAAAAATATTAGACACGTATTTTGCCGTTCCTACCAATGGGCCCTAGAAGCCGAGAAAAAAAATAAAATAGCATTAAACTAATTTATTTTTTATCTCGAGTTTAAAAAATTATAACGACATGATTCTTGCACCAAGATTTTCAGTTTTGATTGCGAATTAAAGGAAAAATACAGTCGCTCCATAGATTTTGGTTTAGGTTAATTAAATTCTAAAAAAATGATTAGTTTTTCAAGCAAACTATCTCTATAGATTTTTCACACAAAAATTGAGGTCAGATTCTAATGCAGCACCCCCAAAAACATTAAGAAACGGTTATTCAACAAAATCAAAAAATATCATTTTTTTCACCCTCTTCCAGGAAAATGAAATTTTAAAACCGATTATTGGTTACATACCTTTAAATCGTCATTACTTTGTCATGCAATTCACTGGTTGGTATCGCTGGAAAGAGGAGGGTCTCAGCTTTCTTTTGATGCATATAAATGTAAAATTCGATGAACAAAAACCTATTAAAAAAATTTGAAAATCCGAAAAACATTTTGATTTTTAACTTGAGTTTGAAACCAGATAGGATGATGAAACAAAATACATTTCAAGCGTATTACCACCCTATATTTTGTGTAAAAAAATGAAGTTGATACGTTTAACCGTCTAAGCGTAATTCATGTTTTTATCAATTTAAACAAAAGTTGCCTACCAATTTGGTCAGGCAAACTTTGAAGCTCACAAACTTTTATTTTTCTATTTGGAAGAAATTTCGTATTTAAGGGTTCTCTTGAATGCTGAATTCGAATCCGATATCGGTTCTTGTGAAAAAAAATATATTGAATATACTTCACTTGAAAAATTTTAGCTTTTACACTGTAAAATGTGATAGAAAATTCTTTTAGCCCTAGAATTCCATCTCAGCACCCTACAAACTCAGGAAACGTATGTATATATATATATAGATATAAATAAAAAAAAAAAAAAGTCGATATTTTTTAAACTCGAGATAAAAAATAAATTAGTTTAATGCTATTTTATTTTTTTTCTCGGCTTCTAGGGCCCATTGGTCGGAACGGCAAAATACGTGTCTAATATTTTTTGACCAGGAACCTCCAAAAAATTGCCAACAAGATCCGTGAGAGACTGAGTGTGTCCTCCCCTTGTAAGTACAGTTATAGTCACTCACATTTTAAAATATTTTTGAAGTAACAGCTTTTATTGAATAAATAGTTCAAAATTTAAATAAAAGTTGTAACGGGAATATAAATGTGAGAGGAGGGTCAGAGATTGGATTAAGGTTGACCGGATGGGTAGGATTGGATAAGTTTGCAATCGATTGATAATCGCAGGAAATCCATCATTTCTTGCAATAAATTTCAATCTAACTTGAGTGACTTAAGAGATTTAAAGAAGCCATTTCATGGTCACTATAGGATGATAGAATAGCTGCGTCATCAGCTAATGATGCTAGAAAAATATAAAGATTAGTAGGGATATTTGCAGTGATGGGGACTTAGTTCAAATTCTGCCTTGTTGAACTCCGGTCTCGATTGGGTAGCAGTTGGAAAATTCTTTTCCACAAAAACGGTAAATATTTTTACCTTCCTTTAGTATGATTGGACATATTATTTTCAATAAACAATATGTTTAATACTTAATTTGATAAAAGTTTCATTGACTTTAAGTGTCAAAATTCACGTTTTTGTTTAAAGTGGCTTATACGAAAAAATTTATACTTACAACAACGGGATACGATGAATAAAGGATTTTTCTTTGGCTTTTAAAATTTTCTTTGGGAATAAGGATTTCATAATTTATTTATTTATTAAACTGTTTATTGATATTTACAACTGTATATGTTTTATACAACATTTAAATTTGAGGAAAATGAATATAATGTCATGCCAATAAAATGCAAAGAACTACTCCCAAGGAGCACTTCAATTAAAGTTCTACATTAGAGGGTCTCTTGGCTATCTTCTTTTCAGATGCCTCGGAGGATTATCAGGAATGGATTGTAAGGATGACCAACTAGGAGTGAGGCCTTGTTCTGTCTCGGTGGATAACAACACCCTTTCGATTTGCCAGTTCAGGGCACTTTTATTAAATTGATTGATCCAACTTTGTTAATTGCAGTATAGAGTTGAATCAATTGTTGTCTTGTGGGCGACCAGACTAGTAGCACTTCAATAAAAGTTCTTTATTAGAAGGTCTCTCTGCCATCTTCTCTTCAGACTAGTGGATTCGAGTGGGTATGGAGTTTACTATGACAGGATAGGTATCTGATTTGGGCCAAATCAGCAACATATCGTCAGCTTAAATGTGACTCCTAATAAGAAGCATTGAGGATTTTGGATTGCAAGGATTAGATACGAGAAGAATTGGAAGGTTTGATGGAGACCTAAAGCTCAATTTTGGGTTGATTCACGACAGGGTTAGACCCAAACCAAATGGTGTAATTACTGTCGCGTAAAGACGTCTTTTGTAATTTATAGGAAGCGTTGAACGCTTGTCAAGTAAATGTTGGAGTTGTCAAGTGGCGTGATGGTCAATGGTGTTAAGAGGAACCTTTTAATTAAGGCTGTGACAAGTTTAGAGTTGTTCTTATGATGGCTGGCGAACACAAAATGAATTGAATGCGCAGGTGTCGAAGACCACCATTAGGAAGGTCACCACTGTCCAACACCCTTCGAAAGCCGGCATCAACGTGTTAAAGTATTAGGAATTAGGTGTCACAATGAGTATTCTTACATATGTTACGGTTGGCGAACAATACTTTTACGTACCAATATGACCTGATTATTAGTTTGTTCATAATGTTCTGATAACTGAAAGTGATACAAGAGCCATCATGAACCCTTCCTCGGGCTTTCCTCAATAACTCTTTTCGTTAGGCTTGGTGTGCCTGATAAGCTCACTTTAAAAAATTGCCCATAAAATATTTCCTTAGCTATTTTATCTCACAAACTACAATTTATCACCTTTTTAGAGACGTTTTAATGAAAAGACATTCATAGAGATTCAAAAAACTTATTTATTATTTATAACAAATTTAAAACCAATTTTATTAAAATTTCAAAATAGACGCAGAATAATAGTTTTAGTACATAAGTATCATGAAAAAATGAAATCTATAGAAAAAAATTGCATAAAAGGCACTTAGATTTAAGCAAATTTAGTCAGAATAACCAGGGTCATGTTCATTTGGAACTAGGCATTGGCGCATTGAGAAGCTGTCCATATTCGCGTGGTTTTGCATGCGTTATTGGACTACCTTCTGAAAACAATATTTCAATATTAAATCGATTATATCTTACATTTATCTCTGTAACAAGTTAGCGATTGATGGTTTCCATTGGATTTTGTAAATGACAATCATTTCCATACCTTCATTAGCAAATAAATGCCACAAACATTCAATTGCAGTTCTAGCATAGCGGACGTTCCCTTCGACTTCAGGAAGTTTAACGATAATTTTATGTTATTATTATTACACGCGAATTGACCACTCAGGATCAAGCTAAAACTTTATTTCCTCTTATTCTTTTCCACTGCCTTTAGCTTCCTCTGTCTCCAGTACTCCTTCATGCATTTACTGGCCTGCCTCTTTTTATCCTCTGTCCACATTTGTCCGCTTTTCTTAGGTCTTTCCTCAGCATGAAACTCCCCCACTCTACTCCCAAGTGTACCTCTTTCCAACATTAGGGACTTCGTAATGTTTAACTGTTCCAGATCTTTCCTAACTTCTTTAATCCATGCTGTAGTGGTCTTGTTCCTCCAGAGGTAGTTTTTTTTTTTTATGTTATGAAAAATGTAATAAAAAAAAAAAAAAAAAAAATCAACGAGTTCGGGCACGGTGTGCCTAATAGGCCACCTCGATTGCGACCAATATCACAAGTTAAGATGGTATTGAGAAGTAGGAGTTCCGAAGCTGAAGGAGAAGAGGACAGAAATGAAGTGTTATTGCTGAGCCTGACAGATCAGCTGTGCCCTACGTAGAGTTAAACTTGTCATGCAAACCTTTTCAATCTTTTCCTCCGCGGCAGATAATTTTCTAATAATGGGAACAAAGGAGCTGCTGAACTTTTAGAGATAAGAGAACCAGGTATCTTAGAAACTTTTGAAGATCTTATTCTCATTCTTATTCTCAATCCACAAAAATGATTCCTTATCCACGCGGTACGTTACTTTCGTAGGTTGCTGATGTTTAAACTCTTCCCTAGGAGCAATATGATTTCTTGACAATTAATATCACAGTGACATTGAGACTCCATGTTTCTGATGATAAGCGGAATGACAATCAGGGTAGGATCTTTCATGAGCGTGGGCCGATGCTGAGACATGCGCGAGAGGATCACACGAACTGCGATCAGTCCCAGTCGTCCCTCCGCTGAGTCAGGAAGTCCCCTCTTAGCTGTCTCTACCCAACCGACTTACGTACTTAAAGTCCGAAAACGAAGTCCCCTCATTCAATGCAATGTGATTACATCAATAAATATCGGTGTCCCTAACAACCTGAAAGAAATAACAGGAAGCCTTTTTTAGGCCGTCGTCAATGTAAGTATCCTGTTTTTAAATGTGGGGATAATTAAATAAAAAAATAATAAAAAATAAAGATTCTAGGAACAAATTTATCAGAAGGAACCATAGACACTACAAAAAAAAAAAAAAAAAAAAAAAGAAAGAAAAATAAATATATTAAGAACATTTTTAAAATAAAAATAAATTTCATTTATATCACATATATAACTATAAAAACATTTATATATTGTGATTAAAACATCATTGTCAATATTCTATCTTCTTATTTATTTATATTTTTTTCATCTTTTATTTTAAAATATCACAATGTGCAGTTTAGGAGTAATAACAAAAATGACTAACATATTCCTTTTAAATATAAATTATTATTCAAAAACTTAATTCAAGTAATAATATAACCATATATACAGTTTTAGAAATATTTTTAGGAAAAAAATTGCATAAAAAATAAACCTTAACCATAACGTCATCAACTAATTGTCAACCCGATTATATTTTTTCGATATCAAAAATACTGATATTTTATTATTAACTATTCCACTCATTACTGAACTGAATGGCATCAAAAATATTTTTGAAATTTTGAAAACAATGCTAAGAAGAAAACAAAATTTCAGAAATATTTGTATGGTATGGAAGATGGATGGAGATGTCTGGCGGATGAATATGATATAGTCCGAACCATTCCTGCAGCTTCCATATTTTCTTCAATTTAATTTAGTTTTGTTTTTTTTCCCTCAGTGTTTTATATAAATATATATTTAAATGGAACTATTTGTGTTTATTATATAAAGATTAATTATTTTAATAATTTTATAACTTATATAATTTATGTAAAGAAATTATCAAATATATTTAATTTAGTATCATTAAGTTAGCTATTTGTGTTAAGAATGTGCTAAAAAATAGTTATGAGAATAGCAAACATTAAATAACACACAAAAAAAGAATTTGTAAATGAAATAGCTAAATATACTTCTGAAATTCTAGCTGAAGGAAAAGTTTGAAAAATATATTTTATTCTTTGAAAATAGATTGAAAAATAATAAAAAATGGAACCAATAGCAATGAGGTGAAATAATTTCGTTTAAATCAAATCAATTTTCCATAGTTTCAATTAGAGAAAAATAATTATTCTTCAGTTAATTAATAGTTGTTTAGTTTAATCTGGTTCAGATGTTCCATATTATTTTATTTTTATTTTTATTCTGAATCTCAGAAATTTTTTTAATAGCTTTTATATTAAAAATCACAATTTTCCGCAGTCAAGAGAAAAAAATAATTGGGCTGTAAATAACACTTGCTTTCCTAATTTAAGAAAAAATTATATGATATAAGCAAATCTATTAGAATCCAAGAAAATTATGATAGCAAATTGATAACTTTTTAATCAGGGAAATGTAGATATTTTCGTTGCAGTACTTTATGTTAATTTTGAAAACAACGATAGCTGCAGAGTATCTCAAAGTTTTTACAAAAAAATATGTTCAAAGCGTTCCGCTTAAAATCTGTGGGCTATTCAGTTCCAGCGGGAGCGATTTTGGCATAGTACCCAGCCAGCTTCGTATTCCGAACGAGATATTGAACCTAAAAAACAAAAAAATTGTTTTTTCAACGTTTTAGCTTATGAATATTTTATGTTCATTTTTAAACAGTAAAACTGAAATGATGACAGTAAAATATACCTTTTTTTTAGAAAACCTGCAATAATTATGAAACTAAAATTTGGTGAAACAATTTTTGCAAAAATATCATGCTTCTAAATAGGAATGAGTGTTTTTAAAAATAAATAATATTTAATAAAAAATTTAGCGTTGAAGTTTACGTGTTAGAATTTATATATAGTTGAAGTTAAAATGTATGCCTACTATTGTCCATCGAAAATGTAGATTTTTCAAAATTTCGAAAAAAATTTTCTTTATATCTTATTCAATTTTTTAAGAAATCTACGTACAATAGTACCTTTTAGTTATAATTTTTGAGGATATATAATTAGTATCTAATGCCTTTTGGGTCACCAGTAAAATAGACGTTAAACGATGCCTGAAATACGTATTTATTAGCTCATAAAGATACAATTGTAGTACAAAGTAATTGTTGTTTATGTACAAAAACATGATTTCTCTTTTCATCTGGCCTGGTGACAATTTTTTCGAAAAATAGCCAACTGGGTGTAAAATCCCATCCTCTTGAGGTTGCTTCAAAACAGCCCCTAAGCCTACTCGACTGCATCTACTTCTATCACACATTCTTTTTCGGGATCATAAATGGCTATAATTGGTTTCGAGCACAAATAATGTTTAATTTCTTCAAAACTATTTTCGCATTCTTCTGTCCAATTAAATTTTACGTTCTTTTTAAGTAAAGCGTGCAAAGGTGCTAATCTCGTAGAACAATGATCAATAAATCTATGATAGAAATTAATTTTCCCCAACCATTGACGAACCATCTTCCTTGTCTGAGGACGCTTAAATTTTTTTTGTAATTCTGTATTAAATGAAATAGCAACTTTTCGATAACCTCCTAACCTAGTAATAGAATTTATACTACTTGTAATTGATTTTGTTGCCAGTAACTCCTGATGTAAGGCTAGATCCTTCAATTCAGCGGGAACGGCATACCAAACAATCTTATCGCTAGATATAGCTGCCAATTCGTACTGATTCTCTCCAATCTTAATTATGTGAACATATAACCTCTTCTTCAATTCAGCCATAGTTAAACAATTTCTAATGCCTTTTGGGTCACCAGTAAAATAGACGTTAAACGATGCCTGAAATACGTATTTATTAGCTCATAAAGATACAATTGTAGTACAAAGTAATTGTTGTTGTACAAAGCTTACCTGAAATACGAATTGTTTAACAGTCCTTAGCTACTATTTTATTTAGACACAATATATCAATCACCATATGATATATTTATATATCATATGGTGACTTGATAAAATTATCAATTTTACTAGTATAATTAGAAGTATTATGTATATTATTATAATTTGTAAGGAACTACAGTTTCTTGAACACCGCTGGAAGTTAATTACACTCCGCCATCAGATTTTTCCGTTAGTTCGTCCGATGACTCAAAGTAGTATTTGTAGTATAAATACAATTACATTGCTTTACAATTTAAACGAATTAAATAGTATTTGTAAGGACAATCAACGCTTCAAGGACAGCTTCCTTCTTTACTATGTAGTATTTGATTTGTTCTTTGGAAAACATAGGAATAAAAAAAACAACAAAAACAATTACAATGGAATAAAATATTTTATTTTTTTGAAAATACTAAATATAACAAATTTTATTAAAAATCATTTTCATCTATCTAGCAGCCAATTCTTTGTTTTTGGATGAATTCCTTGTCCTCTGTCCATTCCTCAGGTAAGGCGTCCTAAATTTTCTCTAATTCAAAAAAAAAAAACAAAAAAAAAAAACAAGAGCATCGATCTTAGCAAAATTCTCAAATCTTCAAAGTTTCAATGCCCTCCTTTCCCAAATCTCACCCTCTCTATACATATTCTTTCTCAGATCACAACCAGAGGGGCTGTTCGTGTAATGGTACCTAAAAGGATTAATTGGTGAGTTTATATCCTAAACCAGACTGCAGTTAAAAAAGACGCATTTGAAAATGCACTTGATTCTGAGTATAAATCCGGAAAATCACAAAAGATGGTAGGGAGAAATGTTGTTTCCTTAGGTCCGTTTACGTACATCTTCTTTTCTGGAATCCATTGTCTCACTATTTTCATTTATTTATGCGTCCAAACGATGAGATTGATTTGATTTAATGAGCAGACTAACCAGGTGTCATGAAAATGACAGGCAATCTTATAATTTTCCGACTGTTTCAGTTTTTGGGCAGCCGGAACCGTAAAGAGCATCAACGGTTTTATCAATAAGTTCTATAAACCTACACTTTTTCATTTCTTTTCCCCATAACACGTCATTTTTCTTTAACGGGTAGAAAGGCATTTTTTATCTCTTCGTATTGTACGCACAGTCCCATTCCAATCCGTGAATATTTTTCATAATTTATCTGTCTAAGCCGACCAGCACATTAAAATTATCTAAAATAGTCATCGAATTTTAAATCTAATGTAACGTTTGACATGTCATTCATAATGTTTTTTTAACTGAAAAACAAACTGTTTAAAAAAATTAGTTTTTACAGTTCTTATCGCACTTGTAGATTAACGTTTACCAATTCCAACCGTAGTTTGATATTTCCTTAGATAATAATCAGAGTTACTCTCTCTGAAAAAACAAAAATCAATCCCTATTATTTTTTAAAACAAATTAAATGAAACGGTTTCTCTCCTAAACCTCTCCGATCTGACCTATTAATCGAACAATATTATTTTCTACATTTCTCACGTTGCAGTGGGGTAATGTATACGCGGTAAGAAATAAAAAATCATAATTCTGTCATAACAAGGTTAATTAATTAATTAATTTTATTTATTGATTTAGTTTTTATAAAAAAAATGTATAAACTTATGCATTTAGAGACTTACATATGACATTTACGAACTTATGAAAAATACTAATAAAAAAACTCATTCCTCCTCGGAATCACTTGAAAGTAATCTAGTACTATACCATATATTTTTCTTAAAATTAAGTATGTTAAACCATTTTCATAATTTTTTTGTTTTTCGGAGCCAACCGAAAAAAAAAAAATTACGGGACCATGGAAAAGCAATTTACGGAAAGATATCTGCATATAATATTAACAATAATGCATTAGATATAAATATTTAGTTTCAGCAATCAACTCAGTGAATATCGGTATATTTATTGATTTCCCACTAGAAACTAGTCCACATTAATTATTAATGTTTAGAATTTTACTTAAAACCTTCGACAGCGGACCAATTTTTTTTTAATATCCAGGAAAAACAATAGTACGAATTATCTTATATCCTCTTTAGCTTCATCCAAACATTTAGATAAACTATATTTTTGCACGATTCTATCGAATAAAGCATCGTGATTCCTTACTGTGCCAGACGTCGCACAGAGGGACGAAACCGGTGATGGCATTATAATAAAGTTTTCTTTTTCAAAAAATTGGAATATTAATCATATCCTTTGTATTTTTTGTGTAGAATTTAGTAAAGAAGTCTTTTTCTTGATATGAATAGTGATAATAAAGCAACAATAACTTATAACAGTATAAAATATATTTCTTTTTTTTTCTTTTCCCTTTCATTATTTAAAATTTTATTTTTCTAAAAATATTTTATGTGTCACTATAAAAATATTATATAAAGATATTTATTTAAATATGCATTGTATCCAGAAATATATATATATATATATATATATATATATATATATATATATATATACACCCATCGCAGGGTGCCTATTACCATTACATTACAATGTGGAAAAACTGAAAAAGAAATAACTAAGACTAAATATTTTGAAATTAACAAAACACAATTTTAAAATAAAAATTTCAAATATTATTTTGTTTTTCATAACAGGAAAGGTTAAAAAAAAAATCAAGGTTGATAGTTTAATTAGGTCGAGTTACAATAAAAAAATATAAAAAATGCCTATAAACGGGCTAATTCGGCCGTATTCAGATAATAATGGAACGTATTTCTCTCATTAAATACCTAAGGTAAATATATAAGGTTTTTTATATATAATATATAAAACCTTATATATTGATTTAAGTAACCTATAAATCACCAGTAATATTAACTTCTGATAAACTTTCTGATGCTAGCGAAGTGTATATAACAAATTATAAATATATGAAACACAGAATCCTTGTTGAAAGTTATGATGTTAATTTCTGCTATATTTTCTCAAGGGAAGTGGAAATAAGAAAATATGAAACTTCTGATATTCTCACATTAATTTTTAGATCGATGTGTTTTATTGAATTAGTAATACAATCTGTCTCACTTTAGGGCAATAAGTAATATGGACGACAAAGAATCCATTCACAAAATACCACTGAAATTTTCTCACTTAAATTGATACAACTAATAAAAATATATAAAGCACCAAATTCATGTAGAAATTAATCTTCTTAACTTTGGAACAATTTTAAACATTAGATTAGAGGAAATGAGAAAACGAATTTATACAACACTAAATCCATTATGAAACTCATGCTGCTAACTTCTGTTTCACCATTTTACATTTAGGAAGTCTAAATATCAATATAACACACTAAACAAAACAACCCAAGTTGAAACTGTAGAAGTGATTGTTTACATGTGAGGTTATAGGAATGAACTAAGTTAAGGATCGAACTGGTCGGTGTTGTGCGGGTCAGGGCGGTTTCCTAGAAACACGCTTGTGTAACGGTACCTCGACTTTATCTAATGTTAAAACATTCATTATAGAAATATTTAATGGAATATTAAACACAAATTTGAAAGAACCTAGTCTGCGAGTAAATTTTTAGTTTTTTGGATATTTTACCACAAATACTACAGGAGAATAATTAATCATTTCATACAGCTATTCGCTTGAAACCAATCGATGCACGACATAGAAAAGCGGAAAAGTACTTGCAAAATAAAGTGTATTCTTTAATTACTAACTTGAAAGTACGAAATAAGAAATTTGAACAAGATGATTTTTAATTGGTCTTAAAATTTTTAAGGTACTCAAGATTTAGAAGAAATGTCCTTAAATATATTTTGAAGATCTATGAGGACAACGAATCAGTGGCACATTTTATGAAGAAGAGCAACAAAAAGTTAAAAATTCAAATATATACATTGTAGAAAAGGTTTTGAAAAGAGAAGGAAATAAATTGTATGTTAAGTTGTTAGGATTGGAAGTGTGCATTATATAGTGAAAGAAAAAAAAACTTACACCTGAACTAGACATTTTATTTTTAAAAAAAAGCTGAATATATCATATTAAATGACAATTTTTTATTTATTGTTACATTTATTACAAGTAAAATAATTTTAATACTTGCTAATTACAGTTATAATTGTTTAATTTACACTTATATATTGATTTAAGTAACCTATAATAAAACTATAATACCATTTTAGACACTAAATTGATTCAAGTTATTGATTCTTTTTCATTAACAATAAAATCCAAAACGACATCAAATCGTTGTTTTTTTATTTATTAAGGCTACAGTGGCCATAAGTGTTTTCACTCCATCGCTTAAGGTACACATTTTGTTATCAAATGAACATAGCGACTTTTCATTTATTAGTATGATTTGAACGTTATGTTTATTAGATTGCATTATAAAGCGAGGACTATACACTATTTTTTATAATTAAAGGCTTAGCGAACTTGAAGGTTGATGCCGACGCCACCAACCGTCGACCACACACTTCCCTCTAATCCATTCCTCCAAAACCCAAATCCCCCAGGTCGGCCCCTACGCAATCCTCCCATCTTCGTCTCGAGCTACCGCTCGGTCGTTCACCCGACGGCTCATAACTGATTACTTTTTTTCGGAATTCGATCATTATTAAACCCAACGACTCAAATTGGGTTTAATAACCCAACTCCGTTGTACCAAAACATGATCGATTTGATTTCGTGTTTGTGAGTCCGGTTTAAACGTCGTACTTTTGATTATCAAATCTTTCGATATAGCAAAGTTTATAAGTTGCGTTCCATTTTCATTACTGATAGTCGGTTGATATATTTCTTCCCTTCCCACTTTAGCATTGCCATCTCCTAATATTATTTTCATACAGTATCGCGGTAGTTTATCGTAAACCCTCTCTAATGTATCATAGAAATCGCATTTAACTTCATCGTCACTATCCTCGGTAGGAGAATGAATATTAATTAACGCAATCTTGAACCACCTACCCTTAAATATGGTCACCGATATTCTATTATTAATAAACTGTACATCCCTCAAAGCGGAAAGAAATTTATTCTTTATCAGAAACCCAGTTCCTAAACGATAATTATCAGTCCCTCCATAGCAGATAGTATACTTCCCTTCGGTTAGCGATCCCTCCCCCGGCCACGATATCCCACGATATCTACATCGTACCCCTTAACCTCGTTTGTTACCGATTAACCCACCCGCTGTATTAAGACTACGAACGTTCCACGTCCGAATGCTTAAATCCCTAATTTTCAACTTGCGCCATGAATCCTCTGAAGTAGTCCCCACCCGGATACCCGAACGAGGGACTAGTTCACTTCCGAATAATGAGCGTTTTACCTCAGAGAGATCCATGACTGTAAGGGGTTGTTTTTTGAATAAAAGAATGTGTGAGTAGGGTGTTCCAAACCTACGCCACACCCTCCAGCAAGCTTGGGGGGCCGCCCTCATTTGTTGGTCAGCGAGTCCATCGGACTTAGCCGGGAGGAACTTAAAGATACGTTCCGCCGACCATCCCCACATCCGCCACCCGTGGGACGCTCCCCTACGCAGTAATGAGATCCGCGCGAGGCTATACACTTTTACTGTCTTTAAATGTTTTTAGGTAACCGTTAAAAGCGAAATCGTTAAGAGCTGATTTTTTTATTCACTTCGAATTTTTAATCGTCATTTCATTGTTTGTAATGTAATAATACATTTTGGGTCTCAAACCGTCAAATCCTAATGTACGATCAACAAATGTTTTATCTTTGAACAGATCCACAATTTTTTTATATTATTCAGAATGACAGAAACGAGAACCGGGAACATTGCTTGTATCAAAATATTTTTGTAACCCTCCTGATATATCGGAATAAATGTCTTCATTCCTAATATTGTGGACAAATAAATCGGTGTCAGTATAACATAAAGTAACATTTCCTATACCGTATTTTTTTTTTCAAAAAGACATTTGAGTGATAATACATCAAACCTTTGCTCATGTATAACACTGTAAATCCTACATACAAAGGTTTATCGATAATAATGTTTTCCTTTTCCAAATGAACCGCTGTAACATTATCTGTAAACATAATTCTGCCCTTAGTATCTGGTTTATTAAATTGTCGTAATAACGAGTTTTCATTTGTTACTATTTTTTAATCGATTCTGAAGCGTACGTTTTTCATATATTCGCCGAAGTAACTGTTATTCATCAATTTGTAAAAGGCTGAATCGAATGAGTTTTTCGCAGATGTTCTCATCTTCAAGTTAATTTATACGGATGGAGCCAATTTATTCTTTTATTGAAACTTTGACACTCTCTGAATTTTGGAAATTTTACCTTAAGCTGTAAAGCTCGTTTCAAATTCACATAATGCGGTATATAACGTGTTTTGGGTATCAACGTTGTTAATAGTTTAATATTCTTAGTATTAGGTAGATCATTTTTTTCGTATTAAAAAAGGTAATTGAGAATGTTCATCATGAATTTCTTCGAAGTATTCAATATCAACCTTTAACCGGTTTCTGAATTATTTTCTAGATGTAATACATTTAATTTTTTATCAGTTTACTCACTATCGCAACGGGAAGTTTCATGGCATAACCGTATAGATTTGAGACATATACATAAATTGAATCATTACTGAGTTTAGTAGAATGGTGTTCATTTAAATATACATTATTAGCTTTTGCGTACCGAGAAGCAATTCTATGATTTTCGTAACAGATAACATATATGGTTCATTTTCACTGCAGCCTGATCAAAAATCTATCCCGATAGGTAAGTTCTCAAATATCTTTGCAAAAATGTCCAAATTCTATTTGTCGTAGATGTCAGGCCGTATTTCCGAGGACCTATGTAAATAATTATGGCAAAAATATTACGAGAGAAAGCTTGACTATGAATCATTTTGCCGTTATCATAAACCACTTGGATCTGACTTTGGGAAAGAAGATAGAATTGAATTTAAACTTGTGGAAGGATCGTGTTCATCACATTATGCATGTAATTTTAGAAAAGAAGTTTGCTTTTATTTACATCTTGCAAGGATATGATTACCGTTTTATAATTCCCTCTCTAAGGTCTTTGTAAAAACAAAAGTTCTTTCCTAGTCTAAGTGTTCTTCCTAGTAATTCTGAAAAATACATAAGTTTCAGCATCCAATTTAAAAGATGTTGCATAAAAATACTAATTCATTTATGTTTAGATACGTAGGTGAACAATTTATAAAAAAAAAAAAAAAAAAAATCAAATTAAATTAATGATATATTTCCAAACACGGCTTATATTGTTAATAAAATTTTTTTTCATTGATATTTACAACTGTACAAAATAATATACATTAATTAATAACCTGTGAAGAACTATTCAATAGTAGCACTTCAATAAAAATCTACACTAAAAGGTCTCTAGACCATCTTCTTTTCAGACGCCTCGGAGGATTATCGGGAAGGGCGAGACAAGTTAGGAGACTAGTGGATTGGAGTGGATATGGGGCTTACTCTGGAAGGATAGGTATCTGGTCAGGGCTAAATCAGTAATATAAGGAACATTAAAATCTTCATAGATAAGTCTATTGGTCACAAATTAAGGAGCATTGAGGATTTTTAGAAGGATTTTGGATTCTAAGGATTGGATAAGGGATGAATTGGATGGTTTAGTGGCTCAATTCAGTACGTCAAAATAGGTCTAATCACAGTCAAGTAAATGAGTGTTGTGTAATTAATGGGACTTTTGAACTTTTGTGTAGTAAATGTTGAAGTAGTCTGTAACGACGAGCAGTTTCTTGTCGTTTTAGTCTCGTATTCCAAGTATGACGTTTGTCCAAGTGGAGTGGTAAGTAGGGGATCTGTTCAACAGGTATTAGTGGAATATTATATTGTTAATAATAAAATCAAAACTAGATAGACAAAGAAAGGTGTATTTCTCTACAATTATTCTAATTCTTTTGAACGTCTAAACTAAACTCAAATACCTTAAAAAATTCATTTTTTAATGATTCAACTATAAAACCCATTAGCGATACGGATTTTTTTAGCATGCAAAAAGTGTCTGGAATAACTTAAACATCAAAACACTAAAAGATTATACGGAATCATTCATGAAAACAAATGTAGTTCTGGTAAGTGATGGTTTCGAAACCTTCTAACTTCTCTGTAAACAAATTTATCGGCTGGATCTTCCATGTTCTTTTACTTTGTCACAGTTACCTTGGAATGCAATGTGAAAATATAAAAAAATAAAAATAGATACAATAAAAGATATTGATATAGTTTTTTTTGAAAAGGTAATAAAAATAGTCATATTGTTTAATGCAAAAGCTATTAATGAATATTTAAATGAACGTAATTCCACTATTCTCTTAAATTACATGCATAATGTGCGGATCCAATAATTGTTTCTTATGAGTGACGTTGATGAACACGATCCTTCCACAAGTTTAAATTCAATTCTATCTTCTTTCCCAAAGTCAGATCGAAGTGGTTTATGATCACGGTAAAATGATTCATAGTCAAGCTTTCGCTCGTTACCTTTTTGTCCATACTTATTTACAGAGGTCCTTGGAAATACGGCCAGATAACAACGACAAATAGAATATGGACATTTTGGCAAAGATATTTGAGAACTTACATATCGGGATAGATTTTTTATCAGGCTGCAGTGAAAAGAACCATATATGTTATCTGTAACGAAAATCATAGAGTTGCTTCTCGGTACGCAAAAGCTAATAATGTATATTTAAATGAACACGATTCTACTAAACTCAGTAATGATTCAATTTATGTATATGTCTCAAATCTATACGGTTATGCCATGAAACTTCCCGTTGCGATAGTGAGTAAACTGATAAAAAATTAAATGTATTACATCTAGAAAATAATTCAGAACCCGGTTAAAGGTTGATATTGAATACTTCGAAGAAATTCATGATAAACATTCTCAATTACCTTTTTTAATACGAAAAAAATGATATACCTAATACTAAGAATATTAAACTATTAACAACGTTGATACCCAAAACACGTTATATACCACATTATGTGAATTTGAAACGAGCTTTACAACTTTAGGTAAAATTTCCAAAATTCAGAGAGTGTCAAAGTTTCCATAAAAGAATAAATTGGCCCCATCCTTATAAATTAACTAGAAGATGAGAACATCTGCGAAAAACTCATTCGATTCAGACTTTTACGAATTGATGAATAACAGTTAATTCGGCAAATATATGAAAAACGTACGCTTCAGAATCGATTAAAAAATAGTAACAAATGAAAACTCGTTATTACGACAATTTAATAAACCAGATACTAAGGGCAGAATTATGTTTACAGATAATGTTACAGCGGTTCATTTGGAAAAGGAAAACATTATTATCGATAAACCTTTGTATGTAGGATTTACAGTGTTATACATGAGCAAAGTTTTGATGTATTATCACTCAAATGTCTTTTTGAAAAAAAAAAAATACGGTATAGGAAATGTTACTTTATGTTATACTGACACCGATTCATTTGTCCACAATATTAGGAATGAAGACATTTATTCCGATATATCAGGAGGGTTACAAAAATATTTTGATACAAGCAATGTTCCCGGTTCTCGTTTCTGTCATTCTGAATAATATAAAAAAATTGTGGATCTGTTCAAAGATAAAACATTTGTTGATCGTACATTAGGATTTGACGGTTTGTGACCCAAAATGTATTATTACATAACAAACAATGGAATAACATTTAAAAAATCGGAGGGAATAAAAAATCAACTGTTAATTATTTTACTTTTAACGGTTACCTAACCGCATTTAAAGACAGTAATAGTGTATAGTTCTCGTTTTATATAATTAAATATAAAAAAAATAATTTCAAACCACACTAATAAATGAAAAGTCGCTATGTTCATTTGATAACAAAATGTGTACCTGAAGCGATGGAGTGCAAACTCTTATGGTCACTGTAGCCTTAATGAATAAAAATACAACGATTTGATGTCGCCTTGGATTTTATTGTAAATGAAAAAGAATCAATGACTTGAATTAATTCATTGATTACTTGTAGTATTATTTAGTATTGTCATAGGTTACTTATATTAATACAAAAGTGTAGGTTAAAAAGTAGGAGCAGTAATCCGCAAGTACTAGAAACAAGCATATCAGAGAATCAACGCGGCAAATACTTCATATTGCCCATATTATCTTTTCAAAAGACTGAACTATATTAATATATTTTATTATATATAATTTTATTTTTCTGTTTTTTAACATTGCATTCCAAGTTAACTGTGGCAAAGTAAAAGAACATGCAGCATCTTGTTGATAAATTTGTTGACAGAGAAGTCGGAAGGTTTCAAAACCATCACTTACCAGAACTTCTTCTTTCTCTTCCTCCTTGTGCCATAACTAGCGTGGAGGGGCCTCAATCCAGCGCTGCCAGGCCTCACGGTTCCTGCAAAACTGCTTGTCCCAAAGCCACTTATGGTTCTCTGAATAAGCTTCACTCTTTTACAGGCGATTAACCCAGCAAAAGAGGTCCCGTTACTTCAGGACAACTGGTGGTCATGTTATAACCCCTATCCTTTGTGTCTTATCAGGGAAGGTAATCCTGAGGCATATACTGTGTGTGACCTTAGTGTCAGTGTATGATTATAGTGTACTGTTCTGTAGTGGATGTGCTCTATAATGAACTGGGGAAACCGGGGGTGCGTTAATCCCCGCTAGCTGAGCATTTTAGGTAGCCCCTGCGGTAACGTACCAGAACTACATCTGTTTTATGTATAATTCCGTATTTAATGTTTTGATTTTGTGATCACTGCTGGAGCTGCCTTGTCAGGAACGCTGCAGGAGTTGGAAGAAACTGGGTCAAGAATGGGTTTTGGGATAAACGAGGTTAAACCAAGAACATGGTGACCTCAAGGCTGAAAAAAAAGGAAGAGCAGTCCAGCCACCTTTTGACTCCTGAATTCAAGACGGTGGAATCCTTCAAATATGTTGGCGCAACAGTGAATAGTACTGAAATACTGAAATAAAAACAAGAGTAGCAGCGGGACGCAGATGTATGTTTTTCCTACACAAACTGTTAAAATTTCAGAACCTGTCAAGAAAAGCCAAGATTATGATTTACAAGACGGTGATCCGACCCATTGTAACGTACGCTTGTGAGACATGTACCCTTACCAAGGAAACGGAAAGAGTCCTTCTGGCGTGGGAGAGAAAGGTATAAAGAAAGACTTTTAGTCCAATTTTTCAAGAAGGAATTTGGAGGATTCGCTCAAATAGAGAGCTAAGTACACTCTACGAAGACATCGACATAGTCACATACGCCAAAAAAG
The DNA here is from genome assembly GCA_003667255.2 of Euschistus heros. NCBI lineage: Eukaryota > Metazoa > Arthropoda > Insecta > Hemiptera > Pentatomidae > Euschistus > Euschistus heros. Next base: position 2,901,100 of record RCWM02000050.1, read on the forward strand.
CAAGATTGAAGTGGCTCGGTCATGTTAAAAGGATGCTAGAGTTCCTGGAGAATCCTATACGGCAAGCCTGACGGACAGCGACTACGAGGTATGTTGAGGGTGATCCAGCTACAAAATGTCGAAAAGGCTCCAAAAAATGAAATTCAGAAGATGGATAACAAAAGCCAAGGATAGCCAGGAGTGGCTACGAATTGTGGAGCAAGCCAAGATTCTTCACTAGCTGTAGAGGGAATTGAAATAATTGCACAGAATTACACCTTCCCTTGTCAAAAATCTAATTTTGTTTTCATCATTAATAATATTAGACATATTTGGAAATATATCATTAATTGACTTTGATTTTTTTTTTTTTTTTTTTTTTTTTTTTTTTTTTTATGAATTGTTCACAAATGTATCCAAACTTAATGAAAGAAATTTTAACGAGGCAACAAATCGTATTTTTGCGCTGCATGTTTTAAATGCTAAAACATGTATATTGTTCAGAATTACTAGGAAGAAAGGGATTATAAAATGGAAATCATAGCCTTGCAAGGTTTGCATAAAAACATTTATATAGCAGGCTTTTTGTCCTTAAATTAAATGTATTATTTACTAGTCCAATAAATATTCCTGATCAGCAACGGTAATGTCCGCATGTTGGACTAAAGGGTATTGACAAAATATACAATCTTTAGCAGAAAAACATATTGATATATCCTTTTCACTCAAATCTTCTCTAACTACCGTATATTTTATCCGCTTCAACTACTAAAGATTACAGTTTTTTTTTTTTTTTCTAAAAATACTAACATACAATTTTATCCCTTATTAATAAACAGTTTCAAATTAAAAATTTTAGACACGACTGGAAGCAAAACTGAAAAGGCACTTTGAATTAAAAGCTTCGTTCCAGACGTTGAAGGATTAGGAACGGGCCTTGAAATGGGTCTTATAAGAGATTGTATATATGTCAAAATTACAACTGGAATGAATTGTGTATATTCCGCATGTTTAAATTCAATTAAATCTTCTTTCTGTAAATCAGATCGAAGTGGTTTATGATTCACGGCAAAATAATCAATGGTAAAGCATTCGCTCGTAACGTTTTTATCCATAAATGTTCACATAGATATTTGGGAATACGGTCATACACCTACGACAAATAGAATATTCACACTTTGAGAAAGATGTTTGAAAACATACTAATCTTGGAAGATTTACGATCAAGCAATAGTGATTCTTCCCATTTTATGAAATCCACAGATCGAATGTTTTATCACAATTATCATTTTTACTAATACGTATTGGATAAACGTTATTTTTCTCGTAAGAACCATAAAAAATTATAGCCCGGTTATTTAAATTTTCAAATCGTTTGATATACTTAATTGGAGTCGAGAACGATATAGAATTAAAGGAATATGTGGTTTTAAATATTTTCGTATGCATTAGGGTCATTTGATCTTATATTATCACTAACAAGGGGAGGGGACACACTCAGTCTCTCACGGATCTTGTGTAGCTAAACTTAAGCAATCATTAGTATTTTGTTTACATTTATATCGTAACATTTGTTCCTTATTTATTTATTTTTTTTTTATTCAATATATTGAGATCCTCCAAAAGGAATATATATATATATATATATATATATATATATATATATATGTATATACATCCAACCGGGACATTTTTTTTTTTCAAACTTGTCCTGTACCACCTAAATGTTTTCAGAAGTCGTTTCAATGTAATTTTCAAAATTTATAGAAACATCTTACGTACTAATTTTCGATTTAAAATCCGTTGTTTCACTAATAGTATTTTCATTATATTTAATTCAAAAAAATTATTTCAGTAAATTTAATAAAATTCTAATTTTATTGTTTAAAAATTCTGAAGCTAATATTTATTTTATTATTGTTAGGAACGTAATGATCTTCAACCGCACTTTCTAAGGTAGTTCTGATAATACCATTTTCTTGTGCAATCGTCTACTTTTGTATTTGTCTACAACACATACTATATATATACTGTTTTTTTGTTCCTCGTATTTTAATTGTTCTCACGTTAGGTGTATTATTTTGCTAAATGCTTTCCTAAATAATTATTAGTTTTATTTTTATGAAGATTATTTGTTTTATTTTTTTATTATTATTAGTTGTGTGTGTGTATATTTGTATATATGGTAACGAATACATTTATCTCTGTACCTATTGCTTGCACTTTACTGAGGTAGATTGTACATTTATTTCAATAAAAGAAAAAATAATAATAATAAAAATACTTTCCTACAGCCTCGAAAATAACTAAACAACGATAGACATCCATTTTGTCAATTTGGAAACAGTAATCCAAAATGGTCACATAAATTATTATTTCTGTTTGTTATTTTTCTATTCATTTTTATCAATACTTAAAACTAAGGTATACAAAATTAAACTAGACAAAAAATATATACAATAAAAAAAAAAAAATAAATAAAAAAAATGCAGCTTAACCTGATTCTACTTTTACATAAACTTTATATCATAGGTGTTTTTCTTTTCATCCAAAATATATGAATTAGGCTGCCCTAAAATTTAATATAATCATTTAGCTAATTATTAAATATAACATTATTTTATATTTATAATAATAACCTACCTTTATATTTTTTTATGTCTTCTTCATCAAAGGTGTAGACATATCTCTTTGGTAAATAAGTTCTCTTCTTTCCTTTGACCCCTTCTATATGCTCCATTACTATTAAATTTAATGGCCAATGCTCCGTGTCCTTTTTTGACAGTTGCATAATTTCTTTATATTCGTCCTTTGTTTGATACTCCTGTGTTTTGGTATAAAAGATTAAACTGAAGTCCTTTTACAATAAGACATCTAAAAATTAAATTATACGCTTAAAAATATCTAGATGCTTAGCGGAGGTACAAATAGATTGATATATGCTTACATATGAATCCAAAGAAAAATAAAACTTACCGTAGTTGCTAGGAGAACTGTACCTGAAAAATAATAACGGTGCCATATACACAGCTCTTCAAGATACGAAAGACTTTTTAAAATGATTTGTTATAAATAACAAATTTTGATTTTTGTAACTAACAACTGCTCTAAGCAATCATACTAAGAGGCCAATGGGATATAGCCGACTAGTGTCCTAGGAATGTTCACCGCAGGGTTTAAATAGGAGTGAGCAAACACGTGAATCATAGTTCTGAGAAGAACACCTGTGTTACATCAAGCATTTTAATAATTTTGAACATTGCAAAACTGCATAAAAGTTTCTTAGAGTTATTTTACGGTAATTAAGAGATGTAGGTGCTATTGGAACTTTTGTATTATTTATAGGTACAGTAAACATCCTTTAATCCGGAATGCTCGCGATTTGAAGCCGGATTATCGGATGTATGTCGAAAAAAGTGGATAGAGGTGAAAATTAAACGAAACGTAGTCTATTATTCTAGTGTCTAATGTAAAATCACTAAAATATTGGCCAAATAAATCCTGTCGGTTTTTCTGTTTATTTTTATATCTGTACGGTCCAAATTACAGATATAAAAATAACTTTACCCGAAGTCGTAAACCCACGACTTCCTGTCCTACAGTATCCTTTAATGATATTCCACTAATCTCTGTTGAACAGATCCGCTATCTAGGACTCCACTTGGACAAACGTCTAACTTGGAATCCAAATACAAGACTAAACGACAAGAAGCTGCCCGTCGTTACAGACTACTTCAACATTTACTAGACAATCGTTCAAAGCTCCCAATTAATTACAAAAGACTAATATACATGACTGTGATTAGACCTATCTGGACGTACGGAGTTGAGCTTTGGGGCTCCACTAAACCATCCAATTCAAAATCCTTCGAAAAATCCTCAATGCACCTTACTTTGTCACCAATAAATTTATCCATCCTTTCTTAGTAAGCTCCATAACCACTCAAATCCCCTAATTTCTCAACTTCCTTCCCACACCATTCCAGATAATCCTCCGAGGCGTCTGAAAAGAAGATGGCCCAGAGACCTTCTAGTGTAGAATTTTTATTTAAGTGCTACTGATGAGTAGTTCTTTACAAGTTTCGTCACGTTATTGTAATAGGTAACAGCACATTTACTTGATGTATAAATATTGTACAGTTGTAAATTTCAATAAATTATTACTAAAAAAAAAAAAAAAAAAAAAAAATTTTTTTCCTCAGTACAGTATTGTTATGCTATTGCACTGAGAACATGGAAAATAATACCATTCATTATCGGCTTATTTTGCTGTATTATTTCAAAAAAACCGTGCTGCAGAAACTCATAAAAAATTTGCAGTGTTTATAGGGATGATTCATTAACAAACGAAACTATCAAAATTGGTTTGCCAAATTTCGTTCAGGGAATTTTGACATCAATGATGCTCCACGGTCTGGTCGCCCACAAGAAATTGATACGAGCTCTTGCCATCAGCAAAACAAATGATTCGACTCTATACTGCAATTAACAAGGTTGTATCAATCAATTTAATAAAAGTCCCTGAACTGGCAAATCGAAAGGGTGTTATCCACAGAGACAGAACAAGGCCTCACACCTAGTTGGTCATCCTTACAATCCATTCCTGATAATCCTCCAAGGCGTCTGAAAAGAAGATAGCCAAGAGACCCTCTAATGTAGAACTTTAATTAAAGTGCTCCTTGTGAGTAGTTCTTTGCATGTTATTGACATGTCATTGTAATCATTTTCCTCAAAATTACTTGATGTATATAATGTATACAATAAATAGTAAAAAAAAAGAAAAAAACAGCTGAGTGGCCACATCAGTTGAGTGAAATATTTCATACAGCTCCCTTATGCAGGGATAGCTGTGTGCTGTGAAAATCTTCGAATATATGAATAGTCACGGAGCGGATCTACATATTTATTAAGATTTATGTCTCAAGAAAACCTCTCAAAGACTCGAATGTGGAATCTGAAGGCTGTATCAACAGATGAAGGTTTTGTCAGCTCATAATGTGACTCAATACATTATTTATATTACGTATTTGGAGATAATATATGTTAATTACGTTTATATTATTTAACCTGTTTTTAATTATATTTAAAATTGTACATTTTGAATATAAAGAATTTCGAAAGGAAAAGCGGATGTATTGGGCTCCTGGTAATTATGACTGTGTAGATATATGAGTGATTAGTCTTTTTTTTTTTCTAATATGACTGATCCCTCACATATTTACCCAGTCATATAGAATTTCGACTTTAAAATACGAGTATATATCATCGTTTAAAAACTATACAGGTAAGTAAAAAAAAAGCTTTACTAAATGTGTATAATCTTTCTAATTTTCAGAATTTACAAGCGCAATCCCTATCCAGTTCCACACATCCCTACAAACCTCCTTGCACGTTAAAAAGGCAGTGACTTCGAGATCCATTGTAAAACCCGACATGGAGTCCTGGCAATGGCCAGCACTCATGCCCTGAATGACTGTACTACAGCGCTTTTTTTCTACATTGAGCATTGGACCATAGTAATTTATTTCTTAATTTATTTTTACAGAGTTTTCTCATGTTTGTCTTTATATCTTTAAGTTAGTATTTATGGATATATAATCTTTATCATTAAAATTCCTTCGATAATTTAGTCATTTTTATAAGCCTCTGACAAGAGGTGATTCTACTTATTCCTGTACTCATTTGCGATTCCTAACTCTAAACATGGCGCGCCTATAGGATTCACGTATTTCAGCGCGCGGATGACCTTGTCAACCACTACATTTTTCTTTACCTTCTGTGAATATACTCAGTCCTAAACTAAACTTTTTTGCTCTAACATCAATTCTTTCTGTTTTTAGTTGTAATAGGAGTAATATAACCTAAAAGTATTGGTTATTATTTATTTTACAATAGGAACAATAGCAAGCTAAAAAAATATATACCTATACCTATATGAGAAATAAACTTTTACTTATAAAAAATGTTAAACACAGTTTTTTTATTACGTTATTTTTATAATTCTTCATCAGTCATATTATTACCTTGGTTTTCTCTTTAAGAAAAGTTTGAGCTTTAAAACATAATTCGCAGGCTCCCATAACATCCCCCATATATATATATATACACAAGGTGTTCAATATTCGATGGTCACCCCCTATTTTTTCTTTATGGTAAAAATACCCTATTATGGTAAAAACCGTGGTTTCCTCAAAAAAGTCTTTTATTTATCGTATATCTGCAACGATTTGTAATAGAAAAGTGAGATCTGCGGCATTTCTCTACATTTTTGATCTAGTTTCACCCAATGATTTTTTTCACACAAAGAGGTACTCACCCTGTATGTATATGGGATTGAATAAAAAAATTCACATTTGAAACCCTAATTTATTTCGAAAAATCATTCAAAGAGAAATTGATTTTACCTGTACTAAGGACACTACTTGAAATCGGTTTTTATTTATACATAAAATATTCTTTTATTTACTCAGAACTCACATTATACTAACGAAGCATTTTTGGTAGTTATATAAAAGTTTTCATGCTAGATGGGATTGCTTAGATTTAGTATCGAAAACTTTCATAATAAATCTACCTCGTATCCCATTTCGCAGGCCACTATCGCCTTATTTATGTTTATTGAGTTTGATAAAATTGACAGTTCTTTAAAAAAATATATATTGCTGAATTAAATGACGTTTTGAAGATTAATTATGGGCAATAACTCACCTATAAGAATGACAATGAAGAGAAGAATATTCTTCCAAGGGGGAACCCTGCAAATTCTTTTTGAAATTCAAACTATCGCCTAAAATTCTACCAGCCCTTATCTTATATAAATCAAATTTACTAGGTATTTTATAGTTAGATATCCAATTTTTAATTTTATTTTGCATAATGTTTGGGTCCCAAGTTTGTAAAATTCAAGGTTACATGTATTCTTCTGTCATAGGAAATTTAATGTTAAATTAAAAAATTTAGTGAAAAATTGAAAAATACTTAAAGAAAGTGGAGATATTACAGCTTTTATGGTAAAAAACGTGGTTACCTCAAAAAATTCTTTGAATTATCGTATTCCTGCAACGAATTGGAATTGAAAGGTAAGATCTGCGTTATTTTTCTTCATTTATGATCTAGTTTTACCTATTATTTTATATATATAATTTCCGAGGAGTTTCCTTTATATTGCGTTTTTTGATAAAGCTGAAGGATCACGGGTCGGTTCTTTAAAAAGTTAATGCGTTTCTTCATTTGTGAACCTCTGCGGAACAGGTCAGCAAACTAACACAAAGTCTCATTGAACAAGGACTACAAGCAAAGGCAGACAATCTGAACACTGGGTATTTGTATGTCTAGCATATTACATGTTGACATGGTCCCCAATAGCGGTCAGATTCACCACGCTTGCCAACATATTACCTGACTACTATGTTACAATCTTATAATTTTCCTGCTTTTGGACTCAATTCCTATAATTATAGTGTTCTAGTTTCATAATTTCATATTGACACTAATGATGCAACTGATAGAGCATAACTGGGTTCCCTTTGGATTGATCTCCCATTATTTGATGGAGATTGTTAGTGTATTAAGTTAGTGTTGTAAGCTGTTAGTGTATATTATATGGTTCTATTTATCTATTTATTTTCAATATCGTTGTTATTATTTCTTTATTTACTTCATATGTTGTATAACATACCACACTTAAAAAAAATATTAAACTGCTTATCATTTCCGATTTCTCCAATATTTACTAGACAAGCGTTCAAAGCACCCTATAAATTACAAAAGACTTATTTATATGACTAATAAGAGCCATTTGTATATACGGATTTGAGCCTTAGATCCACTTAACCTTCCAATTCTTCTCGTATCCAATCCTTACAATCCGAAATCCTTCGTAAAATCTTCAATGCTCCTTATTATGTCGCAAACAAACTTATTAATAAAGATCTCAATGTTCTGATTTGGCCTTAAGAAACCTATTCTTTCATAGTAAAGTCCATATTCACTCGAAATGAAGATTGCCAAATGACGTTCTAATTTAGGACTGTTGAAGTGCATCTAGTAAGTAGTTCCTTACATGTTATTGATATGTCATATTCATTCTTCTTAAATTTACTTGTTGTATATAGTTGTAAATATCAATAAATAGTTTAAAAAAATAAATTTGTATAGGTTATTGATTTATTTTTATTCTACCTAATTACGAATGGATTCATTACTATTCTTGTTACTTATTACCCTTGAATAAGGTGGTTTGCAATATTTATTCAACAAGAGCAACTTTTATATTCATTTATTCCAAACCAATAAAAAATTAAGGAAACCTTATGTTCTAGTTTTTTTATTTGAGTTTACATCCCTCAATAAAGTGTTTTTCAACATTTTAGATTTTTTTTTTTTTTAATGAACTCCTTAACCTGTATTTGGCAGGCTCTCAACTTCTTTTCTTTGGCAGCAGCTCTTCAAGTGGATTCGTGAGTCACTTAATCCTGATGCTTTGTAGAGGCACTTAATGAAGTTCCCTAACCGGGGAAAGTACGCTCGTGTCTAGATCTCTCATTACCAACAATTCCTTTGAGACAAAGAGCTGATGATATTGTTTTAGACGGAGGCGGCTCATTCTGTACCCAAGATAATCCACGTTTTACGGCTGCGATTTAGCAAAAGGTTTACTCCGATATTAAAAAATACCTCTATTTTACTATCCGAATTCTGAGCCCCTGAGGTAAGACTAGGATGGTAACCTGAAACCTTCCCGCTATAGTTGGAACACGTAGTGATGTTAAGCCACAACATACAAATGTTCTCCAAAAAACATTAAAATTCTTGCATACATCCTTAGTGGATTATAATATTCGAGCAGAATTAACACTATTCCAGAAGACACTATTTTTAATCAACTAACAGGTGGTTACTGCATCTGCTGATAGCTTGAAGACATATACCAGACTTAAAATACAAGAAACTGCTCGTCGTTTCTGATTACTCCAAAATTTACTGGACCAGCGTTCAAAGCTCCCAGTAAATTATAGAATACTCATTTACATGACAGTAATTAGACCCATTTGGTCATACGGAGTTGAGCTTTGGAGCTCAACTAAACCTTCTAGTTTTTCTCGTATCTAATCTTTACAATCCAAACTTCTTAAAATCATTTTTTTTTTTAAATTAATAGAAAACTACCCTTTAACTAGTGAAAACTTCAACCGTATTCAGTCATGGTTCTTTAATTAAAAAAAAACAAACAAAAAAACTGGTGGGATTAAGTTGTTATAGGAGTCCAGCCTGGGTGTACATTATAAGGGATTAATAATAATTATAAATATTTATTAAAGTGTTGTAATTTTTTTTTATTTACTAGTTGTTGTGTACCGATTACCTTTTGTTTTATAGCCATTGTCACTGTCCTAACTTTAGAAAATATTCTTTTTGCAAAAAATTGCTTCAACCGTATTCAGATGCATTTCGTTAAAAAAAAAAAATAAATAAAAAACTTACTATGAAAGGATAAGTATCTGGTTTGAGCTAAATCAGCAACAAATGGAACATTAAGATCTTTATGAATACATTTTTTTGTGACAAAGTAAGGAGCATTGAGGATTTTTTGGAAGATTTTAGATTTTAAGAATTGAATACGAGATGAATTTGATGGTTAAGATTTTACTTTTTGAATTTACATTACAAGACTAAAACGACAAGGAACTGGCCGTCGTTACAGACTACTTCAACATTTACTAGACAAACATTCAAAGCTCTCAATTAATTCCAAAAAACTTATTTACATGACTGTGATTAGACCTATTTGGAAGTATGGAATTGAGCTTTGGGGATCCCTTAAACCACCCAATTTATCTCGTAATCAATATTTACAATCCAAAATCCTCAATGCTCCATACTTTGTCACCAACAAACTTATTTATAAAGATCTTAATGTTCTATATGTTGCTGATTTAGCCAAACCTGATTACAAACTCCTTCGTAGCAAACTCAATTAACACTCAAATTAACTAATTTCTCAACTTGTTTCCCACTTTATTACCGATAATCGCCCGAGTGGTCTGAAAAAAGTACTTTATTTTACTATCCAAATTTTCTGCATCTGAGTTTTCTTTTTTATTTATTTATTTATTTTTAGATAGGGTAAATAAATATGACACTTTCCTTCCAATAGTGATACTTCAACCGTTTTCAGTCATGGTTCTATTCATAAAAAATAAAAAAAAGTAATTATATTCAGGTTTTAAAACGTGAAAAACTGGTGGGTTTAAGTCTAGCATGGATGTATATTATAAATATATAATAATAATTATAAATATTTATTAATGGATTATAATTTCTTTATTTTAAAGTTGATTCGTAATTGTACTATACTAAATTAAGAAACTTTTATTTTTTTATAACCTTATACGGATTAAAAAAATAAAAAATAAAAAACTTACATCAGCCTCAAACGAAATGTAATAAAAATAAAATAAAAATGATAACTATACTCTCAGATAGATAATAAATGTAAACTAAGAATAAAATAACTATTAATCATAGAAACAACCCAACAAACGATTGTAAATATTTGGTTTACCCTGCAATACAGGTAAAGCCCTAGACTCTTCGGAGAATTAATTATAGGGAATTGAGGACGAGACAAGTTGGGAGACTAGCGGATTGGATTTGGAGTGAATCCTTACGATGAAAGGATAGGTATCTGGTTTGGGATAAATCAGCAACATATGGAACATTATTATCTTTATGGATAAGTTTGTGACATAGTAACATTGAGGATTTAACAAACTTAGGAAATTGAGATAATATGTTTTTTTTTTTTTTTTTTTAAACTTACTCTAACCGTATTTAGATATGGTTCTTATAAATTAAAAATAAAATAGTTTTAATGTTTAAAAAAAAAATTATTATCCTGAACTTTTAATCATTACAAAATACCCAATCATTACAAGGCTGTGATTAGACCTATTTGGACGTAAGGAGTTGAGCTTTGTGGCTCTACTAAACTATCCAATTCATCTCGTGTCCAATCCTTACAATCCAAAATCCTTCGAAAAGTCCTTAATGCCCCTTACTTTGTCACCAATAAACTTATCCATAAAGATCTTAATGTTCCATATGTTGCTGATTTAGTCCACACCAGATACCTATCCTTTCATAGTGAGCTCCATAACCACTCCATAAATCCATTAGTTTCTCAACTTGCTTCCCACTCCATTCCCGATAATACTCCGAGGCGTCTGAAAAGAAGATGGCCTAGAGATCTTCTGTTGTAGAATTTTTATTGAAGTGCTACTGATGAGTTTTAACATGTTTCAAGTTTTAACATGTTATTGTAATCTTTTTCAATACATTTACTTGATGTATATTATCTATATTTTGTACAGTTGTAAATTTCAATAAATTTTTAATTTAAAAAAATCATTATAGGATGCCACAATTGACCTCTCACAAATCTTCCTCAATTGGAATGTACTTCACTCCTTTAATAATGTTCTAAAATAAATTTTTCCGCCTGAATTTACAATTTATGAAAGGCCATTTAACGTAAGAAAATCTTTATGGAGGAAAAGTGTTTTTTCCAAGAAATGAGGAAAACAGTCTGAAGTAGTCTGAACTGAGAAAGTATCTTATATTTCATTTATAAGGTATAGGGCGAGGAAATTTTAATAAAATTTAAAATACCTTTTTCTTGGAAGACAAGAGTGAAGGAGATGACAAAATATTATCAACTTTTCAAAGAATAAAAGATAAGTGTATGATGCAGTATTTTGTCAGTTGTTAATGAAAACTCTATTGGTAATTTATTTTTTTTTTTAAATCAGATATAATAAGAGGTTTTTCTAACTCAAAACCCGTTTACCTCAATCACTATTCCTAGTTCTTTAATCCTACCTCTCTAACCGTTCCTTTCGAGTTCGCTGCGGAATGAAATACTCAAACTGCTACTGAATAGAGGCTGGTGTTCCACAAGGTAGCGTTCTCAGTCCAGTTCTATATATCCTCTATGCTGCAGATATCCCAACTACTCCAGATACTTTCCTAGCAACATCCGCTGATGACACTGCAATCCTTTCATCCCATCCAGATCCCTTAATAGCATCCTATAATCTACAATCCCACTTATCCCTGATTGAAGACTGGTGCGATGACTGGAGGATCAAAGTAAATGAATTTAAATGCACCAACGTTGTCTTTACCCTTCGCCGCAAACCCAGTCCTCTTATCTATTTCAATGGTATTCCACTACCTAAAGCTGATACAGTTCGGTATCTTGGTTTCTACCTAGACAAAATACTTACATGGAACCCACATACTCGACTTAAAAGGCAAGAACTTAACAGACGCTTCAGTCAATTGTATAGACTACTAAATAGGACATCCCACCTTTCCATTAAAAATAAACTTCTCCTATACCAAACCATCATTAAACCTATTTGGACTTATGGACTTGAACTGTGGGGAACTGCAAAAAAGTCGAATATCAATCGCATTCAATCCTTCCAATCCAAAATCCTCCGAACTATAGTAAATGCTCGTTACTAAGTTTCCAACAAAACCCTACATAACGATCTCAATATACCACACGTCCTCGACCTCATACCTCTTACATTTTCGAAATTCCATAGCAACCTTTCCTTTCATCCTAACCCTCTGGCTCAATCTTTATCCAGCTCCACCCATCCTGATAACCCACCTCGCAGACTAAAACGTCAGTGGCCCCGAGATCTTTTGTAAAATTTATTTATTATGGAGTTCTGGCAATGGCCAGCTTCTCTACTCATGTTCGGCGTGAATGTACTATAGCGCTCTCACTCAGCCTCCACTGGATTTTTTACACCAGTGACGTAGCTGAGAGAGAAGAGCTGGGACCTCTCTATGCCTGGCTTGTCCCTACATAATTGGAGGGAAGGGTCTGGCTTGGGTCCCTAGGATGAGTGTTTATTGTAAATAAAGTACGATTGTGTTTTTAACTTATAATTTAATTTTGTTTTATTTTTTATTACTGCTATTTATTTATTTTTACTTACTCGATGTTTTATTTTTTCTTATTTTAGTATTTCATTTTATTTATTTGTATATTGTTCATGTATAGGAAGTTCTTTCTGTTATCTTTATATTTATTTTATTTTCTATATATAATTTCTTTTCTCTCTCTTTTTGTACATAATGTATGAATGTAATCACATGACATCTATATTACTTATTGCCCACATTTGTAGCAGATTGTAATTTTACTCAATAAAAAAAAAAAAAAAAAAAAAAAAAATAAGAGGTATTGTATTGTGAAAGCGCCATGTTGGATATTAATCTGATTATTGAATTAGAAATTTATCCTAAGAGGTTTGAATGTGCACGGCAAACACCAGACCGAATTATCTCTCTCCGCCTGACAAGTACAGACGTTTGTAGTTTATTCTAAGAAAGGGAGATCTCAACATTTTCCTTCTCTTAGGTTGAAATTAAATTCTTCTTTGAACGGATAAGCTGGATAGAGCTGTATGAAAATACCTTGTTAGAGAGGGAGAAATATCCTACAAATCTCAATCCCCGTTTCCTTTGTTCTTGACATCGCTGTTTGCTGACATGCTTCTGACATAAGACAGATGAGCTTGAAATACGAAATAAAAGTCTAATGTAAGAAGAGAGTATATTTAATTTCTGACAAAATTTTACTTTTTTTTTTTTTGCTAACAAGGGGACGTTTGGAGTTGTAACTCAGATTTGAATGCCAATTTGTGTGTAGGTAGTAGGGACCTATAATAGAGGAAAATTAGAGTAATACCCACCAAAGAGCATTGGGAGCCGAGAAAAAAAAAAAATATATGAAAATCACGTTTTATTTTTTTTTCTCAGCTCTCAGTCAAGATAGAGAAATGATTTTTTCACGTTTTATTGCAGTTATGTATTCTATTTGATATAGAAATACTTCCGTTATGCTCAAGACACCACCCGGCTTTAGGGTGCTCAAAAACTCTAAAAAAATGACAAAATTCCAAGGAAATCCGCTGTAAATCAGTGGAAACTTTTTTTTCATGAACAACTGACCTCAAATATCGATTTAACGCACCATAAAACCATTATATATGAAATATTTTTAAAATCAAAAAATATTGATTTTTTACCCCTTTCGAGGAGGTTAAAATTTTGAGGTTGAGATTTCATCTACAATATCTAACGACCAAAACATCTGCTGCGTTCAACCGATTACAATAGTAATAGCATCACTAGAATATGAATACATTCTGCTTTTTATCCATGTATATATCATTGGGATTATTTCACATTTTAGTGGACAAAAAATGATGTAAATGAAAATTTTAAACAAAGACACCCGGTATCTTGAGCATAACGGAAGTATTTTTATATAAAATAGCATACATAACTGCAATAAAACGTAAAAGAATCATTTCTCTATCTTGACTGAGAGCTGGAAAAAAAAAAATCGTGATTTTCATATTTTATATTTTTTCTCGGCTCCTTATGCCCATTGGCGGCTAAAACTCTAGTTTTGTACTATTATAGGTCCCTACAACCTACACACAAATCGGCATCTAAATCTGTGAGTTACAACTCCAAACGTCACCTTTTAAGTTTCTATAACAATGATTCAATTATTTCCAGAAACAGTGCAAACGATTGTATGCGTGGATTCATTTGTATGTATATTATTCATAGATGTATACGTTTTTAATTTGGGAAATAACGTTTATAATTTATATTCGTTTATCATGTGATATGTTAGACAACTAATTTTATTTATTTACTTTCTGGTGCCATGTGCCACCACATTTGGTTAAAGACACCAAATTCAGGTTGAGAACTATAAGTCCTTGTACAGGTTTGTTTGTTTTAGAAATTGAATAATGTGGTTGTGGAGATACCAGTCGTTTTCAAATAATGTTGAAATGTCTTGATTCATCAGACCGTTATCATTTCTTTGCTTTTGGTATTTTTGGCATTCAACAAGAATGTGTAGTATAGTCAGGTTTACCTGACATACGTTGCATTTTGAGGCTTGCTTGTCTTAGAATAAGTAACTGTGGGTTAGTTTTGAATGTCGAATTCTTAGTCTTGTAAAGATGATTTTTTCTTTTCTTGGTAATGGTTCTTTTTTCCATGGTCCACGAATTGGTCTAATTTTTTAAAAGTTTGTTATTGCTGTCGATTCTAAGCCAAGTTTCATGCCGAACTATATTGATTTGCCGATTTAAGAATAATTTGAGATCTGGTAAAGGGGTAGGGATTGAGGGTAATGAAAAGAGGGAACACGCTTCTTTGGCTGCTAAATCCGCTTGTTCATTACCTTCTATTCCTGAGTGTCCCGGAATCCATATGAAGCTAATAATTTTAGATTTCGAAATGGAATCAATTAAGGTGGCTATTTCAGATATCATGTAGTTTTTTCACATTATGGTTTTTGTTGCTAATACTTGTGAGAGCCGAAAGTGAGTCAGAACAAATTAAGTATTCTTTTTGGTATATGTCCAGTGTTTTTATGTGTTCTAGTGCTAGTTTAATAGCATACAATTCTGCCGAAAATATAGAAAAGACAGATGTAATGAATAGCGTATTACTTCTGACCCTATAATCACTGAGCAACCCACACCTTCATCAGTGTTTGACGCATCAGTAAATATAAGCTGCGTATTTACATAACTGGAAATTTAAACCTCTTTAAAGAAATACATTGACGAAGTCTGACATAAATTGTTTTTTAATAATTAACAAGAGTAAAATTAAATTTAGGAGGAATTAATTGCCAGGGTGGAAGTGAGTAAGGAAAAGGGATTTCTATTTATCCACTCCAGGATTCGATATAATTACTACTATACCTCCTAAAAGTCTTTGAATAATAAACCCTGATGTTAGAATAATAACTCATATAATGTACTATAAAATAGAGAACTTAAGAACCACATATAAGTTTTAGTTGTTTAAAATTTTAATGCTTTTAATTTTTAACGTGTGACTTGATTATTCATTTACGTTTGAGGTACGCATATTGATATAGAAGGATCAATACAATTAGGATTGATTAATTTAGTGCCACTTCTATTGAGACATTCTATATAGTAGAATATAGATATTCTAAATTGAGATATTCCATTGAGAGATATTCTGTATAGAAATTTTAGAAGAACTAATCTTCCGGTCTAATCTTCAACCACTAGAAAAATTAGACTTTTACAATTTAATGTCAGTTTGCATAAAACATAATTATTTTCAATTTAACTATACATTCTATAAACAGGAAGGATTACCAATGGGGTCCCCTCTTTCACCCCTTCTGGCAGATCTTTTTATGGATAAATTAGAACGGAAAATCCTTCATTCAAAATTAGCTCAACACATCATATACTGGTATCGGTATGTTGATGACATAATTTGCCTATGGTCTGGGACGACCAGACAAATCAATAGTTTCTTAAACGAAATCCACCCTTCAATTAAATTCACATTGGAGTTAGAGAACAATAAAACTTTAAATTTTTTAGACATAGAACTCTCCATAAACAATAAACAACACGAATTTAATATATACAGAAAACCCACACACACAGATGTAGTTATAGACAACAATGCCAGGAGACCACAAACTAACAGCATTTCATAGCATGATATACCGCCTTTTAAATATACCACTAAATGAACGAAATTATAACAAAGAAATACAAACAATTCACACCATAGCTAACAACAACGGATACAGTAAAGCCACAATCGATAATATTTTAAGAAAACAAATACATAAAAAAACTATGAATAATATATACATAACACCCCCAGAGGATAAAGCTACCCGAAGAAATATATTTTGATACGATATTACGGCCCAATAACCAAAAAAGTCGGAAATAAATTTAAAAAAATAGTTTTTAACCCTGCATTTAAAATATATAAACCATTGTCATCGTACTTCCTTTTACCGAAAGACAAAATAGACCATTTCCAAAAAAGCGGTGTAAACTAACTAAAATGCAATGACTGTGAAGCAAAATACACGGGAAAAACCGGACGATCGGTAAATCAAAGAGTAAATGAACATATAAAAGCATACACTAATAAGACCCAAAATTCCAATTTCGCTATCCATCTAAATGAAAAGAACCACAAATTTTAATAAAGACTCGGGAGTAAAAATATTACATCAAGTAGAAAATAGTCTAAAATTAAATACTTTTGAATCACTAGAAATAATAAAATCGTTTAAAACCGATCCAGATTTTTGTTTAAATGATCAGATTAACATATCCAATAGCCCCGTTTTAAATTTGTTTCCCATAGGAACGGAAAAACCCAATGAGTCATAAGGGAAACCCTATTGTAAATCTAAAACTTAACCTACCTGCCTCCCCCTTTTACTTCTCACAAATTCAGTGTTTTAGTTACCTCGAAGGTGAGTGCCTATGCTTGATATCTTGTCTTATTTAAAAAAAAACAAAAAAACTTTAGTATATATAATCTATGTAACATAGTACTGATGTATTGAAAAAAAAAAATTGTATGTTTTATAACTGAATTTGTATGTTTAGCATTCGAAACTAGATCTCAATAAAAGTGGCACTAAATTAATCGATCCTAATTCATTTACGTGTTCGAAATAATCTAAACAAAATATTTACCTAAAAAAAAAAAAAAATAATTAAATAAATGTTCAAACTATTGTTCGGAATGTAGGAACATTCCTTTTTAAGATGCATTTGTCGATAAACGATAGCTATAAATATACAGGCCTTTAGTCGATTATGTAGAAGTTGAAAGTGACAGAACATTGATACTGGGTATTAATATGATTGTTCACTGCCCGCTAAAAAACCTGTAATGTTTAAAAAAAATTCAAATATTGGCTTTCCAATAATATTTCTGTTAAAAATAACTATTTATTAATTTAGTTTTTACTGAAGTTGTGCATGAACACAAACCTCAATTCAAACTCTCATAATTCTATAAAAATGTTTTTGCTGCTGATATTTATGTGGATGTCAAATTTGACTAATTCTATAATCCCTGTGACTTGAGTAGCCATTATGGGTTCATTTGTATATTTAAAACGCACGTGAAATTCTTAAAGAAAAATTCAAAATTCGCGGTTTTTGGTGACATGGCTGAAAAAAAGGTCTATGCGCGAAGGAAGCCGATGAAACAATTTCATCCAATAGAAGGAATATTAGCCCTCGAAATACTACGTTCCCAAATTAGTAAAAAAGTGTGTCTGTTGGAGCTTCGAAAGCGATTTGCATTTTGAACTTTCCCCCTGATGGTCACGCACTTGACTCAAGCCTTTACTGTTCACAGCTTGGCAGAGATTATACAGTTTCGAGAGCCAAGTACCCCGGCATGATTCAGTAAAACCAAGACAAAAATTATCAAAACTGGCATGAGTCAAGGTTTGGCTCACTCCGCGTGCCGTCCAGCAATAATTTGATGGTGCGACGTCCACCATCAAATTATTGCTTCTTATTTTTTTTTAAACGGGTATTATTATGAAGACGTAAAATTCGATGATTTCTTGATTTCTAAACCAAAGAATACAACCGGAATCAAATCTAATGACTGGCAGATGTGTGAAAATATTTAAAAACAACGTAAGATTACATTGAAGACCAACATTAAATAATATAATACCGTAAACGGGGGCTGTTCCGGCGATTCTGCTGTTCCATATAAGTGAGCGGGGGTCATTTTACTCTTTGTTTTCAACTATTCCAACATTTACTAGATAAGCGTTCAAAACTTCCAATAAATTACTAATGGCTTATTTACATGACACCTTTGGTACTCCGCTTGTCGTATCCAATCCTTACAATCCAAAATCCTTCGTAAAATCCTCAATGCTCCTTATTATGTTACAAATAAACTTATCTATGAAGATCTTAATGTTCCATATGTTGCTGATATGACCAAAACCAGCAACTTATCCTTTTATCGTAAACTCCATACCCACTCGAATCCACTAGTCTCACACTCTATTCCTGATAATCTTACGAGCCGACTGAAAAAAAGATGGCCAAGAGACCTTGTAATGTAGTGAGTAGTAGTGAGTAGTTCTTTATACGCTATTGATACGTCATCGTAATCGTTTTCCTCAAATTTACTTGTTGCCTAGAATGTATGCAGTTATCAATAAATGGTTTTAAAAAATGTTTACTTTCATTGTACATTAGTATGGATAGATTCATTTTCGCCTTCATTGCCGAGAAACCTATTAGTATTAGTTTATAAAGTGCTGTTAGTGTGTGGTCCTCTACACATTATTGACTGGTCATAGTAATGATTTCCTCAAATTGTCTTTTTTTTTGTTTGTATATTAACTCCCCGTCAAAAGTATTGCAACATCCAGTTTTTTACCTTAATCCATACTTGATTTATATACATATTAATATTATTTATTAAACGTGAGACATTAAGGATTAGACAAATCAATGTTTTTCCCTGTTAATAACAAACGATGGAATTTTAGATTATTTTTTTTCAAATTTCCTTTAGTTTATGTTTATCATTCGTTTCGTTATTTACAAGTATGCTAAGACTAGTGGAAGCAGTCATTAAAGCCAGAGGGGGAAATATGTCTTATTGAATATAAATTAGAAAATTTAAAAGTTAAAATTGTAAAAAATGAAAATTTTAAAAAGTAAGTTTTTAATTATCTTGTTTATTAATAAGAAATATTGTAATTTATTTCAATGAAGATTGTTTAAGTCTAGTGTAGGAATGTTTATTATAGAATTTAGAAACTTTCCTTCTTATTAAAAAACAGAGGTTTTTAATATTTCAATATGAATTCAATATGAAATTTAAATATTTCAAAGTGTTGCGATACTTTTGACGGGGAGTTTAATTACAAATATTAATAAATAGTATTTAAAAACAATATTTTGCACAAGGACTATTATAACAAGCTTGTATAAATTTGAAGAAAACCTGTACAAACTATTCGAAAATTGATTGTTTTTTGTAATTATACAGGCATATTTGAATTGAGATTTTTGCGATTTATGAAAAAGTTAAAAAAAAATAATACATTTTATGGTAGGATAAGCCTCCTGGCTTATCGACACGTCATCAAGTTCACTACAATATCTTGAATCGTATTCTTCAACGCCTATACTAAAGAAGTTTTTAACTCGTATAAGTTATAGGGGGGCATTGAGGGTTGGCCTGCCGTACTGTTCTAAGCTTGGGGTGTTTATCGATACACGATATACCAAATATTGATATATTTGTTTTGTTGGCCCGATATATTTTCTTTCATATATTTGTCATATCGATACCATCACTATAATATATTTTTTTCCCTATATTACAAAAATACTACATACAACTATATATATTTAAAAAAAAGTAACAAAACCTTATAAACTAATATGGTTAGTTTTTAGTTTAAATATGGGAAAGTTTTTAATGGTTAATGTTAATAATGCAACTTTTATAATTATATATAGTTCAGATAGGAAATATGTTACTACTTCAGTGCTGACAGAGAGATTATTTTCTGAAACCAATTCGACCACAAGGAATAAAATAAGTGGACAATTTTTGGGAAAGGTACTTTTCTAAGATATCATTCATGACAATATGTAGGAGATAAATTGTTAAATTCGTAATATTGGCATCTGACTAAATATACACTGTGCAAAAAAAAATCTGGAAACACTAAACAAAGTTTGGTAATTTGGGCGTCAGGTTTTTTGTTTCCAATATTTTTTTTTCGGTTTTCGCTACACTTTTTGACGGCCATCTAAGCCTAAGATGTTAAATCGACTTTCGTCCGATAGAACAACAGATTCCCAGAAGGATAGAGGCTTTTGTACATACCATTTAACAAATTCCAAATAGTGCTAATTAATGGTTTCTTACTGGCGATTCGACCAAATAAATCACTTTTCCGTAACTTACAAACCATAGCCACGAGACAAGTTTGTAGCAATTCAGAGCGCTAGTGCACGGTTTGTCCTAAAATTTTCAGCTTGAGCAATTTATTTATTTTTTGTGGACGCTCGTTCCGTGGTCTGCTGGATGCATAACCAAATTCTTTATATATTTTTATAATTTTAGATACTGTACTCACTTTTTTATTTACTATCCTCCCAATTCCCTCACAGTATTGCCTTGATTTTGTAAAGAAACTATTAACGCGTGAATTGCTTTTGGCACTTCCATCAAGAATGCTAATCACAGACTAAAAGGATTTTTTATCATAAGACTATGTTTCTGACATTTGTCCTTAAAGCCCATAGTATAATGAGTTATTGTTGTAATGTTTCGTTTTTATTCATTACACAACTGTTTCCAGACTTTTTTTGCTATAAGGGTATATTTTTTTTTACTTCAACGTTTTCTGTTGACTGCTGTTGATATGCATTCAATGATATATTCCATTCAAATAAAAGAATAACGTTTTTTGTGTAAATTAAGAGCAGTTTCACTATGGGATATTGCCTATTTTAGACAGGAAAAGCATACGTGTAAGATTTTGGGAAGTGTATCCAAACTTTTTTTGCCCAGTGTATGTAACTTCTGCCTAATAAACGCTTCTAAAAATCGCCTACAAGTCGGTCATTTTATTCTTAGCTGAAAAATAGGTTAATAGAAATAAAAGTATGGTCTTAATTAGTATAGTTTTTTTTTTTTTAGATTTATGTTTTAATTTTGTTATTTATAATGGGAATAGGAACTCTTTTCTTTATAATCAACTATCGAATTTTAAGAAAGTACATGATAATAATAATAAATAAATTCAATAACTTCTGAAATATTGAATAAACAACTTACGTATCCAACTGTTTTTTTTGTTGTTTTTTTTAAATCACAGTTTTGGTTTTGTGTTATAATTAAAATATATTAATTTCTGATTGAAAAGTAATTTAAAAATTGGATTATGAAAAAGAAACTATTATTTTAGGAATTTACAATTACAAATAAGATCTTTTTGTCTTACATAACTTCATTAACACATCTTTTTCGGCAAACAGAAGGAAAATATAAGTTTAAAAAAAACCTATAGCGACATATACTGAAGGTTATAAAGGTATAAACGACATGCCTCAAACATTTGGCCGCTTAATCGGTCTTTTTACTAGCTGACTAGTCGGCCAGTGACTAGCTAGCCAAAGTTATATTTGTCCCATCTCTTATAATAAACTACTTTTTAATTTTAAACATCCCAGAAACTCCAATCCCATATAATAAACCTTCAAGAATGGTGTCAAAGATGGAGAATCAAAATAAATCCAAGGAAATTCCATCAAATAACCTTTACCCTTCGTCGTAAACCTACGACTTCCTGTCCTACAGTATCCTTTAATAATATTCCACTAATCCCAGTTGAACAGATCCGCTACCAAGGACTCCACTAGGACAAACGTCTTGCTTGGAATCCACATACAAGACTAAAGCGACAAGAAACTGTTCGTAGTTATAGACTACTTCAACATTAACTAGGCAAATGTTCAAACCTTCCAATTAATTACAAAAGACTCATATACATATCAGTAATTAGACCAAATTGAACATATGGAGTTGAGCTGTGGGGCTATACTAAACCATCCAATTCATCTCGTATCCTCAATGCTCCTTACTTCGTCACAAACTTATCCACCAAGATCTAAATATACCTTACGTTTCTGACTTAGCACAAACCAGATATAAATCCTTCCATGGTAAACTCCACAATCATTCAAATCCATTAGTATCACAACTTGCTTCTAATTCCATTCCAGATAACCCTCCGAGGCGCCTGAAATGAAGATGGCGTCGGGAACTTCTAACATAGTACTTCATTAAATTAAACCTATATAAGTGCTACCAATGGGTAGTTGCTTTAAAAACAAGTGACGTGTAATTTTTATCATTGTCATCACATTTATTTGATGTATTATATTTTAAATTGTATAGAATTGTAAATTTCAAATAATAAAAAAAATTAACATTTTGAATTATTCTGAATGCTGTTAAATTAAAGTATTAATACACCAATTCTTGAAATATACAAAAAAATCAAAACATCAGCTCTTTGTGACATATATTATGTATATTAATTTTTTTTTAAATAAGGCAGTAAATCAAATATTTAGTAGGATCTAAAATGGATTCAATGTATAAAGGCGAAAGGGTAAGGTAGAGATATTTAAAATTCAAAATTAGTCTTTATATAAACAAAATTCCAGTAGAAGTGGCAATTAATTCATCAATCCTAATTGCAATCGTTTTTAATTCTTGGAATAAATGCATTTAACGAAACGTCGTTTATTTATTAATTTTTTTTTTATTTTTACAATGTGTTATGGTAATTGTTGAATCAGCATTATGAATGAATGATTATAATAGGATATTTTAGCCTTATTAACTTCCCCACAATTAGACCGGTTTATATTATAATTTCGTTCTTATACGCTTTGTAACTTTTTTAAGTGATTAAGGAACATTTATTATCGATTTTATAGATTTTACTAGACATCTTTAGAAAATGGGGACTAAGACATATTGGAAAATCTCAGGTTCACCTAGCCGTGAATGTAAATAGTTGTGGCTAATGTAACGGAAAAAGCAGATAGAAGTATTGATGTGCAAGTCAAACATTGGTTATCTTTCACGCTATGGATAAATGTTGCTGTCTCAAAGGTAGAGAAGGTAAACAGAGTTTTTCTATTTCAAAGGGAAACCTATCCAATATTATATTAAAGCTTTTGAATTTCCTCCATTTGCACAACCATCATTTTTTGGAAGTAAAAAGCACCTTGTCTGAGGGACCATCCAAAAAAAAAAAAAAAAAAAAAAAAAAAAAAAAAAAAAAAAAAAAAAAAAAAAAAAAAAAAAAAAAAAAAAAAAAAAAAAAAAAAAAAAAAGAAAAAAAAAAAAAAAAAAACAGAATAACTGATTGCATAATGTTCGCCCTCATTTTCAGGACTCCTTGAAGTATGATAATGACAGGCCTAGATGACGGCGGAAAGATTAATTGCGTTATCCCATCACTGTATAGGACAATTATTTTAAATATATATTTTAATTTTATTTCATTCCAGCTATTTCATATATATATATATATATATATATATATATATATATATATATATATATATATATATATATATAAATATGAAGTGGTTCTTGTTTTAATAAATATTTTTTAAATATATTTTTTATTTTTGAATAAAAAATATTATATTATATTATATATATTTATATTTTTTATTTTTGAATATTTTTATTATATATATATATATATATATATATATATATATATATATATATATATATATATAATAAAAATATGTACATGTAAATAAATGAAATACAGAAAAGAAATAAAATCCTGAGGCCAAAATCTTTTTGGGCAATTTAAATTAATAGTATAGATTGCACCTAAAAGTTAGCCATAGTCTTAATAAATGGTTATAAATAGTTCATATAATTTTATATTTTAAATTAGAATTAGAATATTTTCTATTTTTATCATTTTCTAATCTATTTATTGATATTTAAGACTGTTTACATATATGTACAATAAGTAAATTTTAGGAAATTATTACACTGACTTGTCAATAACATGTGAAGAACCATTCATTAGTAATACTTCAATAAAAAAAAAAAATTAAAAATCTATCTAAGAAGATCTTTCGAAAGATGTTCTTTTCAGACGACTCGGTGGATTATCAGGAATAGAATGGGAAGCAAGTTGAGAGACTAGTGGATTAGAATGATTATGGAGTCGACTATGAAATGAAAGGTATCTGGTTTAGGCAAAATAAGCAACATATGGTACATTAGTGTCCAAGGAGCATTAAGGATTTTGGATTGCAAGGATTGGATATGAGATGAATTAGATGGATTAGTGGAGCCCCAAAGCTCAACTCCATATGTCCAAACAGGAGGAGAATTGCTGATTAATAATGTAATATAGTAATAGAATATTTCTATATTATATTATATAATATAATATAAATAGTAATTCCGGAAGAACATGTCGGAATTAATTAAAAAGTTATGAAATGGAGTAGTCAAAGAAAATGTGATTCAAATTCAGACACAGTATGCTTTGCGAACGTATATTCAGGGAGAAAGAAAATACGTGATGGTAGTTACGAGAAAGCCACTCAAGACAAGTGCATTATTAAAAAATATGAGTATCTCAGAGGAAAAAAAGTTAAATTTTAGAAAAAAAAAATGTATTAATCTTTTAAACCTAGAAGGCTCAATTTTTCATTAATAATGTAGTATACTACATCACATATATATATATATATATATATATATATATATATATATATATATATATATATATATATATATATGATGTAGTAAGTGATTAACAGTTGGGAAAATATAATAAAAAAAATTTATAATCCAATATTCTACAGAAAAATATTTTTTTTTTTTAAATTTCAGTTCATTATTTACATTCATTGCTGCTAATACGTTTACTGTATACATATAAAAAATAACTTAAAATATTCACTCCGTTACAACACAGTGTTTTATTCCAACTCAGAACTATTCATTTACTATATTTTGTTTAGATTTTTTGAATGCACACGTACAACAAACCTAACACTTTTATTCATATTTCACACTAAGCCCACAATAACAGAAACAGTGACGACATCTACAAGCTATGGTTTGTATTATACAATTGCTAAATATCTATCGAGATGTCGCTGCTAATGTTTTTATAGCTGCAGGAACGATAAAAATGGTAGTTCCGCATATTTCATGCTGATTGAATTGACCTAGTGCGTTATTATAATTCTTAGGGGACAGTATGTCCCAGAATAATATTTATTTTTAATCTTATAAATGTCAAATAAATTAAAAAAAAAATGTCAATAAAAATCCGAATCTCAATGACTGTTTATTTTATCATTTATATCGCTATAAATTTATTTACTAGCCTATTGAAAAAGTAATTAAAGTTATTGAAAAGTGATTTAAACTTGATGATGGATAGTCAGGTTTTTTGCTTAAAAATCATGGCTTTCTTTAGGCCTAAAGAAAAACAATTTTTCATCCCTATTAATATTTATAAGAATATTTACATGAAGATAGGTTTCCTCAATGATGGATTAGTGTTTTTTTGAACGGAGCCCAGCCGAACCTTAATGTTACGGGGGTGGGTGGAGGCGAGGCGAGGTGAGGTGAGGTGGCACAGTTGGGTTCGCTATCTCCCACTTTTTGCTCAGTTTATCAGAGCAACTATACGCGTCTTCCAGTCCACTGGAATCCATTCAACACTTCTTACACATCTGTCATCGCTTTTCTTTTGTGACCTGCACAAAACTGTTTCATTCTTCTAGTATAATGAATTATGTCTATTTTCCTTTTATTTATTTATTTGTTTTTGTTTGATCTAGCGAAATCCTTGGAGAAATGTGGAGTTCTACATATCTATATAGAGGATGTATATATCTAAAATACTCCCCTGAACGCTTTGCTCCAAATACAGATGACAAAGGCATTACGGGCAATGAAATGGCGGACAGATAAGAAGAAACTACCACTGCACAATAAGATAAAAGAGGAATGGCATTCAATTAGGGATGAGAGTCCGGCGAGCAAATTGAAAACAATTAAAAAAGTCTCGAACCGTTTCGATCTTCCAGCCGAAGCAATCGCCGCGAGGAGGTGATCCTGACACGCCTGCGGATAGGCCACACAAGACTGACACACCAACATCTGATTAAAAGAGAACCACCACCTAGATGCCCAGGAAGCAACGGAGAGCTGTCAATTAGACATATTTTTTAAGATTGTCCTGATTACAGAAAAATCCTCCATCACAACCATATCCCGACAGACTTGGTCCCCAAAGCACATCCCCAAATGCTAATCCCAAATGCTAATGAACAAACGATCAAGCGCCTCCTCAAGTTCCTAAATGAAGCGAACATAGTGTCGATATTATACTCAATAATTCTTCCTCTACCTAATTTACTTTACGTAAACTCTGTATAATTTTTATTATTATATTTATTTATTTTTCTTTATATAATTAGAGGGCGTTAATGACCACCCATTGTTTTACACTAACCAACCAACCAAATTCAGATGGATTTCTTTTGATAAGACACTTCTAAGCATTCATAAGAAACCATTAGGTTGTCCTGAAAATAATGTTGGTTTTCGTGTTTTCTTCGAATTTCCACTATTATTTTGCTAGTGACGCAAAGTGAAAAAGCAGAGCTGGGAAATGTCTGGGCCTGGCTTTCCCTTCCATAGTGGGTGGCCATGATTGTATTAAGTTTTTTTTTTCTCAATTTTATTTAATTGTATTTGTTCCTACAATAATTAATCTAATTTATTTTATATTATCATTTATTACATTTTATTTTTTTTCTTCTATAGTCAGAGGCTCTTCGTATTTTTTTCCCTTTGTTTTATTTTTTTATCTTTATTTTTGCATTTCATACCAGAAGACAAGAAACTGCTCATCGTTTCCTACTTCTCTAACATTTACTAGACAAGCTTTCAAAGCTCCCAATGGAATACAAAAGACTTATTTACATGACAGTTATTAGAACCATTTGGACAAAGGGAGTTGAGCTTTGGTGCTCCACTAAACCAATTCTTGTCGTATCCAATCGGTACAATTCAAAATCCTCCATGCTCCTTATTATATCACAAACAAACTTATCCATAAAGATCTTAACGTTCCATATGTTACTGATTGGGCCCAAACCAAATACTTTTCATCGTAAACTCTATACCCATTTGAATCCACTAGTTGTCCACCCACACTCATTCCAGATAATCCTCCGAGGCGTCTGAAAAGAAGAAAAGAGACCTTCTAATGTAGAACTGTAGTGATTAGTTCTTTACACGTTATTGACAAATCTATTTAACCATTTTCCTAAAATTTATTTGTTGTATAGAATATATACATTTGTAAATATCTATAAATGGTTTTTAAAAAATGTTTACTTTCATTGTACATATTGTATATATGTATATAATGTATATACACACATTAACAGATATTTACAATATTTACACTCTGGCTGAGGACCCCTAAACTAGCCCTTTCTCCTCTACCTGTGCAATTGATAACTACTTGTGCACTACATAACTACATACATGAAATTTAGTTATTATAGTTCAAATACACATTTCACTCCTCTTCCTTCTTGATTACTCTATATTTTATTTTTTAATATTAAAAATGGAGATATAGAACTCGTATGCTAAACAAGTTTTGTTTATAATAAAGCGAATAATATAGAGATTCAGATAAGCACATGATATAAAATGACATGTCATTAAAACTTAGAAATATATTCTCAGCTTTCAACTTGGTGCTAAACAATGACTAATAGAAGGAATGGTATTATTGTAATAACCCTGATAGGTATTCATTTCTGTCCTAACACAGCTTTAAGAAAAAAAAGTTGGATGAATTTTAAAAATTATAAAATTTATACAGAGTCAGATGTTATTTTAAACACCATTTTCGGCAAAATGGAGAATGTGGCAAGAAAATTAGGAATAGGAATGCAAGGGAATTGCAAAGTAGTTCCTAAAAATAGTTAATTATTGTAAATTCGTTGCGTACTTACTTTTAGTCTATTCGTCTAAAATAATAAAAACACAAAATTAATATAAACTTAATTAATTTTTCCTAAAGTTTCTTCAGGCTGAGAAGTTGAAATTCATAATCAGTGGACCAAGAAATGACGGGAAGCAAAAAAAAAATTAAAACTTGGAAACGTGCTAGACTTCCTGAACAGGTACTTTACGATTTGGCCTCTTAATGGGGTTGTTTTAACAATGATACTACTTTGGAGAACTTTTTCATTATTCTTTTGGGTTCTCAAGCTGTTTCGAACTCATCTCAAGAACAAGAAATCTGCCGAAAGGTTTCGAAGTATTTCTTCTAGGATTTGCGTAAATCGATTTTGGTTATTTGTTTTCAAAGTGTTATTATAAAATATTGAAATCTCAGAATATGGTTATAATTAACAAGCCTTATTTATATGTCGAAAAACACTCAACTGTTTTTACAGTAGAGACCTTGGATTTTTGAGATACCAAAGTAGCCGTGGTCGATTCAGACATATACATAGTTTACATTATTTACAGTCAATATTTTGTTGCATTTGTTGAAATTAAATAAGTTTAATAACCCAGATTTATTGTCAATTCCGATAATTTTTTTTCTTCTCAATTTCTAGTATCTTGAGAGACGTGCTTAGCTTCATTTGGGACATATTTGATGTTAGCGTTAGACCATTCAAAATTAAATTAAAAAAAAAAAAAAAAAATGGTATTACTGAACAACTCAGTACAAATGTTATATAATTTAGGAATATTTTACATTTATTTATTATAGGCCTCTACAGTCCTTGAAGAACCATGGCTTCTGCTACTGTGTTCCTATTTTTTATAATGTGTTCTATATGTATTTACATTCGATACTGTATCTTCTATTGAAATCTATATTATTTAGGTTTATAGTTATTGAGTAGATTATTTTAGATTCTTTACTATAATAGTTAGTACAGAACAGAATTATTAAATGTTAGAAAAGTTTTTAATTGAATTGTTCTCCTAGTCCTTATAACAGGTGAGTAGGGAGTGTTATCCTAAGAAAATTATCGATATGCCACAACAAAAATTTTTTTATCTCCGAATATCGCTGCACGATATATCTTGAATTTCTTTTTATGAAATGCTTTTTTTAATATTCCTATCCCGTAACAATGGTATTCCTGTTTACCATGTCATTTTAGTTAATGCATTTCACAATATAAATTGAAACAAAATTATTTTAAATGTAGTTTCTGATAAATTAAATGATAGAGGGAAGGTGCATATCACTTATGTGGCCAACAATTTAACACCCTCTTATACGTCATCGATAAATTTTACGAAAAGTAACTTTCACAAACTCTGTTCACTTAATATTAAACGCTTTTCCTTATGTAAACTTCTTTTATAAGGTTTTGTTGCTTTTTTAAAATATAAATATATATACATATTTATATTTATATTATGTTATGTATATATTATATTTATATTTATTATTATGTTTTTTAGGATGCTGAATTAGAATCTGACGTTAATTTTTGTGTGAAAAAATCTATAGAGGTAGTTGCTTGAAAATCTAATCATTTTTTTTTTTTAGAATTTAATTAACCTAAACCAAAATCTATGGAGTGGCTGTATTTTTACTTAAATTCGCAATCAAAACTAAACATCTTGGTGCAAGAATCATGTCGATACCATTTTTTAAACTCGAGATATAAAATAAATTAGTTTAATGCTATTTTATTTTTTTTCTCGGCTTCTAGGCCCATTGGTCGGACCGGCGAAAACGTGTCAAATATTTTTTGACCAGGAACCTCCAAAAAAATTGCCAACAAGATCCGTGAGAGACTGAGTGTGTCCTCCCCTTGTGAGTTAAATTAGCTCTTCCCCTCCTTCCGCAGAAAATAATTCCTTGCCACCTTCCGCAAATTCAAGTCTGCAATCAAATCACTGCATACAAGATCTCGTCTTTCCGATCTCAATACTCCATCCCATAGAAGTACTGCATTCCAACGTTCCTTCCTTGTCCGATCCTCTAATCTTTGGAATTCCCACCCACCTGTATTCGCAATGCTTTTATCTTTGGAACATTAAGACACTTTTCTTTCACCATCTCCTTTCTCTCCAACCTGACGCTCTCTAATTATATGGATGTATGTACTATGTATGTAATCATATAATTTAATCACGAAGTCTGTCAGGCATAAAACATAATCATAAATTATAGTAGATTAAGGTAATGTTTTAATTTTTTGTAAAGATGATTTTTCTATCTTTTCTTTTTCATTATTATTTTTTTTTTTTTTTTTCAGCAATTTTGTTTATAATATTAATTTATATATTGTCTATTTTTTTCTCTGTATTTGTTCTCCTACAGATTTGTATTCACTTTTATCTATGCTGTTTTATTTTTAAAAGTTATATTTTACTTTGTGTTATGTAATGTTATTCTTAAGGGACTTCGTCGAAGAATATAGTTTTTTTTCTATTCTATTTTATCCTAATTTGATTAAATTAACTATAAATTATTATTTTAAATAAAGAAAGTTGAGAGTAAATAGCAGTTTCAAACGTGACCTTTTTCATTCAAACCAATATAGCAACTAAATGGTAGAGGCATGACAAATATGTGACAAAAATATACTCCATTAAATGTCTGATCAGAACACTAT
Source organism: Euschistus heros (assembly GCA_003667255.2). Taxonomy (NCBI): domain Eukaryota; kingdom Metazoa; phylum Arthropoda; class Insecta; order Hemiptera; family Pentatomidae; genus Euschistus; species Euschistus heros. The sequence goes on from RCWM02000050.1 coordinate 2,932,257, forward strand.
CGTCATTTTCCATCATGTAAAAATGAATGTGAAAAAAACGATACACTAAAAATGTATAGATCCCTAGCTGAAAATATCCATGCCAAAATGAACATACACCAGTTCAAAAGTAACACTTGATTATATTGAGTATTGTATATAATGATTAAGATTTTTTAAATTTTGATTGAGTCGATTTTAGTGACGCAGAAGCCGAGCTCAATGCGATTTACTTTGGGACTTTCACCCAGTGGCCCTGTGAGCGACACACATTGTGCCCCTCCTCAATAGTTCTCTGATTGATGACTGTGCCAGCGATGGGTATCTCCTTTTCCGATCACCTTTCCATTATCTTAAGCTTTGTCTCTTGGAAATGCCGCCTTGGTGATGTATTACCTTTGGTACTGCAAATGATTTCGATACCTTAACCTTTACTTCATGCTGAGGTCTGACTTACTTAAGATATCTTTAAAAAAAAAAAATAATGTATGGTCCTCTTTGTAGGCCTTGTTTAGCATTAAAGACAAAACAGGAGGTATGAAATCTTATATAAATTAAAATAAGGATTGATAAATTTTTTCCCACTTCTATTGGATTTAATTCTATTTTATTTATTTATTTATTTTTTTTTTTAAGACTAGTTTCAAATGTTCCTACATCATCAGCTCTAAAACTTAAAATTTCTAAAACCAGATCTAAAAAATTTCTCACTCTAAATTATATACCTAGCACTCCTACCAAACTCTTTCCAGGTTTCCTAATATGCATTATGTTAGACACAAAGGGTATATAAGGAAATTGTATGAAGACAAAGAAATTTGATAACAATTTTGAAATTGAATATTCTACGATTATGAAGTATAACGGACGTAGGATAGCTCAGCAGGAAATCGGAACAACCTCCAAGGGGCACGCTTAGCCTTTATAAAACGGGTACGCTTAACTAGGGAACTGAAAGTGATTCAGGGCAAATCACCTTAATAAAGAAAAAAAAATCCGAAAAATCTTTAGGGTTTATCAGTAAAATCACTAGTTATGGTCATAGTTAAGGGAACTTGCAAATTTAAAAGGGAATATCGTTGATGCAGTTTGTAATATGACATCTTTGGTTTTATACTTAGATTCTCAAAAGTTTATTCTATTGAATGTAAAATTGACAAATACACTTAAGCTTCCTTTTAAATAAATTTTTATATTTTTTTTAAAAAAAGCTAAAAATACAAAAAGTATTAATTAATGAACAACTAGCACTATAAAAATAATCTAAATACTAACAGAACTCGTTCTAACAAAAAAGTAAAATATATATAATATTTCAAAACACAATCACTCACAAACTTTTAAGTTTTAGTTTAGAAAACCATGATGAAATGATAAAAATAATGGGGCCAAATTTTTGTAGTATATTTTGCCTTATTGTGTTTATTTTTTTTCTAATACTGTTTTCTTCACTTCCGTTTTGATTTTAGCATTATCAGACATATTTCCTGCTTACGTATTATGCATAAATAATATATATCCATTATTTCCTCGTCGTAGGTACTTCATCTTCTGTGCCCGTCATCCAATGTATATATAGAGATATACTTGCAGAATACATAGCTGATTCACCTCCTTATGTTAATATAGAGAACATTCTTAATATAGGCAGTATAGAAAAAGAAAATTATATTTACCTATTTTGATTTTCAGTAGCTAAGATATACACTGTTTCCGATATGATACCATCCCATACCAATTGACTGGCTACTTGCTCTGTCGTTATTATTGGAATATTAATTTTCTTTATGGATATGAGTTATAATTATTCGTATTTATCTCTATGTTGTTTGTATGTATATATTATTAATTTTATTTATTGACTTTGAATTAAGTAAAATTATGCATTTAAATACAGATTTTAATAATGTATACTTTGTATTATAGTGGGAGTAATAATTTGTTTATAATGCAAACTTTAATAAGATTTGCGGTTAGCGACTCACAAGAAGCAAACATTTTTATATCTTGAAACATATGTAAAAGAACATGTTCTTTAACAAATAAAGTTATTATTATTAATATTATGAGTAGACAGTCAATGGCTGGTTTCAGTTACAAAAGCATTACGAAATATAATGATTGTAATACAAAAAGGTGTTTCGTCACAGATATTCATTAATTTTCTTGCTTCTTATTAATTCATTTTGAAGTAACTTTATATGAATTTAGAGTGTTCTTTTTTTGTTTGTTTCTGTCACTATTTCTACAAAGAGAGGATAAGTTTTCAGTAACCACTTAACAAAAGATTGGGTTAGAGGGGGTTGTTTTTTTAAGCCATCAATTGTGATTGCAATCATAGTTATAGTTTAAAGTTTATGGCCGACAAGTTATTCAATATAGTGCTCATATTTTCCAACTACAGGTGAAATTCATCTTAATAGTTGGAGGGAACCATTTTTCAAAAATTTTCTTACGTAAATCATTCCACCCGCGCATTGGACAAGCTGTTTCTTAGATGATATATACCTATTTACATTTAAATAAACAAAAACTTATAAAATATGGATATCGAAGTGGAGAGGGGCGTATAAAAGCCAGCTGTTTCCCCTTGCTTTGTTGTCTCTTTTAGCCACTTTTTCTGGAATACGTTTCTTAACTGAGTGGAACAGGTAGTATCTCTTACTTTACACTCGGTGGCCCATTATGTGACCTTTAACTTCTTCGATAAATCCTCTCTTCCATGTTTACTATACTGAGATAAGTTGAGGTTTTTGTCAGATATATGTTACAAGGGGTGAAAAAAAAAATATTCTTTACTTCTCTTTATCCCTATGGACCTTCCTTCCACAACAACTAGAAATATAAAAATAATTTGAATACTAACACAACTCGGTCTAACAAAAAAGTTGAATATATATTTTAAAAAACAATTACTCGATGCGCACATTCAAAAACTTTTTGGTGCCTTATTAGTTTAGAAAACTGTTAGAGTACAATTTATAGCCGCACTTTTCGATTTTTCTACATTAAAAGTGACAGCATACAATTTGGTAATCATCCCTACGAAAAAATTAATGATTTAAAAGAAACCGAAATGTATTTATTGTAAATTATCTTCTTTTGATATTTCAGAACAGAAGTAGCCGTCCGCGAAGTATAGAGCATAACTATATTAACTAGTAATGGTCACTTAAGTTACTTAAGATTAAACATGACCATTACTAGGAAAGGATGTAGTATTTAAGTTTTAAAATGACATATTATAATGAAAATTCTAATGTTTTATTTTTTAGCAGAAAGAACGTTGGTAGCACCAAAGGAAATTGAAACGGATAGAGGTAATATAACTCATATCTCGTATTTTTTACACCGGCCATGGTCAGTTCAAAATTATTGTTAATTAAAATCAGATAGTCCAGCATAATAGAGCTTGTATGGAAGCCTTAATTCTATTTTTAAAAAAAGCTATATAACTGAAAAACTAAAAATTAATAAAGCAGTTTCACTATAATTCCTTAAGAATCCTCACTTTTAAAAACGATCATACTAAAAGAAAGAGGTATTTGGGGCACTATTTGATGAAACAATATCCTAATCGTTTCTGGAAACGGATAGCACCCTCCTTTCATAGTTAATTAAATCTTAAACCCTTTTTAGAATTATTTTTTCTGATGATATCACAAATAAGTGGATTAAACCCTTAATATTGCGAAAACTGTATTAGCCTGCCAGTAAGTGGTCAGGTGACCATAGTGATTTACCCTATCTAACAATAAGACTACATCTGGACAAACTTCTCACTTAGAACCCACGCACTAAAGTGACATGAAACTGCTCATTATTCGCGAATACTTAAACTTGTACTGGAAAGACGTTCTGAGCATCCAATTAATTGAAAATGTTGACAGGAATTAGGACATGCGGAGTTGTGCTTTAGGAATTCCCCAAACCATCCAACTCATCTCGCATTCTTCTTTCCATCCCAAGATCCTTCATTAATTCCTCGATTTTCTTTATTGTATTACAAATAAACATCTCCATGATCTAAATGTGCCAGAGGTTGCAGCATTGGCCGCTCTACCTATCCTCTAAACAATGGACTTAACACCCACTCGAATCTACTAGTATCCTAACTTGCTTTCAGTTCGATCTCCAACAAAATAAAAGAAAAGAAGATGGTCTAGAGACCTGTAGGTTACCTATACGCTTTACATATCATTGACGTGTTACATTTTTTTGTAAATATTATGACAAGGAAGAATACTTTATTGATAGAATTCAGTTATTTGTAAATATATTTATATTTTGTTATTTGGGTCACATAAATAATATTTTTTTAAATATTACCATTTTATTGGATAAATATTACGACATGCCTAACTCAAAGGCAGTATGTAATGTATATATGACAATGAATTCATTTACACATTATGTGCAATGAAGATAAATAAAAAAAAAAAATATTAAAAAAACCCTGCAACTATATAAGATATGAAATAAAATAAAATAGAATAATAATAGTGGAAATTAAATAAATTAATTTAAAAAACAAAATAAAATATAATAGAACCAAGCATACGTTATATACAAGCATGCCTGGAAATCCAGCTTGTTCCCTACTATTTAGAGGGCAAACCAAAGCCAAAGAGATCCCAACTCTTCTCTCTCAGATAAATCACTAGTGTCAAAATCCAGTGGAGGTTGAGAGGGAGTGCTCAGAATTGAGAACTTTTAAATACTGTTGTACATTTAAGTTCTGGGGATGGTAAGTATAAAATTAAATTAAAAAACAAACAAAAAAAAAACAAAAGTAGATTAAATTGACAAAAAATATTTCGGTAACGGTTCGGATCGGCGACACCAACCCCTAAATCCGCTCAGAATACCTTTTATCGATTCTAACCTTGTTCCGATTTATTTCGATGTTCTAGTCGCTGCTTTTAGAGGGGAAAGGTTATTCTCCTACATTTACTGAGAAACTCTAAATCCCTGTTCAAAGGAATATTAACTTCTGTTGACCTTCTAATATTAAAATGAGAAATAAGGAAATATTAAAGTGGAAATAAGGAAATATCGAAATATAACACACTAAATCAATTTTGAATTAATATTAATTTAATCAACAATTAATATACTACTGAACCGCCAGTAAAGTTAATTCCTCATGAACTTTCTGTCAGAGAAGTGAAAATAACAAATTATAAATATAAAAAAGACAGAATCCTTAAGTATTTATTTGGCATAACTCCTATTTATTTAACATTTGTAGCTACATGTTTCGGAGATAATGTTTCATCATCAGGCTTCTAATTTTTACTAAAAACACATTAATCTATAACATTATACCATTAGTTCTACAATTATATAGTAATATGTCATTTACCTCTTAATCTGTGATTATTTTCACATTGTCAATTCTCCATGTTATAAGCCATTATATAATATAAGACAGAATCGTAGTTGAAAGTGATGATGTTAATTTCTGCTATATTTTCTCATGGGAAGTGGAAATAAGAAAACATAAAAAACCTGTGATATACTTTCTCACATTTATTTATAAACTGATATGTTTTATTGAATTAATTATACAATCTGTCTCACTTTAGCACAAAAAGTAATATGGATGACAAAGAATCCATTCACAAAATATGTATACTGAAATTTTATCACTGAAATTGAAACAACAAATACAAATATATAAAACACCAAATCCATGTACAAATAAATCTTGTTAAGTTTCATAACACTTTTACAAGTTGTAAATTTTATCACTTAAATTGATAGAACAAATATAAATATGTAAAACACCAAATCCATGTACAAATTAATCTTCTTAAGTTGTATAACACTTTTACACATAAGATTAGATCAATAAGAAAACATGAATTCATAAAACACTTAATCCTTTATGAAACTCATTTTGTGAACTTCTGTTTCACTTATTTACATTTAAGAAGTCTAAATATCAATATAACAAACTAAACAACACAATCCAAGTTGAAACTGTAGAAGTGATTGTTTACATGTGAGGTTATAGGAATGAACTATCGAAAAATGTAAACATGTAGTGAAGCGTAAGGATCGAACTGGTCGGTGTAGCGCGGGTCAACCTAGTTTGGTGGTGTCGCCGATCCGAACCGTTACCAATATTTCTATATTTTCAGCTTTAATAAAATAATTATTTTTGATTAAGCAAATAGTTTTAATTCTTCAACTATTCTAATTTCAAACACAATAAAAATTAACTTCACGTATACTAATGACACTTATATGTTATTGGTAAATTATGATCCATTTATTGTCTCCTAGAAACTCCAATCCCATATTACCAACCTTTAAGAATGGTGTTAAAAATAAAGAATTAAAATAAATCCAGACAACTCCAATCAAATAACCTTTACCTTTCTTCGTAAATCTACCACTTCCTGTACTACATTATTCTTTTATAACATTCCTCTGATTCCTGTTGAGCAGATCCACTATCTAGGATTCTAACTGGAGAAGCATTTAACTTGAAATTCACATGCAAGTCTAAAACGACAAGAAACTGCTCGACGTTACAGATTACTTCAACTAGATAAACGTTTTCAAACCTCCCGATATACTTTAAAAGACTAGTGTACATGACAGTTATCAGATCTATTTAAGAATATGGAGTTAAGGTTTGGGGCTCCACTAACATACCTAATTCATCTCATATCCAATCCTTGCAATCCAAAATCCTTAATGCTCCTTACTATGCCACAAATAGACTTGTCGATATAGATCTTACGATTGCCTCGGGACTTTCTCAAATAGTACTTTAATTGAAATGTTACTACTTGGGTAGTTGTTTCACAACCAATTCATGTTATTATCACATTTACTGGATTTTTTTTTTCTACAGTTGTAATTAAGTACAGTTCCACATTTCAATAATTATATCACATTAAAAAAATACTACATAAATCAGTTCCATTGAAAACTGTGTTAATTTGTGAAAATAGAAATAATCTTTGTCCCTCAGTAGTCAGTAATGATTTTTCTACCCAAGGCAAATTAACGGTCTGATGATTGGAATGGCTCGTTAAGAATCCCTTTCACTCTGCCAATAATCAAATTTACTAATCCTGTGGAGGGATTGGTGATGAGGAAAATGGCTACATTTTATTTACTAAAAAAATTAGACTGGAGGATTTCAGATCTGATTGCATGTTAAAAAAGGACAAATTATTAAAAGTGAATATTTTAAATGTAAATAAGTGAAACATTAATTTATTATATATTTTTGTGAACACTCAGTAATCCGTTATTCGGCTCTTTCCGGTCTCTTGATAATTGATAATTCAATATAGACACTTGATTCTTTCACAGTAGTACACATCTTCGTGGAGTTTTCTCAGCACAGGAGAGATATGGATAAATAGTGTACGACGTCAGCCCTGTTAGTCATAGGGAAATAGTTAACAGTATATTTGTACTATTATCAAATTCTATATAGTATTGGACTATATAATTTAATTTCATGTATATTATTTTATTTATTGAATCATTTATTTTTTTAAATATTATTTCAATATTTTTATTTGGTTGATATTCATATAATTTAGAAGGGACATTGATGTTAATTTTTTTTGTCGACAGTTTAAAAATATAATATGGTAATTTTAACATTGCTATTATTGTTATAATTCAGATAGTAAAATTAACATCAAATATAAGGGGAATACTAACAATCAGCAGTTTTTTCAAACCATATGACAACTATATGAACTCCCCGTCAAAAGTATTGCAAAACCCATAATGCTCGAGATTTTTCTGGTTTTACCTTTATCTATACTTGTTTCATATTAATATTAATATTATTTATTAAACTTGAGATATTAAGAATTAGACATATCAATGTTTTTCCCAGTTGGTAACAAACGATGGAATTTTAGATTATTTTTTCGAATTTCCTTTAGTCCATGTTTATCATTCGTTTCGTTATTTACAAGTATGCCAAGACTAGTGGAAGCAGTCATTCAACCCATAGGGGACAATATGTCTTATTAAATATAAAATAAAAGTGCTTTTTTTATAAATTTATTGAAATTTACAACTTTATAAAATATATACAACAAGTAAATGTGTTGAAAGTAAATACAATGGCATGTAAATAACATGTGAAGAACTATTCACTAGTAGCACTTTAATAAATTCTACACTAAAAGGTCTCTAGGCCATCTTGTTTTCAGACGCCTCGGAGGATTATCAGGAATGGAATAGGAAGCAAGTTGGGAGACTAGTGGATTGGAGTGGTTATGGAGCTTACTGTGGAAGGATAGGTATCTGGTTTGGGCTAAATCAGCAACATGTGGGACATTAAGATCTTTATGGATAAGTTTATTTTTAACAAAGTAAGGAGCATTAAGGATTTTTCGGAGGATTTTGGATTGTAAGGATTGGATGCGAGAAGAATTAGAAGGTTTAGTTGAGCCCCAGAGCTCAACTCCGTATGTCCAAATAGGTCAGACAACTGTCATGTAAATGAGTCTTTTGTAGAAAATCGGGAGTTTTGAACGTCTGCATAGTAAATGGTGAAGAAGTCGAAAACGACGAGCAGTTTCCTGTCGTTTAAGTCTTGTATGAGGATTCCAAGTTAAACGTTTGTCCAGCTGAAGTCCTAGATATCGGATCTGTTCAACAGGGATCAGTGGAATAAAAATATAAGTTTAAATGTTAAAATTGGAAAAAATGAAAATTTTAAAAAGTAAGTTTTCTAACTTTTTTGTTTATTGTAATGTTGTAATTTATTTTAATGAAAATTGTTTATGTCTAGTTAAGGAATGTTTAATATAGACTTCAGAACCTTTCTTTATTTTGAAAAAAAAAATACGATTTTATATAATTCAAATATTTCAAAGTGTTTCATTACTTTTGACGGTAGTTTTTTACTACTATAGGATTCACTTGACAAACGTTTAAAGTTTCCGGTAAATTACAAAAGGCTCATTTACTTAACTGTATGACCTATTGGACATACGGATTTGAACTTTAGGATTACACTAAACCCTCCATTTCCCCTAGTATCCAATCCTACAATCCATAATCTTTCTTGAAATCCTCAATGCTTCTTATTATGTAGAAAATTATCCATAATGGTCTAAATGTTCAATATGTTGAAGAATCGGCCCAAACCAGATACCTATCCCTCCATACCCACTCGAATCCATTTTCCTCCAAAATTGCTTCCTACTAAATTCACGATAATCTTCTGAGGCATCTAAAAAATAAAACCTGAATCATGACCCAGGAATCTTATGATGTAAAATTTATCGAAGTTCGAACAACAGTAGTTTCTTTAGAGGTGATTGTAATCATTTTTCCACATATTTAACTTATTTTTATATCGTTTATAGTTTTAAATATCAACAAATAAATTTTTAAAAACTCTATTCGTTTTTATAACAAATCACTGATTTATCACTAACATGTGGAGGGTGTGCCTGGTCTAGAGTTCTTCAGTTTCAGTATAAAATAGAAATTTTCACTAACCTTTTTGGGTTTCGAAAGAACATCATGTTGACTCGGACAAAATAATAATATCTTCTAATAATGATTTTTTAAACAAATATCACTCCATTCTAAACTCTAAATACTATACCACCTCTCCTACGCTTTAAAAATTGCGTATTTACGTTATAAGGTAAAACTCCTTTTCTCCAGCCACTGCAGAATTTCAGTGACGTAGAAATATATGCTCTATACCATTCAAGATGAAGGGGTGATATAATTCATTTCACGCCTCTCTGCGCTATACGCGAGATTTGTTGGTTTAGTTGGACCCTATATTTAACTCTAAGCTTATCATTTACGTTAATAAAGTTTACAACAGCTAATGTCTATAAATATCTATGAGTTATTTCAAAATTAAATTATTAGTTTCCCGTTTTTTATTTCTAATATTAATAATTATTTTTAAAGTTAAAAATACAATTATACGTTATATAAAATATACACTCATCCTAGTAAACCGCAAAACACACCAGACCTGTCTATCTACTAATGCAGGGACAAGCCAGGTACAGAGAGGTCCCAGCTCTTCTCTCTCACCTGCTTCACTGGTGTGAAAAAAACAAAAAAAAAAACAGTGGAGGCTGAATGAGAGAGCTGTGGTACAGTCACTCAGGGCTTGAGTAAAGAAACTGACCAGTGCCAGAACTCCAACATAAATAAATTTTTACAAAAGATCTCGGGGCCAGTTCCGTTTTAATCTGCGAGTACAACCCCACTCGCAGATTAAAACATAATGACTGATGTGTGAAACTGGATAATGAATGAGCCAGATGGTTGGGGTGCTAGGAAAGGTTGCAATGGAATTTCAAAAATTTAATGGGTATGAGGTCGAGGAAGTTAGGTATTTTTCAAAATAGAAACATATCTAGCAATCTTAAAATCAGGGTATATCAAACGATCCTTCAGCCGGTTGTTAAGTACGGGAGTGAGACATGGACCCTTACATCACATGACGAGAAATTATTAAACATGTGGGAAAGAAAAATCCTTCGAAAAATACATGGTCCAACCAAGTATAGACTGAATCTCTTGCGAATGAGAACAAATGAGGAACTGAAAACTCTATATGCTGCTCCAGATATTGTAGCCAATATAAAAAGAGGCAGAATTAGATGGCTAGGGCATTTGCAAAGAATAGAGGTAAGTAGGCTCCCTAAAGTGATGTTGGAGGGGCACCCGGGTGGAATGAGAATGAGAGGAAGGCCTTGACTTCGTTGGCTTGAAGATGTAGAGGACGATCTTCGGACTCTGGGTGTGAGAGGATGGAGAAGGGTTGCCGAAGAAAGGTTTGAATGGCAGAGAATTGTTGAGGAGGCCAGGGTTCTACAAGGACCATAGGCGCCATAAGATGATGATGGTTTTTATTATTTATGCATCGCATCGTTCTTTTCTGTTCTATTTTTATATTCATTCTCCTTTTTATTTATTTATTATTTTATATAATGTGTGAATATAATCATATAACCATAGTACTTATTACCCCAAATTCGTAGAAGATTGTAATAATTACTCAATAAAGGTTAAAAAATAAAAAAAAATTGTTGATCCAATGGGTCCTGTTTTTTGTTATTAAAATAGAATATCTTATAGATAAACATACTTGATAAGACAGTTGATAGAATATATATTATGATACTCCTGTATTCACCACACGACTTATAGTCCCTGAAACTTATGGAGGTATAGTGAATCCTGACAGGAGAGTTATTGCCAAAATTAAATATTTGAAAAACAAGCAGACTTTTAGAAATGAAAGGATCAGAGACCGATTTTTACTCCGTTGAAGGCAATACTGGAATCCAGCCAGCTAATTTTCCAGACTTGTTTTTCGTCTGAATAAAGAGTGAAATACTATGTGCTCGTTCAAGGATGAGTTGTAACATAAACAAATAATTTAGATTTATGTAATAATTTTATTAAAAATATGAGCGTTCGCAGATAATGAACAATAATTAAATAAATATCTTAATTACTGAAATAATATTATAATTACAGAAATCTAAGTATCAGCCAGCAAAAGCAAAGAATAATGTAAAAAGTAATCTTCATGGAAATGGAAATGAAGAAATATTAATTTACAAGTTAATAAAATATTTATTTGAAATCACATTAAGTATAAAACAAAATTAACAAGCCTTTATTAAAATATAATAAATATTATTAAATGTCAATGTTAATAATCAATTTTGTTTCTTTTTTTTCTTCTTACAGTAACCTTCTAAGAGTGACGTGTGTTAAATATTTGCACAATGCATCTAACAGATTAAATGTATCTGTTATGTTTTTTATTTATTTTACGTAATATTGACAAATCAGAAACAATTTATTTTTTATTTTAAAATAAATATTAAATCGATACGATGAATAATATTGTATAAGAAAAACTATAAATAAAATAAATCACTTTTCACTTATCACTAAAAAGTAAACTAAAACTAGTTTGTTTAGAAATACTGAATTCGATGATAATGAGCTTTAATGTCGTTTCATTATTTATGATGATGCCTTCAAAAATGTATTGTAAACACTAAATTATGGATAAATAAACCTTAAATATAAAAAAAAATATTCTTTATGGAAATAAAGTAATATTAATTTACAATAAGTTAATAAAATATTTATTAAATATCATACTTATCATAAAATAAAATTACCAAGCGTTAATTAAAAATATAATAAATATTATTAATTGCTAATAGTAATTATTTGATTTTTTTTCCCGTTTTTTTTCCCGTTTTTTTTTTTTTTTTTTTTTTTTTTTTTTTTTTTTTTTTTTTTTTTTTTTTTTTTTTTTCCTCATAGAGTAGTTCTCCAAGAGTGGCATTTATTTAATTATTTTGTATACGCACTATGCATCAAGCATATTACATGTATCTATTATGTTTTTCATTTATTTTGTATAATATTGACAAATTAGAAACGATTTATTTTTGATTTTAAGATAAATATAAAGTCAATAAAATGAATAATATTGTATATAAAAAAAAAAAAAAAAATGGAAATTCCTAGCTTAATACTAAAAATTAAATACTAAACAAACCAAAACAAAACTTTAGCGTTCGGCTTCACGCGTTTGTCACAGTAGCATGTGGCCGAATCAGTCAAATGAAATCCGTTTCGGTCAAGAATTCTGCCGCGAATATATGCGATATCTAGAATAAAATAGTGTATAGGCCGTCCTTTAGTTGTTATTTGCCATTTTTGATTCCGAACATTTATTAAATAAATTATATTTAAAATTAAATGAACAGACTACTTCAACATTTACTAGAAAAACATTCAAAGCTCCCAATTAATTACAAAAGACTCATATACATGACTGTGATTAGACCTATTTGGACGTACGGAGTTGAACTTTGGGGCTCCACTAAACCATCCAATTCATCTCGTATTCAATCCTTACAATCCAAAATCCTTCGAGAAATCCTCAATGCTCCTTACTTTGTCACCAATAAACTTATCCATAAAGATCTTAATGTTCTATATGTTGCTGATTTAGCCCACACCAGATACCTGTCCTTTCATAGTAAGCTCCATAATCACTCAAATCCGTTAGTTTCTCAACTTGCTTCCCACTCCATTCCTGATAATCCTCCGAGGCGTCTGAATCGAAGATGGCCTTGAGACCTTCTAGTGTAGAATTTTTAATAAAGTGCTACTGATGAGTAGTTCTTTTCAAGTTTTAACATGTTATTGTGATCGTTGTCAATTCATTTACTTGATGTATATATTTTGTACAGTTGTAAATTTCAATTAATGTATATATATTAAAAAAATAGCATATAATAAATGATTCCATTATTATTAATGATTCTGTATTTTAACGAAAAACATATATAACTAAAATACGTTAAATTCATGAAATGATCAAAAGAAATAGATTATCCAATTAGATTCAAATACATGGGAATCACATTGGGAAAATGAAAAATAAAAAAAAACAAACATCACTGCAATATTTAACTTCTTCAGCTGTGGCAACACTGAGTCACTGGCGCCTACCTCTCATTTTTACGTGGTTAAATTAAATATATTTACAAAAAAAGTTGTATGTAATACTTTCATAATAGTAGAAAATCGTCAAAATTATAAGTTTCATAATTTATTGAATTTTATCCATTAAAAATACATTAATAAAAAAAAATTATTCAACAATTTCGATAAAGTCTTTAATTAAAATATGTGTTTTATATATATATATATATATATATATATATTACTTTACACAATTTAATAACAATATATTTGTTTATTGGGCGTTGTGTAAATAAGGTAAAACAATTAAAACAATAACCTTTGGCGAACTTCATCATCCCCAACCTCCAATTCGGGTATCACGTTAATTTCTCAAACTACTCGGTATAGCGGAGAGACGAAACAATTGATTACAGATAAAATGCATAAGAAATGATTAAATTCAAAATTAATTCAACGTAAATATTTCAAAATCATCCTATGTATTATATAATTTCAATTATGATTATGAAATTTATAAAAAAATATCAATAAAATAAAATAATTAATGACAATACAATTCTAAAACTTCCTCAAAATAAAAACTGTCAGTAGTCGGAAATTGAACTTGTATTAATTAGTGAATGAGTTGTCCATATACAGCTTTTGGCCTGGCTTTACCTTGACAATGAGACTAACAACGCCTCCTCCCAAACCAAACTGTTTTTCGGTTTGCTCCGCAATTTCGGTGGATTATCCAAGGTACATCATGGAATTTTACACAATACCACTTTGTCCGCAAATAACAAAATTCTTTTGTTCCCATGGGTAAGGTTTCCTCTTGTATATTGCTTCATGCACAATTTCCCCTTGAAGGGGATCATTTGTTCATCCACACATATTTCCCTTTCCAATGTTATGTTTCGGCAGTGGGAAAGTACAGTATTTATCAAAGGTCTGACCTTTATGAATTTGCCAGTGTTACCCTGTGGTAACACATAACAGGTAACAATATTATAAATAAAATGTAAATTGGTTCATAGTTGGAAAAATCGATTTACCGACTTTGTCGAGGAGAATGCACTTATACCAAGTTAAAAATCCCAATATAGCCTTATCCTCGGAAATCTGAGGATACCCATCATAACATGAAGGGCTATGAGTTAAAGGATTTCTTTGGAATCGCAGAACTTGTAGGACCATACTCGTTTCTGTAAAGCGTACATATTACCAAGCGGAAGCCGTTGGGTGCTTTTGTCCACTATTGTAGACATCACATTTCCCCTCTCTACTACACTTGTATAATAATATCTATAGTCCAAAAAACTTCTTTATAAACTAAAATATACATCATTGAATAAAACTTCGTATTGATTATTGCACAAAAATGCATTTTTAACAATAAAAACAACAAATCCTTTCCTTATCACTAAGGCGTTCCGGCCAGGCTGTGATTCCTACAACTTAAAATTACTATTTGCAACATGTTTCAGCTAAACCACTGCCAGGGTCAGCACTAGCTATTCTAATGAGGTATCAACTAACACTAGATATCATATGCTGAAATAATTCAATGTATAGAAGAAAAAAATGACGTCAAAGTTGGGTTCTATAATTGTGGACGCGGTTACTGAAATGAATAAAAGTTTTACTTTAGAAGGGATCTTCTTTTCTGATGCCTCGGAGTATTATTGGGAAATGAGTGCCAGGAAAGTTGGAAGACTAGTGGATAAGAGTTTACTCGTAAAGAGTATAGAGTTTACTACGAAAGGATAGGTTTTGGGCCAAATCAACGCATATGGATAAGATATTTATGGATAAGATTTTAAGGATCGAATACGAGAAGAATTGGAATATTTAGTGGGTCCCCAAAGCTCAACTCCGTATGTTCAAATGGGTGTAATTACTGTCATATAAATAAGTCTTTTGTAGTTTATTGGAAGCTTTGAACGGTAGTTATGTAAATCTTGGAATTTCTCGTCTTTTAAGGTGGCTATGTACAGACTGAAATTAAAAATAAAACTAAGAAATTAGATTACTTATTTGAAATTAGATAAAAAACATTTTTATTATAATGAGGAGTTTAAAAAAAAATTCTACAAAACGGACAAAACGGAAAATTGACTCTTGGGATGGGTAACCAAACAGAATAGATTTCAAGCCAAAAAAAAACTACAAAAGTAATTTATGTATCTTTAGTGGGGTTAAGGTTCAAGTTACGTAAAAAAGTGGAAGCATAGAATCAATGTTACCCGGATCTCTTGAAATGATGTGTGAAACTGCCGGCGGGTGTTAGTTTTCAATAGACAGGGGTGAAAAACTGCAAATTTGAGCCTGCCTGTGTGTGACGAACGTTTTTTATGCAAACTGTACCACCCTTTTGGGAAGTTCTAGACTTCCCTTTATTTTTTAATGCCAGTCTTTTTAATCTTTTAACTGTCAGATGTTATTACGTAAACGAGAACCACGAAATACTTAATTTATTTTTTAATACAAGCAATTACAATCATTAACATAAAGTATTAATTATTTAACTTAATTTTATTCCCATAACTGGAACTGTGAGTGGAGAAAAACTAAAATAAATAAATCACATTGATTATTAGGCTTTAACTATAATGATTCTTGTAATTTTAAAATTATGTACGTTATAAAAACAATAAATAAAAAATAAAATTAAAGAAAGAAAGAAATAGGTGAATACCAATCAGGCTTTAGACAAGGAAGATCATGTATTGAACAAATTTTCAATTCGAAAACACTAATTAGGTTTAAAACAAAATAAATGTTTCTAAACCAGAAGGGAAAAAAATCAAAATATGGAAAAGAAGGAGAGAAAAATATTAAGGAAAACATTGGGACCAAGAAAGACTGAAGAAGGTTTTAAACTAAAAAGTAATACGGAAATATATAGGTTGACGTTTTGTGGGCATTTGATCAGAAAGGAAGAAAGAAGACTGACAAAGAAAATTTTCCAGCACACCCTCCAAAAACAGAAAAAGAATACATGGATAAGGATGGTAAAGGAGGATATGAGGGTGGCAAATGTGCAGTGGAATTCAATGTGGGATAGAAACAAAGTTTCGGACAGTAGTCAACAGGATCAAACTTCCAGAAATGGTTAAAACACAAATTAATAGACGGTGGTCAGATGAAAGAAGAAAACATCGGGCAGAGGTAATGGAGAGATATTGGAAAGAACGGAAGAGCAAGGAATAAATTGTTTAACGTGGTCCGCAGATGGCCGAACTCGTAAGAAGTGGAAGAAATAGATAAATAAATAAAATTTTCTTTTACTTAAAGGTTAGTTAGTTAGTTAGTTAGTTCTAAAATCTGCAGCACCAATCCTGTAAAACATCATGGAAAATAAAAAAAATTAAAAATTGCATATCTAACTATTAAATACCGTCTAAATTTGATTTATATAAGATAAGGGATGATAAAATTAAGGGCTATTGTTTGAATTTCTAAAAGAATTTTCAGGTTTCCCCTTGTAAGAATATTCTTTTTTTCATTGTCATTCTTACAGGTGAGTTATTTCCCATAATTAATCATTACAACGTTTTCATTTAATATAGCAATATATATATTTTTAAAGAACTGTCAATTTTATCAAACTCAATAATCATAAATAAGGCGATAGTGGCCTGCGAAATGGGATACGAGGTAGATTTATTATGAAAGTTTTCGATAGTAAATCTAAGCAATCTCAACTAGAATGAAAACTTTGATATAACTAGCAATAATTTTTCGTTCTAGCAATAAAAGAATAGTTTACGTATAAATAAAAATCGATTTCAAGGTGTGTCCTTAGTACAGAAAAAAATCAATTTCTCCCTGACTGGGGAACAAAATAGATCAGGTATATGTCCATCTATAAATTATTGCTTTTCCTAATTTTTAGAATTAAAGAGATCAAATTACTCAAATTAATAATTAAATTAAGTCAACGAATAATTATTTTTAGAAATAAATAAGGTTGCGAGAAAATAAGGGTTTCAAATGTTTTTGTTTTTTTTATTCGATCCAATATAGCTCATAACCTATAGGTCTTAGCGGTAAGAAATAACAAAAAATATTTTATATTGAATTTCTTATCTGAAAACGTCGGTAAATTTTCGATCCGAGCAGCACTAACACAGCTACAGCGTGCCAAAAGGTTACATTTTTAAGGGTACACCACCCAAAAATACCTATGCAAAATTTAGAAAATTTTATTGTTCCTTTTTAGCTATTTATGGCCTTAGCTGACTGAAAACTTCGTATGTAGTAGAATTTAAGAAATTTTGAACCATTTATTTATTTAATTAATTTATAATATAGGATTGAGTAATTTAAAATAAACATTATTATTGATTTTTATTTTATTTCAATCCATCATTATTGATTTATGCATTTTTTATTATTTATTTTTAATTAGAGTTTTTCCTATCATTCGTTTTATACGAATGGATGTTTTTAAAAAAAAAACTATATTGATATTGATGTAATTCAAAAGGAAGAATTTAGTTCAAATATAAGCTGAATAATAAATATAAATAACTAGATCAGTTACCTTTTTTTTTCTATCACTCTACATTTAAGTAAAAAAAAAAAAAATAAAATAATTACTGGAGTATGACAAATTATGGACAATATAGTGATTATAGACCATTTGGGTTGCTTGAAAACATACTCACCTAATAAAAAACAAATATAAACAAAATAAATTTTATCAGAGATAAGAAAATTATTACTATATTAAAATAAAATTTGTATTACAATTATAAAATAAAAAAGAGATCTGAATATTCGGAATGAAGTCAGTTTGCGTATGTTATCGGCGGCACTTACTGAGCCTCCATTGGGTTAAGTGACAAGAGAGTAGCTAGGTAGCTAGGATCTCCTGGAGTCTAGCTTAACCACTCACACAGCCTAATCAGCAACATATTAAACATTAAGACCTTCATGAATAGGTTTATTGAATTAGGAGCATTGAGGGTTTACCTAAGGATTTTATATAGTAAGGATTGGATTCGTGAAGAGTTGAAAGGTTTAGTGGAGCCCCAAAACTCAACTCCTTATTTCCAAAAGTCGTTTGTAATTTATTGGACGCTTGTCTAGTAAATATTGAAACGACGAGCAGTTTCTTGCCTTTTAGGTCTCGTATAAGGATTCCAAGTAAGTCGTTTGTCCAGATGATATCATAGGTAGCGGATCTGTTCAACGGTGATCAGTGGAATATTATTAAAGAATACTGTAGGAAAGGGAGTCGAAGGTTTGCGACGAAGGGTAAAGGTTATTTGATTTGTTTGGATTTATTTTAATTCTCCATTTTTGACACCATTCATGAAGGTTTGTGTATGAGATTGGAGTGATTGAGATGCGATGAAAGGATCATTATTCGCTGATTGACACACATGTGTCATCAGCGTGAATGGTGATGACGGTTCAAGGATGAGTCAGGATGTCAGCTGAATAAACAAAAATTGTAATGAAAAGAATAAAATTAAAGATTAGATCATTTTTGTTTTATCCCAAACAGTTAATTTTAATAATTACGATGGATTAAATGATGAAAAAAAAAGTGTATATGATTTTAAAATATTCATATTTACTTATTAGCCTATTTTGATATCTAGAAATTAAGATTGATAAACTTACATTAAAAAAATTCCTTTAATAATGTCATTTACGCTATTTATTGGGAAAAAATCCCCTCGGAGGAACGACCCGTTGAATTAATGTTTCTTTATGAGTGTACAAAATAGATTAATCTATATCTAATAGAATATGTCTCGGAAACCAAGAGAATGTTTAATATAAGTCACATATAACAGAATGCTGTCCTGAGCAAATAGCAGATACTTGACTACACCATATAGAATAATCAATTTCACCAGATACTTTAATAATTTCTGGTCTATGGAAAACATACTCATAATTAGATGAACTTAAAGGGTATAATTATCAACATTTGACGGTTGATAATTGTTAGGGTTTTATCAATCCCTTTACGGGCCCACATACACAAGAAATAAAGTAATGTTATGTAGCGATTTGGGATAGTTATGGGGAGAAAAATATCGATTATTGATATCGAAGATACTTTGAGCCCTGAATATCGAATTACGATATATCGGTGACCAAAATTATCAATATACCGGATACATCGTAATATTTTTTTAAAATGAAATATCATTTTAAATATTCCAATCACGTTACCATGATAATACTGTATTTATTATTTGATCGTTTCAATTCATAATAAACTACTTTTAAATTGTAGACATTTGGAATAATTGTGTTCCTGTTTACGTTTTAAGATAAATTTAGGTAACAACATCGAACTACTACTCCTCAAAATTCGCCTAGTAAAAATTTATTGTTTTATATAGGGCTGTACTCTCTTAGTATATTAAAAAAAAAATGGGCCAAACTAGACCATAAAAACTAGTTGTAACACATGTGTCATCAACGTAAGTGGTGAGGACAGTGGTAAGATGAGTTGGGATGTCAATTTTCAAATTATTTCCAAAAGTTACAATTTCTTATAATACCTTAACGCTCACCGTTTTTAGGAAAAAAAAAAAAAAAAAAAAAAACAATCCACAAAACTGCAAATATTATAAAAACTTGAAGCTTTAACCAGCCTTCGAATGGTATGTTGAAATTAATGATTGTTGATTTTATGGAAAAATGTACTTTTAATGCTGGAAAAACATGACGTTTGGCATACAAATCAGGTACTTGGTTGTGGGGGTCATTTATTACCTTCCATTCGAGTAAAGTGAATAAGGTCGGTGTACATAGGGTTATATCTATTGCTGTGAATGATCCATTTTTAGGGCATAGGTGTGTCATCGATCCTGTGTTAAGCAGCAACAAGTCGAAATTATCTTGGATTCGTTTAATTATGTTTCCTCGTGAGTTGTTCGCTCTATTTCCCCAGCTTTTGTGAAGTGCGTTTACGTCACCAAGGATAATAAAAGGCTGTGGGAGCTTATTGATAAGTTTTGTTAAATCATATTCATTAATAGGTTCGGTGGGTGGTAGATAGATGTTGCAGATATTTATTTTTATGTTCGTATTAACTGTTGTGGTAATTGCTTGAATGGGAGTATCTATTTTTATTTCCTTTGCGATTAAATTGTTGTGTATTGCCGTTAAGACTCCGCCACAGGCTCGGTTATCTGTTATTTTATCGGTTCTAAATATTTGGTAATTCTTGATTTTAAATTTACTGTGCGGTTTTAGATGTGTTTCTTGAAGGCAAATTATTCCAGGTTGATGTTCTGTTATGAGTAGCTTCAATTCTTCATATTGTGAGGTTGTCCCGTTAAGGTTCCATTGGATAACATTTGTGTAGTTATTCATGAGATTTGGATAAGATAATTGTAAAACATTATATATTTTTTTCTACTACCCATGTAGTTATATATGTTTAGGAATTTAGTGTATCTTGGCATACAATGATAATAAAAATAAAAAAAACAGAAAAACAAAAAATAAAAATAAAAAATAAAAAATAATAGGTTATACATTCTAGAACATATTACATCATTAATCCTTATGCATTTATTATTCTGTTTCAATTTATTTAATATCCATATCATTGTTTGTTTTAGCACTGTTATATTAAAAATTTATTATTTTCTGTCTTGTAAATTTCCTATATGGACTAATAATTCTTATTACGTTAATTTTATGAGTTTTTAGAGATATAAATGCATTTGGACTATAATTAATTATCATAATATGATTATATATATCATTATTTGTTTTTATGACATAGAATAATATATTTTTAGATCTATTGCGTTGATGAATGAATCTATTATATATGTGTTTATATATTGTGTATTTAATAAGTTGGAGTGGGTTAAACAATGAATTAGAGGGTTGTTTATTTTCGTTATGATAGCTAGCGGGCTTGTTATTGTTTGTGGTTAGAAGGGAACTACTCGGACTAGGATGTTGTAGTTAGAAAATTTTTATGATTTTAATTAGAATCTTTAACTTAATTTTATTTAATTTGTTTATCTTTATTTTCCTCAGATCATTATTCTTATTTTCTCTACTTGGCAGTAATTTTCTATCTGGGTGTAGATGGCTTTCGGCTGATATTTGTTAGTTATTATTTTTAGTCCTTTTTGTTTTCTGAGTAAACTATTACTGATTCGTGGGATGATATTTGAAAATGTCATTTTATAAAGTGAGGGTAAAATGTAAAAGAAAAAGTCATACAAGAATAAATTGATAAAGGATAATTTAATAAATAAAAGGATTAAATAGATTAGGATATATTTATAGTATTGTAGTTTTGAGATAATGATAATATTAATTTTTATCATGTGATTTAATGTAAATTTAAATTATTAATAGATATTAGTTTTAATACTAATTGCTATCCATTTTTTCTATACTCGGATTTCGAATCGTAGGTTTGGTTCGAGACTTACTTCTCGATTTTCTTTCTCTAACTATAGTCCACCCGCCCTGTGGGTCATCTTGGCGACCGAAGGGGGGAGGGGGGGAGGCCATTCGTTAGAGTTTTTCTTTTTCCGAAGGTGAAACCTTCGGTTTAATGGGGGTTTCCGGAATTTTTTGCAGAATTTTGCCCGGAAGGGTTAAAGGGAGTTAAGGGGGGGAGTGGGTTGGTTACCCGGGATGTGGAAGGGGACGGGTGGGGGATGGGTTGAGGGAGTGGAGTGGGAGGTGGGAGTGTGGAGGGGGAATCTCGGATATCATTCATATTCGAGTGTCCAATAGGTAAAGGTTTGTCGTTAGTAACTGGCTCTAACGTTTTTTTTAAAATAGAGCGATCATCTCTTAAATCGTCTGTTTGTACACTAACTGATACTTTTGTTTTTTACAATATTGGAAAAACTTACATGCATTGTTATTGGATGTAGTACTTCATATTTTTTTTTTTGCGGCTAGATAAGTAATTTTTTCACCATCTTGGATGCTTTTAATTTCTTTTCTTTTAAAAAAATAGGACAATTTTTCGAAAAAGAGTCGTGTTGACCCTGGCAATTTACACATTTTATGGGACTATTACATTCAACCCCTTCATGTTTAAGTTTACCACAGTACCTGCACAGTGGCTCTTTTTTGCAGAACGTTTTTGTATGACCAAACTTAAGACATACATAACAACGCGTTGGGTTTGAAATAAATTGCTTAACAGTGATATTGTAGAAGCCTATTTTTATTTCTGTGGGGACAGTAGGATTATTGAAAGTAATGAGGTAAAACCGATTAAAAAAAAAAAATTGAACAAAATTATTTCATTTCACAACCGATTCTTTTTTAAAAAAATTAAGAAAAACTGTCAATAAAGTGGTGCCAGATCTAGGGAGTCCATTATTTTATCAGATTTTAAAATATTCAATAACAAAAAAAATCCGGAAATTGAACTTAGTTTTGGAATTCCAGGCCTCAAATATTTATATATTGTTATTTTTATTACCTAACGTGAAAAAATTTATCAGTAGTTAACAAAATTACTTTTAATTTTGATTTTTTGATTTATATCTTGGCATATAAAAGTATTTTGGGTGGGAGCAGGAGAGGAGCAGTGGTTGGCTCAATTTTGTTACCTTAATTTATTTTTATAAATAAATAGGAACACAATTATTTTAAATTTTTGAAATTTAAAAGTAGTTTATTATGAATTAAACAGTAGACATTATGTACATATGCTTAGATGTCAATATTATGTGGAAAGAAATTTAATTCCCACCTATCGTGATCACTGGATTGTTGGAAAAGTATCTATCCCAAATTTTTTTCTAATTAATTTATTCCTTGTTGGTGATGGTTCGCCCTGGTCCAGGAAATGATCGCTCTGAGGCAATGGAGTGAAAACATTAGCAACACATTTCCAAGACAACTTACATAAAATCGAAAAAGTTGCATTAAAAATTAAAAACGTTCTCTTATTTAAACCACTTTTATAAGGTCTTGTCACTTTTTTTTCTTAAAGTAGTTGTATGTTGTATTTTTATAATATATGGAGAGAACGATATATCGTAAGGTACGTATCGATATGAAAATATCGGATTATTGGAAGAAATATATCGATATATTGTGTATCGATACTCATACCTTTCTATGAGAATTCATGAGGCGTCAACGTCAATGGGGAAGGGATTTTTTTTTTAAAAGTAATTTTATCAGATGTGGTCGATTACTCAAAATAAGAATAGGTTAATACATTAATATTAATATTTTGAAATCATATAAACTATAAATAACTGTTTTAACAGTAAAAGAATCTGTTACTAACAGTAACTGGTAGGAGTTACACGAAAAAGACCAAATTTCTTTATAAGATTCATTTTTGGAATCTCCAGGTGCTCTCTCATCTCTTGCTGGTATTCTGATTTAAGGTGGCTTTATCCAAGATTTCGGAGACAATAGTTTCGTGGTTCCTTTCTATTCCAATCCTTAAACTCCAAAAAACCTTTGTACATTTACGAAATCCTGCCCTTCGTTCTTCCATTCTTCTGTTGGATACCAGATCTTAGTCCATTGATTTGTTTATCCCTTCTCATCGAACTGCTTCCTTTGAAAAATCCTTTATTAATCGCGCAGCTTTATTTTGAAATTCCATACCCATTTCGATCCGCAATGCTTCTTCTCTCATTTCCTTTAAAGATAATTTATTCATCCACCTCCTCAATTATCGTTCTTCCGAAATTATGTAATAATATATTAGTGTAAGAATAGTTATTTTTATTTTTATACAAATTTATATTTTTATTTTTATTTTATATACCCGAAGATTGGTTTTAAATTTAAAATTCCACTGCATATATTTAAAAATATATAATTTATATTCTATATAAGTTTCTGTCTGATATGTACCCTATAATAAAAATGCCAGACAATAATACCTTTTGATTGTACTTTCATGTTAATCTTAGAGAACAAGGTGTCCCAGAATAAAGATTATTTTTCATTTTCATTTTCATTTTTTTTTTCAAAATACTAGATTTTAACTCACAAAATAGATTTACAACCGGTCGCTATAAGAATAGGAGATTCTGAGCAACCTTTTCATGGAAACAATTAAACCATGAGTATAGACTTTGATATAAAAGCTTTTAATAACTTGAAAGTTTCTTTCGTCCTATAAAAGCTTAAGGGATAGGCTCTCACAATTAGAGGTCTTCTTCTAATTGAAAATTTTAGCGGGGCCTAACTTTCCGAGGTGGAATAGCTAATGATCCAACTTTAATAAAAGTATATAAAGAATCCTACTTTATTCTGAGCCCTTTTAACCACCGTCATTAAAAAAGTTATAAATATCGTCCACAAACCAATAAAGACCTTTATTTACTGATGACTTCACTACTTTTATTGCGGGCGGCATACACTATGATTCCTTCTTTTGATTCAACGGAGCACTATTGTTGCTAGCTGGATCAGGATTATTATCCTTTTACTCTGGACTGGGGATAGAATATCAGTTGAAGTAGTCGATATTGAAATTTTATGATATATAAAAATAGGACGATATTCATATAAACTGGATTCGGATATAAGTACTAAATAATATAAGTAAAATAATTTATATTGGGTACAGTAGGCAAGCGTCCAAAGCTCCCAGTCTTGATAGACTTGACCCGGCGTTGGTCGCTAGGTGAGCATTTCCCTCACCCTTCTAAAAAATATTTAATAAGTCTGTCATAACTTAACTTTCATCGCTGTCCCTCAGTATAGCTGAGTTTAGGACATTTGCGAATAAGAATATTTGGTTTCTAAGTAAAGCGGATGCAGGTGGCCTGGAAATTGGGAGATGTTTAATGAAATTTGCGGGAAATAAGGGATATTCGTGACATTTTACATTTCTTTTGATTGATTAGTGAATATTTGGGTTCAAAATGAATCCCGTACAAGTTACCTTTGGGAAGGTCAAGACACAACTGAAATGTGTCACTGTTCCTGCTTCCACCGTTCGCCATCTGATCTATGGAAGAATGAAACATAACGCAAGTTTGCGGCCGCCCACTGAGATATCTGTATGTAACTTTTACTGTTGCAAGGCAAACCAGAAACGATCATTATTCTGAAATAAAACGTAGAATGAATTTTTTTGAGTTGTGTCACTTTTCTTGCCCATGAGCGATATTATTTTTTTAACATTGGTACATATGTTGGCACTGAATACAGAGGAATGAATTTAATATTTCAATAGCTTTCCGTTTATCGGTTGTTCTTTTCTTATCTTCCTCTGTCGCATTCACATCGCTTTCGAAAATAGAACCTAGGAATAATTGATTAGATAGAGTATAATAGAATTGGTTGACGTAAATATTGATAAACATTCAATTATCCCCGTTTTAGTTTTAATGATTTAATAACAAAGCTGTTCTATTTATTTCATTTATTTACTTATTTTTAGATGTCGTTTACTGCGTAATTAGCAGAAGCACCATCTCTATCTTCTATTTAAACAAACTATTTTACAAACACCAATAACTCATAGCATTTATCTGAGTCATATTAACAACATTAAAGAATCATGAATCATCTTTGGCATTCGTGGATGGTCGATTAAGTGCAAAAATCATGTTTAAGGAAAAATCAATTTTTTCCACAATGTTTCCGAATAATTAGTAATTATCTCTGAAATATCTTCATATATACAAATAAAGAGAGATAAGAAAATCATCCTGGTGATTCCAAAAATTCACGTACACGCTTAACAAACAAAATGCACTTAACTGACTTTTCACAAGTGCCACAGATATTTCTTCCTAAATCCACCTGCTTATTATAATATATATATATATATATATATATATATATATATATATATATATATATATTTGTTCCAATTAAAGAATTTAAACACTATTTATTTTTAAGAAGATTGCAATTAAAGATTTGTTTTATTTTCAAGATTGCAAAATACTAAATCAAATTTCAATATAAGTATTCATTAAGAATATTTTCTTAGAAAGTATATGTAAAATGGATACTTGAAACTACTCGATAAAAAACCCACATAATAACAAGAAACTATAAATAAACTACAAATATTGTTTTTATCTAATTGGATGAAGTTTTCTTTGAATATTTTATCATTGTTAAAAAAGCCATTTCGGGAAATTATTAAATCGTGAAGAATATTTATTTTTCCATAAAGTATGCTCTTGTTGGAATAGAGCATAATAATGGCCGAATAAATAACATGAATCAACTAATTTTTACATGGATATCTTTGGCTGGGAGTCTATAGTTTTTTGATGTGTTTTTTTCAAATTAAAGATGTAATATTTTGCCAAAATCTACCTCTGTTGCTGCTCGGATCGAACATTTGGAGAAAATTCTTGAATTGTTGGATAAAAAGCAAAGTTGAGAAGATAACTTGTAAGTAATTAGTTGATAAATCGTCGTGAATTGTATTTATATTATTTTTGAATCATTTACTAGGAATCTGAATTTTTAAATATTCCAGATTCTTGTTCTTGGCTGCTCGAGGCAATAAAAAATAGATCTGGTATAGGTGTGCCCTAGGAATTAAAAGAAAAAAAAATGTAAAAAGTGAAATGTTTTAATTTGTAGTGAGCATACTACATAAAATTGAATAGAAATAGAAGAAAATGATCTAGCTGATGAATAACACATTATTATGTAAATAGTGAAATATTTAATTTTTGTTTGGTTATGTTTTTTGTAGTTTTTTTTTTTTTTTTAGAATAAATATCTTTTTAAATCTTGTAAAAATATATTCTTAATCCTTATGCTACATACTACAATTATTGATGCGTATTGATGACATTTATTAACCATTTTATATTAGCAACACTGCATTTTTTATGAAAATCAAAGAAGTGAGGGAAATGCTCACCTAGCGACTGACGGTGTATCAGATCGGCTAGCGACCAACGCTGAGTTAATTACATGACAGTAATTAGACCAATTTGGACATACGTAGTTGAGCTTTGTGACTCCTCCAAACCTTCCAATTCCTCTCGTATCCAATCCTTACAATCCAAAATCCTCCGTAAAATTCACAATGCTCCTTACTATGTCACAGACAAACTTATAAATAAAGATCTTAATGTTTCATATGTTGCTGATTTGGCCCAAATCAGATACCCACCCTTTCACCACAAACTCCATAATCATTTAAATCCACTAGTCTCCCATCATAATTCACAATTTTTTTTTTTTTAATTAAAAGTTTAATTTATCATCTCGTCATTACCGTCTACTTCAACATTCAATAGACAAGCGTTCAAAGCTCCCATTAACTTAAAAAAGACTTATTTACATGGCAGTAATTAGACCTATTTTGGCATACAGAGCTTTGGTGCTCCACTAAACCTCCCGATTCTTCTCGTGTGCAATTTTTACAATCCAAAATCCTTCTTAAAATCCCAAACATTCTGAATATTCCTTAGTTTGTCGCAAACATATTTATCCATAAAGATCTTAATGTTGTATATGTTGCTGATTTGCTGATTATTGCCCAAACCAATCCTATCATATCAATCCTTTCATAGTAAACTCCATAACCACTTGAATCCTCTAGTCTCCCAACATGCTTCACACCCAATTCCCGATAACCCTCTGAGGCGTCTGAAAAGAAGATGGCCAAGAGACTAGAGTGTTACTAGTGAGTAGTTCTTTACATGTTACTGATATGTCATTGTAATCATTATTCTCAAATTTACTTATCGTATAAAGTTGTAAATAACAATAAATGGTTAATAATATATTTTAAAAAATATTGGGAACAAGTTTACCAACTAAATTAAAGGCATTTGAAATTCTTTTGTAAGACGGATTTCAGTGTTAAATTTAATGACATGACTAAAATAAAATAATATCACATTAAGATTTACTAAAAATGAAGATGAGTAAATAAAGTAAAATAATATATATATATATATATATATATATATATATATATATATATATATATATATATATATATATATTTGTTAGAGTATATTGAAATGTTGAAATAAATAGAATAAACGTAAACATGCCTAAATTACCACTGCGCTTTATTGATATCGAGTAAACTGAACGATTGACAAATTGCATAAATTTTCTCTTAAATAATTCTGTAAGCAGTCGTGTGACTTGATTGCAGGCAGTTTTTGGTAAAATAAACTTCAAACGAGCCCAGAAATGAGAATGAGAAACGGACAGTAAAAAAAATTACAGTGGGCCAAAAAGTATTGTTATATTTTAATTTTTCGATTAAAATTTAGTAAAAAAGAAAAAGTTGTTACAAATGTCTTAACTTTTACTAGCATTATTCAAAAGAATCGACAATATGAAATATTGTTAATTGTAAAGTTTATATTTCATTGGTTATAATCAATGGCAGTTTTTTAATTATGTTATCACAAATTTTAATAATTTCAATATGAACTAGACACAAATAGGAGGGATGGCAGTGTTTTAAATTGTTTTATCACCAGCTCAGTGTTATTAAAATTGTGATAACCCAAATTTTGTATTATTAAGGATCCTCTTTGAATAATTAAATAGATTCAATAATGGGGTTCCCCTTCAACCCCAATCCAAAAATAAAGATTAAAAAAAAATTATTCTTAAAACAGTGGTAAAATCACACTCTGTCGCTTCTTCTTGTACATTTTCAGAGGTTATATCAACACAAACTCCAACGCACAGACTCAAAACAACAAAAACAGTAGTTTTTATTATTATATACGAGTTTATAGAAAGAAACCGTTTTTTAGTTGTATCCGAAAAAAAAAAACATCTGTTTGCCAAATCTGCATAAATAAACATTTGGTATTTTGAAAGAGCATAATGTTTCAGATGAAAACAAGTAGAATATTTTGGTTTCTAGTGGTGGCCAATATGATGGGGGAAAAACAAACACTGCATTTGAATTGAGCCGTGTGAGGCAAATAATGGGATTCGGAGGGTAAATCGTTTTAAAGTGGAACTGCATGTAGTAGAGTGATGTTGGAAATACGCAATTAATTGAAGGTAGGAAGGATACATTTATGTTGACATTTTGAATTTAACTTGAACAACTGTCATAGGTGATAGGATGAGAAAATATGGAAATCGTTTATCATTTATTATCAATCATTATAACGATACGTAACACCAATTAAACAAAGTTGAGAGTCCGAAAAAAAAATTCTTCTTAGTAAAATATTGTGTTGGGGAAAAGTAACTTCGTTTATTTGCTTATAAAAAATAATTAAATTCTATGAGTTTCAAACACCGATCAGTAATTTCAACGCCGTTTGGTGTTTCGGGATAACTTTAGTAATAGTCCAGGACACGACGACACTAAACATGTCATAATAGGTCTCCCAAAAACCAAAACCTATCTGAAAGGTCATCAATTTTTGTGTATGAGAAACTACTGTTGCCGTTTCCAAACACGGGCCAAGATGGCGGCAGTAAGTAGAAAAAGGTCCCAAAGGCCACTTTCAGAGAACAACTGCTGAACATATTTTCTCAACGAATCTAAATGTTTTTGGAATGCTGAATCCGAATCTGAAGTTGGTACCACGGCAGCTATCGGCTTCATACCCAAAATCACAACAAAAAAAAAGTCTAAAATACCTGGTTTTTACCCATAAAACGACAACTAAGCATTTTTCAAAGAACGTTTCCGTATATTGATTGTATCTGGTACCAGTATCTAGGAAATAAAAAAATATATTCAGAAATCGGATCATTATTCGCGAAGTTATAGTCTTTGGAACATTGTAGAGATTAGCTAACTTGCGCAAAAAAAAAAGAAAAATTCTTTTTTTTTATCATAAAACTGGTTAAATTTACTATTACAATCTGTATATACAGGGTGTCCCGAATTTAAATGGCAAACCTTTAGGAACTTATTTGCTCGTTTTTGCTTCATTTTAGAGTAAAAAAAAAAAAAAAAAAAAAAAAAGAAACAAAACAAGTTTTCATTTTTATACTTATTTATTTACATTTATATTTATGTTATATTCTTTTTAATGTAAATATTGCTCAAAATGGTCCTCTTGCACCAATGCAAGCATTAAATCTAGCACTCACTTGATAAATTGCAGATAAACATTGTTCTGATGATATTTGGTGCACTGCATCTATGATTCGGTCTCTTAATTGCTCTCTTGAGTTGATTGACACCGAATAAACTTTCTGCTTCAAGGTTCTCCATACGAAGAAATCCATGGGGGTCATATATGGTGATCTGGGTGGCCAAGGTACTACTCCTCCACGTCCAAATCCATCGTTGTGGATAATTTATATCCAGCTAAGCTCGAGCAACTCTGCTATAATGAGCTGGACAAACATCGAGTTGGAACCACATTTCAATCCGCTGCTGTAAGGGAATGTCATCTAAATAATTAGAAAAGTCGTTCTCCAAAAAATGTTTAAATCTGATACCATTCAATCTTTCAGGTATAAAATATGGTCCCACCAGTAATCCTTTCCAAATTTCAAGCCAAACGTAAATAGCAAATTCATGCTGAAACCTATTCTCTCTAATAGCTCTGGAATTTTCAAGAACCCATACATGATAATTTATTTGATTAAAAATTCCTGCTCTTGTAAAGGTAGCTTCACCGGTCCATATAATTTTTAATGGAAATTAAAATACTATCGCGAATTTTGTCAAGAAACCAGTTATAAATTCAATCGCTTGACATAATCTTGAGGTAATAAGTTCTGAACTTTTTGAAGATGGTATGGGTAGCGATTATCACCTTTCAAAGTTCGCCATATGCTAATGCAGCAGATGCTCTTCGGATGCTAGTCTCAGGATTGTTATCGAAGTGGCGTTGGACACAATCTGCTCTTATTGCTGCCTGGAATTGGTCGCCTTCATTACTTATTAAGAATGACCCAGTCTCTATTAAAAGTTAACGAAAAGACTCGTCGAACGAAGTCTGATTTAGGAATTATAATCCTGAAGGAAGCCAAAAGTGTAAACAAATAAAAGAATGTAAAGGATTTCATTAAGTGTTAACATATCTCACTGCCTAGCCTGACGAACTTTGAAAGGTGATAATCGCTACCTGTAACATTTTTGTTTTGTTTCTTTTTTTGCGATTTTCTCTAAAACTAAGCAAGAACGAGGAAATCTCTAAGGGACTTTTTGTCTTAGTTTTTCGGTCCCCTATAAGTTCCCTATAATAAATCCAAATATTCTCTTCCCCAAGCTCAGCTGTATAAAGGAGTACGCTTCTTGAATGGATAATAATCATAATAATAAAGAAATTTATTCCAATGAAATTTAACTAGTTACAATTAGTTAAGGCAGGATTACTTTCATTTCCTGAAAATATACTGTGCAGTAATAGACTATGTAGGTCGACTAACAATAGCGATTTTCTAAGTCTTTTAATCTTTAAAGCTGAACTGTTTTTATAATTAGAGAAGTGGATGACTGAGAGCTAAGCCGGCAGAGAGTAGGTTTCCTGACGCTGACGAATGACGACTGCTCCAGCAAAAGACTTAAAATTTCCTTCAAGCCTCAACAATACTTTATATAATAGCACGGTTAGAGAACATCACTCCTCTAACTCCCACTCATAATTTTGAATTTAATCTAAGGAAATAGACGCTGTCTACCCTTATACACTTCCACCTCGGAATTCAACATCATGAAAATGTGACTCATTGAATCTGTTAAGAAGACGTATTCCTATTAATTCAACAGTAATTTGCTTTAATTATAATATTTAAATTTATAAGTCGTTTATAAAAGACTACTTCAACATTTACTAGAAAAACGTTCAAAGCTCCCAATTAATTACAAAAGACTCCTATACATGACTGTGATTAGACCTATTTGGATGTACGGAGTTGAGCTTTGGAGCTCCACTCAACCATCCAATTCATCGCGTATTCAATCCTTACAATCCAAAATCCTTTGTAAAATCCTCAATGCTTCTTACTTTGTCACCAATAAACTTATCCATAAAGACCTTAATGTTCCATATGTTGCTGATTTAGCCCACACCAGATACCTATCCTTTCATAGTATGCTCCATAATCACTCAAATCCGTTCGTTTCTCGACTTGCTTCCCACTCCATTCCTGATAATCCTCCGAGGCGTCTGATGAGTAGTTCTTTTCAAGTTTAAACATGTTATTATAATCGTTGTCAATACATTTACTTGATGTATATATTTTGTACAGTTGTAAATTTAAATAAATAAATAAATAAATAAATATATATATATATATATATATATATATATATATATATATATATATATATATATATATATGTGTGTGTGTGTGTGTGTGTATATAAATTAATAAGTCTTACTACTGACGTATTTTCTGCAGATTGTGAGGCGATTCGGATTGAGGAATTCTCTTTTAGTGACCAAAAAAGTGTAATCGTTACTGATAAACGATAAACTAGACTTTTTGCTCTATAAAAATTTAATTTTTTTTTTTAGATTAAAAATTGCATATATAGTTAATTGCAGAACTGAGTCAATGTACCGATTTTTTTTATCACAGCAGTGCGTCGATTATGCTAATGAATGCCTTGCCGAGTCCGGATACTGAAATATTATTATGCACAAAGTAAAGTTGTGAATACAGTGAAACTTCTATAAAAAAAAAAAAAAAAAAAAAAAAAAAAAAAAATAACTAAATAAAAAAATATATATATATATATATATATATATATATATATATATATATATATATATATATATATATATATATATATATATATTTCTTTTCTTCAAATCCGAATTTCTCAGTCCGGATAATTGGAGTTTGAATGATTTGCTTTGTCCTCCAGGGAAGGAACAACATGGTGTCATTTTGATATTTTTTGCAACTAGTTTCGCAAAAAACTGAATTGAAGCATTAGTGTTTTAAGTCAATGGCATGTAAGGCAACAACTAGCATGTAAGGCAACAAGTAGAAAAAAATAACTCGCCAAATTTGGTCAAGTAAATGTATTTTTTTTTTTTAAGCTTTAATACTTTTGTTAGTCAAAAGAGGTTTTTCAACTACACAGCAAACATGTTGGCTATTTATAACTACATTATCTATTAGACTGAGTAATAAACAATAGAACATTGATTTTCTGTAGTAATCCCGACAATTACAGACATGCTTACACATGAAAGCAAAACCGCATATAAAAACGGTGCAAAAATGAGTCAAACAATATTAATTATTTCAAGGTTTTGAAACTTACAAGGGGACGTTTGCAGTTCTAACTCACATATTTGAATACCGATTTTTGTGTGGGTAGCAGGGACCTATAATAGTGCAAAACTAGAGTTATAGCCACCAATGAGCATTAGAAGCCGAGAAAAAAAATAAAATATGAAAATCACATTTTATTTTTTTTCTCAGCTCTCAGTCAAAATAGAGAAATGATTCTTTCACGTATAATTGCAGTTATGTATGTTATTAGATATAAAAATACTTTTGTTATGCTCAAGACACTATGCAATTTGACACTATTTTTAGGGTGATCAAAAATGACAAATTTCCAAGGAAATCCGCTGTAAATCAGTGGAAACTTTTTTTCATGAACAACTGACCTCAAATATAGATTTAACGCACCATAAAACCATTGTATGTGAAATGTTTTCAAAATCAAAAATACTGATTTTTTACCCCTTTGAGGAGGTTAAAATTTTGAGGTTGAGATTTCATCAACAATTTCTAACGGCCGTTACATCTGCTGCGTTCAACCGATTACAACAGTAATAGCATCACTAGAATCAGCATTCATTCTGCTTTTTATCCATGCGTATAACATTGGATTTACTCCCGATTTTAGTGTACAAAAACTGATGTGAATGAAAAAAATCCAAGGTCAGCTATAACTTAGCTGGGTATTTCAATAAGGGGAAATCCTGCAACCTCCGGAATTGGGCTAAACTATGCAGTTTTAAGGCTTCCAGATGACTTTAAAATTTCGTCTTAATCGGTTGCGAAATATGTGAGATAGCGCAAATTATTTACATTGTTTCAGAAATTGACAGCCTTGACTTATAAAATCCTACAAAATTTTAAAGTTAAACAATTTTGTGGATTTCGACAAAATTAAGTTTCTACGTGTTTTTTAAGATGAGGAATTTGAAAATAATATCAGTTTTTAGTTTAAAAATTTTCCTTACCTATATTATATAAATAAGACGTTTTAAAATGACATATTTTTATTTCAAATTGCATAGAAATCCTAAGATTGATGAATAATCTAAAATTAATATCAGGTTTTGGTTACAAAATATGTATATATTTTTGAAATGGTCTTATTTGAAATTTATTGTGTAAAAAATAAAATAATAATAGAAATAGATCATTTTAAAACGACTATATAACGAGATATACCAGGTTCCAACTGGTATTTGAGAATTTATTTCTCATTTTCAATTTAATAATTACAGACATAATGCTAATTGTTTTAGGGCATACATCTTATCTCAAGACATAGATATTAAATATTATAATTATACTTTATGTAATAAAACAATTGTTTTATGTAAATCAAATTATATTCACAATACATTATCTTGCCTTCTATTTCTAGGTCGTTTTATAAGCATTTTTTGTTAACTCTCTATATTTTTATTTTTAACATGTTATTTATCTACCATAATTCCTACTTACTATTTCCTTCAGTTACTAATTATTTTACTGTTTACTAGGTATCGAGATATATTTGAATTTTTACAAAATATTACATATTCATATTTAAACGTAAAGTTATATTTAAAAGGACCATGTACCTTATGTGGGGCAACGATTTTTATTTATAGGTATAAAGATATTAGCAGGGACATCTCTTGGCATCTCGATAGAAGCGTCCGGTATACAGCAACTGTCTAATACAAACCACTACGTTTAGACTTCGTTATTGTTTCTTTCACTGTGTGCCTAGTGTGAAATTTGAATGAAAGTGTTTCGCTTATCGCTCGCGTGAAAAATTTGAAGAAAACAAAATAGTAACTGAATAGGTCTCAATCGGGGAAAAATACTGTGAGTCGTAACGAAGAATATATTTTGCAGAGGTAAGCTAGTTTTTATTACTACAGTAAACATGTTAGTAATAATGACTAAAGTCAATGACAGAAGAACTGGAATAAAAATTTGTTTTTCTGATAAATATTAGATCATATTTTTTTTTCCCATAACTAAATGATATCTTATTGTTTTTACACCATAAAACAATTTCATAAACTTAATATATATATTTTTTTTTTTCATTTCATGAATATTTCTTCTTCATCTTTTCCTTCTTCTTTAAGCTATTTCTAGCGCAGAGGGATTCCAATGGAGGCAGTCAACCCGGTCCTGACAAATTCCCTTCTTATAAGCGAGTTTTCCCTCTACCTCTCCTATTATCCGGATATAGGATTATCCTATTATCCGGTCTTCATATAGAATCCTTGGACATCTAGAAGGCCTTCTGC
This sequence comes from Euschistus heros, assembly GCA_003667255.2. NCBI lineage: Eukaryota > Metazoa > Arthropoda > Insecta > Hemiptera > Pentatomidae > Euschistus > Euschistus heros. Next base: position 2,968,100 of record RCWM02000050.1, read on the forward strand.
CCAACAGTCGAGATTCCTTTATATATTTAAGTTGCCATTCGCCATCCATGCGACAAACATGCTCATAAGTGCAAGCTCTTGTTGTTCCCTTATGCTCACCTTCCGCAATTCGTTATAATTACCTCAATATCTATAGATTTTTCAATTATTTATAAAATAATATTTTGAAGGTATTGCCATTATTTAGTGCTTTATTAGTAAGGACATTTTCTTTATTTAATATTTTGATTATTAATATACTTAGACCGGGGAGAAATTTTATTATATAATTATAAAAAAAGAAATTAGATATAATTATTAAATTAAAAGTAAAGAATTAACGTCTTAAAACTGACTGAATTACTACGAAACACTTATAATTAATCAGGGTTTTTTTGTGAAAAAAAAATTAAATATGGACTGCTCAATTTATTTGTTTTTGTTTTTTTTTTTTAAACTAGATTTATTATACAGATCTTAATGTAAATTTTAAAACAGGCAAGGGGAGGACCCAGTCAGCCTCTTACGGATCTTTTTAGCAATATTGTAGTAGGTACGTAAAAAAAACTATTAGGCACATATTGTGCCGTTCCGTCTAACGAGCCCTAGAAGCCGAGAAAAAAATAATGAAATAATTTATTTTATATCACAAGTTTAAAAAGTTATATCGACAGCTTAAGAAATAATATCGACTTGATTCTTGTACCAAACGTTTTTATTTTTGAGTGTAGCATTAAGGAAAAATACAGCCGTTTCATAGAGTTTGGTTTACTTTAAAAAATTGCGAAAAAATTTCGTGAGAGACTGAGTGTGTCCTCCCCTCGTGAGTAGTACTTTTGAAAATCCGTAAATATCACTCGAAGTCACAGTTCATTTAATTTTACTGATTGTGGTTCTAGCAACATCTCTTGACCGGTAGTGCTCACTTAAACACGAGTGTAAACTATTTTGCGTCTTTTGTCTTCAGTACCACAAGCACTTGGTTGTAAGGCGGAACTTCTGAGACGTTTAGTTGAACTTTGAATCTTGAGTTCCTTGATCATAATAGGTCTTTGTAGTAAGGGCACAGTCGCCCCCTTTTGTCTAGTCATAGAGCAATCCACAACAAATGTTTTAAATTCCATTATTTATTACTATTTTGAATTATAACATTTTCTCAATTATTCCTTGTTTTATTTATGTGCTTATACAAGTACCATAAATTGTAATATTAAATTAACCACACCACGATTAATCATAGCTCAAATAAATGATTTCTACAGCATGAATTTATTTTTAGGATTAGCTTAAATTATTTATTAAGTTATGGACCAATTTTGTAGATGATTTTTTTTTTCCAGCAACGAGGCAGTTTAAATAAGAATAAAATATATAAGTTTTGTTTTTAATTATCGTGATTTATGTGACTACATTGAAGGAGTAGCAATTTGGCTGTCGAGCGCGAAAAATACTAGAAAAAAAAAGTTAAAGTTTTTTATTTTGTTTATTGTATCACTAAATACGGATTTTATTATTTGTATGTACATTTATGTTTTTTTAATTATTTGGATGTGCATTGTTATAGAAGGAAACAAATAACTGAAAAATTGGAGGAAATTTTATGATTTGGCTTACTTTTTTCAGGATGGAAGTTTGAATTCAAACTCTGAACTTTAGAAAACATATAAATCAATTGAGAGAAAAACCTCTTTCTAATTTTCTTTCAGAAAATTTTCCCGTTCAAATTCCATGAAACTAAAGGCATAACAGTACTAACAAAATTAATTGCAGTTTATTTCTGAATTTTATTTTTCAATGAGAATATCTACAGAACACACTTAAAAATATATATAAGAAACAATTAAAAATATTTTTCATTTTTTTGGAACGCTCAAGATTTTCGAGAGGACCCTTTTAAACTGCAGATTTATATATATATATATATATATATATATATATATATATATATATATATATATATATATATATATATATATATATAAATCTGAAGTTTAAAAGGGGCATCTCAAAACCATTAATCAGTATGTTTCAATGTTTTATAATAAAAATTATAATTTATTATTTTGTGCTATTCTGGGACACTGCAAAAATTAAGTGTAGAGACTTGTTCGAGTTTTTAAGAGTTCAAAGCAGCTTCAAACCCAGCCCTTCAACCCAGATCGAAAAAGTCCTTTCTCCAATTAGAGAGCGCTTAACTTTGGGCAACTTCAACCAACTTATTCATGTATATTAATCAGTATCTAAAAGTTTTATTTATTTTTTTCTACTTTCGTTTCGACAAATATTGCTATCTATCACAGTTAAGGGCAATATGTAAAACGTAATAAGTTTACATCCATGCCTTAAAATTCCTTTAAATGGGCAAATTAGAGTTATAAACATTAATATTCTATATAAAAGGAAAAAAAAAAAAATGTTTCATCAAGTACATGAAGCCCAACCACTAAAAACATTTATACTCTTTATTGCTAACCAAAAATTTATTTTCTCTTCAGAACGCTGATATGAACATATTTATCAATGATAAACCGTCTGAATTAAGGGTAAGTTATAATTTCAAAGGAATCCCGATCTGCAAAAATACTTTAGCTAGCAACATTCTAGTTAGATAACCCAAGTTACATGCCTACATTTATAATAAAATAACTCTATATATTTTTTATTTATTAATTTTAATATTAATTTTAGATATTAAAACAGAATTTACCACATTGCAAAACAAACTATACGAACATTTAAACAGATCAATACAAAATATGGGCACAGCAAATATTCTGAACATATCTCTGCCTTATTATATGTATTCAGTGAATTCACTTGTTATATTAAGCATGAAGTATAAATGAATTGAACAGTTGAAAAGTGAAGTTTAAAAAAAAAAAAATATTAAATATTTTAGAGGCAATATAAATAGAATCTCTTGGTGAAGAACTTATTTTTGTTTATTTATTAAAATTAATTAATTGTTTTTAAAAAAAATTAATTGTTATTAAAAAAATACATGGGATTATTTTTACAATACAAACAATTATTACTATAGAAAAACAGGTAATTGTTCGGATCAGTGACACCACCAAACTGGCTTGACCCGCGCTACACCGACCAGTTCGATCCTTACGCTTCACTTCATGTTTACATTTTTCGATTGTTCATTCCTATAACCTCACATGTAAACAATCACTTCTACAGTTTCAACTTGGATTGTGTTATTTAGTTTGTTATATTGATATTTAGACTTCTTAAATTTAAATAGGTGAAACAGAAGTTAACAACACGAGGATTAAGTGTTTTATCAATTCATGTTTTCTTATTTCATCTTATGTCTAAAAGTGTTACAAAACCTCAGAAGATTAATTTGTACATGAATTTGGTGTTCTACATATTTATATTTGTTCTTAATTCACTTATCTCACTTTATTTAAGTGATAAAATTTAAAACTTGTAAAAGTGTTACAAAACTAAACAAGATTTATTTGTACATGGATTTGGTGTTTTATATATTTTTATTTGTTGTTTCAATTTCAGTTATACAATTTTAGTATACATATTTAGTGAATGGATTCTTTGTCATCTATATCACTTTTTGTCCTAAAGTGAGACATATTGTATAATTAATTCAATAAAACATATCAGTTTATAAATAAATGTGAGAAAGTATATCACAGGTTTCATGTTTTCTTATCTTATTTCCACTTCCCTTAAGAAAATATAGCAGAAATTAACATCATCACTTTCAACTAGGATTCTGTCTTATATTATATAATGGCTTATAACATGGAGAATTGACAATGTGAAAATAATCACAGATTAAGAGGTAAGTGACACATTACTATATAACTGTAGAACTATTGGTATAATGTTATAGATTAATGTGTTTTTAAAAAAAATTAGAAGCCTGATGATGGAACATTGTCTCCGAAACATGTAGCTACAAATTTTAAATAAATAGGAGTTATGCCAAATAAATACTTAACTAATATTCTGTCTTTTTTCTTAGGATTCTGTCTTTTTTATATTTATAATTTGTTATTTTCACTTCTCTGACAGCTACAAATTTTAAATAAATAGGAGTTATGCCAAATAAATACTTAACTATATCTTCTGTCTTTTTTCTTAGGATTCTGTCTTTTTTATATTTATAAATTTCACCAGGAATTAACTTTACTGGTGGTTCAGTAGTATATTAATTGTTGATTAAATTAATAATAATTCAAAATTGATTTAGTGTCTTATATTTCGATATTTTCTTATTTCCACTTCATTATTTCCTTATTTCTCATTTTAATATTAGAAGGTAAACAGAAGTTAACATTACTTTGAACAGGGATTTAGAGTTTCTTAGTAAATGTAGGAGAATAACCTTTCCCCTCTAAAAGCAGCGACTAAAACATCGAAATAAGTCGGAACATGGTTAGAATCGATAAAAGGTATTCTGAGCGCGTGTAGGGGTTGGTGTCGCCGATCCGAACAATTACCGAAAACGAAAGGGTTGAGATATTGTTTCTGAATTTGGATTTAGTAATTGACAAGGAGGTTAATGATATTAGGTTAATTATTGCAAAATTATCAACAAATATATATATATATATATATATATATATATATATATATATATATATATATTTTTTTTTTTTTTTTTTTTTTTTTTTTTTTTTTTATTATATAACTAGAAAACATTTCATTGCCAATACCACATCCTCAAGCCCTACACATAGAATTCAAACATCTATTATGACTATCACAAAATTAAAAATTATAATTTATAAATAAATATACTACCTCAAATTATATTTCATGGAAAAGATTGATTCACAATATGCTTCGTCAATATATAATATCTTATCACAATAAACATTTTTAAAAATTATTTATTAGGTTGCAAATTATATTGTTAATGTCTGTATTTGCGAAACTAAATATAGATTACTTTATTTATATTAAATTGCTGTGGTAATATGTAAAGCATTTGTACATATATTAGAGTATATCACACTACAGTGTCTACATATAATATTTATATGTTAAGCTGTTATAGTTTTTATTTTCATTATTCATTTCAAACATTTAACCACCCCTATATTATATTATATAAATTCTCAGCGATCGGAAAATTTTCTTCTCTGAATGAATATATATCGAATGTGGTCAGGACCTGAAATGTCTTATGTTTTTTACACGGACAGTAGAAAAACTAATAAGTGCGGGATAAAGATAATATACAGTGAATGGTACGAGGTGGCTCAGCCAATCAAATTCAATTATTTATAATTAAATCACCTGATGCCTCCAAGCCTTTTACTGTCACGGCTTATTTTGGTCAGTTTAATTTAATATCTCGAGATGTTCACTTCTGCTAACGATTGTGTGGTGCGGTATTCGTTCAGGTTTAGTGTGGTGTTACAGTGCTTTGTGATTCAGTTGTGTCATAGTGTGTTTTATTGTGTTGTTATTTAATTTAATACTTCCGATTGTGATTCATTTCGAATAGGAATATCTTGAATCGGGAGGAAAGAAATACGGCGTCAGCAGCGGATGTAAGTTCTTAACTTTTTAATTGATGTATTGATTAAGATATTAGTTTAAATTAGAAAAGACAAAAATGTTTTGATTCTCAAAACCGATACGATATAATTTATATGAGAGCTAATTAATTAATTATTTAAAAATATTCAATAAATACCATATATAGTAAACTGCAAACAACATTTATTATCTATCACAAAATAATTTATTTATCACATTCTTCTTTAAGAAATAAATGTTTCAATATTGGAATCTAGCTAATCCGAACTAATTGTTGCTAAAAGGTTTTCAGATTAGCAAAAATTATTAAGGTATATTACAGAGGTTAGGGAAAAATTAATAAAACAAATCGGAATAAACGTTGTTTTTAACGCATGTAATAGTATATAATATATATTAAAATATTTTTCAAGTCCATCTATGGATTAAAATACATACAAACGTATATATACAAAAACAAACAAAAAAAAAATCACTAAAAGTACTTTTTTAAATTAAAGTTTTCTAATGTTTTTTTAAGCTTAATATAAAGCTATATATATATATATTGTTATTTATTTAATTCTGTATTCTTATTTTTTATTAATTTTAAACAGGCGATAAAATAGGTTTAAACGTTATTTATTTGTAAATATGCAAAATAGAAAAAAAAGTTCTGCTTACTTCCTTGTTCCGATTACTGGAGTGATCGGATTACCGATGTCCAGATTAGTTAGATTTCCTTGTCGCCCTGGTATTCATTTACTACTTAAATGTTTTTTTAAACTATTTACTTAACTCTGTGGATGGGTGTTAGCACAATTATCTCTTGGATTTTCTCTTATTAGCGTCTTCGAAAACCATTATGAACATATAATGAAATTTAATACAATCTTTATTCCCTGGTAACGAAAATCCCATACTTGCTAAAAAAAAAAATAAAAAAAGTTTAGTAAAATATTTTTATTGTCTGATTGCATTTAGTATTCAATTATCTGCTTTATTACTGAAGATAAAATGAATGTTAGTTCAAATGTTTTTTTTTTATTAGATTTTTTTAGTTTATAAATGTATTTCACGGATTCGAAAAACGGTTCAGGAATTTTTCGATAGCCATTTCAAGGAGTAGTTGCATAGCGTAAAGCAGCTGAAAGAAAGATAAGAAATGGCATTGCACTGAAGTGACTTATTTTTGATAATTAATTTTGTCTTATGTTAAAGGAAAATAGATTAATTTTTTTTCTATCGGTAATTGTTTTAACCACTTGGAGTTAGATTTTTAGCACCTCCTTGACTAACAAAGACGGGCGCCATACCTGTATTATATACATGTCAGAAAAGGCATAGATATATTAATTAGTATTTTTCATGAGTTTCTCTAAAAAAATAAAATAAAATATTTAAAAATAAACATACAAAGTTTATATAAACATATAAGCTATACAAAGTTATGCTTAAAACAAGTTCTATGAAAATCATAGAATTACTTCGATGATAAAATACAATTATTGCAAACATTTTTGGAATGCTGCAAAAAAATAAGCCGCCTACATATTTTACAATTCAAACGGGTTATTATCGTTTTCTTGTAACATAGTGACTAAAAAAAAAATTGAAGAGAAATAAATCAAAAAGTAAATAGATAATCATTAGAGTTCGAGAGTATCTGACACATACAAGTTCGGTGAATTTCAGTGCTTGCTTGAATTAAGTATACATTTAATTTGTATGTTACTTTAAATTACCAATAAATTAAAATTTTTGTGACGAATAATTTAAAATAAAATATTTAAAAAACTTGTGTGTATTTATGAGAAATAAACGACAGGATTAAAGAAAATTAAACAAACATTTCGGATACATATCTGATGGATACGCGCGTCTATGGGAAGGTTAATACACCCTATTAATAAGTATTTAAAAAAATATATTAACTTATAATTTATAAGCAAAATGTTATGTTATTTTCGTGGCACAAAGCAGCTAAAAAGTTTAAATACGGTCGATAGCAATTACTAACTGGAATATCACGCTTAATTAAAAAATAAAATATTTTTTTAATATTATTTATGTTAAACAGATAAGTCTAATTATATTAATTATTAACATTATTATATATTATATTATATTAATTATTATTATACTAATTATATTTAGTTCATAGATGGACTCGAAAAAATTTAAACAATCACTGATTCGAACTGAAATATCAAATTATTTCCTAAGATTATGAACTAAAGTCTCAAGAGATAAGGTCGATTTCCAATACCAAAGCAATCAACTGTTAGTGATTCGAGTCAACAAAAGGACTCACTTCAATCTAAACGCTTAAACGTTTAAATCATTACTAGTGATTAATAAGCTATTTTAAAATTTCGAATTAACAATGAATATCAACTAGATTTTATAGATTTAAGTAAAATAATCTTTATTCATTCTACTTTGTTTACTATACAGAAATTTTAATAATAATAATATAAATATAACAATATTTAATATTCTTTCTGAAGATGTTCCTGTTTGAAACAGTTTTAAGTCATCGAGAAAAATAAAACATACCAGAATTTAAACCAAAAAAAAAAAAAAAAAAAAAAAGGTTGTGGTCTATAATGTATTATTTATTTTATATTTTTGTATTTGATAAAATTTATCTTGGAGTTTATTTTTCTATAATCTTTGTAAGTGGTAGGCAGCATAAACATTTCCTAAATTCTTTTCTCTGAAACCAGAATAAAATAGTCCATTTTTAACAAATAAAGATGGTGTTATTGTCAAAGAAGTCATAATATTTAATATTATTTAATTTTTTAAATTATTAAGGTTTATAAGACGTATGACGTGTGGTAACAGATAAAATATCCATCCGATAAACGCATCCAATTATTACTTGCTCCTTTTAACAGTTACTTTTCGGTAATCAGTTAGTGTTTAACCGGCGCGCAATCTAGCGGTAGCATTCGAAATGAAAACTCCCAAATTTCCCACCTTTCAGCACGAGATCCTCAGATTCTTTTTTTATATGCAAATAGAAATCACACTGCATGTTTTGGTGAATAGTACTTCAATTTAAAATTTTATTTTATTCAATAAACATGAAATTGTTATAATATTAAATATAAATGGTATTTTAAATGTAGAGAAAAAATAGCCAGAAAAGAAACGAATAAAAGTTTTTAAATTTTTTATTTTTATAAACAGCCTCTAAATGAAACTAACAACAATTTATAATAAAATGACAATAGTAAAAAGTCCGAGAAGCCATAAATAAATGACAAGTGCTAGAATGATTTAATTAAAAACTAATAATATTATATTACAATTAGTCGAATAATATTATATATATATATATATATATATATATATATATATATATATATATATATATATATATATATGAAGTATATTATTTATATGGATAAATATAGTATAATATAGTAAATTAGATGGATGTATTGATTATATGCTAAAAAGGCGGACCTTAATGAAGAGCGGTGAAGAAATTTCAAAGGCTAGAAAACATCGGGGCTAAGTTGGTACGTGGTGATAGAGGAAAAATCGAGTTCTAATTTCAAATGTCCACCGCTAGAATGCGCTCCGGTTATACAGTAACTGGTTACCGAAAAGTAACTGTTAAGAGGAGCAAAGCACCTCATCACAAGTAATATCCGCATTCATAATGATAATTTAGAAATTTATTTTTATATAAAAATATATTACAAAGATTTTTTACAATACTTCTTGCAACATTGCCATATCTCTATCAATCAAACTTTGAATGGATAGAAATTTAAAGAACAGAATAAAGAAAAGAACTTATTTAAATATACAGCTTGGGATGGATAAAGATACGTCGGTATCGTTGAGGTAAAGAAGAACTGGACAAGGCAAATCCGTAGGATTGATAGCCCTCGAACTTACTTCCGCGGAAAGTTTCTTACAGTGTTTCTTATCACAAAAATAGAGAAAATATGGAAGACTTATACCACCGTACGCTATCTTATGTATACTTTGTAATATTTCGGTACATCTAAAAAAAAATTAAATAAAAAATAGAAGTAGAATATATAGTTAGCAGTGGAAAAGGTGATAATTTGGATGGCATAGATGAATCAGAGATTACGTTTAATATATAGAACACTATAACTATTTAGGCTCTACAATATTAAAAAGAAATGGGTGTTACTATCGAAGAGGTGGTTTTATCCTTTTAACTGTTACTTTTCAGTAACCAGTTACTCTATTACAGGCGCGCATCCTAGCGGTAGCCATTTGAAATTAGATCTCAATCTTCCGTTTATTATAACATAACCTAGCCAGGATGTTTTCCCGCCTTTGATATTTCCCTCACCGCTCTTCACTAAGGTTCGCGTTTTTAGCAAAAGCAAATACAGAATGTTTATTTATTATTCTATATCACTTTTTAATATAAATAAACCTTATTCTCAAATATTGTTTATCCAGCCACCTTTATTCGCTACTCCTGAATGAAAATTTATTTTGTGGTGAACCCATTTATTTAAAGTAAAAAGCATATGCAACATTATCACCATCCTTGCTGAAATCAGTAAAAATATCTGTCCGAATTTGTTTGTTTGTTTCTGGATATAACAATATTTGTGCCTGCATTACGCTGGGTGAATCCAATATTTATAATACGTAAAGGAGGTCCATATTCTCTTGAAAGATGTTTTTACAGTCAGTCAAAAAATAAAAAAATATTAGTATAATAAAAATTATATTATGACAGAGTGACCTCGTAGGCCGCTGATCAAGACCATTGATTTCCTTTCCATCAAATTATCAAGCAAAACTGTTTACCAATAATAACATCGGGTCACATGCTTTGGAATAAATTTGAAGTATTTATCGTGAATCTAAGAACGTACCGAAACAAGAATTATAAGAGCATTCGTTACGAGAGCTACCCCATTAAGCTGCAGCTGTTCCGGAACCTATAAGCTCTAGATGGTGTGGGATTACCAGTTTAGCTGCTTTGGGGCGAAAAAGAACACATAATTCAACTCTAAGCTTCAATAAATCACTTAAGCAATAACGATGTAGCAGCCCGAACTTTAGCCATTGAAGCAGAAAGGGATGCTTTGGTGGTTTCTGTAAAAGCTTTCCGCTACTTAATATTAGTACTATAGCGATATTTTTACTAATTATTTAATTAGCCATAAAACTAATACGAAATATGATAGAGTAGAATCCATAGGATTATATCGTGAAGGATTATTGTATTTTATATGAAAAATTTGAATGAGAAAATAATCGTTTTTTCCTATTTATACAGGGTGTCCCGAATTTAAATGGCAAAACTTCAGGAACTTATAGGGGACCGAAAAACTGAGACAAAAAATCCTTTAGAGATTTGCTCGTTTTTGCTTAGTTTTAGAGAAAATCGCAAAAAAAGAAACAAAACAAAAATGTTACAGGTAGCGATTATCACCTTTCAAAGTTCGTCAGGCAAGGCAGTGAGATATGTAAACACTTAATGTTATCCTTTACATTAATTTATTTGTATTCATTTTGGCTTCCTTCTAGGATTATAATTCCTAAATCAGTCTTCAGTCAGTTACTCAGATATTTTTGTGTGAATAGCATCAGCCACAATGCCGCATATATATTCTAATGTTAAATACGCTGATATGATTTTTTGTATGGTTTCTGTAACGGTAATGCTTTAGAAGCGGGAGTATGCGCGCCTATTTCCAAATAGAAGAGTGCCTAATCGACGAGACTTTTCGTTAACTTTTAATAGACTACGAGAGACTGGGTCATTCTTAATACGTAATGAAGTCGACCAATTCCAGGCAGCAATAAGAGCAGATTATTGGAGAAGAAATTATGTCCAACGCCACTTCGATAACAATCCTGAGACTAGCATCCGAAGAGCATCTGCTGCATTAGCAATATCGCGGCAAGCAATATGGCGAACTTTGAAAGGTGATAATCGCTACCCATACCATCTTCAAAAAGTTCAGAATTTATTACCTCAAAATTATGGCAAGATGTTATAATTTAGTAACTGGTTTCTTGACAAAATTTCGCGATGTTAATTATTTCTATTAAAAATTATATGGACCGATGAAGCTACCTTTACAAGAGAAGGAATTGTTAATCAAAGAAATTATCATGTTTGGGCTCTTGAAAATCCCAGAGCTATTAGCGAGAAAAGGTTTCAGCATGAATTTGCAATTTACGTTTGGCTTGGAATTTGGAACGGATTACTGGTGGGACCATATTTTATACCTGGAAGATTGAATGGTATCAGATTTACACATTTTTTGGAGAACGACTTTTCTAATTATTTAGATGACATTCCTTTACAGCAGCGGATTGAAATGTGGTTCCAACTCGATGGGTGTCCAGCTCATTATAGCAGAGATGCTTGAGCTTGGCTGGATATAAATTATCTACAACAATAGATTGGACGTGGAGGAGTAGTACCTGGGCCACAATTAAGAGACCGAATCATAGATGCAGTGCACCAAATATCATCAGAACAATGTTTAGCTGCAATTTATCAAGTGAATGCTTGATGTAATGCTTGCATTGGTGCAAGAGGACAACATTTTGAGCAATATTTACATTAAAAAGAACATAACATTAATATAAATGTAAATAAATAAGTATAAAAATGAAAACTTGTTTTATTTCTTTTTTTGCGATTTTTTCTAAAACTAAGCAAAACGAGCAAATCTCTAAAGGACTTTTTGTCTTAGTTTTTTGGGCCCCTATAAGTTCCTGAAATTTTGCCATTTAAATTCGGGACACCCTGTATATTATGCAGTTATAATAAGTTATATAGAATTAATTCGTTTGTTTTAAAATAGTTTTTTGTTCTAATCTGATTTGCGAAATGATGTGACAAAAAGTGTGACCCCATATTTTTCCTAACGATTACCAGGAAACTGGAAGAATATATCTCCAGGTCATCCGCACTTCAACCTGAAATAACATTTTCCTTAAATCGGATAAAGAGCCAGAGTGATGTATAGCCACAGTGGCTCTTATACATCTGGAATCAGTATTAAAAGGCTTTTAGAAGAATTTTAAAATGCCGTGTACTTTACCTACAGCAAGACAGAGGTCTGGACTTATATATGTTTTAGTTAATTATCATAAGGTCGCTCATTTACTAGCGTCCTTCATTTATTTATTATAATTATTTATTTTTTTATACTTCCGAATGTATAAGAAGTAATTTATTGATATATATATATATATATATATATATATATATATATATATATATATATATAGAGAGAGAGAGAGAGAGAGAGAGAGAGGGAGAGAGAGAGGGAAAGAAATTTGATGGTTATGTGTATACGGACAAAAGGTATTTTTAAATAATTGCCATAGCTCTATGTGAGCCAATATCTTATTAATTCAGAAATATTTTAATTTTTGTTTATTTATTTTAAACGTTAGTTTGACTTTGACAACATAACAACAACTAACAAGTTTTAATTTAAAGTTAGAGGATCGAAATTTAGTTTATAAAGCTTAATTCACAGATACAACTTCTTCTGATTGCGGCTAAAGATTCTAAGAAACACATACCGGAATTTCGTAAGAACTTGCTGATTTTCACTTCTTCCCTTATCAACATGTTTTCTAAGAATACGTACGAATCGATTTGCAGGATTGAATTTTTATGAATCATGTCTCAATCAATACACAACTGAGAGATCTATAGAATAAAAACCAAACAATTTTTAGCATCATGTATCTGAGCACGATAAATTTAAATGAGAAATGAAATATATATATTATATCCTTCGATAGGAGCAATTAGAACCAATAACAACGGACGAGAGCTTACCTCAAAGATATCACTTGATGTAATTATCATACCTGCCTTTAGTATCGCCATATATGGTATATATTATATACATGCTAGAAATGACAGATATGTTAATTAGTATAGTTTCCTTTATATATCTCATAGATTTATAAAAAAAAGTTTTTTAAACAAAATTTTCACAGTTTCTGAAGGAACAACTTCTTTTTCTCAGAAGAAACAACAAAATTAGGTTAAATAAACGATAAGCTTTACAAAATTTTAGGGTGATTCTTGTTTTTTTTTGTCAGATCTATGTGACTAAAAAGAAAAAAAAAGAAAAAAAGAAATAAGTATAAGAAATAAAAAAGTAAATAGATAGAATGAGACAATCATTGGAGGCCGCGCGTATCTGACACTAGACCGCAAAGGATCAAAGAAAATTAAACAAAGATTTCCAGTGCGTATCTTACAGTTACGTGGCCTGTTGGATGGTGAAATAAACTTACATAGCTATCGTTTAATCGTATCTATTACTTATTACATCATATAGAACATCGATAGTTTTATACGATTTCTTTAAGGAAATCGAATGATCCATTTTCTTACATCCTAATGAACCAATCGTTTCCAGAATTTTCTTCCTTATTTCATCTACCTAGGTATCCACTCCCAAAGCCTATCATAAATCTCCGATGAACTCCAGTTTAATTCCTACGACTGTTCCCACGTTATCCGCTTACACTATTCATATATTTTTCTTTATCCGATCCAGTGGGAATTCTATCCCATTCTCCATCTGTCTTCCTGATACCCTTTCCACTATTAAATCCTGCATATTCAATCACCTCTTATCCACCCAGTTTCCCTAGGACCGCAAGTATATTTAATAATTTAATAATTGAATAAATAATTATGGTGATACTCACTACTTATACAAACAATTTTAAAACACAATTTTTTAAAATTATTATTTAAACAATGAACCCATTAGCCTTCTATTTTGAAATTTCTTGAATCACTTACCAAAAGTATGTACTATTTATAGGAATACAAAAAAAATTCTACAAGCACTTTTTGAGAAAATCAAAATTCAAACTTTGAATTGAGACTAAAGATATTTGAAGAAAAAAGAAAAAAAAGTAATTTTTCCTAATTTCTTTGAGGACAACGTTCATACAAAATTTTATCAAATTCTGAGCTGCTCAGGTTTATACCCTGTGTTATTTTTTTATTTATTTATTTTTTTAATATTTTTTCTCTCTTATTACACTTATATTTTAGAAGTTAAGGCTAAATTTTAAATTAAAACGGCAGAAAATGTCTTGAGTATAATAGCATCTTTTTTTCGCAATCTTAGATGATTCGTTTCTAATATTTTGAACGGCAGCTCAAGCCGGAATGTGCGCAATGTTCTATTAGAGCATATCAATGAAAGATTGGATAATACTACAGCTATTTGGCCTGTAGCTAATGTAGCTAAAAAATACTACAGCTATTAGTGTTGTTTATAAAGGGCGTAAAACATCTATGGTCATCTACGACTACAGCTATTTCAGTGATCAGTTTTTGTAATTTTATGTGTTTAAAAACTGCTTTTCTTTTATTTAATCATCTGACTCCCGTCATTGTAAGCTAAACCAGGTTTATTTTTAAGATGGTAGATTATTTAAAATCATGTAGTTCCTAGTTGTAGAGTGCTAAAAATCGTGATGTTATGGCCTGTAACAGTTTGTGATGGATCTTATTTATAGGCGTTCGGTTGCCAACAATATTTTTGCAAAGACTTGCATATTATTGCAAATATGAATTCCCCTGCTTCTGGGAATATGTTATCATTCACCATCCAGACTAATGTTTCTGTGTCTACTAAAACAAATGGAACGTGAATTAATTTACACTGGAGTGCTTTATTGTTCCATATTGTTATATTCTCTCTGTTGAATAAATGCTATATTGTGATCATCATGCGATTATACACAAAAAAGATAATACATCAAAATCACCTATATTTAAAAAATAATGATTTTGTTTTACCACGCCCAAAACATGAACTGAACGTGAATTATGAAATTTCGATTAGTTCGTAGGGAAATTAATTGAGATTTATAGTTTTTCTATCGATTTTTTATCAAGGAGACGTTTTGACTTGTAAATCACAGATTTGAATGCCGCTTTTGTGTGGGTAGTAGGGATCTATAATAGTGCGAAACTAGCGCCATAGCCGCCCATGAGCATTGGGAGCCGAGGAAAATTATTTTTTTTCTCATCTCTCAGTCAATATAGAGAAATGATTCTTTCACATAAAATTGTAGTTTTGATTTTTATCTGAAATAAGAATACTTTTGTTATGACACAACCCAGCTTAAGGGAACCCAAAAACTCCAAAAAAATTTACAAAATTCTAATGAAATCCGCTGTAAATCAGTAAGAAATTTTTTTTTATAGAAAACTGACCTCAAATCTCGATTCAACTCACCAAAAAACTCTTTTATGTGATATTTTATCAAAATTAAAAAATATTCATTTTTTACCTCTTTCGAGAAAAAAAATTCGGAGGTTTATTATAACTTGAGATATCTCAATAAGATGTCCTGCGACCTCCGCATTTGGGCTAAACTATGCAGTTTTACAGCTTCTATAAGCCCTTATAATTTGGTTTAAATCGGTGGAAAATTAAGTATTATGTCATACTTCATTTAGTAAATAATTTTTAAACTTTTAATTATTTAAGTTATTCACTCATTGTCTGTTATTTATCGTTCTGTCACATTTAGTCGTTTGCTACCTTTAGCACTGATGAACTACTAGTATGGTTGAAAAGTCGGCAGAATAATAAATGATTTATTTTACAATAACCTAAGTTCATTTTTGTACCTTTCTGACTGAACTCCAGATCAACTTCTCAATAATTTATTAAAAATAAAATAATACCATTATATTCATTATCTTCCCTCTTCACTTCTCTCATGCGTAAACAGGTGAAGTTAGTAAAGTATAGCCTTTCTTTTCCAGTGCTTCATAATCTCAAGGCCTCTTTGTAGGATTTATCTCTCCTACCGTTCTTTCATTCACTTCTTTGATCCGAAATGTCAACTTACCTCTCTTGGAAAATCCTTCTTAATTCCAGCTGTCTCCTTTTGGAATGGCTTATCCATTTCCTTTAAGCCCTCCAGATTCTAGAATATCCTGCCCGACTTTATTACTTTATGGAGAATTTAAGATTAGACCCTAGGAGTGTGGGTTTTATCCCACTACCCTCTAATATGTGAGAATATCTTCTGTTGTCACTACCTATTTATGTACTGTATGGGCGTGAGTGTGGGTGTTCCAAGAAACCCAGAATAGATACGTTAAGCCTGTGGCTGCTTGAATTATTTCTAAAACATATAATATATTTTTATTAATTTTAAAATTTACTACTTTAATAAAGCATATTTTTTAAACTGAAACTTTTAAAAATAATTTAAATTATAAACGGCCACTAAAATTATTTTTTTATTTATACAAAACACCCTTTTTTGTATTCCTTACGCAATGTTAATCATGGGAACATATTAAAAAAAAAATGCTGATGAAATAATTTGAACTAATTGTTGGAGAGAATCTTACGATTTTTGGCATTTTTTTATATAGTTTAACCATTTATTGATATTTAAAACTGTATACAATATATACCACAAGTAAATTTGAAGAAAATTCTTACAACGATATGTGATGAACTACTGAACCTCTTGTAGCATTTCAATAGTTGTACATTAGAAGGTTTCTTGGCTATATTCTTTTCAGACTCCTAGGAGGATTATTGGGAATGGAGTATGTGGCAAGTTGGGAGACCAGTCGGTTTCAGTGGGTAATACTATGAAAGGATAGGTATCTGGTTTGGCCCAAGTCAGCAAAATATGGAACAGTATGATCTTTATGGATAAGTTTGATTATGACATAAGGAGTTTTCAGGATTTAACGAAGGAATTCAAATTGGAACGTTTAGTGGAAAGCTAAACTCTATGTGTCCAAATCGGTCTAATAATGTCATGTAAATAAGGCTTTTGTAGTTTATTGATAGCTTTAGACGTTTGCCTAGTAAATGTTGGATCAGTCGGAAACAACAAGCTGTTTATCGTATTTTGCAGCTTGGTATGTTTTTTTAACTCAAATTTCAATAATAAATAACTGAAAATTGGGGTTACTTGGAAATAAACGATATTAAATAGATCACCAAAAATATTAAATAGATACAGGCAGTGTAGGAAATAACGATTAATGTAATAAATAAAAATTATAGATTAAAACAGAAAATGAATATATTTTCTGTTCCATACTGAAATCGACAAATACAAAAAAAAAAATTATAATCTTAAGTATTCCAAAAATACCTAATCAAAAATTTATTAATTAGTAATTAAAGCTATAACTTTTTGAAGATATCACACTACTATTTTACTGTATCAATGACGTATTATATTTTAATTTAAGTACCATTCTTAAAAAAATGAAAAATTAATTAATAAATAAGATAAAAGTGCTAGGTTAATAATTAATTAATATGGCTAAAATTGTTTCTTTTAATTAATACTTAATAAGATTCTATTAATTTGCTTTATTCCCTCTCGAGTACAAGCTTTTGTTGTTACAAAGCAAGCGAAAATTCAGTCGTCATTTCTACACGTTTCATAAAATTCATAATACGGCTAATTTTTTGATTAAAAGTTTACTTTCTTTAAAGCTTTTGGGAAAACCATTGCGCTATTTTTCTAATGTTATTAAATATTAGTTACACCAACTAATATTGCAATGGAAAAATAATGTGCGACGTAAAACTAATACGCCTGCGGCGTTACTATCCTGTCACCCGCAAAATGTAATAAGTTTGCAGGACATTCGGCCGCCAAATATTCGACGCTTCAGCCTAGAACGTTGCCAATGTTCGGTATTCGCTATTAGGTAAAATTATTTGTGTTATCTAGAAGCAATGTACATCGCAAAAACCTTAATAAATGTAAACTTATAATTAGACTGTTGCTGAAATTATTGGACCCATATAAGTAATAATTAATTTACATATTAGGGATATAAAATTTCTTAATATCATATTGTAACGACATTAGTTTTAACAATAGTTATAAAATATTTTTTTTTTTAAAAGTAATATTTTTTAGTGAAAATTTGTTATCCTTTAGGTATTTATATACATATGGATAAATTTCTTGACTGTTACTATTAAATGCTTAGTAAGGTTCTTGAGGTCCAGTCAGTAAATAAAAACAACTATTTAGGCGACGTTTCGAGACTATATTGTTCTCATATCTCACAACTCAGTTGTGTACCAGAATTGTTAGAATTTAGTTAGTCGAGCTATCTCAATAGCTACATTATGGTGCATATTTAAAATGATTTTTATAAGAAGTAGACTAAGTTCCCAATAAAATGCTCAACACTTTAACCATGAATTTTGTGTCACAATCAGCACTATCGGTCAATTCGACCCCCAACTCTAGAAAACTTTTATATTTGCATTATGACAATATAACTGCAACTTGATATTGTTCACAGGTTTATTATAATTGTATTTGTGATCAATATTAAAGGGAAAATCATCTTACACTTCTTTGGACAAAATTACCAGTGTGCTGCAATTCTTTATGTTAAAAGTTGTAAATAAAAGGCATTTAAACCAAAATCGAAAATAAAATAGCAAAACAAATACAACTAAAAAACTGAAATTGGTAATTACATGAGCAAAACGGGGTTTCTCTGACTGTTTCTGCCTCTCTCTTTGCGCCCGATATCAAGGCCTTGAGGCCAGCTTGCAAATTGTGAATTTGTTATCTATTTTCAAGAAGTTTACAAACCAGGGACTTGGCGACAGCTCCCCTAAAATCGTACCTTAACATTTTTTCATTACTTGAATACATGCCGTGAGTCAGTCACTAGTTGTCTAAAATAATGTTTCAGTTTGTACCGTAGACAGATATCAGGTCTAACGGTCATTTTGACCACCGCACTTTTACAAAATCGCAATTTACCGGCAAACGGCAAGTACTTGTTTACCCCCTGATAAGTTTTCTATGTCATTCATTGACTGAATGTGGATGTCAAAGCTCGACAAGTGTTAACGCCTTTCCCCTGTCCTGCTCCACTGCTTTGTTTCGCCGCTGCTGGTCCTGATGGCCGGTGGTTCGGTTAAAGGGTTAAAAAACGCTTAAATTAGAAGATATAACAAGCAATATCATATAATTATGGTGACTTTTTTTTGTAATATTTCAAAATCCTTGGTAAACCAAAAGTTTTATTTTTAGTTTGATCAGTGCAATTCTTGCTATACCCCTGCTGTGTCAACACATGTCTCAGTTTCTTCTGAATACCTTGACTAATGAGGCATAATAATGTTTAAAAAAAATACAAATTACTTTGAATAAAAAATGAAGAAACCTATTCAAGAGGAAGACATTACAAGAGGTAATGACACTGAAGAACTGGTATAATTTGTTTACAAGAGATAAGTCCAACCTGCACAAAAGATTGATTTGTTGACGTGAATACATCATTGAGCGGGCTTCTCACAAGTAATTACGACTGTTGATCGCTCGTGTTCACAATGTCCATATTCTAAGTAGGTCAGTCAAAGATAAAACGGAGTAAATTGAACCTCCAGGAATCCAGCTGCTATTTCTTTCAAAATGGCTCATTAGTCACCAGACTGAAATGTGCTCAAAAATATTCCAGGTCTTCAGTAAAAGATCCATTCACAGAAGAGCCATCATTAACTTCAGGTTCTCCAGAGATTTCTTTGTTTCTAGAGTTTTGGTTTATCGTAATTAAGGCTTGGATTTATATGGAAATGCGTATTTTCTTTAGGGTTCACTTTTTCTTTGAATTAGCCCCATGTGTAATAAACTGTTTATGTTTAACGAAAATTGTTTTTAACCACATAAGCATATCAGGTCTTGGAAATAGTTTTTCTTATGGTGTTTCTATAATATAAAATATTATAAATAAATATCTAAATTAATAAATGAATGATGATGAATATATATTGCTCGGTCATTGAAGAAATTGTTTTGTTGCTTTGTCGGGAAAATAATGCAGATACTGTTTTTCAGAACTGCTGGGATCTGACGATTTTTTGAGGCCAAAGGACATCCTTGGCCACTCTCCTTCCTCAATTAGAATTAGTTTAATACTAATATTTTTGAAGATATACCTTTGTATAGCCGAAAATAATTATAAATAATTATTTTTACATTAATTATTATTATTATTAAACCTATAAATTATAGTGATTATAAATTATAGCAGTAAATCTTCACTCCTTAAAATAGCTGATATTAACTATTCAACATTTCCTCAATCCAGATATCAGAGATGAAATATGAATAAATCAAATACATTGTATGCTATTCACGAGTGATGTAATATCTCCATTTGATTGTTCAGTATTATTCTATTGAAACAGTGTATACTGCATCTATTGTGTAAATATATATAGCTGACTCGAAATAATTTGAAACAAGCGACTAGAAAACATGTTCAAAATAAGAACTGATATTAATGAGAGTTCGTAAATGATCGTGTACAATGCTTCATTTACAAATTGAAAAAAAAAAAAATATATGCAACTATGATTCTTGTGATTCTGATGATTTACTAAAAACCTCTGAGATTAAGCTACTACAATTAGACGTTCAACATTAGCTGTTTATCCGTTGAAACTTATTTATCTCCAACAGTAACAGAAGAAAGTTTTACAATCTGTCTCAATGTGAGGAATAAGTAATATGGATGTAAAGAATCTCCTCGTAGTATATAATAAAATAAAAAAAATGTGAGAAAAACATTAAATAAATAAACAATGTACCTCAAACTATACAATATATAAAGGGAAGAAAGAAAAAAAAAATATAAATAATCATTAAAATAAATAATACATATATCAAAAATAAATAAATAGAAAAACAATAGTAATAGTAAAAATAAAAATTAAAAATAAATTAAATCTTAAAAATACATTTATAACAACAGTAACAATATCTTCAAAGTTTAACACACTACAATTAAGTAGAAAAAAAATAATTACAAACCTGTACCCTTACCCATGAAGTGTCGTTTCAAGACAACCTGTTATAAAGTAGGTGATAGGTGAGCAATCACGCTTAACCACTAGGTTTTCCTCTAGTTTAAAGGTACCCACTTTACAGATGCGTAGTGTACTCCAGGAAGGTCCTCGAAACCCAGAGTTGGGGAACTCCCAAGACCTCCAAGAATCAAAGAAAGTAAACACAAATTTGTGCTGCGTATTTGACAGCCACGCGAGCCTATCAAAAGGTTAAGGAATCTCGGAATGTAAAAAGAACGTTTAAATATGTGCATACCGATATTTAAACTGATCAAAGAAATTAAAAATTTAAAGAGAACTGAGGAGTTCTTACTTCAAATTACAAAATGATAGCAAGCAAGATGATGTTGTAATTTTAATTATCAAGCGGAACAAAACACATTGATTTTTTTTTTTAATTTATTGAGTGTCAAGAGACCGTAAAAAACTTCATAAAATTCAAAGTCGCCTATATATGTATGCAGTGGATTCATCTGTACTTATGTTACCTGGGACCCCCGGCCAGTGCTTGTTTAAATGTTTCATTCAAGAACAGTGGTGGTAGAAACCAATTTCCGGAGATAATTTGAATGAAAAAGCTAGAATGCTACTATAAAACCACTGAAAACTACGACATTAGGGCTAGAAGTAAATGGATAGATAAATTTAAAAATCGTTTTGGGATTAGTGATACGTTCCTTAAGCATTTACAGGAGAAAAACTGTCATCAGGAGATTCAGTTGTCAAACCTTTTCAAGATACATTTGCATCTAAAGTTGAAGAGCTGGGTAAAATTATTCTCTGTATACAATAAAGCTGTTTTCCAAAAAAAAAAACAACAAAAAAACAATGTTTAACCTGTTTTTTGAATTTATTATTAGTTCTTTAATACATAATATTAATAATATAAATAACACAAATTCATAAACGTTGTTAAAATATTTATTAGTTCAATTAGTTTTAACCAATCATATTTCATGAATGTATTTTTTTTTCTGTTTCGTGTTGTTGCAGTTTAAATTATAATTAATTTTAACGATCGATAACTAGAAAAAAAAAATTAAATGTTATCGATTCTATATTTTTTACATTTAATGCCGCATTTATTTATATTAATTATATATACTTAATATTTCATATTAGTAATATAAAAAAATTTAAATTTATAAAGATAAACTGTATATAGCAGGTGTGTTGCACGAAGGGGAAGATCACGAAGTAACAGGTGGTGTGAGCACTGAAGGGACAGTGAAATGGATTCCGCGAAGCCACAAATATGTGGCTTACAGTATTACAGACTTGTATTGATCTGTAATACTTAGTTTTTTTTTATTTATCTATTTATTGAAATTTACTACTGTATAAAATAAAATACAAATAAGAATAGTAAATAAGATGATAATGCTCGTAATAACATGTCAATTGCTGGTAAAGTAACTACAAATTAGTAGCACTTCAATAAGTTCTGTATTAGGTCTCTAGGCCATCTTTTCAGACGCCTTGGAGGAATATTGAGAATGGAGTTTGAGGCAAGTTGCGGGACTAGTAGATTTGAGTGGGTATGGAGTTTACTATGAAAGAGTAGGTATCTGGTTTGAGCTACAAACGTAAGGTGCATTAAGATCATTGTGGATAAGTTTGTTTGTGATAAAGGAAGGAGCATTGAGGATTTTTCGAAGGATTTTGGGTTGCAAGGATTGGATAAGGAGATGAATTCAATCGCTTAGTGGTGCCCTAAAGCTTAAGCCTATATGTCCAATTAGGTCTAATGAAGGTTATGTAAATGAGTCTTTTGTAATTAATCGGAAGGTTTGGAGCTTGGTCAATGTGAATGTTGAAGAATCCGATAACTATGGGCAGTTTCTGACAGTTATATATTAAAGTATTAATCTCATAGTTTTTAACATTTATTTGTCTTCTATTATACTTCGATTAAAATAAAATTTATTTATTTTGATAAATGTTATTCTTAAAATGGGAATCTTTGAAAAATCTAATAGGTTGAGATTTTAACCAAGAGTTTTATTTTATTTTATTTTTTACGTATTTATAATAATAAATTGTTTACTATTTAAACTGATTGTAACATGATGTAAAAATACAATGCTGTGACCCACTTTTTCCGAATAAACGATTGTTGATTTTCTGGCTTTGACAAAGCTGTACAAAAGCGTTCAGTGCTTACTGTGCCAGTTGTTTGCTTAGGTACTTCAGCCTTTTAGGCCTGTCTTATTTATGTAGGTCTACGATTTGATTTAAATTTTGAACGATACTCAAAGTTGTACATATTTTTTTTATATATCTATTAATTGAAATTGACAAATCTGCAGCAAATTACATCAAGAAAATGAGGCGAACTGTGATTCTAATGATTTTTTTTTTTTTGTTCCCAAAACTTCCATTGAAGTCCTATACTGGCCTGGGTGAGAAGATTAAGATCCATTTCGTGGGTCCGCCACGAAATAAATGTTAACCCGCCCAGGTGGGATTCGAACCCACGACCTTCTGGTTACGAGCGCGCTCAGACCCTCATCCCAACTCACTCGGCCATTGAGTCTCCCGAAATCATTCTAATGACTTTGTAAGGTGCGTGGGAATTAAGAAAAATACTATTTTATTTTCCTCTTTATTCCAAACCAAATCGTAATTCCAATCGTGATATCCTTATACAAGCCTTAGTCAAAAATTTATACAACAATTAATATCTTATATCCGCACACTAGAAAACAGGTAACAGTAGTATATGTGGTTATAGGTATCAGCTGGAGTGAGGTTTCTCATGGATTTGCCACTGCATTATATGAAAACGAAAATTAGGTAAACTTCTAAACAAAAATAATTATAAACTAAAAATACATCTAAATAAACACAATAGTACAAATAAAATGAAAATATATAAACTGCGGCAGTGGCAAATCCATTTCACATAGCCTCTTTGGTTATCACGCCAGCTGATAGCCGATAACCTTCCCTAAACAGTGTTGCCTGCTACAACTTTATTAAAGATAGTAGAGGGACAACCAAATGGTTGCATTTAAATGACATTTCTATATTAGAATGTCCCGAGGCCATCTTCTTTTCATACAACTCAAAGGACTATCAGAATTGAATGGAAACTACATTAAGATCCTTGTGGCTTTGAGAGTATATATAATTTATTATAAAAGGAAAAATATTTGGTTTAGTTTAAACTAAGGACATATGAGACATTTAGACTATCATAGAAGACTGTAGGCCGAGCGTGTAAAAGTGTCAGAAACTAGGATTCTCAAAACCTCCCCATTGCTGAATCGATTCCTGATAGCAGGATCACACAGTGTTAGACACATAAAATGAATCTCTTCAGCTTCCCATTCTGGATGGTAACCTGAAAAATAATTTGCGATTTCTGCCTAGGGCATTAAACCATTAACAAAACAAGAAGAAAACTATTAGAAACATGCAAAACTTAACAAAAACAACATTTGATAATTTTCGGCATATCAAGGATGATTGAGGATTTTGGATTTAAGGGACTGTATACTGGAAGAATTCTATTGTTTGGTTGAACCTTATAATTCTTTACTTTATGTCCAAAACTCTTGAATTAGCTTTTATATTCTTATTTATTATAATTATAATTAATTATTCAGTATACTGCATAATCCAAAACCCATAACTTCTGAAGATACTGGTTTCAGATCTGCTCGATCTAACAATATTTGACGGCCGAATACCCTTCGGTCTCTCCCCCCAGTGAAAAAATATCGTTCTCTTCCCGTTTGATCATTTTTACATGACAATCATATAATTTATTAATTATAATTAAGAATTATTTATTAATAATTCGAAAAAGTTGATATTAAAAAAAATGTATGAACGAATTGTATATTAATCATCCACTACTAATTATCCTCATCCACATTATTTTTAAAATAAAGAATATATCCTTTATTATCCGTGCTTCCTCGTTATGGAATTTATTGCCCATCACAATTCGAAAAAGATCCACTCTTACTTCCTTTAAACATCATTTATTCCTTTACCTCCTGGATCTTCAATCTTCCGAGCTAATGTAAAACGTGAACATTTATGTAATATACATTATAATAGTATACATAAGATGTATCATTTTACAAGGTGTCACAGTTATCTTGTAACATATAATTTAATTATTTATCAATTTTTATTATTATCTATTGTTATTATTTATTATAATTAATTATCAAAGCCAGACGATTGTCCTATGTACTGTAATCATATGTTATTCTTAGGGGACAAGTAGTCCCAGAATAAAGTTCATTTTCTTCTTCTTCTTCTTCTTCTTCTTCTTCTATATTTATAACGGAACGATTTATTATTCCTGATTTTCTATTAATTTATATTTCAGTAGCGAATAGGTCTGTTTTTTTTTTTTTTTTTTTTTTTTTTTTGTTTTTTTATCCTGTCTCTATTAAATTAGTTTTAAGATTAGATTTATTACAGACCACTTAAACAATAACTGAAAAACGTTGATAGCTCCCAATTAATTACAAAATACTCATATACATGACTGTATCTAATACCTAATTGGACGTACGTAGTTGAGCTTTGGTGCTCCACTAAACTATCCAATTCATCTCGTGTCCAATTCTCACAATCCAAAATCATTCGTAAGATCATTAATGGTCCTCACTTTGTCACCAATAAACGTATCCATAAAGACCTTAATGTTCCATATGTTGCTGAGTTAGCCCAAACCAGATACCTATCCTTTCATAGGATAGGTAAGCTCCATAACCACTCAAATCCACTAGTTTCTCAACTTGCTTCCCACAGCATTCCCGACAATCCTCCGATGCGTCTGAAAAGAAGTTGGCCTAGAGACCTTCTAGTGTAGAATTTTTATTGAAGTGCTACTGATGAAGTAGTTCTTTTCAAGTTTTTACTTCTTTTTTTTTATAAAAAAATTATTTTTGTTTTTTTATTAGATTTTGCTTAATGAATCTAATTTATATACTTTTTCTATTGAACATTAATATAATGTTGGAATACTGATGTATCCAGAATTCCAACATTATATTAAAGTTGGGTTTATACATGTACAATTATACAATGTACAATTATACAATACAATGTAACATTATATACATGTACAATTACATCTAAACCCAAAAATAGATATGTAATTGTAAACAAGCACTTAGGTATATTGCTAAATTTTTAATTATTTTTTAGTGTTCCTACCTTTAAATTACTTTCCAATTAAGAATTAACACTTTTTTAATTATGAGACGATAAAAATTATGTTTCGTAAGTTCTTTATTCATATGTTGTGGCTGAAAGTATGGCTGGCAGGGGACTAACGGAAGAAGAAGCGATGGACAGAAAGGATTAAGGGTACCGTCTGAGGGAGGAGTTTGGTTGAAGGAAACTTCGAATAGCGAATAAAATCCTTTCAAAGAAGAAGTAGAAGTTCTTTATTCAGTATAGTAGAATTTGTCGAATTTATTTATTGTTAATATCATAATCTTTGTTAAAGCTCGATATTTGATTAAAAAAAAAAATAAATAAATAAAAAAAATAAATTAAAGTTCCTATTTAATGAAAAACTCGCTGAACTCAACATTTCGCCAATAAGGTTAGGGAGAGGAAACAATAAGATCGAAATTAATTGTCTGGCATTTGCAGATGACTTTGCTATACTTTCTGAAAATTTTACATCTGTTATAACCAAAGTAAATGTCTTGGAAGAAATAGCGAGCAGAACTGGCCTAAGAATTTCTGCAGAAAAAACAAATTTTTTAACAAACATTCAAGATGAACCGAAATATCTGAAAACAGATATTGGCCAAATAGAGAGGGTAAAATATTAAAATATTTAGGAGAAATAATCCAAGAAAATAGTTTGAAAAAATCTTAGGAAGGATTGCATAAAATGGAAAGAGCATATGGTATTACCAAAGATCTTTACACTAAAAAATGACTATCCAAAAATGTAAAAATAAGGCATTACAATACAGTAGTGAAGCAGGAATGCCTATATGCAAGTGAATGTATGGCATTAAACTGAGTAAAAGGCATTAAATCATGAGGAAAATATTAGGCCCACAAAACACAGTAGAAGGTTAGAAATTACGAAGTAATGCTTAAATATACCAAAATGCAGAAAATATATCAGATGTAATGAGAAAAAGAAGATTGATGTTTTTTGGTCACTTGTGGCCTGATAGTAGATTCACAAGTAATATTTTCAGATATCTGTGTGGTAAGAAATCGACAACACGCTAGGTCAATGAAGCAAAAAGGGATTTAGAAAAAAAACAATATAAAAATAGAAGAAATAAATGATAGAGAAGACTTGACTCGGCGAAAAGTATTGAAAATGGAGGGATTCCAGGGCAGCAAAGTACTAGTACGAAATGGTTTGAGGTCAGAAAGAGGAAACATGGTGAACAGTTGAATGCATACTGGAAGAAAAGAAAAGAACAAGGGAGAAATAGTTGAAATTGGCACGTGGTCCTCTGCTAACCCATTCGAAAGGAAAAAAAAAAGTACCTATTCCTAGATCGAATAAAATAATTTATAGATAAATCTAAATTAAAAATTATAACTCATAAAGACCAATCAACCTATTTTTCTACGTAGTGGTCGGGTAGTCGTTGCTTATTGCCAACTACTACCAGCCGATAAGTAGGCTTCCCTGACCAGTCGGTCTATCTCTAGTAAATTTCAATAAATAATAATTTAAAAAAAATTGCATTTGACTGCCTTTGAATTAAATGTTTTTCACATAGGATTGCCAAAGGAAGGTTTAGTCCATGTTGGCTTTGCATTTTAAATGAAAAAGCTGTTGGACTGTAAATATTTGTAACATCAAGAGTGGAGAATCCTGCACCTTTGGTCTGCTGTATCTCTTGATCTCCTGTATCATTCTCCTTCATCCTCTTCGTTGTTAGGGATATGAGATGACTTTAGCCGTGTGCTCTGTTTAGAGGGGATAGCAATTATACAGGCTTATCTGCCCTAATGGAAGGAATTTAGAAGGGAAAGCCTGAAATTCCCTATTGGCAAGGTCAACCTTGGTACCCATTTCCTCTATGTATACAGAGGAAATAGTTTTCGACGACTATTTCATAAAGTATATCTTTATAATAAATTTAATTAC
Organism: Euschistus heros; assembly: GCA_003667255.2. Taxonomy (NCBI): domain Eukaryota; kingdom Metazoa; phylum Arthropoda; class Insecta; order Hemiptera; family Pentatomidae; genus Euschistus; species Euschistus heros. Next base: position 2,996,588 of record RCWM02000050.1, read on the forward strand.
TATAGAAATTGATAATTCAGGTCGTTATTGTCAATGATATCAAATAATGTTTTCAATTAATCTGACTTTGACCCTGGGACGTTATCATTAGAAATATGTATGTTTTCTTCGAACAAAATAAAAAATAGTTTAAGAATTTTTTTTTTTTTACCTACATACAAGACTAAAAAGACAAGAAAAGGCTGGTCGTTTTTAACTTCTTCAACATTTACTAAAAAAAAAAAAAACCTTCTAATTAATTGCAAGAGACTCATCTACACGACAGTAATAACACCTATTCGAATATACGGAGTTGAAATTTGGGGTTCTGCTAACCCATCCTATTCGTCTCGTATCCAATCCCTACAAACCGAAATTTTTCGAAAAATCTTTAATACTTTGTTGTTTATCTTTGTACCACATGCTGTTCAGCCTCCGAGTAGTCTGAAAAGAAGATGGCCTCGGGACCAAATAGAAATTTTATAAGTGCTACCAATGGTTCGTTACTTCAAAAGCAATGGACATCTCATTTATTATCACATCTATTTTATATTGTAAACAGTTGTAATTATAAATAATATATGAATACAAACAATTTTATTATTTCAAAATAAAAACTAGATTACTCGAATTGTCCATTCATAGTCCGAAAAAGACAATATTCTTACTAGAAATGGTAGCATACTTAACCGGATAAATATCCGTTAAATCTACTTTAGCGGTGGTCCTACGTTCATATCCGGCTTGTGGAGAGTGGGATTGATTCTTAACAATTAATTCCCCATCCCTAACCTCCATGCCGGATAAAAAGGGTTTGATGTCAATGTTTTGCAAAGTTATTGAAAATGCTACTAATAATAATGCTATTTGTCGAGCATGATTTCCATAAAAAATTACTAGTTTCCCTATTTATAATGTACCATTAAATTTTGAAGGTACTTCATCTGACAATGGTGGAGTGCTTGTTAAAGTCAAAACTACTGTTTCCTCGATTAACTAATTCATTATCATCTTTATTAGGTCTGTTTGCTGCCTGTCTTGTTTCATCTCAAAAAATAAAACATGGACTCGTATTTTCCTGTTTCTCTTTTAAGGATTGTTTTTCCTTCTTGCTGTCGGAATCGCATTTGTCTTCTTTCTGTATTTCAAGTTTTGTCTCTTCCCGACATGTTTTTTTTTGTAAGAAAAGTCTGTTTCTGTTTATTTCCTAGGACTTTTGCTACAAAGAAACCTAAAAACTTTTAAGTATATCTGTTCCCTAAAGTATTTTTATTTGTAGTTTCTTTGATAGTGGAGTTGTTTCGTACTGACATCAGCAGGAAATCATCGGTTTCAAGTCAATCATTGAAGCAATAGTATCTTTATTGTCATAAAGCCTGTCTTTTTTTTCTCATGCAAAGTTAAAGCCAGACTCAAAGAGATCCTAGTGCTACTCTCAGCTCCGTCATTCGTAGCAGTATTCAATGCAGGATAAGAGCGCTAAAGTCACGGAATCTTACAACCTGGATGAAGAAACCAGGCATTACCAGAATTCAAAAGTTAAATTATTAAATTATAAGAATGGTAGCACTCCACTCTCAGGATTTCCCCTTCAATCTGAATGTAATGCACACATAAACCATTTATTCATCTGTAAAATATACCTCCCAGCACTCTTGTACCCTCTTATTTTTTAGAAGATTTCTCTATTTGATCTCATTGGATGCATCCTCACCAAATGCCCATAGAATCATATTTATCGAATTAATTTATCTAAAGTATCATTTATCATAAATTAATCGAAATTTACTACTGTGTACATATTAAACAACAAGTAAATTTGAGGAAAATGTTTACAAAGACATGTCTATCACATGTAAACAACTACTCACTAGTAACACTGAAGGTCTGTTGGATCAAAATCACTAACATATGGAATATTAACATATATAAAATTAGTTTGTTTGTGACATAATAAAGAGCATTGAGGATTTTACGAGTGGTTTTGGGATTGCAACGATTGAATACGAAAATAATTGAAAGGCTTAGTAAGGCTCCAAATGCGTCTAATTGCTATCATTTTTTTTTTTTCCGATAAGACTATTCATACCCTATAATTGATGTGAATAATCTTAAAACCAGAGTTTCTTCATTAAAACTAATATAATTCCTAAATAATAGGTCCTATCTACATATTTATTTAAACAAAACTTATTTTCCATTAAATTTTGACATGAGAACTGCCGTAAAATTTTCAATCCATTCAATCCAACGGAGCTAGAGCGAGTAAAACTGTTAAATTTTTGGGTGTGAAAAAAACTTTAAAACCTGAGTTTCTTCATTCAAACCAATATAATTCCTAAACAGTAGGGCCTATCGACAAATTGCTTTTCAAAAAACATATTTTCCATTAAATTTCTGACTGGCAAGTCTAAAACGCCTTAAGACTTAAAGAACGTAGTAAAGCGTGACTTTTTTTTTTTTTTTTTTTTTTTTTTTTCATTCAAACGATTATATCACCTAAACGGTAAGCCCTCGCAATAAATTATATGTAACAAAAATATTTTTCATTAAATTTCTTACGAGAGAACTGTCGTCATATTTTCGATCCGAGCAACATCTTACCCCAAAAAAATACAGGCCCCCTACAAAATGACGTATCTATGTGAAAATATCGGAATAGAAAAATTTCAATAACTCGATATAGCAAGTAAAAATAGTAATTCCTTGCAGCTCTAGGAGATGAAATGCATCGAATTAATAAGAATGATGAGTAAGCTAAATAATCTGAAAGGGAATCCCTTAGGTTTTCCCTACGACTTATCGGTTTTTCTGTTTGAAAAATAAATTTAAATGGGGAATGCAAAATATTTATCTAGTGGTTTTAACTATATTTTAGATTTATTTTGAACTTTTTTATTGTTTCTAGTGGTAAGTATTAGACTATGTGATGTATTTGTTTTACTTCCGAGACTTTTATTGTTTTATTGAAGCTATGGTTATTTCCTTGCAAATGAATTGCGAAGTTGGAATTCTACGTCTGATTATTGCATGCCATTTTATATTATTCTAATCGTTAATCGTTTTATCATTCCCTTTTCTAGGGGTCATTTTCACATCCGTCTGGGTTATACAAACTTGAACTTAAATGTACGTACAATGACCACTAACGGGAATGGATTGATAGAATACCGAGCTAAAGGACAAAACAAATAGGAAGTTAATTAAACCCCGCAAACAGCACTAAACTGGATACTGAGGTTTAAATCAAAATCAGCTAAATGTGGTATCATGTCTGCGTGGAGCAGATTCAATCTATCATTTAAACAATGCACATTTACCTCATCAATTCATTTTTTTTTTAAATATCAATAAAAATGTATTTAAAAAAAAATTAAAATATACTAATTGTTTAGATTTAAAAAAAAAAAAAATATATATATATATTATTTGTGTTTGATGGCATTATTATGTCAAAAATAGAGTCGGCTTAATTTTTAACGATCTTTCTTAGATAGAAATGAAGGAAATGCCGTAAATTATATTATTGAACAATAATAAATATTTTCTTAGTTATTATTGTTATGGAATGTAATACATTAATAAAAACAATTACAGTTGAGTGTCGATTATTCGAACTAATGTTGTCAGGGGTGGTTCGGGTAAACAAAAATTCAGATAATCGAAATTTATTTAAAAAATTTATGATGTGTAAACAGTATCTTCCAACAGTTCACTTTTCGCTTTTTAAAGTTTTGTGACTCAAACTGCACGCCACACTGTGAAGATCACCCTGATGATTGATTTAGAATTATTTTTGAATAACATTATTGCTGATTTACCAACCCCGAAATCGATAGCTAATGTCTTACCCGATTCACTTTTTTTTTTAGCCAAACAATGATTTCCATTTTGTCTTTAAATTAACAGAGCTCTCGCTTCCTTTTTGGTAGCATGGATGATGACATGTAATTCTTAAAACAAGAAGTGATCACAAAGATATATATCTCACAAAGAACAATTTAAGTCTTAAGGGGAGATCTACTACCAACAAAATGACTAGGATGATATTAAGAGAAACAATTGAAATGGTCTAATTATTTATACATTTCTCAGCAAACAAAATTTTACCTTATAGAAGTTCATTTTTTGCAGTTTGTGTGAAATAAAGTTATCTTCCCTTATATACGTTACATTCATGGTAAAAATTATTCTGTTTTTCGTTTAATTTAATTTTTAAATAAAAACAATTTTAACAATACAAATAAGTAATTGTCAATTTAATTAAAATGATATCCAAAAAAAAAAAAAGGTTTCGTTAATTGAACGTTCTGATAACTGACGTTCGGATAATCGACGCTCCAACGTAAATGCTTTTGTAAATACACAGATACTTAAAAAAACCTGTTTTTGTTGACTTCTAATTCTTATCGCTAACTGAATATCTGAAACATTTAAATCTGCATACGAAAAAAGTTTAAGCCAGTGTCAGTTCTTATCTAAATCTGGTTCGAAGAGCAATTTTATAAAAGATTACTTCTTTGAATTTCATGTAATTAAATTTAATTAGGCAATACACAGAGTGCCAGGGTTTTGGCCACAAGAAGTAGAGAAGAGGATTAGAAGGACCACAGCAACAACAGTCTGAGAACATCAAGCTATTATACATTAACTCGTTAGCCTCAGCTGAAAGATTTGAGAACCAATAGTCCAAGCGTCCAAACTAACAGCAGTAATGCTAAACGCATTTTGCAGGAAACAAGCAATTTAAAGCATCTTGAATTAGAGAAAAAAGCTTCTCTTTTAAAAGCATATGACTTGTTTCTGAACATATTTCATGGTGAAAGAGATAGACGAAAGTTACCTTCAGTGATGAAAAGAGGTTTGATTTGGATGGTTCTGCTGGATTTCGATATTATTTTCGTGATTTGTTAAGGCGAATTTTGCACTATACCCGACTTGTTTTCTCTCTCTCTCTCTCTCTCTCTCTCTCTCGCTTCTGCTGAGCTCCGAAAATTGGCTTTAGCTATTCCTCGAGATTTTCCTGTATTTGCCGCCAGTAATTTTTCTCTTTTATAGGTGGGATAGTTTCCTGCATGGAAAATATTAAGTTCTTAGGTTTGCACAAAGTACAGCAAGCGACTTCTCTCGTTTATCGTGTCTTTCTTGCCAATCTGCTGGATTTGACATGTCAGTAGGATTCGCTTGCATTTTTACTTTTTTTTTATTTTACTGATCGAAGTATTAGTTATTCAGAATGTTTTCATCAGGTGGAAACGTATAAATTTGGAAGATATTCCACGAATTTTGCAGGAGCTAGACGAGGAAGAAAAAAGAACCGGGCAATAAAATCAAAATTTGGATTTGAATGAAGAAGAAATAGAAAATGTTTTAAATCATAATACAGAAACCGATATTGAGGGTAGTGATCGAAATGGCGAGGAGGGGAAAGAGCCTGAGGATTTCTGCATTTTATTAGTAAAAATCACTCCTCAAAAAAAATTCTTTGTAATAATTTTTCATTAAAACAACCATTTTAAACATAAAAATATTTATATTTGACTGTAATATTGAATATAAAGATTGATCTAGTTATGATTCTGTTTTCTGTTTTTCATTATTTTCAATCGTAATCATATTTCCATTTACCTTCAAAATATTATTCTCATTGTTAATATACTATACAAATATTCTTTTTTAAATGTAGAATGTTCAAAATAATAACGAACGACCACTCGTGTTACGGAAATTGGAAGGTTAAGCAAAGGTCAAATGGAAGGAATTTTTTTTGTGTTTTTGTTGGCTGGGATAGGGTACAACGAAAAAGACAGAATAAATATTTTGCCAAGCAAAAAAAAAAAAAAAAAAAAAAAAAAAAAAAAGTATACAAACTTCATCTAGGAACCGGTTGTTATAAGGTTAGAAGAGTTGACTCGAGTAGCAATGACCTTTCAGTAAAACTCTAAACTTGTCCAAACAGGCCGCATCGTAAAAAACATTTTTGTATCCAAAAATATTTCCATCTTACCCTGACAGCCCCATTAGCAGATCTGAACATTATTGAGAGCTTCTGCGCAGAACTTTCTCAAGAAGTTTACGATCAAGGAAGACAGTATAACTCGATAGGATAACTGAAAACTTTCATCGTAAATGATGTTGGCCTATCTTCCTCGAAGGCATATAAAGAAACTTTTTAATCTCTTCCAAAACGATTGGCTTAAAGTCTTGGATACTTTTGATCAACACATTACAGATTATCACTTCAGCTAAGAGGTCATAGATAAACAAGAAAACTGACCTATATTTCTGCCATGGCCATTTGTATGTTTTTCTTAATATTTAAGGAAAAAATAAAATTGTGTTGTAAATACATTAACTTTCGTTTGTCGTTTTCAAAGACGACTTATATGTATGTCAATATAATTTATTTACATTTCATTTCAATAACAATGAATCCATCATCCATACAATATGTACAGTGAGAGTAAAAAAAGAAATAAAGTAAAAAAAAAAATAATATATATATATATATATATATATATATATATATATATATATATATATATATATATATATATATAAATTAAAATTAAATTACAAAAAATAACATTATTTCTAAAAACATATTAGACATAGTTGACTGCTACCGTCAATATACCTATAGTAATTCAAAACATGTTCCTAAAAAAAAAAAAAAATCGCTATAAGTTAATTCGACTCTAAACTTTACTCTGGCCGCTAGATAGAACGTCTCTTGGCTAGTGAAATGAAAACTCAATTGAGCTTTCAATCAGGAAAGTAACCGAATTCCGGTCGGACGAACAGGATCTGAAGTCTCATCTACTAGGAAACTATCCCTTATCGGGTCTTCTCGACCCTGTATACGATATATGTGACCTGCCTTTCAAGCGATTTACTTAGACATCTATCGCCTTTTTAGATTTTTTTTTTTTTTTTTTTTTGGTTATAACACACACATTGTTCATATTGGTTTTAATTTTCATTTTATCCACTTCGCATTAGTCTTTAAGAAAAAAAAAAAAAGAATAAACAAAGAAATAAATAAACAATGAACAATACATAAACAAACAAATGAACAGACAATATAATTTATTTTCATTTTATTTCAGCAATAAGGAATCCATGATTCATACAATATATACAATACGACAAAAAAAAAAAATAAAATAAAGTAAAAAAAAAAAAATATAAAAAAAATAATAAAATATATATATAAGTAATAATAAACAAATCATGCAAAAAATAAAATATAATAATTTGAAATATAAAATTAAAAAGGAAAATAATTGCGGAAACAATAAATATACAATCATATATATATATATATATAAATTTATACTATTTATATATTCTGGGCAAGCCTCGAAATTAAGTTTCTTCCTACTAAGAGAAGGGAAGCTAGGCTAAAAGAGATTCTAGCGTTGCTCTCTCAATTACGTCACAAGCAGAAAGTAAGATCATACGCGGCTTCGTGCAATTTTTCAGTCTTTAAGAAACAACAGATTATAAAAGCGACAAATAGCTAATGACACATTTTAAACATATTTTACTCTCTAATACAACCACGTTCAACAGCCCCAACACGACTTGACCACGAATATCGTCGAACAGCTTAGATCAATGTGTTTCTTCCACCCTGTAGCGCTGTCAACTTGATGAGAAGGGACTACTAAAAAGTACAACACTGTTTGCAAGGGAATAGTAGGACTTCATTGGATATAATAAGATAAAACACATACTTCATATATTTTGAGGGAATCAATAATTTAACTTGCCAGCATAAGGGTTGAATAAATAAATTAAAAAAAAAAATTCATTATTTTTATAAATACTTTTTATAATTTTATTTTATGAAATCAGTATAGGTAATTTAAACCTTCGATAAACTTCTTATCCACAATTAAAGGATTTTATTTTATTCAGAAAACAAGATGTTTCAGAATTAACAAATACATTATTATTGTTACAAAAAGATAATTATCTAAGTCTACTAAAGAATATACTGAAATATTGCCTGAATTCTGCGTTAAAATATCTCCTGTAACTCTTTGGTCTGCAGCGGAGTCAACCTGAATACTAATGTCTCAATTTACGAGATCAAAGCTGTAACTGTTTAAAATTGTACTAGCAGCTTGAATATAGGATTAATTATTTATTTTTAATTTGTATGTAATTTATTGAAATTAACATCAGCCAAATTAAGTGTAAAGTGAATAATATAATTTTAATAATAATCTAAGTATTATGAATCTAATGATATGAAAAAAAAAATGTAGAGAATTGGAGAGAGTTATAACATTTGGCAGAAATTCAATGAAATTTCTATATTATATGGTTCCTAGACAATATTTTTTTTAGATCTTTTGACTCATTATCAAGGAACTACGTTTCCATGCAAGTGGATTTAGGTGGTTGTATTAAGAATAGTTTATTGTTACTAAGTATGATAAGGATTTTATGAAAGATTATGGTTGAATCCCGTAATTCTAAGCATTAAATCCAAATAAGTCTGAAAATTATAGCGTAGATGTGTTTGTCAAGTAAGTTATGGGTTGTTAATCGGCAGCATCTTTAATTTCAATATCTCGTGATCGTAAAAAACATATAAAAAATAAAATATTGCTTTAATCTTCAATCTTATGAAACTTTACCTGTAACTATTTACTAATTGATATGTTGTATAATCTTGTTTTTTTTTTTTCTATTTTAGATTACAGGTTGGTAACGATATGTATCATGTTTTCCACACCAGCTAATGTGAGTGCATTATATATACAATTTCTTGATTAAATATTGTTTTTTTTATTCATAACTGTATTCCTTGCAATTGCATTTGATACCACTTTTTAGTTTTGAGGCAAAGAAAATTTCACAAGCTTTTAGTTTCTCAAAATTATCAAAGAACGAGAAAAAAAAAAAAAAAAAAAATTAAAAATAGGCATTGTTAATCTGTATGTAATAGAAAACGGCTGTCTTTTGGGCTTGGACCTTTTTAAAAATTAGCTCCCCACTATGGGAAGGGAAGCTAGGCTAAAAGAGATCCCAGCGCTGCTCTCTAGTGTCACTCAGAAAGCAAAATCAATCCCAACTGTTGTGCATGGAACCTTCAGTTAAACTAAAACTCCCGTTTTTAGGACAAGACATTCTTCTTAAAAGAAAAATAATAATAATAATGTTTGAAAAGGTTAAATGTTATTTAAATTAACTATAAACATAGCAACCAATAAATTTACCGAATTTCATTTCCCCCCGACCATTTATTCATCAGTTCTTCTTAGTAAAAGGGTTTGTGTAAGAATCTGTTAAAATTCAGAGACTATTCTAATTTGAAATAAATAAATAATTGTCTGCAATTGCAGTTTGATACTAGGAGGAAAACTTTTTTAGTTTTAGTTAAGTAGTTTATGGAACATTATCAAAGGTTCTTTCGTTTTTTGGAGGTGGATTTCAAGGTAAAAAAAACGATCAAAGTAGTACCTAACTCGACAGCTCAAATTTTGTTAAAACTATTGATTCTTTCAATTGTATACTTTTTGTAATTTGTGTCTCGGAAATTCACGGTATAGGTGGCCTTAGAACGTATAGAAATACTCATGAAACATCCAGTGAGATACTTTTTCTCCTTTTAATTTTCAAAGTACACTATTTTAATAATTAAAAAGATATTTGATAAATAAGGCTTTTAAGCTGCAAAATATACAATCTAATAAAAACTATTTAAAGTAAAATTCACTACAAATGTCGTTTACGTGGACGTATCATACCTTTCTTTGGGTGTTAAAAAGAAAAAATATTAAAACGCCTTCTTAACGCCAGACAACCATCCACATCGAGTGCAAGACCGGATCGTTTGGGAAAAAATTAAAGAAAAAGACAGAATATTAAAGTGATGTGAGCAGTTTTGTCTTTGCAGTATTTTGTGAAAGTAAATTTTCTATAAAGCATTACACACTCTCATTACCTGTTGATTTTCCATACTAAAATTCATGATATTATCTAAAAAGTACTTACTGATTAGTTGGTGTATTATCTCGTTATATTTTATTATGTTCCTACATTGGTTAATCCATGTCAAAAGAACTCGGTATAAACAATTATAGATTACATTATTTACCTATCCATGTATATCGTTGGTTTAGGAAAGTTGGTTAGGAAAAGTTAGAAATGCCTTTCCCTGTAAAAACAGATTCATCTATCTATAAATTCACCTCAAAATGTAGCATTCTTGAACATCGTCTGCATTTAGAAGCTATCGGAAAAATTGAGGTCTACGTTCGTTATCATTAGGTTTTAAAACTTACATTGAAAATCTAATAAAATAAATCCTAAGTAATAGTAATAAATAAATAAATGTAATAACATAAGATCCTTTGATCTAGTGTCGCTTTATTGACAGTTTTCCTTTATTTTCTATTAAACAATATTTTTTTTTTCTTTCCGTTTTGTTGCAATAAAGAGTTTATTATGTTTAAAATGGATATTTCCATTAAAGGATTGTTATAATGTTTTATTTAAACAAATAACTGATTTGTATGCCAAATGAGAACACGATGTTTTTTCGGTTTCGTAAGTAAATTTCTCCATGAAATTAAAGCAGAAACATTACTTTCAGCATATCATTCGAAAGCTGATTAAATTTTCAGATTTTTGTGGAGGGTTTTTTCCAAAAACTGTGAGCGTTGAAGAAATATAAGACATTATAACTTCCTTTCCTAAATAAGGTTGAGATCAAGCTGTTCTTTAGGTCCCAAGTTTGTAAAATGCAAGGTTACATGTACTCTGCTTTTATAGAAAATTTAACTTTAAATCCGGAAATGTGGTCAAAGTTTAAAAAATTGAGATACTACAGCGTTTATGTTAAAAAACGTGGTTTCCTCAAAAAATTCTTTGATTTATTGTATATCTGCAACGGATTGGAATAGAAAGGTGAATTCTGCGGCCTTTCTGTACATTTTCGATCTAGTTTCACCCATATTTTGTTTTTTTTTTACACTAAGAGGTACTCTCCCTATATATATATATATATATATATATATATATATATATATATATATATATATATATAATAACGTCATTATAGAAGCTTATAATTAAATAAATACAACATCAAATCATTACGTGAGACGAATGTTTCATGTAGACGTCAAGCATGAGTTAAGTTAATTCGAATGATGGATTGATCTTGCGGAAGTGGGTCGCTCGAAGCCTGTATTTGACTTTATCTAATCCCGAATTCTAATTACACACCCACTCCCACCCCGATATTCTCCAATGCCATTAGAATTTGTGTAATGAATATTGTAATGAGTTGTTGTTTTGGAACTTGATTATTAATTAAGATGTGGGCTAAAATGTAATCAATATGATAATTATTTTATTAATAATATAGTCAAGGTGAACTATAAATATAGTAGAAATTACTATCACCCTCATCTGAATTCAGATATGGTTTTCAATTTGTAATAATTCAAAATGATATCTTAATTTTCCTCACCTGACTTGATTGTATCACCGTGAGTGTTACTTCGCAGAAGACATCCCACGGGTATTGTTTCCTATTAATGCATAGCCAAATAGTGAACCTTAAATTCTATTCTAATTTTTATACATTAAGAAAGTTAGTTTGGTACACTACATCTAAGTTCATTGCAATTTTCGGTTTCTCCGTCTATACTCGGCAAGCATTCCGCAGCTTTGGCCGCTCACATAATTAAAGAACTTAAATAATAAAAGTTTTATTTATTTTTTGATAAAAATCTTGTATTGTAGAAAGTGTGAAAAAATAAATTCATACGACATCCGTGTCTTGGCTTGAGGTTAGGTTATGTTAAATTTCTTATGAACACTAATAGCAAAAGAAACATTAATTGGAATTTTTTATGTTTTGTATTGAAATTGAAGATCACTATGAATTATTGAGTTTCTTCAGTCGCTGTTCCAGTGAGAATTATAGCCTCAATGATATTTCCTGGCGCCATAACTATCCAAATCTACCAGTATCTCAACTTATTTCAAATTCTATTCCCAATATCCCCACGAGGTGTCTGAAAAAAAGTTTTTTGAAGTGTTATGATATTTGCTTTACGAGGAAGAAGAAAGAAAAAAGAACTCAGGTTTAGCAGAAATAAAAATTATAGGGTACAGTTTAGAGTAGCAGAAACGAGGTGCCATTATGGTTAAAAATTAATATCCAACCAGATGAAATCAACATGATTATTTCTGCCGAATAACAATTATTACTTACAATAAGATTTTTTTAAAAATAGGTTTGAAACCCTTAGATTGACGAATAATCCAAAAATATTATCAGTTTTTGTTTAAAAAAAAAAACTTCCCTTAGCTATATTTTTTAAAAATGGTCTCATTTGAAATTTAGTGTGCAAAAAATAAAATAATAATAGAAAAATGCCATGTTTAAACGCTTTATTTATATGATATATTTAAGGAAAATTTTTAAACTAAAAACTGATATCATTATCAGATTCCCAAAAAACACGTAGAAACCAAATTTTGTCGAAATAAAACATTAAATTTCTTTAGCCATAAAATTTTGTAGAATTTTAGAAGGCAAGAGCTGTCAATTTCTGATTAAACGTAAATAAGTTGCGCTATTTCACACATTTCGCCACCGATTGAAACATATTTTAAGAGCATCTTAAAGCCGAAACTGCATAGTTTAGCCCAAATCCGGAGGTCGCAGGATTTCTCCTTATCGAGATATCTCAAGTTATTGTTAACCTCAGAATTTTTTATTCACGTTTTTGTCCACTAAAATCTGGGGTAAAACCAATGTTATATGCATGGATAAAAAGCAAAATATACGCTGAATCTTGTGATGCTATTACTATCGTAATCCGTTGAACACAGCAGTTGTTATAGCCGTTAGAAATTGTTGATGAAATCTCAACTTCAAAATTTTAACATCCTCGAAAGGGGTAAAAAAATTAATATTTTATGATTTTTATAAAATTACACATATAAGGGCTTTTTGGTGCGTTAAATCAAGATTTGAGGTTAGTTTTTCCTGAAAACGTTTTTCAACTGTTTTACAGCGGATTTTATTAACATTTTGTCATGTCTTAAGCATAAAAAAAGTATTTTTATTTTAAATACCAAACAAAACTACAACTTTACGAGAAAGAATCATTTCTCTAGCTTGACAGAGCTGAAAAAAAAATAAAACGTGATTTTCTAGGCTCCCAATGCTCATTGGTTGCTATAACTCTAGTTTTGCACTATTATAGGTCCCTAATACCTGCACGAAAATCGGCATTCAAATCTGTGAGTTACAAGTCAAAACGTCCCTTTGTCAGTAAAAAAAAAAAAAAAAAAAAAAAAAAAAAAAAAATATTGCACATCACCATCGTAGCTTAGTTTTCCTTTCTAGAAAACATTTTTAGTAAGTATTTCTTTCTTTTTTTTTTCTTTAATAAAATATAGCTGATTACAAATTATCGATTGGATACTACTAAGTACATATAAAAATATTCCATTACTGTTTTATTTGTTCTAGTATGTATCACATAACGATCAGTTGTATGCAATTACTAGTGAACACACAACAGATAGACGTAACTAAAAAAAACAATACTCAGATATTATTTATTGTCGTTACTTTCAGATATTATTTTCCTGTTTGCCCTAGGAATCATCGGTCAATGTGTGCTAGGGTTGGGTCAAAAGAGGAGGGTGGAAAAGTCGGGAAATCCCAAGATGGCATAGGATCAAAGAGAATTAAGCAAACATTTCCGCTGCGTATCTTGTAGGCACGTGTACCTTTTGGAAGGTGATATATCGCTCTTACTAATCCTCCAATGCCTTTTTTTAAATTCCAAGGCCGATATTAAGAGAGAAGCGCACAGTGGGACGAATGGCTTAAATTTCCCGACATGTATGAAAATACGTAAAGAAATACGTAGTAAAAATGTTGTGTTTGAGATTAAAAAAAAAAATTGATATAAAAATGCACGAAATCGTATCTAGTGGTTTTGATTGTTCTTTAATTTTAGTGATAATTATATCTCATAGTCTAAAATAACCGATTACTTTCTAGTTCATACAAGTCGATTGAAACTAAGAAAAATTAGTACTGATGGTTTTATTATGAGAATAATTTAGGATCTTATTAAAACAATGGTATTTGGAGTACCTTTCAGGTTATTACGAGTACATTATTGCGTGTTAAAGAAAACTTCCAAATTATTCCAAAAAAATGGACTTCACATGTTATGTACCTTAGGTATTTAATGATAGAAATACTTTCCATTTTATCCGAATACGGCGGAATTTGCCCGTTTTTGGTCATTTTTTATATATTTCTAATATTGTAATTTGACCTAATTAAACTATCAATCTTGATTTTTATTTGATTTTTTTCAGTTATAAAAAATAACCTTATTTAAAATTTTAGTTTAAATTGGCAAAATATTTAGTCTGACTTTTTTTTTTTTGTTTTTCCACATTGCGGTATTGGTAATAGGCACCCTGAAATGGGTGCATATATTTCTATATTTCTACGTGTTCATATGCATATATTTCCTACATAACCCATATTGAAATAAATATTTGTACAAACTATTTTTATGATTATACATAAAATATTTTTAGAATAATGCAATTTTAAATAATGGAAGGGAAAAATACAAAAAAAAAAAAAAAAAAAAGTGTTCAGTAGTAATTTTCTAATAAAATGTATTTTATATTGTTATAAGTTATTGTTGCTTTATTATCACCATTAATATCAAGAAAAATTCTTTATCATTAAATTATACTCACATAAATAAACAGAATATGATCCATACTCCAATTTTATGAAAAAGAAAACTTTATTATAATGCCTTGTCCAAATAGTCACAATTCGTCCCACTGTCCAGTGTTTAGATGCGTTATCATGTTATCTGTATCCATTATTAAACTTTAGATTTTATCAAAATTAAAAGTATTGAATGATATCAAAGTCGATTTTCAGTGCTCTGTTTGTACCTTCAAAGAGTAAATTCCTCCCTGTAAACGTCAAGTTGGAAAACTTTTGTTCATTTAACTTGGCGAAGACTTGGAATGAAGAAGGGAGGGCTAATCCCGAAGGCAATTATTCGATATTACAGCGATTAACATAACTTTTACTAGCGGTGATCGTAATGATCCTAATAACTATTGCCAAGACTTGTATTTTATCTAACGAGAACGTTTAATACTATATAATGGGAAAAAAATTCATTAGTTTTTATCTCTACTATTATATAAAAGGACAAGCCATTTTACGTTTCTGTTTACTAATGACGAAAAGTGATAAACTAATCTATACAAAATTGTAACCTCTCACGTTTATGTTTTAACCACTCGAGGAAGCAAATATAATTATTATTAATTAGCAATAGTAAAATCTTCTGATTTTCAATTAAATTGTTAGTAAAAAAAAAAAAAAGTCTAAACTAGGTGGCGAACAACATACTGCATGAGAGGTTACAAAGCTGCGATGTTATACAGAGCTGAAAACTGATAATAAAATTTGCTCACATTCAATTACATTATTAAAAAATATTTAAATATGTGTTGCGACATGGGGATCTCAGTGAAGTTTAAAAACCGACCGATATGTAGTTAGCTAATGCTATGTACAAATATATTAGAAAGGTAGACGGTGAGAAGGGGTACTGCTCAATTCGTACTAGATTTTTATTAGAAGAAAATAAATTCACCAAGTTTTAAAATTTTACTTAAGAGTTAAAGAAAGCATATAAATGTTTTTAGAAAATCTTTTCTGGTCAACTTTCGTTAGAATAGATCTTTGGGTTGATAGAACGCTCAATGAGGACAAAGACAGTATCCAAGAATTCGATGAAACATAAAATGTGGGCTATAGCCTATTTCGCAAAAAATACTTTTAGAGATATAGTCAAAAAACCATAAAATACAAAAAGTGCGAAAAAAACAGGTTTGTGCCCGGAAACTTCAGATTCATGTTCAGCGACTCGAAAAACATAGAGGGTGAAAAAATAAAAACTTACCCATGAAAATGCCTTGCGGTAAGCCGCACTTCTTCGCGAAACCATGTTTATCGATAATCTTTTGACTCAAATTCCGAAATTATTAGACCGATCAGAAATTTCTTTTGTCCATCTCAATGGATACCACATATATGAAATTTTGATTAAATCCCGTGAAATACCTACCCCACTACGCTAAATGTGTATGTTTTGTCAAAATATGACGATTTTGAAATATTGGGTATTTTTCTGAATATAATCAAAATTTCATATATGTGATCAGATGACAAATCAAATCAGCTTTGAGATGGAAAACAGATATTTCTGATTGGAAGATATAGTGAAAAATGTGCCAAGAAAACTTGGATTTTATAACAGTAACCAATTTTTAGCGTGCTGGCATGGGTATCTTAGGGAACTTGATCAAAATGGCATGAATAAGGAATAATAGTAAATTAAACCAGCTTTCAAATGAAAAGAAAAAAATTTCTGATCAGACTAACAGTTTTGGAGCTTTAGCCAAAAGAGTACCGAAAAATCTGGCTAAAGAATACGGAATAATCTCACTATAAAAGCACCTCAAAGTCTCAAAGTTATTCAAAACCAGCTACCATCTCAGAGTAATAACAATAAATATATAAATCCGAATAACACCACAACCCCCAGCTTCAACTACCAGCTAAAATTATAGAAAGCCTCAACTGAGCCTTACGTAATCAAAAATGAAAAATAAATAAAGAAGTGCAACTTACCGCAAAGAAATTTCATGGGTTTTGATTTTTTCCCCCTCTATGTTTTTTGGGTCGCTGATCAGGAATATGAAGTTTACCGGCTACAATTTTACCCGGATCCCCCCCCCCCTTCACTTTTTGTATTTTATGATTTTTTGACTAGATCCCAAAAACGAAGCATTTTTCAAGACCACATGTAGGTGTCTATTATAAAGTAGGGGAAATGAATACAATGGCTTCAATCACCGAATTTTAGTCGGGTTTGAAGGTTTTATTTAAGTATTTTTTATGAGGAATAAAACAGACACTGTTTAGAAACGAGAATCGAGGTATCGTTGATTTATGTACGGTAAAGGTTAAACAACACGCGTTTCATATTGATTATGATAGTTGTTTTTACGCAATTACAAGGTTCGTACGAAACTTTAACGAGGTAAAGGTCCCTTTGAGACTAATAGGAAGCCATTTCAGGGTCTTGATTAGATTATAGGATAGATGTAACATCAATGCTGTTGAAAAAGGTACCAGGATGAGTAAGGATCTCATATGCAGAAGATTTACACGAGTTTCAAATTCCTTTTTAAAATTCTCAATGTCCTTTAATATGTCACAAATAAACCTGCTCAAAAAGATCTAAATGTCCCACATGTTGCAGATTTATTACAAACAAGATGTATATCCTTCCCTAGCGGGGTTTCCGACTACCCTAAAATCATTCAAAGCTCCCAATAAATTACAAAAGACTTATTTACAAGACAGTATAATACCCATCGGGTCCTACGGAGTTGAGCTTTGAGGCTCCACTAAACCTTCCAATCCAAAATCCTTCCTAAAATCCTTGATGCTCTAAATTATTACATACAAACTTAGCAATAAAGACCTTAACCCTTAAGTTCGCGCGCCTAGTGGATTAACGTAAGGTCAACGCGCGGCGCACTTTATTCCAATGTAGGTTTTCTCCACATTTTTAATGCAAAAATGGGTTTCAGTAAAAAATTAATCTGGTAAATGGTTACTTACTATGGTTGGATTAATGATGGAACTTACTATATTTAATGTCTTTTCACTCCTCTGGTAATTATTTAATACTAACTAAATAAATATTAATAAAGCTTTAATATTTATTTCAAACTGTGCAATAACAAAATAAAACGGTGAAGATTTTTTCTTATTTCTCCGAAACAAATTATGAACCTAGGTCAGAAATTATTCTATTATGGTTACACCTCGGGTTTATCTTTTTGTCACGTGTCCTTAACCAGGCACCTTTTCTCGAAATCCCGTTTTTTGAAGCTCTCTTTTTTTTTTTTTTTTTTTATCGTACCTAGGAAGGTGTAAGTTCCTTTACGAGAGTGTAACTGGTATACTAATTGTCACACGTTAAGTTACGATTGCAAAAAGGATGAAAGTGGAACAGCAACTATATCAGAAGGCCCGTTATTAATAGCAAATGAACCTTCCGGCTGCTTTCCACAGTCAAGCTAAAAAAATTGATGTATAAAAACTTTCTTAATTAAAATTAGTTGGAAAAACATATTTTGAACTATAAAGAACATTTTATTTCAATTTTCGCTCATCAACTTCTACATAAAAAAAATAATTTTAAATTTACTTACTCAGTCATAATACCGCGCGATGAGGTACAAAGTGCGCCATATCGAACGGACGTAGAAAAATAGCTATAGTTTATCTAAAGAAGCTTTTAATATTATACCAAAACAATTCCCAACAGTCCTATTAAGAAGTGGCGCACTTCGTGTGCCGGGCGCGCGGACTTAAGGGTTAATGTTCCATATGTTGCTGATTAACCACAAACCATATACCTTTCCTTTCATAGTAAACACTATACCCACTTGAATCTACTAGTCTCAAAACATTCTTCCACTCCATTCCTGATAACTCTCCAAGCCGTCTGAAAAGAAAGTCCCTTCTCAATTAGATCATTTATTGAAGTACTGCAAAATTTTTTTACAAGGTATTGAGTTTTCATTGTAAACGTACTGCCGCATATTTACTTATTGCATACAGTTGTACAGATGTAGCCTTATCTGTGTGGTTCATAGTATTTTTTTTTAATTTTAACCTTGTAATGTCATTATAAATTTTAATGATTTTGTATTTAATAATTTAATTAATAAAATGATATAATTATTTTCAATTGGCTTTATTAGTAGAAGAAAAGGTGAAAAAACGTGCACTTGTGTAAATATGAGCACACCTCCCCACTGGCTAAGGGAGATATTGAAGACTGTCTATGGAGCGGTTCCATTCTTTAAACTAAACTCTCCGTCGAAAGTATCGCAACACTTTGAAATACTTGAATTTTACGAATAAAGCTTCCGAAGTCTTTAATGAACATTCCTAAACTAGACATAAACATTTTTTATTAAAATGAATTACAATATTTCTTCCAGTAAACAAAAAGTTAGAAAACTTACTTTTTAAAATTTTCATTGTTTTACAATTTTAACTTTCAACTTTTATTTATATTTAATGAGACATACTGCCTTATCTGGCTGGAATGATTGCTTACACTAGTCTTGGCATACTTGTAAATAACGAAACGAATGATAAACGTGGACTGAAGGAAATTCGAATCAAATAATCTAAAATTCCATCGTTTGTTATTATTATTAGCAAGGAAAAACATTGATGTGTCTAATCCTTAATGTCTCACGTTTAACACATATATTAATATGGATATAAACCAAGTATGGTTAAGGTAAAAACCAGGAAAATCTGTTGCAATACTTTTGACGGGGAGTTTAGTTTAAATGCAGCTTGAGTTATTGAGCATATTGGTATTCATTCTGGACTGTAAACTTTTGAGAGACATGCGAAATCGTTCTCGTTTCATGTCCTTATGTTTCTTAAGAAATAATTTCACACTGATATCTGGAAAGCAGAGATAAACTACTTTTTTGTAATTTAGTGAGAAGAATTTCATGATCCACGGAATCAAACGCCTTGGAGAAATCGAAGAGGATTAGAGTCGTAATTTACTGTAGGTCAATTGATGAATAAATGTCTTGAGTAATTTTTAAAAGAGCGGATTGGGTAGAATAACCTGAACGGAAGCCTTATTGAAGAGGAGTTAAGAGATCTTTATTTTCAAGGAATGTAGCTTAGAATGGACTATTCTTTCCGGAATACGTTTAGTTTCCCCGGTAATTTCGACATATATCTTGTTACACATCACAAATTGCATCTTTTGTGATAGAAAGTTCTCTGATGACACTCGAGGAGAGGTGTGAATAAAGTTTTCCCAAATGTGTGAACTTAGATCGTGCCGAGGCTAAAAGAGCCAGTAATTATTGCGATATATGTAAATAATATTTTTTCTTGTAATAAACTCTCTTCCGTTCCGAAATGTTTTATCCTGTCTCTCTCTCTCTCTGTCTGTCTGTCTCTCTCTCTCTCTCTCTCTCTCTCTCTCTCTCTCTCTCTCTCTCTCTCTCTCTCTCTCTCTCTCTCTCTCTCTCTCTCTCTCTCTCTCTCTCTCTCTCTCTCTCTCTCTCTCTCTCTCTCTCTCCCCTCTCCTCTCTCTCTCTCTCTCTCTCTCTCTCTCTCTCTCTCTCTCTCTCTCTCTCCTCTCTCTCTCTCTCTCTCTCTCTCTCTCTCTCTCTCTCTCTCTCTCTCTCTCTCTCTCTCTCTCTCTCTCTCTCTCTCTCTCTCTCTCTCTCTCTCTCTCTCTCTCTCTCTCTCTCTCTCTCTCTCTCTCTCTCTCTCTCTCTCTCTCTCTCTCTCTCTCTCCTCTCTCTCTCTCTCTCTCTCTCTCTCTCTCTCTCTCTCTCTCTCTCTCTCTCTCTCTCTCTCTCTCTCTCTCTCTCTCTCTCTCTCTCTCTCTCTCTCTCTCTCTCTCTCTCTCTCTCTCTCTCTCTCTCTCTCTCTCTCTCTCTCTCTCTCTCTCTCATCCTCTCACACTCTCTAGAGAGCAAGGTTGTTTATCAACGTTGATTACACAATGACAACGAAGTTATGAGAAGAAGAAATTATTGATATTTTTGTAATTTCAATAACTTTTATAACCATTTTTGCATAATTACTGTATTTAATTTACAATATAACGTTGTTGGATTTAAAATAAGTAGAACTAAGTCTTCTTTTAATTGGACTCCATACAGGAGCAAGGTAAACAATGGAGGATATCGATGTCATGCGAGGCACACACCTGAATATACTAATTAGATCTAATTTACAAGACAAAGTTGCCTGGTTTAAATGGAACTTCTCTCGTTAATTAAATCCCCACATTAATTAAATATTTCATCACATCAACAGCTGCTATCTGAAACAGTGTCATTTAGCTCTGAAATGTTTATAAATTAACTGTATTTTAAATTTCTTGTTTCTTTTAGTAAAAAAAAAACAAACTTGAAGCTCATATTTCAGCAGAATACCTTAAATAATATAGCCATTTAATATGATGCTCAAATCTCAGGTAAGCAAAAAGAAAAAAAGTAATTATAAATGTAATGAAACAAATCAAATTATTTCGATCCAAGCTACACTAAATCTCTAGCTCATTTAAAAAAATCCTAGACAAAAAAGGTAGGCAAATCTTGACTTTTTTCATTCAAACCGATATAGCTCCTAATAGGTAAGTCCTAGAGACAAATATTATATGACAAAAATATTTTCTATTAAATTTCAGATTAGGAAATTGCCGTCAAATTTTCGATTAGAACAATTCCAACAGAGCTATTGCGTGTCAAAATGTTATATTTTTTTATATGAAAAAAACGTTATAGCAAAAACGCATAGACCTCCAGCCAAAAGACACATCAATGTAAAAAAAAATAAATATTTTTTTATTTCCTATTTAAATTAAGGACTAACTTCCGCTTATTAATTTAAAAATATATTTATTTTTTATTTATAACGTTACAATTCGAAATATATCTAGCATATCTTAGGGAACATTCAATTAGTGTTCTTAGATAATTTTAAATAGAAAACAATTTTTCATTGGTTTTAAAAAACAAAAAGAAGAAAAAAATAAACTTTACTCCGGGACAGCTTGTCCCCCTAAGAATCACATATAAGTGAAATAAATACGGCAATCGTCTGGTTATAACAATTTATTACTGATTACATTATGAGTTACAAGGTAAATAAGTAATCTTATAAAATGATACAACTTAAGTATACTATTATACTATCTATCACATAAGTAATTATTTTTTACATTTACCCCGAAGATTAAAAATTCTGAAGGTGATGAAATAGATGATGTTTAAAGGAAGTTAGAGAGGAGCATTTTCGAATTGTAAAGGGCAATGGATTCCATAAAGAGGTAGCTTGGTAAAGGACGCAGTTCGATGCGGAGGAATGTACAGTATTATAAAGGTGGATGGAGGAGCGCAGATTAAGGAGATCCTGAATATAAGCGGGATTTTTGTTTTCAAGGATTGAAATATGAGTGCAACTAGGAAGTATTGATGTCGGAAATTGTGGTAAAGCCACCCAATTTCAGAATACCTGTGAGATATGTGAAAACGTTTGGGGATTTCAAAAATACATCTGATGAAGCAGTTCATTTCTATTTTACATCTCATTTCGTGCTCACCAGACAGACAGTCTTCCATATGCATCCCTAATCAAAGTTTGGAGAAATAAGAGATACCAAAAGTCGAGTAGTGGTAATGAATTGATGTAATATAAAAGTTGTTTAAGAATAAAAATAAATTTCCTTGAGGTTTGGGAAATATGGTTATCCGAAGAAAGATGTTGAAAACAAAACTTATGATTTGATCCACAGCTATATGTATATATTTTTTTCCGGATCATCGTTGATTGGGGTGAGACATTCCAAAAATCTTAAAAACAAAATGTGAGAGAAAGATGGCGTCCAATGCAGCAACATTATTGGAAAATACTTGGAATACAGGAGCGGGGTTACGAGGATTTAAGGGTTAAGCGAGGATTTCTCTTGACCAGTGGTTATATCTTTGTAAAGAATTTATCTGAAATTTTATAATTTAAGTGCCCATGATTAAAACAGATATAGCATAAAGCCTGTAATGATCTAATTATCTTGATGCCCCATAATACCATGTTATTTAAACACTCTGGTTATGGGTCGAGGGATTTAAAAATTGTAAGTACATACATATGGAATTATGACGTATTTAAATAAGGTATAAAGCCGTAGAAACCGAACGTGGGAGATGTTCTAGTATTTTAGGAATCTGCTAACTTTTGCCGTGCTGTTCAAATCCTGCCTAGGCGATTTTAAATTTATTTTGCACTGCATCACGAAATGAATTTTTACTTCTTCACCCTGGTTAAAATAGTTTGTGAACCTGTACAGTAGCCCGTCCTTTCTGCCATAATTTGAGTACATTATAACGCCATGTCAAACAACAACAAAAGTATAACAGAAGTGTTTGTTCGGAATAAATAAATACAAATTGAAACATTTTCTACTGTTTTTAGTTATAACTATACTGTTTACCTATGTAGTCAATAGAACCTTGAACAACAATCGAGAATTGTTTTATGCTTTCTCCAACGATACTGAACCAAGAGAATTTTATAAATGAAAAATTCGTAAAAATAAAAGAGTGCCCACATCACATTTTTCAGGCACACAGTTGCAAAAAATAGTTTTACATCGAAGAGCTTTGAGTCAATGCAACCTAGTAAATTTAGGATTTAATATGTAATTAATTGATAGCAAGGTAAGTTTTTAGGTTAATTTTACTCAATAAATAAAATCAATTTTAAAAAGTACCCATATTATGTTATATTCTATTCAAAATTGCGGATCACAGTTGGAATGTTTTTTTTTTTTTGTAGATCCGCTAAAAAACGCTTGAAATATTAAATTCTTACAAAATGGTCGTGTTATCAATGTTGAAATTTATTTGGTAATTATCCCTATTTTAAGTCGCCATGATTGTTTCTTATTTACGATTTTATATTGTAATTTGGATAAAGATAGGTTTATTTGCAACAATAAAACATTTTAAAATTAACCTTTTGATAGCTGAACGGGTGTCTTTCTTGACGCTGAATAGGCTTTTGACCGAGTATGGCACCCAGGTCTGCTTTATAAACCGCCAATTCCTTCTTTATACATATTTTCTCATCCTCCGATCCTATCTTTCTGATAGGGTATTTAAAATTAACCATAATTCTACATACTCACCCACCTTTCCCCAGACCGCTGGTATTCCTCAAAGTAGTATCCTGGGTCCCATCCTTTATACAGTGTATACAGCTGATATCCCAACCCATCCTAATACTATGCTCACAACCTATGCTGATGACACAAGCGTGTTATCAGTCAATGATGATCTATTTGCTTCATCCCAGACACTCTAGTCACATATCATTTCCCTTGAAGAATGGTGTCATAACTGGAGAGTTAAGATAAATCGCAGCAAATCCCAGCAAATAACCTCTACCCTACGTCGAAAACCTACCTCATCCTGTCCTCCTGTACCCTTTAATGGAGTACCGTTAAATAATGTAGAACCTTGGATTTTATCTGGACAAGAGACTTACCAGGAACTCTCATACAAGATTGAAAAGACAAGAAGCTGCACGTCGATTTCGACTACTACAACACCTACTTGACAAACGTTCAAATCTTCCGATACACTACAAAAAACTCATCTATATGACGATTATCAGACCTATTTGGACTAACGGAATAGAGTTATGGGGATCCACCGAACCATCGAATTCTTCCCGCATCCAATTACTTCAATCCAAAATCCTTCGAAAAATCCTAGATGCTCCTTACTTTGTCACAAATGAATTGATCCACAATGACCTTAATATCCCATATGCTGAATTGGCACGAACCAGATACCTTTCCTTTCATAATAAACTCACTGCTCATCCAAATCCACTTGTTGCACAACTTGCTTCCCATTCCATTCCTGGCAATCCTCCGAGGCGTCTGAAAAGAAGATGGTCCCTTGATCTTCTTTTGTAAATATTCATTAGAGTACTACCAATGGGTAGTTCCTCTACAAGTTTTATTCATGTCATTATATCTCATATATACCGCATATTTACTTGATGGGTTTTTTTAAATACAGTTGTAAATTTCTATTAATTAAAGAATAAAAATTAAAGAAATAAATAAATAAAAAAAAAAAAAACTTTTGATACCTTAATTCTCGAAATATCAGGTTATGAATTATTTATGAACCGGCCCGATTCTCACTTAAATTTAATTAATTAATAGACCGGTTATATAAAATGAATAAAGAATAGCTAGAAGCGTTAATAATTTTGTTGATAGTTCATTTTTTTTTTACTCTGCATTGAATAAACCAGTCCCCTGAAATACAGGTTTTAACGATATTTTAAATACAATATATCATTCGCAAGTTACTAGTTTTGTATAAATGAATAAAAAGATGCTTTATATCGTTAAAATTACAATATATAAATATATATATATATATATATATATATATATATATATATATATATATATATATATATATTAAACAACACTATTATAATTACAGTTATAATTTGTATACCTACAATAACGTAAGTTAATAAACCTTCCGTTAGACGCAATCAATTTGTGACATCATCGGACACATTCATCTGACATTTATAATGCTAATGCTTGTGTGCACTTGTGTAAAAAATATAAAATGTAACTAAACTTTTTTACTGATTATTGAGTATTTTCGTATGTTTAGTTAAATTTCCATCTTAAATTGACCTTTTGAATAAAGACAATCGAGAACATTTATTAATTTGGTATTTAAAGATTTGAGCGAGAACTGAAGCTAGTTTTTTTCGTAAGGTACCTAACAATGACAACTTTTTGGCTTTGAAAGCCTGCAGTAATTGGATATTGTTGAACCAGTTATATTTCGTCCTGTGCCGTTCAAAGGTTTATCCTTTGATTTGAACAATCAGTCGGCTGATTGTCTCTATGTATCTCTATGATATGGTACAACTCGCATAACTTGGCATCTGCAGAAGCAAAAATTATAATGATGAAGATACCATTTTTTTTCGAAAATAAAATAAATCCTGAAACATAGTCGCACACACAATAAACTGAAACATTATGAAGTGTATAAGGGTCAATAACACTAAATCAGGGGCAAGAATAGCTGTATATAAGATGAATAGGTATGTTGAAAAATATTTCAATGTTATAAGAGCAACAAATAATTACAAGATTGGTCGCAGTTCATCTAATTGATTAAGGTGTACGAAGACCACTGATGTACTGTGGAAAAATCCAAGGCACCTTTTGGTGAGTGGTGAGAAGTCAGGAAGCTAAGAAGGAAGATCTCAACCGATAGAGTCACTCAATTGGCAAAATATAAACACTCAACTTCATCTCACGGATAAACTGCATATCGTCACTACAACTGCAAACTATTGAATAAGAAAATGAGTGGTTTTCGCAATGGATCTTTAGTGATTCGTTACATTGATTTGGCATAGTTAAATAGTTTGTATAATTGACACTTTGACAGGATTATTCCTCCACTTTACAGAGTGAATCCAGATCCAGATCCAAAAACCTGTATCTGTCCTAAAGAAATTGATAAAGTAATACAAAACTTTGATACGTTGCTATTGCAGGAAGATATTAGAAGGTCAAACGCACATGACCATATACATAATATATTATTATCCGATCCTCTAATCTCTGGAATTCTCTCCCTTCACATATTCTCAATACTTCTTTCTAAGGAGCATTTAAAACACTCTTCTCGATCTTCTATCTCTCCAAACTGACACCCTCAAATTAAGTAGATGTTTCATAATAAGTGTCAATCTAGTATATCACACGTTAAAGATTAGCCTAAATTCTTAATTTTGATGGTAATGTTTTCATTTTTCTTTAAATAAATTTTTATTTTATTTTGTATTTTTTTCTTTTCTCTCTCTAAATTTGTTAACATATATTTATTTCTATATTGACAGTTTTTCTTTTTTGTTTTCTCGTAAAACAAAAACGAAATAGAATTACCAAAATTCATATAATACCATGATTACCCTCAGTATACAAAAATATCAACAATGCTGTACGATCTCAATCTTATCCCTAACCAACTTCACGATAATCAAACCCAAACATACTTCAGAAAATTCGCTTATCCTAGAAATAATTTCAATGAAACATCACGTAAAAGATCACTTACTAGAAACATCATACGCATAAAAGAACAAAACATGTACTCCTTACTTAGTCTAGTTTTACGTCTCTTATTAGCTATGTTTATTAATTGTTATATGTACATTTTAGTTAATTCCATTCTATCATATTTGTTAAGATATATACATATAAGCTTTTTTAATGTTGTTTTTAATTAGATTAGTAATTTTTTATTTTTTTTTTTTTCGAATGGGCCAGCAGAGGACCACGTGCCAATTTCAATTCTTTCTCCCTTGCTCTTTTCTTTTCCTCCAGTATGCTTTCATCTGTTCATCATGTTCCCTCTTTCTGTCATCAGACCATTTTGTACCAGTCCTTTTCATTATCCTGCCTTGTGATCCCTCCATTTTCAATACTTTTTGCCGAAATTATTCTCTATTATTTCTTTCTTTTATTTTTATATTGTTTGTTTTTTTTTCTAAAACCCTTTTTACTCCATTGACCCAGCTTGTAGTTGGTTTCTTACCCCACAGATATCTGAAAGTCTTATTTGTCAATCTACTATCAGGCATTCCATATAAGTGTCCAAAAAACATCAACCTTCTTTTTCAAAAAACATCTGATAAATTTTCTGCATTTTGATATATTTCAGCATTACTTCGTAACTTCTAACCTTCTACTGTGTTTTGTGGGCCTAATATTTTCCCCATTATTCGCCTTTCTAGTATTTATAATTTATCCAAATTATAGTTTAATGCCAGACATTCACTTGCATATAGGCATTCCGGCTTCACTACTGTGCTATAAAGCCTTATTATTTCTCATCAATATTTGAATTTTTTTACCCTCTCTATTTAGCCAATATCTGTTTTCAGAGCTATAAGTTATTATACAGGGTGAGTATTTCTTAGTGTAAAAAAAAAAAAAAAAATGGGTTAAACTAGATCAAAAATGTAGCTAAACGCCGCGAATCCTACCTTTCAATTCCAATCCATTTCAGATATTCGATAAATCAAAGACTTTTTTGAGGAAATCACGTTTTTTCCCATAAAAACTGTAATATCTCCATTTTGTCTAAATTTTTTTCAAATTTTGGCCTTTTCGACATTTTCGGATTTAGCATTAAATTTCCTATAAGAAGCGAGTACACGTAACCTAGAATTTTACAAACTTGGTATCTAAAGAACAGCTTAATCTTCACCTTATTTGGGGAAGTCACAATGTTTTATATTACTTTAACGCTCACCGTTTTTCGTAAAAACTATCCACAAAACGTCAAATTTTACATAACTTGTAAATTTAATCAGCTTTCGAATGATATGTTAAACGTAATGATTTTGTTTCAATTTCATGGAGATATTTACTTTTGAAACCGAAAATACATGGTGTTCTCATTTGGTATACAAATCGGTTACTTGGGTAAATAAAACATTATGACAATCCCTTAATGGAAATGTGCATTTTAAACATAATAGACTCTTCATTGGAATAAAAAGCAAAGAAAAAAATAATTTTTTAATAGAAAAAAAAGGAAAACTGTCAATGAAGCGACACCAGATCATAGGATCTTATGTTATTACATTTATTTATTTATTATTATCATTTAGGATTTATTTTATTAGTTTTTCAATGTAAGGTTTAAAACTCAATGATAATGAACATAGACCTCAATTTTGCTATAAGCTTCTGAACACAGATGATATTAAAGAATACCACTTTTTGCGGTGAATTTATGGCTAAATGAGTCTTATTTTTACAGGAAATTTCTACCATTCTATGTGGAGTATTGTTGGTATATTCATTTTTGTATCGCTGTCAAATAGTGTTGAAAAGCAAAGTTTGCACAACAGATTGAATGATGAAATTACTAAGATTTGTTACAAAATATCCTACCCCAACTTCATCACGATATTCCACCTAAAGTTTGGCAAAATATGATTTTTCAACACTTCGGAGCTCCTCCACATTATTCGAAAGCAATACAAATATAAACCAACGTTTTACATGGATGGGTAGAAATGCCATCCCCTGTAAAAACAAACTCATCTGCCCATAAAATTAACTTCAAAAAGTAATATTCTTAGAAACAATCTGCATTCAGAAGCTAACGGCAAAATTAAGGTCTATGTTCATTATCACTGGATTTTAAACATTACATTGAAAAACTAATAAAATAAATCCTAAATTATAATAATAAATAAATAAATGTAATAACATAAGATCCTCTGATCTGGTGTCGCTTCATTGACAGTTTTCCTTTATTTTCTATTAAACAATTATTTTTTTCTTTGCTTTTTATTCCAATAAAGAGTCTATTATTTTTTAAATGCACATTTCCATTAAGGGATTGTCATAATGTTTTATTTACCCAAGTAACCGATTTGTATACCAAATGAGAACACCATGTTTTTTCGGTTTCAAAAGTAAATATCTCCATGAAATTGAAACAAAATCATTACGTTTAACATATCATTCGAAAGCTGATTAAATTTGCAAGTTTTGTAAAATTTGACGTTTTGTGGATAGCTTTTACGAAAAACGGTGAGCGTTAAAGTAAATAAGACATTGTGACTTCCCCAAATAAGGTGAAGATCAAGCTGTTCTTTAGATACCAAGTTTGTAAAATTCAAGATTACGTGTACTCGCTTCTTATAGGAAATTTAGACAAAATGGAGATATTACAGTTTTTATGGGAAAAAACGTGATTTTCTCAAAAAAGTCTTTGATTTATCGTATATCAGCAACGGATTGAAATAGAAAGATGAGATTTGCAGCATTTAGCTACATTTTTGATCTAGTTTAACCCATTTTTTTTTTTTTACACTAAGAGATACTCACCCTGTATATATATATATATATATATATATATATATATATATATATATATATATATATATATATATATATATAAATATATTTTTTTTTTCAACTGTTAGAGATAAAATTTAAATTGTAAAGCCTATTTACTATTACATATAACTATATTACTCATTTAGAGGATTTAAGCCGGAACATGAATTGTAAATTTTATAAATTTAAATAAAGTATTTTATTATTATATATCATACCAGATTTAACCAAAAGTACATTTTATTGCCAAGAGTGTTTACAGTTTAAAAAATAATATTATTTAATTGCGTCATATCCTTCACTTGTAACAAATCTATTTGATTTAACAGGTCATCAGAGCGAATATAAATATGATGCTTGTCTATATTCTCGTAAGCTTTTTATTTTACTAAATAATGGAAAATATTATAATTATATTTAGAGTTACAATATTTAAAATATCATACAGTTTAGTTTCTGAGTTTTTTTTTCTAGTTTATCAACCTAAACTACGGCACATTTGACCTCCTACTCAACTCGGTGTTCCCTTCTTTTGAATATTTTAGGACAAGAAAACCATTTCCTCAGCCTTTTTTCCCTCCGGCTTAACAATGGAATCTTGTCACAACTGTTAAACAACAGTCCTTGTATTCTTGTTCTAAAAAAAAAAAAATTGAATTTTTTCTTAAATGACAATAAAAAAAAAAAATGTATATATTTAAAATATGATTTTTATGGAGCAATAGTCTTCTACACTAAAAGTAGATCAGATGAGTTATTTATCCTGAAGTATTAAACAAATTAACGTCCCAAGAAAAAAAAAATGATTATCTTCCAAATTAATTTCATTTAAAATTTACATATAATATATTTCGAGTTTATAGATCATGGGTAGGTTGATGAGTTACACGAGAACCGACAATTAAGTTCAAATAGGATCAATGGGTTTCCCTTCAATGAAGTTGTTCTATGACCTATTTACGTGAACCAATCATGAATGTAATATACAATAATAGCAAGTGAAAAGCAGATAGTCTAGCATCATGGTTGGTAAATTGGATAGCCTATTTTCTATTTTGAGCTTTTAAACGATATATTTACTAATCTAATGGCCTCAAATCCGCTTCGTGTTTGTGATGTTCTGAAAACTGATTTTGTTTATGAAAACGGTAGATAGATCGCCCTACTATTATTTTACTATTATGTCTATGTTAAGGGATCTGTGTTATTCTAATAACCTATGATATTGATAATTTTATTCAAATTTTTGGTAATTAATTGTAATAGGTATTATTAATAAATTAGTTTTTAAATTTATAAACTAATACGTCTAGTAAATGTGCAGAATAAACCATAGTGTCATGTGAAGCCACTACTCCTAGTTTTATATTAGGAGGTCCTAAGACCACCTTCGTTTCAGACACCTTTCAGGATTATCAGGAATCGTATAAGAAACGTGCTAAGGAAATAAAGGTTTTGAATGGGTGCGGTTAATTATGAAAGGCTAGGTATCTGTTTTGTGTATAATCAGCTACATATCAGACATGTATTTCAAAAGTGAAGCAACTTAAAAATTTGTATTTTTAATTCATCGTCATGTTTACGTTTAATAGTCCTCTATGAAATGTCGAAAATGTTTCGAATTAACTTTGTATCCCACCTGATAAAAGACACTTGAGTTGGGATTTTGAGATAATTCAGGTACACTTATATTTCATATAAGACTGTGAGAATTTTACATTTTTTGAATAAAGGTTTTTGAGTTGTGTAACTTTTTAAATAAATGTGCGATATGGAGCCTTAAATTAATTAAGAATAAATTTAAAGTATAAATTGAGTGAAACTGATGTTGAACATCACATAAATATTAAACTCCCCGTCATAAGTATCGCAACACTTAGAAATATTTGAATTTCATAAAAGTATCGCAACACTTAAAAATTTGAAAAAAAAAAAAAAAAAAAAAAGTTCTGTAGGCTATAATAAGCATTCCTAAACAATTTTAACGACAAACCAGGGGGCCCTCAGGTAACCCCCACCCCAGCGCGGTGGGTTCCGTATGTCTCTCCCTCCCTAATAAAGTTCAATTTTTATTAAAATAAATTACAATATTTCTTCCAGTAAACAAAAAAAGTTGGAAAACTAACGTTTTGAAATTTTCATTTTTTACAATTTTAACTTTTAAATTTTTATTTAATTAGACATATTACCCCCTCTGGTTTGAACGACACATATTTTGGAATTCCATTTGTAATCGAATAGATAAATTACAATAACTAAGCATCTATTGGTCATTCGTAAGCTATAATTATTCATTAAAACGAATTAAAAAACAATAAAAAAAATTAACATGTAATTTAAAGCTCTTAGGTAGTGTAATGGGAATTATTGTATTCTCATAATTACTCAAATCATTATAACTACTATAAAACTTCTATACAAAAACCATAAAATATTTCGCAATAGAAAATTATTAGAATTTTTATTTACAATATTCCTAGGATATTATAATAGATTAAGTCACTAAACACGGGCAACATAAATGTCTGCAGGCGCGCACTATATACAACACTGCACTACATATATGTCTTTTAAAATAGTATAGTAACAGCCCCGTTATATTTTTAGATTTTTTTTAAACTAAACTATAAACAACCATAATTAAAATGTTGAGACCTCCGTGCCATTTTGAAAAAAAAAAAATATTTGTAAGCGAAGGCCATAACTCGTGACCGCTAAAAAACTGGCTTTTTTAATTGCTAACTAGTGTATTTGAATTATTTAAAAATCTTTGGACATTCCTAAGGTTCCTTTGAACTCCGGAATTCCTCATCGAGTGCCCTAGCCGTTTTACAAGAAATAGATGTGTATTACGTTTTTCTTGTAACGATAAACCAGGGGTTCTCAGTTGCGCGGTGGGTTCCGTATGTCTCTCCCTGCCTAATAAAGTTCGCAACTGATGAAAAACTCTGGGGATTTTCGACATCTCATCCTCATTAGGTTATCTTCATTGGAAAAACATTAATTGTTCCCCATAATGGACGTACTTGGTTCGTAGATTAATGAACTCCTTTATAAGATTCATTTTTGAGATCCCCAGGCGTTTTCGCATCACTTGCTGGTATTCTGAGTTAAGGTGGTTTTATCCAAGTTTTTGGCGACAATACTTCCTTGGTTCCTTTCCATTCCAATCCTTAAAGTCAAAAAAACCTTCGTACATTTACGACGTCCTTGCCCTTCGTTCTTCCATTCATCTTTTGAACACCAGATCTCAGCCTATAGATTTGTATATCCCTTCTCATCGAACTGCTTCCTTTGAATAATCCTTTATTAACAGCTTTATTTTGGAATTCCATACCCATTTCGATCCGCAATGCTCCTCTCACTTCCTTTAAACATAGTTTATTCATCTACCTCCTCAATTATCAATCTTCCGAAATTATGTAATTAATATTAATGTAATTAACTAATGTATTTAATTAATATATTAGTGTTAAAATATTTATTTTTATTTTATTTCATTTTTTATTTTTTATTTATTTTTTTTGTTTTTCTCATATAAACCCGAACCGAAGACTTATTTTTAAATCTAAAATTTCACCTTATATATTTATATGTATATAATTTACATTCTATATAAGTTGCTGCCTGATATGTCCCCAGCCAGACAATGATACCTTTTTTATTGTACTTTTATATTATTCTTATGGGACAAGGTGTCCCCCAATAAAGATTATTTTTCGTTCATTTATTCGTTAAAATTCTAAACAGCTCTAAAATAGAAATGGTATTTATTGGTCCCAACCTCAAAAAAATTAAGATCGTAAAAAACGACGTTGTGCCTACCATTTTGACGCACATAAAATGTGAATTTTTACTATTATTGGATTTGTCTAATCAAGATCTTATAATCTGTCTCCTTTTCAAATATCTTATTACACACCAAGCTGTGTTAAAAAAAACTAAAATTAATTGAAAATAGAGAAATAATAAAAAAAAAAAAAAAAATCTTATTTACAAGGGTGTGTCTAACATTTTGTCACAGAGTGTATATTTTATTTTTTATTTATTTATTTTTTTATAAGACAATTAAAATTTGCTGTTTATTGCTTACGTTTTCAGAAGAGATTGTTGATTATTTAATTGATGAAAACGGTGTTATTTAAAGAGTTATAGCAAAACCTCTGAATGTAATAGTAGTTTATTTAATAATAATAATAATAAATTAAAACGTTTTTTAGTTATATTATTAGCAAGCATACAAGCTTGAAAATTATTTTTACTTTCCATGATTTTTAGAGGAAATAATATTTTTTGAAATATCATGTTTTTACATATCACTGTTTTTTTAAAAGTAATTTTATTTTGCACGAGCTATTTAAATGAGTTTTAAAAGCAATCGTCATATAAACATATTTTTGTTTAAAAAACTAGTTTATATAATTAAAAACTTATTTATTATATTATATAATAAAACTATCCAAAAACTAGTTTCGAATATCTAGCATTTATTACTAGTTATAAAAACAAATAAAAATTCACCAATTACATACGCAGTATCTGGTTGAATAAAGGACATCACGACACATGAATGTAAAACGTAATTAAACCTTTCGATCCAAAATTCTTTGAACTATTGTAAATTACCAATATTATTTCACTGACACAAGCTTACATAATGGTATCCATATGTCTTTCCTGCTAGACCGAAACCCTTTCATTTTTCCAAAATTACGGAAAATACTTTTCCAATCCGCTGGTCTTGAAAGATGTGGCACGAAACTGTGCCATGAGAATTGGAAACACGCCACCCTATAACTGCCACGGTAATGGGCATACCCTGGATTTTTTGACCCAACTGGTCAAAGAGGCGCTCGGAAATAAATGATAGCTGCGACCCCGGATCGATGACCCCACGGACTGGAACGTAAACCAAGTGAGAATTAAAGATTCGCGCACGGAAGGTTCCTAAGAGTGAAGTCACGTGACTTCCGGAAGTACTACAACTCAGAGATAAGGAGGCGTCAACTGGTGCTTGACCAGTGGAAACGGATGCCGGTTCACTTGAGATGTGATCAGCATGAGCTGATGCGCGGACTAGGCGCGGAATTCAAATGGAGATTTGAATTTACTGCTCTGACGGGATGCAATAGTGTGTGATTCTCTGGTGAATTACACTTACGACACGAAAATTTGGAGTTGCAATTACCCTTAAGGTGCGGACCCAAACAATTAAAGCACCGTTTATGCCTTTTGAGGAAATCAATTTTTTGATCTCGAGTGAGATGAGAAAATTCGAAACAGGAAGATAAGGAATGCGGCTTACGACAGAGAATGCATTTGAGGTTAAAAGAATTAGAAGGTGCGGCCCGAGTTCTATCTGATGGTGAAGTATCAGGACTAGTGCTAGCAATTAGCGAATTAACTTTAGTGTTTCTATGTAGATTGATGGGGGGAGAAATAATGTCCAGGGTTTTAATTTGCTTGATAATGAAATTTAGCAGGTCATCGAAAAGCGGAACTGATTTAGCAGAATTTTGATCCTCGAAAGCCTTAGATGTGCGGGGGTCTAGATTATTTAATGCGAGGGTTAACAAAATAAAATTTGCTAAATCGTCGATTGGTAGAGCCTTGATAGCCTGCACCGAATTTTGATGTACTTCAAGAAAAGTTTTTAAGTTATTTAATGAATTTGAACTGACGGGCTTAAAGTGTAAGATTTGGTTCAGATATGCCTGGGCTATCCTCCTGGGGTTTTGGAACCTGTGTACTAGAGCTGAAAAAGCAAGG
Organism: Euschistus heros; assembly: GCA_003667255.2. Taxonomy (NCBI): domain Eukaryota; kingdom Metazoa; phylum Arthropoda; class Insecta; order Hemiptera; family Pentatomidae; genus Euschistus; species Euschistus heros. The sequence goes on from RCWM02000050.1 coordinate 3,031,999, forward strand.
TCGTAATTTTCGGCTCTGAGTTGAAAGTTAGAAATTGCGGAAAGAGCACTCTCCTTTAAATTGGATCTTAAATAATGAAAGCGTTGTATGGGGGTTAGAGAAGGGTAATTATTGGAAGTTATAAAACTTGGACAAAAAATAGGCCAAACCTTGCAATTTATACAAATTTTAATGTAAATTTTTTTAATATTAATAAAGAACCGAAATGAGTGGGTGATTACTCGCCCCAAAACTGCAAAAACACTCGTTTCAAAGTGGCACAATGATATATCCGGCCCGGAGGACCAAAAATGTATAGTAAAAAAATGATAATGTCCGAAACGGAAAACCCGCCTCGGCCTCTAGAATCTTCCGGCCTCGGCCTCGGCCTCTAGGACTGTATGGGAAAATATGAAAACGAGGTTTCGCACCTTTGGGGAGATATTATTGAGAAGGTAGCATAAACAAATAATACATAAGAAACTTTTCACCTTGTTACTGCCGCCGACGGTCTGTCCAGAGGCCTCCGGAATCCTTATGGTCTGGCAAATGCTTCTTCTAGGCTGCAATATTTGTCCAGGCTCTCCTCCTCTAGTATCACCAATCATTAAGGGAAGAACTAAATCTTTACTGACTGACACAGGAAATAAGATCACTTTTAAAAGAGGTACAGGGTCCTGGAAGACTATTTTGTCTTGGTCAAAAAGTGATGGAAGACCATGAGGTCTTGGGCAATGTAAATAGGTGCGTACTGGAGCACAGATGATAGAAGAAAGAGGAATATTCTAGTGGGGATTAACGCAGATAAGGGCTAGTTACCTAGAGCTCCATAGAGTGCGTCAATATACGGTATATTAAAGTTTTTCTCTTTTCCCCCCCTTCACAAAAGCGCCGATTGGCGCGAACAATATATATATATATATATATATATATATATATATATATACACACATAAATTTGTAGGTATACACACATAAATTTGTAGTTTAGAGAGAACCATATTGACAGAACATATATGTAACGGCTATGCTCGAAGCCATCTCCCTGTGTTTCATTAGTACTAATTACGATATAGGCCATAAGGTATTTTATTTTCCTTTATAACCATATGGGATATTTCAGCTACTAGCAATAAAATTAAAAAAAACAAAACATACAGAGTAACTATAATAAAAAAAAAAAAATTAAAAATAAGTAAATGGCATATCAACTCTTTTGGTTTAATCAATTCTTTAATAATGTTTTCCCTTTGATTGATTTTCCCCGCACATTCGCTCTACCACCCCGCGCATGGGCCTCTTCAAAATAAACAACTTTCTTTGAAATTTTCTATTCTACCGACATAGCACGGCTTCTTATTTCAGATTCAGAGAAATAAACCACACAAGGTTTTACTGCTTTTGTAATTAAATGATTTTTCCGCTATTTGTTTAAAACCTAATGGAGTAGTCACAATAATTGATTTACTCCCTATTTCCTTGAAACCAAAGTAGTTGGAAAGTTCTAACTCAATTGTGCACTATGCTTGAGCTAACTTCCCCCTCCCCAAAAAAATAAATTCTTGATTAAATAAAACTATTTTAAAAGTATACATTTTTTTAATGAGTACATTTAGCTATTTAAACCCATTTAATATTATAGTACCTATAAATTTTTTAATTATAAAATAGAAGGAGGATGTTAACAGCTCGAAGTCACAAAAAGCTATGTAACGAAAATGCATGGTACATATAGGTTAGTAAAACTGACGTGGAACGAATAGTGGAACAGACCGTAAATTCTCATTCCACTTTTAACTCGTAACAGCCCTTCACTAGTATGTAGTAGGTTAGTCAAGCTGGCGTGGAACAAAAACTGGAACTGGTTCCTATCGTGGAATGGGACGTAAAATCTCATTCCACTTCTATGTCGGAACGGCCCTTCACTATTTTTCACATTATGACTGCCAGTTCTCAGCTGTGACTTGTAAATCACACATTTAAATGCCGATTTTTGTGGGTAGTAGGGACCTAAAATAGCGCATAACTAGAGTTATAGCCGCCAATGAGCATCGGGAGCCGAGAAAAAAAAATAAAATCTGAAAATCACGTTTTATTTTGTCTCAGCTCTCCGTCAAGATAGAGAAATAATTTTTCTCCCTTAAAATTGTAGTTTTGTATACCATGTCTTTACCACAACCAAAACCTGATAAATAATCTCTTTAATAATAATACTAACAGGTTTTGGATAAAACATGAAACCCTGCATCAATTTGCAAACAACGGGTTTTGGTTGTGGTAAAGAGATAGCAGACAAAACTAGGATTTTACGTGAAAAAATTATTTCTCTATCTTGACTAAGAGCTGAGGACTGGCAAGTAACTGGCAGCTTTAATGTGAAAAAGACCCAAAAATTCTACCATTTTTTCGACTTCCTCAGGTTAGAAATTGTTAGACCTTACAACGTATATTTTGTACTTTAATTTTATTTGTTGATATTATTTGTTATTTTATCCATTTTTCATGTAATGTATATGTTTAAATAATTTGAGAAAAATCACTCATTTTAATTTATGTATATGAAGTATTAAGAAATCATCCATATTGCTGTTTGTCTGTGAACTTTTTAAATTAAGAAAACCGAAAAACAAAACACCTACTTGCTTATTTAAAACGTCTTTGCCAGCTAATTTCCAAAGTGACTGACAAATTGAAGTTTTGTCTTCCAAAATTATCTTCCTTTCTAACTAAGAGTGAACTCTGGGGCTTTTTAATCTTTAATGAAATTTTCTTCTTCAGTTTTAAAAGGTTTTACTACAGGGAGATTTACTTCCGGTTTACCAACTAAATTCAACATGATTTCTGATTCATCTGTACTAATTCTATTTTGGCTACTTCATAATTTCTTCAATGAGATAATATTTTTGCTGATTTAGCGCATTTCAATAAATCTTGGTGTATTTTTCGTCCTAGGCATCTGGTTATTAGAGCAGTGATACCAGTGATTAAAATGATGACAGAGGTTACTACATCAATTATGTACACAAGATTAACTAAATTTTTACGATACGAAATTTAAAAAGAAAATATTAAACGTACAAATGTCGAATTAAAGGACTATTATGGAGTCCAGTAGAAATTCATTGAAACATTTGTTTACAAATCCTTAATCAAAGAAAGTTGTAATAAAAAAATAAATTAATACATTAACATAAAAAATATGTTGAAATTGAAAGATTCCTTATCTTTAGTCTATTAAAGAACTGAATGACATAATTGCTGACTACAGATAGTACACCTCACTTTAACAAGTTAATACAGGCTAACCAAGGAGGGATAGTGCCACAATCATTAGATTTTAAAAGAAAATTATAGTCTGAGCGCTGGCTGACGGCCCTTGGTGATAAGAGGAGGTAGGGAGGTATGGCTAGTTAGGGCCAATGAGAGTGGTGCAGGGTTGCCGGTCATCTCCTAACAAACTACGATCCTTAAAGGGGCTAAGCTGTAGTTAAAATCAAAAGAACATATTTAGAATAAATAAAACCAAACACACATAAAATAATTAAGAGAAAGATCTCAGCAGAAACTAGGACCGATGAGAGGATTAAGGAGCTTTGGCAACGTTGCTCCCCCTCCTCTAGCCAGACAGGTGCCATCAGCCAGCGCTCAGACTATATATTTATATCAAAATTATTATTAATTCAATCATATAATTTCTATATTATACTATCAAGCTGCATGGTCTTATCTGTGAACAAGGCGGTTGGCGCATAAAAACTAACCAAGAACTGGACTACTGGACGAATTAATCAACCGTGAGGATATTGTCCGGTTTAACAAGAAGAATCAACTGGCTTGCACACCAGTAAAAGAATGGTGAAGATGATTATAGATTGTTAGACCCTAAAGAAGGGAAAATACAGTTCCCAGAACGTGTAGAAATGATGTTTCGTAAATTTTTATTAAAGTGTATAATGCCATTATAAATTATTAAAATTTAATCAGTAGAACCATACCTTATAATTTTAAAAGACAATCCCTAATTAGCGTTTTAAAACTAGAATTAATAAATTAAATGTTAATTAGTCAAAAATCCATCAATAACGATATGGTTATCTTAAATAAGATTAAATAAAGTCAACAAGATTGAATTATACACGAACGTATTCAATTAGTATAACCAGGTTAAGCAACGAGGCACACTATATATTTTTATTAATAATTATAATCATGTGGTAATAATAATTACAAAGAGGTAGTAACAAGAAACTAAAGGAAAAGATATCACCACACACTCTCCCCCCAGTGTCAACGATATCGTTCAGGTACACTTGTGGTACGTCCGCTTCTGGTGCAAACCGGAGGAAGGTAAAAGGTGACGCGCTTCTTTTGTCGTGTGGGATTTTTTGAATTATTGCTGTCCGTTGTCGGTGTTCTTATAATGCTTGAAGGTAGCGAAGGGGTGTTAGGCTTTTCCGAGAGTATATGGGCAGGTTTCACTCGATCTCTTGAAACGACTATGTTGCGGCCGTTTTTGTTGATGAGAAATGTTTTGGCGTCCCTGGAGATAACTAGATGAGGGCCTGTATATGGAGGAGTTAATGGGGGTCTAATCTGATCATCTCGTAAGAAAACGTGGCTGCAACCGTTGAGGTCTGGATGGGCGAACACTGTTGGTTGGGTGTGCCAGGTCGGGGCAGAAGGCCGTAGTGATCTCATTCTCCGTCCTAACTGTTGAGCGTAGGTGTCAGGAGGTTCCATCTTGTTCGGTGCCAGTTGGCTATGGATGTCGCCTGGTAGTCGTAGCCAAGATCCGTAAACGAGCTCGGCTGGAGAGGCATTATGATCACTTTTGATGGCTGTCCGAAGGCCGAGGAGTACGACGGGAAGAAGTTCCGTCCAACTGTCTTGCGTCTCCAAAAGCTTACAGGTGAGTGCTGTCTTGAGTGTTCTATGCCACCTCTCTATAAGTCCGTTGGACTGCGGGTGATATGCCGTTGTATGAACCAGTTTGATTCCTGAGATAGCTGCTAAGGAACGGAAAAGTTCGGATTCGAAATTCCGACCTTGGTCAGTTACAACTTGAACAGGCGTCCCAAAACGGCTAATCCAGTGGGTCCAGAACGCTTTTGCGACTGTCAGTGCAGATTGATCCGCAATTGGAATGGCTTCTGGCCACTTAGTGAAACGGTCGATGCATGTCAAGAGGTATTTCATGCCGTTCGACAACGGTAGGGGGCCAACGATGTCGATGTGAATAAAGGCAAAGCGTTCATCTGGCGGTGTGAAGTGCTGAAGAGGGGATTTCTCGTGCCGCTGTATCTTTGTTTGTTGACATGTAGCGCAGTTCTTTACAAAGTCCGTGACAAATTTAGACATATGTGGCCAGACGAATCTTTTTCGGAGTTGATCAAGAGTAGCTCTACGGCCAGGGTGTGAAAGATTGTGAAATTTAGCGCAAACTGCCGATCTTAAGGATTTGGGAATATAAGGTCGTAAGTATCCAAGGGACGTATCGCAGTAGAGTGAAAAGTTGCCTGGCAGTGTGGTTGGTGCTAGGACTAAGTTGGTCGATGAGTCGTGGAGCTTTGGTAGTTCCTGGTCTTCCGTTTGAGCCTTGGCGATGTCAGTTTCGTTCAGTAAACTATTGCTCGCTAGTGCTTCAATCCGTGACAAGCAGTCGGCTACTATATTCTCTACGCCTTTGATATATTTGACCGACGTGGTGAACTGAGAAATATACGAGAGTTGTCTGGATTGTCTTGGAGCAGCCTTCTCAGTCTTTTGTTGAAACGCGTAAGTTAGCGGGCGGTGGTCGGTATAACAGGTAAAGGGGCGGCCTTCCAATAGGTATCTGAAATGTTTTATTGTTTCATACAAGGCCAGTAACTCTCTGTCATAAGTAGAGTACCTCTGCTGCGTGGGTGTAAGCTTCCTTGAGAAGAAACCCAATGGTTCCAACGTCGAATGGTGGATCTGGTGGACTACTCCGCCAATAGCTGTATCCGAAGCGTCTGTTGTGACCGTGAGCGGTGTACCTTGTCTAGGGTGTGCGAGAAGAGTTTGCTCTACAAAGGTCGCTTTTCGTGCGTTCAAAGGCGTCTGTCATCGATTGAGTCCATTCTATAGACTGATTGTCGGTTATGTCATGAGGTAGGTGTAGAGGAGCCTGTGTTTGCGCTGCCTGAGGCAAAAACCGACGATAAAAGTTCACCATTCCTAGGAAGGTACGGAGTTGTTTTGCTGTCCTCGGCTTAGGAAAATCGGATATAGCCTTAATTTTGTCTAAACGAGGCCCGCAACCGTCTTTTGTTATTCTATGACCTAAAAAGTGTACTTCCTCCTGAGCGAAAACACACTTGGAAATGTTCAACTTTAAACTGTGTTCGGTAAGTCGCTGGAATATGCTACGGAGATCGTTTATATGTTCTTCCATAGATGACGAGGCGACTAGGACGTCGTCCAAATATGTAAATTGGCAGTTTAGCCCGCGGAGGACTTCGTTAATAAATCTTTGAAAGGTTTGTGCAGCGTTACGTAATCCGTATGGCATGTAGGGAAATTCAAATGAGCCGAATGGTGTTGTAATGGCAGTTTTGCAAACGTCTTCTGGTGCAACTGGAATTTGTTGGTAAGCGTGGGCCAGGTCCAGGGTTGAAAAGATGGTTTTGTTTTCTAAAAAATTAGTACAATCTTGAATATTAGGTAGGGGATACCTATCAGGTATAGTTATGTCATTTAATTGTCTGTAGTCCCCACAAGGTCTCCAAGTGCCATCTTTCTTCCTTACTAAATGTAGTGGGCTGGCCCATGGACTATCTGAAGGTCGACATAGCCCCAAGTCGAGCATATTGTCAAATACTGCCTTAGCTGCTGTTATTTTATCTGGTCCTATCCGTCTGGGTTTGGAATATATTGGAGGTCCTATAGTTTTTATGTGGTGTTGCGTGGAAAATGGACGGGATAGCTGAGGCGGGAAATGACCGGATATTTGACCAAATTCGTGAAGAAGGCAGCTTATAGGTGACGTCGGGTTGAATTTGCTGATAGGAGTACTTGGGTTATGTGGTGAGCTGTGCTGGATGGTGGAAACACACGTCATGTTGAGTCCGTCTATAAGTCGTCGGCCGGGCAAGTCAACTACAAGATTAAAATGAATTAAAAAGTCCGACCCGATAATCGGCTGCTGGACATCGGCTAAAAGGAAAGTGTAGGTGAAATGCTTTTCGGGGCCGAATGTGAGCGTCAACTTTCGTTTGCCGTAGACATTGATACGGGAGTCGTTAGCTGCATAAAGGTGTTGTTGAACAGGGTTCAAGCGATCCGAAGATCTCGGAGGCAAGAGAGAGAGACGTCCGCTCCTGTATCAATGAGAAAACGAAGTTTTGTCGTCGTATCAGTTAAGAAAAGGCGACAATTGGGGCCGTGGCAGGAACAGGTCGCCGCTGAACCCTGGCTATTTAGTTTTTTGAAATGTACTTGCAGGGAGCTACACATTTCCGTGCCCTGTCTCCGAAAGAGGAATGGTACCAACAAAAGCCGTCTTCCAACGGTCTCTGACGTAAGATGGGAGAACGCCGGCGTGATCTAGAAGAGGAGCGAGAGCGGTGGTATCTAGTGAGGTTTCGAATTTCTTGTGTTAATGCCGCGATTTCTGTGTAAATAGGGTGGTTTTGACTTTGTAGTTCTACATTGGATACGGATGGCTGAGGTTGAGATACATCTAAAATTTTATCTGCGGCTGTAGCTAATTCATCAAGAGTAGCGGTATGCATAACTTGTAGTATGGATTGTGTAGTTACGGGTAGCCTCTGGATCCATAGCTGCTTTATAATATCCTCGCCGGTATTGGGAGAGGCTAAGGATTTCATATTCCTTAGTAGTATAGAAGGTTTTAAATCTCCTAACTCGAGGCCGGATAATAGTTTTCGCAAGCGTTGTTCTTCAGAATCGCTGCAACGGGAGACTATAGCTTTTTTAAGTTCGTTATAAGACGGGGGGGGGTCTCGCTTAATAACATCGGCAATAACGGTCAGCATGTTGCCGTCCAGTGCTGATAATAGATGGTTATATTTAGTTTTGTCTGCTGTCACATGGGCGAGTTCGAACTGGGCCTCAAGCTGATTGAACCATAAAGTTGGGTCCGGGGCCCAAAAAGGGGGTAATTTTACGCTGACGTGATTAATATTGGGTGCTGGGGCCGCGTTTAGCTTTAACTCGAGTGCCGCCAATTGCCTCTGAAGGGACAGAAATTCTTCAGCTGTCGGTGTGCTCATATTAAAATAATAGAAAAAAATGTTCTTACCAACAGAAGGCTTTAACTGTTCTTCTCGGGGTCACCAGTATGGTTATCTTAAATAAGATTAAATAAAGTCAACAAGATTGAATTATACACGAACGTATTCAATTAGTATAACCAGGTTAAGCAACGAGGCACACTATATATTTTTATTAATAATTATAATCATGTGGTAATAATAATTACAAAGAGGTAGTAACAAGAAACTAAAGGAAAAGATATCACCACAACGATAATAATATTTAAATAATTATTAAAAATTACAATTCTGCTAGATCTTTTATTTTTTTCCCCTGAAGAATCTAATTAGTGATTTACAGTGCATTCTTATCCCGAGACTGGCTTTCTGGGTCGAGGAATTCATTTCAGTCCTTCTTCTTTTTACAGTTTCTGCACTAATTGCAACGCCGGGATCCTTTCGAACCCTTTGACTGGTCACAAAACCAAAGGAAGACCGGTTCGAAATATCTTAATGATACGAATATTCAAAATGAACAGCAGATGATATCTTGCATTCAGAAAAATAATTAAACCTCAAGATAACTATGTACCGAAGATACCCATTACGTTATTCATGAATTGGTATATTCCAATTTTAACCCATGGCAATAATATGATAGATTTTATTTAATGCAAATGTATTTTCAGTCTTATCTTCCCTATCGTACCTTATCACATAAAGTTTAGAAAAAGAAATTGTCATTTGTAATTTAACTGTACAAATACAACCCAAGAAGGGTCTTTGGTTTAGTGCTTAGGAAAGGATGTCATATTATTAGGGTCAAAATCATGCTCGATTGAAAGGTTTTTTCCCCAACTAAGGGTACCCACTTTATAGAGGCTAGGTGGGTTATATACAAAAATTATTTAAAAAATCAGTAGCAGCATTGCCATGAATATATATTTTGGTACTATTATGCACGAGAACCTCACCAATCCGTTTTTCACTAGACCGTTTCTCCGGGTAATCCAACCTTAGTCCAAGGAACGGATAACAATATTTTCGTAGAATCCCTAATAGTTCAGTAAGATGCTATATTTTGGTATATAAAAGGTTCGGTAATTTTTAATTTTTATGTTGTTATTATAATGCTTGAGTACGAAAATCCTCAAAGTGTCGAATATTTACCAATTTTTCTACGGTCCCCTTAAATATCTGCTGCACGGTTGGTTCTATAGAAAAGATTGTTATATTTAAATTATTAATTTAAAATAATATAAAATTATACTAGACTAAATTTCATAGAGGAAAAGGTGTAAATATAGGCACCCCCCCCTTTTTTTTTTTTTTTCTTTTTTTTAAATTCTAGATTTTTGTATTTCATTAACAAATGGAACAAGTTTAGTAAATGCTAGAAGACAAAACAATGATTAGCATTAATTTTTTTCAATTTAAAAAAGACCTTTAATAAAAAGCTTTCAAAATAGCACCAGAAAGATTGAGATGTAAATATTGGCTCTCTTAAAAAACGTCACCAAAAGTAGTTTAAAACAGGATAAAATATGTCGAAACTGTAGAGAGTTTATTTATCAAAAGATTTTTTTTTTTTTTTTTTTTTTTTACAGAAATCTCAATAATAACTCTTTCAGCCCCGGCACGATCTAACAAGGGGACGTTTGCAGTTGTAACACAGATTTAAATGCCGATTTGTGTGTGGGTAATAGGTATCTATAATAGTGCAAAACTAGAGTTATAGCCGCCAATGGGCATTAGGAGCTGATAAAAAAAAAGAAAAATATGCAAATCACGTATTTTTTTTCTCAGCTCTCAGCCAAGATAGAGAAATGATTCTTTCACGTTAAACTGCAATTATGTATGGTTTTTGATATAAAAATACTTCCGTTACGCTCTAGACACTACCCGGCCTTAGGGTGCTCAAAAAACTAAAAAAATTATAAAATTTCAAAGGAAATCCGCTGCAAATTAGTGTAAACTTTTTTTCATGAACAACTGACCTCAAATCTCGATTTAATGCACCATAAATCCTTATATGTGAATTTGATTGATTTTTTACCCCTTTCGAGGAGGTTAAAATTTTGAAGTTGAGATTTCTACCGGCCATAACAAATGCTGCGTTGAACCGATTACAATAATACTAGCATAATTAGAATTAGCATACATTCTGCTTTTTATCCATGCGTATAACATTGGATTTACTCCAAATTTTAGTGGACAAAAACTGATATGAATGAAAAAATCTAAGGTCAGGTATAACTTGAGATATTTCAATAAGGAGAAATCCTGCGACCTTCGGATTTGGGCTAAACTATGCAGTTTTACGTCTTCTAGATTACCTTAAAATTCGGTCTTAATCGGTGGCGAAATAGGTGGGATAGCGCAAATTATTTACATTTTTTTCAGAAATTGATAGCCCCCTTGCCTACTAAAATCCTACACAATTTCAAAGGTAAAAAAAAATTATTTTTGATTTCAACAAAATTAAGTTTCTACATGTTTTTTAAGATGAGGAATTTAAAAATAATATCAGTTTTTAGTTTAATAATTTTCCTCACCTATACTATATAAATAAGACGTTTTAAAATGACATATTTTTATTTCAAATTGCATAGAAGTCCTAAGATTGATGAATAATCAAATCTTAATATCAGGTTTTGGTTAAAAAGTATGTATATTTTTTTTTAAATCTACTTATTTGAAATTTATCGTGTAAAAAACTAAAATAATAATAGAAATAAAGGCAAATTTTTAAACTAAATACTGATGTTATTTTTGAATTCCTCATCTCAAAAAAAAACGTAGAAACTTAATTTTGACCAAATCAAAAATAATTTTTTTTTTTACCTTTAAAATTGTGTAGGATTTTAGTAGGCTAGGGGCTATCAATTTCTGAAAAAAAATGTAAATAATTCGCGCTATCTCACATATTTCGCCACTGATTAAGACCAAATTTTAAGGTAATCTAGAAGACGTAAAACTGCATAGCTTAGTCCAAATCCGGAGGTCGCAGGATTTCCCCTTATTGAAATATCTTAAGTTATAGCTCACCCTGGATTTTTTCATTCACATCAGTTTTTGTCTGGAGTTCATGCACTAAAATCTGGAGTAAATCTAATGTTATACGCATGGATAAAAAGCATAATGTATCCTGATTCTAGTGATTATTATTGTAATCGGTTCAACGCAGCAGTTGTTATGGCCGGTAGAAATTGTTAATGAAATCTCAACTTCAAAATGTTAACCTGCATTAAATCAAGATTTGAGGTCAGTTGTTAATGAAAAAAAGTTTACACTGATTTACAGCGGATTTCCTTGGAATTTTGTCATTTTTTTTTGAGTTTTTGAGCACTCTAAAGCCGGGTAATGTTTTAAGCATAACAGAAGTATTTTCATATCTAATAGCATACATAACTGCAATTGAACGTGAAAGAATCATTTCTTTATCTTGACTGAGAGCTGAGAAAAAAAAAATCGTGATTTTCATATTTTATTTTTTTTTCTCGGCTCCTAGTGCTCATTGGCGGCTATAACTCTAGATTTGCACTATTATAGGTCCCTACTACCCATTCAAAAATCGGCATTCAAATCTGTAAGTTACAACTGCAAACGTCCCCTTGTAAGAAAAACATGTGCTTCATTGAATTCTGCTGTTTTGACCGTTCCGTCCTGCCCTTTGATCTCATAGTAGTCGGATTAGTGAGGTTACAGTTTAATTGAAATTTTAATATTATTTTGTGAATACAACCTTATTTCTTCATATTTATAATAAGTTAATTTTCATTTTTTTTCTATATATAATAACATGCACATGTACGCGTCCATTAGATTATTCCAGTGTACAGATCGATTGTAAACCACAGATTGAACAGCTCAACATTTGCATATGCAGTTGCACACATCAGTAAAGCAAACAAAGTGACTCAAACCACGCAGAAAATTGGTGGACCCCGGCAAAGCGGAGGACTTGTACTAGCTGTGGTTAGTTCTGCTGATTTATTTAGGTGAACGCATTCTCAGCGCACTTATTTGCCCGCTAGGTTGTGTTTAAATTATTATATTCTAGAATAATTAAAGAATCATGAGATAAACAGCTGTTTCGTAACTTCACAGTCATGTTTTTTCATTTATAAATCCTCATTTTAAAATAGAAATTTAAAAAAATATATATATTTTTTTTTTTTATTTCAGGATTATGCGAAAATATCACATCCCGGTCCCCAATACACCTTCCTTCCAATATCTCCTGTCAAAACTGTCTTCCTCAGTCAGCCCTCTAGCCGCCATTTCTTCTCTGACCTCTTCTATCCACTGTTCCCGAGGCCTTCCGCGTCTTCTTCTCTTCTCAGGACAGTATTTAAGTGCTCGAAGGGGCCATCGTGTCTCATTCATTCTCATGACATGTCCAAACCATAGCAATCTTCTTTCACTGATGTTATTGAGAATGTTGGTTTTAGCTCCTACCTGATTTCTTATAATTTCATTTGGGACCTTCTGTAACCTGGATATGGCGCAACTTCTTCTCCAGAAATCCATTTCTAGGGCCAGTAATTTATTTGCATTTTGTTTTGTCACCACCCATGATTCTGAGCCATATAAAGTTGTGCCGATCAAGAAGGAGTGGTATATCCTCTTTTTGGTTTCTAGGGAGACCTTCTTATTCCACAATATACCGTTAAGGAGACCTATTATTTTTTTCCTCGAGTGATTTTGTTCTGTATATCCTTTTGGACTGTGCCGAAGCTGTCTATCGTCACTCCAAGATACTTAAAAGCAGTACTTTTGTGGAATCGTCCATCCTTCTATGCACAAAGATGAATGAGGGAAATTGCATGCCATATACTCGGTTTTTTCAGTATTTATTTCCAGGCCCCACTTTTTATGCTCTTCGAGGAGTCTCCTCATCATAAATTCCATATCATATTGATCTGCTGATAAGACAACCTGATCATCTGCAAATTGTAGCGTAAACAGTTTATCACTTCCTACCTCAATTCCCATTTCTCGGCATCTCTGTTTCCAGGATTTTAGTACCTGTTCAACATATATATTGAAAAGTGTCGGGGACAAGCAGCATCCTTGTTTTAATCCTTTTGTAATTTTGAAGGATTCTGACACCTTACCTCCTATCTTTACCCTTGATTCCGCTCCAATATATAAACTTTTTATGGCTTTTTTTAGGCCTCCACTTATCTTTATTTAAAAAAAAAAATATAAGATGTAAATTAATTATTACACATTTTTTGTATTTACAACTTTCACTATTATATGCAACATGTAGACTTGAGGAAAATTATTACAATGACATGTAAAGAACTAGCTAGTAGTAGCACTTCAATAGTTCTACATTAGAAGGCCTCTTGGCCATCTTCCTTTCAGAAACCTCGAAGGAATAGTAATTAATGCTTCCTCTATCTTGGTAAGTATCCCTTTACAGTTTGTTCATGGTTTTCCTTATCGTTTCCTATAGTTTTTCCTTATAAATATTGAGCTTTCAAAATTCTGACTACTAAGGCAAATAAATTAGTTTTGAAAATTGCCAAGTTTATTGTTAAAACTGATAAAAACTTTAAGCAAGTTATTATAATGAGCTAAATGCCTATGATAAAAGTATTTTATTCATCGAAAAATTAGATGAATCTTAAAAAAAAATTCTTATGTTGGTTTACGGAAAATCGTCGATTATTTCTCCCCTCTAAATTATTTATGCCCCTGGAACCACTTTTTTAAAATCTACATCAGAAAAGGCTTCATGTTTAGAAATCAAATTCAGCATCTTTGACCGTTTAGTTCCTCGTCATCAATATTTATAGAAAATGCTAAGTCCGGAATCCGGTCTAGTAGAAAAATACGTCATTGACATTGCAGGAACGTTTTAAAAGTCGAAGTCAATCTTAGAATCTCTCTATATTTCTGTTTTCATATGAATATTTTTTTTTGTAGATAACACGTCTTGATATAACAACCTTAGCCCCATGAGTTCTTTTAGGTAGAAGTTAAAAAAATAATAATATAATTTTATTTTTAACAATAAAATATATAAAACTAGATAAAATTGATTTAAAATGAACTTTCATAATAAAATTAAGAAAATAAATTTTCCTTATTGTCAACACTGGAAGGCATTCCATCGCTTTCTTCGTTAATTACTTCAAGTAAAGAGTTTACTAAAATTGTTTTGGGTGAAATTGGTAAGGTTATTCTTGTACTTGTGTTATGATTCTTTATCTCCTTTTGGCGTTAGGATCATAATTAACAAAGCCATAAACAGGGCTCTGTGTACTATAAACCCATACTTTAATAGGAATTCTAAGCTAAGCACAGATAATAAACTACTATTATATAAGCCCTATAATAACATATGCAAGTCATATATTTTGTTCCATGTCCAAAACTAATTACAAAAAATTGCAAATAATTCCAAAAAAAAGGTCTAAGAATCACTGGGAACTATGAATACTTTACAAAAATTTAAATCATACGTAAAGAACAGTGTATACCTTATTTTAATGTATTCATTGAGAAAATGTGTAAACAGTTCTTTATTAGGTGTGAGAACAATAAAAACCCACTTATAAAAAATATTGGTAACTTAACAAAAAAATAGTACAAGCGGTATGTACATAGAAGAACGTGTGGAGTTGAGCTTTGGGGCTTAACTGAATCTTCTAATTCTTCCCGAATCCAATCCTTACAATCCAAAATCCTTCGAATCCTCCTTACTTAGTTACAAATAAACTTATCCACAAAGATCTTAATGTCCCATATCAACCAGATACCAATCCTTTCATTGTAAACTCCATAACCACACAAATCCACTTGTCTCTCAACTTTCTTCCCATTCTATTCCCTGTAATCCTCCGAAGCGTCTGAAAAGAAGATGGCCTAGAGACCTTCTAGTGTATAGTTATTTTTGAAGTGCTGCTGATGAGTAGTTATTTTCAAGTTTTGACATGTTATTGTCCTCATTATCAACACATTTACTACATGTATATACTTTATACAGTTATAAATTTTAATAAATGAAAAAAAAATATATAGTGCCAACGTTTTAACCTACAAAATAAACTAGAAGAAAGACAAAATAAAATGATATGACAAAGACAGGGAATAAATAAAATAAAATAAGAAACATACAATTGTATGAATGAAAAATTAAAATAAATAAATAAAACATACTTCAGTAAATTTCTTTGTTCAAAAGGAGAACAACCTTCCACATGAAAAATTAGCGACTAAAATATAGAAATAAACCGAAAGGTAATCATCAATAAAAATATATTTTGAGTGCGCAGGGGTGAAGTGGTTGTTTGATGCCATTACCTTAAATGATTCATCAATAGGTTACAACAACAAAACGTACCTAACATAGATGATCAGTTTTTTTTTTTTTTTTTTTTATATATATACCCCATATCTTATTGTAGAGAGTAGGAACTCTTTACATACAATAATACCGATTCTTTACATACCATAAGTCCTATTGTTCATTAATCATATTATATTTCATGTTACTTTATATCATGGTATATTTCATCAATATTTGATCATATTTTTTTTTTTTTTTTTTTTTTTTTTTTTTTTTTTTTTTTTTTAGACGATTTAAAAATTATTTTTTAACCTTATTTTTTTTCCTTATCCTTTTTTATTTCTGGATTTGACCGTCACAGCTTACATTTATTAATATATCCAAAAAACTCAGCATGAATCCATATTTCCCTTTCAATTTGTACTTATAAAATACCCCTGTTTTTTAATCCCTGTGCAGTTTTACTTGTCACTCTAAGCCCTTTCCTGGAAGGTTGAAACGGCCTTAATCCAGGGAGGCCTTTTGTAAAATAGGACATTGCATGTCTGTCAGTGGTCAGCTTCACACAAATGCTGAGAGCTTCAGGGCTATTGTGAGGTTACTAAACTTCCACCTGCTACTAGTGATGTGGTTAAGGGAGGTTTGCAACTCGTAAAGTGCTACGCCCTCCATAACTTGAAGAGGGGTGTCATATCGGTTTTCTACAGAGAAAGTATTGTGAGGAAGATTTCTGTTGTGAGTTCGATAGCATTATGTTTTTTGCACTCAAAAATTTTCCTTTCTAATTAACCCTGTAGATAACACTCTCAATTTTACCCTTGCTAGTAACACTATACGCCTCTTGGGTGTATATTATAAAACAATTTAAACGCATGAAGTTTGAGACACTCATTTCCATATAAATATAAATTAAAGTCAATAATAGCTTTTGCTCTTATTATTTTTAAAGGAAAAAGCATGAAAAACAATAAAAAATAAAAAAAAACCTATCCCATAAAAAATATCGACTCACCCAAAATATGTACAACAAAAGTGCATTTCTAAACACGTAAAATTACAACAATACAATACAGTCATAAAACCAGAATACCTCTAGGGGTCAGAGACAGTAATTCTGAATAGGAAATACGATACATTCAGAAAAAGAAACGCAGAATTATAAGGAAAATTTTAGGCCCAAAACTTGTAGACGAACAGTACCGGCTCAGAAGTAATCAAGAAATCAAATAATATTCTAAAATTCTGCAAGACTTACCAGACAAATATTTGAATTCTACTGACAAAGGAGTAAATCGAAAACAGACCAAATTAAGTCGATTCGTGAAATCAAAACTGATTTTAAGATAGCCGGAATCACACAAGAGGTTATTTCAAACCGGGTATTTTCCAGGTGTAAAAGTGAGAAGTTGAACAGGAGGATAAACCTAAGAAGAAGACTGGAACAACATGGTCTCAAGAGAGAAAAGAAGCTGACGGCAGAAGAATGAAGGAAGTGTGGGCACGAAGAAAGAAAAAGCATGCCTCTTGAGTACTATGCGTAGTCCCAATGGGATCATTCGCAAAGAAAAAAAAACACATGTATTTTATTTATGTGAGTTTATCACAGCAAATAAGTTTCCAAATGACTGATACTATTGTCAATATTCGTATCAAATCACAATTAGTGAATATGGAATATAGTTAAGTATGTTTACTAATTACCCGACGAAACAAAACAATATAAAATAATTTCAATAACCATATGAATTTCTAAGACATTGATTTTTACATCCTGAAACCTAACTTTATACCGAGCCATTTTGTATACAATATTTTTAAACGAAGCTTTTCCAAAAACGGTTTGGTTTTCCAAACAATAAAATCTTTCCTTAAGAAGATCAATTTCTTCTTGGAGTTGTATTTTTATCGAACCCTTGTTTTTAATAAACAGGACTTTTAATTTTTTTGTTCTTGATTTCATTTACTATTTTTTTTTTATTCATTTTTTAATATTTAATCTTGAGGAATCGTGAACAGTTAATAGAAACACATTTACGCCTCAGAGGCATTGTATTTTTTGAAAAGCAGATTATAGCTAATCTTAAGAGATCAGCAGCCATATTATTTTAACAATAACGTAAGACTGATTGTTGCTAGTATATCAAGAATTTAGTAGGTAACTTTTAAAAACGCGGATAGTTAGAAGTTTCAAACTTGATTTTTTTCACTCAAACGAATACAGATCCTTGTATCACTAACTATACCTTAATGACTATAAATAACATAATGATATAAATAAAAATTTCAACCTTAAGAATCATCGAAATTTCTCCAAACTTCATCCGTTGACTCTTATATGGTGTTAGGATTTCTATCCAATTTTAGATAGAAACACATCTCTGAATTTAGTAGGTAACTTTTAAAAACGCGGATAGTTAGAAGTTTCAAACTTGATTTTTTTAGATCCTTGTCAGTCCAAACTTCATCCGTTGACTCTTATATGGTGTTAGGATTTCTATCCAATTTTAGACATCTCTGTATCAGTTTAATCTTCCTAAAGGTTGATACAGCATGACCCAAAGAGCTTCTGTAAATATACCGGCCTACCCTATCACGATGAGTGTAATCATGGCTTATGTACTCATTGTTTGTGCTTCTCTTTTTTTTTTTTTTTAACTTTTCTAGATTATTTTTATTTAAAGCCCAAATTGATAGATTGTAAAATTTTCCAATAAATAGTATTTTATGAATTCATACACTACATCTCTAGGGATGTAGATTCTATCAAAATAAATATCCTAAAAAAAGCATTTACGGACATGTCTCCATAGAAAAATTATATTTTTTTTTTTTTTAGGACGTTAGTTCAAATTTTCTGTTTGGCTATTTTACTATGAAACGCTCTGTATATATATTCCATAACAGAATTCTCTAATAATTTAACCAAATAACATAGGTGGAGGCCTTTATAACGATTTGAATATTGTGTACTTCTAGTTCAAGTAGCAAATAGGCAAGACATCAATTATCTAGTAACCGACATATTAATCCATATGTGAACTATTTTGTTTATTATACATAATAGCTGGTTAACATCCTAGAAGAGCGGAAGAGTATCACGTTTTTCAGAACAATATTTGATAGTGAAGGACGTGAACGAACGGGGAGTACGTGATCTCATCATCGGATGTAATAGAAGTGTGGTTTAGGTGCCTCGTTTTCCAAAGAGATAATTTTAGACGAGATTGGAAGGAGAGAAGGTAATACGCAGGCATCTTAAGCGGATTTATTAGAGAGGACCTGATTATAGGAATGTGTCGGGGCAAATCTGTTATACCTGAATTCACTGATGGCAAGTCATTACCAAACAAAGACAACTAGATCTTCGTAATTTTTATATAAATTACAAAATTAAGTGACAGGTAGTTTTTTATTTTTTTTTTTTTTTATTATGATGAGGATTATAAGCTGGAATTTCACGTCACTTAAGGTTAAAAGTATCGTTTCTTTCTGCATTATTTGTTAGACCAGGTCCATACCTATACGATATACACAATAGGCACTGGTTCGATAATACTAGGGTATGGCGTCCTTTTTCCCTCCGGTTTCGATCCAGAATTGCAATCAATAAGCTATTCACTTTTTTTTTTTTTTTTACAATTAAGATAAATAATTCCAAACGAATACCACCAAGTAACGTTTACCCAACATCGTAAACCTACGACTTCTTGTCCTACCGTATACTTTAACGATATTCCACTAATATCTGTTAAACAGATCTGCTACCTAGGACTCCACTTGGACAAACGTCTAACTTGGAATCCACATACAAGACTAAAATCACAAGAAACTGCCCGTCGTTACAGACTACTTCAACATTTACTTGACAAACGTTCAAAGCTCCCAAAAGACAAAAGACTCATATGCATGACTGTGATTAGACCTATTTGGACGTACTGAGTTGAGCTTTGGGGCTCCACTAAACTATCCAATTCATCTCGTATTCAATCCTTACAATCCAAAATCCTTCGAAAAATCCTCAATGCTCCTTACTTTGTCACCAATAAACTCATCCATAAAAATCTTAATGTTCCATAGTTGCTGATTTAGCCCACACCAGATACATATCCTTTCATAATCACTCAAATCCGTTAGTTTCTCAACTTGCTTCCCACTCCATTCCGGATAATTCTCCGAGGCGTCTGAAACGAAGATAGCCTAGAGACCTTCTAGTGTAGAATTTTTAATAAAGTGCTATAGATGAGTAGTTCTTTTCAAGTTTTAACTGTTATTATTATCGTTGTCAATACATTTACTTGATGTATATATTTTGTACAGATGTAAATTTCAGTAAATGTATATAAGAAAACAAAAAAACAATTACGATTGTTGATAATTTAGCACAAACGAGATATTTATCCTTTCATAGTAAACTCTGTAACCTCTAAAATTCACTAGTCTCTCAACTTGCTTCCCACTCTATTCCTAATAAACCTCTGTAGTACCTGAAAAAAGAAATGGCCTCGAGACCTTGTACGATAGAATTTTTATAAAAGATCTTTTTCCTAGATGTACATATTCTATACAGTTGTGATTATAAATAAAAATAAAAAAAATAAAAAAAAATAAAATAAATAAATAAAATCACATAAAGTCACTTTAGGCAATAAATAAAAATAACCTAGAAAAGTGAAAAAAAAGAAACACAAACAATGAATGAAGTATATAAGCTATAATTACACTCATGTTGAGTGTATAAACGCGTATTTACAGTTATACAAAGATCTTGGGGCCATGCTGTTTCAAAAGTTTACGGATATTAATTTTAGGTATAGATGTTTAAAATTACAGTAATGTGAGTGTCGTGTGAATACTTCCAGATGGTAGTCTGGAGGTATTGTCACTTTATAACAAGTGATCAATCTCACGACGATTTTCTCCCAAGAGTAGTTCTCCCATTGCCTGTACGGAATCCATTTATCAGACGACACGACCGCTGTGGGCTTGGGCGTGGGAGACGGGTTAAAGCGGTTGGGGAATGTTTTAAAAGAAGTCAATGCTCTTTTGGCTATAACTCGAAAACTACTTGTTTGATCGGAAGATCGTTGGCCAAAGAAGTATCTCGGGTAGGGAGGTTCATTTGAGCCTATATAAGGTCACTTACCTATATATAAGGTCTTACAGTTTTTTTTTATTTTTTTTTTTATTTAATTATTTTTTTATTATTATTATTTTTTTTCATGAATTTTATTGAAAAAATAGCCAAAACAAAACACGTATGCCTTATAAGTTCGTTGTTTACTGAGATATCAACGCCATTTTTTTTTTGCTGTAATTACTAATACATTGTCCATGTAAAATAATTAATATATGATGCAATAAGACAAATAAAAAAATGCAGAAAAAAAAGGGAGATCTTTAAATCTTGTAAAAAGCGAAAAAAAAAAAATTAAGACTTTCAGTTCAGGTTAAAAAAAAAAAAAAAAAATTTAAAACGTAAAACTTTGTATACAGGTAAGTGACCTTAAATAGGTTCAAAATGAATACCCTACCCGAGATACCTCATTGGCCAACGATTTTCCGAAAACTTTTTGTTCCATCTAAAAATTTGATATTCACAAAATTAAAGTTTAATAAATTGTGCAGCTAAACACGTCCCTAAAAGCTAGATTTGGTTTAACAATGGCCACAATCGATTGTCAAAAAATCGACGAAATTGGACAAATTTCTCAATACGACCTTTTATAATAAGAATATTTGATTAAATTCCGTAAAAATATCAAATATTTAAAAAAACCACAATTTAACCTCAAAGAATCATTTATTTATTTTAACTGAAAGCTGAGAAAAAAAAAATAAAACGTGATTTTTATATTTTATTTTTTTTCTCGGCTCCCAATTTATTTTTTTGCTCATTGGCGGCTATAACTCTAGTTTTGTACTATTATAGGTCCCTACTACCTACACAATAATCGGCAATTAAATATGTGAGTTACAAGTTAAAACGTCCCCTTGTAAGTTTTATTGGCACACTTTTCACTATAACTAACCAGCTTTCAGATGGAAAAAAGAAATTTTGGATGGACCAGTAGTTTCTGAGTTGTAGCCGAAAGGGTATTGACTTCTTGGAAATTTTCCCATCACTTTTCCTAACTCCCACGCCTACATCCACCGTTTGGTGGTCGTGACACTAACTCCCGGACTATGAAGTTGTCAAAAACGACGTCCAGTTTCTCGTCTTTGATCTTGTCTTTGTTATTATATATATATATATATATATATATATATATATATATATATATATATATATATATATATATATATATATAACAGTTTAAAAAGTGAATTTAGATGTAAATAATATTTATATCAATAAAAAAAAAAAAAAAAAAAAAATATCGGTATTCTTAATTTTAGTTTGGAAAGTCAGACAGAAATCCTGAATACAGAAATAGTGAGGAAAATTATAACTGAACTAAGTGTGTTCCGATATCCCAATATGAAACATATTCGCATATTCGGATATTGTGAAAAATTAATATTTGGATTTAATAAATATAAAACATTATATTCCTTAAAAAATATTAAAATAGTTTGAATAAGGAACATTGCTTCTAGCTCCTGAGCCCTCGTTTAAGTTCAGCTTGAGGTAGAAAATAAAATAGGTACTGTTAACTGGGTGACAACATTGTAAAGGAAAATGGATGGTAAACAGACGCTTGTAAAATCGTTGGTTTCAAAAGAATACATACAAATAGTACTTTATCCGTTCACTTTGCTGTCTCCTTCTCTCTTTTCCTTCTTCTGGAAACCCTAAACGTTATCTGTGATACTAATTTGGGCCATGTCTTTCTTAATTCTATGAATTCATTGGTTAACATTTTTGCTGTTATGAGCGTGATTAAAAAATTTGTTTCGTAAGCTTGTTGTTATTCATCCACATTATGCGACCAAAGAATTTAATTTTCCTTTTCCTGATTGAATCTTACATCCTTTCATTCATGTTCTCTTTGTACAGGTATTTATTGATACATTTTATTTATTTTTTATTTTATTTAAATATAGTGAATTTAATTTCCCCTTGAGGCCAGGTGAAAAATCCACCAATCCATCTGCTATCCAATGTTTCCTTTAATACAATAATATCATATTTAAATAATTACTTAGGCCAATTTTTACAGGTCTATCTATTAATTAAACGTCTGCTGAAAAACTGAGGTATTTTTTTAAGTATACAATTCTGAAAGTTGTTCCCGAAAATTCGGCTTTTACTTGAAGTAATAAAGCTTAGGATGGAAAGTTCTAAACTTTTTAGTTTGGAGTTTCGTCGGTTACACTTTTCCTTGGCGACGTTCCAAGTTACACCGTACACCGATCTAGTTAACTTCTAGACTACTCGACTATTCGTCTCAAGATGCTTTCCCGACACCTTCACCAAACCGAATTAAGTTTTGAATTTCTTCTGTTTTGTGAATATTTATTGTATAAAAATCCAGATGAGGAGAGCATGATAGTATAGAAAAAATAGCATTGTATTAGTAGGCTTTAGTGAACTATTAATAATTTCTAGGGTGTTTAGTTTATTAGAAAAAAAAAATATTAAGTATAAAATATACTTTTTAGTGAAATATATAAATAAAAATATACATATATATAAAATGAAACAGTAAAATATAAAAAATAAATATAATAGCAATAATTTATTAAGTTAAAAATACATTCATACTTGATCATGCTGGGACAAGAGTATGAAGGTACAGAGAGGTGCAGAGAGGTCCCAGCGCGTTCCTCTTAGCTGTGTCACTGGTGTAAAAGCTCAGGCAACAAGTTAAATTTCATCAATTTGAAATTCTCCTATTGCAAATAAATATTGCTGTTAACCAGTTAACCCTCCGTCGCTTACGGGTATCTCTCAGATACGTATTAAATTTGAAAAGGAAGAGTATGTTAACAAAACGCAAGACCGGCGTTCTTCTTTTATGTATTCTATCCCTTCTTGTTGCCTTCTCATTTTTCAAACATGGACAACCACGTTGCAGCTGAGCCATTTTAAATGTTAACTTCTTCATATACTTTAGCAAGAACACATAAGACGTGTTAGGTTACTTATAATGATTAATTAAATTCAAACAAATATTTTAAAAAAATAAATATCTAAACGAAATTTTAATATGTAAAATAGAATATGATTAATTACAGTTTTGAATTAGATGGATCATATCCCTAAATAATTATTAAAAAAATCTATAAAACCTAGACCTCATTGAATACAGAACGTAATGAACGCAAGAGGCGGATATAAACCTTATTAATCAAAAATTCAAAATCAATTAAACCTACAACTAAGAAAAAAAAATCAATGGATATTTTATTTATTTATTTTTTTAATAAGTTAATACGTAGTTGAAAGTTCCTAAGTACACTTTTTTTTTAAACAGAAGATAAATATCATTTATGCTTTATGAAGTGTGCACAAATTGTAGCCATATTTAGATGGAAAGATAGTAACTAAAAAAGAATATATTAACTCAGTTTTTTAAAAATGATTTTTTTTTTTATTTCCGTTTTCTTACCTGCGGTATTGTTTTAGTTGGACATAAATTAAGGGTCAACTAGAGAAAATAATTTTTTCTCCTTAGCAACGAGTTATCAACAGATTCATTTAAAAACATTAGAGTAAGGATAACAATGTGGCCAATAAAATACTCAAAAATGCTCCTCCTTATTTTTAAATAAAAGAGAGTTAACACCTTCTTCCACCAAATTCTCAATTAATAAATTAATAAATTAAGGGATTAAGTATAAATCGCACATTTTTATATTTTTTAAATATAGTAGGAAGTACATTTGCACACCGCAGTCACTGCCTCCTGACCCAGTATTTCATCTAGTCTTAGCTAAATGCTACCAGACTAGACTGGGATAAGAAACCCCTTTATAATAACGCATTGTTTTTCCAGGATAAGCTTGTGGGATTCCGGTCAGCAGGGTGAATAAAACATAACTTTTTCATGTTTTATTCATGTTATCTCCGATATTCCGCACTATAGGTCATCATCAATGCAGAGATATCAATAAATGTTTTATATATTTATAGAGATAACGATTAAAAATGCAAGAGAGGAATGAGAGAGGGAGAGAGAGAGAGAGAGGGAGGGTGGGAGAGAGAGAGAGAGAGAGAGAGAGAGAGAGAGAGAGAGAGAGAGAGAGAGAGAGAGAGAGAGAGAGAGAGAGAGAGAGAGAGAGAGAGAGAGAGAGAGGAGAGAGAGAGAGAGAGAGAGAGAGAGAGAGAGAGAGAGAGAGAGAGAGAGAGAGAGAGAGAGAGAGAGAGAGAGAGAGAGAGAGAGAGAGAAAGAAAGAGAGAGAGAGAGAGAGAGAGATGAGAGAGAGAGAGAGAGAGAGAGAGAGAGAGAGAGAGAGAGAGAGAGAGAGAAACGGGAGAATTCCAGTCTTGAAAATCCCTCGACTCCAAATTTGGTTATTAACAATTAACAATGCCTTGTCACTTATTTTTGGTTGAGGAAAAAACCTGGAATCAAATCAGGATTGCAGTTTCGCGAATGAAATCGGGATTTTAATAAATAAAAAAAAAGTAAATAATGATAATTTTATCAATGCCAAAAATAATAAAATAATTACAAAAATACTCGATAAAGCCCACGATAAACTATGAACGTCTGATACAAAGCATTCATGAGAGTGTTATAGATAATATTTGTATAACTCGATTATTTTATGTACCTCCTCTATATAGACCTCCACATCTCTCTAAGGGTCTCCTTAGGTAAAAAAAATATATTATAATCTATTATACAGAATGAACAAGTTGTGGACTGGCCAACAGAATATATATATACCTATATATATATATATATATATATATATATATATATATATATATATATATATATATATATATATATATATATATATAAACGTAAAACGTATATGCTATTGGTATTGTTGAGGCCAACATGTGTTTTTTTTATTTACATGAGGTCATGTAATTCGCGATTCAAGTTAAGATTGTTATACTTATATTTTTACCTCATGTAAAAAGTGCTTTGGTGCCTTCATGCTGCCTGGACTTTGGGAGGCAGGGATAAAAAGTGCCAAGTCTCTTCTCATTAAAAACTTAAGCAACACTCCTTTCACGTATGAGGAATTGGCCACCATTTTCTCTCGTATTGAGGCTATTTTAAATTCCCGACCTCTATACCCCATGGGCGAGGATGTTACCTCGATGGAGTGCTTGACTCCGGGACACTTCCTTATTGGGAGACCACTAACCGCCTTACCCGAAGAAAGTTTATTGGATTGCCTTGAAGGTAGGTTGGGTAGATGGCAACTTGTGCAGCAAAGAGTCCAACACTTTTGGAAGCAATGGCGATTGATCTACCTCAATCATCTTCAACAGCGCAGAAAATGGACAGCCAGTAGAAGCAACCTAACGGAAGGCGACCTCGTCATTGTCAAAGACTCCTGCGGTCCACCTACTAAATGGCCCTTGGCTAGGGTGATTGCTGTCCACCCTGGCCCTGATGGCGTCGTGAGGGTGGCCACCATTCGGACTCCTAGAGGAAATTTTAAACGCCCGGCTATAAAACTTGTTCCGTTGTTGCTTCCTAGCCATGAGAGTGTTTAGGTACAGCTTCTCTTGCTCTTGATCTTCCTTTGGCTCCTCGTCTCCTCATGGGGTGAATTGTTTGCATGGTGGGTGGCCTGCCTAGTCTTTCCGTTGGTGCCTAGCACCCATTTCTTGGCCCGATGATACTCGCCCTATCTAATTTAACATCCTGTCAAATTGCGTCATTGTTGTTTATGACAGAGTATGGACAATTGCAGGAGTAAAGTTTTCACAATAACTTTGGTGGGCGGTATGTTGAGGCCAACATGTGTTTTTTTTATTTACATGAGGTCATGTAATTCGCGATTCAAGTTAAGATTGTTATACTTATATTTTTACCTCATGTAAAATTAAATTAGTTAAAAATTCAATTTGTTTTCTTTTTTAGTTTATCAATTGTATAAATTTAATTTTATAGTTATATGTTTGAATTGAATTTTGAGTGTTTGAATTGATTGGTTTACGTGTGGGACTTCTGGCAGCTGCATGAGTCACGTGACGTGCCACCTCTCCTCCTCAAGAATTGGCAGTGAGTCCCAGACATTCAAGGGAACAGTTATGCCTCGCACTCTTGCTGGAATTAGGTTGGTGACCTGTATGCTAGCCACCGTTTCTACATCAGGAAGACGTTAAGCCTGAACGGACAGTTTCCTTATGACCAGTCTTTATGCTTGAGTGAGTCATCATTAAGGTTAACTAAGCTGGATCTAACTGCAGTATTGGAATTACTTGCAAGATGTTTTCCTTGATATGTTCGGTATTTATCACTATTTGTCGTTAATATTATATTTTTATTACTAATAATATTGAATATGGATAGATTTATGGTGTTTATACATGAAAATACAGAAATTTCAACATGCTATTGTCAAATAAATATCTGAATTTGGTAAATTGTTTATTAATCTTTATTCATTATATCGAGCTACCAGATTCACAAAAGTGGACGGTTTTCGGCTGAGTTCACTACGAACCCCTACCCGCCGCAACAGGTATCTACTACTAAATTGTAAGAGTTCTGGTGCACAGCTGGCATAGTGAATTTTGGAAGGGGGTTGGAGGTTGGGGAGATTTGCAAAAGTGGTGATGTTCCCTCACGCAGATACACGAAGGGAAATTTTATACTGTAGCTAACTTTATGTTTGAAAATAATTTGTATAACTTATATAATTTTATTGGAACCTGTTTTTTTTTTTTTTTGTTTTTTTGACTGCAGGACATGATTATGAGAACAATATAGTCTCAAAACGTTGCCAAAATAGTTGTTTTTATTTATTGACTGTACCTTACTAAACATCTAATAGTACAGTGAAGAAATTTATCCATATAAATATACATATATACAGAATAAATATAAATATATATGTATATTATACAGCAGGGTAAAAAAAAAAAAAATAAAAAATAAAAAGCTGCATAATTTTTTTTATGGCATTCATAATCTCGATTAATGCCGATCTCTAACAGAATAGCAGATGCAGTCACAACCAGACACCAATTGATGTCACACGACAAGGTTGCAACTTGATTGATGTTTAGGCTCGTTTTCATCCCATCAATCAAACTTCTGACGAATGGATTAGTAATTTTGAAGTCAAATAGTGAGTTAGGACGAAAAATGTGTTTTGACGTGTAAAATTGAAGGAGCGTCATAACCGTAATTACGAAATCGAATAACGCTTTTTTTAACCATCCTACAAATTATTTTAAACCTCATTTTTCCAGTTTTAATTATTGATTTATAACGTTTCAATCCCTAAGCGCATGGTCTCCTCTTTAGAAAAAGTTTGGCTTACTAGCCCTTATCTGCGTTAATCCCTACAGGAAAAATCGTCATTCTTTTGCTGGCTGCTTTCCTGTACACATTTTCTTTGTTCAAGACATTTCTTCCTGCGTTTTTCATGCCCAAAGCTGATAATAGCTTTCCCAGAGTTTTCCTTTCTTAATGTGTTTTTTGTTTCCTATGATATTCAATATAGACTAAATATTCACATTAATGAGTGGTGATTTATGAAGAGGAGGATATCCTGATCAACTTTTACAGCCTGCGAGAATCGTTCGCCTGCCCGAGACACTTTTGGAGGCCTCCAAAACCAGGAAGTACGTCCGCCGCTTCAACAAGGTGAGTGGTATTGCTTGTACTATTTGGTTAGGTTACCTCCTAATCAAGATCTCCCCAAAGGTGCGAACACTCGCTTTTATAATTTTAAATACAGTCCACTTTCCAAAGGCCGGTGCGAATTTGCGGAGTCGCATCGGAAAATATCTTGAACTTTTACTATACAAATTAGTTAAAAATATATATTTAATTAAGGACAAGAATTTTATTGGATTAAAGGTGAAAACAGGACAAATGGTTTCCTCGAATTGAATCGAGCCTATTGCAAACTTTTGTTCTCATCTGCACACAAATTCGGCTTATTTTTTTATTGTTAAAAAAAAAAAATTAAATCGTCTTAATTTCAAATAAATACAATTAATCAATAAAAAAACTAATGAAACATATACTTAATACTTAAGGGAAAATGATTAGAGATGAGTGATCAAATTCCGGTTCTTGGTTATGCTGATGTTTTGGTACTTTTGGATAAAATCAAGTAAACTATTAAATTAAACGGAACTACGCTCATGAAAACCAGTAACGAAATCGGACAAGTAATTGATACCGATAAAACAATAAAACGTTATTAGTAGAAACGGTGAAAATTTCGGTGACGTAGATATTTCCGGGATAAACTAACACATTAAGTTTTGAACAATTCAACATTGAACAATTCAAATTAAAGAGCAAATAATGGCATGTTTAAAAGTCGGTAATGATTGCTATTTCTTGGTCGCAAAACTACTCAATTTGCACTTACTCTCCAGAAATTTAAGAATTAGAATATATAAGACTATTATACTACCAGCAGTTCTCTACGGATTCAAAACCTGGCCTTTTGCGTTAAGGGAGGAACAACGCCCTTAATGTTTTCGAAAATCTGGTAAATTACCAGGCAGATTATGTAGCACGAAAATGGATGAAGAAACGGGAGTATTTAGAATGACTCACAACGTGTAACTGTTGAAGTTATACCAAGTAGATATAGTTCGGTTATAGGAGCGTGATGGTTAAAATGGGCATGTAAAGTCGTTGGGTTTAGTAATTACCGATTTCTGAATAAATTAAAAAATCAGTTTTGTGACGTCGGGTAAACGGCCAAGGGGTAGACTTGGGGATGAAAATCCTTGGGGATTTGGGTTTGGAAGGATTGGGTTGGAGGGAGGTGTGTTGTCAACGGTTTGTTGTGTCGTTATTGACCCTTCGGGTTCGCTTAGCCTTTTCTTTATTTCTTATCAGATTCTTAGTGAATAACAATTCAATTTATAAATAAGTAACTTTTCCAAGCAAACAACATTGATATTCGACTATGAATTATGTTAATAAAATAATGTGTACTATTTTTTTTTTGTAACTAATATGTAAGATATTTTAAACAATGGTGTACGACCAGCGAAGTCCTGAATCCTGTAGCTTGGTATCCTGCTGCTACGTTTGAGTGCAAGTATTGTTGCCAGCCGTCAGCTTGTGATTAGTTGGCTTACAGGAGAGTTTGCGCAGTTGTATTATGGAGAGCCCAGCTGTGGCTACAAGTAATAGCTGCCCTGTCAGGAACAAAAACAAGGCGATGTTGCCGCCGTGTACTGCCTCCCACCTCATTCATTACTCGTTTCTTTCTAAGACGAAGTCTTGCTGAAGTTCCCGATATAAATTCTACTATATTTTCATTTCGCAAATGAAATAACCCATGGTAATAACGAAGGTCTCTAGATTTGGAACATTTTTGGGTTGTATCTAACCAAGGATGAATTCGGAGCCGTGCAATTATAGCCACCCAGACAAGGTAGAATTCATATACACTGTAAAGACCGAGTATCCATGTCCATTAGTATGAAGCGAAAAATAAGGTTTGAGAATCTGAGAATACCTGATATAGGAAAATTTGCGAAATCTAAAATTGTTTTAAAATTGCATTCTTATATCAAATCGTAAGCAAAAATATCAAATATCTTTGTGTGTAATACATCGCCTTTTTGTACACTTTTTGTTTTAAAATTACAGCATGTCAACAATAAAAAAACAAGTGTTTTTTTTTTATATTAAAAGACAAAATGGAAATCATTACGGGCTAAAAAAAGGTGAATCGGGTCAGACATTAGCTACATAATTCGTGGTTGGTTAATCGGCACTGACGGGAATTATAAATATATATATGATTTTTTAAGAAAATTTAGATTATCCAAATTTTTGAATATCCGAACCACCCCTGACAACATTAGTTTCAATAATTGTCGCTCTACTGTTCTATCGGAAATGTTAAGTTATGTAAAAAATGTAGTTATAATTGATATTTTCAAAGAATAGTCATAAACGTTATTAATTTTGGAATAATTTTACCCCATTACATTTGCGATTTGGCAAAAATGACGTTGACTATCTGAGGGATCTCCTTGTCTAATCTGCGGCTAGCGAGCATTTAAGCAAAATAAATATATATATATATATATATATATATATATATATATATATATATATATAATTCATTTCCAATTCTAAAACTTTAGGATTATTTTTAATATATATTATATTTCGTTATGTTACGATGATATTAGGCGCATTATATTTTTCTGGGTTTTTAATCATCGGTCAAGTTTTAGTTTTCCCCAAGGTGACTCTGTTTTCCCATCGCTCTTTCCCTGCTGACGTTGACTCTCAGTAAACTTTAGTCCTTAGGGACGCGTCTGGGGCTCTGGTTCGAGGCCTTTTCCCATAAAGCTCTGGGAAGGGTCTTCTAAATATAATGGACCAGAAGTCGTTCAAAGGTACCTTCACCCCTTGTATATCCCCTACCCAAGAGTATTTAAATATTCAAAGTCTCGATTTTGATTTTTCTTGTCTACTATTAATCTTTTATTTTTTAACGATGAGGATTAAAACTACAACATAATGGATTTCTTTGACATTTTATTTTATAGTACTCAAATTTTCATATTATAAGCATTAAATCACGTTGCTCTAAAAGTTTCAAAAACGTGTAGGAAAAGATAGCATCAACGTTTCCTAATTAAGTCCCACCATTTTCAGAAGCCGCACTCTGGTTCCGAATTGTAATGTAACTCGTCAAAAATCATTTCATTTGGCTAGCACAAATTATATTGGCAAATCTATCTTTTATATTATATTTCATATTAGACAGAATTATTAGGTCATAGTAAATACTCAAAGCTTCTGTAAATACGACAAAATTCCAACGAAGGTAAAAACGAGTTAAATCCTGAAAGTTTATTTGGCCAGGAAAACAGCATTTAATCTTTGTTTGGTACTTATTTTATTCTTATATTAGTCCTCAACAAAACCATTCAATACGCCAAAGTTCAATGAAGTTTAGAGTACGACAGATAAACCTTTTTCTCTTTTTCAATGTCTGCAATATCAAACAACTGCGACTAGACATAGTTCAGAGCACGTGAACAGGAAACGTAAGTGAGGTTAGGTAGATGGTAAAAAAAATATGTATATTCCCCTTACTTTGCGAAAAAATGCTTACAGTTGGGCCTGATTTCGGCTAAATCTCCACCTTTCACAAATGTTGGCTCTGTTATAGTACACCTTTATTTAAGTACTGAAAGTAAGAACCTTTCAGGGCTTATGTGGTACAGTTTATTTTTTTTTAATTTCTGCTTTAATTGAATAAATATTGTACAATCTGCCTCTCTCAGAGCTATGCGCATTATAGATGTTAAAAAATCCATTATTACAATATGTGCAACTTAAGTTAATAAACAACCAATAACACTGTCCCGCGTTTCAATAAAATCTTGTTTTAATATATTTTGAAGTGTGCTTAATAAGGATCCGAAGTTATTTTCGAGCATTGTTTTTTTTTTTTTTTTTTTTTTTTTTTTTTTTTTTTTTATCATTGAAAGCTTAAACAAAAAAAAAAAATCTATTTGATTTTGAAAATTTTATGATGGAATACAAAATGAAAAAAATTGGGGAGCATAAGTATTGGGTTTTGTTGCATAAATAGCATTGTTGCAGAATTGTTTTTATCATATAAGGCCATGGGTATCAGCATGTCCTAAAAAACTTATTTTTTGCATTCTCATTTGAGTTTCTTCCCTCTCAGCTTGCGAGCAGTTTTAGATGAACACGGAGAACGATTTCATCAAGAGATAGCCCAAATGGTAAAAACGTATAACGGTAAATGCAATGAGAAGATGCTTGTAGACTTCTGTTGTGCACTACAGCGGGAAATATTAAATATAATATATATAATTATTATATATATATATATATATATATATATATATATTATAATTTTGCCGGTTATTATTTTAATATTAATTATATTTGATTTTAAATATTAAATAGTATGTAACAAAGGGGCGAACAACTAGAAAACGGTAACACCATAGTTATATATATTATAAGATCTTAAGTTTGGATCTTGATCCATACTTTCCAATTGGGATGGTTCCCACAAGAAGTTTGACTAAATCTCCCTTAATTTAGGGGAAGCTTGAAAGTTTAAGATTCATTTTTTTTCATTATCATGAAAGGATTAAACGATATAAAGATGCAGTATTTATGGGAAAAGGGTTAGAATATGACATATATGTATACATATTTCATAATTTAGCAAGCCTTAGTTATCTTGATTAACGTACAGATGACAACTCGAGTATATCAAACTTATTTTTTTATAATAAAAATGATTTACGTTAACTTATAAGATGTAATATGTGATAATACTAGAATGTATAACTAATAAATATAATTAACAAACATAACAACTGTAATGAAAACGAAAAGTCCTGATATGCTATTATTAATTAGTTTTGTAATGATTTTTTTTTTTAATACATTGTGTGATTAATTACATACTTCTGGTAAAAAAACAAGACATTAACTACCTTAAGTGTGCTGCATTCAAATCTGCAGGCAAATAAATGACTAGATATTCTATCTAGCATCATTTTTGAGAAAGTATACGTTATTTTTAAAAAACCTAAAATAGCATTTTTTTCATATATTTTTATTTTACATTTTTGGGTAAAAAAAGTAATATATAAAACAATAATATTAAATACTGAAAATAATTAATGTTTATAGTTTTTCCTTTTGTACTCTACATCTCGTGTTTCCCGCTGTAGTGCACAACAGTAGTCTACAAGCATCTTCTCATTGCATTTACCGTTATACGTTTTTACCATTTGGGCTATCTCTTGATGAAATCGTTCTCCGTGTTCATCTAAAACTGCTCGCAAGCTGAGAGGGAAGAAACTCAAATGAGAATGCAAAAAATAAGTTTTTTAGGACATGCTGATACCCATGGCCTTATATGATAAAAACAATTCTTCAACAATGCTATTTATGCAACAAAACCCAATACTTATGCTCCCCAATTTTTTTCATTTTGTATTACATTATAAAATTTTCAAAATCAAATAGATTTTTTTGCATTGGAGCGCAAGATGTGCTGCACGGGTGTCCTCAAGGTGTATTCCTCAAGGTAATATCCTCGGTCCTATCCTTTATACCGTATATACAGCTGATATCCCAACTCATCCTACTACTATCCTCACAACCTATGCTGATGACACAAGCATGTTATCAGTCAATGATGATCCGTTTGCTGCATCCCAGACACTCCAATCACATATCATTTCCCTTGAAGAATGCTGTCAAAACAGGAGAGTTAAGATAAAGCCCAGCAAATAACCTTTAACCTACGTCGAAAACCTTCCTCATCCTGTCCTCCTGTTACCTTTAATGGAGTACCATTTAATAACGTATAACAGATAAGATACCTTGAATTTTTTCTGGACAAGAGACTTACCTGGAACCCTCATACAAGATTGAAAAGACAAGAAGCTCCCCGTCTATTTCGACTACTACAACACCTACTTGACAAACGTTCAAATCTCCCCATTCACTGCAAAAAACTCATCTATATGACGATTATCAGACCTATTTGGACTTGAGGTATAGAGTTATGGGGATCCACCAAACCATCGAATTCTTCCCGCATCCAATCACTTCAATCCAAAATCATTCGAAAAATCCTAGATGCTCCTTACTTTGTCACAAACTGATTCACACGAAACAGATACCTTTCCTTTCATAATATACTCACTGCTCATCTAAATCCTCTTGTTGCACAACTTGCTTCCCATTCCATTCCTGGCAATCCTCCGAGGCGTCTGAAAAGAAGATGGTCTCGGTATCTTAATTAAAATTAAAATGTCAAAAGTCTTTATTGATAAAAGTACTATGGATTTATAATAAATGTACTGTGTAATCAGATTTTAAAATTTATTATAAATATATATAGGGTGTTTTAGGGTTATGTAGCCAAGCTAAAATTTTAAACTAATGACCCAAAAACAAGTAAAAAAACTTCTTATGAAGCTATGCCCGCAACTGATTTATTTAGGAGATATTCACACCTAAACAATTTCATTATTTTGAATTACTTAGGTACAGTAAATTAATAACGTATTTCATTTGTTCCAACTTGTTTATTCTTTAAATGTAAACATTAAGATTCGTATTAAATTTTGCTCAAAGCGATTTCCTTGTGCATTAAGACCAGACTAAAAAACAATATTACAGCAAGATTTACGGCAAAAAAGAAACCATTCCGATTGGTATTTAAAGTAGGCTAGTCCCAATCCGCAATTTTCAGGATAAATTTTCTGGACAGATGAAGCTACCTTCACAAATGAGGTATCTTCAATCAGAAAAATAATCCTCTCTGGTTGCATGGAAATCACCATGCAATTCGTAAGCATCACTAATAAAATCCTTACAGTTGGGCCTGATTTCGGCTAAATCTCCACCTTTCACAAATGTTGGCCCTGTAATAGTACACCTTTATTTAAGTACTGAAAGCAAGAACCTTTCAGGGCTTATGTGGTACAGTTTATTTTTTTTAGTTTCTGCTTTTATTGAATAAATATTGTACAATCTGCCTTTCTCAGAGCTATGCGCATTATAGATGTTAAAAAATCCATTATTACAATATGTGCAACTTAAGTTAATAAACAACCAATAACACTGTCCTGCGTTAAAATACTCCCTTCCATAAAATCTTGTTTTAATATATTTTGAAGTGTGCTGAATAAGGATCCGAAGTTAGAAAATCTCAATCAGGCACCATGTTTCGAGCATTTTTTTTTTTTTTTTTTGTTAAAGCTTTCAATGATAAATAAATAAAAAATGGTAACATTACAGGTTTTATGGTAAACAACGTGGTTTCCTCCAAAAAGTCTTTGATTTAATGTATATCTGCAACGGATTGGAATAGAAAGGTGAGGTTTTCGGCATTTTTCTACACTTTTGATCTAGTTTCAACCAATGTTTTTTTTTACACTAAGAGGCACCCTTTATATGAACAAAATCATTCCAACAGCTCAAAATTTAAAAATATTTTATTAACAATTAAACAACAGGCAGTAGGTGCTAATTCCTTGTCCGAAATGTACAACGTGGAGATGAAACCAGTACCAGTCTCACCAAGTCCTTCACCACCAAGATTTTATTTTCCTTATTTGAACAAATTTAACAAAAAAGGTTTTGTTACTTTTTTAAAAATATATATAGTAGTATGTTGTATTTTAAAAATATAAATAAAACGATATGTATCGTAACGCACGTAGGGATATGACAAATATTTTAAGGAAAAATATCGAGATAAAAATACTGGACCGTCAAACAGAAGACCCGTCCTTATGTCATTGTAATATTTACCTCTGGCAGTTTATCAACAAGACAACGTCTTTTCATATTTATTTAACAAGTATTAAAGTTTATTTAAAGTTTTAAATAACTTATAAATTTTAAATAATCTCTCTACGTCTTATTACCCCCTCTGAGTCTAGTTAAGAGTGCTTTATAAGACACGGGTTCCTGGCTTAAATCCTAACCTCTTTCCAGTAGATTGCCTTCCCCATGTCTTAAAGCCCCATTTGCTCCGCCACCTCTGTTCCAGGATTAGCGTAAATCCAGTTCGGATTTCACTCCTTAAGGACCTAATTAGTGCAACAATAAAAAAAAAAAAACAAGGGCTCTCAAAAAGATCCAACAAATAAAAAAATATATAAAAGAAGATGTAAAATTTCGCAAACATTCACCTATCAAAGTCCTTTACTTAGTAATTCTGTTTTTTTTTTGTTTTTTTTGTATAATGCAAAATCATACAGAAAAGAATGAACAATTAGCACAAATAATAAATAGGCTTTTTAACAAACCAAGAACATAGTCATTTAAAAATAATATACTTTTTCTATTAAAAATTAATATGAATAATATTTACAATTAATATGATTTAACTACTAGAAAATCTTAAAAATATTCCTCAAATGTTATTTTGTAATATTAGTCCCTTTATATACACTGACAGAATAAATATTCCACCTAATGTTTTGTTTCCATTTTCTTAGCTGGAAGTGTAATTTTTCTTGAGGTTTTTAAGTCCCCATAATCCTATACCAGTGCATATAAAACGTAATAGGATTATTGAAATAATTAAGTTAATAAAAGCAATAAAATTATACTTTAATAAAAAATAATTAAAATTGAAACATTTTGAATTTATTTGATTTAATATTGTTTTGCATTAAATGAGGCATATCCCTCAAGAATTTATTTAAAACCGCAATAGAACTACATTTAATCGAAGAGTTATGAAAAGAAATGGGAGCGAGGAGCGGATACAAACCTTATTAATTGGAAATTTCGTAAAGTTAATATTGTTTGGTAATTTTTTTTAAATACTGGTATTTTATTTAATTAATATCATTAAAAATCCTAGTCATTTTCAACTGGTTGGAGTATATACGGACGTAAGCAGCTCAAAAAGATTGAAATAAATCAACGGGGTAGAATATTTTACCTATCAGTGTGTATATATAAGAAAAAGAAGAAAAACTTTATTCTGGGACAACTTGTCTCCTGATAATAACGCATGAGGGCAATACGTAGAACAATAGTCTGTCTATGACAGTTGATTAATATTTACATTACGAGTTACAAAATAAATAAGGAATCTTATAAAAGGATACAATTTACATATACTATTATAATATATATTACATAGATATTCATGTTTTACTTGTGCTTGGAAGATTGAAAATTCTGGTAGTAAATCTTGAAATATATAGATCGTTTTTAAAGTATGCTAGAGAGGACCTTTTTCGCATTGAGATGGACACTAAATTCCTTAAAGAGAAAGCGCGGATAATATAAGATTTTACTAAGGATGCAGTTCAGTATGCAGGAGTGTACAGGTTGATGAGTTGGGTTCTAGTATTTAAAAAGTGGATGGAGGAGCGCTGAGTATGTAGGTCATGAATAAAGGTGGTTTCTTCAGTATTCAAGGACAGATATGTGAGTGCATCTAAGAAGTACTGACGTCGGAAATTAGGGTAAAGCTACGCAATTTCAAAATGCCTATCAGATACATACGTGAGAACGTCTGGGGATTCCAAAAATAAATCTGATAAAACAGTTTATTAGTCTTTTACATCTCATTTCGAGCTCTGCTGATAGTACTCCATATACTATGCATCTGTAGTCAAAGTAGGGAAAAATGAGAGATGAAACCAAAAAAAAGTTGTTGATACTAAGCCCAAAAAACCACCGGAACTCCCATCCTCATATCGTCCAATATCACTTTTGCCTATTATGGGCAAAATCCTTGAAAAACTCATCCTGAAACGCCTGTATCCTTTCCTTGATTCCAATCATATCATCCCAGACCACCAGTTTCGTTTTCGAACGTCACACTCCACTATCCAGCATGTCATCGCGTGGTGGATGTGGCCTCCTCAGCGTTAGAGCGCGGAATGTACTGCACGGGAGCCTTTCTCGACGTAGAACAAGCTTTTGATCGAGTCTGGCACCCAGGACTGCTTTACAAGCTCCGCAAATTCCTTCCCTCGACATACTTCCTTATTATCCGTTTCTATTTCAGTGATAGAACGGTTAAAGTGAACCATCAATTTTCTTACTCTTCCCTCTTTACCCAATCTGCCGGTGTTCCTCAAGGTAGTATTCTTGGTCCCGTTCTATACACGGTCTATACAGCTGACATCCCAACTCATCCTACCACTGTCCTCACCACTTACGCTGATGACACATGTGTATTATCAGTAAACAATGATCCCTTCATTGCCTCCCAAACACTCCAATCCCATATCCTAAACATTCAAGAATGGGTTCAAAAATGGAGAATCAAAATAAATCCGAACAAATCTCACCAAATAACCTTTACCCTTCGTCGTAAACCTACGACCTCCTGTCCTACAGTATCCTTTAATGATATTCCACTAATCCCAGTTGAACAGATCCGCTACCTTGGACTCCACTTGGACAAACGTCTTACTTGGAATCCATATACAAGACTAAAACGACAAGAAACAGCTCGTCGTTACAAACTGCTTCAACATTTACTGGACAAACGTTCAAAACTCCCAATTAATTACAAGAGACTCATTTACATGACCGTGATTAGACCAATATGGACTTACGGAGTTGAGCTTTGGGGCTCTACTAAACCATCCAATTCATCCTGTATCCAATCCTTACAATCCAAAATCCTTCGAAAAATCCTCAATGCTCCTTATTTTGTCACCAATAAACTTATCCATAAAGATCTTAATGTTCCATATGTTGCTGATTTAGCCCAAAACAGATACCAATCCTTTCATAGTGAGCTCCATAACCACTCAAATCCACTAGTTTCTCAACTTTCTTCCCTCTCGATTCCCGATAATCCTCCGAGGCGTCTGAAAAGAAGATGGCCTAGAGATCTTCTTGTGTATATTTTTATTAAAGTGCTACTAATGAATAGTTACTTTCAAGTTTTACCATGTTATTGTAAGCGTTTTTTAACACATTTACTTAATGTATTTTTGTACAGTTGTAAATTTAAATAAATTGTTAAAAAAAAAAAAAAAAAAAAAAATTTCGAGCTCAGCTGATAGTCCTCCATATACTATGCATCTGTAGTCAAAGTAGGGAAAAATGAGAGATGAAACCAAAAAAAAGTTGTTGATACCAAATTATATTTATATAGATAATTTATAAAACAATTTTAACCTATTAAACTAGATTTTTTTAACTGCAGCGTTGAGGAAACTAACTTGCTCATTAATAATCAAAATTATTCCTAGGTTACATTCAACATTCAAAGTTGAAATGTATCAACGTTTAAGATTAATAACTATTTTGAAGAATAGAAAAGCATTTTTATATCTTGCTTTCGGTGGTGTATAGATTAATTGTGATTGTTAATATATTTTTGAGAGAGATACCCCATCTAACACAAAACTGTAATAAATCATATAAATTAATCATGACCTTTTTTTTTAATACTGCTTAATTTTAATATATTTAAGGCTATTTACAACTGTATAAATTACAGGCAGCAGGTAAATTTGAGGAAAATGATTACAATGATATGTCAATAATATGTCAAGAACTACTCACTTTAATAAGCGCTCTACATCAGAGAGTCTGTTGCCAATCCTTTTGTGCCATAAAATGGAGCATTGAGGATTTTAATTTGATACGAGCTGATTTGGATGGTTTAGTAGAGCCCTAAAGCTCAATTCCGCATGTCCAAATAGGTCTAATTATCGTCATGTCAATAAGTCTTTTGTAATTTATTGGGGGGAGCTTTGAACGCTTTTCTAGTGAATGTTGCAGGAGTCGGAAACAACGAACAGTTCCTTGTCTTATAAGTCCGTTATGAAATAAATAAATAAATCACATCAATCAATCAATAAGACACATCTAATCGTTCAAGACTAGATAAAACTTGACAGTTATCACAATATCAGCACGCTTATAAAACACAAACCTGTCGATTCGATCGAACAGTAAGTTTTAATAACATAAAACATTTATATTGTGTCAAGACTTATGTCCTAAGTTCCGGAAGATACAGCTTAATTTTAAAATATTCTTTTCTCTGTTAAAAATAAACTGAATAAAATAACCAATGCTTTTCTTTACTTAATAATTTTGTAGCAAAGTTACTCTATAACGTGACAGTTTTATAGCAGCGTAAACTGCTCATTCCATTAAACAAAATACTTTGCTCAAAAATCAATTAAATGAATAAATTGATACTCATCGATACGGAAACTATGAAAAATAGTAGAACCCTTGCTATCCAGGGTAATAATGGGTATGAGAGCTCAAGGAAAATCGAAACCCCCGGATAATCGAATTACATTTTACTGACTCAATATGGTATATAACAACAAAAAATAAATTAATATAAAAAAAACTGCACAGAAAATCACACGTTTTATATATGTTTATTTACTTATAATATACAAAAATACATAAGAATAGATGCATGTTTATAACCAATGCTTTTCTTTAATTTACTGGGACACAAGGAAAATTGAAACCCCCGGATAATCGAATTACATTTTACTCACTTAATATGATAGATAAGAAGATTAATTAAAAAAAAATGCACAGAACGTTTTACATACATTTATTAAGTTATAATATTCAAAAATACATAATAATAGATACATGTTTGCAAATTTTATATGTCCATTGAATTTTCATTAAGAGAAAAAAATCAGTAATTTTAGTTTGTTTTTTACTGAACATCTCTTTTCTAATATCAATTATCATAGCCCATAGCAAGATAATTAAGTTATTATCAGTTTTCTCCTTCTACGCCTTCATTATTTCTGAGTTCTTCATTGTTTTCTGAGAATGCGAGGTATTGACCGATGACAATACGATGTAGGAAATGTATTTTTTTCTTCTTCAAAATATTAAGAACAGTTTGTTCGTCAATTTCTAATTCAGCGGACAATGTTTTAACACTTTCAATTTTTTCTACCTAGTTTATGATATTTAATTTTTGTTCAAGAATTAAAACAACATTTCGTTAGTTCGTATTTAATAGGAGACTAAAGCAGAAATGATTAAATAATTTTATTTTGTAGGCAAACAGGCTAGTAGGAGTTTCATAGAAAAACTTCATAGAAAAAAAAAACTAATATGATTAGTGCAGTTACCGAAAACATCTTATTTATACATACGATACCAGCGTGCGATGTTTTTCGATTCAATATTTTATTTCGTTATTTTTTTTACAACAATACAAGATTAACAATGGTACCATTACAATAGCGTGACTCCAGCCTCTAATACCTTTGATTGATTTTAACCTTGTTATGATCTATTTCGGTGATTTAGTCGCTACTTTTCGAAGGGAAAGGTTATTCTCCTTCATTTACGGAAAAACTCTAAATCCCTGTTCAAAGTAATATTATATCACTTTAGGTCGTAAGTCTGACTTTAGAAAAATAAGTAATATGTACGACAAAGAATCCACTCACAATATATGTATACTGAAATTTTCTCACTTAAATTGATACAACAAATGTAAATATATAAAACGCGAAATCTATATAGAAATTTATCTTATTAACTTTTGTGACACTTTTACACATTAGAGAAGACGAAATAAAAAAACATGAATTTACAAAACACTAAATCCTTTATTGAAATGCATCGACGTTTAAGATTAATAACTATTTTGAAGAATGGAAAACTAATGAAGTTAAGGTGACTAAGTGTACAGTGAAAAAAAAAGATACTGGTGTAAAAAAAAA
Organism: Euschistus heros; assembly: GCA_003667255.2. Taxonomy (NCBI): domain Eukaryota; kingdom Metazoa; phylum Arthropoda; class Insecta; order Hemiptera; family Pentatomidae; genus Euschistus; species Euschistus heros. Next base: position 3,073,822 of record RCWM02000050.1, read on the forward strand.
AATAAATAAATAAAAAATAAGTAAATTATTATATATATTTTTTAACGCAAAATTAACAAAAAAAAGCATAATATAAGTGACATGATATCATGCAGAATTTCTGAAATTTCTATTCTTTTTTGAGCAGTAAATTTGTACTAGCTTTACTACCAAGAGCCATTTAAATCAGACAAGACCATTCATTGATTTTATCTATGCCCCTTTAGGGAAAGCCAGATAAAATTAGAATCAGCCCCTAACTTAGCATACAGCGGGATTTTGCTAATCTAAACCTCTGTTATCCGGACTGGTTTATAATCCGAACTATTATTGGAAAACCTCTTTTATAATACAGGAGATATATAAATATTCTGTATTCAAAACTATAAACTCATTTTACTTGAAATACAACCAAGCTAAGAATATTTGGAACTATATTTATAGGACTCTATTATCCGGGGTTCTATTAACTGGGGCACCGATGGAATATTTTTTTATTTCGACCAGTTCGATTCTTACGCTTCACTTCCAGTTTACATTTATCGAGAGTTTATTACAATAACCTCACATGTAAACAATCACATCTACAGTTCCAACTTGAATTGCGTTGTTTAGGGTGTTATATTGATATTTTATCTTATTAAATGTAAATAGGTGAAACAGAAGTCAACAACATGAGCTTCATAAAGGTTTAGTGTTTTGTAAATTCATGTTTTCTTATTTCCTCTTCTCTAATGTGTAAAAGTGTCACAAAAGTTAATAAGATCAATTTCCACATCGATTTCGCGTTTTATATATTTACATTTGTTGTAGCAATTTAGGTGAAAAAATTTCAGTATACATATATTGTGAGTGGATTCTTTGTCATCCATATTACTTATTTCTCTAAAGTGAGACTTCTGACCTAAAGTGATATAATATTACTTAGAACAGGGATTTAGAGTTTCTCTGTAAATGAAGGAGAATAACCTTTCCCTTCAAAAAGTAGGGACTAAATCACCGAAATAGATCATAACAAGGTTAAAATCAATCAAAGGTATTAGAGGCTGGAGTCACGCTAGTGTATTAGTACCATTGTTAATCTTGTATTGCTGTAAAAAAAAAAAAACGAAATAAAATATTGAATCGAAAAACATCGCACGCTGGTATTGTATGTATAAATAAGATGTTTTCGGTAACTGCACTAATCATATTATAGGAATGCTAGTGTTTTCAAGTTTTTCTATGAAACTCCTACTAGCCTGTTTGCCTACAAAATAAAATTATTTAATCATTTCTGCTTTAGTCTCCTTTTAAATACGAACTAACGAAATGTTGTTTTAATTCTTGAACAAAAATTAGATATCATAAACTAGGTAGAAAAAATTGAAAGTGTTAAAACATTGTCCGCTGAATTAGAAATTGGCGCTCAAACTGTTCTTGATATTTTGAAGAAGAAAAAAATACATTTCCTACATCGTATTGTCATCGGTCAATACCTCGCATTCTCAGAAAACAATGAAGAACTCAGAAATAATGAAGGCGTAGAAGGAGAAAACTGATAATAACTTAATTATCTTGCTATGGGCTATGATAATTGATATTAGAAAAGAGATGTTCAGTAAAAAACAAACTAAAATTACTGATTTTTTTCTCTTAATGAAAATTCAATTGACATATAAAATTTGCAAACATGTATCTATTATTATGTATTTTTGAATATTATAACTTAATAAATGTATTGAAAACGTTAGTTTGTTTGTATAAAAGTAATTTTCTGTGCATTTCTTTTATTTTATTTATTTATTTTTTTTAAATTAATCTTGTTATCTACCACATTGAGTGAGAAAAATGTAATTCGATTATCCGGGGGTTTCAATTTTCCTTGTGTCCCCATAGTCACCATTACTCTGGATAACAGGGGTTCTACTATTTCTTATAGATGGATATTAATTTCTTAATTAACTTGATTTTTGAGAAAAATATTTTTTTTTTTAATAGCATGCCATAAAACTTTCTCACAATAACTAGTAACTAGTAACTTTGCGTAAAAATTGTTAAGTAAAGAAAAGCATTGGCTATAAACATGTATCTATTCTTATGTATTTTTGTATATTATAAGTAAATAAACATATATAAAACGTGTGATTTTCTGTGCAGTTTTTTTATATTTATTTATTTTTTGTTTTTGTTTTTATATACCATATTGAGTCAGTAAAATGTAATTCGATTATCCGGGGGTTTCGATTTTCCTTGAGCCCTTATACCCATTATTACCCTGGATAGCAAGGGTTTTACTATTTTTCATAGTTTCCGGATCGATGAGTATTTCATACCGGACTTATAAGACGAAGAACTGTTTGCTGTTTCCGACTCCTCCAACATTCACTAGACAAGCGTTCAAAGCTCCCCCCAATAAATTACAAAAGACTTAATGACATAACTATAATAAGACCTATTTGAACATGCGGAATTGCGCTTTGGTGCTCCACTAAACCATCCAATTCGTCTCGTATCCAATCTTTAAAATACAAAATCTTTCGAAAAATCCTCAATGCTCCTTTTCAAACAAACATATTCAAGATGATTGCCAATAGACCAACTGATGTAGAACGCTTATTGAAGTGCTACTAGTGAGTAGTTCTTGACATGTTCTTGACATATCATTGTAATCATTTTCCTCAAATTTACTATAATTTATACAATAGTAAATATCAATAAATAGTTTAAAACATATTAAAATTAAGCAGTAAAAAAAAAAAATGGATATGTTTAATTTATATGATTTATTACAGTTTTGCGTTAGATGGGGTATCTCTCTCAAAAATATATTCAAAATCACAATTAACTTATACGAAACCGAAAGCAAGATATAAAAATATATAATTAAGAATATAAACTAAAACCTGTTTGTTTATTTATTATTTTTATCTTATCATGGAAACTATGCAGGTGTTGTTAAATATGGTTAAATATCAGTATCGTGCTAAAAAAAAATATATTGGTTGAAAAGGATGGTCCGGGGATACAGTCAGGTTAATTAATTACACATCCAAATTAAAAAAAAAAAAACTTTATATTTGGACAGCCGACGTTTCAATCAGCTTCGTAGGTCTTCTTCAGTCCTGAAATAACAAAAAAAACTGGATGTGACCAAAATACAAAAATTAACAAACTTTTATTAATTTTCAAAAGAATATTAACACAATAAATTAATTAATAACTACATAATATAAAATAGTGTCAAGATTTAGTTGAACGATAAAATACGTAATTGAATTATTTTTGGTTGAATGATACAATTTTAATATTTGTTTTCTTTTTTTCATTTATATATAAAGGTATAAATAGATATTTAAATGAATATAACAAAAAAAAATATGAAAAGGAGAAGGGTAATATAGAAGGATGAGAAAACAAATCAATTTGGCGTCATAATGAAAGGAGAGGTTGAGGAATATGACGAGATATGAGAAACTATGTAAACAATTTGATTTATTATAGTTTCTCAAGAAGACCTGCAAGGCATGTCAAAAAGTCTTTATAACACTTTGTTATAATTTTTTTTTCCACTTACATGGGGACGTTTTGAGTTATAACTTACAGATTTGAATGCCGATTTTTGTGAAGGTATTAGGGACCTATAATAGTGCAAAACTAGAGTTATAGCAACCAATGAGCATTGGAAGCCGAGAAAAAAAAAAGTAAATCACATTTTATTTTTTTTTTTCAACTCTCAGTAAGATAGATAAATGATTATTTTACGTTAAATTGCAGTTTTGAATGGTATTTGAAATAAAAATACTTTCTTTATGCTCAAGACACGACCCGGCTTAAGGGTGCTCATTGGGTTTACTCCAGATTTTAGTGGACAAAAACTAATGAAAATCAAAAAATCTGAGGTCAACAATAACTTGATATATCTCAATAAGGATAAATCCTGCGCAGGAAGATGGCTTCTAGATACCCTTAAAATTTGGTGTCAACCGGTGACGAAATGTGTGAGATAGCGCAAACTATTTATGTTTTATCAGAAATCCTACAAAATATTAGGAGTAAAAAAATTTAATTTTTGATTTCAACGAAATTTGGTTTCAACATGTTTTTGAGATAAGGATTCTGAAAATGATAACATCAGTTTCCTGTTCAAAAATTTAACCAGTTTTCAGTATAAAAATTTTCCCCGCCTATATTATATAAATAAACGTTTAAAAATGGTATATTTCTATTATTATTTTTATTTTTACACACTAAATTTCAAATAAGAACATTTTTAAAAAAAAGATTTTTTTAAAACCAAAACCTGATATTATTTTTTGGTTATTCGTAAATTTAATGGTTTCAAACCTTTTTGAAATAAAAAAACATAAGTGAGGAAAATTTTTAAACTAAAAACTGATATAATTTTCAGATTCCTAATCTCAAAAAACATGTAGAAACCAAATTTCGTCAAAATCAATAATTAAATTTTTTTACTCCTAAAATTTTGTAGAATTTTAGGAGGCAAGAGACTTTTAATTTCTGATAAAACATAGTTTGCGCTATCTCACACATTTCGCCACCGATTAAAACCAAATTTTAAGAGCATCTAGAAACCGTAAAACTGCATAGTTTACAGATAACTATACTATTTTCATTAAAATAAATTGTTATATATATACAGGGGGAGGTGCTGTACCTAAAGCAAAGTTGTGGACATTTTTAATTAAGAGAGACTGGAAGAAGGGCAATTGTTAGATTGGTAGTGCTGAAAGCATCTCCCTACAGTCGCAACGTGTGTTTTAAAGATTGTCAGATCAACTGTTTAGTAGAAATTATTATTATTAAGTTTTTTTCTTCCAAATCCTGACGAATCCAACCAGTGATTTTAAATTTTTTAAGACCTGCACTTTGAACTTTTCTAGGCAGTAATATTTCATTCGGTTGTCCGATAAATATATCATAACTTCATATGTTTTTATATCAGTTATCACTTAAGGGTTTTGTGAAACAGAGTTTTCCGTACAAAATGGCGTTCAGGTGTACCTGTGGACACCACTGCCAGCTGAACCTGTGGACAGATAGTTAAAGTGTCCACCGGTACAACAGGGTTTTATTTTTTTGTTTATTAATTCATTATTTCAATTATAAATATTGCGAAAAAGTTTCTAGGCATTCCGCGTGATATAAAATGCCTGAATTTGGATACCTACTATTCATTTAACTTTTTTTTTAAAAGGAGAAAACTGGCCACTCACTATTTATAACAAACTATTCAACTAGTGCATATAGTGATTTCACAAATGTGATCTTGGCTGATCCATCAAGCGAAGATTATAATTTTTTGGATGAATTGATGAATGGTTATGAACAAGGTAAAAAAAATTGAAGATGAAGAAATATATGTTGGTAGCTATGTTTTGTGTTGTAAAGCATTTTATAGCTTTGATCAAAGAAAAATTATACTCGTTCACGTTCAACAATTGCTACTTGAAGAACATGTCATTAAATGATAGAACCCCAAAATTTATTCTTTCGGACATCGCTACTGATTATGAAATTGAAAAGATTTCAATAGAAAATTATCACCGCCATCTATTATAACTGGCACTGGGAGATTATGTAAATAATTACATTTTCCAACATCTTTTCATGCATACACTCTCTAATGATTCGATTTTTTCCATAAAAAAAGTCTGTGAAACTCGTTTATAATAATTATAGGTACATAAAAGATTTATTTTAGCTAAAAGGTTTAAAAATACGTTTAGTTTCTATTTACTTTTATATTCTAAATTTATTTCAATTGCCTTTCTAGTTGGCCTTCTAGTTTAATAATCAAGTTGACTTTTCTAGTTTAAATATTCTATTTTTTTTTTTGTAAATTTTATAAAAAAATATTGCTGATGTGTTTCCCTAAATATCATTTCAATTATCCCTATAATCTTATGAAGAAATAATTGTCCATTGGTACAACCACTAATGTCCGCAGGTACAACGGGGGAAGGTTCCTATGGACACTAATCAGTAAGTTACAAAACATTATTTTCTGCAAAAATAAAATTACTTTTTAAAATAAAGACACCATGGTTTGATAGCCCCTTAAATTTCTTAGCTAATGGTACAATAACCACTTAGATAAATAAAGCACCGAAAATTAGAAAAATTATAAGTGAAAATGGTCCACAGGTACAGCACCTTCTCCTATATAGTTTTTTTTCAACTAAAAATTTTAAGCGATATAGATTTAAAATTAAAGAACAAAAATTGTAGTGAATAAGTTTACTGAAAACATTGCGTTTTTTGTGGCAGAAATACCGTAATTATAGTCTTCTATTTCCTAATCATTCCGGTTACTGTTGAATAATGCATTCCCTATTTTCCTAATCACTTGAATTTAATTATTAAAGTTGTCTTTTCGGTTGAAGAACGATTATCTTCTGCTCGGCTTTGACACTGAAGGATGGATTATGGATTAAAAGGAATGGATCAATTCTAATCAAATTATATTTACCCTCCTCCGAAAAGTCCATCAGTCCCAGTTTCCATTAAAGTTTAGCTACCCACTTTTCCACACCGAAGCAGTTACTTAAATATTACCACATCATATAAGGAGTACGTTTGTTCCACGTTTGAACTCTACATCAATTAACAATAAAATCTTAAAAATTAAATTGCCGAATATAATGAAATGAAATGAAAAAAAAAATCTTTATTCTGGGACATATTGTCCCCTAAGAATAACAAATATGTATAATAATAATAGTCTGGCTATCTTAATTTCAAACGAGGATAATAATATGTATAAAAGGTAATATTCGTATATACATTTGATAATATCACTTTTGGTATAAATATATAAAGAAGAAAAAGAAGAAAGAAAAAAGAAATAATAATAATAATAACAATATGATGATATAATAATTATATGCTTATATAATTACAATGTGTTCGAAAAAAATATATAAAATAGATCAATAAAATAAAGTAGAAATAATGAATAGCAACGAAAAATATATAGAAAAAATTAAAAAAATTGAATGTTGATGAGACGAGATATTTACAGATACACAAAAGCTTACTTATATGAGAAAAAACGAAACAATCCTTAAGGAAACAAATGTCAAAAACAGAAACGAATTTAAATTTATACAATGATATACTTATTGAAGCAAATTTATTGGCATCGGATATGCTGAGTTTGATTAACTTAACTTTTAATTCTCACTCATATTGGCGGCATCTAACTGGGATTTAAGGAGATATTGGAATAGGAGAGTTTTGAATGAGTTTAAGGAAGAAGCATGTCTAATTTTCAGAAGAGATCGAGTTCCAGAGGGTAGAATTTGGAAGGAGTGTTGGTATAATGCTGTTCGGTGGAAAGGAGTATATAGGTCAAAGGAACGTGATCTTGTTGTGAGTTGGAAGTGGATGGAAGACTTGAATTTCAATAAGTTATATATGTAGGGTGGGCAATGGTTATTAATGACATGGTACAGGAAAGTGCCCAGGAAATATTGTCTACGGGAGGATGGATAGAGCCACTGCAAGTGTAGAGGTGCGATACATGTGAACGTCTCGGGGTTCCGAAAACAAATTTGATAAAACTGTTCATGATTCGTTGTAATCTGTCCCGGAGACCCATCGAGAGGCCCCCATAAACCACACACCCATAATCAAACTGAGGAAAAATGAATGAGGAAACTAGGAGTTTTCGTGTGGATCGAGGAAAGGAATGGCGGGAACGATGACATAATTTGAGGATTCCTATTGATTCACGGGGTATTTGGGCTATTTGAGGCTTCCAGGAAAGGTTTTGGTCAATAATGATTCCTAGATTTTTAGCGGAGGAACAGAAGGTTATATGTTGATTATTCAGGTTTTGGGTAGGAAAATCGGAAATGGATATGTGAAGGGGATTTGAGCTGATTATAATATACGCTGTAAAATTGCGTATTTTCCTTTACGTTAAATTAGGTATTGAAGGTGTAGGTAGTTGGGATGTGCAGTCAGAGAGCCACGATTAAAAATATTAATTTATTGTGCCAACGTTTCGGGCCCTTTATCAGGGCTGGAAGGAAAAAAACAACAAAAAGATACGAGAAAAAAGCTGAATTAAAAAAAAAAAAAAAAGACAGTATGAAAATTTAAAAAAAAAAAAAGTTTAAAAACAAGATTTTGAGGTGAATTAAAAAAAAAGAAATGAAAATAGGTAACTTTCATGATACAAAATTTACAAAATGTATTTTGTTTTTATAACGACTAAACCAATAGATATCGAAAAAAGATGATTGGATACAGTTGATGAAGAAATACAAAAATAAAGTATATCATCTGGTTAAAGAACAATATTGTTAATAAACAAATAAGTTTAACGATTTTATTTTACAGGAGGATTATGATTGAGTATAGGAATGATTAAGATTGAGGCTTGATATTTTAAATTAAAAAGTACAGTTATTGAAAAGGAGAAGAAAAGAGAATATAAAAAGAGAGTAGATGTTTTAGCACTACAATTAGATAATAAAATCAAGTTGAAAACATAATTTAATACTATTTGATGGACCATTAAGAAATTAAGAATATTAAGCTTAATCGAGAACCATTTACAGTCTTTCACCAACGCTATTTAATTTTCACATATCCGACCTACCTTCTCTCCCTTTTGTTGAAAGATCCTTATATGCCGATGACACGGCGATTTACACTAGTTCCAACAGGATAGACACAATAGACACTGGATAAAAGTTTTACCTCATATAAATAATAAAATAATAAAATTGCTATGGCTCCATATTTCAGAAGAAAATCCCCACTGTCGATCAAAAACAAAATTATTCTGTATAAGTCAGTCTTAAGACCATTACTGACGTACACCTCTATAACTATAAAAGAATTGAAAGGGTGCAAAACCGATGCATGAGAATAATAAATGACTACCCCAGATATACAAAAATAACCGACATGCTACTAGAATTATGTTTTCAAACAATTAAACAATTTATCACACACAGACCAGGAACTTTTCCAACTCTACACACAATTCAGGAAATCCATTAAATCCAATAGGCAGTTATAGCAATCCTCAAATAACACATAAAACCTACAAACCACATACTACTAGAATAATATTTTGCTAATAAGACATCCAAAAGTTATTGTTTCAGCTTGAAATTAAATTTATTGAAAAAAAATAATATATTTAGCTAAGCTCACTATGTAGTTTAAATTGTTTTATTACCAAAACATGTAATAACATTTAATACGTTTAATTAATTGTTAAATGTTAATAGTTGATCGAATACATAAATAAAGTATATCTATGTATTCGGTCATCAACTATATCCACTCATCTTTTGTTGTAATATATTTTTTATTTTTATAAAAAAAAAAAAATGTTTTATTTAATTATTTAATTTTGTTCTTGTTTTTTAATATTCTTTTTTAAATTTTCATTTTTTTCTGTTCCCGTTTTGATAAAATCCAGTTGTGAGTCTTGAAGAAGGCTTACAATGTAGGCCAAATCGTCGGCACATCACATTAATACTCGAACACCCCAACTACCTACATCATGATAAATTCCACATTAAAAAAAAAACAAAAAAAAAAACACGTCAATTCAAATTATGTATTATGCGATAAAATTCTTTAGCTGAGAACTTTTTTTCTCACTATTGATAAAAACTACTGTATGTAAATTCCTTCCCGAAAATTATCAACTATAATCTTGCTTTAACTTTTTTATGTTGTTTATTGTATTTGGATTGGATGAAGAGCAAATGTCAATACTTTCTTACATTTGTGAATTATTTGAATGTACGGAAAGTTCCTAAAGTGCTATGTATCAAACTAATACATTTTAAATTAACAATAAGTAATATTTATCTATAACCCTTCTAGAAAATAGACAACAGTTCTGGTATATTCAAAGGAGAGTTAGTACTAATCCTTTACTTTACAATATTCAAGGTAAACACTTAAGCCACAAATTAATTGATAATACCCATGACCGTCCTAAATTAACTTAAATCTCAAACATCTAAGAAATCAGTGGGTGTTATAGCTAGATTATTTAGTGTAGGGATGTGAATAATAAATATGAGATAATATCAAAACTAGGTGATGATGAGTGTTGATACACACCAGATTGATAAAGAGGGCGAAAGAGAAAAATCATAGGTCGAATTAACCAACTCTTGTCCTACTGTTAAATAAGTAATAAACATTGTTGAAGAAGACCTCCCGGCGCAAGAAACGGAAGAAATAACTGAGGAAAAAGATATGAAAATAAAGTAAAATTAACCAGTTATCTTCATTCTGTAGAAGAAGCAGTACAAGCTATTGAAAATGAATAAAAAATAGTTTAAAGGAGTAAGTAAAAGATAAATAAGAAAATGAGAAGGAAACAGTTATTTATTAAGAAAAAAAATGTAATTCTTAAAGGAATAAGGTCAACCTTTAAAAAAATATGTGGGCTGGTATAAAAAAAAAAAAAATTGAAAAAAATTTGGCTAAATTTAAGAAGAGTCAAATATTCTAAAGTGTGGGTGGCCCTTCTTAAAAGAACGTCATCTTTTGAGGGAGACGATAAATCCCTAAAGACTATTAAGGTGCTTTATGAAAATATATATTTATAAACTAAATAAATAATATACGATTTTTGACTTTTAATAACAGTACAGAAAGTATGATATAAAATGTAATGATAAAATCATCAGATTAATTATTTTAATTATTTCTAGTAGAAGACCTAACAGTTAATTATTTTTTTTTTAATTGCTATTATTCTCATTATTTATGAAGCTGATATTATTATAAAACCTTCCAATACGCTTTGATATATATCTCACCAAAATCCGGTTTTATTGGCTATTTGGGAATCCTTTAACCAAGTCCTTTGATCACATCCCACGATCATAGTGACCTTTGATTACAACCACGAGGACCAATGGAATCCCGAGTTTAATTTGTGGTATCCCAAAGGTATTTTCCAAAGTGTTTGATCTTCATAGGATAGAGAGCTATTACAAAAAAAGGTCTAATCTAAGTGAACATATATATATATATATATATATATATATATATATATATATATATATATAATTTTTTTATCTTATTATCATTTTTTTTTTATTAAATCATTTTTATTTTAATGAATATTACATTCTGCCATAGTTAAATAAATAATAACTGGCACAATAATCAACTATATGAGACCAATCGAAAAAATTACGTACTGTGAAAAATATCCTTAGAACATCCACTTCCAGAAACTCTAGATTAAATGAATAAAACGTCACTCAGAGTCGGATGTACAGCTTTCACTCATATTTACCTGTTGGCAGTCCTGAGAACATCTTACCTGTAAAACACGCAACTCACCACTGATAAATACAACAGAACAAACACTATACTCTGACATAATATTTACTATCATTTCAAAACATGTATTATACATTATTTAAAATCTTTGTATTTACAAAATTAAAAAAAAAAAATTAATTTTTTGTACTCCATTTAAATATACATGTATAATGACTTTGATTTGTATTCTAATGTGTATTTCGACAAACATGTTTTTACCTAACATAGAGTTAACAGTTAAAATGAATCAGGACAAATTAATTTAGGGGATATCTTTTATAAAAAATTAAGTAAAAGGCTGATCAAATTGTCAAAATCAAAAACATTAATTTTTTTTTCAACATTTTATGTTTTCACCTAAAATGGTCATTTGTGCTAATTATGTAACGATATAAATTAGATGATGATGAAACCTGGGTACATTACTAGAGTGAGCACTAAAGGCCTTTTTCTGTTACTAAGAAGAATTATATTTATTGCATATACAGGGTGTATCGCAAGCAGATGGCAATATACAAGATGAAGAAACTAGATTAAAAACGTAGTTAAAAAACGTAAACCGCATGTTTCTATCTCATTCCGTTCCAGACATATGCCGTTCCAAAGGTTATTTCGAGAAAACCGTTTTTTTTTAGAAAAACCTCCATTTTCTTTGCTTTTTCACATTTATTTCAACGTTCCATCACAGTTTTGAAATTACCATTAAATGTTCTTAAGGTCTTATGCATTTTCAATCTTCACAGTATCTTTATAAACCTCAATAATATATCAAAAAATAAAAATTTTAAAAACATTTTGTTAGGGACAAACTTTTGAGGATCACTACTCTTCCAAAAAAAAAAAAGTGCAAGCTGCCGAATCTCACAAAAGTTGTGAAATTTAATTACCTTTCTTACAGTGTACTCAGAACTGCAATTATCTCTCAACTACGTATTACTATTGGAATGGGAAAGAAGAAATAACTGAGTCATGGTTATTTTGTGTGGTCTTATCTTCAATATTTGTTTTTTAATATATATCAATTTATTGAAATTTACAACTATACAAATATGTACTGATAACGATCGCAATAACATGTAAAAACTTGAAAAGAACTACTCATCAGTAGCACTTCAATAAAGTTCTACACTAAAAGGTCTCTAGGACATCTTTTCAGACGCCTCGGAGGATTATCGGGAATAGAGTGGAAAGCAAGTTGTTAAACTAATGGATTTGAGTGGTTATGGAGCTTGCTATGAAAGGATAGGTATCTGGTTTGTGCTGACTCATCAACATATGAAACATTAAGGTCTTTATGGATAAGCTTATTGGTGACAAAGTAAGGGGCATTTAGGATTTTTCGATGGATTTTGGATTTTAAGGATTGGATACGAGATGAATTGTATAGTTTAGTAGAGCCCCAAAGGGGCTTAAATTTTCTTTAAGTCGTATGCACTTTCAATCTTCAAAAGTTTCTTTTTATACCGCAATAATATATCAAAAAATAAAAATTTTAAGCAAAGCAGGTTGTCTTGGAATAATGCCTCTTGCAGCCCCATATGCGATAATCATATCAACGTACTCTTCAGATTTGTATAAATTTGGGATTGTACTTCTTGAACTAAAAACTAATTTAATAGTCTAAATATTTCCACGGTACTGACAATTATTGTCATTAACTACGCGAAGTAGGCAGACTAAAAATGAGGGAGATAAGGTAACCAACCCGTAATGTGCACATAATCCATAAGAAATAAACTAGAACTTACCTCATGTCAGACGTTCCTCGCGTTCTTTTAGGTTTTAACTCTCCCCTAGTAGGTTTCTTTGTAATTTACATAAAAAATAAATTAAACTTATTGAATGACTAAAGCGACAAGAAACTGCTCGTCGTTACAGACTACTTCAACATTTACTAGACAAACGATCAAACGATCAAACCTCCCAATTCATTACAAAAGACTTATTTAAATAACTGTTATTAGACCTATTTGGACGTACGAAGTTGAGCTTTGGGGCTCTACTAAACTATACAATTCATCTCGTATCCAATCCTTACAATCCATAATCTATTGAAAAATCCAAAATGCCCCTTACTTTGTCACCAATAAGCTTATCCATAAAGACCTTAATGTTCCATATGTTGCTGAGTTAGCCCAAACCAGATACCTATCCTTTTATAGTAAGCTCCAGAACCACTCAAATCCATTAGTTTCTCAACTTAATTCCCACTCTATTCCCGATAATCCTCCGAGGCGTCTGAAAAGAATATGTCCTAGAGACCTTTTAGTGTAGAATTTTATTGAAGTGCTACTGATGAGTAGTTCTTTTCAAGTTTTTACGTGTCATTGTGATCGTTATCAGGTTATTTACTTGATTTAGGTATTTGTATAGTTGTAAATTTCAATAAATTGATTATATATATATTGAAGGTAAGACCACACAAAATAACCATGACATCAGTTATTTCTTCCTTCCCATTCCAATTGTAATACGAAATTGAGAGATAATTTCAATATATATATATAGAAAACACTTGACCGTCGGAGGTCAAGGGGGCAACCCCTAAAACATGTTCCATGTTATTCTTTCCTAAGCCGACAGGCCGTCCTTAATTTTTTTGAAGGCTTTTATTGCGTAAATATTTCAAGTGAAGTGAAATAAGTGATATAGATGGTATATATTAAATCCACTCTTACGATTTTTAAAATAAAAAATGAAGAAAAAAATAGATAAAAATTAAAAAAAAAGGTATAACCACCAACAATACAATGTATGAAATTAAATATAATAAGTTAACAATAAGATATTAAAAAGATAAATAAAATTAAAAATACAATCATACTATATATAATAGGGTGTATAAAAAAAAAAAAAAAAAAAAAAAAAAAAAAAAAAAAAAAAAAAAAAAAAAAAAAAAAAAAAAAAATATGACCGTTTTGTGAAATTCCAGAGTTCAAAAGTCTGTAAATATCTTAATGTATCCTAGGAAGTTCTTGTCATTTTAAGACGTTACTGGAAAAAAAAATGTCACTGCCGCTGAAGCAGCTCGTGAAATTATTAAATAAGGGGATCGTGTCCTTGAAGAGCGCAGTGCGCAGCGTTGGTTTGAAAAATTTAGAAGTGTAGATACGATGTTGGAAAAGAAGAAGGGCTCCAGGCGGCCATTAATGGATATTGATGAGGTTCTGAACTGAAGGAAACTTTTGTGTCAAATCCGTCCACAAGTATTCGCGAACTTGCCAGGGAGTGTGGTGTGTCGAAAGATACTGTCGCCATGTTCTCTCCATATGGATGGTGAAAAAGACCTGTAGACTGGTCCCTCACGAACTTGCCCCTCAACAATCAGCAGTCCAACCAAAGAAAAGTTTAAAGAACTTTATGGGTTTGAACTTCTGCCTCATCCACCATATAGTCCTGACCTCGCACCTTCGGATTACTACTTGTTTCGATCCATGGCCCATAGTCTTTAAGGGAAAAAATTTGATAATCTTGCGGGAGTTGAAAATGCTGTCCAAGAATTCCAATGAATGGTATCAGCGTGGCATCGAGCAATTGGCTAGCACATGGGTAATGACGGTAGATAACAGTGGACTATATTTTGTGTATTGATTGTATTTTATATCAAAGAAATAATAGTACAAATATTTGTTTCAAAAACCATCATTTTTTTTTATACAGCCCATTACAATATAATAGAGGGACAAACCAGCCCCCCAAGAGATCCCACTGCTGCTCTCTCAGTATATTTTACAATTATAGCTTCAATTAAAATTAAGATATATTCCTATTTAAACAATAACAATTTCTTGAGTTACACTATAATTGCTATCATAAGAGGGGAATTAATTAATTATTAGAACGACCGAATTACAACACTGGATCAACAGGCTCAATAATTAGCCTAATTAGTAGTTAAGAGGCTAAAACCGTTACTAATTGTCAATTTAAAGTAAGGGCGCTTAGTTTAACTCAGTAGTGTTCTATTCTAGTGTACTAAATAGTATAATTATATAATTAATATAAACTTTTGTAATTTTTTACAGCTGTACAAATAATTAAAATGCATGTGGTAAATATGAAGGCATTGTTCATAACTGGAGAAGCTTTTGGCAGACTAATCAGTTGATAAAAAGGCCAACGTATAACAGATCTGTCAACTATGATTATGACTATACGGCCAACCCTTTCACTGCTTCTGATAGAATTCGAGTGACATCGGCAATGTTCGATGCACTTCGTTTATAGCTTTATAGCCTTCAGTACATGTTGCTACATCTTTTTCTTTTAATAAAAATAATGATTTGTACAATTGACAACATCAAGATTTTAATTTATAAAAAAAAACAGGTAATTTTTTTACTTAATGTTTTTGAAAGACATTCCATGAATTAATTTGCACTGACTCTTTTCTAACGGTTACCTCTTTGTTTAGTAAAAATATTTTTGACAAAATTCACATTAAAATATGAAAATATGCTGTATAAATAAAGAAAACTACTATTAAAGTATTCTGGCATACACCAGACTTAAAAGACAAGATACTGCTCGTCGTTTGCGGCTACTTCAACATTAACAAGCGTCTAAAGCTCCGAATGAATTAAAATAGACTTATTTACATGACAGTAATGAGGCCAATTTGGATATTCAGAGTTGAGCTTTGGGGATCCATTAAATTTTATAGTCCTTCTCCTAACCACTCTTTACAATCTAAATTCCTTTGTAAAATCCCCAATGCCCCTTAGTTTTCAACAAATAGACTTACTCCAAATGATATTAATGTTCCATATGTTGCTTTTTTGGCCCAAACCAGATACCTATCCTTTCATAGTAAAATCCATACCCACTTAAATCCGATCGGCTCCTAACTTGCCCTATATACAATTCCGAGATGTCTCAACTAATCCTCCTAGGTTTCTGAAAAGAAGATGCCCAAGAGACCTTCTAATGTAGATCTTTTATTGACGTGCTACTAGTGAGTAATTCCTTAGACGTTATTTCCATGTTATTGTATTTAATTTCTAACAGATTTTCTAGGTGTATATGTTTTTATGTAGTTGCAAATATCAATAAATAGTTTAAAAAAAAACAAAACATATCCTATAAGAAAAAAAAGGATTTTGAAATTAAAACTAAGAAATAAAAATAAATTAATAAATAGCAACAGACGTTATTTAAGAGGTTGGAGAGTTATATCAATAGAGGATGTTATTAAAGACACTAAAGAGCCCCACATAGAGTAAACTACTTCAGTAAAAATGGGCCAACCAATAATACCATAGAAAACATTAGGTGTGTAGAAACTATTTTTTTTTTTTTTTTTTTTTTTTCATCGAAAAATATAATAAATACTCATAAGGAAGTAGTCAAAAGTAGAATATACAATATATCTTATTCTAATATAATGTCATATCTGATTATTATCGCTGTTAATAATAAGTTTTTCGATAAAATAAAAAAAAAAAAAAAAAAAAAAAGGAACACGATCTTTATTTTGTTTACAAAATTTAACGTCTAATTTAACAATTAATTATGTTCGCAACAGGCGTGAAATAAAGTAAAATCTTCTTCCAATTTTTCCATTATTAAATTTATTTAATAAATTTAAATTTATTAAGCGAATTTTTTTTTTTTTTCAAACCCATTATTTTCAACCTTTTTTCATTGAAACGTGTATGTGGTTTGTGTTTCTATCTTTGATATTATAATAATTCACAAGAGGATCTAGCAAGCCTTAACGAATAGTTATTAACCTACAGGAGACAATTCATCACAGTAGATACTATTTATAATTCTAATTCATAATGTAAATACTGAAAAATATTGTATTTAAGTATATAACATAAAAATAGAACAACTTGTCGCTTGGACACCAAGCAGCTGTCAACCCATGTCCAATGCTGGCCTTATCGGATGAAGATTTCAAGAACTTTTAAAGGGACTTATTATGAGTAAAAAGCGACCATAAAATAAATACGCAATGGACCAATAAAAAAAAAATGAATGGCCATTTTTATTAGCAATACACAAATCATCGTTTTTTAAAACAGTCTCATAAATTAAAAAATAAACTTGTTTTCGAGCTATTGTTTTTAAATGAACAAAAAAATATTTTGTTAGGTATAACTGCTAGTTTCTTTTGAAGAAATAATACCGTTAATTAAATAACAAATATTTGTGTAATGTATGAACTACTATATCAGCATTATTTTATCTGGTAAAACATCTTTTTTTTATATTAATCAAAACTGGTTTGATAATAGTAAAGCGGCAGAGAGAACAGGAACTGGATTTGGCAGCATATGTGCGACCAACATTGGTTCGGAGCTCTTTGGGATGCTTGTATATGTTGATTATGTACATAATATACAAGTATTTAATTTTTGTTTTGTTATTTAAACATACCTGACTTAAAAGACAAGAAACTGCTCGTTGTTTCCGACTACTACAACATTTACTAAACAAGCGTTCAAAGCTCCTAAAAATCACAAAAATACTTATTTATATAATAGAAATTAGACCCATTAGGACATCTAGAGTTTATGGCTCCACTAGACCTTCCAATTCTTACAATCCAAAATTCTTCGTAAAATCCTCAATGTCACTTTATTATGTCACAAACAAACTTATTCACAAAGATCTTAATGTACCATATGTTGCTGATTAGGCATGAAACAAGATACATATCAGAGAGAAACACTTTATTAAGTGGTGCTGCCCATTTTAAATGGGTTGCAAAAAAACACAGCATACTTAATCAATCCAAATATGACATACCAAAAAAAAAAACCGTAATAATCATTATTTTTAAAATATAAGAATCTACATATTAAAATGATCAATCCATGCGGGAATATAAAATAAAATTAAAACAAAATTTAAAATATTAAAAAGATAATATAAACCTTATTAGAAAACTCCATACTCACTCGAATCCAATAGTCTCCCAACTTGCCTCACACTCCATTCCCGATAATCATGTCTGACGTCAAAAAAGAAGATGGCCAAGATATATTTTAATGTAGATTTATGTTATGTAAAATTGTTGTACATATTGTATGAAAGGAAGCATTGCTAAATATATTACTAATTGCCTTTTGAGTGAGACAGAATGTACTTTTTTGTCAACTCATGCTGATTCATAAACATTCTAAAAATGTTATTTTTTTTTCATTAGTTTATTTTTACCAGCTAATGCACAGAGCTTGAGTGTAAGCTGTATAATTTTTTTGTCACATAATCGTGAGTTTTAGCCAATTAAAATATGTTTAATAATGAGTTGTTAATTAAATAAGTAAAGTATAAAAGCAGAATTTTTAAGAATAGATAAAACTGTGATTTTGTTGGTTTGTTTATTGTAAAAAAATATATTACAATCTGCCATTCTTAGATATAAATAATTTATCTATAAAGGTCCTATCCATTTAGGCATGTATATTTTTTTCGTTAGGCTCTTCCGAACATGAAGCTAGAATAAATCTTTGGCAGCGTCAAATGGTCTTCCTATAGAACCTCATTGTTTGCGTGGGCACTGGCAGCCCCGAAGGATAACCCATCTCAAGTTACTGTGAACCATGGTTAACCATGGTGTAACCAGATACACCAGCGCCCTTACAACCGACTTATGCTCAAACATTGATGAAATACGGTTAGAAATTATTTTAGATTTGCAGAGTATGGTTGCTCAGTTTTAGCAGGCCGAATTGGACCTGTATTTCTCCATAGCCCCAAGACAAACAGTCCGTGGACCGAATATCCAGGGGGCTTTTTTTTATCCTTAAAAACTTTATAAAACCCGATAGAGATGCCTAGGGGAGAGTTATCACTTGAAAAATTTAGGGTGATAAGGACTTTTTCCGTAAGTCCAAATATACGGAGTTGAGCTTTGGGGCTCCACTAAACCTACCATTATTGCATTTATGCAATCCTTACAATTCAAAATTCTCTTAAAATTCCTCAATGCTCCTAAGTTTGTCAGAAACAAGCTTATCCTTAAAGATCTCAATGTTCCATATGTTGCTGATTTAACCCAAACCAGATGCCCATCCTTTCATAATAGACTCCATAACCACACAATCCCATTAGCATCTCAACTAGCTTCGTAAGATGGCCTCGAGACCTTCTAGTATAGAACTTTTACTAAAATGCCAGCAATAGGTGGTTGCATTACAAGTTATTGCCATGTATTATATTTATTTCCCCGCACATTTACTAGATTTCTATGCTCTATATAGTTGTAAATATCAATAAAATAATGAAAGATAAAGGTAATAAAGAATATTATATATCATTTTATATACATCTGATTCCTAAGATAGAATTTATTTCAATACTGGAGGCGTCTCAAACGATAACTCAGATTATCTTTTAGTTAATTTTTTCAAATTACTTATCTCTGGGATAGCATGGTTTTCATCTGTTTTCCAATAGTATGAATAGTTCAAATGGTTATAGGATTCGAACCGTCGCAAACTTGATTCCTTCCTTTACCATATGTTATCCAACTCCAAAGTCCATCGGACTTTGCCGATCAATTATTGTTCAAATCCTCTCTCCGTTCCTGCAATACCCTTTCTAGCCCTTCAAATTTACATACAAGGGCCCACCGTCCCGCAGAATTCAACTGACCTTTGCTTATACAATCCTCGACCTAGGATTCTATCACTTAGACCGTACGTTATTTCAATACAATTCCCACATTCAAACCGATACTATTATACTATACCGATACACCACCCCATATCCAGAAAGCTTCCTAGGACTTGTAAATAGACTTTTATATTTGCTGTCATATTTAAATGTGTGTAAATAAAACATTTCTAAGAAATATTTCTTTTGAGATACAATAGAAGTTCCTATACTATTATTTCCCTTCATTTCTTGGAATAAATAAATAAATTATTATAATAATTATTTAGACTATTCGTTGTACGGCCTTATTATTATATAAGTGAACAGATATTGTTCAAGCCCGATAATTTACTATCTTATTTTTTAAAAATTATTATCATCTCCTATAGTAAAGAAACTTCGTTTTATTTATAATAAACAATTTCAATAGTTTAAATAGCATGTTTTGGTTCAAGTTACATGCTTACGGTTCAAATTACGTATTTACGTACGCCTCGGGAGAAAAGAGACACAGTCAGTCTGGGCCAGACCTCTCTTGAAAAAGTAGAGTTACACACCAATATTTCACTGAGATCTTCGAGATGCACCGGCAGGCTGCTTTTTATTATTCACCCCTGCCCATGGAAGATGAAGCAACTCACCGTATGGAGGAGATTTCACCAGAGAACAAGTATGGTAACTCTTGATGAGATTGTTTGGATTAATTACTACTTTTTTTTTTTTTTTTTTTTTTTTTTTTTTAATGTTATCAAATTCTTCCAGGTTTCCCAATCTTTAAAATTAATGTTTGGAATATATATTTATTTCTGTAAACAATGGGCATTTTTCTAAGATAATTTTTTACCAGCGTTCATTGGGGTTGGGAACTGTTTTTTTCCAAAAGTGAAAAGCCCCCCTCCCCAACAGATATTTTTAATGTTTGTGCTCTGAAAAATCAATCAAGGCTTTTTTTTTGTTATTTTCCTTATTTAAAATACAGGGAAAGACAGAACCGACAAGGAAAAGATCGGCTGATTCGATTGCTTTACCATTGAATAAAAAAATGCTCTATGACACTAATAAACTACAAAACTAATCAAAAGGACTATAATTAGTCCTGTTTTGACGGAGTTCAGATTCGGAGTTCCACGCAACCATCCAATCCACCTCACATCCAATCTGTACATTCTCAATGTATTCGAGCAATCCTCAAGTTCCCTGCTTAATTACAAAAAAACTTGTATGCAATGAAATTGTATTGGTGTCTCCAGAAGTGCTTATAACTACAACACTAAAATAAATTGGTTTTATCTTTCCCACATTGTTTATAGTTAGAATACATTATATATATATATACAGGGTGAGTATCTCTTAGCGTAAAAAAAAAAATTGGGTGAAACTAGATCAAAAGTGTAGCCAAATGCCGCAGACCTCACCTTTCTATTCCAATCCGTTGCAGATATATGGTAAATAAACGATTTTTTGGAGGAAAGCATGTTTTTTACGATAAAAGCTGTAATATCTCCATTTTGTTTAAATATTTTTCAAATATTGATCACATTTTCGGATTTAGCAATAAATTTCCTATAAGATCGGAGTAATTTAACCTTGAATTTTACAAACTTGGGACCTAAAAAATATCTTTATCTTCACCTAATTTAGGGAAGTTACAATTTCTTATAATACTTCAGCGCTCACTGCTTTTCATAAAAACAATCCACAAAACTGCAAAGCTCTCAAAAACTTGCAAATTTAATAAGCTTTCAAATGATATGTTAAAAGTAATGATTTTGTTTTAATTTCATGGAGAAATTTACTTTTGAAACCGAAAAAACATGGTGTTCTCATTTAGCATACAAATCAGGTACTTTGGTAAATAAGACATTATGATAATCGCTTGATGAAAATCTGTATTTTAAATAAAAGAAACACTTCATTAGAATAAAAAGCAAAGAAAAAATTTGTTAATTTGAAAATAAAAGAATCACTGTCAATAAAGCGCCGCCAGAGTCCGTTATTTTATTAAATTTTCAAAATGTCCTCCATTATTTCGAATGCAGCTTCTTGCTCTCTTTCTCACAGCCCCTACGGTCACTGCTAAAGTCAGACGCTGTTGCAATTTGGCTCCGGCCTCCAGATTTCTCGTCTTTAGGACCTCAATGCTGGTCACTTCTCTGGCATATACCTCGCTTTTTATGTAGCCCCACACATAAAAGTCCATTGGAGCTAAGTCAGGTGACCTAGCTGGCCAATGTATCACACCATTTCTACCTATCCAGGTCGAATATCGTTGGTTCAGCCATTCCCGTACTGCTGCCGAATGATGTGGAGGAGCACCATCGTGTTGGAATATTATGTTTTGCTGAACATCAAGTGGAATGTCGTGAATAAGTTGTGGTAGAATATTTTGTAAAAAAAAATCCAAATAACTTTCTCCATTCAATCTGCTGGGCAAAAAATGTGGCCCAATGAGTCGGTCCCCTATTATCCCAGCCCACACATTCACTGTAAAACGATGCTGGAAAGATGCTTCTTGAACCATATGTGGGTTTTCAGCTGCCCAGTAGTGCCGGTTGTGGACGTTAAAAATTCCTTCCCTTGTAAAAAGAGACTCATCTGTCCATAAAATTTTCCTCAGAAACTGGTGTTCTTGAATGTCTCTATTTAAAAGCCAGCGGCAAAATTGTATTCTATGTACATGATCATTAGGTTCTAGCCCTTGTACTTGTGTGAAATGATATGGGTGAAAAATGTTCTCGGTGCAAAATGTTGATAACTGACCTTTGGGAGATACCAATTTCACGGGCCAAGTCTCTTGATGAAACACTGGGATTTTCATTTACTATATCAATAATTTCCTCTTCGAGTTCAACATCATGAGGAACTTGTCCCAATTCTTGACGTAACTTATGAACGGAACCTGTTTCAGATAAACGTTGATGAGTTCGTGAAAACACTATCGTAGAGGGGAGGCGCCTATCTGGAAACCTAAGTTGGTACTCCCGCCGCGCTGCACTCGCGTTTCCATTACAAAAACCATACAAAAAATGTATGTCAGCGTACTCACCATTTGTGAACGTTGCCATCTTCGCAGGTGTATTGCCAAACAGAAAAAAATAATCCCAATAAATAAAATGGGCCCTCAAGCTAAGGATAAGCAATATTAGCAAGGGTCTTTCTAATGATAGTGACACTTTTATCTCTGTAGCTTCTTAATTTCCAAATCAAACTTTCAATCATTATATCAAAATAAAAATAAAATAATAAACAATAATCCCCTCCCATTTCAAAATAAACAGGAAAATAACTATGAAATAGCGATAATGTGCTTAGTACTGAGAGAGGTCAAAGTCGCTGTTGTTATTATGAATACCTGAACTGGCCTAAAATTTATGTCAATAAATATTATATTTTTTCTTTGCTTTTTATTCTAATGAAGTGTTTCTTTTATTTAAAATACAGATTTTCATCAAGCGATTATCATAATGTCTTATTTACCAAAGTACCTGATTTGTATGCTAAATGAGAACACCATGTTTTTTCGGTTTCAAAAGTAAATTTCTCCATGAAATTAAAACAAAATCATTACTTTTAACATATCATTTGAAAGCTTATTAAATTTGCAAGTTTTTGAGAGCTTTGCAGTTTTGTGGATTGTTTTTATGAAAAGCAGTGAGCGCTGAAGTATTATAAGAAATTGTAACTTCCCTAAATTAGGTGAAGATAAAGATATTTTTTTAGGTCCCAAGTTTGTAAAATTCAAGGTTAAATTACTCCGATCTTATAGGAAATTTATTGCTAAATCCGAAAATGTGATCAATATTTGAAAAATATTTAAACAAAATGGAGATATTACAGCTTTTATCGTAAAAAACATGCTTTCCTCCAAAAAATCGTTTATTTACCATATATCTGCAACGGATTGGAATAGAAAGGTGAGGTCTGCGGCATTTGGCTACACTTTTGATCTAGTTTCACCCAATTTTTTTTTTTTTACGCTAAGAGATACTCACCCTGTATATATATATATATATATATATATATATATATATATATATATATATATATATATATATATATATATATATATATATATATATAAGGAATTATTATTATAACACATAAGGAAACATTATTTATTCAAATCCTTTAGAAATTATATACCTCCATATATTCTTCAATATTTTATCTTCCGTCTCTATATCTAATCCTTAAACTCAATAAACCAATATTTATACGCCCCCACAAATAATTGCTTTGGTGAGTTGTTTTTTTCTTTCGGCCCTTTTCTTTTTCTTGGCATCCTCCAAATTTCAATCAATCCTTCTCCTAAACGGATCCCAATCCTAATAAGAATCTGAAATATTTATTGTTTAAATAACAACTTCAATAATACATGCCCTAAAAATAATGAAACTATGAAAATAAATATTGTTTTTATTTTAATTCTTTTCCATGGTTATTGAGTTGAGCTTTGGGTATCTATTAAACCACCCATTTCAACTCCAATCCAATTTTTGCTATACAAAATTCATAGTAAAACTTCAATTATTTTCTTATTTTTTTTCATCCACATTGCAGTTTCTTACTACGAGCGTACATATTTCTACTTGCTCAATCGTTCCACATAACGAGTATTTAAGTTCATGTTTCAAATTATGACGGTTGTGTGATTATTATTATAACTCAACAACGCAGGTTCAGGAATGAAATAACGAATCCTTATTTAACCCTTTGCCGGTCGCTATGCCGTCCGTTGGAATGGAAATTTCCGTTGGCCTTTCCGGTACAAGTTAATATATCTACTATCCGTCCCTTACAATATGAGTATAAAAGTAAATCTCAATTGCACAGTGTGATATTGTAGTGAGATGTTTTGACCTGCGGTCCGTAATACATCTAGCGCCTGGTGAAATAACAATGTTGTCAACAAAATGCTCGTAGGATTTGGAGTTATTTCTATCAAGGTTTTATTTATGATTATTTATCATAGTATCTGTTGAATCCCAAATTTTTGGCCTGCAACTTTTAAAAACTTTTAACCCACATCCTAACATCTTCAATCCTGCTCACATTGAATGCATTGAAGCAGAACTAAATGTCCCGCTCCAAATGTCTCCTCCTCCTTATGCATTCCATCCTTCAGAAGTATCCAACACAATCCTCAGATTACCTTCCGACAAAGCCCCTGGATATGACCTCATTACAACCTATATCCTAAAGCTATCCTATTTCTTACATACATATATAATGCGGTACTCCGCACCACATATTTCCCTGATCCTTGGAAAACATCGATAGTAAAGATGATCTCAGTGATAGAACGTTTAAAGTGAACCATAAATTTTCTTCCTCTTCCCTCTTTACCCAATCTGCTGGTGTTCCTCAAGGTAGTATCCTAGGCCCCATCCTCTACACGGTCTATGCAGCTGACATCCCAGCTCATCCTACCACTGTCCTCACCACTTATGCTGATGACACATGTGTATTATCAGTAAACAATGATCCCTTCATTGCCTCCCTAACACTCCAATCTCATATCCTAAACATTCAAGAATGGTGTCAAAAATGGAGAATCAAAATAAATCCGAACAAATCTCACCAAATAACCTTTACCCTTCTTCTTAAACCTACGATCTCCTGTCCTACAGTATCCTTTAATGATATTCCACTAACCCCAGTTGAACAGATCCGCTACCTAGGACTCCACTAGGACAAACTTCTTACTTTGAATCTATATACAAGACTAAAACGACAAGAAACAGCTCATCGTTACAGACTACATCAACATTTACTGGACAAACGTTCAAAGCTCCCAATTAATTACAAAAGACTCATTTACATGACAGTGATTAGACCAATATGGACTTACAGAGTTGAGCATTGGAGTTCTACTAAACCATCCAATTTATCCCGTATCCTTACAACTCAAAATCCTTCGAAAAATCCTCAATACTCCTTACTTTGTAACCAATAAACTTATCCATAAAGATCTTAATGTTCCATATGTTGCTGATTTAGCCCAAAGCAGATACCAATCCTTTTATAGTAAGCTCCATAACCACTCAAATCCACTAGTTTCTCAACTTTCTCCCCTCTCAATTCCCGATAATTCTCCGAGGTGTCTGAAAAGAAGATGGCCTAGAGATCTTCTTGTGTAGATTTTTATTGAGGTGCTACTGATGAGTAGTTCTTTTCAAGTTTTACTATGTTATTGTAAGCGTTTTTAACACATTTACTTAATGTATATTTGTACAGTTGTTAATTTCAATAAATTGTTAATAAAAAAAATAAAAAAAGTATCTGTTGATAAAATACAAATGTTCATAAGTGTTCATAATTGTATCGACAAAGAAACCAATAACACTTAAATTGCTGTGGATTATAATATGACTAAGGGATGCATTGATATTGTTGACAGATTATGCTCTAGTTACTCAGTAAAAAGGGTTTCAAGAAGATGGCCGATGGTAATTTTTTAGAATGTGTTAGTAAATGCAGTTGATAATGTAATCATTGCTTCTAAAGAACAATCACTAATTATGCAATTTTTTATAATTTACATATTTCGAAATATTTATTAAAAATATTTTGTGAATTTTTTTTCTTATCCTAAACAAATAAATGTTTTATTTTTTATTTATATTTTATTATTTATTTCTACATTCTTCACTTATAAATGAACAGACTTACAATTATAGTAAATAAAATCATCATTTAGCATCATTAGAGAGGTAGAAGAGAACAAAAGTTATATGCCGTCCAAAATACGGCTAGCGACCAGCGAAGGGTTAAGATGAAAAACGTTCCGAAAGTTCTTTTGTGTTTATTTATGACTTTACAAACTGCAATCGTTACGAAAACTTTTAATAATAACTGTAAATGGGAGGATTCACTGATAATTATCTGATTGTTGTTTTAATAATGTATCAGGGTTTAAAAACCTGTATAAAAATGTCATATAGTGAACAAATAATGTTGATTCAGGGATCAGGACCATCGCCTAAGAAGAACAAAAATACAGAATACAATGGTAACATTGTCTGGCTGCATTTATTTCGTTGGTGCTTCTGCTTTGGCAGTTTCAAATTGTATCCTAAATAATTCCTAGTAACGGTTGTAGGCGCAGTTTGCACCAAAATAACTCCCACTTCTAGTATATAATAGATTTGAAGTTTAAAGGCTAGACTATTCACTGTAATGACCTCACGGTATAACTAATAACCAGTTTATCACCGCTGGTGCTAACTGTCAAGGCCTATAATTTGTGCAAATAATTAATTATGAGACTAGTTCTAAGCACTGTAGGGCTATGGGCATTCTATTATAGCATGCCGGATGGAGTTAAGCGAGGCCATCAGTGCTGGCTGAAGCATAGACTGACCGGACGTAATCCATCATGCAGCATATCAGTGCTTGATGGTTCTGGGCTGAGGGGTCCTGTGGAAGATGGTGCCACTTCCCGTCTCATAATTTCATCCCCCGAGTCATCGTACTCTCGAGGATAGTCTTGTGATAAATATTCAGTTTCTTGTCGATGCAAGCTTTAAAAAAAAAAAAAAATAACATTTTTAAAAAATAGAGGAAATGTAAACGAAAGTTATATACACTAATATAATAATATGTTTAAGCCAGCTATTTACGTATAAGACCATTGGTCGTTGTAACACTATATTTTTTTACGTTTGCAGCAAATTATTTCACCTTAAAAATTCTTATACATACCTAATGATGTATACTCTAAACATCGTTTTTAAGGACTTATAAAGTTCTGTTCTGTTTAAATTAGAGAATTTAATTTAGTTTAGTTTTGAGTTAATTTTTTTTCCTAACTGCAGATATTTAGTTGAAACGTAGAGAAGATCGAAAGTTTTGACGCTTTGATGCTACCAATTAGGTAGAGGCGGCGTTTAAATGTCCTGGATTTTAGCACACAAGCACAATTCTAATTATATATAAAACAAAATTGCTCAACCTATAGCTTACCAAAATGTACAATATTACTGAACTATCATGGTTTCCACTAAAATATCGTCCACCCCACAGTGCTCGGCGGGAGCGGGATTAGCGAGTTTTTTCTTTTTTTTTTTTTTCTTTTTTCTTCTTCCTTAGAAAAGAAAAGAATATGGTTTACTGATAGACGCGCCTACTAGTCCAACAAGGATGAATCCGCTTATCTGACAGATACCACATGCTTTTAATAAGCATATATGCCCTCTTAATCACCATATCCATATTATACACATGTTTACAAATATGTTAATATAGTTTGTTTGTTACGGTTCAATCGTTTATGAAAAAAATGAAAACGTTACAATAAATTTTAAAATAACCTTAAGGCGGGCTCGCTTACTAGAGTCACGTATCCGGGCGTGTGGTTGACTTTTTCAACCACTGCAGTTTTCTTTACCTTCTGGGAATATATACAGCCCTGATCTAATTTTATTTTGTAATAAAATCGATTCTTTCTGGTTTTAGATGTAATAGGAGTAATATAACCTAAAACTAATGATTATTTTTTTATTTATTTTACATTAGGAAAAATAGTATGCTAAAAAATATATGATAAATAAACTAAAAATAATTAAAGACTGTTGTAATTTTAGAAAGTTCTCAGGATGAAAAGAGAAGAACCATATGATTAACTTTATTTTGAATATAGTTTTTAAACCCTGTTAGCCTTGCAATTTTCGAATAAGGTCTACTGAATAAATAAACGATTTTATATAAGCTGTAAAATGCGAAAATTCACATAAATTGACATATAGAATCATGAAATAAATTTATATATATATATATATATATATATATATATATATATATATATATATATATATATATATATATGCATATAAATATAAACATATATTTATTTAATAATTTTCTATGTAAATATATACGAGTGTGTATTTTATGTTGTATAAATGTAATTGTCTTCAGGAAAATACGTATACTTAAAGGTTCCAAAAGCCTCCCACACAGCACATAAACAGAGTTAAAATGGCTTTATCCTTCATCTCGGAGAAATTACTTCCTAGCTTCCTTCCTCTATCAAACCATTAATTATCACGATTCCTCCTACATCTGTTACATCTTCCAGTCCAAATCCTTGGTTTCCTCTCACACTGCAAGATCTCACTCCTCAGACTATACTTTACCCTATAAGAGTGCATTATTTGTTATTCCTTTAATTTCCGTTGAACTTCCTTTTAGAATTCACGCCCCATAGCATCCGTTATGCTCTTTCCACATTTATATCCATCCTCTTTCAATATCTCATTTCTCTCCAGAATAACACTAATTATCATAGCCTTATTTAAAAACTGTATTTATTATATTAGATGTACATACTTTTTTTATTTCTTCCTATAATTATTAGATTTTCATAATTCTTTTTGTTCTTTATGCTATAACATTGTAAATAGTTAATTATACTATTAATTTCTTTTATTTTTTATATTAATAATAAGACTTATTGTATTTATTTCTGTTCATTGTATTTCAGCTTGCGTAGTCCCATAACAAAGTTTTTTTCTATTCTATTTTTTGCAATATTATTCAACGACTAAATATAAAAACATTAATCAAGTAATTATCAGTATTCTAAATAAAATCGGAATCTATGTAATGACTTCACGTGGACGATAGAGCCAACAACAAATAATTTATCAAAATAAAGTTCTTGTAGAGAAATATAACGTACTAAGTTGCATGCCGAAAATGATTGTTTTTATAAACAATATATTTTTTTTTTTTGAGGTATGATTTTGACATTTAAATTTAGAAACCTCTCTCTGAAGTCATCTTCATCGATACCCTTAACATCGCTTTCTGTAACTATCATATTTTCTATTTCCTTTCCCCTCAAATCCGAATTTCACTCATTCAAATTTTAATTTTTTTTTTCTTTCTCGTCTAGCTTCCAAATTCGAGTTATATCTTCCAATTATATAATTTACAATCTTATGATAACATTCCAAAAATTAATACTCCGCTCACTAAAATTAACAAAAGAAAAAGTACGAAACAATCCTAGTTACATTATGTCAGTTCTGTGCATGCGCCAGTATCGTAAGGTAGTACGTTAGATCTATCCGTATAAAGTGTTATTTTAAACAGTGTTTTAAAATAAGACATCATGTGAAAAACAGTGTGGACAATCTGTTGGAAACTTTGTTTTATAACACCGTACTAAACTTGAGTAAACAGCTTGTTTATAAACTCTATAAGAGACTATTGTGTTTACGAGTTGCATGAGACTGGCGTGTACTGTGGCCATCTTATCTACTAGCAGTCAGTACCCCCACCAAGTCTGAGCCAGTGCCTCGTCAGTCGTTGCTAGAGAAGGTGCTACTGGCGCTTTCCTCAAATTGTTACGTATTTTCATACGTAAACCTATATATATATATATATATATATATATATATATATATATATATATATATATATATATATATATATATATATACTTATACACACTTATTATAAGTGGTGTCAAACATATAAAACAATAAAATCAAGACTACAGACAACCTCTAGAAGGGAAGAGCCGTCGAAACCAAGACAGCCATCCAAAAAAGTTAACACAGCTTTTCAGAAATGTTAAGAGGCCCAGAACCAACATCATCCTCTCGTCCGATCAGCCATAGCAGCATAAAGTGAGGTTAAACGAAATAAACAACAAACAACATCATCCTCCCAGAACCAACAATATCCTCAGGCACTGCAGCAAGCTGAACCTGCCTCTTATCAACCCCAAACTCCATATCCTTCCGTTACCCCTCCAAAGCAAAATACCTTTACCACCAACCCAAATTACATCCCATACATCCCTCCTCCTCCAAATTCCTCTGACCTCACTAACATACTCTCGTCTTTCCTCACTGAGATCAAATCCATAGTTATCCCTCTCATAACCCTACTTTCTACTGCTCTATCACACTTTGTAATTCCACCACCTAGAAATCCCTAAATGTCATCATTTAAGTCCCTTACGATCCTCCTATGGAACGGATGTTGTTCCATGGTTTTCGAAACTACACTCACTACTTTATTACATGACAGACAGATCGACGTAGCCTTGATTACCGAAACAAGACTAACCAACAAACGACTACTTAACATACCTCAGTACGAAATATATTGGACCTACCACCCAGATGGAACAGTTCACGCTGGATCTGCTGTCATCATCCACCAATCCCTCGCCCACTACCTATTTCCACTACCAGTTCATGATTTCCTTCAATCCACTGCTGTAAAAATCCAAACAACTTTCTTTCCTATAACTATTGTGTCAGCGTATTCCCCTCCAAACAAACCTATTTCCGTATCCCGCTACTCTTCCGTTTTAAATTCCTTAGGACAACACTTTATTTTAGGAGCAGACCTAAATGCCAAACATCAGCAATGGGGAGCCAGAACAACCAACTCTCGTGGGCGAACACTGCTGTCTGCACTAAATTCTCGTCCTTGCAAAATCCTCTCCTCCGATTCTCCCACATATTGGCCTACCGATCCTAATCGTAATCCTGATCTCCTTGACTTTTTTATCCACAAAGGGCTAGAGCTACTTAATCATTCCATTACCCACCTAGACGACTTATCATCAGACCATAGCCCATTAATCTTAAGCCTATCCGTATCACCGATTCCCAAATCATCCTTCCCTTCATTTATCAGAGGTCCAGTAAACTGGAAGCACTTCCAACAAATCCTAACCATCCAAATTGACCTCAGAGTTTCCTTAAAGACCCCGAGAAACCTGGATGATGCTGTTCACTCCTTCACTAAAAAAATCCAGCAAGCCGCTTAGACAGCATCTTTACCGAATAATACCCCTAAAACCCTTTAAAAAAAACCATTACCACAAAACCTTTTAGACTTCCTCCATGCCAAGCGCCATTATACAGCAATGTGGCAACGCACAAGACATCCATCCGATCGTTGCACGTATAATTACTATACAAAATTGGCTTCCTTCAGATCCAAGTCATTCAACACCTACCTACGTCTCTTTCCACACATGATAATTCCCTCTGGAATATAACGGAAAAAAATCCTAAAATCCAAGCCCATCTCCCATCCCCTCCGAAGAGGTGATGGCTCATGGGCCGCATCAGACATAGAAAAAGCAGAGGAATTAGCTAATCACCTCTCCCAAACATTTACTCCTGGACCTTATCCTAATCAATCCAGTTCAGTCGAAGAGTTCTTATCTTTCCCTACCTCCCAGAGCAGTTACCCCCTCTGAGGTCAAATTCCAGATTCGAAAACTAAATCAAAGAAAATCCTCTGGCTATGACCTCCTTACTCCTCAAATCCTCCGCCAACTTCCACATAAAGCAATAATGTTCCTCACCTATATCTATAATTGCATCCTACGCACAACCCACTTTCCTGTCCTGTGGAAACACTCCATCATAATAACTTTCCTAAAACCAGGTAAACCTCCTAACAACACTTCATCATATAGGCCAATTAGCCTACTTCCTATCCTATCTATTCGAAAAAATCCTGCTTAAGCGTATCCTATCCTTACTTGACGCACATAGTTTCCCCTCCTATCAATTTTGATTCCGTCCAATGTACTCAACAGTCCAACAAGGCCTCCGCCTTGTTGACATGTGTCCTCTGCTCTGGAAAGAAAGCAATACTGCTCGGGTGCCTTTCTGGACATTGCTCAAGCTTTTGACCGGGTTTGGCACACCGGGTTGCTGTTTAAACTTAAGAGCATACTACCACAAACCCTCTACCTCATCCTTCATTCCTACCTCACAAATCGCTCCTTTCGAGTTCGATGTGGCTCGGAATTTTCTGACTGCTATCCTATCCGAGCCGGAGTTCCTCAAGGCAGCGTTTTGGGTCCTGTCCTTTACATCCTCCTCACTGCTGATATTCCTAACACTCCCGACACGTTCCTTGCAACCTCCGCTGACGATACAGCGACACTATCATCCCATAATGATCCTAAAACAGCCTCTTCTAACCTACAACATCAACTCTCAAAAATTGAACTATGGTGAAACAAATGGAGAATAAAAGTTAATGAATCTTAATGCACCCACATGACTTTTACTCTACGCCGTAGTTCCTGCCCTATTGTCCTATTCAATAAGATCCCATTACCCAGATCTGATACAGTGCGATATCTTGGTTTCACATTAGACAAAAGACTCACTTGGAACCCACATACTAGACTTAAAAGACAAGAACTTAACAGATGATTCAGCCAACTATACCCCATATTATGCAAGACTTCAAAACTTTCAATAGACAACAAGCTTTTAATTTACAAGACTATCCTAAAGCCTATCTGAACCTACGGGCTAGAAATTTGGGGATCAGCAAAACACTCGAACATCAAACGTATTTCCTTCCAATCCAAATTCCTGAGAACCATAACCAATGCCCCCTACTATGTCTCCAACAAAATCTTACATAACGATCTTAATATACCTTTTGTCCTACAATCTACACCTGTCAAATTTTCAAAATTCCATCAAAAACTTTCCCATCATCCTAATCCACAGGCATAATCCCTATCTAGCTCCACTCACCCCTATAATCCTCCTCGCAGGTTAAAAAGGCAGTGGCCTCGAGATCTATTATAAAATTCGACATGGAGTCCTGGCAATGGCCAGCCTTTCAACTCATGCTTTGAGTGACTGCGCTATAGCGCTCTCACTCAGCCTACATTGGTATTATCTACACCAGTGACGCAGCTGAGAGAGAAGCACTGGGGTCTTTCAGGACCTGGCTTGTCCCTCCATTAGTGGAGGAACAAGTCTTGTTGGGGGATCCCTCGGATTTGTATATATTGTAAATAAAGTATAAATGTATTTTTAAGATTTAATTTAATTTAATTTTTTTTTGTTTCTATTGTATTATATATTATAAGAAGATTATTTACTTATTTGATTTTATTATATTTTATTTTTAAATTTTCATTGTATTTATTTCTTGTAAATATTGTGTGAATGGATCATAAGCCATCCATATTACTTATTGCCCACATCGAGGCAGATTGTAATACTTTCTTTAAATAAATGTTTTAAAAAAAAAAAAAAAAAAAAAAAGTTACATTATGTCAAATACAGTTGATTGAACGAGAAAAAATCGAAACGAGAGAGGTCGCTTGTTGTACTTTATACAACAATGAGTACTAAATATTTTCCATAGACGAAACTATCTCTCCTACCACATTGGAAAATTACTGGTGGCAAATAGAAGTGTATCTCGAGGAAGAGCTAAAGCCAATTTTCCAAGAGCTAAAGCCAATTTTCCAAAAACCTCACTGAAAGCGAGAGAGAGGGAAAACAAGTCGGGTGTTGTACAAAATACAAGGGCGCGCCCGGTGGATGGTTAAAGAAAGGATTAGCTGTATTTTTGAATGAAACAATGGAAATTACATAACAATGCTATTCTGGATATCCGAGAATAGTATCTGGAAGATTTGTGAATGTGATGCAATCTATTCAGCTTAAGCACTTTATGCAACAATAAATCCTTAGGATAACTGCCACCGTAAAATATTTTCCTTTATCTTCTTTAACATAATATAATCCAGAATTATGCTAGGAATGTAAAAAAAAAAAAATTAAAAAAATAAAAGAAAAAATAATCGTTTTCACTCTTTCGTAATAATTACATAAATGGCTTTGTGTAAGAACGAAAAAAAAATCCCTTTAAGTATGTGTTATTTATAGCTTCTCAGTGATTGTAGTTTTGTTAAAATTAAATTTATTTGGTAATGAGTTATCTGGTACTAATTCAGAATTTCTTGTTTTCTTAAAATCACTCCTCTATAAAATAACTTGTTTGAATTTGATGGATTATTTTTATTTTTTTATTTATTTTTTTTTGTCTGGATATCTGAATACTTAAATGTCACCTCCAAAATAAAAATGTCTTTTCACTTTTTTATTTATTTCACTACCTGAATATATATTTTTTTTTTTTTTACTTTTTAGTTCTATTTTAGCACCATAAAAAAGCAATTACTTTTAGAATTATCCAATAATAAGATTTAGATTTTTCACGTTTTAGAAGATATTCTCTTTACATAATAAATATTCTTTAATTGAGGTACGTATGGTTGTATGAAAGGATCGAAACAGTTAAAAAATAATGAATTACGTGCTGTTTCTATTGTTTTGTTGGTTCGAAGGACTCCATTTGGACAACCGTCTTACTTGGAATCGCCATTCAAGATTCAATCGTTAAGGAACTGCTTGTCGTTAAAGACTCGTTCAATGATTACTGGATGAACTTTTTAAGCTCCCAATTGATTAAAAAAAGACTCAATGACATGACAGTAATTAGACAAATTTAGATGTACGCAACTGAGCTTTGGGGCTTCACTTATCCTTAAATAAAAAAATATATATAAATAAAATGGATAATAATGTTGACACACACCTGAATAAGCAAAGAAGGCTTTTTGTAACTGTTAATCCAAAACGTGAACTAAGAGATGATCATTTAATGAAAAGAAAACCAATCTTTGTTTTGGGATTCTAAAGGTCTTTTAAAAATAACAAAATACTATAATAAAATAGTGTTGTTATCTGGCTGTATTAATTTATTTAGCGATTAGACTTTGGCAGTGGGAGTAATCATGTTTTTTTCATTTTCAGGGAAGTCATATCTTCAAAAATCTGACGCTCGGCTTTCAATAGCAATGTTTGATTTTTCTGAAGAATGTTATAATTCTTTACCGGCCAGTGTTAATCAAGTATACGAAATTTTTTTTCATATTATATGATATGAAGCATATTTTAAAATTAATTATCTTACATTTATTTATCATTAATAAGCATCGATGTATGTATAAAAGTTATATATAAATGTTCATTATATTTCTTTGTGAAGAAAATTAAGAAGAAAAGCCATTGCTATACATTTTTTAGGATTCTATGGTTCATTGATAAATAAAGAAGACATCCCGGCAGGTTAATCAACGCGAATGAACAGTTAGAGAGTTGCTTTATCAACATTCGTAAAAAGAGATCGTTATAGCAAGGTATTTAATTTTAGGGCTGATAGAGAAGCGAACCAATACACATAAAAACAGCAACAAAGCTATCAAATAGATTGAATAATCCTTTGATAAGATTTGAAGCTCCGTTTTTCATTTACCGGTTCGTCATATCTCGAATAATTAAAGTTAAAAAAAAAAAAAAATGTCTTTTGATTTGTTTCTTGGTAAATGTTTAAATTATACCATAACTAATTCAGAAGTATTAGAAAAAAAATATTAATTCAAAAAAGGTAGACATAAATTACAATTTTAATTCATTAAAGTTCCCTGTTCAACAAATATATTTGTCTGTATTAAAAATGTTTCAAATTTGTAAATCGGAATCCACGTACAATTAAACTAGAAGAAACTGAACATTGGATTTAACTACTTCAAAATTCACTTGAAAAACCAACTAAGATGCTTATAAATTGAAAAATATTCATATACGTTACTAGCAAAAAAACAGAAATGAATAATTTGTACAAAGTCACCTATTTTTTTTATATATGATAAACTTATTTAATAACACTTCTATTCGTTTGAAAAAAAAAAAACATAGTCTCGGGGCATTTTAATGTAGAACTCTCAAGTATCAACTACCCTCCACATATAAAAATACATATTACATATTACATGAATAATTGATTCTCTTATTTGAACATACAAACATGTACGGATAATAAATTTCCTTTGCGATAATCCGACGTTTCAATAGCCCGACGCCCCCAGTATTACAGCCCTGGATATCGATATGGCCAGTGATATCGAATAATAAAAGATACAATATTTAACTATCTTTTTTTTTTTCTCTTTTTTTTTTGCATCCTTTAATTTGCCTGTTTACGTAATCCGGTAACTTTCTGATCTTACAGACGTAGTCATATAAATTGCATCACTTAAATTATGATTAACAGTTCAGTTTTAGTTTCTGTCAGAGAAATTGTGGACTTATGTCCAATTTGAAGCAACTATCCTCGTTAGAAAAAAACTAAAATATTGACGTTATATGAATTGGGGGAATCTTCTAGAGAAATGACAAAACGGATTAATGTGTCGCCAATAATTTGAATAAATAGAAAAAAAAATCTTTCTTAGGACACCAAGAAAAATAAAAACAGACAACCAAATGGACCGCTTGGTGGTGCGTTTGTCCTTACAGGATCGCTTTAAAACTTCCAAAGAAATATCCAGAGATTTTGCAGATAGCAATCGAGATAATTAAAGTAGGGGAACTGTTGGTCAACGCTTAAGACAAAAAGGTTGGTGGGGAAAAAAAAAAAAAAAAAAAAAAAAAAAAAAGCCAAAAAGCCGTTTCTCAATAAAAAAAAAGAAGCAATCACATCTGAATTGGGCGAAATAATACCTATACAGCTGAAGACTGGCAAAAAGTAATGTTTTCAGATGAAAGAATTAACAAAGATGATGATGATGATGATGATGAAAGATGTATTAACAAAGATAATTACTTGAAAACTACGCATTAAATAGTGAAGTACGTAGTAATTGTCATGATCTAAGAATGTTTTTCTTACTTTGGGATTGGCCAACTCAATTTTATTGATGAAGCTCTTAGTGCCGAAAAATACATAAAAATATTAGAAGAAAGTTTGATACCATCAATGACAAACCACCTGTTGCGTTTTCAGGATTTAATTTTTCAAGACGACTCTGCTCTATGCCACTGAGCCTATAGTAAGTACTCATATTAACTAGTTTCAGCCATCTTGCCACTTGAAAATCTTGCTGTTTAATTTACAATAGTGTTTTTGAACAATTCATTTTTATCTTCTAAGGGGATCTCAACGTTACCATAGCAGGGGAACAGTTGACGATCATAATGAAAAAAATTAACAAAGTTAAACTATCAAAAACGTGAAGAACCTCGAAATTTCTGAAGAATTTACAAGTTTTGATTTAAATCGATGCCGACCAAAATTGCATCCGTTATAAAGGCTAAAGTTGGTTCAAAAAATAATTAAAAAGAAAAATAGATCGAACGCTAAGATATTTTTACACACTTTAATTTTTAACAACTGTTAATTTATTTATTTTATTTTTTAAATAAATAATTTCATTAAAAAAATTTGGAATTTCTTTTTTGTTATTCTAATATGTATTTTTATTTTATTGTGTGTATTTTATTCTTCTTCCACTTTGGATACATAATATTGATCATTTATTTATAAAAAAAATATTAAAAATGTTCTAATGTTCATTTAAAAAAAAAAAAAATAAAAATATTATCACCTATTGATTGAAGGTAATTTTATGACCACGACTGTATATGTGACGGATTACTTAGATTGTACGGTATATAAAAATAAGTGTAGGACTGAAAGCAATTTGTTCTTTGGTATGTAAATGTAAAAAAAAAATATTCTTATTCTTATTGGTCTTTGGAGTAGTGCATTTGGCAGAAGACCTCTTCCCTTCTTCTTCATTTACTCCTTTTCTTCTGCAACTCGAGACCAGGTTGCTCCACCACACTCTGGTTTCTTCTATTTCCCCCGATTTCTTCTTGCCTTCCAAGACTTCTTATTTTTCTTTCAATCAGAGAAGTGTTCCAAATAATTCTGGAATGGTGTCCAAGAGAATTATATACTACTATAATTCCTCTCCGCGGTTTCGCCCGCTCTCATAAGTTAACAACATAGATAATTTGAACTAATCATAATACAATAAGATAGAAATATAAATTTTATTTATTTACTGATAAAATCTTGTATTGTAGAAAGAAAGAAAAAAAAAAGGAAAAAAGAAAATTTTTTATTGACCGTAAGAGAAACAGCCAGTCCGATGATTGACTGCAACTTTTCTGTAATTCTGGCCTTGCGTTTTCATAATTTGAATAGCAGAAGACACTGTAATGAAATATTTTAATTGTTTGAATAGAAATGTTAGATCAGTAGAAATCATTGGAATTCTTTGGATAAATTTGATTTCTCCATGGATGGTATTTTTATGGACAGCTGTAATTTTTATCCGGGTACCATGACATGGTTTAGGTGGTTAAAGGTCACTTAAAAACATAATTGTTTCTTTAATTTTTAATTTTAATGTATGCTGGCAACCTAGATGGACAGATTATATTAACCATATTAATAATGATATGTCGGTCGATTTTTCTGCACAATTTAATTGAAAATAAGTAAATTTTATAAACAATTTGAAACTCTCGATAACACAGTATCATTGTAACCTCTGTTCCAAAATGGCGTTCGACACATATCGGTAGATTTTCAAACTTCACTGGAATTCACATATTTATCGCATTTTTAATAAACGTTTAATTGAAAATCAGTAAATGTTACTATTGCTAAACCTTTTATGAACTTTGAAGATAACGTAGTCAAAAAATGGTACTGATTGGTTCAGTGTTTTTGCTATTAGTGACCACAAACGAAAAATGGCTTGTCTTTTTATATTATAATAGTATAGACATGGAGTTGTAAATTCCAATGAATAGGTTAAAGAATAAAAATATAAAATAATTTTTATTGGAAATTTTTCTATCCTTTGAGGCAATTATAATCGAAATGCATATTTCATTATTTTTTTTAGATCTATTTTTTACTGTATTAGATTGTAGGCATCATTCACAGTTTTAACATGTTTATTTAGTAGCAAAGAGTTAAATATGTCATTTAGAATAGTTAGTAATTAAAAATAATTATACTATAAAAAAAATTAGAGGTGTCGTATGTTGATTGCTAAAATGTCTCTTATTACTCTGGTATATTTCGATTTTTTGGTTTTGATGAAATTATTATTCTTTTGCTTACTCTAATTAATTTATTCAGTATTTTATTGCAAGATATAACTGAAAATAGGGACATTTAATAAACAGTGTTTTTGATTCTTGATAGCAAATGTGGGTATGTATTGAGCCTAAGAAAAGGTAATGGTAATAAATGTGACCAATCACTCTCCATTAAACATTTAAAAAACCATAGAAGAATAAATAAATTGAAAAAAAACAAGAGGTTAATGTGAGGAAAAATGACAACAATACAATTAGGATCTTTGAGTTATTTGCCACTTCCATTAGAATTATATTATTGAAAAACTAGTTTCAAAAAACATTCGTTTTCAGTTCTAAAATCACTTAGATACAGCTGCCCTTTCGGTTTTCCCTATGACTTGTTGGTCTTTTCTGTTCCAACTGCAAACCTTTTTAAAATACGACTATCCAAAATGGTCGTCTGGTCATTTAAAAAAAACTGGTTTTCTTTTGAACGATTTATTCATTTCTGATGACACATTAATATTTAATTTTAGACTATTTTCAACGTGATAAATGAGTTTAATTTCCGAGCCGTTGTATGGTTTAGAGAATTTATAGTTATTTTTATTTAAATGAATTCACCATTTTGGAGTATCAATTCAGGGTGGAGTGGGAAGCAAGTAGGGAGAATAGTGGATGAAATGTTTATCATGAAATGACAAGTATCTGGTTTAAGCTTTATCAGCACCATTAAATAAATTTAGATCAGTACGGATAATTATATAAAGTGAAAATAAAACAGTGTAAAAAGGAAAAGTTTTGTACATTTACATACAACTCCTAACAAAGCTCGTTCTTCTAAAAATAGATCAAGGAGAACTCGAGATCCTAACGTTCCTCAACAATTGAGATAAATCTTAAACTGGATTTTATTTTTAATCAAATTTTTTTTTAATCATAAAGGTTTAACGAGCGTTAATGACTATCATTGAATTGAATCTTATTTGATTAACTGCTTCGATTCTATTCGATAAACCGCCAGAAATTATTTGTTATTATGATTGAACTCGAGATACCAAAGGAATTGATTAATCTAGTAAAGACGGGCATGTCCGAAACATTAAATATAGTTTAAATCGTTTTTTTTGTTTTTTTTTTACTTTTACTCCAAATAGTTTGAGGTACGTTCTGGTATAAAACAGGGAAACTCTCTTTCTCAGATATTATTTAACTTTGCAGTAGAATACCTCATTAGGAAGGTAATGTTTACGGGAAAACGATTAAAGATGGGTGATAAAATTCCAGTTGTTGGTTATGCTGATGATTTGGTACTTTTACTTTGGTAACGCAACTACTTGGATAAAACGAAATATATGGTTACTAGCAGAAACGATAAACTTTTTGGTGATGAAGATATTTCTGGAATAAAGTTCGAACATGTTAATCAATTCAAATATCTAGGGTCTACTACATCAAGGAAAATTAAATTCAAGAGGAAATAAGTGTATGGTTAAAAGTCGGCAATGCTTGATATTCATTGGTCGCAAAACTACTCAGTTCGCGCTTACTCTCCAGAAAATTAAAAATTAGGAAACGACTATTATACTATCAACCGTTCTTTATGGATGCGAAACCAGGTCGCTTACGTTAAGGAAGGAGCAACGCTTTAAAGTTTTCGAAAATAAAGTACTGCTTAGAAAATTTGGTCCAAAAAAGGTTGAAGAAACGAGAGAATTTAGAAGGCTTCGCAATGCGGAACTGCGCGGGTTATATCCGGTAAATATAGTTCAAGTAATAGCTGCTCGGTGTTTAAAATGTGCATGTAAAGTCGTTGGGTTTAGTGATGACTGAATTCTGAAACAAGTAAGCAGTTTTGAGCCGTCGGGTAAAATACTGAGGGGTAGACCAAGACGTAGATGGGAGGATTACTTCAGGGCCGACCTGCGGAATCATGATTTTGAGGGAGTTGGTTGGAGGGAAATGTCTAGTCAACGGTTGGTGGTGTCGGAGTCGAAATTAAGTCATTATTATCAAAGACTAATGTTTTATGCTTAGCTTTCTCAAACAAACGTTCCTCAACTACACCATTTACCTTTTTAGGCATATTCACACAATATAAAATGGTCTTTATTCATATTTCTAACACTAGTTTGACTACGGTAACTTTATGATAAATACAAGAATAATTAAATATAATAATTTTTTTTTTGACAAATATGAGAATTTTACCATCTTCTCAAAATCATACATTATATGAAATATCTGTGGTTGTAATGGTTTTTAATCATCAAGGACTTATTGAATGCCTCATCTAAACTATGTTTATTCATGACTGAATACAACTGAGATAAAATCTTGTTTGCACATGATTAGAATAATTAAACATTTGGACGCTGCTTTACAGTAAGCCTTAATCTAATACTGACATAGTGTAAATAATTTACACCCCTCAGTTTCCTGTTAGTGCCAAAAAGAAAGAACTTTTTTCATTGACAAAAGAAAAAAGTTTCATATGCATCACACCCCTGTGTGATCTTTGTGTGCGACGTTTGCTAGGAGTCTTTGGTAGTGGATTTGTTGAATATAAATTTCTGAAATTTATATCTACGTTGCATGGTAAACATACAATGGTGGGATGGTAGAAATGGGTGGCCAGAGACTGGTAGTCTCAGCCTCACACCTTCAGGTTTGCTATGCATTTCATTTTAAGAAAAATAAAATAATTTTGGCTTATCGATAATCATATTGCCACTTAGGGTAAAATAAAGATGGTGGGTTCGTAATATATTTTTTGCTACAACCCTTTTATAATGGAGAGTGGTGATTAAATCTTTAGATACTAAATAAAATATAATCTCATCTCTCCGAGGA
This sequence comes from Euschistus heros, assembly GCA_003667255.2. NCBI lineage: Eukaryota > Metazoa > Arthropoda > Insecta > Hemiptera > Pentatomidae > Euschistus > Euschistus heros. Next base: position 3,116,331 of record RCWM02000050.1, read on the forward strand.
AAAGTGTTTTCGTTTCAAAAAATAATATCTAAGAGTTTGCTTAACAAATTGAGTTTTATTAAGCTTATAAACGTACACAGAGATAATGAGCAAGTATAATGAACATATTCCGAAGCTTGGCTAAAGAACGATCTTATAGTGAAGACAAACCGGCTCTAGCAACAAGACTTAGAACTTCCCTACCAACAAATTTAAACTTTGTATCTCCGATCTTACTGAAATTATTAATTTGTTTCTTGTGAGTTGTATCTAATTGAAGAGAAAATTAAATCATTTACAAATGTTGGCACTAGCCAATACCATGACCATTAGAGAAATATGAATGTTTCCTTATTAAATACTTGATTTTTATTGGTGAAACGTACTTGTGACAAACGAGCAATGTGTTGTGGTTAGGGTATTTATTTATACTTAGGGAGTATTTATATTTATTTAAGCATATATTTATATCATACATTATCTGGTAATATACCATAATGGTCAAAATACTTTGTTTATAGATTAAATGTAAAATTTGGACAAAATCACATAAAAAACAGCTGTACTTGGTACCGCTAAAAGGTACCGGTAGAAGGTTAAGGAAAGGCTGTATGTTTTTTTTTTTCCGGACAACCAAATATAGTATTTCTATGGCCATTCAGATAAATTATTTTAACAATATTTTTTCTATTACAAATTTATATCAAATGGAAGCAAAATCTCTCTTTCCACCAAGAATCATGGCCGCCTTTTGTGTTGGCCCTTACTTATATCCATAATTTGTCAACTCCATTGCTCAACTTCGTGGAACTTCGTATCTCTAGAACAAATGTTTTTCTTATTATGTGCTTTTAGTTTCTGCAAGGCAAAAGTTTTCGGAAGGAAACTTAATTATGCTCAATTATAAAAAGTTTTGCATTAGTTTTATAATTAGTTGCTCATGATCTGACTTTATCCCCTTTATTACAGTCTTTTCAAACGTTGTTTAAAAATCGTCTACGATAACACAGAATGTGATTGATTTGATTTATATAATATAATATTAGTATGGATTGGTATATACATCGTATCGTATGACATACTTGATTTTTTCCCCATTTTCTTCTCAAATTGTAAATTATAAACACTAATTTTTTACAGGACCATGATCGCTCATCGTTCGTCTATTTCAGTTTATAACAAAATTTAAAATTTTCGTCGTCATTATTTCCGACTGAAGAATAATATATATGTCCTAACCAATCCTATTTCAACCTAATAAACTGCAAAAAGGAAAAAGAATAATTAAAAACATGACATGAAAGGGATAATGACGCTAATTTCATGTCCGTTAATTTTTATCCTTGAGGTGTATTATCTTCTTTCATTTCCTGTATTTTGGGTAAACTTACCAAACAACAAATTGGGCTTTGGTACAGCCTAATCAACTCAACGGTAATTCTTAAAAAAATTGAGGGCTATTTTATATTATTACGTAAAGGAAAAAAATAGAAAAGAAAAAATAATTATATTTAATAAGAAGTAATTAAATAAATGCTACCTTACTAGTTTCTGAAATAATGATCCTGTAAAAAAAAAAAAAAAAAAAAAAAAAAATAAAAAAAAAAAATAAAAAATAAAAAAAAAAAGTTAGTTATTTTATTTTCAACATTTTTAACATAGATAAATAGTACATACAAAGAAAGAATCACATTTTATCAAACAATGTATAAATTTCCCACATAAAAACGACTATATGAAAACAAAAATATCAACTATTAAACTAAATTAATAGTTGATATTTAATAAGGAAAAACAAATTATTATCTTCACAAATTCCTAAAAAATAAAATAAAATATTAGTAATATTATAATAATAGGGGCATCAATTTTAATTTATCCATGGATATAATATACTATCCACAAGATTTGTCATACAATGGTATCATGTATTAGAAAGATAGTTAAAACGACATATTATATTCGCTAAAACTTTATTTATTGCGCGACTAATTAATAATAAAAACAAAACAAAACAACTGGCTGTTGAGCGCGAGTTGCAATGATCAATTGCATAAAAAAAATTCTTCTTATGCGAACATAGCTTAGGAAAGCGCGGTATAAGAGCAGGTATACTGTAATTCATATATTTTATTTATAAAAAATATACCTAAAATATTTTTTAAAAAAATATTAAGTTATTATTCACCATGTATGCTGATGTCAATTGTGTGTTATCAGCAAACAATGATACCTTCATTGCTTTCTAAACACTCCAATCCCATATCATAAACCTTTAAGAATGATGTCAAAAAGGAAGAATCAAAATAAATCCAAATAAATCTCATCAAATAACATTTACCCTTCTTCGTTAACCTTCGACTTCCTGCCCTACAGTATCCTGTAACGTTGTTCTACTAATCCTCGTTGAACAGATCCGCTACCTAGCACTCCATCTGGACCAAAGTTTTACTCGGAATACACATATACACATTTAAAATGTTTGTATTTACAAAATTAAAAAAAAAAAAATAATAATAATTTTTTTTACTCAATTTAAATATACATGTATAATGACTTTGATTTGTATTTCAATGTGTGTTTCGACAAACATGTTTTTACCTAACATAGAGTTAACAGTTAAAATGAATCAGGACAAATTAATTTAGGGGATATATTTTTATAAAAATTAATTAGAAGGCTAATCAAATTGTCAAAATCAAAAACATTAATTATTTTTTCAACATTTTATGTTTTCACCTAAAATGGTCATTTGTGCTAATTATGTAACGATATAAATTAGGAATGATGAGGAAGCCTGGGTACATTACTAGAGTGTGCACTACATTACAGCCTTTTGCTGTAACTAAGAAGAATTATATTTATTGGATATCCACGGTGTATGGCAAGTAGATGATAATAAGCAAGATGAAGAAACTAGATTTAAAATGTAGTTAAAAAACGTAAACCGTATGTTTCTATCTCATTCCGTTCCAGACATATGCCGTTCCAAAGGTTATTTCGAGGAAAACCGGGGTTTTGTAGAAAAACCTCAATTTTCTTTGCTTTTTACATTTTTTCAACGTTCCATCACAGTTTTGAAATAAACATTAAATTTTCTTTAAGTCGTATGCACTTTCAATCTTCAAAAGTTTCTTTTAATATACCGCAATAATATATCAAAAAATAAAATTCTAAACATAACAGGTTGTCTTGGAATAGAGCCTCTTGCAGCCCCATATGCGAAATTCATATCAACGTACTCTTCAGATGAGTATAAATTTGGGATTGTACTTCTTAAACTAAAAACTAATTTATGGTAATAGTCGGAATATTTGCACGGTACTGACAATTATTGTCATTTACTACGCGAAGTAGGCAGACTAAAAATGAGGGAGATAAGGTAAACAAACCGTAATGTGCACATAATCCATAAGAAATAAACTAGAACTTACCACATGTCAGACGTTCCTCACGTTCTTTAGGTTTCAACTCTCCCCTGGTAGGTTTATTTGTAATTTACATAAAAAATAAATTAAACTTCTTTAAAGACTAAAACGACAAGAAACTGCACGTCGTTTTCGACTACTTCAACATTTACTTGCTAAACGTTCAAACCTTCCAATTAATTACAAAAGATTCATTTACATAACAGTAATTAGACCGATTTGGACCTACGGAGTTGAGTTTTGGGGCTCCACTTAGCCATACAATTCATCTTGTATTCAATCCTTACAATCCAAAATACTTAAAAAATCCGAAGTGCCCCTTACTTCGTCACAAACAAACTTATATATAAAGATCTTAATATATCCTACGTTTCTGTCATAGCTCATACTAGATATCTATCCTTTCATAGATAACTCCACAGCCATTCAAATCTATTTGTTTCACTACTTGCTTCTCACTCCATTCCAGATAAATCTGTGAGGTGCCTGAAAATAAGATGGCCTCGGGACCTTCTAACATAGAACCTTTATAAGTGCTACCAATGGGCAGTTGCTTTAAAAACAAGTGACGTGCCATTTTTATCATTATAATCATATTTACTTCATTTATTATATTTGCATATATAGTTGTAAATTTCAATAAATAACTAAAAAAAGAAGTTATCTTTATTATTATTATTAAAGATGTTGGTAATTAGGGTATCTAGTTATAGACACAAAATTAAAACATAAATTTTTATTTATATTGCCAACGTTTCGGTTGTAATTTAAACCTTCATCAGAACTAGAATAAAAACAAAACTATATGTAATAAAGAGGGAGTAAATGTTGAAAAGAAAAAAAAACAACATATAATGTTTTTTAAAAAATCAGAAAAATTGAGAGACATAATTAAATAAATTATTTTGTTTTTAAGAAGGTATAAAAGACATATTACAGATTAAAAAAAATTAAAGTTTTCCTCACAATCTTATTAAATCTTCCTTTTTCTATTAACTATGTACTTTTAAGCTTATAATACTATATATGCCTCAATATTAATCATTCCTTTTTCGCATTATACCATCTAATTGTTATAAGTATCTATTTATTTACCAACTGTATTGTTTATCTGCCTAATGTTATACAGATGAACAACTAACAAAAATATGGTTTGTGTTAACTGATTAACTATACCTACTGGTATTTTTGTCACAGTATCTCTGTAAAAATTTTATTTTTTATTATAATGTATTTCTAGTCTTATCTTTTTAACATTCATTTTTTCTTTTTGTCAAATATTTTTGTTTGTTTTTCCTCTAGCCCTGATGAAGGTTTACATTATAAGCTTGAACGGTGGCACAATGAATTAAAATTTGAGTTTGTATTGTATATCTATGGCTGCATACCTAAACTACCCGCATATTCATTAGTTTCACAGTCATAAATTACCTCATCTTTATTATTATTAAAGATTTATTTTTTTTTTCTAAAAAGCTTTATATTTGTTTATACAAAATCCTAGTTGGACTATTGAATAAGTTTAAATTCCTAGAGCTGAATTGTTGAAGTTTCAGCAAGAAACGCTTCTCCTTTAAAGCACTAGTTAAACTGAGAGAGCGATAAGAGGGAATTTGAGATAGGGCTTTGACGGGACACTTCAAATCGGGATTAACCAAGTTGGAGCAGTCTAAGTCTTCTGCTGCTACAACTTGCATCTACTAATCGTCAAGTTCCAGAATTTACAAGACTGATTTGAAAAGTTTGAAGTGTAAATAGGATTTGTTTTATCCTATAAATTTACTATTTATATTGTTAAATGGTAAAAATATATAGCCAGTGTCTATAAATAAAGGTAAATAGTGATTATTGGTAATGTAACTAAACAAATAGGTTTAACATTAAAAAAATTGATAATATCAAAATCATATTTACTATAGTATGTTTAGGTCTTATCTTTGTGGTAATATTATTTAATTTCATGTATCTATTTATTGTTTGTTGTTAGATTGTATGTAATATGGGAAGGACACAAAAATACTCACTTAAGGAGAGAAGCAAGTATTAACACGTTTGATTTCTTGTTTTACAAAAAAAAAAAGTATTAATAATAATAAAAATAAAAAATAGTAATAATAAGTATAATCCATGTAGCAAGGTGCTCATGTTTTTCATATGGTTCCATAAGCTATTATAAGATAAGAATAAAATAATTAAAATTATAACTGTTTTAATTCTAATATTGCACAATAAATCTAACAACGTCGTAACTAAACCCAAGAAATGAGTATTATTAAATGCAAGAATATTTCAGAATTTTAACCAACGAATTTATAAGATCAGAGTGCATAACATAGAAGAATTAATTAATTTTTCATCTTTATTCATACAAATTATTCATTCATTTTAAATCATAACTTCCTTGTTATTGCTACTCCATCACTCTTCATGTTTTATTTACGACATTATTTATTTTTCTATTTAATAATTAATTTATTTTATTATATACAGGGTGAGTACCTCTTAGTGTAAAAAAAAAAAAAAAAATGGGTTAAACTAGATCAAAAATGAAGCTAAATGCCGCAAATATCACCTTTCTATTCCAATCCGTTGCAGATATACGATAAATCAAAGACTTTTTTGAGGAAATCACGTTTTTTCCCATAAAAACTGTAATATCTCCATTTTGTCTAAATATTTTTCAAATTTTGGTCACATTTTCAGATTTAGCATTAAATTTCCTATAAGAACAGAGTACACGTAACCTTGAATTTTACAAACTTGGTATCTAAAGAACAGCTTGATCTTCACCTTATTTGGGGAAGCCGACATTGTGGCAGATCCTCTGATCTGCGACACTACATCAGAGGATCTTATGTTATTACATTTATTTTTTTATTATGTAATTTATGGCCAGATGAGTCTCATTTTTACAGGGGAAGGCATTTCGACCATTCATAATAACGATATACATGGATTGGTAGAAATGCCATCCCCTGTAAAAACAGACTCATCTGCCCATAAAATTCACTTCAAAAGTAGTATTCTTAGACACAATCTGCATTCAGAAGCTAACGGCAAAATTAAGGTCTATGTTCATTATCACTGGATTTTAAACATTACATTGAAAATCTAATAAAATAAATCCTAAATAATAATAATAAATAAATGTAATAATATCATATCCTCTGATGTAGTGTCGCTTTATTGACAATTTTCCTTTATTTTCTATTAAACAATAATTTTTTCCTTTGCTTTTTATTCCAATGAAGAGTTTATTATGTTTAAAATGCACATTTCCATTAAGGGATTGTCATAATGTTTTATTTACCCAAGTAACTGATTTGAATACAAAATGAGAACACCATGTTTTTTCGGTTTCAAAAGTAAATATCTCCATGAAATTGAAACAAAATCATTACGTTTTACATATCATTCGAAAGCTGATTAAATTTGCAAGTTTTTGTGAGATTTGACGATTTGTGGATAGTTTTTACGAAAAACGGTGAGCGTTGAAGTAAATAAGACATTGTGACTTCCCCAAATTAGGTGAAGATTAGGCTGTTCTTTAGATACCAAGTTTGTAAAATTCAAGGTTACGTGTGATTTATATTTATTTTAATAAAAATATTTTGTAACTTTCATTTGTATAACCTGCGGTGATGAATCCATTTGATACCTCACTCCAGCTGTTTTTTTAATCACTGATATATTTTTTGTGTGCTCTTGTGACAGTACCTTATTTATGTCATAATCATCAATTTGCAAATAAAATTTATAATGAAATATTTTTTCAATTTTTACCCCACATCTGTTAAATACCAAAATGTCAATTCCAGTAGTGTAGATTTTGACTATAATACATATTTAAAAATTTTTTTTATTTTATAACAATATCGAAACACATAAATTACAGTAAATATACGAATTATTTCTAAATAAGACATAAAGACATGTATAAACTTAATGTCTCATTATTAAATTTGAAAATCAGCATTACTCATTTGGCATTTGGGAAGATTTCTGAAGTGGCTGGAGTGAAATGGGTGAAAGTTTTCTGCTATCAGGAGAAAAAATGTTATGCTGGAATCGGCAACAATAGGTATAATTCAAGGTAATGTCTTAAGTCCCATTATCTACGCAGTATATACAGCTGTCATCCAAAAACCGTCCAAGCGCTGTTCTTATCATAATACGCTTACGACCACTTTGTATTCCCATCCGATTATCAAATCGAAATCGCTCCAAATAAACATTTCAAACGAGATTAGAGGATTCAAATAAATCTCGTATCACCTCCGTAAACCTAATAAATCCTACCCATTACTTTCCTGTAGTCACAGTTTCCCTGTTGGTCGTGTTTTCTACACTGTCCAGGATTTGAACAGATGTCTCATTTGAAATTTTCACTCATTTAGAAATGCCATGAAAACACTCGTACTTTTTCCACTTCTTCATTATTCACTTGAAAAGCAATCAAAACAGCCCATAAATTAAAGAAGACTTACATTACATCAATTGATATAATTAATTATGACTTACATGTCAATAATAAATGTATTTGGGTTCTAAAAAAAACAAAACTTCTAATTAATATTGTATAAAATTATAAATATCCAGATTTTCTTATTTTGTCACAACCAAAACTACCCCCATTTCCTTACTCTTTAAGATTAAACTGGTTTCACTTTCAAAACCGTCTGAAAAGATGGCCTCTGGAAATTCCAATGTACAACATTGATTGGAGTGCTTTTTCATCAAAATCTTTCCAACCATCCTAACCCTCTGGGTCATTATCCAGTTCCACGCATCCCTTGGCAGCAGGGGCATACATAAAACCCATATGTTGAACCCGCTGGTGCCAAAACCCCGTATGCCTGAAAAGGCAAGGAAGGGACAAAAAAAAAGAAAAAAAGAAGTTCCATCACGCACCCTTATAACCCATCTCGTGGATTAAAACGGCAATGGCCCCCAGACTGTATATATCCAATATTTATCCACTGGATTCTGCTAGTGACGCAGCTGAGAGAACAGCGCTGGGAACTCTCTGAACCTGGCTTGCCTTCCAAATTGGAGGGCAAGCATGGATCGGGATGTTCCCCGGAATGTCTGTATATAGAGTATAAATATAGTCATGATTCTTTCTTTTCTTTGTTATTTTTTAAAATTTTATTTATAAGTTTCAACAACCATTACCTATTTTATATTATAATTTATTATATTCTATTTTATCTCTTGTATATTTTATTTTATTTCTTGTATCTTTAAAGGTTGTTTATTTTAATTTTCTTACTTTATTTTATATTATTGTACATATTATATGAATGAGTCTCTGTCATCCATATTATTCATTGCCCTTGAGTGAGGCAGCTTGTAATTATTCAAATAAAAAGTTAAAAAAATAAAAATAAAAAAATAAACTTTTTTACATTTTTCACTTCAATTATGACTTTCAATTAAAGAAAGTTTTATTATTTATTTTATTCAATATATCATACATTTACCTGAAGATCCTCTAATCGATCGTAATCTGTTACCGCCTCTAACATGTGTCCTAATAGCCAGTGCTGCCAATAGCATTTCGTTTCTTTTATTGTGAGACACTCAAGATAAATTGCTTTCTTAGCTTGAGATGGGGGGGAGGAGTGAATTTCTATCGAAAGTAAACCGCCGGCTGTAATTCTCCTTTATCTTACCCCTGTTTCTAAATTCCTTTTAGAGTTTATCCCGCTTTAAGTAAGTAACTTGGTAATTTGATTTTCTATATCTTGATTGTAATAATCAACATCAGCGGGATTCTTATTTAAATCAGTTTACTTTCCAAGATTTTTTTTATGTACAACATTAATGTTCTTAAAAATTCGTTTACTCTTTTAAATTTTATGTTAATACCTTCTTAAATCTTTTAGAGTTTACCAGTGTCGTGTTAGATATGATTTCTTTAATTTAGCTTTTATTAAATATGGCATTTTATTTAATTTCCAACTCATAATATAAATTTTTCTTATTTATGATTAATATGGTTCTTAATTATAATTTTTCACAATAATATCATCTGGTCTATATTTTATAAAAATAAAACAAGTAATAAAATGATAAAATAGATTAAATATACTATAGCGCTTTCACTCATCCTCCAGGAGTTTTTTTTTTTTTTTTATACCTGTGACGCAGATGAGAGAGCAGCGCTGGGATTTTCCTGGATGTGGCTTGTCCCTCTATAAGTGGACGTGTGTGGTTGTGGGATCCCTAGGATGTGTATATATTGTAAAAAAGTATAATTGTATTTTTTTAACATTTAATTTAATCCTATTTTTTGTTTTTACCATTGTTATTGTTCCTTTTATATTCTTATTTTTTAAAATAATTTATTTTATTTTTTATTTTAATTTTACTACTTATTGTAGTTTGCAGTTCTTTATTTATTTATTTTATTTTTCGTTTTATTTATTGTATTATACATGATGAGGTTACTTATTTATTTTTCACTTTAATTTCATTTATTTATTATTATTTATACTGTGTTAATGGATCCATGAAGTCATCTATATTGCTAATTGGCCTCTTTGAGGCAGATTTTAATACTTTCACAATAAAATATTTATAATAAAAAAATACTGAAATTATATACCTATAAAATTACGCCAAATAGAAATGAAAGAAATAATAGAAAGTTAAAAAAAATATATTAAATGTATTTATTATTCCAGACTTAAAACATAAAGAAATTGCCCGTCGTTTCCGACTACTTCAACATTTACTAGACAAGCGTTCAAATCTCCCAATCAATTTCAAAATACTTCTCTATATCATTAAACCCATTTGGACATATGGAGTTGAACTTTGAGGCTCAACTAAACCTTCTAATCCTTAGGTTTTTGAATGTTTCTAAATCCAAATTTTAGAATTTTTAGGGAAAAAAAACTAAGAAAATAGGGAAAAAATGATTCGCTAACTATTAACTCATCTCAAATTATAAAAAGGATTTTTCGGTGTGTGTCATGAATCGCGTTAAGACCTAACCACCCCTAGGCTCGGAAGAAAACAAAAACAAAAAAAAAACTAATACACATTTCTTTGAATAAATTAACTACCAGTCCCTTTACCTAATCATAAATTTAGTTTTTAATAAGTACGTAAACAAAATAGAAAAATACATCAGAGTTGTAGTGGAAGGGAGAACAAAGCAAGGGGGTGGGGAATGGGCGGAATGGAGAAGACTGAAGCAGTCAGAGTGAATGAGGTAAAAAGGAAGAAAAAAAATTATTATTCCACTTATAGTGTGCTTATCTAGGATAGAATACTTTAAGACTTGTGGTGGTAAGAAAAATCAATTCCTTTCAATGCTTCACTCCACTTAGAGTACACCATAAATTTTATACAATAAAAAAAAGGTGATTGGATATAGGGGTTACATGATTACATTCATGCAAATTAGATACATTGTTTTTTTTTTAATAGCGTTTTCTCCATATTGGCTTTTTACACCTGACAAGATTCAACGTTCACCTTTTCTTTTATTTATCCATATCGGCCCATAAAATCGAAAACATTTTAACTTTATGTTAATGTGGGTTGATTCCATGTAATTTTCTAAAAATTCTTTAAAAACCTTATTATTTTATTTATAAAAAATGTATTAGCTAAAACCGTGAAACAAACCTGTTTTAAAGTAGACACTGATTTATAATGAACCCAAAGAAGAAATGTAGCACTGTTTTAGGTTCTTTTCCTTATTTTTCTAGAAAATAAAATTCCCGTCTCTGTCACTTAGGATGCTCTTCTATTTACCAACTTTGTAACTCCCAGAATATCTTGTTGAGTCATCTTGTTTGTTTTTAAGCTTCACCTTAAAAATTTTGTTACGAAGTCTTCCTGGCATTTTGCTCTTTTCCTTTGTTCCTGTAAAAGTTTATCAAAAAGTTTTCTGAGATGTCTCCTTCTGTTAAGATTATTGTTGATATAAAATAAAATATTTAATAAAGTTATGCAGATGGACGAGCTTATTCTTGAGGTACAAAACACGGTTTTCTACACCCGTACGGATCCTTGGTCATGGAAAGGGTACACATGAGGGGAAATCCCAAAACTGCAAAGGAAAGTAAACAAATATTTCGCTGCGTATTTGACAGATACGCGTGCCCTTAGGAAGGTTAATCCAATTTTAAATATTTTTAAGTTTAATAGTTTCAATCTATTCTAACTAGTTCTGAAATCAGCTTAGTAAGCTGTTATACAGGGTGAGTACCTCTTAGTGTAAAAAAAAAATAAAAAAGATTAGGTGAAACAAGATCAAAAACGTAGGAGAATGCCGCAGACCTCACCTTTCTATTCCAATCCGTTGCAGATATACGATAAATCAAAGAGCTTTTTGAGGTAACCATGTTTTTTACCATAAAAAATTATTTTATTATTGCTTACGAATAATGTGGAGGAGCACCATGGTGCTAGATAATAATATTATGCTGAACATCAGGTGGAATATCGTGATGAAGTTGTAGTAGGATATTTTGCAAAAAAATCTTCGTAATTTTCATCATTCAATCTGTTGGGCAAACTATGGTTTTTCAACACTATTCTACAGCAATACAAAGATGAATAAACCAGCGATAACACTCATGGAAAGGTAGAAACAGACCTATTTGCCATATAAAATTCACCTCAAAATGTTGTATTCTTTAATATCAACTGCATTCAGAAGCTAACGGCAAAATTTTTACATGAAATCGAAACAAAATCATTACTTTAAACATATCATTAAAAGGTGATTAAATTTAAGTTTTTGTGAGATTTGCAGTTTTTTGGATGGTTTTTTCGATAAACGGTGAACGTTGAATTAATAAAAGACATTGTACCTTCCCTATATAAAGTGAAGATCAAGCTGTTAATTAGGTCACAAGTTTGTAAAATTCAAGGTTACATGTATAGAAAATTTATCTCTTATAAAAAATTTCATGATAAATCTAAAAAGTTTAAATAATATTTAAACAAAATGGAGATATTACAGCTTTTATGGTAAAAAAACATGGTTTCCTCAAAAAACTCTTTGAATTATCGTATATCTGCAACGGATTGGAATAGAAAGGTAAGATCTGCGGCATTTTCCTACATTTTTGATCTAGCTTCACCCAATTTTTTTTTTTCACTATGATGTACTCACCCTGTATATATTTTTTGTCTAAATTTAATTCTATTTTTTTTTTTTTTTTTTTTTATATAATAAAATGTTTTTATTTTATTTCCAGTAGTAAAAAAATCAAAATTTTTAAGAAGTTATACATGACTTCGATAACTACTATCTTTAGAAGATAAGTTCAAATGCTTTTCTGTAATCTAGGGCTGCATGAAAATAGCTTAAGTTGTGAAACTTTCTTTATTTTCCGGGCTTTTGGATTGTAATCTGTGGAGTAGGTGCATCGGTCTTGGAGAGAGCAGGTGATGAATGACCTTTCTTCTATTACCCCTATAGCGCCCGGTACAGTAACAGGATTCTTTTTATATAATGAATTTTAAATCTGAGCAAACAAGAATAGTTTCTAGAAGAATTTAACTAATTAAATTAAAATGACTAATTGAATAATTAATAAATATAGACATTATATCATAATCAGGAAAAAACGCTTGTTGAATAAACCCTCTATATGTTATACCTCGTAACAGAAACATATAATTATTGTTTTTAGAACTTTATCCTGATTAATCCTTTACAGGACATCACTACTTAGCGCAAATTTTTTATGATACAGATCTAGAAAATTATTTTGAGCATGATGAAACTATTTTTTTGCTTATTAATAATGTATGCCAACAGATTCGAGGTGTAGCCTGTTTGTCCTATTGTGCACTCACTGACAAAAATTATATTCAATTTCTAGAAAGGCTGTATCTGTCCTACATATAAGGTATTATTGTTAGTGCTAATTTCGTCAGATAAAAGACAGAAGCAGCCGAGGACCTGAACAAAATTTTCGAATCTATAATATTATATAAAAGGACAATCCGTTTTTCGTTTGTGATCACTAACCTTGAAAACTACTGAACCAAATTTTAACCATTTCATCTTTATACTCGTAGTTCCAGGAAGGTTTATCAATAATGAAATCTAGGGATTTTCAATTAAATTGTTGAAATGAAAAAAATAATCTTTATTCTGGGACGTATTGTCCCCTAAGAATAACAAAATTATATCATAAAATAGTACAATAGTCTGGCTTGCATATTTTCATACAAAGGTATTTATATATGAGGAACATGAGACATGCAAATACAGTTAAATGTATAAAGAAATTCAGTAAATAAGAAAACATAAGAAGGAGAAATGAAATAAACTACAAAAAAATAGCCATGAGAAAATAAGAAAAGATATATACAGAGAATGAACTATGCCTATATGTACATTGAATGAAGAAAATATTTACAGATACCACGATATATATATTTAACTACACTGCACATATTCATTTACATACCTATAAACACAACCAAACACATATGAATTGTCAAGTTGATAAATAATATTACTTTGTATAGGAAAAGCATTTAAATTTAAACAAAATTTGAATATTTATAAAACAAATAAAATGATTATGTACCATTATGGAATAAATAAAGGATTATTATTATATAAAAGAAAATTATGAACCAATTCGCCGGTATCAGATTTATTCGATTTGACCAAATTTCATGTTAATTATTGTTCATATTGACTGGAATCTGACTGGGATGAGAGGGGATATTTGAAAAAAAGTGTTTTAAATGAGCTTAAGGAAGGGGCATATCTTTTTTCAACAAGGAAGGAATGCTGGTATTAAGCTGTTCGATTAAAAGTATAGGTCAGAAGAACTTGTTGTGAATCGGGAGTAGAAGGAAAACCTAAATTTCAACAGATTATAGATGTGAATATGTGATGTGCGATGGTGATAAATGACTTCATAAAGGAATGAACCCAGGAAGTATAATTTGCAGGTGGACGGCTAGAGCCACTTCAAGGCTGAGTACAGTTGTGAGACATGGGGACGCCTCGGGATTCCGAAAAAAAATCGAATGAAGCAATTCATAATTCGTTTTAACCTGTCTCGGAGACCCATAGAGAGACCGGCTAGAGAGGCAATTTGAGACTTCCAGGAAAGGTTTTGGTCGAAGATGATTCCTAAATTTTTGACGGAGAAGCAAAAGGTAATAGGTTGATTATTTAGGTTTAGAGAGGGATAATAGGAGTTCGATCTGAGAAGGTGACGAGCCAATTACTATCGCCTGGGTTTTCTTTGCATTTAACTTTAAGTTATTCAAATTAGCCCAAGCACAGATTCTGTCAAGGTGTTCCTGAATCTTGGAGAAAGCACCAAGGATTTTGACAGGGGAAAAGGATAAATATATTTGGCAGTCATCTGCATAAAGTTGATGGGAACAGTGTAGAATTGACTGAGGAAAATCGTTAATGTAGAAATTAAAGAGGAGAGGTGATACGCTGGAGCCCTGGGCAACTCCAGAGGAAAGGGGTAGGAAGTCTGACAAGAGATGGTTAGGGATTGATACTGCTTGGGTACGGCTGGAAAGGAAAGAATGGAACCACAGGATAGAGTTGTTGAAAAAGTTTAAAGATTTTAGTTTTGGAAAAAAGGATCTTAGATTAGAAATTTTTATTAAAAAAACCGATAATGCGTGGATAACGCTGAATATTGAAAATTGACCGACAGGCGAGCGTCATTCTACATTAGAAGTTACAAAGGTACGGTGTTATATAAAGCTTGAAATTGATAATAAAATTTGCTTATATTCAATTAAATTAAAAAAAAGCCATATGTACCAAATTTGAAGTACATCATCCTCATAGTTCTAAAAAAGTTAAACAATAATAAACTTTACAATGATAAAAATTTAAATATACAATGTCAAGTGCATAAAACGAGGTATACCACACTGCCATATATCTTTATAGTTATAAATTAAAATCCAATCATATGAAATTAATAGAATTATTTCTGCCGAATAAAAATTATTTCCAAATAAAACTGTCTATCTTTTGCTTTTTGATATTGTGTGAAAAAATAAGGATTGATAATGCATAAAACCGCAAGAGTTTTTCAATAGTCTTTGTCTACCTGGATTACCAACTCATACATTAAAATTAAAAAAATGGATGTCCAA
The DNA here is from genome assembly GCA_003667255.2 of Euschistus heros. Classification (NCBI taxonomy): domain Eukaryota; kingdom Metazoa; phylum Arthropoda; class Insecta; order Hemiptera; family Pentatomidae; genus Euschistus; species Euschistus heros. Next base: position 3,131,864 of record RCWM02000050.1, read on the forward strand.
TTATGCTTTTAGTAATCTTTAAACACCTCATCAGTGCAATTTTAACCATTTAATAATAACAGCTATATATGAAAATATCGTTGAAGAAATAATGATCAATTTCATGCAAGATTTTTATCGATAACTTCAATTATTAGTTGGAAATATCAGTTCTTTATTTATGAGAGCAGTTGAAGCCGCAGCGTGAGTCACTAGTTAATTACAAAACGGAAAATGTGTTACTAATTAATCAAAATGTGTGAAATGCAATTAATTAAACATTTCAACTGTAGCGGAAAAGTTAAAAATGTAATGAAGCACAAGTTACGATGTTACCAGGAATTTTCATCGTCTCATGTAACTGTGAAAATGTTTCTAATTATTGAATAAGGGCTCATTGCAAAGTAAAATTCAAAACTTATTTTTTATGTTAAATAACATATTAGATTGAAACAAAAGTGCACTCTACCCTTTGGTGCAGTTAACAAATTTTTATTTTTCCCTGTGTCTAGGAGCCCTATAGATACAAAATAAGATATTGAGCGATTTTTAATGCCGCTTTTCAAGCGGGAAAAATAACACCTACTGTCCTATAAAGGTAATGTGATTTCGACAGGTAAAACCTCTCACACGCGCTCAATTACTTCAAAAATACGGCTGACTACAATATTCCGATACACACGTCATCTACTATATCAGGATTTTCTCAATCGATTTCCTAATCTTACACAGTGCAGTCTCGATAATCCGACACATATGGGACCAAAGGAGTGCCGGATTACCGAGAATAGCGGATTACTCGATATATTTATTTAATAAATATTTAAAAATTATTTTATAAAAGAAATATATTTTTGCTGATAGAATTAATGATAATGGCATTGGCACACGACATGAATATTCATTTCTATGTAAGAAGATTTAGGTAGTATTATTTTTTTTCTTCGTTTCTTTTTTGGACCCAAATTTTGAATTTTAGACACAAATTAATCTTGGAAGGATCTAACAACTGAATCTAAAGAGGGCCGTATTACTGGGAGTTACGGACTATCTAAAAGCCGGATAGTCAAAATGCTGTATTAAATGATAATATTAACAGCTTTTTGTTGCTTACGTTTCTACCACAAAAAAAAAAAAAAATCTAATGGTAAATCAACAAAAAACTCAATTAAAAAAATCAATGCTAATTTTGTTAATATTAAAAAAAACATATGTAGATAACCAATATAATGTTAGACCAACTAGGTGTTTTGTATGAATAAAAAAATGATGAATTTGTTATAAGATTAAAAACAAAAAAAAAATTACAAACAACCCAATTTAAATATACATAAAATTAGTTAGACTAATGTTATTTCTGTTTCTGCATTAAAGATTTAATATAATAATAAAACGATAAACATAGGACAAAAGAAATATTAAATTCAAAATGTGAATACTTGCAAAATGATGTAATGTAGAGATGAAAGAAGTAAAAGAAAGTTTAAAAAAATAATTAGGATTGTTAGGTTGGATACGAAAAAAATTAGAAGGTTTAGAGGAGCCCCAAAGCTCAACTCCTTATATCCTTTATAAGGTTTACTTTATGTAAATGGGACTTTTGTAATAATTGAACTTATTATTAGTAAATGTCGCAGTAGTGAAAAAAGGCTAGCAGTTTCAGTCTTATAAGTGGATTTAAAGTAAGACGTTTTTCCCGATGGAACGAAAGATCAGTGGAATATTATTTCAGGAAACATTAGGACAGGAAGTCGTATGTTTTTAACAGTAAAAGTTATGTGATAAAATATACAAATTAATTTAGAAACAAAAAATATTAATTTACTTTAAAATATGTCATTTAGTTATTGAAAAAAAAAAAAAAATATTTGGCCTATTTATTTTGTAGCTCTACTGATGTTCAACATTGTTACGGCCGAAGCGTTAGCATATAAATAAACATTTGCTAATGCAATATTTCTGATTATCTACATAGTCATATTTGCCTACAGTCAAAATCCCCACCTCTCTTAATTTATATTTTAAACTAATGCTTATTAAAAGAAACGTACATAATAGGGTCCCTCAGCTTTAGTTTCTTTTAGATCGAAGGAATATCTATGTAATGTAATGAAATTCCCTGTTGAACACATCCCCTATCTAGGACTCCAACTGGATAAACGATTAACTTGGAATCCACATACAAGAGTAAAACGACAGGAAACTGTTTTTCGTTTTTGACTTAAACATTCACTAGACAAACTTTCAAACCTTCCGATTTACTATAAAAGACTCATTTACATGACACTTATCAGACCTATTTGGACATATGGAGTTGAGCTTTTAGAATTAACTAAGCCTTCTAATTCTTCCCATATCCAATCCTTACAATCCAAAATCTTTCGAAAAATCCTTTTATCCTTATACGAGTTTATACTTTATCAGTTTATAAATGAAACCGGTGTGCCTGGCGGTATCAAATGCTTTTTCTAGATCAAGCAAAAGCATCCCTGTAATTGAATATACAATTACAAATAAAAGAGGACAGACGAAATAAATCATAATTAATGAAACAACGGCAGCACTTTTGACGTGGCCTATTAGTTTAGTTCAGGACTGGATATATTTTTAAAAGGTAAAGAAAACTGTAGTGATTGAAACAAAACACATAATTGTGTTCATTTATATCCTGAATACTATTTATTGTATTTCATAATGCACGAAAGCATATATTATATAATTAACAGTCAGGTGTGGCTAACTGCCAGCGCGAGGGACCCGTACAGCCAACTTCGTTTTATTATTTTATTTTTTTCTGTGGCTTTGGGATTTTCCGTTTAAAACTATGTTTTTCTGCATTCAAAATATGCTGCAATAACAATAAAAATTAGAAAGGTTCTGAATATGCTTTTCAGAATAATAGCTAAATTAATTAATTATTAAAATTATCTTAAAGTGAAACTAATTGTAAGTTCCAGAGAAGGTTAAATCTAAGCCAATGCCTCGGAGCGTAGGATGCTTTGTCTTCGCGTGGAATTCAGAATTCAAAGTAGAAATGTTTATTTAGAGGTTCGTCCAATTTAGGTTTATCCTCTTTGGAGATATTGAAATCAGCAAACCCGGCTTGTCTTCTGGCATCAGCTAATTATGACCGAGACCCTTGTATTGAAACGAGAAACTAGTATAAACCACGAAGTTGCAACTCATCCCCAAATACAATTTATCCGACCATAAATTCTGGTATTTTACAAAATATTAAACTTGTAAATAACGTATTATAATTTCTGTGTTTAATATTATATAATTTTTAAAAATTTAATATTTTTATTGGTATTTTTATTTTTTGATTGTACCTCTTAAACATCACATTTCTATTAAGTTATTCAAATGTTCATGGAAACGGGCACCCCTAAAAAATATACTGATATAACACTTTATAGGACAAAACTACTCATTTTCAATTTTTTTATTTATTTCTTTTCTGTTATATCCATTTGTGGAAATTACAACTATACAAAATATGTACATCACGTAAATGTACTCATCAGTAGCACTTCAATAAAAATTCTACCCTAGAAGGTCTCTAGGCCATCAGACGCCTCAGAGGATTATTAGAAATGGAGTGGGAAACAAGTTGTGAAACTAGTGGATTTGAGTGGTTATGAGGCTTACTATGAAAGGATACGTATCTGGTTCGGGCAAAATCAGCAACATATGAAACATTAAGATCATTATGGATCAGTTTATTAGTGACAAAATAAGGAGCACTGAGGATTTTGATTGTAAGGATTGGATACGAGATGATTTGGATGGTGTAGTAGAGCACCAAAGCTCAACGTCTCTTATAGTTCTAATTACAGTCATGCAAATGAGTTTTAAAATTAATTGGGAGCTTTGATCGTTTGTCTAGTAAATGTTAAAGTTGTCGACGAGCAGTTTCTTGTCGTTTTAGTCTTGTATGTGGTTCGTCCAAATGGAGTTCTAAGTAGCGGATCTGTTCAACAGAGATTAGTGGAATATCATTACAAGATTCTGTAGGACAGGAAGTCATAAGTTTAAAGGTTATTTGTTGAGATTTTTTTGGATTTATTTTGATACTCGACACCATTCTTAAAGGTTTAGGAAATGTGATTGGAGTTTTCGGGAGGGAATGGAGGGATCATAGTTTACTTACTGCTAACACACACGTGGCATCAGCGTAAGAGGTAAGGACAGTGGTATTTTCAAATTTTAAAACTAGTTGTTATAAAACAGTTTCAGGAACTTATTTTGAGCATGCTTTATGAGGTAGGACCTATTTGTTCCATTGTGCGCTGAGTGACAATAATTTATAATCAATCTCAAGACAGAGTGTGAAATATAACAGTCCTACTTATAAGGTATTATTGTTAGCGGTAATTGCGTAAAAAAAAAATTGAATCATTAATAATAAAAAAGGTGTTACTGATTAATGAAAATGTTTAAAGTCTCAACAGAGATAAATTGAAGGGAAAATGATAAAGATGTAAAGAAACTTTATTTACAATTTTAACAGGAATTTTCATAATTGCATGTGACTCTAAAAATGTTTTTAATTTTTGCTCAGCGCAAAGACAAATTTAAAACTTTAAACAATACTTACACAGTATCAAGAAAAAAAGGAAAAGGTTGCACAGGTTAAAACGAAAACCTCGTCGTTGTCTGCTTTAGGCCAAAGGCGAGAGCGGACTACGGGGCATATGGATCTTATACTAAAATCGGCTACTGCACTCTACTCTTTGGTAGATATAATAAAGTTCTATTTTTCCCTGTGTCTAGGAGTTCTATAAAAAAAAAAAAAAGATATTGCGTGGGATTTTCGAACGCAGCTAGCTATACAAGAAGGACAAATAACCCCCTCCGTCCTTATAAGGGTTAAATCTCAACAATCTATTTTATCTCTTAAAATAATGTTACATAAAGATTTTCTTTGTTATTTTTAAATTTAACAATCGTCTTTATCATAGTGTTCAAATATTCTTGACTAATGGTTGCTCTAAACTATCAAAATATTCAATTAACCCGACTGCTTGATTGATAATGTTAGATTGTCAAACAAATGGAAACCCGTTAATGTTTACAGCTTCCATCACTCGTGTACCAATACGGACGTGAAAGGTCGTGGGGAGTACTATTGTAATCCGTTTTTTTTTTTAATGATTTGTGTGATAATCCCTAGATAATTCATAATTTGTTTTATGAAAAATTCAATTTTATTGCTAATTTTTTTTAAAAACAAAATAATCATTCCCCCACTTTGAGATTAATCCTTGAAAGTCAGACGAAGACTTCAGCCGATTTTCGATTACTCTGATCAGAAATATGAATTTTCAAAAGTGCCTGATGTACAAATGTTCTCTGAGTGATGAAGGGTAATTCAAAATATTCATTCAATAGCAATTCAGGCTATACTTACCTAAATCATTTTTACATACAAAATGTCTATTCTTTGCACTTCTTGCTTTTGCTTTTCTATAATCTTATATTTAACTTGCATAACTTATAGCGAATTCGCCCGCTCTCATAACTAAATATTTTAGATAATTTTAACTCATAATTGAAGTTTTATTTGTTTTTTCGATAAAAATCTTGTATTGATTTATACATTAAACCTCGTTTCTACCACTCAGCATTACACATTTAGTTTTTTATTATTGAAAATGTTACTACTGAAAAAAAACTTCCTAGAACTATAAAAATAATTTAGATAAACTTTCGTACAGACGGGTTCAGTAATTTTACTATTGTGAACTCTATTGCGGAATAGTGCTAAACACATATCGGTTGATTTTCAAACCTCACTTGTAATCACGTTTCTTTTTTAGATTTAATTAACCTTAACACTCCAGTACTCGCATATGGAAAAAAGTTACCCCAATCGTAATGTTCCTAGAATTTTTCTGAATAGGCTTAATCTAATAAAGCTGTTTTTTGCAGTACCTTCCTTCTAAGAACTGTGGGCCATGTATAAGTGTAAACAAGCTACCCAAATTCAGTATTCACGTTGCCAGAGCCAGATAAAGTTCTCTGGGGTAAATCATTACCCCGTGCGAGTAAAAGTGCATTAGTCTTAGACAATATTGTGTTATATTTATTATTATTATTATTATTTGTGTTATATTTTTTGTGACGATGTCAGAACGAAGTACTAATCCAGAATTCAGATAATAAATTACACAAATTTCTATATTGAAAAAATAAAATGTCATTATACAAGGGAACGGGATGCACTAGAAAAACTGAATTAGAAATTTGGGCTCTGATTGGGCTACTATTTTTAGCTGGTGTGAAAAAGTCTGGAAGACAACGTGTTCGTAATTTATGGGATAGAAGTGGTACTGGAATCAAAGTATTCTATATGACCATGTCATATAACAGATTGTTTTTCCTAATGAGGTGCTTGCGTTTGGCCAATCATCGCGACAGGCTTCAAAAATCTGAAATAGATAAGCTTGCACCAATAAGAGAAATTTTTGAAATCTTTATTCAAAACAGCCAAAATTCATTTACTCTAAGTGAATTTTTGACAGTAGATGAGCAGTTAGTTGCATTAAGAGGAATGTGTTCCTTTCGACAGTTCATCCCCAGCAAACCGGCGAAATACGGCATTAAAATTTTTTTCTTGTTGACACAAAAAATATGTACACCTTCAATGCTAAAGTTCATGTCGGTTTACAAGCAACGAAACACGCCAGATGAAGTTGTCAAACAATTAGTAAATCCGGTAAGTGGAATTAACAGAAATATTACTTTTGATAATTGGTTTAGCAGTTTACAGTTGGCCATTGATTTACAAAAATATTTCAAGCTTACATGCATTGGCACTCTCCGTAAAAACAAACAAGAGGTCTCAGCAAGTTTTGTAAATGCAAAGGGAAGAGATGTTACGAAGCGACCGGAAGTCATGATTTGTCTGTGCAACATGTAGGATTTACGTCTGCAGAGATCACTATATAGTTGTGTGTAAAGATTGTATGGAATATGAGTGTTATAGTGAGTGAGAAGAAGATTGAAATTTTAACTGTGGAAAAAAGTAGAGCTATAATGAAATATTAAAAAATGCAATTAAGAGTTTTGTTTTTAAATGTTTGCTTTGCTATTATGTTTTTAGGGATGTTAAACAATATAAAACAATTAATTAGAATCATTATAACCTTTATCAGTTTCAATTATTTTGTTTAAAAGAAAATAATTGTAGTTTTAGAATAAAAATAAAATTTTTCATACAATGTTAAATAAATATAGTTAATTTATATTTGTGGATTATTTTACCCCTACATTATAAAAATAATGTTGTTGTTCATTGGGGTTTTAGAGCGTAAAGCAATAAAAGTAATGTATTTAGATTGTTATGGTTAGTAGAGCATTTTTTTTTACAACTAAAACACGATACTTATTAACGGTAATGAATATAGGGCAACTATTGACCCCATGCGTGCTAATGGGTTAATCAAAACCTCTGAATCGGAAATATTTTTTCTTAACAAATGCTTTTGAACTCAATAATAAAAATTTTGGAGCGAGAATCATGATGATGTCAATTTTTTAAAGCGAGATTTAAAATAAATTAGTTACATTTTATTTTTATTTTTTTGTCGGCTCTATGGGCTCTAGCATTATTTGGAACAGCAAAATATGTGTTTCATATTTTTAAAACATATACCTCCAAAATATTCCCAACAAGATCCGAGAGATACTTGAGTGTGTCCTTCCCTTGTAAGTGCTAGTTATACTATCCGAGATTTAGGAAGGCCACTGGCTGTGAGTAGCGGGGGTAAGACGTGGCCGGCCTAAGCCAATGACTGGGCTGCGGCGTTGCCAGCTCTCCAATTCAGTACTTCATTCATTATCGAGCCTTGCTATAGACCAGTTCTCTGCGATCTCATTTTACCATTTTGGTTTTATTATTAGTTTAGATAAGTTATTATTAGTTTGAATTTCGATTAGGTTTATAAGTTGTGTAGGTAGTTAAGTTTTAATTTAGTGCATATATTAGAGTTTGTGAAAATAACCTGACGCCTAATTGAGATGGCAGTGTCATAGGTCGGCTACGGTAACGTAGATCCGGCAACGTCGCTCCCCTCCTCACCAAAACTCAGTAGCCATCCGTAATCTCGGCAAGTATTGTTGTCCATCGTTATACTGCCGCACTTTGATTCGTTGGAATAGGGTTCGTTGATGCTTTTTTTTTTTTTTTTTTTTTATAAAATAGATCTAATTGCTTTTCACGTTAGGCATAAGAAAATATATATTATTTAAATGTTGTTACAATTTTTCAACTCTTCTATAACCATTCGTACATCAAATTATATTAAACAACTTAAAGAATACAAGTAAAACAACTTAATTAAAAGGGGTATCGGGAAGGAAAAATTATACCTAGTAATAAACCACAACAATTAATTAACACATGCTGAATAATTAGTGTTAATTCGAGGAGAGCTGCGGGTGAATGAGCAAGTGCGATAAACGGTGTTCTGATAGGAACCATCCATAAATGATGCGTATGTCGAATACTGACACCAGGATCAATATGTAAAGCCTTTGAAGTCAGGACATGTCCCAGATAACATTATCACTTTCCCATCCTTTCCAATCTTGAAAATGAAAGGCCGAAAAACGGGTGTAACTGGAAATCTGATTATACCAGGGAACTTCACTGTCTCTGATAAGGGAACCAGGGTTAATCGGCTAGCAAGTCAACGGAGATAAGAACGAGAAATATTAATCCTTAAATCATGAAGGCTTAACAAGGCCGGCGAAGATGAATGGAGGTTTCTCAAACAAAAAAGTTGAAAAAAAATAGTAATCATCAGGTAATCAAAGAAATAATAAATAGTTTCAAACTACACCTATTATACAACTTTGGTTAAAATTTTTTATTCGTTTTTACAAAAATTGTTACGATAGTAGTGATTATGAAAATATACATAGTATAATGAATAAACAAATTCAAAACCTTGCACATATTTAAAAATATATAAATGTAATTATTTTTTTATAAATATTTTGTGAAGGTTGAATATATTTTACGAATTAAAATTTATAAAAATAACGGCCACATGAATATAAGTTTTTTTTAAATGTTTAAATCTAGGCAAACTTTGTGCTAGCTGTCTATCTATGTGCCAACCCTGAAATGCATAAGTTAGCGAGATCTAGTGGCCGTACTACGGAAATTGTGTCATTAAAAAAAAAATATTTTTCCTATCAGTGAACCATAAAAAATCAGTTAAAAAATTCAGTGTTTTCGTCAAATTTTGATTTTTTGGAAAAACGGTCTAGTGCGACGTCTTTCTGAACTTTGTTCATAGAAGTATATGTCTTTATTATTTTACTATCTAAGATGAAGTGATGCAATCGGTAGATCAGAATTTTGGTGGTGGTCCACACGATATGTTCCATAACAAATAAATGAAAAGAAGAGGAAACAAATAAAGAACATACTACAATAAAGAAATACAATAAATAAAGTGAACAAATAAGTAAGAATCTCAAACTTTACAATATACTTACTATTTTTATTTTCATTTTATTGAGAAATTATTATAATCTACAACAATAGGGCAATAAGTAATATTGATTGATGGTGTTTACCCAATATGTAACAATATCTCTTTTTCATCTTTCTCAATCCATCGCTTCCGTGACAGAGGTCCCTAGCTGTCGAAGATCATGCCCTACGCTTCCATCGGCTCTTTGGCCTACCGCGTGGACGCTGGCCATCTGGAACATTTTTATACACCCTAGTGACTACTCTATTATTACTCATCCTCATGACATAGCCAAGCCATTTTAGCCTCTGTATCCTGCAATGTATAAAACTAATATATATATATATATATATAATTAACTGTTTTACAATAATCGGGTTTTTGGTCCTTTATATTTAACAATATTTTGTTCATACAATATTATTATTTATCCATATATATATTTTTTTTCTTCCTTCTCCTCTCTCCTCTCTTTTTGACGTTTCGACCCCTTATTTAATGGGGTCCTCTTCAGAACTGGAAAAACAATACCATTCGTAAACATCTTTCCCAACATTGGCACACCTCCAGTCATTAATAATACAAAATTTGACAAATACACACCAAAACCGGGTACCCCGAAACTCCAGGCCAGTAAGCCCACCGACTCCTGCAGCAAGTGCTTGCCAGCTCAGACACCAGGGTACTGAGTTGCTCGGCGGACTACCCGGCCAAAGAGTCCGAGGTCCAATTACATATTTTTTCCTTTTTTTTAACTAAAAAAGTTTTATAATAATGAATAATTTATAATATATTTACATTATTGTACGGTTTGTCATCTCAAAACAAATGCTAAATTGTCAAAATATGGCGATTTTTTTATTATTATCCTTTTTTTTTTTCCAAATTCCCCTTAAAATTTAAGGGTCTAATTTCATTTAAATTAAAGTTTAAATAAAAATTTGAAAACGATTTAACCTCAATGGAAAGCGATTAAAAATATATGAAAAAGAGTGATTTTTAAGGAGTAATCTAACGATCAAATTACATTAATAAATAATTGAAAAAAGTCCAAACTGTACATACAGTGTTTAGAAAAAAATTGAAATATTTTAAATTTAAATGCAGTAAAAACAACAACAAAAAAAAATATATATATATATATATATATATATATATATATATATATATATATATATATATATATTATTTATCTCATAATAAAGATATCACAAAATATATGTCATATATCATATATCATATATAATATTATATTTAATATTTTACACAAACCTAAAATGATAATTAAAAGTATATTTTTTCTTTGCTTTTTGTTTTTTTTTTTTACAAAATCTACTATTACCTTTTAATTCAATATAAATTAAGGTTATTAAGTGAAAAACAAAGGTAAAATGCACTGCTTTTTTTCATCCTCGGAACAACCAACTATTTTCCGATCTCCCACAATTCAAAATTAACTACACCATTAAACTTAACATTTTCTGTAAAATAATAATTATTTCTTAGCTTTGATCAAGGCCCAAGATCCTAGAGATCTTTGACTTTTTTTTATCATTTCCTAAAATCCGAATGAAGCTTCTACGTCAAAAAAATATATATAATAATAAATAAATAAATAAATAAACCTTGATGATTTTTATATTCAATAAACTACATAATATGTAAAATGTTTAAATTCAATAATTTATTTTAATAACAAATTTAAACAGATATTATTGGTAATATTTTCTTATTCGTTAAAAATAAGAACTGCATTTAGCCTGTTAAAGTGACTTTTAAATATAAACTTGTAGTATTAATTTTAAAATATAATACCAACTTTTTATTTCAATTTAAATGAAATTATAATAATTGATGTATAAGCATAAAAACTAAGGGTGAATGGATTTCTATGGAGTTTATATTTACTTCTCAGTATTCCTAGCTATTAAATTTATATATTTTAAAATTTAAAAAAAGTCACTGTTTTGATCAGTTACAAAATTTTGATTGCTGCTTAAGTTTCTATTTTATTCATATATTCATCATGTATTAGCTATGACCTACTTGTCGAATTTTCCACGTCTGTTTAAGCATTGACACGTAAACTGAAGTTTGTTGAAAGCCGCTTCGATACGGGGGAGTTCGGTGCGAGGTTTCCTAATTTGACTAATATCCTTCAGCAAGACAAAGTTCACCTTTTCAAACTAGTTTAGAGGAAAAACTAATAAACGACAAGCAACTATTCAAATTTAAAAGTATCGGTAATTTGGGTTATGGCTTACGGCTCTTTTAGAAAGTCAGTCTATTTCTCATTGAATAAAATCAGGATGAAATATTTCAATCTCTGGGTAGTCATAAATGCAAAGCTTACCTAAATAATTGTTATTGAAAGCCAACAAATTCTATATAACAAAAATAAATTCCATTAATAAAGCTATAGGTCATAATCAAGAAGAAAGCAAAAATAACTATACGCACGAAGATAATTTACTGGCAGGCGAAAATGTTAGAATGTTTCAAGTCGAGTTGTTTACATACAATTTTATTTATTTTTCCTAATTATCTCTCGTCATAACAGTGCAGAAATAATGAATTTAATAATCAATCCTTATTGATTTTATGGGGTAGGTACATTTAAGACATTTTTATAGCCACTTCAAAAAATGGACTTGTAAAAGCCCATATCTTGTAAATTTGTAAGCTCAAGTATAATATTTTATAGTTTTAGTTTTAGTTTTTTCGCAAGGTATCTATGCTTCTACCGTTTCTTTTAGAGGAAAAAAAACAGTGAACAAATGTAAACATGAAATTCATCATTCATTATTCTTATGAAATGATAAAAAAAAGAAATGAAATACACATTATTCTACATTGTTGTACGAGAAAAGGAAAGTAATATTATGCTTTCAGTCCAGACAACTAAAATGTTAAAAAAAAAAAATAAATAAAATAGTGCTGTAGAAGGATCCTGACGGATGGAATTTTATCGCAGTATTGGTTTTCGAAGTTTATTCAAAACTTTTCCGGAACAGTTTAATAATTTTGAAGTGACGACGCGAAATGGTCCGCAAGACAAGTAAACAAGTTATTGACAAGTTACAAACACAAAGTCGATATTTTGGTTGGATAACAGTAGAAAAGAAACAAAGGTCAAATACACACTGGAAGTTGTAAACGTTAAAACTCTACCTATTCCTTACTGAATTAGATCTTAATAGTAGTTAAATATTATTTATAATTATTTACACTTATTATCAATGACTTTACATATAAATTTACTGGCTCAATTCAATAAGATTTTTATTTTATTTCATAGGAATAATGGATCATATATTTTATACTATTATACTGTTTTCCATTTAACAACAAATGCTGGATTGTCAGAAAATAGCGTTTTATGATTAATATGTTTTTTTGAGTTTCTCAAAAAATATTTAGGGCCCTATTTCTATTTAGAAAAAGATTAAATAAAATTGAAAAAAAATCAAGATCAAAGGAAAAAAAATTAAAATATATGAAAAAGGATAAAATATAATTGGAACATGATTAAACATAAATACGAAAGTTAAAATATAAATTGAAAATAATAAATAAATGTAGAAATGGATTAAAAATAACTGGAAAAATAAATAAACTTTTCTAGGAAATGTTTAGGTAAACTTTGAAAAAGTATATAATTTTTATTGAAGTGGTAACGAAGAATAGTTGTTTTTAAAGCAATTGAAATGTTTCTATGAGTATTTTTTTAATATTTTCTATTTATAGGAGTATTTTTTCCTCAGGCTGAGTGGATTATCTTAATGTTTGTTAGATTTTTTTTTTATTATTTAATTTTATTTTTGATGATTGTGATAATATCAGTTCTATATGATAATTATAAGTTTCTCTTTTATTATTTACAAGTCTAAAACGACAAGAAACTCTCCGATACACACTACTTCAACATTTGTACATCAATTCCAATTTAAAAGATTTGGATGTAAGCTTTGGGGCTCCATAAAAAAAAAAAAAGTTCAAAATCCTTCGAAAAAAAAGTCACAATAAAAGGCGTTGAATTCATAGTTTTCATACTGTTTCCCTTCCATTCCATATATTTCGAGGCGTAAATTTGTATTATCAGAAAATATATATAGCTCTTCACTGATATACTAGTCCAATAAAAGATTTTAAATAATGGTATCGGAAAAGGAAACCTGTAGAAGGAAACCTGTCGGACAAGTGGGCCTATTACCAACTCCTGACAGATACCAAGAACTTCCTACCCAGTTCTTACCAAGATAGCAGTTTCAAATTTGTTTCGCGAGACTTCTACGAATAAATATCTGTCCGAGGTGGAAATCAAATCCACGGACATCTGCAACGAACTCTTTGGCACCTTCAACTCGATCGGCCGTCAACGCACCTAATTTAATAATAACGTATATAAATTAATGCTTTCGATAAAAGTGAACCTTCGTTATATAAGTTCTGTTACTTTCGTTTGATCTAAGCAAAACTTCCACAAAAGGAGTGTGGGTTATTACAAAACTTGAAAGCTTTGATAATGAGATGCGTTCAACCGACTCTTGTGGCGCTATTTATAAGATTATAAACTGCTGAGCCTTCCAAACAATCGCCAACAACTAGGCATTCGATAAGCCGATAACAAAAAGTTACAGCTTCAATTAAAGGGACTTTGTGGGTCTTCGGTTATATCTGCTTGATGGAGCGCTTAATCTTAGAGGTAATTTGGGACGTGATGCTTAATTTAATTAAAGTCGAAGATGAGAGGTAACAATACTAACTAAGAGAGAATCGGGACTCCTGAGTCAAACAAGTGTTCCCTCAGTTTGATTATGTAAATGGGGTCAGTTAATATTTAGAAACAAATTGAAATTATATAATTATTCTTCCCTAAGTACATATCAAGCATTAAAATTGTTTGTAAAGCGCTTACTAGTTGTTTTTTATTTAAATATTATTTTTAACCCATAGCCTTTAAGAAGCCAAACTTTAGTATGCGTTTTAAAGATGCCACACAGTGGTCACTTTTACTGATTTGGGCCATCGAAATTATTCTAAAAGGAAAAAAAAAACAATAACTATTGATATTAACTACTGTATACATATATGTACAATAAGTAAATTTGAGGAAATTATTACGATGAATTGTCAATAATATAAGGTTTCTCGGCTAGCACCTTTTCAGTCGCCTCGGTGGACTATCGGGAATAGAATGACAAGCAAGTTGAGAGACTAGTGCATTAAAATGGTTATGGAGTTTACTATGAAAGGATAGGTATCTGGTTTGGGCTAAATCAGTAATGTATGGAACATTAAGGTCTTTATGGATAAGGTTATTAGAGACAAAATAAAGAGCAATAACGATTTTCGAAGGATTTCGGATGGCAAGGATACGAGATGAATTAGATGGTTTGTTGGAACGCCAAAGCTCAACTCCATATGTCCAAATAGGTCTGATAAATGTCATGTAGATGAGCGTTTTGTAATTAATCGGTAGGTTTGAAAGTCCGTCTTGTAAATGTTAGAGGAGTCAAAAACGACGAGCAGTTTCCTGTCGTTTTAGTCTTTTATGTGGATTCCAAGTTAAACGTTTGTCTAGTTAGCGGAGAGTCCTAGATAGCGAATCTGTTCAATAAGTATCAATGGAATCGTATTATAGGATACTGTAGAGCAGGAAGTAGTAGGTTTACGACGAAGGAAAAGCAATAATATATCACTAATAGTGCTATATATAGTAAAAGATGGAATTAAGATATCCCTAGGATAATGCGTAAAGTATTTCATTTTAAATAAATTTAAAGATTAAGTGGAATAAAATATAACCTCCAAAAAGAATTTTCTAAAAACATTTAGTTTAACCTAAAACCGGGCGCGGTGGTTGATTTTGAATAGCAACCGAATATTTCACTCAATCGGAATAACGGAACTTGCTTCCAATAACTGATACATTTCCCCACACTTTTCCTTGACTATTTAGTACCGTTTCAAACTTATTCTAGAGAGCACCTGTAACGTTTGTTGTAATTGAATGTCTGAAACAAGGTTTGGTACACAATGTAAACTATGACCACGTATTTGTTTTCTGTTTTATACTTATTATATCGCTTATTTTTAAACCGAAGACATACCTGATTATTTTCTAAGAGCTTAAAGAGCAATTTGACGAGAAAAAAGAAGCTGAAACAATTGTCTAAAAGGAAAGTGTCACGAAAGTGTTTCCTAGGAAAATACCTAGCGCAGTGATGTTCCAAAGATTTCTGGTAAAAAATAATTCAGAGAACTGGAAGGTCTAATTTTGTTCCCCTGACCTCCGCCTTGGAAGGGTTAACGATTTCACTGCAGCTAGAAAGTGGTCTAATCGTTCTTCGAGATCTTAAAGCAGTCTCATCAGATGGTACTCTCTCAGTAGTATCTTTTATATTTACTACCAATGTGATATTTTTAATATTTTTTAATTTAAACATTGTACAATATAACTCTGTCATTCCAGTGAATAAGTGGTTGTAAAACTTTTGGTCAAAATTCGACATAACCACTTATTCATTCGAATGACAGAGCTACAGTCTAAAAAATCACTTTTACTCTCTATTCAGTGTAAAACTGTATCAGTTTTCTGTTTTCTAATTGGTTTACATCGTTTAACGTGAAATTTCTCCCTCCGTACCAGGTTTAAACTTAAAATGAGCACAAAACCTTAAGTTGCAAATATTTTCAGTTGAATGATAAACGGTACTATTTTCATTGAGTGATTGAATAAGGTAATTAAAGTAACTCGACCAATCTACAACAATCCTGATTTTTCTGAGTTAACAATTTTACACATTTTTTTAAAAGTAAATATTCATTAATCATGGTATCATTATTTGAAAAAAAAAATCATTAATATTGGTACCAAATAAAGCATACTTACTTTTTTCTTCAGGTTTCATTGAGAAAAATCAAAATAAAATCATCCAATACTTAGATTTCGCCTATGGGGTTAAAGACAAGATATTGATTAAGCTGTGTCATTCAGAATTGTGTTTAATATTTACATGCCACTTCCCTCAATACGCAAATTTTATAGAATTATTGCCTTATTCTTGCCATATACATTTTTTTTCTTATATCAATTAATTGAAATTGAACTGTACAAATATATACATCATGTAAATGTGTTGATACCTATTACAATAACATGTCAATACTTATGGAGCTTACTATGAAATGAGAAGTATCTGATTTCGGTTAAATCTACAACAAATTAAACATTAAGGTCTTCATGGATAAGTTTATTGGTGATAAAGTTTAGGATTTTTTGAAGAATTTTGGATTGTAAGGGTTAGATACGAGATGAATTGGATGGTTTGAAGCTTAACTCCGTACGTCCAAATAGGTCTAATCACAGTCATGTAAATAAGTCATTTTACTCAAGTTTTCATTGAGTGATTGAATAAGGTAATTAAAGTAACTCGACCAATCCACAACAATCCTGATTTTTCTGAGTTAATAATTTTACACATTTTTTAAAAAGTAAATATTCATTAATCATGGTATCGTTATTTGAAAAAAAAATCATTAATATTGGTACCAAATAAAGCATACTTACTTTTTTCTTCAGGTTTCAGTGAGAAAAATTAAAATAAAATCATCAAATACTTAGATTTCGCCTATGGGGCTAAAGACAAGATATTGATTAAGCTGTGTCATTCAGAATTGTGTTTAATATTCACATGCCACCACAAATTAAACATTAAGGTCTTCATGGATAAGTTTATTGGTGATAAAGTTTAGGATTTTTTGAAGAATTTTGAATTGTAAGGGTTAGATACGAGATGAATTGGATGGTTTGAAGCTTAACTCCGTACGTCCAAATATGTCTAATCACAGTCATGTAAATAAGTCTCTTGTAGTTAATTGGGATCTTTAAACGTTTGTTTAGTAAATGTTGAAGTAGTCTGTAACGACAAGCAGTATCTTGTCGTTCACACACTTAAATATGTGATCGTTTTCATATTAAAATGATTAATATGAAGAAATAAAATTAAAATTTCTTTGACCGATTTTCGACTTCCAATCGCCTAGATTGGCGAAAGTGGCTACTTTGCGCAGTCGCGACTGATCAACAAGTTTAATAGTTACCAAAGCACTAATTACAAAAATGTTACTCTTAGGCGCATAAACTCATATAAGAGCTTCAGTTTGTATTAAAAGACGCCACAGCGACTTGCAAGTTCATTGTTTTTAGGTATCAAACACTCATATAAGAAGGAACATTAATCATGGGCAAAACGCCTCTAAGAGTTATTTCCTATAAGTGTCACGCCTCAAAGAAGCTGTCATAGACAGAACCGTCTCCTTCATTGACTGCATAAAATGGTGTCATTATTATTTAGTAATTTTAAAGTTTTATTTAAAAAAAAAATTAATATAATAATAATTTTTGTATGTAACCTTAATTTATATATTCTTTTTTATGATTTATTCATTTATTGCAATAGATTCGGGCATTTGTCTAATTAAATATATGTATGTAATTTAGAACTGAATTAAACATTATCAAATGCTGCAATCGAGACTTAAAATTCCACACAATATTTAGGTTTAAAATATTAATTAATTTTTAGGGGTTAACTTTCCCTTATACATTAACCAGGCTATATAAATTTTTTTGGGTTATTTTAAACAAATAATTGAATCAAATAAAGCAGTATTTAGAAACAATTACCATGCAATTTTAAATTTACGAGATTTTGAATTAATAGGGCTTATTCCACCTCTTGCATTCATTGCATCTTGCATTCGATCGGGCATAGGTCTAATGTAATTCTGATTTTTTAGGCATATGCTCCATCTAATGCAATTATATCAATATAAGATATCGTATATTTAATTACAGCTTGCTTTTGTTTTAATTAATGTTTTAATAGTCATAATACGTTTCATATGCCCTGTATGAAGAATATGGGTACGTAAACACTTAAAGAAAGATAGAACTTTTATCTTAGAAAATAATTACAAAAAACAAGTTTTTCGCTTATCAGTATATATCTTAATCTTATCATATCAAAGTAACTATATATATATATATATATATATATATATATATATATATATATATATATATATATATATATATATAATATATCATTAACAATAATCGGGTTATAGGTCCTTTATATTTATATATATATAATACATTTCCTTTTTTCCTTCTCCTCTCTCCTCTCTTTATTGACGTTTTGACCCCTTATTTAATGGGATCCTCTTCAGAACTGGAAAAACAATACCATTCTTAAATATCTTTCCCGACATTGGCACCCATCCAGTCATTAATAATACAAAATTTGACAAATACACCCCGAAACTCCAGGCCAGTAAGCTCTCCGACTCCTGCAGCAAGTGCTTGCCAGCTCAGACATCAGGGTACTAAGTTGCTCGGCGGACTACCCGGCCAAAGAGTCCGAGGTCCAATTACATAATTTCTTTTTTGTAACTAAAATATAAAATCTATAACTAAAGAAAAACAATATATAAACATTCACACACACACACACACACACACACACACACACACACACACACACACACATACGATAATACACACAAATATATAGGGGATATTTCCCTTCGTTAAAATCCGATAAAACAATTATGCTAAAACAATACACAATCAAATATTTAAAACTTTATCACATAAATACAATGATAATTTAAATTAAATTAAAAGACAAAACCGGCAAAGAGAAACTGTCAAACGTAGTCTATAAAATAAATTGTAAGAATTGTGAGGGAAAATACGTGGGTCAGACCTCCCAATACCTCCACAGACGGATGTATAGCCACAAATATAGCATAGAAAGTGGCAAAGAGGACACAGCTCTAGCGATACACGCAATCAAAAACAATCATGTGTTTGATTTTGAGAGGGTGAGGATACTAGATGTGGAAAAGAATCAACAAAAAAGGCTTATCCTCGAAATGATGCACATAAAAAAAAGATATTAACACCATCAACACGAGAAATGATTGTTCCAAATTAAATCAGGCTTACCACAATATTCTAAAGGCTATAAGCTAACAATTAGGATAGATGGGCTGTTCTAAAATATTCATGTTTGGTCTACATTTATCTAATTGCCAAAATTGTAAACTTTTTTAAGTGTCAAAATTAAAATTTTTTATTTATTTATTGCCAATATTATATAAACAAATTTATTTGTTATTTGCATTATCAAAATTTTTAGTTGAAAATAATTGTTTAAAATATAAAAGAGTCAAAATACTGTTGTTGTTTTTCGGTTATTGGAGTGGCGTTTTATTGTTTGTAAAATGATGATTATAAAATTGTAAAAAGTTTTTTTTTTTAGGTTATATTAATTGTTGTATAAAAAGTTGAAAATAGATTGTTAAGTTTTAAATTGTTTTAAATATTTGACTATGTATTGTTTTAGCATAATTGTTTTATTGGATTTTAACGAAGGGAAATATCCCCTATATATTTGAGTGTATTGTCGTATGTGTGTGTGTGTGTGTGTGTGTGTGAATGTTTATATATTGTTTTTCTTTAGTTATAGATTTTATATTTTAGTTACAAAAAAGAAATTATGTAATTGGACCTCGGACTCTTTGGCCGGGTAGTCCGCCGAGCAGCTCAGTAGCCTGGTGTCTGAGCTGGCAAGCACTTGCTGCAGGAGTCGGTGGGCTTACTGGCCTGGAGTTTCGGAGTACCCGGTTTTGGTGTGTATTTGTCAAATTTTGTATTATTAATGACTGGATGGGTGCCAATTTCGGGAAAGATATTTATGAATGGTATTGTTTTTCCAGTTCTGAAGAGGATCCCATTAAATAAGGGGTCGAAACGTCAATAGAGAGAGGAGAGAGGAGAAGGAAATGTATATATATATATATATATATATATATATATATATATATATATATATATAATAGATAAATAATAATATTGTTTAAACAAAATATTGTTAAATAAAGGATCTATAACCCGATTATTGTAAAATAGTTAATTATATAATTTCTGAGAGTCGACAAAATATAATTTTGATATATATATATATTCTCATAACAGTGTTAGGACTAAAATAAAGATTATCTTCTTAAAGTAAATGAAGGGTTGGGGGTAAAGAAAAAAAAAAAAATAAAGTAATTTAACTTTTATCGAAACAGAAAAAAACGCAATTTAAAGTTCCCAACATTATAAAACCATTGCTGTTGATTAAAGAAAAATTAGTCTAGGATGGAATTAAAGTTTTGTACATGAAAGATACTTGACACCCCTAATTCTCTGGTTCTTTCCCTGTGCAGGAAAACAATGTGATATATTTTTGACAAGATTGGTTTTTCAACTATAGAATGCTGTTTTTCATTCTGAATCGATTCATACCCATGACTCATTATCATAAAAAAATTGACTCACCAGATTTCTTCCCTTGACACTTGAAATATATTTCAGTTGTGACATCTATGGAGTTGAGGTTTACGTAAGATGATTTAAAAAAAAAATAAATAAATAAAAAGGTTCCATACTGTAAAACATTTTGAATATGAATTGGTTCTCATTTAGAACAAGCAAACGATGAAATACGGTCACAAAGCTATGTTCAGCTATCTCATTCAAGTAGGTACTAAACATTTATTGAAAGGTCAGTCTATTTCCAGTCTACCCCCACATAATGTCATATAAACCTATATCAGTAGTGCTTTTTTCTCTATCTAACAACATCTTCATATAATTTAAGATCTTAATCATTAAGATGTTTATATGTTTGTTTGTGAGAAAATAAGGAGGATTTTTCGAAGAATTTTGGATTGTAAGGATATGATACGAAAAGAATTAGGAGGTTTAACGGAGTATCAAAGCTCAACCCTCTATGTCCAAATAGGTCTAATTACAGTCATGTAAATAAATATTTTGTAATTTATTGGGAGTGAATAAAATAAAACGCTTGTCTAGTAAATGTTGGAGCAGTAGAAAACGATGAGGAGTTTCTTGTCTATTATGTCTGGTATGTAGGACGAAATATAAGATAGGAATGTTGACCCTTCCCAAAGAAATAACTAGTAACAGTGTTACCTATCAAAAATATATTATTATTTATTTATTTAGATCAACAACCCACAAGCGAGTCCTGGCTTCCTCCAACAGCAATCGCCATATGTTTCTGTCCTGGGATCCCGCCATCCGATTTTACTCCGATGGACCTGCAATCCCCTGCTATACAATCTGACCACCGTAACCAGGGTCTCCCAACTTTTCGCCGGCCAGTTATTTGTTCTATTAGAATTTAAAAATATATTACTTTCTGCTATTTTTGAGGAAGTCCTTTTAATTACTGAAAAATGTTGTAACTTTTAATAATATAGAAACAACTTTTCTTAGTGTTAAAACCCAACATATGAGAGAAACGCTGGGATCTCTTTCGATCTGGCTTGCTCCTCCCTCCTTTAGTTTGGAGACAAGCTTGGTTCGGGAATCTCTTGGATGAGTTTAAGTAGTGTATAATTGTATTTTAATTATTTTATTTTATTTCTCTTATGCGTTTTACTGTTTTTAAATTTATTCGATTTTTTCCTGTTCCTAGCTTCCTTAAGCACTTCAAACATCACAGGAATAAATTTTCACTACTAAATAAATTTTAACCCGTCCAGGTGGGATTCGAATCCGATAATCTTCAGTATTAACTACGCTGAGACTCACGCCCCAACTTACTCTGCCATCGAGCCCAACATTTATTTTATTTTATTTTAAATCCTGTTAAAGGATTTTATGTGTGCATGAATGGATTGATAACTTTCCTCTTTATTTTATTTTTTACTTGAGTAATATTTGCCCAATTAAATAATAAATTAAAAAAAAAAAAAAAGATATATTTACGGTAAATCATAGTTGGAGAGTCGATCGATTTAATAGGGGGTTTCATCTTCATCTTCAACAGTTGGTCAGATAACATCATTGGTTACATATTTAGATTCACAGAAAATTGTCTCAATGATTGTAAAATTGACAACTTTCAACTTTGTATAACTATTTACAAATATCTAAAAATACCAGTTATGGGCATTAAATACTACTTATAGTGATAGTGAAAACTGATGTTGTCATGTCATGTGACAAAAAATCTTTATATAAATGCGTTTTGATACTTTATGAAATTCTTTTTAGTAATGAATAACTAGAACTTGAATAAATAAAATCACCCAACTCACTCATTGACAATCAAAAATGTTTTCATTTTTATTTTTAAATCTTATCTTAATTTTTTGATATATCTTTTTATATATCTGGATGGTGGAAAAAGGTGTGAGACAAGGCGATCCACTCTCTCCAATTCTCTTCATTTTAGTCCTGGAGTTGGTTTTCTGGAGCCTGGACTGGGAAAGAAAAGGAGTAAGAATCGATGGAAGGTGGCTAAACAACCTATGCTTTGCAGATGACATTGTGCTCTTCGCAACAAGTAGAGAGGAAATGGTTTCTATGTTGAATGAACTAGTACCAGAATGTAAAAAAGTAGATCTAGTCCCAAACTATGATAAGACTAAATTGATGACAAATAGTGAAGAAATAAAAATAAGAATGGGCAATGAAAATATAGAATACACTAACGAGCACATCTATCTCGGGCAAATTGTATCCTTCACCGATAAAACAAATAAAGAGATCCAAAGAAGAATTTCACAGAGTTGGAAAGAATACTGGTCCCTAAGGAGTATTATGAAAACAAATGTTGACATGGTATTCAAAAAACAAACTTTTGAAATATGTATCTTTCCAGTTTTGTCCTATGGAAGCCGAACATGGTCTCTCACAAAGTTTCAAGAAAATAAAGTAAGAGTCTGGCAAAATGCAATAGAGAGAAGTATGACAAATATCAAAAGAAAGGATAGGATCAAGTGCATTGATATTCAGAAGAAAACAGGGCTCAAAGACTCTTCCATGCTTATAAAAAAATTAAAATGGAAATGGGCTGGACATGTGTTGAGATCTACTGACGACAGGTGGTCATATACTGTAACCGAGTGGACACCATATGACAATAGTAGAGACAGAGGAAGGCAATTGAAGAGATGGAGCGACTCCTTCAAAAAAGAGGCTGGCCCAACATGGTGGAGAACAGCAAAGAATAAAAATTTATAGTGGGAAAAGTGGAATCAGATTTCGAAACCCGCTTCCCAGTAGGACTGGTCACCTTGAGAAGTGTAAGACCATTACTCTTAAAAAGAGGAAGGCTAGTGCAAGGAAGATAAATGTGTATGTATTTATTGTTTAATTGTATATATTAATTAGTTGCACAATAAAAGCTATTTTCATTTCATTTTATATCTAGATAAAGAATTATTACAGAAAATTTCCTGAAAGGTTCTCTATATTTTTTTTTCGAATCGGCCAGCAGAGGACCACGTGCCAATTTCAATTCTTTCTCCCTTGTTCTTTTCTTTTCTTCCAGTATGCTTTCATCTGTTCGCCATTTTTCCTATTTCTGTCCTCAGACCATTTTGCCCCGGGCTTCAGACCGGTAATAGCGGAGTTGGTTCTCTGTATTATATATGGAATTTATTTTTTTAATCTGTTTAGTTTTAATGGTTTCAATGCGACCTTCTACTGACCTTTTACTGAAGGGCTATTGAGTAGCTAGTAGTTCCTTACATCTTAATGCCACGTTATTGTAGTCATTTTCCTTAAATTTACTTGTACATAATGTATACAGTTGCAAATATCACTAAATAGTTTTTTTATTTTTTTCATATTTACTAGCTATGTTTTGTCATAACCGTTCTCTTTTACTTTAATTATTTTTCTACTTAAAAATTTCCTACAGTATTACTTTTTTTTCATTATTTTAAATCTAATTCCTCTTCACCCAGTTTTTGCCATATTTTTCTGTTCAGGTTTTCTTTCAGTCCTACTGTAACCCGTAATATCGGGTATAGCATGCAAAGAATTGTTGGTTCTTCTTGTTTTTAAATAACTCTATTTAAAAGCATCATATTTAATAACAAATTTATTTCATCAATTGAATAAATTAAAACAAAATAAACGGTCCTTATATGGGGATACCATATAAGGAAAAAAAGGAAAAAAAAAAAAAAAAATTAAAACATGTTCAGAATTTTTTTGTTAAACACGTTGAATATGTTAACATAACCTTATTCCTTTCTTCCATGAGGGATCTCCTAAAAGAATAACGCAATTTATAGCCACCAACTTCTATTCCTACCAATATTCAATTCCAGAAAACTATTTCCCAAGAGTAAGGAACGGCTCTTTCCTCGGCGAAGAGAGACCTCTGGGGCTTTAACTAGCGTGTGTTTTTCACTTCGGTGATTCTCCAGTCAGCAGATGTTTGAGTTTTTTTTTTTCTTCCATCTTAAACGAAGATAACATTTCTTATTAATTTTTATTTTTCTTGATACGAAATATGTGTTTACTAGATCCCATAAATAATTCCATATACTAATTATTGCTTTGTAACTTAATAACTTAAAATTCAATCAATTTCTTTTTCCTAAGCTATTTATTGAACTTTAAAACTGTATACAAAATAAAATAAAAATGCATCTAGTAAATGAGATTATAGTGCTAATAATAAAATGTCACTTGCTTGTAAAGCAACTACCTGTAGGTAGCAGTTCAATAAGATCCCAATACCATCTGGCATTGCTGGATTATGTAATGTGATATGTGATAATGTGAACCAAGTGTTATCACTATTAATAACCTAGAAAATGTTTGTAATAAGAAGGTAATCAAAAAGGCCGCGAGGAGAAACTAAGGAATTACGAACGAAGAAGCTTCACCAATGAGAGCATGGTCAGGATGGTTATAATTCTATAACTAAATAAAAGTTTTGATCTATTGCAATTGGTGCCACAACTTTTGTGGCCTTAGATATTATTCTCATTATAATCAATATCAATTATTATAACTTTTATTATAATAAAATTATAAAAATTCATTATAAAAATTTATTTAATTATTACTTGTTTGTTTGCTTGTGTGTTTTTATATACCAATATACCATTATAAAAAACAAAATTTTATTCATATTAATTATTATAATATGTAGAAATGCTCTTTTGTTAGTGTTAATTATATTTTATGTAAAAATGTTATGTTTGTATTTATTATTATGTATCTATTTCTTTTCTTTCTTTTTTTTTTTTTTTTTTTTTAAATAGCAAAATGTAAATATTAATGACTAACTCAATTGCCATAAAGTGTACACTTTAAATCAATTAAAAAAAGAAATTAAAATAAATCAGAAATTATTTAATCGAAGAAAGTGTATAGTTGATTTAAATACGAAAACAATAGAAATTATTCAAAATTGAAGAAATAAAGAATAACTTAAGATGCGCCTGATGGTATCGAATGTAAAACACTCTACCTGCTAAAGACAATGGGATGTAATCAATTATTTATTTTTTTTTAAATCAAGGAGAAATATTTAAGCTTGAGAATTTAAAACCTCTGTCGATCGGCTGTCAAAATCGACATCCAAATGATTTCTAATCGCCCTCTCAAACCAACAACTGAAACTGTTCACTCTCCTGGGATCAGATTGCTTTTTGCTTGAATGGTCCGACTTCTTAGAGAAATTTCAGGAATAGGAAAAGAAAAAGAAAATCGAGGATAAGCACCGAAGGTTGGCTGTTGATTACAACAATGTCCAAAACAGCAAATATTTTTTCGCCAGCAGTGAAAGGATCGGTTTTAATAAATGAAAACTTTGATATCAAAGATGAAATTACCAACACCAACTTTCGACAAATTTAAACTCAAAACTCAAATAATTTTTCATTCAAATTGCTCTAGATTTCTGATTTCTGTTAGAAGAACTTTTAGTTCCCTATCAATCACGTTTGATTTCTTGTCTTATATTTTTAAAAATTTAATACTTATAATATAGGTACGTTGCGAAATACTGATATTTTAAAATTTTCGTATGTTTTTAGATTAACATCCGTAATAAACAAATTAAAAAAAAAAAAAAAAAATTCCTGTAGAACTAGCAAATAACTTATCGATCCAAAAATAAATTTGAATACTTTTTTAATACACTACAATACAGTATTTCTTTTTATTATTTATACATGAAATTTAATCGCAAATTATACACTGTAAATTAGTGACTAAATATTTTTAAAAAAGTTATTTTTTGAAATTTACAACTGTATGTACAATATAATTGTTTTTTTAAGCAACTACCCATTGGTATCACTTATAAAAGTTCAATATAATGCGGTACTGCATTAGAAGATCCCGAGGCCATCTTTTCAAGCGCCTCGGAGGGTTTGAATGGACTGAAAAGCAAGTTGTGATACTAATGATACTAAAAGGATTTTTGGCAGTTAGGATTGGATACGAGATGAATTGGATGGTTTAGACCGCCAAAGCTCAACTCCATATGTCCAAATTGGTCTAATTACTATTATGTAAATGAGTTTTTTATTTTTTTTTAAAATATATTTAATGCCACCTAAAATAGCTACCATAGTTTGTCCAATATAATAATATCACGTGCGTGATCCAAACTCACGTAATATTTTAATCGTTATTTTTTATTTTTTTTACTGTCTCAGGTCATTGCAATATTATTTAATTTTTCATTTTGACGCAAGATGAAGCGGGTTTGTTGCTTTGCCTTTCAAGCTTAAAACTAATTTACCTCTATCCCTATTTCTAGTCCTTTGATCCTACCTCTTAAACCTTGCTAGTTCAATGCCAAACGGAATTTTCCAATAGCTTCCCTGTCATACCTGCAACACTGCAGATGACACAGCTATCTTATCAACCCAAGCAAATCCTTAAAAGTTCATTTACTTCCCCCAAGACATTAATGCGAGATTAAGTTTTCCTATAAAAATGTAGGAGCCTAATTCCATTAGAAATTGTTTAAATTAAACTGGAAAATGGTTCAATTTAAATGGGTAAATAATAAAAATATATGGAAAAGTGTTAAATATAAATGGGATAGTTTAAAATAAAATAGAAAAAGATTTAACATAATAGGAAAATGTATCAGTATCAATGGAAAAGTCTAAATAAAAACGGAGAATGGTTAAATAAATGTGGAAATGGATTAAACAAAATTAAAAAATGATTAAACTATTCTAGAAATGGCTTAATGAAAACATGTACAAAAGGAACAATTATTATATTTTATAGGATTTAAATGCATAGATGATTTTTTATAGAGCTGTAAACCCTTATCATGAAGGATTTGTATTGGTACCATAAGTATATAAGAATTAAACTAAAGAAGTATGAAGACATAAAGTGGAAAATGAGATTGAATACTAAAATAAAAAAAAAATAAACTGGTGATTACGGAAAAGCCTGTTAAACTTGGCGTTATGTATAAAATAATGTCAGTATCTATATATATATATATATATATATATATATATATATCGAAAATAGTTTTTGGTATATCTTCAGTATTGTTCCTAAATCTTTATAGATAGGAAAACTCACTATTGAATTCATCATGACAGAATCAGATGAGAAAGAAGTTCAGAGCTTTGAAAGAAGAATACTTTTGCAAACTGTCTCAAAACCTTTGAAGAAGTCCAGGAGGAATAAGATTGTTGGGATTCATTGGCATGATAAAGGTCTTGGGTTGATTTTTAGGAGCTCAGAGTGGAGAAAGCAGGACGATTAAAAAGGGTTTAGGGAATCTTCCCTCTCAGGGTAATTGGATAGTTGAGATTGAATAAGGCGCTCTAAAAGGCTTAAGAGGTTTGACGGAAATTGAATAGAAATTGGACGGTAATTTTGGAATTTAAATGTATGGAGGCTAAATACTGAGTTTTAGGGATTTTCAGGGGATATGTAAAGATCTTTTCATGGAAGAAATAGGTATGGTTCAAACAATAGCTGTGCTGAAGTTTTAGATTTATTTTTAAAGAACCATCAAATTTCCTTTCCAGAAAAAAAATCAATTTGAAATCCTTATGATCTGATAAGTTTAAAGAAACTACGTTCAATATACTTTTTCCACAAGAACCGACATCGGATTCGAATTCAGCATTAAAAAGAACCCTTAAATACAAAATTTTATCCAAAAAAAAAAAAATAAAAATTCGTAAGCTTTAAAATATGCCTGGCCAAATAATGGTAAGGCAATTTTTGTTTAAATTGACAAAAACATAAATTACGCTTAGACGGTTTAACGTATCGACTTCATATTTTTACACAAAATACAGGGTGGTAATACTCTTAAAATTGCTTTCGTTTCATTTTCCTATCTGGTTTTAAACTCAAATTAAAAATAAATATGTTTTTCGAATTTGCCCATTTTTTAAATAGGTTTTTGTTGATCGAAATTTGCATTATTATGCATCAAAAGAAACCTGAGGCTCTCCTCTTTCCAGCGATACCAATGAATGAATTGCGTGACAAAGTATTAGCTATTTAAAGGAAAGTAACCAATAATCGTTTTAAAAATTTCTTCCCCTCGAAGAGGGTGAAAAATGATATTTTTTGTTTTTATTGAATAAATGTTTTTCAAAGTTTTTGAGGGTGCTGAATTAGAATCTGAGGTCAATGTTTGTGTTATAAAATCTATAGAGGTAGTTTGCCTGAAAATCTTTTTATTTTTTTTAGAATTGAAATAACCTAACCCAAAATCTATGGAGCGGCTGTATTTTTTCTTAAATCCGCAATCAAAAATAAAAATCTTGGTGCAAGAATCATGTTGATATTATTGTTTAAACTCGAGATATAAAACAAATTAATTTAATGCTATTGTATTTTTTTCTCGGGTTCTAGGGCCCATTGGTCGGAACGGCAAAATACGTATCTCATATTTTTGACCAGAAACCTCAAAAAAAAAAAATTTCCAACAAGATCCGTGAGAGACTGAGTGTGTCCTCCCCTTGTAAGACGGAAAAAAAGATAGACATGGTCAACAAAAATTGTGTAGCATTTATGGTGATAAATTATTGAGAGAAAACGTGTCATAGTGGGTGGTATGTTTGTTTTTATCATAAAAATTTAAATTTGGCAGAACAGTTTAAAAAGAGAAAAATACAATATTTAATATTTAAAAAAAAAAACCCGTAATAGTCATTATTTTAAAAATATAAAAGTCTACATATAAAAATGATCTATCCCATGCGGAATTACAATTAAAACGAAATTTAAAATATTAAAAAGATAATATATAACCTTATTTAGGTATAACAATATAAAATATAATAAATAACATAAATATAAAACTATTCACATAAATAACAATAACAATAACTGTATAACTAATAACAATAACAATAACTGTATAACTAATAACTATAACAATAACTATATAACTAATAACAATAACAATAACTATATAACTAATAACATTAACATTAACAATAACTATATAAAAACTAGGATAAACATGCAATACATCTCCCTTGCTCTTCCCAAACCATCAGTTACCATATATGTGGTGGTGGATTATTCCCAGGGAGTCCAATATAATATTTTCCGCTAACACAGCCAAATCCTTCATATCAATGCCCAGGTCTTCCATGAAACTCCTTGTTCTATTAGGTATAGTTCCGCGAGCTCCGAACCATAGGCCTCTCACGTGGAATTCTCTCTCGCCGAAAGTCTCACGGAACTTTTCTTTAAGGAAAGGGATGCATTTGTCATATATTCCTTTCTTTTCCCTTTCCACTTTACCTGCCTGATCCGGATCGTTGCTTTCGAATCTAACCGTGGGATCTATAATCAGTGCTGAATTTCCTTTTTTTGAAAATGCAACGATATCAGCGTATCGTGTAGATCCATGGGTATCGATGCAATATACCTCATCGAAGCAGGCAAAATTTTTCTCAAGGAGCCTCACTATTTCATTTTTAACTCTGTGATGACGGCGTGTTATAAGGAGGGAGTTGTTGGGGCAAATTCCCAGCACATGTGCTGGTGTTTCAGACTCTCTGCCGCATTTGCGACAAAGGGGCCCAACTTCTCTCTTCTGCTCGCTGACGCCTGGGACTCCACGCAGGGGTGCGTAGTTAATGTTAAGCTTAAGGGCGTTGGTTGTCACCGAATCCTCGTTAAATATTAGCTCCCCCGAGTAAAATGAAATTCTTAGAAAAAATGAAAGTAGGTCTTTAGTTTTGAACAATTTACATAAGATAGGATACCAGAAGAATTTGGTTAGTTCAAATTAATTTATAACAAAAATATTGAACTATTTTTGGAACGAATAATATTGCATTATGAAAAAAGATGATTCTAAATACTTGTGAAGATTGTAGAAGAAATTATTTTCACCAATTCGAAAACATTAATTCCGCCCTCAAATGTCTACAAAAAAAACAGGCAAATCAAGAAAATAAATGTTTAAAAACTTGGCTGCGATGTTTTGATGCACAAGGCAGACTGTAGAAATATATATAGAAATACAAATTAGATATTGCAACTCCTATTGTTACTTAGAAGTGAGAGTCCTTGAAAGTCTCTGAAAAGTATGAACGCTTGAGTTTTACTAATCTGATATTTTTCAGGACGCATCAAAATAAAGATGAGGTTAAAATATTATTCGTAACTTGTTATATGCTCATACTAGAAAGTTTGTTGTGAATGCTCTACGTTTACTTGCTGACCTATGGAGCAGTTATTTCGACAATTCGTAAGCAGTGTAATATGTTTAATATTATCAATTCGTGGAATTTTATAGTTTGCACAAAAAAGTTTTTCTAATCTTCTGTTCCTAAATTTTAAAAATAATAATGGCAGCGCGCCTTTTTGAAATAGTTAATAAATATTTAAAAATAATTTTTATTATAAAAATAGATTATACATAACTGGCACTGTAAGTAATCGAGAAACAATGGATGAGATGGTTCGGCTGTTTTCTGAACGAAAAACAAAGATAGGCTGCAAAACATCGCGAGGTAAACCCAGGAAAACTTGTGTGAAGTTGGCAGTTTATAGGAGAGACGTTGGTTGGACGAAGAGAAGGTGATTCGGGATAGAGACAGATAAAGGTCTTTATTAGAAGGTTTCTCACACTGCTACAGCAGTAAAACGAGAATTCATTAAGATATTAATAAAGTAAATTCATTTCGCAGATCTTTTTATTTTTTTATCGAGTATTAGTTATAGTGGATACCTCTTACAACCTAGAGAACATACAGACCTACTTTAGGGTGGTTGCGAACCTAAGTTACATCTTAATTATACCTAGCAACCTCGTCAAGAAGGGACCGTACCCCTAACTTTCCTATGTACTTAATCTGTTCTATACGTTTCCTAACCAACAAAGGAGGGAAGTTGTTCCTAAGTTTCGGAACATTTGAGGCTAGAGTAAATCCGTTTAGAACTATCCGCGTCCTACGTTATGATTTATTTCAAAGAAGAGATTTCTAACCCAAAATTAGTTTTATTTTCTTTGAGCAGTCTAAAAACAATATTAATTACATATCACAAAACTATTTTAACGTCAGTGGTATGAATCGGTTTCTAGGAATAGACTTTTTATCATCGATTTTTTTCTTAAGAACACATCCCTAAATAATCAAATTATAATAAATGAATTATATTTATAATTAAATATTCATAAATTTAAGGATAGTTATTATTTATTTATTATTCCATTATGTGCATAGTTATTTGTTTATTTTCTTGTATATATTATATGAATATATTTATAAACAGATATATTACCTACTTATCACCCTTGAGATGATTTGCCGTAGTATATCCAAAACAAAGTAGTTTTCTAAAAAAACTTTTTAGGATATAAAATAAATAAATATAATAGATAATGATAGAATATAAAAATATAGCATAATATAAAAAAAAAATTATATCTTACACCTGAAAATTTAGAGAGATATTATATTATGTTCTTGATAAATATGTTTTTGATATTACCTGTAGATGAATCTAAATACCTAAGTATCAAGATACAGCTTTTAGTGATCTATAGCATTTTATTACATTTTACTATATATATATATATATATATATATATATATATATATATATATATATATATATATATATATATATATATATATATATATGTATACATATATATATATTAAAAAAGCTATCACCAGTAATACTTCTGATAAGAAAAGTATTGCAAAATCCGACGGTTCGATGCTGATCTCTTCACACACCTTCACCGAAACCCGTCAAAGCCTAAATCCACAATATAAACCTTAACATATTCCTTTCCAATACGTGTCGGCCTAACCCTCGGATGTATTCCGTCTAATAATATCTTTAGGGTAAAATAAAATTCAGTTCCGAGCTAAAGAAAGTATCAAATTTAATATCTCATTACAGTTTAAACTATCCAAACTACCATCTACTTTTACTGCTGATAATAGAAAAATAAATAAATAAAAATAAAAATGCCTCTTAATGCACTGTCAAGTTAATAATGTAGAAGTAATATTTTTTATAATAATGTTGACCTATAAAGTAAAAACATTCCATTAAGTATTAAGACATTTTCTTTTATTTTCTTACGCTGACCAAGTAATTCTGTCTGTAGTTTAGTGTTTAGATATCAAAGGAATCTCAGAGATAAAGTTTTTATTTGAAATCCGAGATTATGGGCAGTATAGTATTTCGTGAAAATCTTTGTTCTATTATGATAATTATATTTTTCCTTGATTCAAAATAAGGGAGTTTTTTGTCAGTGGCTACGCATTAAGAATGAATGCCTAACAGTTTTGGCTTTACTGGCAATATCATGATAATTGGTTATTTCAGATATTGAAACGTAGTAAATGCCAAGTGGTGATATCTTGAAATTTCACAACAGATCTTTGAGTGATAATAGAAACATTGAGAGTGGTCATTCTAGGCTGGAATATAGAACGAAGTTTCGAGACTATGTACTTTGCGTTAAAGTTCCTATAACAAGCTTAATACGGATAGCTTCCTACTGGGCAAGTTAGTTACATAGTGGTTATTAAGGTCAATCTAGTTTGCAAGGGACTGAGGGGGGCTTAAGTATTTTATGAGGATCGGATATGGGAATAGTAGTCGGATGAAAACACATTGCTCAAGTCCTATCATCGTTTTTTTCTTTTCTTTATTTTAGAGAGTATTATGTGTTCATAGAATATTTTAGTATTATTTTTTTAATTTTATTTATTTATTTTTTTTTAGCTATCCAAAAAAAAAAAAATATGATCTGCTTAACTTTTTGTTTCTCTTCATAGTCACGTTTTCTATTTTTGTAGTAATAAGAAAGAATTTATAAACAAATGTAAGAACGCAAAAAACTTAAGTAAAGAGATAAAATAGTAGGAAAATCTAAAACAAAAAAAGCACACAACTAATGAGCAATACTAGTGCGGATAATAAATTAATATTAAATTATGATCCAAGCCAAATTAATACAAATAATACTATACAATTTATATAATAATACAAACAAAATGAAAAGAAAACTCCTTTGTGGTGTAATAGAATATAAACTTTTATTAATTAACTGTATAGTGTAAATAATATATTTACACTATTGTTATGTGTGTACTATTGAGTTAAAGAAATTTGATCTAATCTTCAAGTAATATGTTTATAGAGTTTGCTTGTTGTAATTTCCTGTTTCTTGGATTTTGGGGTTTTCAGATATGCCATTTGATAAAAAAATGACAGTTTGTGAATCAATGAGTTGTTTGACTGTAGGTAGATTGAGATCGGTGAGCATAGTGGATATTTTTTTGTATCTGGAGTTGTTGTTTATGATCATTTATGAATATTTATATAGATTTATTGTTTGTAAATGTATAATTTATAAGGATTCATCCTAAGGGTATTAAATATTAAATATAAATAAATGAAATATTATTATTGTATGCATATTATAGATATATTATCAAAATATTACAAATCACTTATAATATAAATATTATGCATGCAGTTCATAATGTAAATATTATATACAAATAATGACAATATGCTATAAGGTTTTTTTTTTTAAATAGTTTAATCTCTAAACCCACAAAGGAGGTTTCTTAGATAGTTGCAGTTGTTAAAAATATTAAAATATTGTTACAGTGAGTGAAAAAAAAAATCAATATTTAAATGAAAATTCAAATAAAAATTAAGTGTCCCAATGTATGTAAAATAAGAACTAGCTGAAATAAATTGGGAAATCGTTTTGTTTAATTAGGATTTTTGTGATTACGGCTGCACCAAAAATCACGTCAATTGTGACACACAACACACACACACACACACACACACACACACACACACACACACACACACACACACACACACACACACACACACACACACACACACACACACACACACACACACACGCACACACGCACACACACACGTAACTAAGAATACTTACTGTATATAGGGAAAATATAGACACATTTTTTCCTTCACCATCAACATATGTATACACCCACTTTCATAATGTCGTAATTTTTTGACACAGAAAACGTTTTTATCTGCTTCTTTTCTTTTATTTTTTCTTCATTTTTTAACAATTGACTCTTGAAACTGTGGCCTCTTTTCCTTCCCCTGCTTCCTCATTCCTATGAGACGCATGTCCACTTTGTATTCAAGTCTCGAGAACAAAGAGCTCTTTTGTCTTGGTCAAAACAACATGGAAATACACTGTTGTTAAGATATTCCAGTCATGATTTTTAATTAAATCTAGGAATAAGTTATTAATAATTTATAAAAACCTAAATAATGATAGAATAACTTATATTTCTAGTGTAAACTATCAAAATGATAAAACAGAATTATAAGTGTCTATTTTTGTAATTCTAGATCTGATATAAATTTTTAGTAAGATCTTAACATAACTACCAGTTTCTACTTTTTTCTTAAAAATTCTATTTACTTAAATTTAACTTTGTGAGACATTATTCATCTAGTAAATGACCTGAAATTAATAATTAGAGGAATTAAGAATAATTAAAATCCGGTAAAGAAACTATACATTAGTTAAACTTAATGTTTTTGTGTATTAGATTATTAACGGTTCAACAAGGGCCTAGTCGAGGTAACGTATCTGCTCGACAGTATTCAATAAAACATTATTAATAAACACAGAAGGGTTCAATTAGGTAAGCTTTTGATATACAGTGAAGGTGATATAATTTTCTTTAATTTCCGATTGCGAGACTATTTACGTAAAGAAGTTGTTTCTTTTTAAGGGCAAAAAACTGCTATGGTTATTATTGCCCATATACCCGAACTTTCCACAATAACGAATTTCTAATCAAATTATATTAATAAAAAAAAATATTAACAAAAAAAAAAAAAAATTAATGAGTAAGATAATAACCATTATATAAAATTATATAATCCAATTTGCTTGATAAATTCTATGGTACTACAAATGTATTGTTTACTATCGCCCAAGGCCATACAGAGCTGACGAGGCACACCATATTTATCCATATCTCTCCTGTACTGAGGGCACTCCTCGAAGATATACCTCACTGTTAGAGCAACACTGCAGAGCTGACACTGAGGGATCTCTCTTTGCCATAAGGCAGTCGTCATGTGTTAAACGACAGTGTCCAATTCTTAGCCGTGTGGTTATCACCTCTTCCCTTCTACATTCTCTTGAGGAAGAGGCCCAGCCAAATTTTCATATGGATTGGTCGAAACATGTCTGCCGCGGACAAGAAAGTGGGTGTAATAATTTCTAATTAGTTAGCTTCTCTTGCTGCTCCATACACCTCTTCATTTCCTGGTATACCGGAATGGCTGGGGATCCAAAAAAAGTTCAGCACTTATTCGATTTATAATAAAATGGATTTCTTGGATTATAGGGTTGTCCAAATAAATTTTAAAAAGGCTTTTAATCGCACTTAAGGAGTCAGAGCAGATAATTATCGACTGTTCTACAAATGCTTGAGCAAGTTGAAGTTTAATATCGCCGTCAGTTCCGCTGTGAAAATTCCGCAGGCACTATCCAGCTCATACTTCAGCGCCCTACTGTCGTCCCAAACTGCACAAGATGTTGAATTATTTGTTTTTGAACCATCAGTGTATATAATTTTGCTACAGTGTATATACAATTGCTACAATACAATTGTAATTATTTACTTCAGACAGAAATGTTAAAATAACTTCTTGAGGAGAACATTTTTTAATTTTCGAGACTTTTAGCATTTTAACGTTAACATTTAATATCCATGGAGGTAAGTTTCTTCTTATCGACAGCGACTGATGTTTCATTACTTTTAAAATAACCCATCTCATCCAGTACCAAATTGGAATAGAGGAATTCCTTCATATTTATAGGCAGTATCTTGATTAAAAATTGAAAGATATGAAGGATTATCTGGTTGTGTATAAATTTTGGTTATATACTTGGCCCCTTGCTTCTGCCGGTGATAAGAGAGGGGTAGGACTCCCGCTTCGATATTAAGACTAATCAATGAGTGCTGCACCGTGTTCTGAATGCTCCGGTGGAAAGGCGAATGCTGGCATGGTGGACTGAATCCAGCCTTTTAACCCTCGAGTGGTCGCGTATGCCTCAGTTAGTATCCACTATGTTTTCTGGTGTTTTAGCAATAGGCATCTTTTTTAATCCATTTATATTCAAAGATACTTTCCAAAGGATAAGAGAAATAAAATACTTACTTAAAATATTAAATTATGAAAAAAAAGTACGTAGATCATTATCCACAGCAGTTGTTATCAAAACCTTCTCCTTTCCCGTCACGATTGCAGCGGCCTACTGCCCCCCAAATAAACCCATTTCCACATCCCAGTTCCTCTCATTTCTTAATTCCTTAGGTAATCGCTTTCTCCTCGGTGCTGACTTCAATGCTAAGCACCAGCAATGGGGTTCAAGAATCACCAACTCCCGTGGGCGAGCATTACAGTCAGCACTTAACTCTCGAAGATCCAATTTTATTTCTCCAGGCACTCCTACCTATTGGCCCACGGATCCAAACCGAAACCCAGACCTTCTTGACTTCTTCATCCATTCAGGATTAGGACCTCTCCATCACTCCATAGAACGCCTGGATGACCTTTCCTCAGATCATAGTCCTTTAATTCTAACCCTTTCTGTCACTCCAATCCCAAAACCTCTTTCCCCATCATTTATAAGAGGGCCAGTAGACTGGAACCTCTTCCGTCAAATAATATCCGACACTATAGACCTCAGAGTATCCCTAAAAACCTCCCAAGACCTTGACGATGCAACTAATTCCTTTACAAACATAATCCAGCAGGCAGCCTGGGCTGCATCCTCACCTCGTTCCCTTCCCAAAGTTCGAAAAGAAAATCCTTTACCTCAAGATCTACTGGACCTTATCCAAGCTAAACGCCATGCCAGAGCCATTTGGCAAAGAACCAGGCATCCAGATGATCGGAAATCCTATAATTACCTAACCAAACTCCTTAAAAAAAATATGGCTACCTTCAGATCCAAATCCTATAATTCCTATATTTCTTCACTCTCCTCTTCAGATAACTCCCTCTGGACTACCACTAAAAAAATCCTAAAATATCAACCTACCTCCCATCCCCTCCGACGCGAAGATGGTTCATGGGCGGCTTCTGACGTGAACAGATCCGAAGAATTCGCCCAGCACCTATCCAGCATATTTCTTCCCCATCCTGAATCCAATCCCACCCACACAAGAATGGTTCATAAATTCCTTGATTCACCGATACCTCTCTCCTTACCTCCTAAAGCCATAAACCCCTCTGAGGTCAAATTCCTTCTAAAAAAATTAAAATCCCGAAAATCCCCTGGATATGATCTTCTAAGCTCACAGATCCTCAGGCAACTTCCTCATAAAGCAATCATATTCCTTACCTACCTATACAATTGCATCCTCCGGACAACCCATTTCCCTTTGCTATGGAAGCACTCCATCATTATCCTTTTTCTGAAACCGGGCAAACCTCCTAACAACCCTTCATCATATAGACCAATTAGTCTTCTCCCAGTCATTTCAAAAATGTTTGAAAAGCTCCTTCTTAAAAGAATCCTGCCCATCCTTGAATCGCAAAATATTCCCTCACACCAGTTTGGATTTCGCTCTAGACATTCCACTATCCAACAGGGCCTGAGAGTTGTTGACCATATATCCTCAGCACTTGAAAGCAAGCAATATTGCTCCGGCGCATTTCTGGACATAGCGCAAGCTTTTGACCGGGTATGGCATGACGGCTTACTCTTCAAGCTTAAAGCCCAGTTACCGCAATCCCTATTCCTTGTTCTCCGATCCTACCTCTCTAACCGTTCCTTTCGAGTTCGCTGCGGAATGGAATACTCTAACTGCTACCCAATAGGGGCAGGTGTTCCACAAGGTAGCGTTCTTGGCCCAGTCCTGTATATCCTCTATGCTGCAGATATCCCTACCACTCCTGATACTTTCCTTGCAACATTTGCTGATGACACTGCTATCCTTTCGTCCCATTCAGATCCTTTAATAGCTTCCTATTATCTCCAAAACCACCTATCCTTGATTGAAGACTGGTGCGATAATTGGCGGATCAAAGTAAATGAAACTAAATGCACCAACGTAACCTTTACCCTCCGCCGAAAATCCTGTCCTCCTATCGATTTCAATGGTATTCCACAACCTAAAGCTGACACAGTTCGGTATCTTGGTTTCTACCTAGACAAAAGACTTACATGGAACCCTCATACTCGACTCAAAAGGCAAGAACTCAACAGACGCTTCAGTCAACTGTATAGACTATTAAACAGGACATCTCATCTTTCCATTGAAAACAAACTTCACATATACAAAACCATTATTAAACCTATTTGGACTTATGGACTTGAACTGTGGGGCACAGCTAAAAAGTCGAATATCAAACGCATTCAATCCTTCCAATCCAAAGTCCTCCGAACTATAGTTAATGCTCCTTACTATGTATCCAATAAAACCCTCCACAATGATCTCAACATACCATACGTCCTCGACCTCATACCTCTTAAATTTTTAAAATTCCATCACAACCTTTCTTTCCATCCTAACCCTTTGGCTCAATCACTATCCACTTCAACACACCCTGATAACCCCCCTCGCAGATTAAAAAGGCAGTGGCCCCGAGATCTATTGTAAAAATATATTTATGTTGGAGTTCTGGCACTGGCCAGCTTCTCCACTCATGCCCTGAATGACTGTACACTGCGCTCTCACTCAGCCTTCACTGGGTTTTCTTTAACACCAGTGACGCAGCTGAGAGAGAAGAGCAGGGACCTCTCTTGGCCGGGCCTGTCCTTCCATGAGTGGAGGGACAGGGTTGGTTGGGAGATCCCTAGGATGAATGTGTATTGTAAATAAGTATGAATGTAGTTTTAACTTTTAATTTAATTTATATTTCATTTTATTTATATGTATATTGCTTATGTATAGGATATTCTTTCTGTTTTCTTTTAATTTATTTTATGTATATAAATTTTTTTTTTTTTTTTTTTTTCTTTTCTTTTTCTCTTTCTTTGTACATAATGTGTGAATGTAATCATATGCCATCTATATTACTTATTGCCCATATTTGTGGCAGATTGTAATAATTACTCAATAAAAGTTTAAAAAAAGATCATTATCAACACATACCAAGTTGAAAATAATAATAACGGGGAAGGTACTGAGACTATCCTCCTAGCCTCCCTTTGCAGACTCTAGGCTCGTCATATTCATCCATGCCAAAAAAAAATACACCGCAGCGATGTTAACAGCAGTGAAGGACTAATGTCATCCGCGCTACCACTCGAGGGTTAATTTTAGTTTTACTTGCGGAGGCATAGATTAATTAAGTAATCAATTTTGCAATTAAACGTGAAAGAATCATTTCTCTATCTTGTCAGAGAGCTGAGAAAATAAAATAAAACGTGATTTTCATATATATATTTTTTTTCTCGGCTCCCAATGCTTATGGGTGGCTATAACTCTAGTTTTGCACTATTATAGGTCCCTACCACCCACACACAAACCGGCATCTGTGATTTACAAATCCAAACGTCCCCTTGTAAGTATTAATGCCTCATAAACACGCAGCATGGTTTTCCTGTCCACTTGGGGTTCCCTAATTTTTTCAGTAACTTTAGTCTGCTTGTAGTCTTCGTTTTTAGCTGTTCTATGTGAATGGACCAGGTTAGTTTACTATCTTGATGGAGGCCCAAAATCGGATAAAATTGTTGTAAATCAGAGGTTTGTTATTTAGTACTATTTTAGTTGGAATATCGGGGTTTCTTTTGCGGTTGAAATGCATACAACGAGACTTGTCGGTCGAAAACTTGAAGCCTGTTCTTTGTGACTAAGAAGCTAATTTATTAACCGTGCTTTGGAGGCAGGTTCTGATATTTACTGCAGGTCAGGTGATTTGCAGAGTAAAGCAAAGTAATCAGCTGATGACGTGAAGAAGTAACGGGCGATTAAAATTTGGAATGCATTTAGTGGTTCATGGTTGATAAGCACAAGTTCTAACAGCTAAGGTTGTGAGAACAGTTAGAAATGAGTTTGGAAGTCAGCTGTATGTAAATTATAAAAAAAATGAATAAAACTTCTCATATAATAACATGCCAAGATGCTTCTTGTTAGTTTTTTAACTAACAAGAAGGATTTTTAGCTAATACAATAATCCACAAATATCAAAACCTACATCAATCACAAAGGTAACACAGTTTAGAGAAAAAAATGTTTATAATACGAGATTGGAGTGTTTGGGATGCTATAAAGGGATCATTATTTATTGATAACACACGTGTCAGCATACGTAGTGAGGACAGTACTAGGATGTGAAGGGATCCCAGCTGTATAAACCGTATAGAGGATATGACCTAGGGGATATTACCTTGAGGAACACCGGCAGATTGGATAAATAGGGAAAAATGGGATAAGTTATGACTGACTTTCAAGGTTTTATTGCTGAGATAGGAGTGGATAATAAGGAAATAAATTATAATAAAAACATTATATATTATAACTTTTTTTATTATTCTTCCTTGGGTATATTTCTCTGATG
Organism: Euschistus heros; assembly: GCA_003667255.2. Lineage (NCBI taxonomy): Eukaryota > Metazoa > Arthropoda > Insecta > Hemiptera > Pentatomidae > Euschistus > Euschistus heros. The sequence goes on from RCWM02000050.1 coordinate 3,173,258, forward strand.
ATTTTAGGTTTATTGATAATAATTAGAATGTTAGGGAATAGAGTTTTATTAGTTAATAGACTATTATCCAATAAATGTTTGCCGTAGGTGACCTTTTGCACATTAATAACATGTTATTAATAGAGAAAGCTATTGACTGGAAAATGTTTTAACACTAGAGTTCCCAGAGACAATTAATAACGAACGAAATGGTGAGGGGAAATTCTAATTACATTTCAATGGAGCTATAAGTAATGTGACTAGACATATTGAACAGGGCAGTCCCCCATGGTTGTGTCCCGTTGCTTCAACCTGCCCTCTCGAAACGCACATTTTGCCCGTTTCAACATTTAAGTTACGGTAAGTAGCTGTTTTTTTTTTTTTTTTTTTTTTTTTGTTTTTTTTGATACTCAACAATTTGTTTAGAAATTAAGGAATGGGTCATGCTCATTCATAATAGAGTGGAAAATCTATTATTCAACTTGATATCAACCTTAACATCTGTTAGCCTGATGATTATTTTAGTGGAATAATAAATAAAAAAAATAAAATATATATATTGCAACTACACAGCCCAACATTTTTTTTTTTTTTAACTTCTTTAATTATTTAAGAGTTTATTTAATTATAGACTTTAATGGCTGAATCAAAATCTAGCCTTAGTGATTTATATCACCCTTAATTTTGATTCTATTTTATACTCAATAATTGGGCGTATGTCAGAGGTAAATCATCTTGTTCAAAAAACTTAGAAAATCTCTTTCTCCCTATGCACATAAATTTTTGTTAAAACTACCAACTTATTTTCCTTTAGTCTTGATCCAAGCAATTCAGCTTTTTCTTTTGTTAACCCCAGCTCGTTCTTAGTAAACAATTTAGGCTCTACATTTTCTGTTATACATTGGAATTCTTCATCATCGTCTTGTTCATATATCTCTGATTGTTCGTAACAATACACTTCCATTGGTACAAAATTTAAATCATGTAGTGGATTGGAGACTTGTTTTTTGAGTTATGGCCAATAATATTAACACTACAAAAGTAGCAATCAGAATGGTTTGTTGGCTTCATCCATGCTATAGAAACAGCTAATCTAAAGGCCATTTTCCTCCATTTTGACCATTTTTTTAAGATCATCTACACATGCATAGCATACCTTATGCGGGGCCCACAATTTATCCTGATCACCTAGTTCAGTTACAAAGTATGACAGATAAACTTTTTTCACAAACTCTTATATGTTTTATTGGACTTTTTAATCACAAACTTACCAAACTGTCAACAGAGTTTTTACAAGAACGACTATGTATTTTTCTGAACTCATGTACATGAAACGTGAAAGTTGTTTATTTCTTTAGAAATCGTTCCATTTATGAAATTTAACAGAGAAATCTAAAGAAATAGTGAATGCTACAGCTTTTTCATTACGGTATTTAGATCCAGCTCCCTAAAATACATAAAAATTAGGAATTTTCCGTTGAAAAGCTTTTTCATCGTTGGCTTGATATTCGATTAAAAAATTACTGGTATTCACGAATCGTGATTCGTAACAAAGAAAACCTGTATGATCTTTTGAATTAACTTAATCCCTTATTTAATGGTGGAAAGGAGGACATGGGAGTCCTCAGTCTGAATGTAAATATTGGAATGATATATATAATCATAATAATTATTAATAAATTAATTATTAATATTTATCTTGTATATAAGTGATGAATGTGTACTTTGATATAAATAACAAAAACAAAGAAATGCATGCAACGATTGAGCAGTTTCCGAATTTACTTCCATACACTACCTAGTGTGTTAAATATTGTTTTTTTTTATTTTTAATTATCGATCATGTCCTAGGGAAAGCCTATACACTAACTAATTATAAAGAGGTGAAAATAATTTAAAGCTCTGTTGATTTTGTGAATTTACATAAAATTATTTTATTATACATTAGGTAACTACCAAATATTTATTTTAATTAATATTGAAACATTTAATTAAAAAGAAAAATATACGTTTTATTTCGTTTCATTAGGGCATTCTGGGAACAAACAAATAAATAATTTATATGGAATGAATCACTTTTTTGTTGGCTGTGATGTTTGTTGATCATAATTAATTAAATTTATTATAAATGTTGAATTAATTCACAGAACCACCTCATTTATTTTTTATTTGCATGTATTTGATTGCATATATAGTAATATTTATTTAAATCGTAAGGTAATAGTTTCTTTCTTACTTTAATTGTCAATAATAATACGAATCATCCTTCATCTTACCTGATAGCGTATACATCGTACGTATATAAAATATTTAAATATAATCATATAAAGGCATATTTGAAAAGTTCACTAAACAATCAAGTTACTGCTAAGAAGTCGAGTTCGAGTCTGGCTGTAGACAGAAAATAAATTTCCTGTTATATTAGCCCTTGATCGACTTTGATTGGTAAACTCTCCTGGGGGATATCCGGTCTTTATAATTTGCTGACCCACAATTGTGTGAATAACCTGACGATTGAGTATGGTTATACCCAATTAAAATCATTTTACAACTGTTTTGTCAAATGTGGTATTAAATCAAATTAAACATACTTAAAACGATGGTGAATGCTACTTACAGTCGTTGTTACCAAGTTGACAAATTAATTGATGTAGATTAAATTAATATTGTATTTAGTATTTGAATTTAGAATTTCTATTTATATAGACATACGGAGTTGAACATTGGGGCTCCACTAAACCTTCAATTTTTTTCTCTTATCCTATCCTTACAATCCAAAATCCTCCATTAAATCCTCAATGTCCCTTATTATGTCACGAAAAAACTTATCCATCAAGATCTTAATGTTCCATATGTTGCTGATTTAGTTTAAAGGAATCTATCACTTTATAGTAAACTCCATACCAACTCGAATCCACTAACCTCCCAAACTGTCTCATACTCAAATTCCGATAATCTTCTGAAAAGAGAATGGCCAAGAGAGCTTCTAATGTAGAACTATTTAATGAGTAGTCTTTTACTTGTTAGTGCTATGTCATTGTAATGGTTTTCCTCAAATTTACTTGTTGTATATGAGGCATACTGTTGTAAGTATATATAAATAGTTTAAAAAATAATAATAATATGCAAATTTAGAGCTCTCCTGAGAGCATATTCAGCCCCTATAATGCGTATACCCTTAATTGAAGAAAACCTAACATAAATGTTCTTAATTCGAATTTTCTCTATTTACAACCTTTAGCTTATTAACACTACATTTTTATTGTACTGAACCCGAGAATCTTTATGCAGTGGTATTATTTTTATATGAAAATAAATTTTGTCTTATTTAAAAAAATAAATAAATAAACCTTATTATGAACAGATACTATCATTGAACCTTGCATTTAATGATGAGCTAGCTACTTCGTTACAACCAGAGAAAACCATAATAAAAAAACATTAGTTAAAGTCAGAGGTACCACAAAGAAGAGAAAATGGCCAGGACGGAAGGATCTTGCTAACCGAATGAAGACTGCAGATAAAGGAGACTTTATCCTCTGGATTTGAAGTCGAAGTTAGATTTAATAAGATAAAAGTCATAGAAATAACTTATTGATAAAGCATTTCTTGGTACCTGGCTCTTTATATTGAATAATAAGTTACCAGCAGGATACTTCTTTAGAAAATAGCTAGTTACTACAAAAGTTCAATTTTGCTACACGTGTAACAGATTATCAACTTTTTTTAGTAATTGCCGTTGACTTGGGGAAAACAGCTATATATAGAGAAAAATATGTCGGAACGGGAACTGGTGTAAATATGGGTAACCATCCCTGCTGGCTAATGGAGATATTGAAAACTGGCGGCGAGGACTGTGTATTTGCTAATATAGGATAGCAGTGAGCAGATGGAACCATTTTTTCAACTATTTTGGATGTAGCTTTATTTATTGTGCAAATTTGTGTTCATGTTGGATTATAAACTTTTTAAGGACATGCGAAATCATTTTTTTTTTTTTTTTTTTTTCATTTCCTTATGTTTATTTCAAAATAATTTCTCAATGATATCAGGAAAGCAGAAGTCTTAAGCTACTTTTCGAAACACACCTTTAGTCACGCTTTTAGGTTGCATGTGATTGTATTCTTATGTGGAGTTGGTGTAAATATGGGAATCCTTTCTTGGATCTAAATACGAAGCCCCATTTCCCTGGGAACTTCGACATCTCTCTTGTTAGAGAAAACAACTTGCATATTTTGTGATCGAATATTCTCTGAAGACACTCGGGGAGAGATTTGGGTAAAACCTGTATCGCACCGGTAGTTATGATTGTGATTTCCGTAAATAAATTTTTTTCATGTCATAAACAAACTCTCTCTTTTTCGAATTGCTTTATCCTGTTTTAAACTATTTTTAGTGCCTTTTTTTGGAGAGGCCTTTTTTTTTTTTTTTTTATTTACACCCCAATTTTTCTAGTGCTATTTTGCATGCTTTTTGTAAGTCGACGTTTTTTAAATGTAATAAATGATGTTAGTCATTATTTTGCCCTCTCACATTTAAGGTACTTGTTATAGGTGTTAATGAATGACAAAAACGTAGAATTTTTTTAATTAAAAGTCACTTAAAATCCAAAAGCAAAGAGGGGGAAACCCATTACACCTTCCCGTCTCTCTCTCTCTCTCTCTCTCTCTCTCTCTCTCTCTATATATATATATATATATATATATATATATATATATATATATATATATATATATATAAGTTCCCAATAAATCACAAAAGACTTATTTACATGACAATAATTAGACCATTTAGACATGCGGAGTTGAACTTTGAAGCTCCATTTAATCTTCCAATTCTTCTCGTATCTAATTCTTAAAATTTCAAAATCCTTCGTAAAAAATCTTATCCATAAAGATCGTAATATTTCATATCTTGCTGATTTAGCCCAAACCAAATACCTATCATTTTATAGCAAACTCCCTGCCAACTTGAATCCACTAGTCTCTCAAAGTGTCTCAAACTTAATTTCCGATAATCCTCCGAGGCCTCTGAAAAGAAGATGACCAAGAGACCTTTTAATGTGAAATTTCTATTGAGGTTCTACCAGTGAGTAGCTCTTTACATGTTAGTGATATGCCATTGTAATTATGTTCGTCAAATATGCTTGTTGTATGTAATGTATAAAACTAAAAAAATAAACTATAAAAGTTATATGAACAAAGGATTGCCAATTTTTATAAACTAGAGTTCCACTTGGCGTCAGAGGCAACAACCACGAAAGCATCTCGAATACACCGCGTAATAAGTAAATAAATACACATAGAAAATTCTTTAAAAATAATTATATATATATATTTTTTTTCTGTCTATAAACGTTAAGATAAGACACAAAAATATATTCGTCAAATCGGTGATACTGTACGGAATGGAAACCGCTTCCTTCCCCAGCCTAATGGAAGGGAAAATGTTAACGATAGAAAGAAGAATACAAAAAAGAATTTACGGCCCAAACAAGACATAAGAAGGCTATAGGTTGAGACCTAATAGTGAAATATACAAATAAATAAATGGTTTGGAAACGGACATAAAAATGAGAAGATTAAGGTTCTACGGGCATATGGTAAGGATGCACCCAAAGAGTTTAAATAGAGGAATATTGTATAAAATTAGGGGATACATGAGTGCTTGGGGGTGTATCAAACAGATGAAGGAAGAAACTGAGAGACTGAAAATAACAGACCAAAACTGTTTTGATAGGGATGACTATAGGAACAGTTACACAGAAACTAAATTTAGAAACCCCGAGGGCAGTAATTTGGCCCCTCTTACAACGTCAATAACAGATATTAATCTCTAGAAATAAAATGAATGTTATAAATAACTATCGCGATTCATCTGTTTACTGTTGGAGGAATCGTCTCTGAAATACAACCTTTAAGTGATAGGATATCTCGAGGTTTTTTATAATGTATGACCCAATTCTCCATTGCAATTACTCAGTCTTTCTTTGGAAATTGCCTTCCCTGCTGTGTTTGAGGAGTTGTATTCAAGCAGTTAATATACTCATATTCACAGAGTACTGTACTTTTATTTTAAAAAATGCAAATAAGCTGTCACAAGAACTCGGTATATCGATAAAAAAAAAAAACTCTAGCTGGTTTCAAAAATACTCGACCATTGGGGCTTCACCCGTATAAAAAGAAAACTAGCTCTGGTCATTACATGGCTTTGCAAATTTACAACTCTTGAAATAAAGATAATAATAAAGAAATTAATGATACACACGGACATTAGGCAGGAAAACAATGTTTTTTGCACAATGAAATATATTTAAATTGTACTCCTATCTTCTCGAAAAGCACACCTTATGCAAAAAAAAAAAAGGTGAAAAGAAAAACAAAATTCAGTATTTTGCTTCCAAATATTATAAATAGAGTTAAAATATTACTTAAAAACTACATTAAATTTCCTACAATTATTTTTATGGAGGTTTTCTTTGTCAAACTAATAATTGAGTCTCTGCAGCGCGTTGAAATTATAGTGCTGTAAACTCGTAAAAAAAATCCAGAAATGTAATATATTTATTTTATCAATGTATATATAAATTTTAACTCGACCCCCCAAAAAAAAATCTAAAGCTGCCCGAGAAAAGTGTAAAAAAAAATATATTTATTAAAGTTATTAAGTTTTCTTTCGCCTTATGAAAAATTGCGAGTTAAAATAATAATTAAATAGAAAAATGAAACACATAAAAATTCCTACAGCTCAGTTTCGTATATCAACAATGTGATGATAGTTTAATTATAATTATTATTATTATTATTATTTTATATACAGTTATTAAAATAAAATAAATAGTTAATAATAAAAAAAGTGCTAATGATTATTGAAGTATATATGAACTTTACTTAATCTAATGTTTGTATAAGGTTGTTTTCCTATATCTGTTTAACCATAGTCAAATGAACGTCTAAACAGTTAATTTTACTAGAAAGAAACTTATGCCGAAAACCTATTGGAATGATGCATTTTAATTTCGTTTATTTTGTTTATTATTGGGCACTTTTTTATATAGAAAAAAATGGTATAAATAAATGGGATCTAAAAAATAAATCTTTATTCTGTGACTCATGACCTCCTAAAAATAATTTATAAATATTTTTGAAAAATTTTTGGTTCCACTGCATACAATTTAGACAACTACATCATTTCCTAAAAAATAAGATGATTATATACATGAAAATTAAAAACTTATCTCCGAGTATGTACGTAAAACCCACGCTCGTATATTGTTATATTTACCGAGAAGCAGAAAATTCCACTTTTTTTTTTTTTTTTTTTTTTTTTTTTTTTTTTTTTTCAATTTCTCAGCTTAAAGTTTTTTTTTTCTTTAAGTATATATGTATTCTTTACCTAGATCTTATTAGGATCATTAAAAACATTAACCCTATAAGGACGAACAAACAATTTTTTTGTCAAAAGAATACTTTTGTATATTTTTCTTTGTTAATGGACATGCTGAAATTCTAGAAAAATGTTTTTAAAAATAGGACTCACCATTTGCTCATAATTGCCCATGTTCTAGGCATTTCCCAAGAAGACTTCCTTATCATTTAAAGGATGGTTTGAATTTTGAAATTTCATAATAGAAACGCTGTTTTATCATAATCAATTTTTGTATTTGGACTCATAAACATCAAAAACAAAAAATAATTATCAAATACACAATTCATAACTAATTTCTTTGAAACCCCACAAAACATGAGATACACAAACCTACGTCTCACTTTTCACACTAGGTGCGCACAGACCTTTTGCATGAATCTATGGTGCATCAGTGACTACTGAATGAATCTATCGTGAAGCGTTGCCGAGTACACTTGTTCTAAAAAGTCAAAAAAATTATTATAAATGCATATTTATTTACCTACGTTCAATAAATAATGCAATTTTTGATCGATCTATAATTTAAATAATTGTGAGAAATAATTGTACGATAATAGTATCGGCCATTCAAAAATATTTAAGATTATTATTTTTTTAATAAAACTCATACTAGAGCATGATGCGACTATATAGAGTTTAACTATTTATTATTATCAATTAAAAAAAAAATTGAAAAAATGGCAAAAAAAAAAAAACAGTTCTAAGTGAGAAGTTTTTTTTAAGTCTCTTCAATCGTTCACAGTTTTGGTCTCCTCACACTGACTCCTCTTGTTGAAGGGATGCAGAGGTAACTCCGAATAAAATAAAGGTAGAAGGGCAGGGTGTCTTGCGACTGGTGGGATCATATAGACAAGCCTTGGAAGATTAATTGTATAGAAGCATGCAGTATTAAAAATAATAATAATTTTACGATTTTTTTTTTCCTTTTTTAAATCAATTTATTGAAATTTACAACTGTACAAGTATACATCAAGTAAATGTTTTTAAAAAAAAAATTTTTACAATAACATGCCAAAACTTGAGAAGAACTACTCATCAGCAGCACTTCAGTAGAAAATAAAAGAATCTACACAAGAAGATCTCTGGGCCATCTTCTTTTCAGACGCCTCGGAGGATTATCAGGAATTGAGTGGGAAGCAAGTTGAGAAACTAGGGGATTTGAGTGGTTATGGAGCTTACTATGAAAGGATTGGTATCTGGTTTGGGCTAAATCAGCAACATATGGAACATTAAAATCTTTATGGATACGTTTATTGGTGACAAAGTAAGGAGCATTGAGGATTTTTCGAAGGATTTTTGGATTGTAAGGATTGGATACGGGATGAATTGGATGGTTTAGTGGAGCCCCAAAGCTCAACTCCGTACGTCCATATTGGTCTAACCACAGTCAAGTAAATGAGTCTTTTGTAATTTATTGGGAGCTTTGAAACGAAATTTTAAATAAAAATTATGAAAGTTTTACATTACATGGGGTAAAATCCCTAAGGAATTTTCAATATTTATATTCAAAATAACATAAGACCAAATCCCATCAAATGCAAGACGTAATGAACCTAAGGAAGCGATATAAATCTTATTTATTAAGAATTTTATGTTGCCTGGTATTTTTTTAAAATAATGAAAACTTTTTTAATAATAATCATAGTTTAATATGCTCTGGTTAAAGTATATGGGAACGTTAACACCTAAAATGTACAAAACTTGTAGCGAAGAAAATGAAAAATATCAATTGGATGAAATTTTTTGTCTGTGATTGATTTTAAGGGAATCAAAGAAGGCCAATAAGCAACTAGATTACACTAGTGTCTTATGGGTTTAGCAGTAACTTACTTTTTGCTCAAAGTGTTTTTTTAGCATACAAGATGCCTCAAATAACACAGAACAATTAAAATAAAGGAAAACCTGTAGGTTATAAGCACCATATTAAACGGTAGACTTTGTAATTGGACAGCCTGATATCAAACCTTGAGCCAACTTCTCCTAAAAGTATACAAAAGAGGAGATCCGAGCAAAAGCTCAGAGTTGAACCCTGCCGTTTATTCCGCGGTTGCCTAAAGGCAAAGAAAGACCTTTTCTAGAGTCAACTCTCTACAATGACTCACGCAGTGATATTAATCTTCCAGAAAAACCGTCGCTAAAGGTTTGGGTAAAATATGATAAACCTCACCGCTTCTGTTATACCTTATTTAATACTAAAAATAAAAAAAATAAATGAAAAAAAAAACATTGCTTTTATGTTAATTGAAATCATTAAAATTTTACATTTAATTAAAATTAAATTTTAAATATTTGTGTTGGTATATTTATATTTTAAAAATTTAAATTATACCGTAATGTACTTTGATACACGTTTTGCACATTTTGCACTGCAATACGATCGGTTTAAATGCTTAATTGTTTCAAATTTTCTTCTAAGCTTCTTGTTAGCTTTAAATTCTCGTATGAGTGATTCTGTAATCTTCAAAACACTGAATGTTTTCACAAAACTGAGCGAGATAGCACACGTGCATATAAGAAATGTTTTTTTCCGTGAATCGAGTTGTTGGTCACTAGGTGGCAGCACCATTCTGGTCCCTCTAAATTACAGTTACTCCTATACAGCCCTGCGTTATATTACCTCTCCGCGTCATATTTATCTACTCTTCCCTAACAGTTTGTTTTTGTTGATTATATAAAATGACATGTAATTATATCATTTCAGGCCATAATAGAAAACAATAAATATAGTAAATAAAATATGGCAATACAAATATTTAGGTTACTTACTTATTACGTAGCACTACAGCCATCAGGCCTTGGCTTCCTGAATGCCCTGCCATGTACCTCTATCTTCAGCTTTCCGTTTTCATGCTGCAACGCCGAGGGTCCGTATAGTTTCTTCAAGATCCATAGGCTTCGTCTTCTTGGTCGGCCAACTCTCTCTTTATGCTAATTATAGAGCTATGCAAACGTTTGTTCGGCATTCTATTAGTGGGCATTCTTATGATATGACCCAACCATTATGACCCAGACGTCGTATTTTAATCAAATAGACTACATTTACACCCTGGTATAAGGAATACAACTCGGCATTGGATCAAAGCTTCCACGTATTTGAATGTGTATCGTGGACTGGACCTTAAATTGTCCTCAAAAGCTTACGCTCAAACAAAGCTAATTGATTTTTCTTTACGGTGATTAAATTCCACGCCTCCGCTCCATAAGTTAGGACTGACCGAATTAAGGTTTCATACAGTCGCACCGTAGTGGTTTGAGACAATAGACTACTTTAAAAAAGGTTTCTATTTGCGAAGTAAGCCCAATTAGCTGTCTTTATTCTTTTTCTTACTCCATTTATTATTTGGTTTTCATTCTTCAATTCTGAGCCTAGGTATGCGAAACTTCTTTTTGAAGGAATAGCCATCGATAATCTATACTGTGCCCTGTTTTAGTACTCATATATTGCGTTTTCTTCTCATTTATGCAGTGGCCCTTCTGCATAATCTTGTTGCTTTTATTATTGAGTGTTCTAAAGGTCTCTTCGAGCGATAAAATATTCCTGGCGATCAGACATATATCATCAGCATATGCACATAGTTAAATGCATGAATGCATATTCCCTGAGACGTTAGTCTTTTTCAAAACACTATGTAAGGCCAGATTGAAGAGGGTTAACTATTATGATTAAACTCTAAGATACTATAATTAATTATGAATTAAACTTATAAATATGAAATTTATCTCATTTTATCATATAATGGTATCAAAGTAAACGATTTTAAATATAACCACGTAAGCATTACCCTTCACCGCAAATACAGCCTCCCTCTTTCAATATTCCAATAATTATAGCTGACACCATGCCTTCTGCCTCTACATATAACATCACAAGGAAAGGCAAGAACTCAATAGGCGCTTGCATATATTGTGTAATTTACAAAATAAGACATATATCCTTTCCAATTCAGCAAATTTCTCAATACTAAAAAAACATTAAACCTATTTGGTTTCATGCACTGGACGTACTCTAAACTATTATGTCATATATCGTAACTTACATAACTCTACATAACATTCCCAATGTACCTTTCGTCCATGATCTCATACTTCTTAATTTTTAAAAATTTCATAAAACCTTTCCTCTCCTTATGGGTCAATTATCTGCTTCCAGCAGATTAAAACACACCCGAGAATTTTTGTAAATATGTATCTTTAAAGCCCTGCTTATCCGCTCAAACCCCAGCACTGCTCTTGATTTCGGAAAAGAGGTTTGGTTCGTGGTTCCACAGGTTTTTTTTTTCGATTCTGTAATTTATTATATATTGTATATTATCTTTATTTTATTACACTTATCGCCATTGTCAAACAAAAAATAAATTAATAATAACTCTCAAACTGCAAAGGCAGTAAAAGAAGACAGGAATGTGCATGTATGAACCATTGCTTAATTTGTTTATTTATTGATTTTAATGCATACATTTATTACAGTATGCAAAGGATGCTGAATATGTTGAAAAAAACTTCTCCAAGAGTACTGAAGCTGGGGTATAGCCAAAGTAAATACATTTCTTTTTACACATGGGTTTAAAACCTGAGGCTCAATTTTAATATCTAGGTGAGTGATGTAAATGACAGACAAAGACATTGAAATCAGCATCCACAGCGGTAGAATAATAATTAAAATTTCAAATTCCTTACAATGAAGCAAGTTGGTAGCCTTAAGGAAAAAAATATACATATATAAATGGTTCCTAGAGTAATACTTTATTCAGGCGAGTTATGGACTATTTAGGACAGTCAGGCAGAAGGTCCTCTAGCCCTAGAAAAGGATTATTGGAGGCGGTTATGTGCTGTCCATTGGATTCAGAAAGTTCCAAATATTAATTATTAGAATTGGAACGTATGAATTACATCCTCTACACTATTGAGACTTTGGGGATAAAATGATTTGGGCATGTTCTGACCATGGGAGAGGAACTATGGCCTAAAAGAATTTTTGAATGGAGCCCAGAAAGAAAACGGAAGACGTTGGGTTGAGGGCTTCATGAAATGGGAATGTTTGGGGAGAGACTGGCTGGGCAGGAAAAACTGGAACGAACTTATTTTTGGCAAGGAGATATAACATATAGTTAAAAAAAAAATTTAATAGATAATAAAATGTATACATAACCACCATAAGATATTGAAAAAACAATAAGCTAAACATATATTTCGAATGCCCCAATACTTGCAAACTTTCTTATATCCTGATTTATCACAAAACACTTTGTCTATATGACCATTGCCAGACCTGTTTGGACATAAATTCTTTAGCTTTGTTGCTCCACTAAACATGAATAAAATTAAAAATAATTGAGCCATGGAGCTCAACTAATCTTTCAAATCTTTCTCATATAAAATCCTTACAATCTAAAATCCTTAAAGCCCCTACAATTTATCCAATCAACTTATCCATCAAGATCTTAATGTTCCACATGCTGCTAATTTAGCCCAAACCATATAACTGTCCTTTAATAGCAAACTCCATGGTCATTTTAATCTACCAGTATCATTTCTTTTTATTCTATTTCAGAGGTGTCTGTGTAGCTTAGAGGTGTCTGAAAAGGAAATGACCTCAGGACCTTCTGATATAGAATTCTTATTGAAGTGCTACCTATAGAATAGAAAAATAATTTTATTCTGGGACAAAGTCCCTTAAGAATAACAGATAATTGCAGCTTTAACTAAATTAAATCTGGTTAGAGACATAATGAGATACAAAAAAAAAATAAAAACAATAATACATTAATGACACTATGTACATAGATGATATTTAAATAAAAAGAAAAGAAAAGAAGATAACATTCTACAGATTAGAGGAGATAGAATTAAATGAGAAAAAAAATAAAATAAAATGATATAGAAAAATCTTTTGGTACAATGATATGATTTGTATGTACAATAGAAGTACCCAATGTTATATTCCTGGAAAGTTAAATTTTTATCAAAAGGAATCTCAATTATTCCAGAACTGAATCCAGCAATGCAATAATAATTTTTGACTAAGTAGTTAGATAGTTAGCAAGCGTCAGTCTGGATGAGAAGGAGGTATTGGAAATATAAATATTTGAATGTTTTCAGGGATTTAGCTTGTCTGATGTGAGGAGGGATGGAGTTCCAGAGGATTGGTGAGCGGAAAAGGAAGGAGCGTTGGAATATTGAAGTTCTATGGGACGGGGTATACAGATCAGTAAGACGCGATCTCGTATGTATTGGATTGACTGCAGATCTGAATTGAAGCTTATTGTAAATATAAGAAGGTTGGAGGGTATTGATAATTTGGTATAGGAATGTTCCATGGAAATATTGTTTACGGAAAGTGGGATAGAGCCAATTTAGTTGGGAATAGAGGTGGGAAACATGGGAACGCCTCGGATTACCGAAGACAAACCTGACGAAGCAGTTCATGATTCGCTTCAGTCTGTCTTCGAGAACCGTCGAGAGGCCACCGTAAACCAGACAACCATAGTCAATGTAAGGGAATAATAAGTAAGAGACTAAAAGCTTGCGGGTTGACTGGGGAAGAAGGTAACGGTTTCGGTGGAATAATTTGAGAAGGCCTATGGAACGGCGGGAAATTTGGGCAATCTGAGGTTTCCAAGAGAGGGTTTGATCAAAAACAATCCCGAGATTTTTTACAGAGGAGTAGGAAGAGATAGGATGATTATTTAAGGTTAAAGGAGGGTATTGTGAGTAGGAATTAAGGAGGGAGCTAGAGCCTATTAGAATGGCCTGAGTTTTCTTTTCGTTAAGTTGTAATTTATTTTAACGTCGCCCAGGCACTAATTCTGTCCAGATCTTCCTGAACTTTAGCGAAAGCAGTGGATAGCTCTGAAGGGGAGAAGGAGAGATAGACTTGGGAATCATCTGCATAGAGGTGGTAGGAACAGTGATAGATTGAATTAGGAAGATCATTAATGTAGGAATTGAATAGGAGAGGAGAAATACTGGATCCCTGAGCAATACCTGAGGTAAGAGTGAGAAAAGAAGATAGGGGTTGGTTTGGTATTTTAACTGCTTGGGAACGGTGAGAAAGGAAAGATTGAAACCAGCGGATGGAACTGTAGGAAAAGTTTAATGATTTTAATTTGGAGAATAGGATAAAGTGATCAAGGGAATCGAAGGCTTTAGAAAAGTCAAGGAGTAACAGGACGGTTAATTTTTTGTCATCTATTGCGGTAAATATGTCATTAGTGATTTTTTTAGGAGAGCAGACTGGGTGGAGTAGCCGGGACGAAAACCAGATTGAACGGGGTCGAGGAGGTTAGATTCTTCAAGGAATTTGGAAATTTGAGATTGAACTAATCTTTCCAAGTTAGTTCCAATCTATACGTAGTTGCTTTGGTAATTTCATGTAATTATGAGCATTATTTTCACGTTTACTGGAAATATTTTTATTTTATTGTGCACAATTGTAAATTTCAATGAATAGATTTAAAAAAAAAAAAAAAGTTATTTGGACAACCAAAACGGCTGAGCCATTTTATATAGTAACAAAAATACAAATTGTTCCCTATTACTACATTTATATTTTAAAAATTTATTAACATTTTTTCAATCCTTAAAGCCACATAATAAAGAATAGTTATTTTTAGCTCGGTGGATAAATCCCTTCCCTGACACCCTGAGCCGGAGGCTTACAATGGACGATAAACCACGAAGGCGCCTCTATTGAAAATGGGTTCTTGACCTATTTACTTAAAACCAGCCAATGGGTTAGAGTAAACACTAAAAAACTTTTTTCAAAATATATTTTGTTTTCTATTAATAACTGTTGCAAAGTTCAAATATTTAAATTTAAAAAAAATATCATTAATAAAAACTAACAATTTATTGATATATGCATTCTGATATAGATATATTGTGACATAGATATGTCTTTTGGGTTTTTTTCACGGTCAAAAATGTAAAAACAAAATTGGCAAGCTCTAGCACTGTTAATGTTGCTCGGATCGAAAATTGGTCTATAAGTTTCCTTTTCAGAAATTTAATGGAAAATATTTTTTGTATTATATCATTTATCGCTTGGACCTACTGTTAAGGAGATATTTTGGTTGAAATGAAAAAAAAAACGTTTTTGACGCAAATATGTAACATTTTTGTCTCCCACTAACATATCAGACAAAAACATTCAAATACTTCCATTTTTAATGTTATGATTACTTACAAGGGGAGGACACACTCATCCAAGCTGACGCTCTCACTAATCTTGTTGGCAACTCAGTTTTTTTTTTTGTTTTTTTTTTTTTTTTGAGGTTCTGGTCAAAAAATATTAGACACGTATTTTGCTGTTCCGACCAATGGGCCCTAGAAGCCGACAAAAAAAATAAAATAGCATTAAACTAATTTATTTTATATCTCGAGTTTAAAAAAATAATAACGACATGATTCTTGCACCAAGATGTTTAGTTTTGTTTGTGAATTTAAGGATAAATACAGCCACTCCAGAGATTTTGGTTTAGAATAATTAAATTTAAAAAAAATGATTAGATTTTCAAGCAAACTACCTCTATAGATTTTTTCAAACTAAAATTGACGTCAGATTCTAATTCAGCACCCTCAAAAACATTAAAAAAACTCTTATTCAACAAAATAAAAAAATATCATTTTATTCACGCTCTTCGAGGAAAATGAAATTTTTAAACCTATTATTGGTTACATACCTTTAAAACGCCTTTACTTTAATATTTATTATTAATGTAATAAATTATTTCTCCTAAATAGAAAAGGTAAAATGTTTCAAGTGAAGTGCATTCAATATATTTTTATCCAAAGAACCGACATCGGATTCAAATTCAGCATTCCAAAGAACCCTTAAATACGAAATTTTATCTAAATAGAAAAATAAAAATTCGTAAGCTTAAAAATGGTATGGAACTTTTGTTTAAACTGACAAAAACATGAATTACGTTTAGATGGTTAAATGTATCAACTTTGTTTTTTTACACGAAATATAGGGTGGTAATACGCTTGATATATCCTTGCTTTCATTATCCTATCTGGTTTCAACATCAAGCTAAATATCAAAACGTTTTTCGGATTTTCCAATTTTTTTAATAGGTTTATGTTCATCAAATTTTACATCTATATTCATCAAAAGAAAGCTAAGGCTTTCCTCTTTCCAGCGATACCAACCAGTGCATTGTGTGACAAAGTAATGGCGATTTAAAGGTATGTAACTAATAATAGGTTTAAAAATTTCATTTTCCTCGAAGAGCGTGAATAAAATGATATTTTTTTATTTTGTTGAATAAGAGTTTTTCAATGTTTTTGAGGGTGCTGAATTAGAATCTGACGTCAATTTTAGTTTGAAAAAATCTATGGAAGTAGTTTGCTTGAAAATCTAATCATTTTTTTTTAATTTAATTAATCTAAACCGAAATCTCTGGAGTGGCTGTATTTATCCTTAAATTCACTAACAAAACTAAACATCTTGGTGCAAGAATCATGTCGTTATTATTTTTTTAAACTCGAGATATAAAATAAATTGGTTTAATGCTATTTTATTTTTTTTCTCGGCTTCTAGGGCACATTGGTCGGAACGGCAAAATACATGTCTAATGTTTTTTGACCAGGAACCTTAAAAAAAATTACCAACAAGATCCGTGAGAGACTGAGTGTGGATTTCTGGATTCAGACTTAGATTCAGTTCTTGCATAATCAAGTTTACATTTAATATAAATTTCACTTTCTGTGAAAATAACATTGGGTACTTTTAATGTACATACAAATCTAATCGTACCGAATTTTTTTTTTTTTTTTCTTATTTCATATTATTTTCTCTCATTTGTACAATGTTATCTAATTTTCTTTTCTGTATATTTAACTATCATCTTTGTATATTGTGTCATTATTGTATTATTGTTTTTCTTTATTTTTTTTTGTTTCGTTATGTATCTGACCAGATTTAACTTATTTACATCTGTACTTATCTATCTTAAGGGACTTAGTCCCAGAATAAATTTATTTTTCTACCCTATCCTTACATTTTAACACGTTCTAGCTCTGTTGATGTTGCTCAGATAAAAAAATTTGACGACCGATTTCAAATTAAACTCTTAATGGAAAATATATTTTGGTATAACATTAGTCGCTAAGACATAAATTTAATTTTAAAGTTTAAGAGCTAAATTTACCTGTATGAAAATAGTTACGTTTAAAACTTATATTTTTTCTCAACTATGTCTATTTCGAATAATAATTAATTATTAATTTAATTTAATTATTACTTAATTACTATTTGCATTACATACATTACAAAAAAAACAACTCAATTACTCCGTGATTAGGGGAAAAAAAAGATCAAGTTAAAAAATCAAATTACTTACATTATTAATTGAATTAAATTAGCAATTAATCATTATTGGAATAAAACAAAGTTGAGAGAAAAAAAAGGGTTTTCAACGTGACTTTTTTTTTTTCATTAAAATCAATATAGTTCCAAAACGGTTGGTACTAGCGACAAATGTTATATTACCAACAATATTCTGCTTATATTAAAAAAAAAAAAAATGATAAGTAACTAGTCAAATTTTCGATAAGAGCAACACCAACAGAATTAAAGCGTGTTAAAATGATACCGTGTTTAATACTTTTAAAAGGTTATGACCTCAATTTTTCTTTGGTATAAAAGGATTGGGTATATTTCTGACAATTTTTTTTTTTTTTTTTTTTTTGGCCCTGAATTGAGAAAAATGTTCTATTGCATTCAGTTAAAGACATTTAGGGAGTAATTTTTTTTTTTAACTTCACATTAACAAACTCGATAGAGAAAAAAATATTAAACTTAAAATTGTCCACAAAAACCGCAAGCCGAACGTCACCTCGGCTCAAAGACAGAGGCCTATTTATGAAAAACCTATTGTTTACAGATCCGCTTGTTCAAGTGAAGCTATTGTAGCACTGTCAGCCCCAGAACCTTCAGGATGGTGTGTATTCACACTAACGCCTCGACTCTAATACAATAGTCAAATTCAGGAACGACTCAAGGCCCTTCTATCGTTGAAAATAAATATATAAACTTTATTCTGCGGTCATTGCCCTTTTAGAATAATAAAATAAACGATACGAGAACAATTTTGCTGCTTTGATTTCAACTAAATGAAAGTAATCATATACAAATTATTTCAACGAAAGATAAGTTATTTATTTAATTTTTTGGTGCAACAGTCCTTAAAGCAGGACCTCAATAAGTCTCCTCCAACCATCTATATCCGTGGCCTTGCGGTGCCATCCACTCACTCCAGCCTAACGGATATATTGCTCCAAGTCATCTAGCCATCACAATCCTGGTTTGTGCCATCGAAACCTGGCTTTTCTTTTATTAATTTTCAAGGTAGTCTCTCAGCAGGCATCCTCTCTACGTATTCCAGCCGTCTTAATCTTTCCTACTTTATTTGAGCGACTATATCTGGCTCTCCTAACAATAACATTAGTACTTTATTTTTTCTTATTTTCCATTCAACATTTAGACACTTTTAGCCAAAAATCTTTCTTATTATTTTCCTCTCCAAAACCCCGTGTGGTTATTCATTTCTTTTTGAAAGCACCTATGTTTCATTCACGTATCCTGGTTGACAGAGAACAGATATCTGTTGCCTGCCGCTATTGTTCCCTTGATTTCTGCAATAACATCATTATTATCTGTTACAAGAAACCCTAAATATTTTAATTATTTACGTGCTAGGAAGCTGTACTCTCTGAACTGGATTTTTTCTGCATGCGACTGGGTTCTCGACGTTAACATATATTTAGTCTTCGCTTAATTTGCAAACCGTGTTTTTTACAAGCACCTTCCAGTTCTTGAAAAACTCCTCCAAGGGCCGCTATAGTCCTCGCTGTGATGACATCATCAACGCATGCCAAGTGTTGTGCTAATCTGCTATAGATGTTGCCACTAGGATTCGTCCAGAAAGCCAGCACAGCTCGCTCTTAACAAAGGTTAAAGATCACACAAGGGTTACCCTGCTTTAAGCCTCTGTATACTTTGAATTCCTCCGACTGTGATTTTTTAATTTGACCTGGATTGGATTCGTAGGACTTCACCAAGATTTATGTATAAGAAAATATGTGGTCAACGGTTGATCTTCCTGTTCTGAAACCACATTTGTTATTCACTAAGAGAGATTTCATCCCACGACCATGGCGAGGAAAAGGACTTAATTTAGGTTTAGCAAAGTGGAATGTTCGTTGCCTCTTTCAAGCGGGAGCAAGTAAAGTATAGTAACGAAACAAATATGATATTGAAATTTCAAATTAAAGAATTTCACCTTTGCTGAATATTATTGATACACTGGAAGTAACGTAAGTACAATAAGCAAAGCAGATAATACGGCTATTTTCACTAGACAGACATTACTCTTCTACACTAGATACAAAAATCCCAAACCTCTGGCTCATTCATTATCCAATTCCACAAATTCTTCTTGAACAGTCCTCATATAAACTTCTGAAACATGGATCATTGGTCAATAATATAAGAAGATGGTAGTGTACAATTTTCAAGAAGTGGAGGAGGAACGTCATATAATGACGTGTAAATTTAATATGTTTCGGTTAGGCCATTTGGCCAAATGGATCAACTGAATCTACCAGCAGGAAAGTTGACGAGAACAAGAGATAGTGGAAAGCAGCCACTTCGGTGAGGGATGTGGTAGCGGATGATAGGGATTCTCGTTAAAGTGCGTGGTCTGAGGGCGACCGCATTTGGAAGAGCTGCTGGCTAAATCTCTTTGTGAAGGCTTGAATCCACGCAGGGTTGTAGAGTAATATTGTACTTTATTGTCTAAAATATGTTAAACTCATTTTATATTATGATTACTTACAAGGGGAGGACACACTCAGTCTCTCACTGATCTTGTTGGCAATTTTTTTATTTTTTTTTGAGGTTTCTGGTCAAAAAATATTAGACACGTATTTTGCCGTTCCGACCAATGGGCCCTAGAACCCGGGAAAAAAAATAAAATAGCATTAAATTAATTTATTTTATATCTCGAGTTTAAAAAATAACATTGACATGATTCTTGCACCAAGATTTTTATTTTTGATTGCGGGTTTAAGAAAAAATACTGCCGCTCCACAGATTTTAGGTTAGGTGAATTCAATCCTAAAAAAAAAATTAGATTTTCAAGGAAACTACCTCTTTAGATTTTTCAACACAAAAATTGACGCCAGATTCTAATTCAGCACCCTCAAAAACATTGAAAAACGTTTATTCAATAAAAACAAATCTTTGAGGGGAAGAAATGTTTAAAACGATTATTGGTTACTTTCCTTTAAATAGCTAATACTTAGTCACACAATGCATTCATTGGTATCGCTGGAAAGAGGAGAGCCTCAGCTTTCTTTTTATGTATATTAATGCCAATTTCGATCAACAAAAACGTATTAAAAAAATGGTAAATCCGAACAACATATTTATTTTTAACTTGAGTTTGAAACCAGATATAGGAAAATAAACCAAAGATATTTGATGAGTATTACCACTTATATTTTGTATAAAAATATAAATATAAAGCCTAAGTGATACATTTAAACCGCCTAGCTATAGTGTATGCTTCATGTCGGTTTTGTGTCAATTTATTTTTTTTGTTTTTATTGAAAAACTGAATTAGAATCTGACGTAGTTTACGTAGAGGTAGTTTGTTTCGTCAGATTCTAATTCAGCACCCTTAAAAACATTGAAATACGTTTTCAATAAAAACAAAAAATATCATTTTTTCATTGAACTACGTTCAATATACTTTTTCCACAAGAACCGACATCGGATTCGAATTCAGCATTAAAAATTACTTCTAAATACAAAATTTCATCCAAAAATATAAAATTAAAAAGTTCGTAAGCTTCAAAATGTGCCTGACCAAAAGCTAGGCAATTTTTGTTTAAATTGACAAAAACATGAATTACACTTAGGCGGTTTGATGTATCAACTTTATATTTTTATACAAAATATAAGGTGGTAATACTCATCAAATATCTTTGGTTTATTTTCCTATCTGGTTTCAAACTCAAGTTAAAAATAAATATGTTGTTCGGATTTACCATTTTTTTTAATACGTTTTTGTTGATCGAAATTTGCATTAATATACATAAAAAGAAAGCTGAGGCTCTCCTCTTTCCAGCGATACCAATGAATGCATTGTGTGACTAAGTATTAGCTATTTAAAGGAAAGTAACCAATAATCGTTTTAAACATTTCTTCCCCTCAAAGATTTGTTTTTATTGAATAAACGTTTTCAATGTTTTTGAGGGTGCTGAATTAGAATCTGACGTCAATTTTTGTTTTGAAAAATCTAAAGAGGTAGTTTCCTTGAAAATCTATTTTTTTTTTTTTTAGGATTGAATTCACCTAACCTAATATCTATGGAGCGGCAGTATTTTTTCTTAAATCCGCAATCAAAAATAAAAATCTTGGTGCAAGAATCATGTCGATGTTATTTTTTAAACTCGAGATATAAAATAAATTAATTTAATGCTATTTTGTTTTTTTTCCCGGGTTCTAGGGCCCATTGGTCGGAACGGCAAAATACGTGTCTAGTACTTTTTGACCAGAAACCTCAAAAAAATTGCCAACAAGATCCGTGAGAGACTGAGTGTGTCCTTCCCTTTTTAGTTAAATTAGGTTTGAGGAACGCATAGTGAGCATATCAATAAATAATCAATCCTCCACTTGTATGCACTTTTAGTTTTAATGTGGAGTCCAAACTAGCCAGTAAACAAATTAATAAAAATTTTACAATTTTATATTTTTATGATTTCTACAAATGAACTACAGATTATAATAGATTTACCGTAGCAAAACCGTGTAAATCAGAACAAAGTAGCGTAGTGTGAGAATGATATAACTAGATACAAATAAAAAGTAAGGAAATATTATATATTTGAAAATAATAAAAACTACAAGGCACCGTAACTAAAGATGGCTGGATGAATACCATATAAATATAATGTATTTATATGATATTTCAAAGTAATAGGAAAGTGATAAAGTCTGAGAAAGGGCGGGGAAACATCGTTGCGAAGTCAGAAGTTAAAGCTATTTTGGGCGTGAGTCTTTTGTAAGTAACACCATATTTTTTCAGCAAATACAAAATACAATGTATTAGAAAGACTAACAACATGAATAACCCATATAATCTTATGCCCATCATTCTACCAACCATCTATAAAAAAAAAAAAATATAACCACATGACTTCTTTAACTTTGTCAATAACATATTACTGTGCATTCCGCCCACAGTTTGATAAAAAAAAAATGAATTGTAGTATATAAGATTTGAATGATGATTTTTTTGTGGGCACTTGGGACCTATAATAGTGCAAAACTAGAGTTATAGTCAAAACTAGAGTTATTTTACTTTATAAAACATATAAAAATATAATTTTACGTGAAACAATTATCTCTATCTTGATTGAGAGCTAAGAAAAAAAATAACACGTGATTTTTATATTTTTTTTTCTCGGCTGCCCTTAGTTTTGCACTATTATATGTCCCTACTACCCACACAAAAATCGGCATTCAAGTGAGTTACAAGTCAAAACATCTCCTTTTAAGCTTATAATCAATAATCGCAACGCTATAAATTATTTAAAACAATTTTAATGACCAATTATTTCTAAAGAACCTATTATCCTAAAATTATATACAAGTATGACATAAATGGATACTTCTTATTAATTTTTTAGAACCAATTTAATAAATTACAACAGCGAGGAAGGAAAAAAAAAAAGAAATCTCCCTCGAGTGTTTTCTACTAAAAAAGTAATCTTACTCTTAATACCCAGGAAAGTAAGGGGAAGTGATTACTGAAGATGCTAAGAAGGGACATTGTTTTCGAAATAGGGCCAATTACCTCAATTAATAAAGCAGGAAAGGGGTATTTAACAGCAATTAAGGTAATTGACAGAAACATTTAGATAAGAATTCAGTTTCAGAAAAGCAATAAGAAAATGTTTAGGGATTTCATTTTCAATTTGCAAAGTGCTGGACCGATCTTCAAGTTATGAGAATTGTTTTTTTTTTTAAGAAATCATTAGCTCTAAACAAACTTTAAAATTTACCTTATCCTTATTTTTTTTTCTCTTCTTCGTATGTTTAAAATTTATATCACGCTTCTTTTTAAAGATATTGGTAAGAACATGTAAAATATTGTCGTTTCAGAATATTTAAAAATATTTAAATTGTTTTATTGAATAAATATTATAAGCTGCCTCTTAAAAGGCAATGAATAATATGAATGGTGAAGAATCCATTCATACAATATGTACAATTAAATTAAATAAAAATCCTCTAACTATAAATATATTAATAATAAATAAAAATATAAGCAATATAAACAATAGTAATAAGAAAGGAGCCAAAAAAATAAGCATTAAAAAAATTAAATTAATTAAAAAGCGCAATTACACTATATATACAATGTACACAAACATCCCAGGGAAACCCCAGACCAAGCTTGTCCTCCAACTTATAAGAGGGCAAGCTAGGCCCACAGTAATCCCAACGATGTTCTCTCAGCCGCATCACCAGTGTGAAAATCAAGTGGAAGGTGAGAGGGAGCGCCACAGTCGCTCAGGACTTGCGTTTCAGAAATAAAAAATAAAAATAATACTTTAGTTAAATCTGAGAAAAATCGTTATCCTCTCTAACTCTCAATTAACCCACTGCAAACTTCTCGGTTACATTGCAGCCTGTATATTTCAACTTAAAAATCACAAATCACGCCTTAGAAGTTTTTGATTTGATGAATTATTTGCTACTTGAAATCATTTATTTTTTTAAGTCAAAGAATAAGGAAGAAGATGATTAGGGATGCAGTCAAAAATAAACACCACGTTTAAATGAAATGAATGAATGAAATGAAAAAAAAAATCTTTATTCTGGGACTTCTAAGAATAACAGACATGTATAATAAGTTGTACAATAGTCTGGCTATCTTAATTTCAAATGGACAATAATAAGTATAAAAGGTTATATATGAATATACAATTGAAAATAGAACTTTGTGATAAATATATACATGAGAAAAGGAGAGAGAGAAAAAAAAGAAAAAAAAAAAAGTAGGAAAAAAAAAATAATAACAATATGCTAATATAATAATTACAATGCGTTCAGAAATAAAAAGAAATATAAAAAAAAGTAAATAAATAAAATAAAATAAAATAAATATAGTGAAAAGAAAGGAAAAGATATAAAGATAAGAAAAATAATAAGACCTATTTGAATGATAATATGACAAAATAATTACAAATTTCTAAAAGGTAATATATATACAATTGATAATAGCACTTTATCAGTTAGAAGAAAAAGGAAAGAAATAATAACAATAATTTATATGAGAAAAAACAAAACAGAAACAATTGCTGGAGAAACGAATTTAAATTT
Organism: Euschistus heros; assembly: GCA_003667255.2. Taxonomy (NCBI): domain Eukaryota; kingdom Metazoa; phylum Arthropoda; class Insecta; order Hemiptera; family Pentatomidae; genus Euschistus; species Euschistus heros. The sequence continues at coordinate 3,198,066 of RCWM02000050.1, forward strand.
ATATAATGTTTAAGTAAAAATGCTATGATTGTGTGGCAACGTTTCGACCTGCCTCACAGGTCTTCTCCAGAGAAGAGGAGAACGACGATGATGCAATCATCGTTCGTGTCCTCTTCTTTAGTAATAGTTCTACAAAGTCTTTTGGTCATCTTGTTTTCAGATGACTTGGAGGGTTATCAGGAATGGATTTTGAAGCAGGTTGGGAGAATAGTGGATTCGAGTGAGCATGGAGTTTACTATGAAAGGATATGTATTTTGATACTATGTATCTATTTGGCTTGGGCTAAATCAGCAAAATATGGAAAATTAAGATCTTTACCGTTAAGTTTGCTAGTGACATAAAAAGAAGCATTGAGTATTTTAGATTGTAATGATTGGATACGAGAAGAATTGGAAGATTTAGTGGAGCTCATAAGTTCAACTCCGTATGTCCAAATGGTTGTAATTACTGTCCTATAAATAAGGTTTTTGTGATTGCTTCAAGCGCTTGTCTGGTAAATGTTGGAGTCGTCGGAAATGACGAGCAGTTTCTTGTTTTTTAAGTCAATTTATTGCAAATGTATTTGATGCTCTTCACAGAACTGCAGAACTCAACATTAATATGAGCACTGTATGTCTTGCTCAGCAGAGGCGAATATGGCACCACCCAACGATTGTCAATGTCAATGTCTGTGTTGCTCGGGATTTCTTCGAAGATATATTGGATATCCGTCGACATTTGTGATCGTATTGTTAGTGAAATCTTTAGAAAAAATTTTAGTACATTTTCCATTTACCATGCAAGGCGATGAACGATTGAGAGTATCGCATGGACCATGAATCATGTTTGCTGTAACAATATCAAACAGCAGGTGGTTAGTAGTCGGATCTGGAATTAAAGCAGAAAATGTACTATCGATTTCTTCAGGACGGATTTTGTCGATTAACCAAACCAAAATGTGCGCATGAGGTAATCCTCGCTTTTGCCACTCAACCGAATAGCATTACCCAACACTACGAAAGCGAAAAATTTTAATTTTCTTAATTATATCGAAAATATATTGTTATAAGTGGTGAAAAAAAAGCGAATACAAAAAAAAAAAAAATGCCCAATTTTAATAAAAACTAACTTTCACTGAATCTTTTTTGACCATTTCCAACAACATTTTCGATATTAATTAAAAAAAAAAATATACTTACAACACAAAAGCCGTTGTTAGTGGGAACTCGTGCCACGTGTTGAGTACTTTTGAGGTTATGTAAATCACTTGATTAACTAATCGTGCAAAATACAATCAAAATTAATAATTTAATGAAGTAGGAATAATTAATAGTTAATATGAGAGTTACACAGAGATAGTAAAATGATAATTGTTATTTGTTGCTACTACGCTGGTTGCATCAACAATAAGGATGGCCGAAAACTGTTGATGGAGTGAGAGAAACGGGAGACCGGCTTGGGTCTCATCCCTAATCCGTGCTGTTTACTGGGAAGTGACACCGGTATAGTCTGGCAAATGAGTGTTGATCAAGTAAAAGCGCGGAAAATTTAAAAAAATCTACCACAGGTAACACAAAGTATATATCAGGAATAAACTTTAATAATGAAAATAAATATTATTTTTGTACAAAAATTTTAGATTTGCCATAAGCTCATTTAAATTTTAATCGAAATGGAGTGAAAAACATTCACAAAAAAGACTATACCTAATAGATCACTTATCGAGCTGGAGGAAAAATGATTAAATTAATACAATGACTATTAAAAAATAGAGGTTGGAGATAGAAGGGTGAAAATTTAGTATTGTATTTATTTTTTAATGCCACATCATAGAAAAATAATAATGGAAAATATTGTCCAACAATTAAAACAAAAATTTTAGGGGAGGACAACCCTTATCACTTAGGGGAATGAAAAGTAGATAGTAGCCGATTCTCAGACCTACTAAATATGCATATAAAATTTGGTAAAAATAGTTATAGCCATTTCGGAGGAGTATGGTAACTAACATTGTGACACGAGAATTTTATATAAAAGATATATTTTTTATTTATATATTTTATACTTTTTTATTGTACATATTGTGTGAATAGATTCTCAACTATCCACTTTATTTCAGAACCATATTTATTGCTATTTAATTTAGTATATTGTAATATTTACTCTTTATAATTTTCTTTTCTATTGATCTTCATATAGGAAAAAGGTCAATATGGGCGTTTTGAATTATTTAAAACTATTTAGTCCATAGATGTATATATCAGTTTGCAGTATATTTGAGAAATAAATTCAATGTTTGTACTCAATTTAAATTTTAAGGTTAAATAAATGAGTTACTTTAAAACACTGATTATAGAACGCTTCTAATTAAATAAAAAGTACTCGCTTGAAGAGTGCTCCGATCCCTCATCATTATTAAAGTACTTTGTGAATTACTTTGAAAACGGAGTAGTGGAGTGCTGTACTCGGTATTTCAAACGTTTGTATTCAGCATAAATTTTAAATAATTTGTATCTACCTTATCCACGGCAGGTATTCAGTTTATCGATATGTTTTCATGAATTTAAATTATCCCTTACTTTTATTTTCCCATGCATCAGTAATAAAAGAATAATACTATCGAAAATACTTAAATTGAGTAGCACATATCGTTTAGCTTCGGGTAAATCACTGGTTATGGTCGTAGTTAAGGGAACTCGTCGCTGTAAAAGGGAATTTAGTTGAAACAGTTTTTAATATGACATCTTTGGTTTATATAGTTGGATTATTAAAAGTTTATTCTATTGATTATAAAATTGACAAACACCGAAGCTTCCTTTCAAACAAATGTCTATATATTTTTTTTTTACAAAAAGCTAAAAATAAAAGTTGCACCAGTTATGGTCATGTATCAAAATAATCTTGCCAAAAAAATAATATAATCTTAAAAAAGGAATGTTTTTCATAATTTAAAAATTAATATTAATTAAGGAACAAATAGAACTATAAAAATAATCTAAATAATAATTCAACGCGGTCTAACAAAAAAGTAAAATATATATTTAAAAACACTATGATGTGATGCACTCATTCACAAACTTTGAAGTTACTTATTAGTTTGTAAAACCATCATCAAATGATAGTTGAAAATAAATTAAAACAAGTATTTATCAGAGTATAATTTATAGCTGCACTTCTCGTTGATTTTTCTACATCAGCAGTAACAGCATACCATATGGTAATCACCCCCACTAAAAAAATTAATGAATTAAAAAAAAATCAGAATGTATTTTATTGTAAGTTGTCTACTTTCAACGTTTCCAGTTTTCTTTAACAGCAGTAGCCATCCGCGAAGTACAGAATACAACTAACTATATTAACTAGTAATGCTCACTTAAGCGACGTAAACTGTAAATAAAACTACTAGGAATGGATGCGGTATATGTGTATAAATTTTAAAATGACATAATCAAATGAAGAAAATTCTATTTTTTTTTTTTTTTTTTTTTTTTTTTTTTTTTTTTTTTTATTTGTTAGAAAGAACGTTTGTTACGCTAAAGAAAGGGGTAGGGAAGACCATAACTCATATTTCGTATTTTTGTAACACCGGTTATGGTCAGTTCAAAATTATTGTTAGTTAAAATCAGATAGTCCAACAGAATGGAGGTTGTATTAAAGCCTGAATTCTAATAAAAAGTTACATAATTCAATAACTAAAAATTAATGAAGCAATTTCACTACAATTCCTTAAGAATTCTCACTTTTAAAAACGATCTTACTAACAAAAAAAAGTATTTCATGACACTATTTGAAGAAAATGTTTTTAATAGTTACTGGAAAGGGATAGGAGTGAGAGTTTCATCAGTTAATGAATCCTAAATCCTTTTCAGAAATATTTGGTGATATCACAAATAAATGGATTAGACCGTTATTATTGCGATAATTGTATTAGCCTGCTTATAACTAGTGAGGTCACCATAACTAGTGATTTACTCTATATTCTTACTTTTAATCATCTAAAAAATAAATAAATAAATAGAAAAATGTTTGATATATATTAAGAATAATTGTTTGTTTTTATCTTATTAATTATTGGTTACAACATTATGAAACATTTATATTTAATACTATACACTTGGCTAACCCTATTTTTAAATGCGTTTACACTATGTATATCTATGAATAAATGAGTAGTCAAATTTATAGGGTACAATGAGACAAATCTTTTACATACAAAGCATGCGTTTTATTTAACCTTCCGTTACTCGCGGTACCTGTATGTACATGACTAGTCGCGGTTCACCTGTGAGGTAGTTCTGATGTGAAAAAGCCATAATTTGAATAGTAATCAATTAAAAGAAAAATATTTTATAAAACATTATTATTTATAAGGTACTTAAGAACTTATATTAAAAAAAAATATTGTAAACACATGTAAACTAGAAAAATATGCACGTACCAATTTAAACAACTATAACTATAAATAGTTGCAATTAACATAGACCAATAAAAAATTATAAAGCAATAAAAAAATAAATGTAAAAAAAAAATAATATTAATTGGAGATAACTACAATGCGGCGCCAAAAATATAAGCTGAGAAAAAAGCCAAAATTATATATTATGTTAATTAGTTTTTCTAATTGTACAAATTAAAAGAAAAATATTAAATTAATCATCTCCAACAATTTGATTTTGAGCAACTACTGCACTGTGGTACATAATATTATGTGGATAAAAAAAAAAACCCACTCACAGTGAACATCGTAATTAGTTTTCTAATTTTTTTTTACATTTCACGATGAATTGCATTCAAAATAGTACATTAAGTATTTATTACATTTTCTTTTTTAATTTTACGGCATTTTAGATACTCAGACGGTACGCCAATTAAAAAGTTCACAAGTAAAAACATTTATGTTTTTATCTGAAACTTTTTACGTAGGTAAACGTAGATCATAAAAGATGGTTCTGTGTGTCTGGGTACATTTAGTTTTAGTGAATATATCTCATTTTACTGCCCGTTTTTTGCCCGTTTACCAGTAGCACCAAGAATTGTTTTTTAGGTGGAGTATTCTAAGTTACGCAACTAGCATTTGCTGAAGCGTTACGGGCTGGAGGTTTGAGTTTTAATTATTCCCTGGAAGAAAAAATATATCTGGTCAATTATATGATTCGAAAAATTGCAATCGGGCAACTCACAGAGGATGTATAACAAAGCCAACACAAAGAGATAAATGATACAGAAAACATTTCCATCGGAAAATGTCTCGCACAGTAACAAACACTGACATTCGGAATAATTTGTTGATTTCGTCTGATCCTTTAATTAGCAAATAGAAATAACACTTTCGAAAATACGACTTTCGGTAATACGCTTGTAATAATAGAAGCAAATAGGAGTATGTGGAAAAGATAGTGATGATAGTGGAAATATCGATCTAAATGATCTGTCATTATATACTATAATTTTCTTTTCAGTTTAAAACTATATAATGTGCTTGAGTTCTGCTGGTTTTAAGATAAAAATTAAATATTAAAGTGTTTAAGGTTATAGTTTGATAACACATTGCTCTGATTTATATATATTATAAATTCTATTTATTTATTACTGTACGAAAATTCAGATAAATTGTTAGTTGTTGCAAAGGAGTTTTTTTTAAATCATAATATTTATATTATTATCAAAATGTAGATATATTCAATTTTTTTTTTTTTTTTTTTTTTTTTTTTTTTTTAATTCATTTTATATGATCATCGATAAATCAATAAATGGTTTTGTGAAGTTTTTTTTTTCTTAATAAAACAACAGGCCACAAAAATTTGAAATGTTTTATTAATCTTTCAATAACCTTGTTTTAATCATTTCAAGTTGTTCATATAAAAATATATAGAATGAAAATATTATATTATCCATACGATCGTTTCAGACTTTTGTCCCGCCAGATTCACGAATGGCCCCACTGTGCATCAGTTTCTAGTTGAGGCTGTTTCAACTTTAAGGACCGGGCTTAGCAATAATCATACGGTTCAAGGTCCTAAGATAACGGTGGGTGCAGCAAAGCATTCTGCCCGATTTGAACTAACTTTTTCTTTTGGGGTGGCTATCGCGGCTCTTGAGTTCTTCACCACCTTCCATGCAGAATATAGCTGCAGATTGACATGTGGTTGGACAGGTTTTCCTTTGTCAGCCTTTGTGGCATCCAGACATCACTGCGATACACGTAACAAAGATATTTTAAATACCTTTTAACAGTTACGAAGCCTATTTGCAGATGCTTCACGATTTCTGATACCTGCAGCAACCGGTCTTGTTCGATTATTGCTATGATGATTTGCATCTTTGTCACAAAACTTGGAAAACTATTTCTGAGCTGTACGGTTCGTTTTATCCTTTAACGTCTTTACTACGATACAGCCCAAACAAAACAAATGCCAATGAATCCTAATTAAAAGAGATTAAAATAGCAGACTTTGACGTTTCAGAAGTGTCGCAGATATTTGGAATCGATTCGCACTACCAAAACAAACGAACTCATAGATCTACTTTCAATGAAAATAAAATAGGTATTTCTTGATATTGATTATTAATCACGTTAACTGAATTGAATTGAATATAGTGATAGTTTAAAACAAAATAATAACATAAATTTATAGTTAAAAATAATAATAAACAATCGTTAATTTTAATATCAGTTTTTATAACCACCAATACAATTTTTGATTAAATTCCACCTTTGAAAGTTCATGTTACAAGAGGTGTATTTAATTTAATTTTAGAGTTTCTAAGTTCTTCAAAAAAGTTAACCTGCTTCAACGGCAAATCAATATTAAAAAATAAGGAAATGTATAAGCTTTACAATCCTCTTGTTTAAAAAAAGTTCATGAACAAAAAAACTTGTACAATTGAACAAAGAATCTTGGTGTTGCCATAAAATAGGTATCAATGTAAACCGTACATATGATACTGCTGATTAATATAAAAACGTGTCATGAATTAGTCACATTTTGTCACCTATTTGGGTGTTGAACAAAAAAAAAAAAGGAATGGAAAAATATTTAGATAACCGTAATTAACCTTAATCCTTTATTTAATAATCTTGAAAGACTACCATTATTTAGACAAAACAAACGAAAATGTTGGCATATGTAAAAACCTTACATCGGAGTGATGAAAGCATCATTTTTTTTTTTTTTTTTTAGTTTTTTTTTTTTTTTTAAATAATCATTTATTGCAATATTAAAACCTTGATAAATTATTCTACTGCTGTACATTTGATCATATTTTTTAAAAAAAGAATTACATAAAAAAAACTGAGTTATTTTATGCATTTAAATATTTTATACATCTGAACTAAAACTGTGTATTCGATTTTTATAAGATTGTTTTGGTTTAGCTACAGCCCTTTCTTGCTGAAATCTCATCTAGTCCAAATTGCTATGGCACCATTTCCACAACAGTTCTGAGGTGATTGCTCTGTTGCTGATGGTTCGGGTGCTCTTAGAACATTCCAATTTCACAATATTAGCTGGAATGAGAATAATAGTCAGGTTTATTTCTTTTTATCTTGGGAATCACAGTTTAAAGATGGTGTAAAAGTTAAACTCTCATGGATACCTTATCACAATAAATATTTCTCATTTTTATGCCATTCGGTAGGTTTGCTTCAATAATAAAAATCTCGTTTATTTTCATATTCTATATAATAGTATAGATTATTATATATAAGAACAAACCAATTTTCATTTTCGATCACTAACCGTGAAAACTACTGAACCAATTTTAATTAAATTTTGAATGAATCATCACTACAGTTCAAGAAAGGTATAGCAATAATAAAATCTACCGATCTTTTATTAACTTGTTATTAAAAACGATAATATTTGGATAACAGTGAAGTTTGAAAATTAAACGATAGGTGGCGTGCGCCATTCTACACGAAAGTTTACAAATGTTCGGTCGAAAGGGTTTAAGTCATTTTTATGAAATTGATTTTACGAAAACTAAAATTAGCAAACAAATAAAATTTCGTTCATGTTTGTAGTTTACTGTAATAAATAGTCCCTTAAGATATAATAGAGAGATTCATTAATAAATTAATACATAAGCAGGATTAAAAATGAGTTTTTAAAACTTTGGAAAATCGTCTTGTAAATTGCACATTCCAAGACTTAAGCCCTTATGACCGAACATCAATGATAAAGAACTTGAAATTGATAATAAAATGTAGTCAGTTTCAATTAAATTATTAAAAAATATTTAAATGCGTTGTGCGACTTGCGGATTAGTTTTAAAATCAACCGATTTGTAGTTACCACCATTCTGTTATAGAGTTTGCAATGGTAAAACTACTCATCTACTCCATATATATATATATATATATATATATATATATATATATATATATATATATATATTTTTCATTTATTTATTTATTACAGGCCAACGGTGGACCACGCGTATATCATTTTCAGGTTTTCTTCCTTTCTGCCCAAATTCTTTTCATTTTTTCGCCCATTTCCCTCTTTCTTTCCTCCGTCCATTTCTTACTTTCATGCTTTTTCTTCTCCGCTACAAGAACCTTTATATTTTTAACCATTTTTCCGAATTTATCCTTATCTTTGTAGTCTCCCTCCGTGATACCCAATTTTTTAACTTCCTCTTTCATTTGCTCTGGGTAACCTTTTATATTTTTCAATTTCATCACTTTATCAAATATTTGTTTGTTTAATCTATTGCTATTCATTCTTTTCATGTGTCCGAAAAAAATTAATCTCCTTTTCCTCATCGAAGATTCTAAGTTTTCCAATTGTTTGTAAAGGTCATCGTTCTTTTTTAATCGATATTCTCCCGCCACTTTTCTCGGTCCGGATATCATTCTCAATATCTTTCTTTCCGTCCTTAACATATATAGTGTGAATATATATATATATATATATATATATATATATATATATATATATATATATATATATATATATTTTACACATCATCTTCATAGTTCTCGGAAGGTTTAGCAATAATAAAATTGACAATTATAAAAGTTTAAATTTACAATGTTGAGTAGCAGAAACGAGGTTTGCCAAACGGTCATATACTTTAATAGTATGGTATAAATAAAATCCAACCAGGTTAAATTATTGTGTATGCTGAGTAAGAATTATTATCAAATAAAATTGTCGATACTATGCTTTTTTATAGTGTGTATAAAAATATGATTCATGGGCTTAGAGTTGTTGGGGTTTTAAGCACTAATAACGCAGAACATTATCCGCAAAAATTGATGTCTAATTACGGTTTTACTTAGTCTTCAAACACCTAACCAGAGTAATTGTAACCAGGTTAAAAATTGATGCTGCAAGCGCAAAAACTATTGAAGAAATAATGCTCCATTGCATAATTAAGTACAAAATTTTTATCGATATATAAATAAAACTTCAATTACTAGTGACAATTATTTTAAGTTATTTACTTATGAGAACGGGCGAAGCCGTGATAGTATTTAATATACCAGCCGTTTAATATGTTGGTATATTAAATACCAGCATATTAAAACGCTGATATTTTATAAATACAAATACTGTTTGATTTTATTTAAAAATTCAAATAGGTTTCATAAGACCTGGATACTGTTTATGGAGAATTAAATCCATAAATAATAAATAACCATGTATTTGGGAAATAAAAGAAATCAACTGGTTAAAGTGTTTTTCACCGAAGAGCCATGGGGTAAATGTTTAAATGTGATTGTCTGTCTAGGGAAGTTTTTTGTAGAGCATTCTTCAACGAACCAATTACTGTTAATAGAGCTTGCTCTTTGAGTAATTATGCAAGTCTAGGTATCTATTGCTCTAGGATAGGTGAAAAAGAAGAGCCGATATTTCTACCGTTTTTTCCATTACTCTGCTAGAGCTGTAATCTTTGATGAATACCCAAGATTCCTATGTAAGAGCTTTTGATGTATTCACACTCGCGTATTTCCTTTTTTTCCACCAGAATGGATAGTTACCCCACAAAATGATACTCTCATGATGTCATTTTATTTTATTAATTTATAGAGATGGGTATCATAAGAATGATGCCGATAATCACCATCGACGATATTTTTTAATCTGAATATCGATGTACGGTATATTTCTGACCGATAAAAGCGATATATCGTGACATTTTTTAAATTAAATACCATTTTAAATATTCCAATCTTGTTACAATGATATTAATATTTATTTATTTTTAATAGCTAATTTAGGTAACAAAAAAAAAAAAAAAAAAAAAAAAAAAAAAAAAAAAAAAAAAAAAAAAAAAAAAAAAAAAAAAAAAAAAAAAAAAAAAAAAAAAAAAAAAAAAAAAAAAAAAGCGAGTAATGACGTCGAACTGGGTCAATGAAGTAAAAAGGGATTTAGAAAAAAACAATATAACATAGAGGAAAGAAATAATAGAGAAGACTTTCGGCGAAAAGTATTGAAAATGGAGGGATTCCGGGGCAGGAAAGTGAAAAGGACTGGTGCAAAATTGTCCGAGGACAGAAAGAGAAAACAGCGAACAGATGAAAACATACTGGAAGAAAAGAAAAGTACAAGGGAGAAAGAATTGAAATTATTGGATTATTGGAAGGAAACTATTATTACCCGTCCTCAGTAATGTATTTATATTACTTTAATTAATAATAGTGTAACATTGTGAACTGTAACAATACAATGAAGAAGATGGTTGGTTTTCGTAGTCATTTGTAACACAATAAATCATTTAAATAGACAAACATAGCCTAATATGTTACAATAACCATTAAGTATTCTCCACCACTATTTTGTTATATATTTTTTTATCAAACCAACAACTTTGGCCAGGCACTTGTGCGGAAATGAAGTGTGAAATAGAGATTGTTCCCTCAGGGAACTAAATCTGATTGAGCAGAATTCACTTAAATTTTCTATTACCCATAAATGTTATTATATTTTTCATACTGATAGAAAAATACTACTATTATCAGCTTGTTTTATCTCGATGTTTGAAACTGAAAACACGTTTCTTTCTGAACTACCTTCCATTTTGTTAGTTACAAAAATAAAGAATCTTTTATCTTTTCATCTGTTTAACGATTCATAACAGTATAGAACATATAAATCTAATATATGTTTAGAAAAATGAATACAGTAACTATTAAAACAACAACCCATTGGTGGAACTTTAATAAAATTTGTATAGTAGAAGGTCTCGAGGCCATTTTCTTTTTAGACGTGTCGGAGAGTTATCGGGAATAGAATGGGAAGCAATTTGGAAGACTAGTGGATTTGAGTGGTTATGTAGTTTACTATGAAACGATACGTATCTGTTTTGGGCTTAATCAGCAATATATGAAACATTATGACTTTCAAGGATTAGTTTTATTTTGACATTCTAAGGAGCATTGAGGATTCTTCGAATAATTACGGATTGTAGAATTGGAAGGTTTAATTAAGTCTCAAAGCTCAACTCCGAATGCCCAAATCGGTCTAATAACTGTCATCTGAATGTGTATTAATTCTAATAAATCAGAAGGTTTGAACCTTCGTCTAATAAATGTTGAAGTCGAAAACTACAAGCAGTTACCGTTTTAGTCTTAATATGTGAATTATAGTTAAACGCGTGTCAAGTATAGTAGCGTATATTTTACAGGGTTCATAACATTATTAATGGATACTGTGGAATAATAATTGATGTCTTAGGTTTACGACGATGGGTAAAAATTATTTGATGAGATCGTTTGGAATTATTTTGGTCCTGGATTTTAGACAACATTCTTACAGGAAAAAAAATGCTTTAAGATAATGTTTCATATGTTGCTGTATTGCCTCAAAAGTACCCACTCGAATCCACAAGTCAATCAACTAGCTACCAAATCAATTCTCGATAACATTGAGTGACTTATAAGTAGTTACAGGTATTTCGTCATGATTATTTTATCAATTTATATGCTCGATGTATATATTCTCTAAATAATAAATACACATAAATAAATAAACAAAAAATTGTTTAGGTATAGTTTTTATCGCACCGAGTAAATTCGGGGCCACATTTAATCGTTACGAACCCAAACCCAGCCGTCCTTTGTGGCCAAAACACATTAGAAGAATGGCACAGAGAAAAAACAAAGGGAGACGTCAGTTTTTGATGACGGTGCGGTTTGAGCTAAAAATGTTCCATTTTTCTTTGTTCTTCTAATTTACAACATTTTTTATAAATAATTGGATTCTAAGTTGAATTTAAATGGGATTAAATATATAATATGCATTAATAAAAAATTTATATTTATAACAGTATAATTTGTTCACTATTTTCCTGACTGGGTTTTTTAAAATATTAATTAATTTATTTTTTATTCACTTATTAACAGAAACTTACAACTCTATTAAAAAATTAAAATAAATCTAGTAAATATGCGATATAAAAAGAAAAATAATAACATGATTAGAACTTGTAGAGGAACTACCCATAGGTAGTACTCAAATATCTACAATTGACGAAGATCTTGAGGCAACCTTCTTTCTATTAAGAAATTTGTAAAGGACGGAAAAATACAATCTAGTTCACTCAAAAGCAGGGGTGGGTATCGTTAAAAGAATATAAATATTTCCAATTGACGATTTTTAAGTTTTGAATGTCGATGCACAATATATCAATGAGAAGAAATACGGATATATATATATATATATATATATATATATATATATATATATATATATATATATATATATATATATATATATATATATAAATTTAAAAATGCCGATTTCATCAAGTTACAATGATATTCCTAGTTTATTAGTGACATACTAAGGAACATTAAGGATTTTTCGAAGGATTTTGGATTGCGAGGATTGAACACAAGAAGGATTTGAAGGTTTAGTTCATCCCCAGAGTTTAACTCTGTATGTTCAAATAGGTATAATTACTAGCAGTAAATGAGTCTTTTGTAATAAATCAGCATCTTTGAACGTTTGTCTATTCAATGTTGAAGAAGTCCAAAATGAAGAGCAGTTTCTTGTCTTTTTAGTCTTGTACGTGGATTCCAAGTTAAACGTTTGTCAAGATGGGGTTATAGGCAGCAAAGTTTTAGCAAGGGATTAGTGGGGTATTGTGGAAGGATACTGTAAGATAAGAGGTTTACAGTGTTGTGGGTTTACGACGAAGAAAAGTGTTTTTTTTTTTATTTAAATAAAAAATGTAACCAGTTTTAACAGTTGTAATGCTTTTATATTTCAAATAATGTATGTATTTTTTCCCTACAAAAATGTTCCTTCTTATATTATAATATTTACAAATAATTAGCAAATTATAATTTTAACGTATCTGCTGGTTATTATTTATTTTGTTTTTGTTTCTGAACTAAAAAACCCTATCAAATCCTGCTCGATTCAGCAGAACAGGGAGCGCTTGTTAGTCTGATTAAACTTGGCAAACGTGGAGCTTAACTAGTCCAGATTTTTTTCTATCGTTACGGCTCGTGAGGCTGAAATATTGTGCGGTATTGTCACGATTTAGTGCAAACATAATAAATATGAAAAATAAACATTATATAGTTATAATAGATTTCCATATTAGAGGAACAATATTATTACGAGAAGAAAATATATAACACCATCAGTTTGAAGCTTTTGAAAAATAACTATGTAATATATATTTTAATAAAACAAAGAAAATATTTTTAATAAAATTGAACTACAAACATAATCCGAATCATTGAAAAATAATATTGAAGCTGTATAATGAAATCCATTGACTAATGAAGGGGGGAAATGAAATTAATGAAGTCTATGTAGTTATAAATATACACGTTTTTTTTTTTTATTATTTTTTTAATAAAAAGCCATTCACGTGCTGTAAAAAATGAATCCTTCACTAATTGTCCCACTCACTCTTCTATTTAAATTTTAAATAATATTTAACATTAATTGTAATTTTAATTTTCCCGATATCTATTCGTTCGAATGCATACAAAATAGCCGCAGAACTATCTAATTGTTTAGGTAAGCAAGTAAGTGCAGAAGAAGTGGGGCACACCCCTAGAAAAAATAAATTTCATGGACGAGTAATTCGAAAGAAATCTTTCATTAACATACAGAATCATAAAGTTTGGATGCAATTTGCAAAGGAATATTTACTTAAGGACCTTGGGTTTTGACAACTATTATATTTGGTGATGAAAGTTATTTTGGGTCCGACGGAAGTTGCTATATGTGGAGGAAACCAGGAGATCTTTTTTTTAAACCTTTATTGAGTAATTATTATATACATATATAGGAAAAAATATATACATATAAAATAAAATAAATAAAAAGATAACAGAAAAGAACTTACGATACATAAACAATATAAAGTCTTTTTACGAACGAAGACAAATTCGGATCAGAACCCCGAAAACTTAAAAGGTTAATTGAGAAAAAAAAATCTCTATTTTTTCTTGAATTTTTTCCTGTGAAATATCAAATTATAGCACTATAAAGAGTTTTAGTGCCTAAATAATTGGTTCCACAAAAAATCTTATAGGGTAAAACACCCAATAGTGGACAGGTTAAGAAATTATTTCGATATTTTGAACTGTCCTCGGTTTATTTTAGCCCTCAAATGTTAGTGAGAAGTAGTTGCATATGCACAAACCCTCTAAAAAAGCAAAACTTTTCCCAAAAATGCAAACTATGAATTGAATATATTTTTAAAATTTATTATCCCGAAGGACTAATTTGCATGATTAGTGGACACATAAAATTGAAAAAATTTGAATAGTGGACACACCCATGCGCCAATAGTGGACACTATAAATTCTTTATTGTAAGATAACTTAAGCCTCTTATTTGTACTTTATGTACATTTATCAGAATAATGGTTCATGTGGAACAATATTCTTGTCCTAAATTTGTGAAGAAGGACAGAAAATAAAAAGTACTTATGCACATATAATTAATTAATTAAATATCAAAGATTTCAACTGTAAATAAATATTCATATTTATAAGTAAATATAAAATAAAATAATAGGTATAGTAAGAACTAAGAAGTCTGTATCAATAAGAACGAGTTTATTCAATAAAATTACCGTGGGACATCAATTGAGTTAGGAAATAGATATTATTCACTCCCGGATACCCCGAAAACTAGAGGCCTTGGAAGTTTGTACTGGGATTAAAAACGTTGACAGAGAACTGTTTATTCGTTGTTTCTTGTTATGTGTTATGACATAACACGAAACAGATTCGGCGAACATAGGGCAAAACAGTTTCATGTTGCGTGTTAAGGCGAGAGGTATTCGTAGAAGAGAGCGTATGTCATCCACCCGCTTTCCGATCTTCCCAGACCCCAGCCAGCAGCAACATTATTTAACTTTGAAACTAAATACGCACAGGCCGATCATCAACTAAGTCGTTTTTCCTCTTTTATTCTTTTAATAGTTTTTGAACACTGTCCAAAAGATCATTTTTGTGAACTGGAAATCCTGCGTTTGAAACTGCTGTAATCCAAAATACCAGTTTTTCTTCGCCATCTTGAGGAAGGACTGGAAAACGCCCTATTTTATTAATTTTTGTGCCATTGATCAATATTCTTAAACTTGTTCGAGGAAAACACCTGTTTTTTGCTACAGTTGCTAGAGGAATACCTAGTAACACATCTTAGGCAGCGTTCTCCATTTCCTACTCATCGTACCACCACCATCCAGACCTCGATGTCATCTTTGAACCTGACAATAGATAATAAAATTAAGAATTTATAATACAATACAAATATAATAAAATATAATCGAAAGAACCATAAGTGTACAGGGGTTTTCCACTATTTAAACACGAATCTTATATCGAATCATTAGTGGACACCTAATCTTACCGCAACAAGAAATTGTTTAACGCGAAACAAAATACGGAAAACGCAAAGAAAACATTCTATTCTATAAGTAGATGGCTTGAATATTTGAAGTTTATCAACATTTAAGTGTGAAAAAAATAAATGTGCTCGCTTACCTCCTTAGCAAATCCAACAGGTGTAGAGCCAAGTTCAGCTATAAACAGAAGACGCCAAGTGCAAAGGCAAAGGTTGGTTTTCCCATGGTTCCTTACGCCATTCCTGGTATACCACATCAACTGTAGAAGACACTACTAACCTTGCTTGGCAAATTCAACTTGATTGGACCTCCATAAACCTTATTATTAGCATTTAAAACTCCAAGTGGCCACTATTGGGTCAGTGTCCACTATTGGGTCTTTTACCCTAGTACGTAATTTATTGGAAATTTAGTGTGTTTTTGAATCAATTTTTTTTTCCCACACACGAAAATAAAAACTAAAGTATTATATTTTTTAAAGTATTTTTATTTAAACGTTCAGGATTTTTAAGAGGGCGAAGTTTATTTAAAAAAACAATAGCATCAAAACCATAAAAAAAAAGAATATATTTTTTCCCCCAATGCTAAAATAAATATAATACACTTTCACTGATAAACAGATCCGTTTCCAAGAACTCCATTTCCGTGAACGTTTTACTTAGGATCCGCAAACAACACTGAAATGACCAGAAACTACTCGTTGTTTCCGACAATTTAAACATTTACTAGACAAACGCTAGACGTCTGTCAATTACAAAGGACTCATCTACTTTTATATAACCCAATCCTATGAATAGTATCCAATCCTTACAACCTATATTTCTTCGAAAAATTCTCAACACCTCATGTTTTCTAACGAATCAACTTGGACATAAAGTGTCCTTATGTTGCTGGTTCGGCTCAAACGAGATACCTTGGATTTCGTAATAACCTCGATAACCACTCAAACAAACTAATATCTCAACTTCTCATTTAATTTCTGATAGCCCTCATTGATATCTGAAAATAATTGTTTTTTGTAAAGCTGTAAATTATCGAAAAATTTCTGTCTGTTTTATTTATTACATTTTAGAATTTCTATACTCTTTGTAAGTTTCCGATTTTTTTTTTTTTTTAATATTTTTTTATAAAGCTTTTATGTTAGCCAAATGCCAATCTTCACTAATTAAGGGCAATTATACCTCATTTACAAATAAATTATAAAATAAAATTGAATACAATAGAATAATAAATAATTCAAATGATCATAAATAATAATTAAACACTCATACCTGTTTGAATATTCTCTTTTTAGCGACTCTTCGCTACATACTACAGAATTACTAAGTATATAGGAATATGTAACATTTAAATAAAAAAAAACAGTTCGCAGAATGGAGAAGTAAACTTAAAACACTTTTTATTTTTCATATGCAGTCACAAAAAATTAATAAAAATATAAAAAAACATATTGGGTCTTTTGCAATTATTCCCCGCATTTCATTTTGAGTTTATTGTATTTAATGTTTAGGTTACGAGTAAACGACTATTAA
This sequence comes from Euschistus heros, assembly GCA_003667255.2. Taxonomy (NCBI): domain Eukaryota; kingdom Metazoa; phylum Arthropoda; class Insecta; order Hemiptera; family Pentatomidae; genus Euschistus; species Euschistus heros. Next base: position 3,215,406 of record RCWM02000050.1, read on the forward strand.
ATAATTAAATATAAAACAAAAATGTTACAATAGGAAAAAAACAAAACAACATAATTTTATTACGAGGATGGCAAGAAGGAAAGAATGTCCGAAAATATTTGTTCAAATGAGTTTTCTTCTCGATGTTTTTGTCGCCATAAGAATGCCCGTTCTCCCGGCATATCCCCCCTTAAATCCCATTCTTAAGGGTATACGCGACCGAGTTTTGTTTCCTTCTTAAAAACATGACTCTTCGATTTCAACAGTCATACCAGGACCAACTATTTTCATGGTGTTCTTTAACAAGGAGTCCGCACATATTTTACGCAAATAGTTTTTCCAGTCGGTTATCGTGTATTCCGACATTTTAAGTTTATTTGCTCAAAACTATGTTGTTGTGTATTGCATACACCAAGAATGAATAAAAAAATATCACTGTGTCATAGGACACTTTTCTGTTACGGTAATTCGACTTAATACACCTTCATCGCTCTCCTTTTTCGTTTAAATATAATTTTATTTCGTGGCTGTTCTCACATTTTCTTGTCCGAAAAAAATACCTTTTTCTTGGAGAAATTCTATCCTTTTTTCTTTTGTATTTTTTCGACGAATTAAATCTAACAATGTCATTTCGGGTATTATACAAAAAATGAAATCAAGGAATATGACAATGAAACGGATAACATATGAGATAGGTAATGTTGCTAAGCAATCGCAGTTTAATTATAACCCGACAATTGATTTCTGAGGAATGCGGGGAATAAATGCAAAAGATCCAATAAAGTTTTATAATATAAACAAAAATTAATTGGAGGTTATAATTGTTTTATGAAGCACTCAGTGTTGCCAGGTTTCTGCACACTTAACAATTTCTACAACCCCACAATGAGGGACAGAAAATAATAATATCAGAACAATAAACCAATAATAATAACTAGTGCCAGAGTCGCGACAATATTTATATTCAGGCTAAAGAATCCCCGTTCAGCTCCCCCCCCCTTCCCGATGTGAGGGGTCAAGCAGGATTCAAGGTGATCCTAGTGTTCCATTCTTACTCTGACCTACATCTTCACTTCAGATGCAGTACCCAAGAAAAAGCGGCTTAGAAGTACATGGAGAAAATTTAATTTAAGAAAAATACTTCTAAACAGCATTTCCTTGAGTCCTGTATCTGAAGGTGAGTCCTGTACCCTCTTCAACATCTTCAATAGCTCTTTTCGGATAGTGTATATTCAGAAAAGCTGTCGCAGAAAGTGGAAGGATTTTTTTATCTCTGACCTGGCATACAATGGCTCTTTATTCAGTTTTTGGGCTAAAATATTTAGAAATATATTTCTTCTAATAGGGGCTTAATGAACTAACCGTTACCTGTATGTTGATTCCTGCCACATTCAGTATGTGATAAAAAATTACCATAGGCCATCTTATTGATACCCTTTTTACTGATTAACTAGAGCACAATTTGTCAACAGTATCAACACCTCCTTTGGTCATATTATAATCCATAATCATTTCATGCTTACTGGTTTCTTTGTTGATACAGTTATAAATACTTTTGAATATTAGTATTTTATCAACAGATACATAGATAAATAATAGTAAATAAAAACTTGAGAAAAATAACTCCAATTCTTACTTTCGTTTAGTTGACAGTTTTGTTATCCTACTAGGCACTAGACGTACTACGGACAGCAGGTCACAATTTTTCACTCCATTCCTTTCTGGTCACTGCACAGTGAACTACTGATATTTTTTTTTTACACACATAAGGGACGAATAGTAGGTAGGAAAATTGTACTGAAACAGCCAACGGAAATTTCCATTTCCTTTTGATAACGAACATAACTTAGTGCCGTCCAACGGACCGCGGTCAAGGTTTAATCTCATCTTTTGTATATGTTATAAATTAAACCTATATAAGTTACAACAATTATATATTGCTCACAGTTAGCAAGGTTTAATAAATGTTTCAATAAAGAAATGACAAAAATATATAATGTTTTTAGCTCTGTTCTATCGGTCTACGGCTAGACGTATCCAATTTCTTCTTATCTGGAAAGAATTGGAAATAATCGCTTGGGAAATGCTCTGATGCATTGCGGTATGGAATTGAAGTTTTATTGTATTTTGCTGCTTGATTTCTGCATTTGTTAGTATGTACCATTTCTATCTCTTTTTTTTAATCTCTAAAAAAATAAATCTCTACAAAAAAATCAGATCGATAATCCATTATAAATTTATTACTATGTATTCTGTAGTTGAACGGGATCCGTTATATGAAATTATCAGTCATCGTACTCAACGCCCTACTCAGTAAATATTTCAGACTTTCATTTATAAAAAATAGATTGAATTATAAAACAAAAACTGAACTTCTGAACTTTAGTTTCCAAGATGGACGCTCCAAGATTAATATTAGTGGGAAATATGTCAGCTGTCGGTTGAAAATGTCCCTTTCATCGCTCCCGCGTTATGAACCTTTTTTATTATTAAATGTGAAAAAGTGGAAATGCAAAAGACCATGGGCATTATTGAGATGCTTCTTTATTTGTTGGAATTTATAATATATCTTTTAAAATTAGCAGTTTTGATGTTACCCACATTTCGTTCGAAATATTTCAAACTTTTACATATTTATGTAAAAAAGTTTATTTTTTATTCTGCTGCTATCTGCTGATATCAAATAAGTGTCTACCTACCGCAAATTCTACTTTACAACCAGGCAGGCATATCGTTATGTATTCTAAAACTTACAGGTTTTAACTATGTTATAAAACCTGATTAAAGAGTTTTTTATGTACTTAATTTCTTTTTTGTTTTTGTTCTTTTGTAAATATTATTTTATTTAAACCTTTTCTTGATGGTCGTCATTGATCAGAGAATAGACCTAAATCGAGGTCCATAAATTGCCTCGCCTGGGAAAGAAAAATTGGTGAATGAAAACAAAGATGATTATTCATCTCCAAGCTAAGCACATGAAAAAAAAAAATCATCTTTACTTGAAACATTGTCTTCCACAGCTTCTTGGACCTCTCTGTCCAAAGTCTGGTCTTTAGAATGGATAAGATATTTCATGGAATCCGCTTTTCTACATCTCGGCCTTGATAAGCGATTCAGTTTGGACTGTAGCATTACCATGAAGAAGCTGAATACTTCTGCTCAAAATTCTATTTTCTCTTTGATGTCTTGCAAGCGGTAAGGTAGGGCTGCATAATGCTCACAATTTATTGTGAAGTTCCGTTCCTAGAAATCAATCAGCAGTCTTCCTCCACAATCTTAAAAAATTGTGGTCCATTACATTTTTCTCCAACTGACTTTGCCTATAGTGGAGGTTTTTCTCCTTTATTTTACAGCGGAATTTAAAAGAGGGGGCAGTCCATTTACACCATGTAAGCGCTTATTAATTTGCGAAGGAGTAAGAACCTTTTTACAAAATAATTTAATTTATATTCGGTTGATAATGTACAGGGTTAAATACAGACTGGCTGGGCAGACTTGGCTTACTACATGTTAATGACAAATAGAGCAGAAAAAAATAAATAAAAACAAAGCCGTATCAGTCAAGAATTAAAAATCTTAAAGTCTGATAGATGACCCAAATAATTTTAAAAGTATTTATGTACATTACGGTTATGAGACCGATTTGGACATACGGAGTTGAGCCTAAGGGTTCCACTAAACAATTTTTCTAGTATCCTATCATTAGAATCCAAAATACATAGTAAAATTTTTCATGCTTTTCATTTTATAACAAATAAACTTATAAATAATTATCTCAGAGTCCCATTGGCCCAAACCAGAAATAATTTCTTCATGATAAGCAAACCCATATAACCCAATTAGGTTTCGATTTTCAATCAATGGAAAATAATCAATACTTATATAAGTTACGAATAACAGTAAATTTACATAAAGACTCTGAAAAAAAGCACCACGTCATGTAATAAATAATGAATTAAAATCAAAGTTTTTCAAACTTTTGATCATATAAAACTTATATATACTTAATTCTAATTCATTTTCTAAACTCTTAATGCTCATTATTATATTATTGTAACCTTCACTTAAACCTTATAGTTTCTGAACTTCCCATTCAATTCCCGATGATTCTCTGAGCTGTCTAAAAATAATTCTCGAGAACTTCTACTATATATTCAATGTATTATTATAGTATATATGTATTATTATTGATACAATTTTAAATATCTATTAAATTAAAAAATAAATAAATATATAAAATAAAAAATAAATCATTCAAATTCATTAACTTTTCGGTGATAGGTCATAATTTTTTATTTAAAAAATATTTGAATATTTTTGCTAATGATAGAGTCCCACTATGAATTAATAGAAACAGATGGAGATTTCTCGGTTTGAAGTATTTTTAATTAAGGATCTTCTTTTAAACTTGGATCCACAGTCTATTAGAAAATCGTGACTATTATCAGTTTTAAACTTTAATGCAAGCAGAGAAGTACGTTATCGAAAGACCTCATCTAGCGACTGGTCCGTCATTAAGGAAAGAGGGACGTTAGCTTTTTATGGTAAATCATCATCGCAACATCCAGATTGCCATCACGCTTGCGGTTTTACTATGTGAAGTAGCTCTATTGAGTAAATCAGATTCGTTATCACCGGCGATCACTTGGTTCTGCTGAGTTGATTGAAGATATCTTATTCGTCTCCAACCTTTCACATGATATCATCTATCATCCTATTTTCTCTAGCGCTAGGGTGTATCAGATACCCAAATCCTAGCCATTTTCTTTATTGAATCATAACTCGTTTTCGGTAGTGATTTACAGAAGTATAGCTTTCTACTCCTCTGTTAAAAACTTAGGTTTAACTACCCCTGTAAACTTTAAACCCTTTCCTGTAAATCCTAAAATTATTTCACCGTTGACGACACATAATGGGGTGTATAAAAAAAAGTGACCGTTTCTAAAACAATGATTTGTATTATTATTTATTTAAAATAAAATACAATTAATACTCAAAGTATAGTCCATTGTTATCTATCGTCATTACCCATCTGCTAGCCAATTGCTCGATGCCACGCTGATACCATTCCTTGGGATGGCTGTCAAAGAACTCTTGGACAGCATTTTCAACTTCCGCAAAATTATCAAATTTTTTCCCTTAAAGAAAATGGGCCATGGATCGAAACAAGTAGTAATCCAAAGCTGCGAGGACTGGACTATATGGTGGATGAGGCAGGAGTTCGAACCCTTGAAGTTCTTTAAACCTTTCTGCTAATTGTTGAGGAGTAAGTTTGTGAGCGACCAGTCAGATCTTTTTCACCTTCCCCATGGAGAAAAGATGGCGACTAACAGTATCTTTCGACACACCACACTCACTAGCAAGTTCGCGAGTACTTGTGGACGGATTTGACTCAACAGCTTCCTTCAGAACCTCATCAATTTCCATTAATGGCCGCCCGGAGCCCTTCCTCCTTTCCAACGTCGTATCTCGACTTCTAAATTTTTCAAACCAACGCCGCGCAGTGCACTCTTCAAGGACTTTATATATAATAAATTCACGAGTTGCTTCATTGGCTGTGAATTTTTTTTTTCCAGTAATGTCTTAAAATTACGAGAATTTCGTAGGACACTGTCATGTTTTTTCTTTGAAGTAAGGCTTTTTTTGAAGAAGTCCAGTGTTAGGAAACAAGCTTAGAAAATGCCCTAAAGGGTTTATTAAGTATTGGTAAATAATAAATATCATTCAGATATTTACAGACTTTTGAACTCTGGAATTTGAAAAAATGGTCATTTTTTTTATACGCCTTGTTACTTTCCCTATCCACACGTAAACTCCTAGCATTCTCCGTCATCTTCCCTCAATTTAACTATGGATGTATGATTTATGGTGGGCTATCAATGATTTTTTAATATTATAGCGAATCATGAATTGCTTTATATGGTTTGTTCTTGGAACTTCAAGACGCTCTCATATATTTATACCGAGTTAAATTGGCTCTCCTCTTCCAAGTTATTAACACTCATCACCCTCCATTTGTTCACAATTTCCTACATTTCAAGCCCTCAATCTAATTACTACGTACTAGATCCCTTTTCTCCAATCTCTACACTCCATCCTACAGAACTACAGCATTTCAGTAGTCCTTTCTTGCCCGCTTCGCAATCATTTGGAATTCTCTTCCTCTTTCTATTCGTAATGTATACTTTAGCTTTTTTCAACAATCTTCTCATTTGTTTATATTTTTTCCTGTACTGACTATATATATAATGAGCAATTTGAAATAAATTATAAGTCCAGAATCTAAATATTTCCAGCAGCACAAAAATTTGATATGCCGATTCCATGTTAGCAGTAGAGTTGTGTAAAATTTAATTATCATGAAATATTTGGCGAATGATTTCCCCGGAATCAATCATGTAATGTAAGCATAATTAAATCTGGTGTTTGGTTCCAGGAATTGAGTGATCAAATATTTAATTATGATATAATTTTGCCATCCTGGATCCCAATCCTCAAAATCACAAAATTGATTAATAATGTATTTTCTCTACTCATTCTAACATGCTTCACATTTTAAAAAAGGTAACCTTCCCTCGTTTAATTTTTATTTATTCATTTCAATAATTTATATTTAAAATTTAAATTTCCCTCTCTTCCTTTAGAATTTTATCTCTTTCCTCCATTAAGGAAAAAAATGTTAAAAGTCGTTAACCTCCCTCACTCCTCTTTTTAACCCATTGTTGTTTTCTTACCACAGTTCTCTTTATGATAGAGTGTCATTATGTTAAATCAATTATTTTTTCCAACGTATGTATGTATTTTTCCAGCTAGTATGTTTTTGGTATTACTTTTTTCTGTTTTCATTTACACTTTTAATCATCTCGTATCTTATTTGTTTTACTGTATTTTATTTTTAACATCTTTATAATGTCAATTCTTTATATGAAATAATTCAGTATTTTTATTATCCCTGTTATATTTCATTTTATTTATCTTTATTTCATTGTATTATTTGTCTACACCTCATTTTAAATTGCTTGTTAACACTATTATCTATGTATATATATATATATATATATGTATATTTTGTACACTCCAACACTATATTCTAAGTCTTCAAGATTGGTGTCAAAAATGGGGAATCGAAATAAATCTAACAAAATCTCACCAAACAACCTTTATACAAAACAAAACGACAAGAAACTGCCCGTCGTTACAGATTACTTCAACATTTATTAGACAAACGTTCGAAGATCGCAATTAATTACAAAAGACTCATAAACATGACTGTGATTAGACCTATTTAGACGTATGGAGTTGAGCTTTGGGGCTCCACTAAACCATCAAATTCATCTCGTATCCAATCCTTACAATCAAAAATCCTCAATGCTCATTACTTAGTCACCAATAAACTTATCCATAAAGATTTCAATGTTCCATATGTTGCTGATTTAACCCAAACCAGATACCTATCCTTTCATAGTAAGCTCCATGAACATTCAAATTTCTTAATTTTTCAACTTGCTTCCCACACCGTTCCCGATAATTCTCCGAGGCGTCTGAAAAAAGATGGCCCAGAGACCTTCTGGTGTAGAATTTTTATTGAAGTGCTACTGATGAGTAGTCGTTTTCATGTTGTGTCGTGTCATTGTTAAAAACACATTTACGTAATGTATATATTTTGTACAGTTGTAAATTTCAATAAATTGATATAATATTTTTTTTTAAATTTATTTATTTTTATAATTTAATTTTTTTTTCTTTTATTTCCTCTTTTTTTTCTGTATTCTCTTTTTTTAGCCCATATTATGGTCATTAATGACATGGCTGTAAAGTCGGCAAATAAAATAAAATATGTTTTTTAATTATCTAACGATTATATTATTTTTTCTGACTGATCCCACTCAACATCTTTTTTTCTAAAGGGATACCAGTCAGGACCTACTGGCGTTAAAAATATTCTAAAATAATTTATTGATATCTTCATTCTCAGAAAGATTTAATGCATGGGTGTCAAGATAATTAAGTTAATACTAAGATAAAGAAAGTTAATTAAATTAGACTTTAGGCAGAGCTGGGAAAAAATTAATCATGATTAAATATTTGACTACTAATTTCCAGAAATCAATCATCCAATTTAATCATGATTAAATTTTTGAGTTTAATATTTAGTCATTGGATTATTTAGTTTATTGAAAAACCGAACTAAAAGATTTAATCCTGATTAAAGTAGATGATTTATTCCAGGAAATTAGTTGTCAATTATTAATTCATGATTAAATTTTGCCTAACTCTAACTTTAGGTACCAAATAGAGGAATGTGAATCCGTATGTACTGTTAATACTAACTAATAAACTATTCATATTTTTTTTTAATTTATAAATGCATAACAAAAACAAAAACTCAGCCGCTTCTGACAGATCTTACGTAATCCGATCCACTTCTCTATGGAACTTCATCCCTCTTAACATTCATCATTCAATTACCCTTTCCTATTTCAAATACCACTTCTTCACCCACCTAATATCCACCAAGATCCTGTCCACCGAAAAATGTCATTAGCCAATTTTTAGTTGTATAATATATGAACAATTTATATTCATGAAAGTTACTGTTTTTGTGAAAAATTGATTTTAAATTTTCTGTTACTTTTTATTAATATATCTTTTTGTTATTACTATATGTTATTGTTTTTTTGAAAATATTATTTCACTTTAAGGCTCTGAAGGCCTTGGTTGTTCATCACTTTTTATTCTTAAGGTACTTAAGAGAATTTTATTCTTAATGCCACATAATAAACAACGAACTTTTTTTATTATAAAACTTTTTTTAAATTAAAAATATTATGCTATGGTAAACATTAAAAAAAAAAAAAAGAATTATCGATAGCCTTCTTCTGAAAGTTTTATATTAGAAGACTCAAGACCAACTTCTTTTCAGACACTTACGATTATTATCGGGAATCGAGTATTCGAGTATCGGGGATGCAAGTTGAGACACAGGGGGATTCAAGTGGATATGTAGTATATTATGAAAGTTAGGGGCACGCTTCAGGCAAATCACCAATATATGGGGCATAATGCCCTTTGATTATAAATACTTACCTTGGGGATAAATATTTATTTTCGCATCGATTAAACACTTTGGTGAAGAATAATTATTAAAAAATAATTTTTTTTGTTTGAACTGTAACAAAAAAGAAACAAATATGGATGGGTATAAGTCCTAATTTATGTAGGTTCGATGTATAGTAGGGATATTATTGTCATGAAAAAAAAAAGAAAAGAAACAAAGACTAAAAAAACATTTCCATGTAAAACAATTTGTAGGTCTTCTTCAGGGCAAGCGAACAAGTCTGGAGAAGAGACAATCACCGAAAAATTTGTGCTAAATACAACTTTTTGTACTAGTACATGCTTATTTTTTCTTTCTCCTTACTGTATCCCTGATAATTTTTATTTTATTATTTGACTTGACAGTCAACAATAATATTCTTATAATAGGAATATTTTCGAATACTATGCTATATAGAGATTAATATATTGTACTGTTTCGCTGCATACAAAATGTGGTTTCGATTCCTTCAGCATTTACTTGGCAAACGTTCAAACCTTCCGAATATTTACAAAAGATTTATGTGCATAACAGTAATTAGACTGATTTGGATATATGGAGTTGAGCTTTGAGGCTATACTAAATCCTCTAATTCTTCCCGTATCCAATCCTTACAATTAAAAATCCTTAATGATCCTTACTTTGATACGAATAAACTTATCCATAAAGATGTTAATGTTTATTTATAAAATGTTTGGGCCGATTTAGCCCAAAACAGATACCTTTCCTTTCATTGTAAACTTCATAACCACACAAATCCACTAGTCTCTCAACTTGCTCCCCATGCTATTCCCGATAACCCTCAGAGCTGTCTGAAAAGAAGATGGCCTAGAGACTTTTTAGTGTAGAATTTTTTATTAATGAGCTGCTACTGATGAGTAGTCAATAACAAGTGTTGACATGTTATTGTAATCATTATCATTCGTTTACTAGATGTATATATTTTGTACAGTTGTAAATTTCAATAAATGAAACACACACATATATATGTATTTATTTTATTTTCCTTTGACTGCTCAAAAGCTTTATTTGTTTTTTAAATATTAACGGATTAAAAAAAAAAAAAAAAAATTAAATAAAAGTCACAAAAAAGGTTATCCACAAAAAGATATTTAGGTACCTTACGTTTCTTACTTACTCAAACCCGATTTCTATTATTTTATAGTAAACTCCATCATTCAAACCCTCTCGTATCTCAACTCACGTACCACTCTATTCCAGATAAACTTCCTAGGCATCTGAAAACAAAAAAACTTATTGAAGTATTACCAAAGAGTTGTTGCTTTACAAGCAATTGACGTGTTATTACGAGCATTATCATTTAATTTACTAGATATATTTGTATAATTTGTAAATTTTAATAAATAGCTAAAGTATGGCTTTTTTTTTACAGTAACCTTTAGGTACGACTCGTATTTTCTGAGTAGTACATTAATCATAAAATTAAATTATATTCTTGAACTCGATATGCTAATATTCTACTAACAGCTGGCCAAGCGCTATTATTCTTGTGACTACAATGATTAGGAAATTAATGTAACTACCTGTTCCTAACAAAGCAACCCCTGTACACCACAGGAACAATGCCTTTACGAATAAGCCTGTAATTCAATTATCACCCGATTTCATGTAATTAATACTACAAATATTTAATTAATATATCAGTTATGATTGTAAGCACTATACATATTAACTCAATATGTATGCAAACCATGATGTAATCATAGCCGGAACATATGTACACTTTGGCAATCTCCGATTTTAAAATACTCTATGTAATAATATATATATATATATATATATAATATTATTTTAATTTACACTGCGATTCGCAGAAAAAAAAAAAAAATAATTTTTTTTTTTTTTTTTTTTTTTTGTAATTTGTAATAATGATTTTTTTATTGTTTCAGATTTTAAAACCTCTTGTATGACATTTTGAGCCCCAAAATATCAAGATGCTGCTGTTTTTTAGATCTCTGTACACAGGTAAGGATTAGTATTTAGATGAGTTAATTTTATTTGTATTACACCATAATTTTTAATGCAGTGTGTATTATTTTTAATTCCTTTCCTTACATAGTACCCCCATATAAGGACCGTATATTTATATATCCACAAGTTCCATGCCTTATAGGCATACTACATATATGCTTTATATATGTATATGTGTATTTTATGCATTTATATATAAATATATGTATTTTTACGCATATAAAAGTACAAAGCTTAGCACGATTAGTTTTTGAAACAAAAAGTAATAATATAAAAATATATTTAAAAAAGGATAAAATATCACAATAAAAAAATTTTAAAAATAGAGAAATACAAATTTTTTTTTCTTGACAAAACGGTTCTTGAGGGGAATTGACTGAACCTCAAGAACCTTATTAAACACGCAAACACAAATATATAGCCCAATAACCTAATAATGATATAATGAACTGTTTAGGATTTAGTATATTATAATAGCGTAAAAATCTTATCTCAATCAATATATAATTTATTTATTTATTTATTTTTAACAAAAGATTGTTTTCATTATTTAAAAATAAAAATTAATGAAAAATTTAAATAATTTTTTTTTTTTTTTTTTTTTTTTGCGCAATGCCTTTTATAATGTTTTAAAGTTTTTTGTTTTTGTTTTTTTTACTTTTCTGGATTGTAGGGAAGGAAGTAATAGGATTATTTATCCTTAGCATAAATAGATGTATTGTTAGTTCTCGAAGGGAGAATAAGTTTCGTACAATTTTTTTTTTTTTTCTGAATAGGACTGCAAGCTCTAAATCGAGCTCCCTAGACATCTGAGAAAAAAAAAAAAGTTAAGTGATCTATTCAAATTGCTTTACAATAGCTTTGCCACTTCATAGAATTTTTAGTCGGAGTTTTAGAAAAACTTCCATTTCAACGAAAACGCAATTATGCTTCCAAGAATTTTATAACTTTCCTTGAAATAACGTAAATAACCGCTGTAAGATCGGCTGTAGTGAAAGTTGGCACTGTCCAATTTGAATATAACAACATGAAACTATTGAAATCATCTAGCTAATGAAACTGGAGCTTATGAAAAGGTACAATAATAAAACTCAGTTTTGAACACTAACTAAGAGCCAAGGTTAAAATAATAATTATTGTCATTATTATATTGAAAACTACAGCCCTATGCAGGCGTTGGCCTTACAAAGAATCAACAGCCATCCTTATCTATCTTCCACCTTCCTTTTCAACCTCTCTCTCCCAGTTTTCTTAAGTCATCATCACCTTTCAGCCACCTTAGCCTTGGTCTCCCTCTCAATATCCTTCCTACCGGCCGCACATCATCTTTTTCATGGGATGTCATCCTTTCATCCTTTTTATGTGGCCGAGCCTACGTATTCTTCCCACTTCACAATTGTTTGGTTCACCAAACAGCTGTTCTAGTTCCACTTGACATGATTCTCCAATTTTCATGGTTGTTCACCGAGTCAAAGATCTTTCTAAACACCTCTCTTTCCCGAATACTAAGTATCCTCTCATTTTCTCATGTCAAAAACCAATACTCACTTCCACATCTCACCACCGGTCTTATTACTATTTTGCAAGCAGTGATATTCGCAGGACGAGGTCTTTGAATTATTATTAAAATTACGTTTTGTTTATGAAATCCTTAGTTTATTGCGGTATCTATACCAAAATTGGGCCCTTTTCACTGACTAATTATTAGGGACTAACAGGCCTAGCTGCAATAATTTATATACTTTTATTTTCACTTGAAGCGTTTAACGGTTTAACAAGTTGAATTTAAACCATGATAATTAAAATATATTAAAAAATAAACAAAAAACTTTTACTGTGTTGTACACTACTTTGAAGATCTGAAAAATCAAGAATTGATAATAGCTGTATAGTTAACTTATAGTTGTGATAAATATGTTTTTTTTTTTGTTTTTTTTAAAGTCAACAAAGGAATTATTGTCTATTTATTTTTAAATAGAGAAAAAGTTTTGTTTACTTACTGCAGGAAATCTAACACTATCTGACCCTTTTCACCGGTAATGTATTAGGGACAAATAATATAAATTATTTCAAATAAATTTCATAAGTTACCTAGCCGATAGGTACCTATGTAATTATATATAAATTAAAGTCACTATTTTAGCTTTGATTTCCAATTTCATATAATTCTTTTTCGGGTATTAGAATCCAATCAAGTATCTAAAAGTGCCTAAATTTTTGCCCATTAATTCGTATGAATAATAGCAAACTTAAAATTAAATTTATAGCATACATTTTTTTTCTAATTTCCGAAAATCCTTTCATTTCATAAAAAGTAGCTCAGCAGATTTTTTTTTTTTTTTTTTTTTTTTTTTTTAATTTATCACAACAATGACTTAGTTCTTGATAATACAATACTATAATAAACTTACAAAAGATCAACATTTTTGATGCTTCAGCGTGATATGATAAAAAATTTTGAACAGAAAAAAAGGATTGACAAGATATAAAAAAATCAATACTACTCTAACTTTTGCATACTAAAATGAACAATATTACTGGGCAATAAAGTTTAATATATAGTTATTTATAGTTTATTTTATGTAAATTAAATTTAGGATTTTTTTAAAGATTTGTATTAGTCGGTTTGAGTAAATAGATAAAATATACATTTTAAGTTATGAAATCATATAATGAATCCAAATGTAACAGTTAGGCTGAATAGAGTCCGCATAAAACTATTAGAACATTCAGGCAGGCTAGGCTTTAGTCCCCCCCCCTTGTCATTACCCTAATGGCTGAGATTTCGGAAGTTAGTGAAGTGACAACCATCAATTGGCTTCTCGAAACTGATAGCTTTCCTCAATGCTCAATGCGTAATGCCAGTTGCTCAGGTTCAACAGAAGCGGAACGTGATTAATTATCAGGTTAACAGACAATTGTTTGTTTTGTTTAATTCCTTTGTAACTGTCCACTTGTAGTAATTCTAAAAGTTACATATACCGACTTCTATTCAGATAACTATGAGGACTCCCTTATGTCTGAAAAGGATATCTGGAAGCATAGTGAATTTGAGAGAGTGGGTAACTTATCATGGATGAATATGTATCTGGTTTGGACCATGCAACTTAGACATAATTAGGAGCATTGAGGATTTTAACCTTCTACCGGTCACGTCAATAGCTGTACACGAGCGCGCAGTGCGGCCGCCAATGGACGAAAGTCTAAAATGCGATTATTTTTTCCAACTTGGTTTCCTTTAGTAATCCTTTCAAATTGACCTCAATGATATGAAATTGTAGCTTTTAAACCCATATTACAAAAGCAAAGGATAGAAACCATGTTTGAACAATTGGGAGATCGCTTATCTGTCTCATCGATACAATATCAATTTATTGGGCCCTTATTTAATGTTAAGTACACATCAATGTCACTTGAAATATAATAATAATAATTATATTATTATTATGAAATAATATAATAATTTGGGCAATACAAATAAGTGATTATATGATCAATTTAATCAAAATTACATTACAAAAAAATTGACGTTCGGATCTTGACACTCCAGTGCGGTTTTAGGTCTGTTTTCTTCTCAAAAAGTGTTAACATATACATTCACTTTGTGAATCAATATTATATATTCCGATCTCTGTGAGGTATTTTTTAGTGACTGTTCATTAGAAACTTTTGTTCACGTCAAGTATCCTTTGGAATCGGATGATTTGATAACATTAAAATTTTGTGCAATTAATAAGCGGTTTTTCTCTCATTATAAACAAAAGTTAAAATCGGTTAATTTTAATAGATATAAATTTAAAACTAGGTTTTATGAGTGGATAAAAGAAGGATTGATATTATGATGTGTTTCATAAGCTACTAGGATCATTAGATCCCTGCATTACGTACATGAGGCCTCAACTTAAAAGAAAACTACTTCTCATCAGTGAAGAAGAACTCCAATTGATATGTGAGCCGGCCTATCATTCATTGTGTAGGTAAATAATGAATTACTCTGAACTAATCGACATAAAAATGTGATTATTGAAAAAGGGAACCATTTTTTTTGTTATAATGAAGTTAAATTAACATGCACTTATGTTGAATTAAATTAAAATTATTTTAAATAAAATTATTTAAAATATCTCTGTTTTATTAAAGAAAATAATGATATAGTTTTTTTTTCAATTTATTTGCAATTGTATAGTATTTTTCCTTTTTGAATCGAATGAGACTATTTGCAGCTCGATAGGACTAACCGTTCTCCAGAAAAAGAGTTTTTTCCCTTTTTTTGGCTGTTCTGCTTCACTGTGCGCCGCACTGTGGAGCGGTCACGTGTTTTAAAGTATTTTACCTGAGAGAATAATGTTTTGAACCTAACTAGAAATATGCTTATGATTGAAGATATTAAACAAAATTTTAAACTAAATAAATTTTTATTTACAATATTACAGTCAAATATAATTTACATGTCTTAAATGGTTGTTCTTACTAACAATTATTGCAAACAATTTTTTGAGAGAGATTTTTACAAAACAAATGCCCACAAATAGGCGACGTCGTAGTCATGGAGGCATTATTTGAGGTTGCACATAGGATTCGTAGAAGTTGAGTCTGAAGTTAATGGTTCTAGATATTGTAATTTGTAAACATCTCCTAAGATTTAATGGGAGGCTGGTTATTTTGCTTCTGGAAAGCATGTGTTCCTTTATAAGTTCCAGGGATGCGTAAAAGAGTCCTTTTATTACCCTTCAGCATAAATTACTTGGGAATTGACTCCAGCAATATTTATTGGGGCGGTTTAGTGCTGTGTACTGATGGAAGGTTAAAAAGGATTTTGAATAGTAAGGATCGGATAAGAAAAAATAAAAAAATGGTTGTTTTAGTGCAGCACCACAGCTCAATTCCTTTTATACAAATGGCTTCAGTTAATGCCATGTAAATGTTGGAGTAGTCAAAAACGTTCGTTTATGTCTCGATTGCGGATCTGTAGCAAAGCTGTTGGGCAAATTGTGTTTTAAGTAACGGTTCGGTATAATTTTATTTTAGTTCAGTAAAAATGTAGTAATTTAAGAAAAATATACAGCTCTCACTATATATTATAGGCAAAAAAAACAACAAAAAAAACACAACATACTTTTAAATTTTATTCCCCAAAAATTATTCACCATGAACAAAATAATCTTAAACGAAATATTAAAGAAATGATAACCGTAGCAAAATTTAAAAATTGCGCAATAAACAAAAAATCAGACGTCCTACATTTCAACATATGTTATTCCAATTTAACACATTCAGACTAATAATATACATTTATAATAATATGCAGCATAAACCAATAACCACTTATCCGTTTATATATCAAATTGAAATACGGCAAATCCATCTACCTGTACCTGAGATTACCTTTGGAAAAACCCATTCCTAAACTTCTTTTTTAGAAATTCCCCAGTTCAGTAGTAGTAAATTCATATTCCATATTTTTTTAATTATATGTAGTGTATATTCTAAGATATATTTTTATATATTTATATTGTTGCTGACTTTATGTTTTGAAATAACCTGTGTAAGTTTCATAATTTTATTGTAACCTGTTTTTTCCCTGTAGGGCATGATTATGGAAACAATATAGATTCGAAACTTCGCCAAAATAAGTTGTTATTTTATTGACTGAACCTAAAGACCTTATTTAACATTTAATAGTAACACATTCAAGAAATATATATATATATATAATATATAAATTTTTAAAAGTTTATATTGAATTGTAAAAAAAACAAAAAAAACCTATACCACTTACAACCCATGAAGGGTCTCGGGTTCAGTACTTGGGTAGGCTGTACTGTTTCTGAGCCAACGGTTGTGAAAGGAGGTGATTTGGCTAGAATTCGCGCTCAACCAGGGTTTTCCTCCATTTAAGGGTACCCACTTTTTTAAGAGGCTGGGTTTGCCCCAGGAGGGTCTCCCGACTTCGAATTCGATCCACGGCCAAAATATAACAGAAAATAAATTTTCTGCCTTCAGTCGGACTCGAACTCGGGCCCAGGAGCTTGGTAGTCAAGTGCCTTACCCACTGAGCTACCGCGCCTCTTAAGTTTACATTGAATTGTAAAATAAATCAAATTCAATGAAAGAACAACTTCATACAAAAATAAACTATGTTAAATCTCCTAGACATTATTTTTTGGTAAATCAAATATTTAGGCAATGCAGTGTGTTGAAATTATAGTTTGGTACCTAGGTAAATAAAGAAAAAATCTTGGGAATAATAAAGAAGTGTTCTCAATTAATTGTATTTTTTGGAGGGAGGTTTTTTAACTTAACCCTGACCCCCCCTGGTTGTAGTTAGTAGAACTAAAATTATTAGAGGGAAATAGTAGAGAAGCCCACTTGTACTTTATCGTAATATATTTTTCATCTTTATAAAAAGAAAATATTTAATTTATTAATTTCATTTTAAACAGGTGCTATTGGTCTTTAGTGAAATTTTTTCAAAGTAGAAACATATCCTGCAATCTCAAAATAGGGGTATATCGAACGATCCTTCAGCCGGTTGTTTTGTACGGGAGTGAGACATGGACCCTGACATCGAACGACGAAAAATTATTAAACACGTGGGAAAGAAAAATTCTTCGCAAGATATATGGTCCAACCAAGTATGGAATGAATCTCTTGCGAATGAAAACAAATGAGGAACTGAGAACTCTATATGCTGCTCCAGATATTGTAGCCAATATAAAAAAAGGCAGAATTAGATGGCTAGAGCATTTGCAAAGAATGAAGGCAGGCCTCGACTTCGTTGCCTTGAAGATGTAGAGGACGATCTTCGGACTCTGGGTGTGGGAGGATGGAGAAGGATTGCCGAAGAAAGGTTTGAATGGCAGAGAATTGTTGCGGAGGCAAGAGTTCTACAAGGACCATAAGCGCCATAAGATAATGATAGTTTCATTTTTCCGTTGTTTTTTTTTAAAACTTATTTGTTGTACTGTTTTTTTTTCTATTCTTTTTAAAATTCACTCCCTTGTATTTTCATAAACTTTTGTTTGTTTTTCTTCTAGTCCTGATGAAGGTTTTTATTGTTGGTCGAAACGTTTCCATGACTCTCTCCACAACTAGCTACACCCTCATTAGTTCCAGAGTCACTAGATAGCTAATTAATAATAGTTTAATATTTTTTTTAAATAAATAAATTTTAAAAAAGAACAAAGCAGTTTTAATTCGGGACATTTTCAAACCCAGGATCGAAGTTAAGTCTCGTACAATTCATTATATTTATTATGTTTTCCTTTGTCTGCTCAAAAACTTCATTACTTTAAAAAACAAAAAAATCAAAATTAATTAAAAGGACTTTGTCTCTTACTATGTTTAAGGGAAACATGAGATTTTTTTTTCCGAGAGTTTTTATGGTAATTAGGATTTTCATAAAACAAATAAATAAGAAACATTATTTAAATATCAACTATCTCGGAATTTAAGCATTATTAAAAAACAAAAACAAAAAAAAAATGTTTTTTTTAAATGAGTAAATTAGGTTTAATTAGCATAGTAAATACATTGTTAACCAAGTGGATTTGTCAAAGAGGGCAGTAAGTAATATGGATGACTTTATGGATCAATACACACAATATATACAGTAACAAATAAATGAAAAAAAAATTAATAAATAAAGAAACTTATAATTTATTAAGGAACTTTTACAAAATATTTAAAACAAATTAAGTAAATATATAAATATAAATTCATTTTTGGAGAAGAAGATGATCAGGGATGCAGGCAAAGAGGAACACCACGTCTAAGAAGAAATTGTTCAATACGTGGATAGGAAGATTATCTTTTTATCCATTACCATCAATTTTTATTTTATTTTTTTATTTGTATTTTTCCCTTATTCCTGTCTTGTCCTTATCCGTACCTTGCTGCTTTTTATTATTAGTTATTTATGTACCTGATGTTTCTATGCGGTTTTTTTTTTATCTTGTTTTTTAACCATGCCATTCTGTATTCCATTTGTCATCTGTTTATCGGTCTATTATTTTTGGCACATCTAGTATTTTGTTCATTATAGCCCTGAAAAATACCTACAAGACAGGTCGAAACGTTGGCACGTATTAAGGAATTTCTTCTTAGACGTGGTGTTACTTTGACTGCATCCCTGGTCATCTTCTCCATTCATAATAACAGTAAACTATACTTTTATCATTAAATTCATTTTTATTTACCGGACATTTTTCTATTAAAGTGAAAATAAAACCAACACTTACTGCTTAATAAGCTATAGCATAAACTTATATTACTGCAGTTATTTAGGTTAACTCTATTGATAATAATTATTTATTTTGGAACTCAATCATATTCAAAAGCGATATCATATTATTAAAAAAATATTGAAAATTAACTATTGTACTTGAAAACCTTGAAATTTGAAAACGTAGCATAAATAGTAAATGTGGATTTTTTCAAAATATTGTATTCGTAGGCATAAAAAAAAAATTATATAAAAAAAATATTAATGCACACAAATAAAACCAAAAATAAAATTAAGGCAATTTAGATAAAAATCTAAAGGCTTATTTCAGATAAGACAGAAATACAGCTAAAGTTTTCTATTTTTACTTACAATTATATTTTCGGTTTTATATTCACAAATGTTTGAACTAGGCAGGAAACACACATGGATAGTCAGTTTAATATAGCTTCGAAAATCGAAGAGAAGACATTATACTAATAATGTATTTTTTTTTTAATAACTTTATTTAAAAAAAAAAAAAGAAGAAAATAAAATTTTGCGGCGCTACAGTTTGATCTTAAGTTCTACAGTATGAAACAGGATGCTATATTCTAGACTGGAATAAACTTTCGGTATCATCAAAATTTATCTCATTTATTATACAGCCAGAGTATAAAGCCGTGACACTTATTCTATTGTGAAATAAGGGCCTAAAACTCAATAAACAACAAAACCAGAACAGGCTGAATACGAAATAAGGGGATGAGAGAGAGTCCAGCCAGGGGACCGCTTCTGTCATTTAATAAGAGAATTTCACTTGAAATGCTTTTAACATGCTAGCAAAATAAATTTACAATTCCTAAATAGTATTCCCTCTCTAAAGAAACTAATGTCCCGGAACAAAGGATAAAAACAAACAATTTATACTTCAGTATATAATGGCTATAGCCCCCTTATTTTTTTTTTTTTTTTTTTTTTTTTTTTTTTTTTATTTTTTTTTTTTTTTTTTTTTTTTTATTTTTTTTTTTTTTTTTAAACTTTATTCTATTAAAAAGATCAATTTTGTACAAAAAAAAAAAAAAAATATCCCTGACCATGAGTTATATTATTAGGTATTAAAAAAAACACAAATATACTATTCTTATTGTTAGATAGAACTGTTAATTAGAAATGAGACTAATGCAAAGTGCTTCGAATGTTTAGTAAAGGTGGAAAACATTCACGAATATTTGGGAACATATTATAAATTTCATCTTCAACAAAAAGGTATATATAAAAACTGGTCTTAAAACGATTGCATAACAAGTTATTGAAAATTACAAAAAAAAAAGTTTTTTTTTTTCAAAACAAATTGTTCTCAGCTACTATAAATTACATGTTTGGTAAAAGCTTTTTGTAGTACGAGCATAAGTATCGCGTTTTAGTCCAGTCAATAGGGAAAATTCTCTCCTAATAATAAGGGCTGGTAGCAACCCGCACAGAGTTGTTGAGGGCGATTAAAGAAGTATTTCTGTCAAAAATGCCCCGAAGATTTGGTGAGTTTTTTAGAGTTAGGGGAACGAGAACATGGCCAAAATCTTTGTTACCGACGATGAACAAAGTTATCTGGATAATTTGATGAACTCCGATGAATTCAATGAAGAAGATATCAGTAACGATGTTAATTTCTTACAAATTTCTTCTAAATTTCAAAGTCAGTTTACAACATTCAAATCGAATGGACCTAATGCTCAGTTGTTTCTCCAGTATCTACATTGCATTTTCATTGTCTTAAATTTCTATCACGTGGAGAGATCTGGAGATTGCAAAAAGAAATGACTCTTCTTCATTGAATTCTGTGCACACACAGTTATATTTTCCTTAAATAAATACCTACCCATTCAATTTTAATTTTTTTTTTTTTTTTTTTTTTTTTTTTAATATTTTCATAAAGAAGAATAACAAATGAAGAGAGTCTAAGTAATAACATGTAAAATGCAAAATACTTTAAATTCTAATACTAAAATAAGTGTCATTTATTTTCTTTCAAATCCACTCGGACACATTTTGATACATCGTGAAACGCAGTATTTATGCTCGTACTACAAAAAGCTTCCACCAAACATTTCATTTTGTGTGGTCATTCATTCTATGTAAAAAGAGTGCTCCTAATTCTTAAAGTACGGACACTATGAGTAATCAAAACAAAACTGAACGATGAATTAGTAATATTGTCTGGATTTCATCTTTCTTTATATTCTACAAAAAAAACGGATCACAGATCATTACGAAACTTGAAAAATAATTTTTTAATAGCAAACCTTTTTCTAGTACTACCTATTGGCAGTTGAAAATTGGAAATGACTAGGAAAGTCATAACATCAGCACCTTGATACACATATATTTCCAAATACTCCAACATTTACTAGACAAGCTTTCAAAGCTCCCGTTAAATTACAAAAGAATTATTTGCATGACAGTAATTAGACCCATTTGGACATACGGAGTTAAGCCTTGAGGCTGCACTAAACCTTCCGATTCTTCTTATATTCAGTCCTTACAATCCTAAACCCTTCGCAAAATCCTCAATGTTCCTTATGATGTATCAATAAAGATCTTAATGTTCCATACGTGGCCGATTTGGCCCAAATCAGATACCTATCCTTTTATAGTAAACTTATACTAACTCGAATCCACTAATCTCCCAAGTTGCCCCAATCTCCATATTCGATAATCCTCCGAGGCATCAGAAAAAAAGACGGCCAGGAGACCTAGCGTAGAATTTCTATTAAAGTGCTACTAGTGAGTAGTTCTTGACATGTTAATGACATTTCGTTGTAATCATTTTTCTCTAATTTACTTGTTGGATATAATATATACATCTGTATATATCAATAAATAGTTTGAAAAAATATAGAATCGGAGTTTACTAATATAAATATATATATATATATATATATATATATATATATATATATATATATATATATATACCCTTTTAATTTATTTATTTAATTATTACCTCTTTTATTCAATAATGTTGAATAATTAACTATTGAACCATAAGATTTATTAATCCCAGGAGTAGATTCATCAAAAAACATATAACCCGAACATATGCTATTATGTTGCGGCCATGGCACTATTTGCATTTTAATGGACGTTGAGGTCAGATCTGCATAATTTCTCACAAACTGTATCTACGAAGTCTATCGAAACATCGGTCAGACACTCGAAACAAGATATTATTTATTATTAACTCTGAAAATAGTTTAAAGTATTATAAATATTATAACAGCAGATTTTTTTTTTTCAATAATTAAGGAATTTTTTTTTACCAAAATCTTTCCTGGAAATCTCAGATTTACCAAATCTCCTACTGTTCCATATGTCTACATAATTATTCCACAGCTCCCATCATTTTTTTCCCTAGTGAACGCGTAAGTATTTAGCTTATTCCCTCTTGTTCCCTTACCTTGACTATGGTTGTCTATTTGACGGCGGACTCTCAGCAGTTGTCGAGGACAAATTTAAGTGAATCAAGAACTGCATCAGCGCAAATGAACATAACTGTCGAGGCGGTTCCATGATCTATTCCGAATCAAATTGGCTCCAAATAAGCAATACCCTTCATCCTTTCTGTATTTACAATATGCTTCAGTTCAGAGCTGCGGTTAATTCAATGCACACAAGATCTCGTCTTTCTGATCTGTATACCCCATCCCATAGAACTTATGCATCCTAACGCTTCTTCCTTTTCCACTCAGCCATACTCTTGTACGGTACGATTAGAAATACAATTAGTTCTCTTCCTCTCGGAAAACTATTAAATACTTATATTTTCAATACCTAATCCTTATCCGCTTGCTATCTACCTACTCAATTACATTTGATCATGTTATTGCATTTCTGGTTTCTATCAATAACTATTTGCATTATCAAGAATCCGCTCAACATAAAATGTTCTAACTCTGAATATAACATTCAGGTGATTCTATAGTTTATACAACATTAAGCATTGCACCAGAAGAATTTATTTCTTATTTCTAGGGATGTGTCGATTATCGAGAATCGATGACGTAATGTCGATTCCAAGGATCGATTCTGTTGGAGATTTGTAATACATAATTAAGTAATTAGTATACATACATCGATACTTCTTCGTTTATTAAAAAATAAAAATAAATAAAAAATGTAATATAGTTACTTTTAAAATATATATGAGACCAGTTTTTGTTATACTTGATCAACACTGCTCTGTAGAATTATAACATTATTTTAAAATAACAAGCATTGCTACTGCCATCCAAACGTAAAATTGTTGAAGCGCTATTAAAACTGTGAAGAAATAAGATTACCATTTCCAACTGTAAAAGCTAAATCACTAAATAAATTAATGCAGCGAGACAATACCACCATTTTATTAAACCTTTTAGTTATTCTTAAAGGATTTTTACAAGCCCAAAATAAAGTAGAGTTTTCATTTGATGAAATACTGGTTTTCTAACCCCACTTTTTTTTTTTTTTTTTTTTAAGTAAGATTTGGTATGATTTTTTAGTTCTGATATCGATTATTTGACGAAATAAAATTTTATTTTTAATCACTACTTATTTCATTTGTAGAGTGTTCTCTTATTTAGTCTTTTCTATATAGATATGTTTAATTATTATCTTTGTTTATATTATCAATATTATATTATTATATTTTATTTAATTATTTCACTTTATAATGTCTTAAGGGACTTCGTTTTTTTGTTCTTATCCTTTTTTTTTTAGTTGAACTTTTGATGATATTCCTGGATTAATAAATGATTATGGGAGATCTATAATTGAACAGTTTACTGTTTATAATATAATTATTTAGAAAAAAATGACTATTTCACGGATAAATTTTATTTTTACTAACTATTTATTGAATTTTACAACTGTGTACAATATAATATCAAACACATCAAGTAAATGTGATAATAATGCTAGAATTGACAATTGTAAAGAACTACAAATTGGTAGCATTTATAAATTTCTATAAAATAGTGATCTTGTATTAGAAGGTATAGATTTATTATTATATTACTAATGTTATTTTAAATAATAAAAAAACAAAACAAAGAAAAACATTGTGACCTATGGTTTGACATCAACCAGCAGTGGAATTTCTCGATAATAACAATCTTTGAGTTCAGAATTAAAAAAAAAAAACTTGCGAATCTCATATTCAACCGCATTTAAGTTGGTATTGAAATACTACCCTACCAAGCGCTAAACACAAGACTCTTAATGAGTTGTAGCAGTACAGTTTTTTTTTTTGTTTTTTTTTTTCTTTTTCCAAGTTGGTGAATGTTTTTCCACGAAGGGAATGCACCATTGACCTGAATAGGTGGTGGCCTGATGGTGCTACGCCTGGGCTTAATGCTGGTTGAGATAGGAGCTCTATTTCAGCTAAATCAGCTAGTTTTTCTTTTGTTCACCGAAAAGTGTTATCTTGCTGAAACAAACAGAAAGCTGTTGACTTGGATATTGGGTGATGCGCTGTTTAACAAATGATGAGGACGGGATCAAACATGAACTTCTTGTAACAATTTTTAGCTCCCTAACGTAATAATTTTTTTTTTTTTATTGAGTAATTATTATAATCTGCCACAAATGTGGGTGACAAGTAGTATTGATGGCTTTAAGATTACATTCACAAATTACAGTAAAAAAAAAAAAAAAAAAAAAAAGAAAAAGAAAAAAGAGAACAGAAAAGAGCTATGCTATACATAAGTAATATACAATATGCAATAAACAAGTGACACTATTATATAGAACGACATGCCATTTTTCATTTGGGACCGCTAACTACGAAAATTACTAAACCAATCTGTACCAAATTTTAACTACGGTAGCTATATGTTTCAAAGAAGGCTTAGCGATAATAAAATCTAATGAGTTTCAATTAATTTTTTATTAAAAACCGATAATATGTAAATAATAGTGAAGTTTAAAAATTGACCGATAGGTGGCGAGCGCCATTCTTTCGAGAGGTAGTAAAGGTTCGGTGTTTAATATAGCTTAAAATTGATAAATTCCACTAATCCCTGTTGAACAGATCCGCTACCTAAAACTCCACTTGGACAAACGTCTTACTTAAAAAAATCCTTCGAAAAACCCTCAATGCTCCTTACATTGTTACTAATAGACTTATCCATAAAGATTTTAATGTTCCTAATGTTGCTGATTTAGCCAAAACCTTTCATAGTAAGCTCCATAACCACTCGAATCTACTAGTCTCCAACTTGGTTCCCACTCCATTCCCGGTAATCATCCGAGGCGCCTAAAAAGAAGATGGCCTAGAGACTTTTTAGTGTAGATTTTTATTGAAGTGCTACTATTGAGTAAAAAATTATTACCAAATCGAAATTCGATGATTTGCTTTTGTATATTTTGTGTAAAAATACGTTTCTTGGGCTTTTAGTTGTAAGCACTGAAAATGCAGTCCGTTGTTCGCAAGAGTTTCTCAATGGTCTCTGGACATCTGGTTTACCAACTCATACATTAAAATTAAAAATTAGATATCTAATGATGTTTTTATGTAAATCTTTAAACACCTAATCTGTTCAATTTAAACCAGTTTAAAAAGTATTGATATGTGTGAAAATAATCTTGAAGAAATAATGCTCAACTGCATACTTCAATACAACACGTAAACAAATAAAACTTCCATTATTAGTTAAAATTTCGAGTTCTTTACTTATGAGAGCGATTAAAGCTTAAGGGATGTTAGTATATAAATAAAAAATAATTAAATAATAATTGTAAAATAAACCAAGTTAAAAATACAATCATACTTTATTAACAATATACACTCATCCTACAATAAACCCCTAACCAGACATGTCCCTCTACTTATGGCAATCGATTAGTTAGACATATAACTATTCTAGTATACAATTGAACTGGGGAATTTCTAAAAAAAAAGTTAGTTTTGGGAATTTCCAAAATGCTTTTCCAAAAGCAGGTAGGTGGAATATCCGTATTTCTGTTTGGATATACATAAATAGATAAATAGTTATTGGTGTAAGCTGTATATATATTATTATGAATGTCATGTATTATTCTGTATTTTTATAATAATATACACTACAAACCAATAACCATTTATCCATTTATATTTGATAAAGAAATATATTAAGAAAAAATAATGTAGGATAATTGACGTTTTTACATTATATCTTTTTAATAGCAAAATAATACTTATTATGTTTGAAATGATTGCATGCATAAGTAACATAATCACATATGTAAATCAAAAAGTTAATAGATTGAAAATATCACTAATTTTCTTTTATTCAATTACCGACATTCTATCACCCTGAGCACAACCTTTGGTCTAAAAACCGTTCAATCGAACAATGATTCATCAGTTCTGCCTTCGAGATATCGAAGTGCCTTCCCCAACAGAACAATCTCTTCTTCATCTGAAATTGCTGGTGGCGATTCGTTCCCTAGTAGACTTCCCCATCCTACAGCCTTCTTGTTGTAATGCTCGTACAAAGATTGCCTAATGTCTCGTTCGGAAATCGATTGCTTTGTAGAAATTAAAAAAAAATATATACAAAGTATGAATCTTTGCAGTTCATATAGTTAGATGAATATGCCGATGCTTTTTGGATATAGTATGCACATTTATTTTTATTATACACGGCTCTTTTGTAGGTTTTACTACAGAAGAGAAAGAAAAAAAAAATGTGTTACAAAAGTATCAATAAGTATCAAACTAGGACATAATTGAATTTTATTAATCCTTTTTTTTTTTCCAAACGTAACAATCATCTTCGTTTACAATTAGCATACGTGACGGATACGTTCATAAATACAAAATTTCAATTTATCCAAAATTATGAATTAAGAAGATTCCTACGAGCCAATACCAAAATAAACCAATATAAATTATGTGTACAACCAGTTTATTGTCTAAACCAAAGTCTTCCAATGATGTTCATCTTCTATAATCATTTGGCGATTATGAAGATTGTGAGAAGTTTTAAGTAGCAAAGTAGAGGAAAGTTTTGGTTCATGCTGTGCCTAGTTACTGGCACTTTAAGAAATTGCTTTGAGGTGAGGCTTTGATCATAAAGATGAGAAGGCGATGAACCTAAATCTGTAAAATATTTCTCGAGAATAAAGATTAAAAGCATTACGCAATTATCGCTCCAGTTTAAACGATTAAGACATCTAATCAGAACATGAATCTTTATTTTTTTTAGTAAATAATTATTTTAATACAACTGTAATAACTTTAATATATTTAAAGATACACATATATAAATAAAATACATCATGTAAGTGTGAAAGATATCTATAAGAACATACAAATGGCTTGTAAAATAATTGGTAGCACATAAAGTCAATCTCCTGTTCAGACAGGAATCTTCTGACTTCCGAGTCTGTTATCAGAAATCAAGCAAAAATTATTTAGATAAAAGACAATATGAAATTATTAAAGTTGTGTTTTATATTGTCATTTATGAGCATTTTCTTTTACTGCCTTTTTAATGTTTTTTAACTGTGGTATTAAAGTCTACAATATATTATCATTATTATCTTAATTTATGGTATTTTGATTTAAGTTAGCACTATCGTTATAAAATATCTATTTTTTTTTTCCACTATCAACTCATCCTCATTACTTACGCTGATAACACATGCCTGTTATCAGTAAATAATAGTACTTTCTTTGCATTTTTGTCACTCTAATCTCATATCTCAAAATTCGTAATGGTGTCAAAAATAGAGAATTAAATAAATCCAAACAAATCTCATAAATAACATTTACTCTCTGTATTAAACCTACGACTCTCTTTCCTACAATATATTTTAATAATATTTCACTGATCCCCGTAGAATAGATCCGCTACCTAGGATTCCATTTGGACAAACCAATGACTAGACAAGCGTTCAAAGCTCCCAATAAATTGCACAAGACATATTTACATGACAATAATTAGACCTATATGGGCATACAAAGTTAAGCTTTGGAACTCCACAAACCTTCCGAATCTTATTTATCCAATTCTTACAATCCAAAATCCTTAATGCTGCTTATTAGGATACAAACGTATCCATAAAGTTCTGATGTTCCATATGTTGCTGTTAGGCCAAACAACATACCTATCTATTCACAGTAAAATCCGTACACACTCGAATCCACTAGTCTCCCAACTTGCCCACACTCAGTTCCCGATAATTTTTGTAATAGTTTGAAAAGAAGATGGCCGAGAAACCTTCTAATGTAGAACATTTATTGAAGTTGCTACTAGTGAGTGGTACTTTACATGTCATTGCAATCATTTTCTTCAACTTTACTTGTTTTTTATAATGTATACAGCTGTAAATATAAATAAATAGTTTCAAAAAATATAAATGAATAATTAAAAACAAAAGAAAGTATTACAAACAGTATGCGATCAGTTGCTTTAGAATGTAGAATTATGTATTTGTAATTCATGACTTCTAAGGTTTTTATTATTCTTTATACTTTAAAAAATATAAAATATGCTTCACCACTTAATGATTAAAAAAGAGAGAAAAAAAAAAAGAAATAAAAAAAAAAAAAAAAAAAAGATAACAAAGAAAAGGAAATAAACAAAAACGCAGACATTATAATAGGTAATATTTATTATTATCATTTTTTTTTCACGGAACGGTCTTAGAGACCAGGCGAATATCATTATTTTTACTTCTTTTCATGACCATTTTTTCCTTCTTTATCTCTTCCCACATTTTTCGATTGCTCCTACCTTCTTTCCTTGGTCCACGCTATTCCTTTTCTCGCATCTCTCTTTCCAACAAGGACCTTCATTTCTTTTACTTATTTTCCTATAGTCATCCCTATCTAAACAGTCTTGGTCTGTTATTTTCAGTCTCTCAGTTTCTTCCTTTATCTGTTTAATATACCCCACGGCACTCTTGTATCCTCTCATTTTATAGAAGATTTCTCTATGTAATCCCTTTGGGTGCATTCTCTACATACGCCCATAGAACCTTAATCCCCTTTTTCTTATGTCCGTTTCCAAATTATTGGAAACCATATATTATTGGTTCTTATTGCAATTTATGAATATATTCAAATATTACTGCATGTCTTTATATATTAATAAGTATGTTGTGCATGTAGCAACTCATTTGATATAAATATATAACATTTTTTATGAATTAGATTTTCATGGATAAGTTTTTTTTTTGTCAACGTAACGAGTATGGTATTAGCTATTTTTAGAAGTATGTTAGATAGAACCTTTTTAAATTATATAAGAGATGAATTAAAAGCTTTAGTGGAACTAAAAAATTCAGCTCTGCGTTCTAAAGAAATTATAATTAAATCTTATTTATGCAGTGAAGATTCTTTACATTATTATTTTTTTTTTTTTTTTTTTTTTAACTATTTGATATTTACAACTATATATATAAAACGAGGAAAGTTGAGGAAAATTGTTGTATTGATATGTCAATAACAAGTAAAGAACTACTCACTAGTATCACATTTTTAAAAGTTTTACATTAAAAGATTCCGTGGCGACCTTTCCGGACGGCTTGTAGATTTATCGAAAATTGAATGTGAAGATCGTTGAGACAGTAGTGGATTCGAGTAGGTATGGGGTTTACTATGAAGTGATAGATATCTGGTTTGGCCCAAATCAGCAAAATATGGAACATTAAGGTATTTATGGATAAGTTTGTTTGTAACATAATAAGGAGAATGGAGAATGTTACGAAGGTTTTTGGATTAAAAGGATTCGATACGAAAAGAATTAAAAGGTTAAGTGGGTAGCAAAGCTCAACTCTGTATGTACAAAAAGGTCTAATTACTGACATATAAATAAGTCCTTTGTTATATATTTGGAGCTTTGAACGCTTGTCCGGTAAGTTTGGAGTGGTCGGAAACGACAAGCAGTTTCTTGAATTTTAAGTCTGGTAAGCGTTGTGAAGCTTAATTTTAGTAAAATTAATTAATTCTAATTTACAACTCTATACCGCGTCTAGTAAATGTGAGAGATAATAATAATTAGATCATTCTATTCGAAAACAAGTTCCATATTAACTAAATATGTTAATAAAGTAATTAACTTATCGTGTATATGTGACGTCAAAAACAGTGGTTTTGGAATGTAATACACTGGAATCCAATTACCGCTGAATTGTAATTAACCTGAAAACATTATTCCCCGTGTACATGTAATTAACTTTAGGCCAACGCCATGCTTGAACGAGCAAGTGAATCTGTCAATGATGAGCCTAGGGCTAGTTACAGCTAATCTATTATTAACTAGTTACTTTCCAAAGCAGTTTAAATAATCAACTACCCAAACTTGCGTCGCTGCAAGTTGTCAAATTTATTTGTTATAATCGTTCATACAATATTTGTAAATTAAATCACTGTTAAACATATTCATCAAAGATCTAACAAACACACATAATAAGAACTTTTTAACCGTAGAAAGTGCACGCATGCTAAAGTCACGTTTCTGGGCGCGCGGTTGACCTTGTCAACCACTACAGTCTTCTTTACTTTCTGAGAATATGTCCAGCCCTGAAATATATATGTGTGTGTGTGTTTAATAAGATTCTTGAGGTTCAGTCTAAAAATAGATATTTTAGCGACATTTCGAGACTAAAAACATGCGTTAGAATATATACTACACATAATTACAAAATTTGGAGGAATATGAAACTACTTAATATGTTACTGATGGATATGATAGTGGTATCTACTACTAGATTTGAATGTCTATTCTAGTATACAACTGAACTGGGGAATTTATAAAAAAAAAGGTTAGGGATGGGAATTTCCAAAAGGTTTTTCCCAGTTATAGGTAGATAGAATTTTCGTGTGAATATAAATGGACAAATGGTTATTGATTCATGCTGTGTATTATTATAAATGTATCGTATTAGTCTGAATGCATTAAATTGGAATAACTGGTGTTGAGATTTAGGTCATCCGATTTAACGTTTATTGCGCAATTTTATAATTTTTCTATAGTTATCATTTATTTAATATTTCGTTTAAAATTATTTAAAATTATTATTATTAATCTATGGTAGAGGTGTTTTTTAATGTGACAGTGTAATTAGTTTTATGGTTATATTTGAGTGTTTTTCTGAGTCTTTCTGATAGTGTTTCAAAGTAAAACTTGGTTTTATATATTTATTATATTTTTTATCTATTTCTTATTTTACATATTGTGTGTATGGATCTAGAAAGCCATACATTTTACTTATTGCCCTCGATTGATGCATATTTTAATACTTACTCAATTAAAGTTTTTTTTTTTTTTTTTTTTTTATCAAACTTAAAAGAAAAAGACTCATTCACCATCATTCAAGCCTCATTATTTTAAATTAAAATTAAAATTTAATATTAAAAGCCGTAGTGAAATGAGTCTTTAAAATTAAAAATATATCTATGAATTTCTATTCAAAGAATTCAGGTGACCATTTATTTCTAGTAAGTGTCAAGAAATACAAATTTCCTTTAAATGGGTAAAAGTATGTGAAGACTTGCTAGAGAATGAGAGAACAAATGAATAGGCGAAATATGCAGCGTAGGCAAGAAACCTTTCAGGCTTACTTAATAAAGCAGCAACTGCCAAGCACAGAATTGAAACCAAACCAGATAGATTGGAACAAAATATGAGCTTAAACAAAAGATAGGTGTTTTATTAGTTTAAACGAATTCATTTAAACTAATAAAAAATAAAATTAAAAAAAAAACTGACAAACAAACGAATACAATTTTTGACTTGGCGCAGCTAAAGGTAATTCATACATATTTAAGCTAACTGACAACAGTATTTTTAACTGCAACGGAAGTGAAAAAAAAAATAAACAATACGTTTTTATTATAACTGCAGAAAATTGAAACGATACCGACTCAAATTATATCAATAGCGTAAGTACAGCTGAACAAAGGCCCATTACTACATACAATAAAGGACCGAATGGAAAAATATTTTGAGATGTTTAATTCACTTGTGGATAAGATTGACTGATTTGTTCTTAACAGATAAACTGCATACCGTAATTCTACCTCCTTATTACGTTTAGATCCCAAGTTTTCTCTGATTTTTCCCTAACCAAATATTTTCTATTTTAAATTATTTCTATACCCATTCAGATTTTCCATTTTCTTAAACTCCTTTCCAGTCCATTGCCGATAAACCTCCTAAGCTTCTTAAATGAAAATTGTCTGGGAACCTTCAGCAAATAGATTTGCTTAAGTTAATAGTTCCTTTAGTTAATACGATATTCTATTAAAATATTTGCCGAATTGATATAAACTAAAAAAAAAAAAAATATAAAATAAAAATGTATGTATGCCTTAAAAACTAATAATGAAATGAGATTGTGTAATTGAAAAGTATTGGAATAAGTTCCATATCAAGACTGTATTACTTCAGTACCAAAGCTATTATAAAAAATATATCCCAACATCTTTATTTTTGAACAATATTAAATACGCAGTATTCTAACTTTAATAAAGCTTTGACGAGACTTCCTCGAATTTTCTTTTTTTTTTTTTTTTTTTTTTTCATTTAAACATTTTAAGAGACATTTTCAGAACCTTATTAAAACTTTGAATTCGCCTGATTTACTGCTTACGGGATAAAACATGAAAAACAGAATTAAACTTCTTGGAAATTTATGATTGTTACTGTATGTTTTATTTCATAACGCTTTAAAAAAAAAGAAAAAAAAAAAAGAATACAATAATATATATGTATAAATATTTATATATAAGAAATATCTAATCATTAATTACTATGTAATCTACTAAGTGACTAATGATTAATAAACTAGTCACCTGCTTACAGTGAGAAAACAAATCATCAACACCTGCACCTGCAATTTGTTAGATGAAATCAGACTAAGATATCTTATCCCCTCTTGATATCAATTCATCATAATTAGAGACCGGATTTTTGTGCAGTAAAAAATCAAAAAATGTGCAGTAAAAAACTCAAAACATGCAAAATCGTGCAGTAAAAAACTCTAAATATGCAAAATCGTGCAGTAAAAAACTCAAAACGTGAATTTAAAAACATAATACATGCAGTTTTATTTAAACAAATATGCAAAACCTAACCAGCCTTCAATAAACTTAAGGACATTTCGATAAACGTTTCCTTTTAGAGTTAATTCAATCTAAAATACTTTAAAATTTGGGAAAAAAAGGAGACGAAAAAAATTGTTAATTAAAAGAAATATAAAATAACCTTATTAAAATTTCCTTTCACATGGAATCGAAATATAATTAAATGTTTTTGAAAAATAAATTACTTTTTAAAAGTTTCGTGAAAATGTACGACATTATAAATTTTAAAATATTTCTCAGTAAAATTATGCTGCCTGTCACTTAATAAAATGCTCTATAGCAAAGAAAAGGAACGTTATACATCTATGGACGTAATAGGACAATTTTTGTAGCCTGCGATTGTGGATTGATCCAGATTATCAGCTTCTATTTCCTTTCCATTGAAACAATAATTGAATTTTTTTAAACGAATTTAGCCGTAGTTTTTCTCAAGGATTTACTTGAATTTTGAAAACAAACATCTTCCCTTTTCATTTTCAATTCGTTTTAAGCTTTCTTCGAGAGTTTCAAACAAATATCAGCTCTGGATATTCATTTGTCCATTGTTTCCATTTTGTAGAAACACTCGCGGACGTTTTTTGGCATTTTCGAAGTTGATAGTTTAAAATCTTGTCAACAACCAGCTCTTTGTGCTAAATCAGAAGTGGGGAATGCAATGGGAAGCGGGGAGTAAAATTTTCTGAGGAAACGTATTAGTTCTAGGAAGTACGGCGATCATCAATGTTTGCCTAAATCCTCAAAGCTCCCAATTCAATACGATCTTTAAAAAGTAGTAGGTCACAAAAACATTTAATTTAAGCGACTTTTTACTTTAAATTTAAAACTAATTAACCTATTTAATTTAAATAATTGTTATAAATGTTGCCTAATAATCGTAAGTAAATAAATAAATGTTTAAGTGAATAAAATTTGGTGAATTTGGTTCAATTGTGCAATTTCGTGCAGTAAAACCCGAATTCGTGCAATTAAGCTCAAAAAGTCAAATTTGTGCAATTTCGTGCAAAATAAAATTTAATAATAAGAGTCCTTATTATATAAATCAGATAACTACTTGGGTTAGAGAGCTCTAAATCAAAGCGAACTAATTGTGCAATAACACAGAAATCCGGTCTCTAATCATAATACAAAGTTGAGTAATTCAT
This sequence comes from Euschistus heros, assembly GCA_003667255.2. NCBI lineage: Eukaryota > Metazoa > Arthropoda > Insecta > Hemiptera > Pentatomidae > Euschistus > Euschistus heros. Next base: position 3,249,935 of record RCWM02000050.1, read on the forward strand.
TCCACTATCCAACATGTCATCGTGTGGTGGACGTTATCTCATCTGTATTGTAGCGCAAGATGTACTGCACGGGTGTCTTTCTTGACGTTGAACAGGCTTCTGACCGAGTATGGCACCCAGGTCTGCTTTATAAACTTCGGCAATTCCTTCCTTCTACATATTTCCTCGTCCTCCGATCCTATCTTTCTGATAGAGTATTTAAAATTAACCATAAATCTACATACCCACCCACCTTTCCTCAGACTACTAGTATTCCTCTAGGTAGTATCCTCGGTCCCATCCTTTATATCGCATATACAGCTGATATCCCAACCCATCCTAATATTATCCTCACAACCTATGCTGATGACACAAGCGTGTTATCAGTCAATTATGTTCCATTTGCTGCATCCCAGACACTCCAGTCACATATCACTTCCCTTGATGAATGGTGTCATAACTGGAGAGTTAAGATTAATCCCAGCAAATAACCTTTACCCTACGTCGAAAACCAACCTCATCCTGTCCTCCTGTATCCTTTAATAGAGTACTATTAAATAATGTACAACAGATAATATATATTGGATTTTATCTGGACAAGAGACTTACCTGGAACCCTCATACAAGATTAAAAAGACAAGAAGCTGCACGTCGATTTCGACTGCTACACCTACTTGACAAACGTTCAAATCTCCTGATTCACTACAAAAAAACTCATCTATATGACGATTATTTCAAATGCGAGTAGTTTGACAAGATTTTTAAGCACGAGATATGTTAAGGGACTTAGTCCCAGAACAAAATTGTCATCATATCATATAAAATTTAAAACAAATTTACTGGAGTTGATAACTTATATTTTGTATGCCTATGAAAGCCAACCTATTTCTATGAATGAAACCTGCTGTGCAGTTACTATTTTTGAAACCATAAAAACACTACTGCAGGGCCATAGAAATAATAGTATTGACCAAAACCGAATTGTAAGCCTTCCATTAAAGTCGAACAACTAAGCTGAGGAAGTCAGGCCCTAAAGATGGGGTCTCAGGAAATACGTCGGAAGTTCCTTGACAAACATATATAGGTCAGGAAGAGACGGCGATAGCGTGGCAGCAGACACTCAATTTCTTAAGGATACGTTGTTATTGTATAGCTTAAAAGGCAAAAAAAAAAAAAAAAAAAAAAAAAAAAAAAAAAAAAAAAAAAAAAAAAAAAAAAAAAAAAAAAAAAAAAAAAAAAAAAAAAAAAAACTGCTGACGGTTAATATTTCCCTTGTATTATAAAAACATTGTATTGTATCATAACAATAAAAAATTAATTGAAATAGCACGAATGTGTAGGATACAAGAAAAAAAGAGTAGATATAAATAAAACAAATTCAACACTAAAGGCTATATACTGGCAGACATTTAAAAGTCACAAAACAATTCAAGTATCAAAAAGAGATCTTCTACAACTAAGGATTGGACAGGCTTTCAATTAAAGATAATATTTCATATTAGAAACATTAACGTTTTTTCTATAACATAACTAAATACATCTGTAATTTATCTTTAATGTTTTTCCAACAACACGAAAATAAGGCTTTCAATTGCTGTGGTAAGGCCAGTGATGAGGTGAAAAAAAACCCCAATCTTTTAGACCTGGGAAAGCTTAAAAAAATCGAATGTCGAATATTAAAACAATTCATGGCCAAATAATATCTTAGAGTAACTGCAGACTGAGATCGTATAAAGAAATATACACAAGGGACCTGGAAACAATTTTAAGGAAAAGACGATGTTTCTGCAGACAGAAACAACCAGAAAATCCAGATTATGTGTTAGGCAGATAATGAAAGAACTTGACAGACTTTGAATCAATGATGGGGCCTGCCTGGGCAGAGATTTAGAAACCGAGTTAAAAACATCAGGGTTCTTGAGGAGGAGAGAACGAGGCATGGGCGTGGGGAATGGACGGAAGACTGCAACAGTCAAAGAGGATGAAGGGTTATTGGAGGATATGAAAGAATGGCAGTGCGATAAGAAGTAAGACCTGGCATTTGCGCAGTTCTTAGTTGGCCGGCTATCCATTGAAAAATAAATAAATAAATATAGTAAACTCAATCAAATAATGCAAGTATAATTAACTGATTCCTAATATATGATCTGCTAGTGACGCAGCTGAGAGAACAGCGCTAGGAACTCTTTGAGCCCGAGTTGCCCTCCCAAATCTGGAAGAGAAGATTGGCACGGGGTTTTCCTGTATGCTTGTAAATATTGTACACTTCCTCAATTTTTCTGGTTAGTTCCAACAATTACTATCTTATATTATCACTTAATTCTCTTAATAGCATTACAAGGAATATAAATGAGACTAAGTGAATAATAGGGGTGTTACAGAACAGGAAGTATACACCATTTATGAAAAGAAAAATATATTGAAGATTGTGACCAAAAATATCATGGGGCAATAGTGAAAGAGGAAACATAGAGATAATATCTAAGATGCAAATTGGAAGAAATTGTAAGAGGAGCTATTTCCAGGAGTGTAAAACCCAGAATCCCGTTGATGTATGCATTATCTACGGGAGGAAGGTTAAGAAAAACTAAACAATTGATAATTCCTATTGGGAAATTTGGTACAGAGCTGATTGTGTTTTATGGGAAATAATTAAAATAGTAGGCGAATGACTATATGTCATCGTTTATTAAGCTAGTTAGTAGGGGGTCTTGTTTTATTGTTTAAAACTAGGACTGGTTGGGTCAGTGGTTAAAAGGAATAGATTTTAGTTGTGAGTAAGGAACTTTGTTTTAAAAAAAAAAAAAAAAAAAAAAAAAAACCATTTAGATATTAGTGTTGTTCTGTAAAATAAGGTAAAAATTTCATTAATAAACATAATTAAATATATACCTCAGGCAGACGCGTTATTACATTTAAATTGTTAGAGTATATTATCTTTTTTTTAGTTAATTTTTTGGACATGTTCCTGTAGGATTGTCTGGGTAGTTTTGTAATCGAACAGATTTGTACTATGTCCAATAAGTATGCTAAAATTAATATAAAGCTATTTGTTGGGCGTAATATGCACATTTTAATAATATAACCGTTCTAAAATATATTGTTGTCATATAAAAAGACGGTTAAAACAATGTAGGAGTTAAAATTTGATTTTCTTTTATTTTTAAAAAATAACAGATCATAACTATAACGCAACCCGTTATTAATTAGAATTGTTTAAAGTAGATGACCTTGACAAATTCTGGTTGGACATAGGGAACATAAAATAAGGATCATTTATTTATATTTTGTCTTTGTATAGTCTTCATTTAGGAGAACGATATGCAGTAAAAACAACAACGCATGCAGTTCCAGGTATATCTCGTACCCACTGCAATAGCTTGCAAACGGGTCGTGTAAAGGACACCCTCAATCCTCAGGTAGCGAACCCTCTTCATATAGGATTACAGAGGGCAATAACATCTGGAGTGAAGTAAGTGAAGGTGACATAAAAGCCTGCAAAATAACCATAATAATCATCAGTAGTAAGAACTGGCACTTAAGCTTTGAAAAAGGGGTCAACCGATAAAATAACGTAGCTAGGAGGAGAATTTCAATCTCGAATTACTCATCATAAGGTTTCTGTCCGCAAGGACGTACAGAAAGACATCCTCAAATGGATAAATCAAGAAAAGAAACCTATGGCGTTGGGGGCTATGTAGATGGTAAGTTCACTCTGAGTCATTTCTTTAATCGCGACACCTCGGCAAACATATACGATGATCCTTAGCGATAGAGATACCTTAGTTTTGTGAGATTACAAGTGGTTGGCGCATCAAATTTAAAGTGGTCAAACCACTAGGAGCCTTGGGTTACATTTCATTTTATTTCTTGTATAGTTAGAGGCTGTTTATTTTAATTTTCTTACTTTATTTGATTTATTTTTTATCATAGTACATGTTGTTTGAATGAGTCTTTGTCATATATATTACTCATTGCCCTTGAGTGAGGCAGCTTGTAATTATTCAAAATAAAAATTTAAAAAACAAAACAGTAAAATAAACTGAAACCAAATAATATAATACTACATTTTCAATAAATTCTATGGTTCCCGATAAGGAGTTTTCACTGTCACCCAAGGTCTTACATAGCTGTCGAGGTACACCACATTTTTCATGTTTTCCCTGTGCTGAGGACATCTGTCACTCCGAGGATAACATAACAGAGTCAGAATACGTTTTTGTTAGAGCTGTAACTTAGTTGTGAGCGATTGGAAAAACAATGGAAACACATCCCGAAGGATGTGTGAGATTGTAATCGGACTATTATGTTGCAACACACATCATAGGGGTTTAATAAATAATTTTATCTTTAACAGTAATATAAACCTTGGTCCTATTGGCACTATAACTCCTTTTATTAATGTCTGATCTATTTGACTTCTAGCTATTGTGCTAACTATTCTCTTCTAAGTAATGAAATTTAAGGTATTGTCCTCAATGATGTTTATTAAGTAACTTTTATTTATTGACATTATAATTTTAATAATATCATTCTATGGATAGAATTACACTTGATCTATTTCTGGTTACAGATCTTAGTCTACTCCAATCATCTGGGTCTTGTATTTGTATAGACGTTATTAGCATTCTCCGCTTCATCATCCGACCACCTCAGCTTTGGTCTTCCTCTCCTCCTAGTTCCATGTATCCAACAATATCAAAGACATCTATATATATGCCATCCTTGAAATATGTCCTGCATACATCAAACGCCTACTTGATTACTCTGACATCTTCCTCTCCAAAGGCAATGTATAGCTCTTTGTTAGCGCGTCGATTGCATTCTTCCTCAAACTTAATGCCAATAATTATTAATAATATTTATTTTCCATTTGGTTATAAGTCAAATATATAACAGGCCTAACTTAATTCTATTATTACAACCATACATTACTATTATTTAGAAAAAAATCCTTTAATATTTTCTTTTTGGTTTGTGGCTCTTAAGGATCGCAATATTGGATTCCAATGTCAGAAAGTCCTTCATGATGGCTTCCAGTTGTGTTCCTCTTCCCTGAGTAACAAGCTCTCTGCGCTGTCACACCCAAGGTGACTGATGACAGTCCCCTCTTAGGACTGATGACCACTTGGAAGGCCAGTGGTCTAGGGCATCTCGAATACTCTAACTTGTCAGCTTACATCTGCAATTCTAAGTTACACTTAATAAGATTAGAAATTTAAGCCTATAAAATTCCAGTAGATAAAAAAACAGCATACTAGCTGAAAATTTACTAAAAAGAAGAGCACATTCCACCGAAACAACGAAACAGAAATAGAAAAGAAAGTAACATAAAAAATGAGATTAGTAGTTAAGTTGTATTTTGTAAAAACCTTCCACCAATAAACATTGCACAAGCGGTCGCGTGTCGTACAAAGTACAACACTGTTTTTTTATTATAAGCTTTTGTCCATTTTATATATAAAATCAAAAATATTATATACAGGGTGTTCGGAAGAACGTTGGCCAAAGAGGTATCTCGGGTAGGGAGGTTCATTTTGAACCTATTTAAGGCACTTACCTAGATACAATGACATTTTTTTTTTTTTAAATGGCTAAAACCAAAAATTTATCCCTTATAACTTCGTTGTTTACAGATATATCAACGCCATTTTTTTTGCTGTAATTACTTATACATTGTCTATGTAAAATAAAAAAGAATCGATGCCAGAAACAAATACAAAAAAAAAAAAAAAAACGGGAGATCGTTAAATCTTGGTAAAGGCAAACAAAAAAAAAAAAAATTAAGAACTGCTAAGGGCACAGCCAAATCCAAATTATGTTAAAAACATGTTTTTTATGCAAAGTGTAACAAATAGTTGTGCCTCTTTCTTGCAGGGGTTAAACAACATGTTGTCTCTCTCTTAAGTCTAAGAATGTGGACTAAAACCGATATGGACCGATAGAACGTTTCAGTCGGAAATCTGACTTACTTTTTTTTTTTTTTGAACCTAAACTTCCAAACGCTCTGTGTGTGTGTATATATATATATATATATATATATATATATATATATATATATATATATATATATATTCTTTTTTTATTTCAAAATCGGCCTGGTAAGCTTTACATTGATGGTTTAGGAATATTAATAATGATTTAACAATAGTAGAAAGGAGGGTATAGTCTTGTACAAGAAACACACATAACAGATACGTTTTCTAATAATTTTAGAGGAAGTATATTATAACACAAAATAAAGCAAAGAAGTAACCATAAAAAATAAAGAAATAAAATAATAATAATAAACAATTAGAAACAAAGAAAAAATTATAGAAAGAAAAACAATATAATAATAATAGTAATATACGGCAACATCAGTTACTTAACAAAAAAATAATAATAATAAAATAACAAAAAAAATATATAATAGAATAATAATAAAGACCAAAATAACATAAAACAATGAAATAATACAATCATATTGTAGTAATAAGAACAGTAAGAACAGTGGTGTTGTAACGAAGAAGTAAACACTGAATAAAATAGTAATGGTGTTTACATCAGGACGTCTTGCATGAGTCTTGGTTTCAATCTGTGGGTTGTTTGAGCTCCTATTTTAAAAGCTACTGCACGTTTAACCGCTGGTAACTTGTTAAGATACCTGGTGAAGCATTTTTTGATGAAATCGTCAATTGATTCTAATTCGCGATGTAGTTGACTATATCTTACAAACCAGGGAGCATCTACAGCAATTCTCAGGACCTTGTTTTGGAAATATTGTAGTTGGTTTCAATCTGCGGGTTGTTTGAGCTCCTATTTTGAAAGCTACTGCACGTTTAACCGCTGGTAACTTGCTATGATACCTGGTGAAGCATTTTTTGATGAAATCGTCAATTGAATCTAATTCACGATGTAGTTGACTATTTCTTACAAACCAGGGAGCATCTACAGCAATTCTCAGGACCTTGTTTTGGAAATATTGCAGTTTTTTTTTTTCCGTTTGGTAGAGGATGCAGTATTGTTTTGTAGACTAAAACAGTTATATTTGGTTTTAGAGTGGATTTTCTATTTATTGTCGGGTACATTATATATTTAAAATAGAGTACCAGTGCAATATGTTAAATATAAAAAATAAATAAATTTTTAATTAAAAATTATGAAAAAATATTAAAACTAGCCATTGTGTCGTCCTTCATAGCGATACCATCTTTTATTTCCTTGTCTGTAAAAAAAAAATCGGTTTCGAGCCTATCGTCATATTTTGTCATCCGTTCCTGAACCTCATCAATTTGCATTCGGTTCTCCTATTTTCGAAGAATATTACAAAAAAACCATTGAAAGAGTGTTTAAAAATATTTGCTTAACTGAACTAACCTGTTAATCCAAGACTATTTGATTCAACGTCGGGTAATTGAAGTAATTAATAATTAGTTTCAATTGCTTTGGAATAAAATTTCGATAAATTTGAATCAATTATATTCAGTTTATTATCAATTAAAGCATGGTATTTATTTTAATTATAATATCTATAATTGTTATAAATAATATGATAACATACCATAATATAATAAGTCATGTATCTTATTTATTTATTTCAATATGTATACATCTAAGGTACCTACTTCAATATAAATTATAATTAAATGTACAGATAGCAAAAAAAAGAATACAATTGTATAATTATATTTTTAGTTTTCCTTTTCTTTCATAAGTCCTCGTGGGAGTTTTAAAGCTGGAAGGTGGGGCAGAATTTGAAAATAGGTAAGGTAAGAGAGTTGCAGATTAAGTTTAGAAGGGGGTTCCTAAAGTTGGCAGTTGGGAGTTAAGAAAAACCGTTTGAGCAGCTGAGAGTTGGAAATAGGTCAGGAAGGGATGCATGGTTTTTGGAGCTTAGCGATCGAGGGTAAATATTGTGTGACTACAGTCATAATTGTCGACAAATAAATACATAAGAAAACAATGTTAAAGCTAGGAATTGTACAAACAATTTTTTTAGAAACAGAGTGAGAAAGAGACATAGAATCTGCGTTAACAATTTTGTTTTTACACTAATAAAAATTTTCTGTTTTCAATTTAAAGTGTAAATTAAAACTTTAAGCTCTTAAACAATTATTTTATGTGTAATTTTCAAAACTGTTTTTATTTCTATATTTTTTTTTTATTTAATGACTATAGCTATAACCCGGTTTCATCCAATCGTCACGGTATCTTGCGGACGCCATCCCTCCATCACTGACTAGACGCTTCTAGCGTCCTCCGCTACACCATCCGCCCTCCTCAGCTTTGGTCTTCTTCTCCTCCTTTTTCCATTAATTTGATGTGTCAACAACATTTTAGACATCTTAACTTCGGGCATCCTTACGATATACTCTCTATGATTCAGACGCCTCAACTTAATTTCACTGAATTCATCTGTCTCTCCAAAGGATAGGTATAGTTCTTGGTTGGTGCGTCGCCTACATTCTTATCCAGCGGAAAATAAATAATTGAACATTGATTTAAATACTTTTTACAATATATTATACAAAAAAAACAATTTTTTTGAATTGCTTAACAATGTGGCTGGAATACTTAATAAAAAACTGGGATTTATTGTCTTTTATTGTTTTTCCATTCACCAAGTATCGCTTTATATTACCCAACAATATCCTAACAATGGCTTATGTTTTCCCGATTTTCTCAGACTTCTTTACATGAAATTAACTTTTTATAAAACTTCATAGTTATATGCGTATTACAAATTGTAATAGTCGATTGTATTCAGCTATTTTCGTCCATATTAGATTGCCAGTATCCTAACTCCCATTTTTGCTTCTCCCATATTATCAATGATGCAAGCTTATTAAAAATAAGCCATTGATCTAAACAGACCATATCAATATGTGGGCTGTACGCATAGTGTTGTCTTACAAAGTGGCTTGGTTCCTGTTGACCAAAGTACTTTGCACTCACTCGAGCTGTCTACCGTTAGGTTGAGTACTTATATAAAAATATATATTATTTAATATATTGAATTAAATTTTATGAAATGAAATATCAAAGGTAATTCTTCTTACATAATTAAAAACCCTTCAAAAGGAAAAATAAGTAAATCATGCTTAATTAACATATTTAGTTATTAATTAAACTGTAGGACAGGAAGTCGTGTATTTTGGACGAAGGGTAAAGGTTATTTGTTTTAAATTATTTTAATTCTCTATTTTTGACGCTATTTATGAAGGTATGTGATATGACCCACATTTATCATCAGCGTGAGTTTTAAGGACAATAGTAGAATAAGTTGGGATGTCAGTTTTCACATTCATTTCCATTAAAAAAAATTAACATTATTAACGATCAATAAATTTAATTATACATAAAAAAATGATGATATCTTCAGTGAAAATATGTATTTTGAAAAACATGACAATCTGCCAAAAATAAGAGTCATCCAGTGTTGCCAACTGTAATGTGACATAATGTAGAAGTCTCCTTCGATGCCTTAAAATAGGGCTTAAATAAAATATAGGCACAGGGAAAGGTTAACGTTCTGTGGGAAAAATAAGGTGAAAAATTTAATCTTTTACGAGGTTTGAACTCCCTCTCCCCCCCATTCTTTTATATCCCCATATTTTTCTGCTGTAGCTTATACTTTCATTCTAGTCCGTGTTCCCTCTTTTATGGGCAACTATTGAACATTATGCCTCAATAGCATATAGCATAGAACATATAAAACAGAATGTGGCTACTTCAAACCACACACTTTCCACTGACTTACAAATCATAAACTCTCCTGGATCTATACTAAATTGCTTTCAAGGTAAAGGGGAAATGATTTCAGAGTCTTCAGCCAGAGTGTATTTATTATAACTAACAAGAAGTATAAATGTATCTTAAAGTATAATTAAATTTTCACTAGCATCCCCAGTTACGGCTTTACCCGCTGCCGCAAGTGAAGAACTTAAATAACTTTAATTACCGAAATTTTATTGGTTTATCAATAAAAGTATTGTACAGACGTTTGAAATTGAGCATTGTTTCTTCAATTTTTACACATAGCTGTTCTCTATTAAACCTGGTTGGTAAAAACATATTTAAAATCGAATCTTTAATTTGAGTGTATAAATTAGTAATCCAGATAGAGAGAAATTATTAAGAAACTCTTGCTGATAATAGACTAGAATTGATCATTGCTTACAACTAAAGTCACATGAACCATATTTTTACATATAATACCAAAAAGCAAAGGATCGAAATTTTGATTTTATTCAGTAGAAATAATTTTATTCATTTCGTCTGGTTGAATTTTAATTAATTTTGCACATTGTTTTTTCGCTATATACAAGTAAAGTATATATAAACATAACTATTCCTAAAGGATTTAATGTTGCATATGTTACTGATTCAGCTGGAACCAGATAATTATCCTTTCATATTAAATTCTATAATTTTTAATATTCACAAGTCCTACAATCGTATTCCCGGTAACTCTCCGAGTTGTCTGAAAAGAACATGTCTAAATCCATTCATTTCTAATTCTAAATTAGTAGAAAGACTTCTATTATAGGAATAAGGTTGCGGTATTAATCAAAAAAATTATAATAAATCTTCTATGTTTATTGAACTATTAATTTGTTTAATGTTCCAATAATTTGATTAATTTGTAAAAAAAAAAACATTACTCTAACGGTATAGTATATTTTATACATTATTTAAAATAAAATTTTTTTCACAATATAAAGAAATATAAGTAAATCAAACTTTTAATATAAATAACATTATTGGATACCAGTATAAAGCAAGACGGATTTCCTTCAGTACGAATATCCTGTGGTTTAAGGTTTCACCTACATAGCTGTGTTTGGGAAATCGATAAGCCTTTGATCCAAGAATGCTTTGTGTTATTTGACTTATAAATATATTTAGGCATCAAGTTTCCTTTTACTATTTTTTTTTTTTGTTGTAAAGGAACTGGGAATTTGGTCTTTAGTAGGCAAATTTACATAAAACAGCTGTATTTGGTATGTACCGTTTATGTATAGTATATAAAAGTTTTATATATTAATAAATGCAATTAACCCTAGATAAGTAGCGTTAAATTTTGTAGCGGGATTAGTACCGTGATTAATTCTTACTCACTCCAATGTTATTATGTTTCAATTTGTTATCGAAAAAGTGATATAGTAATAAACATCTGTTGAAATAACAATAGATGTTTAGTTTATTTTTAATATCAGAATCGATTGGTACACAATCGATAAATTACAGGAACGATTTTATCAAAGATTGCATATTATAAGTATTATAATTACTTGATGTTCGAGACATTAACGGTTTGACACATTTTACACAATACGTAGTTGTGTACATTTTTTTTCGCCAGTCGCAAACATCACAGTGTTTTCTGGTCGCCTTTTTAATAATTTCAGGTGCCTCAACTCCAAAGTTTCCCGTCCAACAGTTGAGGAAATTATGCTTTTAAGCTGTAGACTAATATTGGGTAAGAGCAGTCCTCTTCTTTGCCACCTTTCTGCCAGCTGCTCCCCAAGGGTTATCAAAAAATTGATTCGGCTAAGAGGTCTCAAGTTCGAATTCTGCTGAAAGTGATAATGTAACACAGCACATAAATTATGTAACTATTGATTCCAGCAATATTTAGCACATTGTAGAACATACGTAGTGGCCATCTTTGGGGTTTTTTACTTGTGTCCATTACTCGTGTCATTTTGGTCAAAACAGTCCACTCCGGATTTAGTTTCGTTATATGTCATGATAATCATATAATTCTTCTCCATCATGAATTACTGTTTCATAATCGCTATTATCTTTAGCTTCGAAAATCGTTTCCTCCATTCTTTCATTGATCATGCGTAACACTTCTTCAAGATCAGAACTTTCCATATATAAAATATTTTTTTCTCCATAACGTGTATTTTAATATTTACAAGAAAACAAAAACTTTATAGGGCTCTTGGTGAAATGGAAGAAAAAAAAAAGTAGCACTTATTTTGGTAGCTGAGATACTTTAAGAATTAATTAATTTTAAAAGAAACATATAGATATGAATTCCTTAAAGATTATAAAATATATTATATTTTTCACAAAACTTGTTGAAAAGTTAGAGACCGTTTAGTTGCGCCTGAGAATCACGTGTGAATCTGTCTGATCCAAGTGTTAATCAACGCTAAGACCCCTTGATGGGATAGTACAAACAGTCCAATACACATTTAATGATTAAGGCCCAAACAAAGTTAAACGAAATGTCTGCTTTTAATTGACAATCAAATGGTAACATGATTTGTTTAGCTTTATAGCAATCGTGAGCAGTTATACTGGGGAGTCTTCTAATCCCTATCCCATCCACATACAACTTTGTAGTCTGAATCTTTTGCATCAGATTTAAATTAATGTTTCACCCTAAAAGCTTTGAGCAGAAATGCAAAAATATGTTATATTGAAACATTATTTTATATATATTTTTTAAAATTGCTGTTTACATTCTTTATGAAATGAAATGAAAAAATAATCTTTATTCTGGGGCGTATTGTCCCCTAAGAATAACAGAATTGTATCATAAGGTAGTACAATGGCCTGGCCTGGCTTTCATACAAAGGTATTTATATATGAGAAACATGAGACATGCAAATACAGTTAATTGTAAATAATTGTCAAAAGAACTTAAGTATATATGATAACATAAGAAGGAGAAATGAAATGAACTAAAAAAAACTAAACAAAAAAAATTATCATTCAAGTATTTGTTTATTTAATAAATACGTTCCTTAATATTATTAAAATAAAACTACCCTCTCAGTCAAAAAAGTCGCAACACCTAGACATTTTAGAATTTCTTTTCGTTCGTCGAAAATTTTAAAGTGTTAAATTTTACAAAAAATAAAGACTCAAGAATAAGTAATGTATTAAAATTCAACGGATGTTTAATTAAAAAAATTTGTTTTTCAAAACAACAACACATTTATGTTTTGTATTTTAATAAGTATGTAGTAAATGTTTTTGGTTTAACCAGAATTTTATAATAGGTATTGCATCCTCCGGCTTTAACAACGGCTTAAATCTTTTTTTGCACACTGCTAAAAATATTTGTAAAATGTACCACTCATCTAATACATCTGTATTCAGCATTTCAAGTGTGTTAGGAGTGGTACCCCGCAACCGAACCTTCCTTTTAAGATTGTCCCACATATGTTTAACTGGGTTGTCATATCTTGCTGGGCCAAGTTATATGATTACATGATGATGGGCCATGCCTAAACATGATTCAGGACCAATTGGTGGTATGTAGGCCATTATATAATCTTGTAAAACATCTCCATATTCCTTAAAGCTTTCAAGGCCCGCCTTAAATTGGTACCAACTTGGTACGTGACTCCCAATAAAAACCCCAGATCCATGATCCAGCCCTCACTAAATGCCACATTTTCCGACAAACAGCACCGACTGTACCGTTTTCCAGGTCTTCTCAACACTCTCTCACGGCCATATAGTCTGTTTAGAGATACCCTTGTCTCATCATTGCTGCTAGGTTCCAAATAAATAAAATTGATATTTGTAGGTCCTCTGATTTTTTTGTTACTATGAGAGTAAATAAATACTCACGAAACAATGATCATTCAGATACTAATAAAAAACGATTTTTAAATTAAAATTGACACAAACATTTAAAAAAATTATTTATCTATTGATTGAAATTCACAACTGGATCCAAAAAAAAAAAATACATTTAGCAAATGGCATGATAAGTTCATAATAACATGCCAATTATCTCTAAAGCAACTACCTACGCGTAGAACTTCAAAAAAGATCTACATAAGAAGTCTTTAAAGGACATATGGAACATTAAGATTTTTATGGATACACTAAAGTTATCTTGGTAAAGTAAAACAGAGTTTTACAACATAACGTGTTATAATTTAAGGATTTAAAGGAACAAATATAGGAGCGTTGATATTAAGCAAAAAATACGAAAAAAAAAAGTATACCAACATGCCCCAAAACCAATAATTTCATAGATAACGCCACTAGAACATTGAATGATTATTCTGTAAAAATTAAAAGACAGTAGCAATTAATACAAGTCTTAAATATAAAGCTTTTGTCTAACTTATTCAGCTGACATAATTTATTTAACAAAATAAATTTAACTGAGAATAATCCTGTATTGATGTTTTATAAAATATAAATTTTTAACTTCTAAATTACCAGCTGGCTGTATGCTCTTAAACATAAGTGTAAATATGTATATATTTTTTTTTTGTTAATAATTTATTTTATTTTGTTACAGATTTGTTTTATTGTATTTGTTTATTTATACACCTGTTTACTATCATAATATTATTATGTTTTATAATTTATTAGATATTTGTTAATGTGCCATGAATGTGAACTTATAGCGAAATTACTTCTTGCCCTTAACTATGGCAGTTTAAATTATTCAGCTAAACTAAATATAAAAAAAAATAAATACAATTTAATATTAGTTAGTAGTAATATGTGTTTTGTTCGTTGGTTTATCTTTAGTATCTTTAGCAAGTTTTCTTGGTAGCTTAACAGAAATGAATTTAAGAAAAATAGAGAAAAAATATACAACATGCTAATATATATAGCATAGATCGTCGCTGGTGGGTTATGTCAAGATGATAGTTCAGGTACGGTCAAAATGAAAGACCAATTTATTGAATGCTCATCTTCAGGGCCATAAAAACAAGATTATACCTTATAATAATATAGCCATACCTTATTTTTATAGCTCAGTATAAGAATACCAATATAGGATACAGTAAATTTTCCTACTTAATTTATCATAACTTTGCCAATTCATAATATATTTGTAACAGTTTCGGTGTCAAATTATTAATTAACATAAAAATTGAAATTTTAACCTTAAGAGTTAATTTTTTTTAAAATAAATATATTGTATTCATTTCTACAGCCTCACTTTGATTATTTTATAAACTGAATTTCATTGATACATTAATATTTATTCGGTAAAGCACAAATTAATTTCTATTTTAATTACACTTCTGTGCTGAGTTGTTTTAATTTATTTTGGGATAAAAAGTTTTTATTAGATTGGTAGATTAAAATATATTAGTTTTAACCTGGTTCATTATGTGTAGAGCGGGAAGTTTATCGTAATATGGGTGAATTTAATTGTTCTAAAAATTACACAAATTCAAACAGGCTTAGCCTAATTTTTATTAAATATTTGCTTTACTATGAGCGATTTTTAATTGTTCTTTTGGGTCGGGAATATCAAGCAGCTAAGAGGCCTGCAATTTATATAACCATAATTTTTATAGTTCTGATATGTCTTTGGATCTTGAGGGAAAAACGTGTTTTCGTATGTCCCGACCACAAAGTCATTAGACCTTTATAAAACGTACTTTTGTATTTCAAACCTCACACTACATGATGACATTCCAACAAAAAGTTTTACAAGTCACCACTGATGGAGGTATAGGAAAGTGTTGGGGATCACAGTAGCCTCCTGTACAGTTGCTATGTGGACGTTAACGGAGACGCAAAAGAATAGGAATAATAAAAATAATAATAAAATGAAATGGCTTGCCCCTGAAGATTTAAAATCCAATATTATAAAGAATTTCACCGAGAAGCTGCAGACTGAGATCGAAGAAAGAAATATACGTGAGGGCAGAGGAATTGGAAATTATGTACTTAAGATTCTACAAGCACATGATGGATCCCATGAGGTTGAATAAGCCCATATTTGATAAGATATACAACCTGAAGAGCCAGAGTTATGCAAAGCAGATGAAGAGGGAACTTCAGGGACTTGGAATGGAAGAACATGGAGATGACATGGGCGAAAGAGAGGAGACTGCAGCAGTCAGAGAGAATGAAAGATTATTGAAAGAAATGGTGATCTTGTGATAGGAAGGAGAACATAATATCTGAGTGGTCCTTTATTGACCGTTTCTCAAAAAAAAAAAAAGATAAATAAATAAATAAAAATAAAATAATATTTATATAAATTAAATTTTAAAAAATGGTACTGAATTTTGCAAGAATTATAGAAATATTGGTAGTACAGATATAATCACAAATAAGTTGGCTGAATTCGACATATTTAGGCACTTTAATCCCATTTTATTTTTCCATTTAAACTAATATTCAATGTTCAATATTTCTTATTCATATACCCTGATATATAAGTAGCTCCTAAAAAACAAAAGCTGTAGACCAGTGGCAGACACGTTAGAACACAACACACTAGATAAGACATCTACATAACTTCATTCCAGACTTATGGACCTTCATTAAATCAGACTCATGGACTGACTTCTACATTCATTATTATATCCTTGTGATTTTACATAACAAAATATACACCACATCATTTATGAATTGACTACTTACGGAATAAAGAAATATTCTACAGACAAAAACAGTACACAAACTTGGATATTGGCCGGTGGATGGTCAATATTTTGTACAAAAATTTATTATTTTACTATATTCTACAACGTAATCTTATGTCCAACCTTTGGTTGAGCAATACATTAAAGATTTATGCATTTCATAATAATCTAAAAATGCCCTGAGGCTATAAATCATGAATAGAAATCAGGTATAAATAAGTAAGACTCATCTGAGAGTTCATAAAAAATTTCATTCAGACGTTTAAAATAGAAATGACAAAATTGTACGCGGAAGGGAGTAAATTTAGTTTCCATGTTTCCTTTATGTTCCCTGCTATGCGTTCATTGTTAAAATTTTTTTTTTTTTTTTTTTTTTTTTTTTTTTTTTTTTTTTTTTTTTTTTTTTTTTTTTTTTTTTTTTTTTCAACCTGCCGAGTTAAATATACCGGGTGTCCCGAATTCAAATGGCGAAACTTCAGGAACTTATAGGGGACCGAAAAACTAAGACAAAAAGTCCTTTAGAGATTTGCTCGTTTTTGCTTAGTTTTAGAGAAAATCGCAAAAAAAGAAACAAAACAAGTTTTCATTTTTATATTTATTTATTTACATTTATATTTATTTGATGTTCTTTTTAATGTGAATATTGCTAATTCAGCAGATGCTCTTCGGATGCTAGTCTCAAGATTGTTATCGAAGTGGCGTTGGACACAATTTCTTCTCCGATAATCTGCTCTTATTGCTGCCTGGAATTGGTCGCCTTCATTACGTATTAAGAATGACCCAGTCTCTCGTTGTCTATTAAAAGTTAACGAAAAGACTTGTCAATTAGGCACTCTTCTATTTGGAAATCGGCGCGCATACTCCCGCACCGCTTCTAATGTATTACCGTTACAGAAACCATACACAAAAATCATATCAGCGTATTCAACATTAGAATATGTATGCGCCATTGTAGCTGATGCTATTCACACAAAAATATCTGAGTAACCGACTGAAGACTGATTTAGAATCATAATCCTAGAAGGAAGCCAAAATGTAAACAAATAAAAGAATGTAAAGGATAACATTAAGTGTTTACATATCTCACTGCCTAGCCTGACGAACTTTGAAAGGTGATAATCGCTGTTTCTTTTTTTGCAATTTTCTCTAAAACTAAGCAAAAACGAGCAAATATTTAAAGGACTTTTTGTCTTAGTTTTTCGGTCCCCTATAAGTTCCTGAAGTTTTGCCTTATTAAATTCGGGACAGCCTGTATAGTGAGAACATTTAGTTTTATGCTAAACGGCTTTTTTTTTCCATTCAAGATAATCAATGACCTCCATGTCCCGACATCGAGTATTTTCTGCGATGTGATTTGATGTCAAGGTTTGATGGAATACCGAACTTTGACAGAAAAACCGTATCCGAATGAGTTTCGTAAATGTATAGATCGAAGATACAGCTCGTAACACATTCATCCGAATTTCCATAAAGTGATAAAGGTGTCGAGCTGGTAGTAACGGTTACACCACCCCCATCCAGATATTCAGTGCACGCCCTAAGCCTATTTCGGATGTAACGGCCTAACTTCATGCATTCGTATAAAACACGACAAAGCTCTTACCTACTCGGTACAAAACACCTGGGATGCACCATTCTCCCAACAAAATTTGTGTCGATGGAAATTATTCTAGATTGTGTTCATTCAATATTATTTAACTAGGGGATGTTAAATGAATAAAGATTAAAAAAAAAAGTGAAGTGCGATACGAAATTAATATGATTTGCATTATTGTATTAAGAGTATAATGACACGAAAAAGACTTTAAGAGAAACTACCTATGGATTGCATTCCAATTAAATATCAGAAGATCTCTAGAACATCTCCTTTTCTGCCGCTTCAGAGAGATATCAGGAATGGAGAGGGAATTAAGTAGGAAAACTAGTAGTTTTGAGTGGGTATAAGGCTTATCGTGAAAGGATATGAATCGAGTTTAATCCAAATTTGCAACTTATGGGACATAAGGATAATTGCTAGATGACAACGGCAATCTTTGCTGTCCTTCGTTACCAGCTTTATAGTAGTCAGTACATGTAGCTACGAGTATTTGTTCATCTATAATTTGTTTTCTGTTTTTCACGAACGGGCCGATGTGTAACAGAGTGTTTTTAAAGAAAAATAAAGCAATAGTCGCCAATTTACTTTACTTAGCTTATTGTGAAATTGTTATCGCCTTATATATGTATCACAAGAATATCTTAGATGTAATAGTAAATAAATTTTTTTGTAAATTGCTAAAATATCAATTACTTTTCGTTTTTCAATATTTGTATTAAATTTTAATTAAAAATTGATATTTTTTTATAATGACACACAACCGAAATTATGATTTAAAATAATAGCAGGTTACGTAAGGTGTTTATTCAGTATTGTAGAAGTGATCGAATTTATATTTTGTTAATAACAAAACCTTTCTTAAAGCTCTATAATTAATTACAATAAAAAGTGTTTCTATTCCTGCACTAACTAAATAACAACCTGGAGAGATGAATTTAAAATAAAAATTGTAAGAAGTAAAAGACAAGTTTTCATGTCAACCAACCAATCTTTAAGCGTAGAAATGTAAATAAATAAAATTGCCGACTACTCGACCCATCTCTAATAAGTACGATGATAACAGACACACATATAAAATATTTAATATTGGCTATAATCAGGAATTTATTATACAAACCTTTTTAGAGCCTATAGTACCGGGCCTCATATTTCATCAGCAGCTGTCCTTTGAACTCGGTACTACGAAGGTTTTTTAAAAAGTTTTAGATTAATCATCTTATTTCAAGCCAGCTACCGCCCCATTCATAATGGCGTCTATCCTAATAAACGAATGATTAAGTATCTATTCTATAAAGGCAGAAAGTATTTTTTTTTTTCTGTTAAATATTTTTTATTTAACATTTGAGAAAACCGGTCTGGAAAAGAACATCATTAATATTTGCTATTTACTATACCTAAGATGGAAAGGAAAATCAGTCCCTTAGTATGTGAGAGGACGCTGATGTATTCGAGTGGAAAGGTAATGAAAAGATCTCAAGTTTAAATCCCGAGCACAACTTCCTGGAACGGTTTGGTTCTCATGAGAAGTTAAGTCAGAGATTCTTTGAATCTCCCGTGTTCACAAGTTGGAAACTTGTGAAACTGAGTGATTGATCAACATAAACGAACATTTCGTTCGAAAATGACGCGATTGACTTGTGTACGTCTCTAAATTAGTGTATTAATGGTCTCCTATTCACCTGTTGTAAAGAAAAATTATAAGTATTAAATTATAAATATGAATGAGAAGTAACGATGTTAAATGTTTTTAACGATAAAAGTATAGTTGACTGGATGATGGTTGGAGAAGAACATAGTCAGGGATGCAGTCAAAGTAACACCACGTTAAAGAAGGAATTCTTTAATACGTGCCAACGTTTCGACCTGTGTTTGTTGTGAAGAATAACTTTGAGAGCAGAGAGATAAGAAAGGCTGAATCCAGCCAATAAAAATTGGATAGGAAGGGGTTATGTTATTTATTGAAAAGAATTGTGTGGTCGACAGAATCCAAGGCTTTAGAGAAATCTAAGAGGATAAAGATCCTGATTTTCTGTTTGTCAATAAAGGAATAGGGGTCTTGTGTCATCTTTCATAGGGCCGATTGAGTAGAATAAGTTGAATGAAAGCATTGCTGTACAAGCATTTTTTTTATACATTCTCAATTCGTCTATTTTTTAGCTATTTAACATGAAAGATCCATTTATTTTGATAATATTGCAACTCTCTTTTTACGTTTTTTAGTTCAATGTATTTCATTTAAATTTCTAAATAAATTTTAATGAATTCATATACTTTTTTTATCATCAATTTACTTCATTTTATCAAGTTTATTTTTCAAGAATATTAAAAGATATTTACATTTAAATGTATAAAGAAAAGCCCTAAAGAACCTAAAGCTTCGATGCCGACACCATCAACCTCTGACCACACTTCTACCAACAACCGATCCTATCAAAACCTAAATTCCCAAATGTTCTAATCTTTAAATTTTTAGAGTATAAATGCTAGAAGAAAAGTTTTGCGCCCAAGAATGAATCACCATTCAGTTGATTTTAATCTTGCCTTTATTTGATCATACATTCCATTTTTTCAGTTATAAGTATAGTAGAACCTAGATATTTTTTTTTTGATTTGTTAATTTATTAAAATTTACTACTGTACAAATATACACAAGTATACGTGTTGATAACGATTACAATAAC
The DNA here is from genome assembly GCA_003667255.2 of Euschistus heros. Classification (NCBI taxonomy): domain Eukaryota; kingdom Metazoa; phylum Arthropoda; class Insecta; order Hemiptera; family Pentatomidae; genus Euschistus; species Euschistus heros. The sequence continues at coordinate 3,270,556 of RCWM02000050.1, forward strand.
ATGTCAAAACTTTAAAAGAACTACTCATCAGTAGCGCTTCAATTGAAATTCTACACTAGAAGATCTCTATCGATAAGTTTATTAGTAACAAATTATGGAGCATTTTTCGAAGGATTTTGGATTGTAAGGATTGGATACAGGAAAAATTAGATGGTTTAGTGGAGCCCCATAGCTCACCATAGATATTTAAACTGTTCTAAGTATTCAAATAGAATTTAAGAGACATCTTTATTACCGAAATTATTATCGTTTCTTCGTTTAACTTTTATTGGTATTAATTATTTGACCAGTTTCAATACTTTTAAATAAAATTGTAATTTTAAACCTATAACATGTTACCTATACAATATGTATCGCATGTTCAAATGTAAAGTATAAAAAGTAACTGATACATAGATCGAGGAATAATTGCTACAGATTCACACAAGAAAGCTTTGTGCTAATTGTGTTAAATTTTTTAAGTAAATTTTATTTAAACAATATCATATGAACTAAAACAATAGCAGTCTAGTGGTTTCGAGACCCGCTCTTCTTTATTTGTTGGTTTTAGTAAGATTACATTTTTCGTTTATTTCAGTCTGTTTTTTGTTCCTTTCCAAGGCAGGTCGGGCGATGGTGCTAAATATTAAAATGTATGGAAATCTTCTAACCCTTCTTTCACTGCTGTGACACAGTTGGATGTTTTTTTCCTTAACTTCCCCGAAGTCTCTGAATTTTTAGTCCACTCGAGTATTTAAATATTTTTTTCAGAATGAGATAAAACTGCTTTGTTTTGTATCTGAATACTAATCGGTAAATAAACGCAGAGGACACCTATATTACGATATTAGGTTGGTCATGGAATTTAAAAATTTGGCAAATAAAAGCATTTTAAATAAAAGTGCTGTTAGCAGAGTACTTTTAGCTAATATGGCTTGAAGGAGGGGGGGGGGTACTGATTTATAAATCTCTAATCTGAATGTAAATATTTAATTAATAATAATAATGACTTTCCAAGTCTAAACAGTCAAGCAAGTGACAGAGGGTTATTGATATATTCGTTGCCAGTTTTTGATATAAACATTTCAGATTCAAAGTCCCTCGAATTAAATTATAATGATATATCAAATGTCAAAAAAGTGTTGACACATCCCTAAAAAGATTTTCTTTAATCCTCAAAAAAAAGTCTAAGCGTTTCATACTAAGTCCATTAAAAAACCATCATCTAAGCACTGAATTTAATGAGGAAAAGTTGAGTGAATCAACAACGCGATGTAAAGTAAACTTAAAAATACGGATTTAAAAGGTCAAACAAATATTATAACAGTTGATTTAATCGGCTTTACGTTGTTTAGTTACTTTATTATAAACTTTATAATCATTGTTGATAAAATGAGGAAAAAGTAAGAGTGCTGTTACACTTTGTTCTTGTTGGTTATTTTGCCTTGACATTAGTTTCATAAAGACTTGACTTACTGGTAAAAATATATAAGCTCCCCGTTAAAAGTATTGCAACACCCATAATTCTCGAGATTTTCCTGCTTTTTACCTTAATCCATACTTAGTTTATATTCATATTAATATTATTTATTAAACGTAAGACATTAGGGATTAGACACATCAATGTTTTTCCCTTTTAATAACAAACGAAGGAATTTTAGATTATTTTTTTCAAATTTCCTTCAGTCCATTTTTATCATTCGTTTCGTTATTTACAAGTATGCCATGACTAGTGGAAGCAGTCATTCAAGCCAGAGGAGGCAATATGTCTCATTAAATATAAATTAAAAAGTTAAAAGTTAAAATTTTAAAAAATGATAATTTTAAAATGTAAGTTTTCTAACTTTTTTGATTATTGGAATAAATATTAAAACTTATTATAACAAAAATTGTTTATATCTAATTTAGGAATGTTTATTATATACTTCAGAACTTTTTTTATTATGAAACAAGATACGTTTTTTATAAAATTCAAATATTTCAAAGTGTTGAGATATTTTTGACGGAGAGTTTATATTTATATTTCAACTATCATTTGATATTTACAACTGTATACATTATATACGACAAATAAATTTAAGAAAAATTATTACATTGACATATCAATTACATGTAAAGAACTACACACTGGTAGCCCTACGATAAAAGTTTTTCATTAATAAGTCTCATGGCCAACTTCTTTTTAGATCGGTTAATTTTAGGAAATTGAGTGTCTGATAAGTTAGTAGAATAATGGATTCGAGTGGAGTTTAATATGAAAGGATAGGTTTATGGTTCGGGCCTTAATGGAACATTAAGATCTTTATGGGTAAGTTTTTCTGTGACATAATAGGGAGCATTGAGGATTTTATGAAGGATTTTAGATTGTAAGGATTGGATGCAAGAATAATCGGAATGTTTAGTGGAGCTCCAAAGCTCAACTCTGTATGTCCAAATGGATTTTATTACTTTCATGTAAATAAGTCTTTAGTAATTTTTTGGGAGATTTGAACGCCCTCTGGTCAATGTTGGAGTAGAACGAAGAAACGAAGAAAAGTTTCATGTGGTAAAAATATCATAAAAAAAGAAGCAATGAAATGAGTAAATAAATTTTTGGTGATCACAAAAGATTCCTAGAAAAAAATTGAAGAAAAAAAACCCAAAAATATCCTTTATTTCTAGTTTATTTCTAGAAATAGTTTCTAGTAGGGGAGACTGGAGTGAAGTTACCAGTCGGGGTAATATTGTACTCACTGAAGGGGAAGATCTAAACTAACTCATAGAAGTGGCCATTAGAGTTCAGTCAACAAGTGTGAGGTCACTTCCTAAGAAATCTCTTATAGTGACAGAATAAAAGTTTTTATTTATTTTGTCTTTATTTCGTTTAAAAAAAAAACAAAACAATTTCGAACAGCGAGCTTCCTATAAATCTTACCTTATTAACCTTTAAAACGATAAATATTCGATTTTCAGCGAAGTTCTGGTTTGGTAAAACGGCGTTAACCCAATCCTTGCCTTTTTATCCCTTTTAAATGTCCATTTGGCGTAAATCGAAAATCTACGGAAGTCAAAATACGGGATAGAAAAGAAAACATTAACTTTTTTTTTTTATTTTTTTTTTTTTTTTATTTACTGCCCGTCGTTAAAGACTACTTCAACATTTACAAGACTAACGTTCGAACCTTCTAATTTTATTTTAAAAAATCCTAATTTGGGGCTAATCCGATTAATAAAAAAGACATATTTACATGATGTGATTAGACCTATTTGGAGCTTGGGAGTTGAGCTTTGAAGACCCACTAAACCAACCAATTCATCTATTATCTAATCCTTACAATCCAAACCCCTTCGAAAAATCCTCAATGAACCTTACTTTGTCACTAATTAACTTATCCATAAAGATCTTAATGTTTCATATGTTGCTCATTTAACCTGAACCAGATACCTACTCTTTCATAGTAAGCTAAAGAACCACCGAAATCCACTAGTCTCTCAACTTGTTTTCCACTCCATTGCCGATAATCTTCCAAGGCCTCTGATAGCCTAGAGACCTTCTAGTGTAGAATTTTTATTGAAGTGCGTTTGATGAGTACTTCTTTTCGAATTTTGACATATTATTGTAATCGTTATCAACACATTTAATTTAAAGTTTTGTGGTTCTTTTGTGTTCCTTAATGTTTTAAAATAATGTTTTACTGATTAATAATATTTATATAATTTTCTAACTTACCGCCTTTTGATTATTTAATTTCTAGTGAATTGTAATTAGGGTTTCTAAATTACTTAGTTTCAAATTTTTTAACCTTTCAAGATATAGCAATGAAGTTTATAAGCCCTACTTATGAAAGCTTACATTAATAATGTAAAAAAAATAAATATAATGATGCTTCCAACTAAGGTTGTAGAGGCGATACCCCAATGCACCGTAATTAATTAAAATTAATCCAAAAACTTTTGATTGAAAACTAATATAATAAAGTAATTAAGCGTAACAATAATTAAAGGAGTTTGAATAAAAAAATAAAAAAAACGGTATATAATATTTATATAATATATATATATATATATATATATATTTATATATATTTATATATATATATTTATATAAAATATACATATATATTTATATAATATTTATATAAAATATATATTTATATAATATTTATGATTTATTTTAATCTTCTAATTTTGACCCTATTCGTTAAAATTCTCAATCATTCTAAGTTCATATGAAACCTTTTTGAATGTTGCCAAAAATAAAGAATTTAAATAAATCCAAAAAAAATCTCGTAATCCTTGCAATTCTTATTCAATCGCAACAATCCAAAATCCTTCAAAAAATCTTCGAAGCTCCTCGTTATGTATTATATAATAATAAACAATAATATAATAAACAAATGATTACTAAAAGTTGAAAAGTCTTTTTGAGCCAGTGTTTCAGTATGTCTGATGATTGTCTGAATTTTAAATATTAGGAGATCAGTATATTTTATGGAGTAAATTACGTCCAAAAAATTTTTAAACGAAATTGGTGTCATATAATTGGTATATTCGTCATATTCGTACCTCAGAAACTCCCAAAATAAAATTTTCTGACTGATTTAAAATTAAATTTTTTTGATTGAGGAATTCACCCTTTCAAATTCATTTTGAGATTTAAACTATTGTCCATAATTCCCTCACCTCTTAGCTGATTTTTAACAAATTATACACTAGTTAGTAGTTCCTAATCGATTCACTACAACTGGAGTGGTCTTACATGATAAGAAGTATACTCTATTTGGAAAACGAAAATTAAATTTACTTTTATCTACCAATTACATTTTTACACGGGTATTTTAAGATGACACAATAATTATTCATATGAAGAAAAATAAGATATTTTTTTTTATCAAACAGCCAAGAATTGCCATAATCGGAAAACTTACAGTAAAATACAGTACAATACTGGAGTGTTGTTTTTACAAAGGTGAAAATGAAATGAAAAAATAAAATTTATTCTGGGATATATTGTCCTCTAAGAATATAGTTAAACAAATATGTATAATAAAGATTATGATTATGATGATGAAGATTATGATATTTATAAAAGATGATATATATATATTTACAGTTGAAAATATAATTTTTGGGATAAATATACACATAACAAAAAGGAGAGTAAAAAAAAAAAAAAGAAAAAAAAAGAAAGAAATAATATTAATAATAATATGATGATATAATAATTATATGTTATGTTAGTATGCTAATTACAATGCGTTTAGGAAAAAAACAGAAATATAGAAAAGAAAGCAATAAAATTAAATTAAAATAATGTATAGAAAAAATTTAAGAACTATTCAAATGCTAATATGACAAAATATTTACAAATACATAAAAAAATATATGATATACCAAGTTATCGAAGTAATTCATTGGCATTGAATATGCTGAGTCTGACTAATTTGAATTTTAATTATTACTCATATTAGTGGCGTTTAACCGGGATTTGATGAAATATTGGAACAGGAGATTTTTGAATAAGTTTAAGAACGGAGAATGTCTGATTTCGTGAGGGATAGAGTTCCAGAGGGTAATGGATCGAGCTTGGAAGGAGTGTTGGTATAATGATGTTTGGTAGAAGAGAGTATATAGATCAGAGAAACGCGATCTTGACATTCAAGAGGTGATATTAAAGATGAAAATATAGAATGTCCGAAATAGTCCAGTAAAATAAGGCACCAAATGTCCGTTTTCAACTTTTATTCTCAACGTATCTTGATGTTGTTTTGGGCCCTGAATCCGAATTTCAAGTTTGCTACCACGGCAAACGTCGGTTTCATAATTGCGAAACGGACTCAAAATCGCGAAAAACCGCCCAAAATACCGGTTATTTTCGTTTTTCATCCATAACGAAGCTTTTTATCGAAGAAAGTCTGTTAAATATTTTTTGTAGCTGGAATCATTATCTACGGAATGAAAAAAAAAAAAAAAAAACTACCAAAAAAATTGGACGATTTAAAAAAAAAAACAGGCCAACTGGCGGTCAGTCCCACTTCTATGCGAAAACATGTTTGTCATACTTTTTTATCTATAACTCCGAAACTATTTTTCCGATTCCAAATTACTTTTTTTTCACCTTAAAGCTAATTAAATTTGCTATTAGATCATATATATGTAATTTATATTAAATGCCCTGAGACACCAACGCCAGCCCACTGAACATGTCAGAAATGCATTATTTTGCCAAAATATCCACATTTAGCATGCTAGCGTGGGTGTTAAGTAGTGTTTAATACAAATTAAATATATATGATCAATAAGTAAATTTAACTAGCTTTGGGATGAAAAAATGAAATTTTCAGTTGGACAAACAGTTTCGGAGTTATAGCGAAAAAAGTGCCAAAAAACGTGGATTTCATAAAAGTACGGGATCTTTAGCGTTCTGGCATGTGTATTTTAAGAGAACCGGTTAAATCTTCATATACACTAGTCTAATAGTAAATTTGACCAGCTTTTAGGTGAAAAAAAAAAGAAATTTTGAGGCGGACGAATAGTTTCGGAGTTATAGTAAAAAAATGTGCAAAAAGACGTGGATTTCACGACAGTGCGGGATTTTTAGCGTACTTTTAATGGACATTATTAAATCTTCATATATAATAGTCTAATAGTAAATTTAATCATCTTTAAGATTAAATAATGTAATTCTGAATCGGACAGTTTCGGAGTTATAGACGAAAAAATGTAGGACAAACATGTTTTCGCGGAGAAGTGGAACTGGCCGCTAGTTTCCCAATTTCTACCCTTTTTCCCAAGACCATATCTTGGCGGTTAGTGGTCCGATTTTGAAGTATTTTTTTTTCATTTCGTAGGTATTAATTCCAGCTACTAATAATGTTATAAGACTCTTCAAGAAAAGCTTTGTTTTCCTGTTATAGATACAAAAACCGAAAATAGCTGGTATTTTAGGCATTTTTTCGCGATTTTGGGTATGAAGCCGAAGTTTTCCGTTTTAGCAAACTTCCGATTCGGATCCAGCACCCCAAAAAACATAAAGATCCGTAGAGAATAAAAGTTCGGCAGTTTTTTCTTCGGCAAACCCTTATTTTACTGGACTAAATGTATTTTTAATTAAAATTACAACAATAACCTTGGATATAAAACTAATTATATAAGTAATTAAGAGTAAAAATAATTAAGGAGTTTGATTCGGCTCTTTCGTGCAATGTATAAACAAGAAGCACAGGGTAATGAATGATAATTACCGAGGAGAGAGCCGTCACGCTACTAAGCCAACAAAGAACCGCTCTTCTAAAATTGAGCTTAGTAGGCCTAAACAAGAACAATGCCCCTGATAGAAAAGTAAATTTGTAATACAGCAACTTGAAATATATACTTAAATGTGTTTCTGTAAAAATAAATAAATGTATATATAAATTTTTTTTAAACTAAGTGGCTGAAAAATGTAAATTAGCGAGATAGGGAAATTTGAAAATAATATCAGTTTTAGTTTAAAATTTTATCTCACCTATATTCAGTCTGGCTAGAGACAGCAGACCGTTAATAACTCCTCTATACTCTTCTACTTCTAATTTCTTTATATCTTGTTAATTTGCGTGTTTTTTTTTATAGTGTTTAATTTGCATATTTTAATAACATAGTCAGTGAAGTGACCCATCGTAATTCGCTAAGATAACTCTATAATAGTCGAAAGAATGGAGAAATTGCACCAGATCTAGAATAACAAGAGGCTAATCCGCACGGTATTAAGTGGCTGCTTGCTTCTACCGTAAACATTTCATTACAACTATTTACTTCATCAGCTGACAGATCAAAATATTTCAAAATGGTTCAGTGCGCTAAATGTGTTTTTTTTTTTGTTTTTTTTTTCTCGTTTATTGATATTTACAACTGTACAAAAACATATACATCAAGTAAATGTGTTGATAGAGAATACAATGGCATGTTTATAACTTGTGAAGAACAACTCAGTAGTAGCACTTCAATAAAAATCTACACTATAAGGTCTCTAGGCCATCTTCTTCTTTTCAGACGCTTCGGAGGATTTTTGGGAATGGAGTGGGAAGCAAGTTGGGAGACTAGTGGATTGGAGTGGTTATGGAGCTTACTATGGAAGGATAGGTATCTCCTGCGGGCTAAATCAGTAACATAAGGAACATTAAGATCTTTATGGATAAGTTTATTGGTCACAAAGTAAGGAGCATTGAGGATTTTTCGAAGGATTTTGGATTGTAAGGATTGGATACGAGATGAATTGGATGGTTTAGTAGAGCCCCAAAACTCAACTCCGTACGTCCAAGTAGGTCTAATCACAGTCATGTAAATGAGTCTTTTGTAATTAATTGGGAGCTTTGATCGTTTGTCTAGTAAATGTTGAAGTAGTCTGTAACGACGAGCAGTTTCTTGTCGTTTTAGTCTTGTATGTGGATTCCAAGTAAGACGTTTGTCCAAGTGGAGTCCAAGGTAGCGGATCTGTTCATTAATGGAATATCATTAAAGGATACTGTTGGACAGGAAGTCGTAGGTTTACGACGAAGGGTAAAGGTTATTTGTTGGGATTTATTTGGATTTATTTTTATTCTCCAATTTCGACACCATTCTTGAATGTTAGTAATATGAGTATGTAGTGATTGGGATGCAATGAAAGGATCATTATTTACTGATAACACGCATGTGTCATCAGCATAAGTGGTGAGGACAGTGGTAGGGTGAGTCGGGATATTAGCTGTATACACTGTGTAGAGGATGGGACCAAGAATACTACCTTGAGGAACGCCAGCGGATTGGGTGAAGAGAGACGAATTGGAAAATTTATGATTCACTTTGAAGGTTCTATCAGTCAGATAGGATTGAATAATAAGGAAATACGTAGAAGGTAGGAATCTAGGGAGTTTGTAAAGCAGTCTCGGGAGCCAAACTCGGTCAAACGCCTGTTCAACATCGAGAAAGGCTCCAGTGCAGTACATTCCGCGCTCCAATGCAGAGGAGACAACGTCCACCACACGATGACATTGCTGGATTGTGGAGTGTGAAGCTCGGAATCCAAACTGATGATCTGGGATTACATGATGGGAATCTAGGATAGGATACAAGCGTTTTAAAATTAGTTTTTCAAGGATTTTACCCATGATCGGGAGAAGGGAAATAGGACGGTATGAGGATGGGAGCTCAGGTGGCTTTTTGGGTTTTGGAATCATTTTAACTATAGATAATTTCCAGGAGTCAGGAAAATGTGTAGTACGCAGCACAGCATTATATATATATATATATATATATATATATATATATATATATATATATATATATATATATATATATATATATATATATATAATGTTAGGAATAGGATGGCTTTTCGAGGGAAGAAGGGATGTGATTAGGTCGTGTCCTGGGGCTTTGTTTGAAGGTAATCGTTGGATTATGTTTGATATCTCAGAAGGCTTTAGGAGGAGGAGACAGTTGGAGTGAAATATTTAGTTCTGCTTCAATACATTTAAGGTGATTAGGATTGAAGATGTCAGGGTGTGGGCTAAATGATTTAAAGAGGTGTTGTCCGAAAATTTGGGATTTTTTTCTTCGTCAGATCTTGTCCAGGTTTGAGAACCTGTAAGGAGAGGGTGATTAAAGTTCTTGTACTTTAGAAGTTTTTTTCGTAGTCATCCATAATTATTTGTCGCAAGTATCAAGTCTTTCAGTATGGTTTAACAGGTTTTGAATTTTGAATTTTCTTATTTCTATCTTAAGTTTCTTAGTTAAATTTTTGTATTTTTTTTTGTCGGATGGGTATCTGGTCCGGTGCCACTTCGCCTTTGCTCTGCGTTTTTCACTTAATAAGGTGCGTATATGCTGTGGCAGATTATTCTGTTGAGTTCTATGATTTTTCCGGTGTGAGGTATTTTCATGTATACTAATTCGTATTGATGTTGTAAGTTTGTCAACTGCTAAGTTTATGTCTTCTTTTGTTTTAAGGGGAATTTTTAAGTCCAATTTGTTTTCAATATCAAATCGAAATCCGTCCCAGTCTACTCGTCCTGTGATCAGTCTAGGAAGAAAGGGTTTTGGAACGGGATTTGAATGTAGGAGAAGCAGAACAGGGCTATGATCAGAAGAAAGGTCATCTAGGGATTTAATGATGGTTTGGGAGGATGAAATTTGGGAAGATATGAATATATCCAGGATATCAGGGCGTTTTTTGAGGAATGTAGGCCAATAGGTCGGGTTCAAGGGTGAAAGGACAGAGTAACAGTTGGAGGATGAAATACGGGATAAGATACTGCCACGGGTGTTGGTTGCTCGACAACCAATATAAAGCGCGGTCCGAGGGATCGGAATAAGGAATCAAGGAGATTATGAGAAAGAATATTACCAGGAGGGCAGTATACAGCTGAAAATGTTACATGGGAAGGACGAGCTGAAATGGATACTGAGGTGGATTGAATGGTGTCGATTGAAGTGGAAGGGATAACAGAATGAGGTATTGATTTATGGATAAGGATGCAGGATCCGCCATGGGAGGTGTTGTCTGGGTGGTCTGATCTATAAGTGATATAGTCTCGTATGTAAAAATATGTACGTTGAGTAAAGTGAGGTTCAGTCAGCAGGGCAATATCTATTTCATTGTCATGGAGAAAAATGTCAAGTTCGTCTCGGTGGTCTCGTTGTCCGTTTGCATTCCATAAAATGACAGCCAGAGGCTTAGCGCTCATCTAGCGGTATTAAATGGAATTTCTGTAAGGGCTCTAGTAAGAAGGGTGATGAGGGGCTTGATAGTTTCTTTTAGTTCAGATAGGAATGAGGAAAGGATGGCGTTTATATCATTGGTATTTGGATGGGGAAGAGGAAATGAATCTGGAGCTTGGTATGGATTATATGTTTGAATAGGAGTAGTGGTTAGGGGCTGGACGCCTCGCAGGGTAGTAGGAGCAGAATCAACCTGCAAAGGTATTTGGGATGAAGAGCTGATTTGAATAGGTGGATGGATTGGAATTGGATGTTGCTTCTGAGGCGGTAATTTGACTACTAAGGGTAAATTATGGACAGGAGCGTTCTGTTTTGGGGGTTGAGGATGGGATTGGGAGATCTGGGGATGTGATTGGGAGATTCGAGGCGCCTGTCGTTGAGGTTGATACCTGATTTTATCCGAGTATGATGCTTCCTGTCGTTGCTGATCGTTGGGTGCTGAGGTTGATTGTATCTGTTCGATTCTCTTGGATTGGGATTCTTGAATTCTATGTAATTGTTGTGGATTGTCGATTTCAGGTTCTTGTCTTGTTTGTATGAAGGTTGCCTTTGAGGTTCTCTGACTGTGCAAACTTTTATATACTGAGCAGCCTCTGTAACTTGCTGGATGGTCTAGACCACACAGTGTGCATATCGCAGGTGTATCCTTTGATTTCTGACATGTTTTAGTTGCGTGAGGGCCAGCACATTTTACACACCTGGCTTCATGATGACAGTATGTCTTGGTGTGTCCGAGGCTTTGACATCGGGTGCACTGGACTATAGTTGATCTTCTTCTCGGTTCTTCAAACCTCACGACCGAATATACCAGCCTGGTTACATCGAATATTTCGTCGTTGTTTCCAGCAGGCTCCAAGTCAACGAAAAATAATGGAAGTGGATATCTTTCTTTCGGGTGAAGCACATTAGAAATTTGCCTCACGTTATGACCAATGGCTTCCAAATCATGCTTTATGGCGCTCGTTGGGGTGGTAGAATGGAGACCACGTAAAACCACTCTGTATGATTTTTCTTCTTTCAATTGGTAACAATGAAAGTCGTAGTTTTTAAGTGTTAAGTGATTGACCAGTTTTTTATACTCATCTTTTTTTTTGATGTTTTAATTTTTATATCTTTGACCCGAGAGAAGCAGTTGAAATTAGTCTCTCCGATCAATGCTGCTATTTCTCGGCAAAAAGATATGAAATTATCAATTTTAGTTACATAAATTGGAGGTGGTTCGGGATCAGATGTATTATGCAGGTTTGTATTATTATTGCTGGTAGATGATGTAGATGGTTTAGATGTAGATAGTATGGGTTGGTGAGATTTTTTGGCTGCAGTAGATTTACTGCGAGTTTGTAGATTATTAGTATTATGAGATTGATTATTGGTATTGTTGCCTGTCTTTTTTTGTTTTCGCTGTTTTATTTTTTTTTTTTTTTTGTTTGGTGAATTGCCCGCTGAACCTGGGGCGGCGTTTCTCTGGCGCTTCTGGAGAGTTCTTCTAGATTGGTACTCAGTTTCGCTGAATTCTGAGTAAGAAGGGGTCTCTGTCTCTGAATCATCACCAGATGTAACGACTTCCATTATGATATATTAATAAATTCAAAAAAAAAATAATAATAATAAATTAATTAATAATAATTGTAAAGCTAGAGAGTGAATATAGTAATTAATACTAAAATATTCATATAATTATTTACAATAATTATACTAATGAATAAAATGTTCGTCAAATATAATTATAAAATAAGAAAAAGAAAAAAAACAAACTTAAAACGTTCCAACTTAAAAAAAAAAAAAAAAAAAAAAAAAAAAAAAAAAAAAAAAAAAAAAAAAAAAAAAAAAAAAAAAAAAAAAAAAAAAAAAAAAAAAAAAAAAAAAAAAAAAAAAAATTAAATTAAAAGTTTGATTACGAACTAGAGACAACATAAACTATCAACAGAGGAGCCCTTGAACTTGTCAGATAAGTGCTGTATTCAAACAGGCGGGAGGATTACGGGCTATATATATATATTATATTAGTTCACAATTACTAATATTTTCACTCACCTCACTGAAAGTTATTGTCAAATTGGAAAATTGTTAATATTATAATTATTTGCCAGGTATGAACGATTAACATAGTCTAATACTCAGAAAAAAATGTCACAAACACAGAGCGATATTAAACATGATATGTAGATGCGGCCATCTTGTCTGAGACTGCGCTAAATGTGAAAACACAATTTCTAGAGACGATAAAACAGTATAATGTGCTCTAAATGTAAGGGAGTATAATGTGCTCTAAATGTAAGGGAATTTACCACGGCAGGTACTATAATATACAAGATAAGGACTTAGAAGCACTTAAAAACACGAAAAAAACATGGTTTTGCCACAATTGTAACTAAACATTATAATTCAAGCACTGAGAAACCTTCTGAGCTATCGGGATCCGAAATACTCGCGGCAGTAAATAGTTTCGCTGAAGAAATGAAGTCCGTAAAAACGTCTCTAGACAAATACGGAGACTTAAGTTTTGAACTGAACGAAAGAATGTTAAAGATCGAAAATCATTTGGAGGGACAGTCTCAATTCACTGAAGACTTGGTCAATGAAAACAAAAGTAGGGCTGCTCGAAATTAGATTAAACAAAGCAGAGCAGGGGCTTTTGAATAAATCAATGAAAATTCGCGGCATCCCGGTACGCCCAGGTGAGACCGCTACAGCATTAGTAACAAGCATTGGTGCTGGTCTCGGCATCAAACTAAATCTAGAAGATTTTGACCTAGTGGAGCGCCGGAGGCCTAGGAAAGATAACACGCGACCACCGCCTACAATTGCGTGATTTGTCAGGCAATCTCTGAGGGACGATATAATACTGAGGAGGAAAGTCAAGAGGGATTTCTCAACGCGGGATATAGGCTGGCAGGAGAATGACTCCCACCGGATATATCTAGGCGAGGGGATGACTCCGACCAATAGGCATCTGTATTGGCTCGCCCGTCAGATGAGATCTGCCGGCAAATTAAAATATGTGTGGTTTTTGGGGGGGAGGCGGGTGCGTTGCCCTAAGGAAGATGGCCAACCAGTGATATACATTGACCAGCCTCAAGACCTGGATGTTTTTGTCTGACCTTTTGGTAATCATTTCCTGTTTTCGCGTCCTCTATCTACATCTCCTGTTATTGAAATTAACGTATTTTATATTTGTTCTTGTTCTATCAATTATCATTACCAGGTTGGTTTTCGGTTTTTCATTCATTGTTGTCACTATATTACTTTCAATTGGTTAACATTCGTTTTTTCAATTATTTCCATTTGTTTATATTATTTTTTACTTATTATTATTATTTTTTTTTTCATTACTTGCTTACCTTCTTATCATTTGCTCGTTCTCGACTATTCTTATACATTTACCTGTTACTACTTTTACCTTTACTTTACCTTATTATATGTATCTACTTTTACATGTATTTTTTTTCATATAATTATTATTTATCATTTTTTCAGAAAAAATTAATTTTTCTGCCAGCTTATGTAAAGTTTTGTCCATGTTTTAGTATTGTTTTGACAAACCAGAATTTGTCCGCTAATTATTACTTATTAAGATCTTTGTTAATTGACTATAAAATGATTATTGTTCCTATAAAATTCCAATTCCAATTCAAAATTTCAATTATCTTTCGAAGTAAAATTTTCCTTCCTTTATCCCAATGTCTAATATACTACTGACATATCACGGTAACTCCCAATCCCTCCGAGCACATTTCAATGAATTCTATGACTACTTTCTCCATAACACCTACCACATCATTGCCGTTTCTGAAAGCTGGCTTAAACCATATATTCCTTCCTCTTCCGTATCTATTCCTGATTACACCCTCATTCGCCATGATCGGATGGATCGAACTGGTGGAGGTATTGCCTTATATGTTCGAGACAATCTGAGGGCAAAAATTCTTCTAAAATCCAGCTCTGCTGATATTTCTCACCCAGAATACATGTTTACTGAAATCTCCTCTGAATCATTTTCTCTACTTTACATCATAGTTTACCGCCCTCCTCAGGTCACATTCGACCCTTCATTCGAATCATCCCTTTTTACTTATGTTCCTTTATATAATAATGTCATCATAGCTGGTGCTTGATAAGGTTTAAAAGCTATTATCCTTCTCTCGAAATCCAGTACCTTTCCTTTCATGCCACGATCTAATCATCCAAATCTCTTATGACATATCTTGACTCCTACTCTTATTCCCCAAGAAAATATCTTGGCGAAATCTTGAACTCATAACCCCAGATAGAATAGAACCTCTACTTGACTCCCTATCCCATTCCATTGAACCCATCTATTCCCTATCCTCAATTGACGAAATGGTGGAATGCCTCACATCGAACCTTTATACTGTCCTTAATCATCTTGCCCCTCTCAAAACCTCAATTATACGACAACTGCCAGCTCCATGGATAAACCCCGACATTAGAAATCTGATGAAGCGAAGAGATGCTGCCAGGAGATGCTTCAGGCGAACTAGACATTCAGAAGATTATTCATCGTTTAAACTTCTTCGAAACCTCACCCAGTCCTCTTTACGCCGTGCTAAAGCGCAGTATTTTCATAGTATCTTATCCCAAGCTCCTGATCCTAAATCTCAATGGAAAATTTTGAGAAAATTTTCAGTATCCAGCTCCAAACCTGATGACAACTATCCAGTCACTTCAGATGAACTTAATACCTATTTTGCTGACCCCCACCCTAATGAAATCCCTGTAAACACCTTATCCTATTCTATTCCTCAAACCCCATTCAATTCTAATAACTTTTATTTTCTTAATATTTAACCTAATGACCTAATCGATTCAGTCTTTAAATCTCATACCAACGACTGCGGCTTGGATCAAATACCTTTAAAAATAACAAAACTCTGCCTTCCTGTTATCTTACCTGCCCTGCTCCACATATATAATTTCTCCTTACAAAGCTCCATTTTTCCTACAGCTTGGAAAAAAGTCCTTGTCCGTCCATTGAACAAAGTACCTTCTCCTTCTTCGGTTTCCCACTTCAGTCTTATGTCAATCCTATCAAATTTATCCAAACCATTAGAAAGATTAGCTCATTCCCAACTCACCTTTCTTGAATGTAAAGCACTTCTTAATCCTTTCCAGTCAGGCTTCCGTTCCGGATACTTCACGCAATCTGCTTTGGTAAAAATTACCCAAGACCTTTATTCCTCCTTAGACCAACAGAATATTACGATCCTGATTCTATTTGATTTTTCAAAAGCTTTTGATTCTGTTGACCATACAATCCTTCTCTCCAAACTCCATAACCTCTCAATATTTCATAGTGCGTTAAGCTGGCTTCTTTCCTTTTTGTCCAACCGTTTCCAAACAGTAATTATACCTGAGAAACCTTACTCATCTTCACTACCATTCTCGCGAGGAGTCCCCCAGGGATCTTCTCTTTCACCTACCCTATTTACTATTTATGTTAATGACTTACCGAATCGCATCCATTACTCCCAATATCATCTTTATGCTGACGACTTGCGATTTGTAAGCTACAGAAAGACATAGATAGCATTAACCATTGGGCAGTGGAGGATAAATTAAGTCTGAATCCAGAAAAAACAAAGGCTATCCTCATTGGGTCAAAACCTCACCTAAAAGCTCTTCCCTACTATCCACTGCTTTTCCTCAAAAACCGTCCAATTCATTTCTAAAATTCCATTCAAAATCTGGGAATAACTTTCGATCAACATCTTGCTTGCTTGGAATAACCATATCTCTCAAATCACGAGGAAATCTATTTTTATTCTTAAGCAACTCTCACATTACCGTGATTTATTACCATTAACTACTCGAAAACTTTTAGTATCATCACTCATTTTCCATAACTTTGACTACGGATACACAGTATATGGAGGACTGTCTGATGAGCTCGAGATGAGATGTAAAAGAGTAATCAACTGTTTTATTAGATTTATTTTCGGGATCTCCAGACGTTCTCGCATATCTCATAAGTATTCTGAAATTGGTTGGCTTTACCCCAGTTTTCGACGTCAATACTTCCTGGGTGCTCTCATATTTCAAACCTTAAAAACCAAAAAACCCGCCTATATCCATGAGCTCCTTACTCTGCGCTCCTCCGTTCACCTCTTAAATACTAGAACCCAACCCATCAACCTATACACTCCGGGGCATCGAACTGCATCCTTCGAGAAATCCTTTATTATCCGTGCTTCCTCTTTATGGAATTCATTGCCCATCACAATTCGAAAAAGCTCCACTCTTACTTCCTTTAAACAACATCTATTTCTTTACCTCCTGGATCTTCAATCTTCCGAGCAAATGTAAAACATGAATATTTATGTTATATACATTATAATAGTACACATAAGATGCATCCTATTACAATTTTCCTTAATTTATTTTTGTAACTTATAATTTAATTATTAATCAATTTTTATTATTATCATTTATTATAATTAATTATCATAGCCAGATGATTGTTCTATGTATTGTACTTGTTTGCTATTCTTAGGGGACAAGTTGTCCCAGAATAAAGTTCATTTTTCTTCTTCTTCTTCTTCTTCTTATATAAATAAGACGTTTTAAAATAATCTACTTCAATTATTACATTAATTTTTATTCAATGAATTTCAAATAAGGCCATTTAAAAAATATATACATATTTTTTTAACGAAAACCTGTTATTAATTTTAGATTATTCATCAATCTTAGGATTTCAATGCAATTTGAAAATATGGGTGAGAAAAATTTGTAAACTAAAAACTGATATTATTTTCAAATTCCTCGTCTCAAAAAACCTGTAGAAACTAAATTTCGTTGAAATCAAAAATAATGTTTTTTACTTTTAAATTTTGTAGGATTTTAGAAGGCCAGGGGCTGTCAATTTCTGAAAAAATGTAAATAATTTGCGCTATCTCACGTATTTCGCCACCAATGAAGACCATTTTAAGGTCACCTAGAAGCCCTAAAACTGCATAATTTCGCCCAAATCCGGAGGTCGCAAGATTTTTCCTTAGTGAAATATTTCAAGTTATAGCTGATCTAGGATTTTTTTTTTTTTTCATTTACATCAGTGTTTGTTCACTAAAATCTGGAGTAAATCCAATGTTATACGCATGGATAAAAAGCAGACTGTATGCTGATTTCTAGTGATGCTATTACTGTTGTAATCGATTCAACACAGCAGTTGTTATGGCCATTAGAAATTGTTGATGAAATCTCAACTTCAAAATTTTAACCTCCTCGAAAGGGGTAAAAAATCAATATTCTTTAATTTTGATAAAATTTCACATATAAGGGTTATATGGTGCGTTTAATCGAGATTTGAGGTCAGTTGTTCATGAAAAAACCGAAAACTGGCATTCTGGGAGAGCAAAAGTAAAAAATTTAAGGTACCATTAGGAGTTAGAAATGATAAAGAATGTGAAACTTACGGTTAGTGGAGAATATAACTTTGGAACTCCTAGACTGGCTGTTTTCCCTACTGTGCAGCGTCTTGAAACCATTATTGTTTTTTATTTTTTTTGCAATAATGATCTCTTTTTCGTTTAAATTTCAAGACTCAAAAAATAGAAGAGATAGAGAAAAAAGAAAGGAAAATTCTAATAGAAATTTGGGGACCATTGAAAACAGACAAGGGAGATTTCAGACACAAGTATGTAAGATTCAATCAGGAAAAGGAGAATCAAATTCTTTGGTCACATAATGAGAATGAATAACAACAGGCTTACGTAACAAATTTTCAATCATGTTCTTAAGAGCAAAAATAGTTACTAATGGATTCAGTGAATTAAGAAAGGCATGGCAGAGATTGGTATTGGCAACAGATAACGCAATACAAGCCAGTACAGCTTTCAGAAAAATGATACCAATTATAAGGGCAAAAGAGAGAAGGAGACAGCAGAGTGAAAAGATGAAGAACTATTTGAAATCAAGGAGGGAAGTACAGAAATGATTGCTTATGGTTACTTCATGCGGTCATAGGCGGCCAAAATCAAAAGAAAAAGAAGCCATGGTGAAGTATGAGAAATAAATAACAAAATACAAAACTGTACTATGCCACTTTTTTTTTAATCTAAAAATAAAATTATTTTTAAAACTTAATAAAACTATACGAAACTTTTTTTGACAACATATTACAACTTTTGAGAGAGAAGAAAAATTGTTCCACGGAGAAATTTTCACTGGAATAGCTTGATTAAGACCCGTGACGGGTTGCGACTTGGATTTTCAATAAATGAATGGTTTTGAAGTTATTAGATTATTTTTTTTTCAATCAAAGAAATTGTGGATCCGGTTTTGCTCTCCATTTTAATGTAAACATTAATAACTTTATTTTTCCAATGCAGTGTATCAAAATAATTATCTGTCTAAAATATTGCTTCAAACAATTAAAGCTACAGATGTAATAAAACTATTTTTATATTTGTTTTTGTGAGATGTTGAACAAATCTACCACCCCTCGCCATGTTTGTTCCCAGCGCTCTATTTGCCCAGCTCTCTGCCTCAGGGGATACTAGAATTAGTTTATTGAATATCAATAAATCAAGAAGTAGGTACATGGAATACAACTTTAGCTTCATTATTACTATATAACTTCATTATAGTTAATTTGTGAATATTAATATTTGTTAAATTTTATTTACTGTGGTATTACTTAATTTTGTTATGCACTCTATATGTTATAGTTGATAATTTGTTTAAATATTTTAGAGTTTATGTATCCAATAAGGACTCCTTGACTGACCAGTCTATGTCAAATAATTAGTTATGCGTACATTTTTAAGTTAGCCTTTAAGGTTTAAAAAATAATACATTTTTTCTTTTATTTGAAGCCATTTGAGATAAATTATCTTTTTGTTGATTTATTAATATTTACAGCTGTAAAAATATATGCATTAAGTAAATGCTGAACAAAATAAATAAGAAAAACATTTTAAGCTCTTCAATTTTAACCTTTCCATAGGCACAACTCTTAGACTGACAAGGACGGGTGGGATTATCTTGCAGATACCACTTTTTTTTATAAGCATCTGAATTTTTATCACCTTATCTACATCATATAATGTTTAGAAAGGCATATACAGGGTGAGTATCTTTTAGTGTATAAAAAAAAAATGAGTGAAACTACATCAAACATGTAGCAAAATGCCGCAGATCTTACCTTTCTATTCCAATCCATTGCAGATATACGATAAGTCTATGTTCATTATCATTCAGTTTTAAACCTTACATTGAAAATTAAATAAAATAAAATCCTAAATAACAATAATAAATAAATAAATGTAATAACATAAGATCCTCTGATCTGGTGTCGCTTTATTGACAGTTTTTCTTTATTTACTATTAAACAATAATTTTTTTATTTGCTTTTATATCCAATGAAGAGTTTATTATGTTTAAAACTGACATTTTCGTTAAGGGATTGTCATAATGTTTTATTTACACAAGTAACTGATTTGTATGCCAAATGAGAACATCATGTTTTTTCGGTTTCAAAAGTAAATTTCTCCATGAAATCGAAACAAAATAATTACGTTTAACATATCATTCGAAAGCTTATTAAATTTGCAAGTTTTTGTGAGATTTGACGTTTTGTGGATAGTTTTTTAAAAAATCGGTGAGCGTTAAAGTAATATAAGACATTGTGACTTCCCCAAATAAGGTGAAGATAGATACCTGTTCGTTAGATACCAAGTTTGCGAAATTCAAGGTTACAGGTACTCAACTATTATAGAAAATTTAATGCTATATCCGAAAATGTGGTCAAAATTTGAAAAATATTTAAGCGAAATGGAGATATTACAGCGTTTATAGAAAAAAACGTGGTTTCCTCAAAAAAGTCTTTGTTTTATCACATATCTGCAACGGGTTGGAATAGAAAGGTAAGATCTGCGGCATTTTGCTACATGTTTGATTTAGTTTCACCCAGTTTTTTTTTATACACTAAGAGATACTCACCCTGTATATTAAATGTGAGGCTCTAGAATTTGATCTTTTTCTTGTTTCTCTTGATGCTCTATCGCAAACCTCCTTTTATTTTAACCTTTTTTAAGAAGTTCTCCTGTCTCTTTTGCACTTCTCCTTAGTACGTGTTCCTTTACACGTTTACCATAATGTTCTCTGATATATTATATCCTCTCAACATTATGTTTTCGGAAATATGAAATATTTAGAAGAATTATATGGATGAACTGACATATTCCTGATATACAAAACAGGTTTTTCTACTTAATGTTTTCCGCAGGGATCCTCGGTCAAGACTGTGCAAGGGTTGGGTCAAAAGAAGAGGAGGAAAAGAGGGGAAATCCCTAGATCGAATCAAAGAAAAGTAAACAAACATTTTGAAGGTTAAAATAGATAGCATAATAAAAGTCATTTTACCTTGCATAGTTATCGGGAATCAAGTGGGAAACTCACCTAATAACAGCTGGACTTCCTCAAGGTTCATGCCGTTCACCCACTCTCTTTAACATTTATCTATCAGATCTCCCCAGTATCCCATCAATTAAAAGATCCCTATTTGCTGATGACACCGCCCTATATACTAGCTCATACAGGATTGATAATAGCCCACCGTTTATCGTCCGTATTTAAAAAACTTAACAGATACTACAACAAATGGAAAATCAAAATTAACCAACTCAAATCTACAGCAATAATTTTCACAAAACACAGACCTACAATAGACCACTATATATCTATAGAAGACTATCATATCCCTTGGGCACAATCAGTAGCATATCTTGGCGTAGAATTAGACCGATCCCTCACATTTACAGCACATGTAAATAAAAAATGTAACAAAATAAAAAATATGATCAGTAAAATGTCCCCTTACTTCAATAAGCACTTTAATTTATCCAATAGAAACAAATTAATACTCTATAAATCCGTAATCAGACCTATGATAACATACTCCTCACCTCTTTGGAGTAATACATGCAATAAAAATTACAGAAAACTGGAAATTATACAAAATATTTGTATGAGAATCATAAATAATTACCCCAAATACACAAGAATTGCCACTATGCTCACTGATCTTAATCTTCCCACAATCAAACAACACATTCACTCCCAAACAAACTCATTTTTCATATCAACTGCTATATCTGAAAGCCCATATATCCAAGAAATAGGTAATTACAACAAGAAAACTGTAAAAAGATACAAACACAAACGCACAAAAAACGTATTACTTAAAGACTAAAAAATAAATAAATAAATAAATAAATAAAATAAATAAATGAATAAAATAAATTAGCAGTAGTGTAAACATTTTTACACCTAAAGTTATGAATATAAGTTTGATTTTGTATTATAGCACATAAGTAGTCTTATTACAAGTTTGTTTATTTTAAATGTTTCATTTAAGGAGATTAATATCATGTTATTACATTAAAAAGGCATAACTTGATAAGTTTGATTTATTCATTTAACTACATGTTACAGAGCTTGTCATGTTGCTCCATCTTCAGGTTCTAACACTGTGATATTCTCACTGGTCATCTCTTCTACACTGCTCAAAAAAATTAAAAGATTAAAAATTTAATCTTTGAGTGTAGAAGAGATGACCAGTGAGAATACCACAGTGTTAGAACCTGAAGATGGAGCAACATGACAAGCTCTGAAAAATGTAGTTAAATGAATAAAGCAAATGGGGAGTTATGCCTTTTTAATATAATAAGTTTGTTTATATTTTGTAATTACATGTTGTGTATTATCATCTTTATTATTTGGCTTAGATTATAATTTAACTCTTATTTATTATAATTCATAAAATTAACTGTAATTGTAAATTGAACTAGCATTGTTAATTTTGTTGTGTTTTTTTTAGTTTTTCCTACTGTTTTATCTAATTTGCATTATTTACTTGTTTATAGATTCCTCCATATTAATTACTATTTTACATGAGATGGATGTGTATCCAAACATGTAACTATGTTTTTATTAGCCTAATTAGTCTTTATGTAATTTATTTTCAACAAAGAATAATAAAAAAAAAAAAAATGTGGGAAACAACTTAAGAAACTAATGGATTCGAGTTTGCAACATATGGGGCATGTATATCAGTTTGGATAAGATT
Organism: Euschistus heros; assembly: GCA_003667255.2. Taxonomy (NCBI): domain Eukaryota; kingdom Metazoa; phylum Arthropoda; class Insecta; order Hemiptera; family Pentatomidae; genus Euschistus; species Euschistus heros. Next base: position 3,293,342 of record RCWM02000050.1, read on the forward strand.
ATTTGTGACATTGTAGGTAGCATTGAGGATTGTACGAAGGATTTAGGAATGCATAGGATAATTATTACATTACATAAACTCCAATTATTTAAATTTTATAGAAACGTGTTTTTTTTCATATAAAAGAAAGGTTCTGAAGTCTATAATAAACATTTATAAACTAGACATTCAATTCAAATCAAAACAATTTTTATTAAAATAAATTACAATATTTCTTCCAATTAACAAAAAAAGCTAGAAAACTTACATTTTATAGTTTCCATTTTTTACAATTTTAAATTTTAACTCTTTAATTTATATTGATAATGACATATTGCCCCCTCTGGCTTCCACTAGTATTGGCATACTTGTAAATAACGAAACGAATGATAAACATGGATTGGAGGATATTTTAAAATAAAATAATCTGAAATTCTATTGTTTATAATTAAAAGGGAAAAACATTGATGTGTCTAATCCTTAATGTCTCACGTTTAATAAATAATATTATAATGAATATCAACCAATTATGGATTAGGGTAAAAACCAGGAAAATCTCGAGAATTATGGGTGTTGATTAATCTGATTAAACCAACAAACAACATAAACCTTACATTCTAACTTAGAACAAAAAGATGAATAGGGCGAATATAATGAGGTCTTATAGAACTTAAGTGATGAAGCTTTAGGCTGTACTCAACCATATAATTAAGCTCAATCAAAATCCTTATGATGTTATATAAATCCCCGGCAATCACCAAATTGCCCTTAACAACTTTTTTACACAATGCTAAATTAGATAATGATCAAACAATGCCATGATGTTTCAAACATGCTTCCATTATAATGAGATGTATCCTCTCAAATCTCATAGTTTCATAGACAAGCTTTCCAACGGTTACTTAGAAATTTGCCTAACGACTTTCTTACAAAGAACTGCCGTTGAAGTTGCACAAATTAATATCTCCCCACCATGATTTATTCTGTTTACATTGTTATACTTGTCTTTAAAGTTGCGGGACTATAGTACCATATCACAGCCGTTTTGTGTTATACTTATGACAGTTTATCTCGGAAAGAAAAATTATTTTTTTCATTTATAATTTATTGTAAGTAAAAATAATTTTTAGAGAAAAAAAAAAAAAATACCGACTTCAAGATTAAATCTACATACAAAAATTTGAACTAAAAAATAAAAAATAATATTTTAATTGCTTTGAAACATAAACCATTAAATGACAATAAACGAAATTATCGATACTTATATACCTAATTATAATTTATGATCGGTTATTTTTGGAGTCGCTGCCAACAAAAACAAACAAAATTCAAAAAGAAATGGTAATATTAATTTTCTCGTGTCAGAAAGACAGGCGGATTGGATTTTTTTTTTTTACGCAAATACCGAAACATTATAACAAAACATTTTTTTTATATATATATATATATAATATATATATATATATATATATATAAATCAATTATCACAGAGTTTTATAATCCCATTCAGAGTAGAATACCAGAATAACAAAAAGACATATCGGTTTTCCAATATTGCTAATATAGGCTAATATGTTGTTCGGTATTAAATCAAATTTATATATATATTGGCTTAAGGAAAAACATTTCTCATATGAAATTATCCCTGAAATGTGTAAAATCGTTCAGTGTTGAAAAGAATTTTAAACTTGGTCAGTGAATTTTTAAAATTATTTTATTTGTTTTCTTTTCTTAGTTTAAGGTCGATGTTCTGAAACGAAATTAAAAACCAAACAACGTAATAAAATAAAGAAAACTGAATAATTAGGATTGATGAATTAATTGCCACTTCTATTGAGATTATTTTATTAGAATACTAGTTTCGAATGCTAAACATTCATCTTCAGTTCCCAGAAGATATCTCTTATCGTATATATATAATCCATGTGACATAGTGCTGATGTTTCGAAAATTCTGTATGTTTTAGAACTGATGATGAATGTTTAGCATTCCAAACTACTTTTCTAATGAAATAATTCCAATAGAAGTTGCAATTAATTCATTAATCCTGATTGTATTGATCCTTATATAGCATCATGCATACCTCAAGTGAAAACTAAATAAGTTGTCACAATATAATCCGCATAGTCAATAGACCTTTAATTAATATTTTTTTCAGATGAAGCGGTACAAGAGTTAATATAAATTGAAGTTGGTAGGGTAGAGGTCTGGAGAGTAGAAGAGTGGAAGAAAGTATCATAACATAGCTCCAATGATTTAAATTTCAGTGAATTATCATAATAGTTATAATGAGGTTTTTTTAGGGGGGGGGTGTCATCATTTAATGCACAAGGAACATATATTTCGAGCTCTTTTACCTTTTATAATTGTTTTGTGACAGTAAAAATACGTTCTATTCCCTAACTAAAAGCTTATTAGAAAGTTTTCAAACAATTGGCCTGGGATTTTCATCGAACAAGGTCTGCAGAAATTCTTCATCAAAGTCCAGACAAGACCCCTTTGTCTTCACAGCTGAATAAAATAAAATTCACTTATTTTTACCTTTGACTTTATTAATGCATCTGGCTTTTAGGGAAATTTTTCCTAGTATAACTCAAATGATGAGCAATGATATTTCCCAAACCTGTTATAATTATATAGTTATTGCAATCTGTCAGATCTCCCTTCTTATGTATTGGGCATATAATGGCTGTTGCCCATTTCATAGGCATAGCTTCCCTTTCCCAGAAGGTCAGCATCAGATCATGAAGAGCTTTCAATACATAAGGAAGGGAGGTCTGAGAAATTGCAATAACTATAGAGGGATCTCTCTCCTTTCAAGTACCTATAAGGTCCTCTCTAACATTCTGTTTGAGAGGATCCTCCCGTATGCTGAAAAAGAATTAGGCAGTTATCAGGTTGGTTTTCGCAGAGGACGCTCTACAATTGATCAGCTGTTCTCTCTCCGAATGATCCTGGAGAGGACCATGGAGCGCAATATAATAACCCACCACTTATTCGTTGACTTCAAAGCAGCGTACGACAGCATTGAGAGGACCCAACTCCGCCTTGCTCTAGAAGAGTTAAGCATTCCACAGAAACTCATAAGATTGATTATGATGACCATGCAAAGCTCAAAATGCTTAGTACGTGTTGGTCCTGATGTTTCTGAAGAGTTTGAGGTGAACGGTAGGGTACGGCAAGAGGATGTACTTGCCTGCCTACTGTTCAACATGGCAGAAGAGAGAGATGTGAGAGAGGCTGATATTCAGACAAGCGAAACGATCTTCACTCGCCTGACCCAGCTTTTAGAATATGCAGACGATATAGACATAATAGGACGGTCTGAACGGGCTCTCAGAGAAGCGTTTACAGCCCTTGAAACAGCTGCAAGACGACTTGGTCTTGTAGTCAATGAAAGAAAAACCAAGTACATGAGAGTTGGTGGTGGGGAGGACGATCTGAGCTCTCCGTTTGAAGTTGGGTTGTTCAAGTTTGAGAGAGTTTGAGCTTCATATACCTTGGGTCTGAAGTGAATACAAGGAAAGATATGACTCAAGAGATACAGAGGAGGATCACTTCTGCCAATAGATGTTTCTTTGGGCTTGGCCGACACTTTAGAAGCAGATATCTCTCAAAGAAAACCAAGCTGAATATATATAAGACCCTCATACGGCCAGTTTTGTCATATGGGTCAGAGGCTTGGACTATGACAAAAAGTGATGAGATGAAGCTGAATGTGTTTGAGCGAGGAGTCCTCAGGAGGATCTACGGCCCAGTAAAGGTGGGTGAAGTCTGGAGAAGAAGGAAAAATAGAGATCGTCACCTTTATTAAACTTGGCAGACTGAGATGGGCGGGGCATGTGTCCAGAATGGGCACCACGGAAATATCCCACAAAGTCATGACCGAGGAGCTGCACTTCACAAGACGAGTGGGAAGGCCGAGGATTAGGTGGCTGGACAGCGTGGCACATGAATTCCAGAGCTTTACTTGGCGTTCGGAGCTGGAGAGCTGCAGCAGAAGCTAACTGGCAGAAGCTCTTAGAGGAGGCCCAGTCTCGGTGACGTGACATACACATGTATGTATGTTTTAATTATAAAAAAATATATTTACAACCATATGGGGGACGTTTCATGGTTTTGCTATATTTTCAAGCCTTTAAATATAGTTTATAGTCAATACAATTTTTCAACTAAAATGTTTCGTGGATCCTTATAAAATTATTTCTTATTTATCAGAATATTTGAAGTGCTATTCACTATAAAGCGCTATGATATCATAATGTGTTGACACCCAACATCTCATCCATTTTTTCACAAGGACTTCAATTAATCTGATGAATAAGAAATCATTTTATATAGATTGATGAAACATTATAGTTGAAAAATATTATCTGCTATGAAATATATTTATGGGCTTGAAAATATAGCAAAGCCATGAAACGTCACCCATATGATTGTAAATATTTTTGATTATTAAAACTAGTTTGTGAGATATCATTGATCATTTTCTTTATAAATATACATTTATATCTATACATCTAATTTATATATCTATTTATATAATCCATCAAATGTTAATTAATCTTTTATTAAATTTTTGTCCAATTTTCCATCTGGAAGATTATTTGTTATAACTTTAGTCTTCTTTTCATTAAAAAAAAAAATTTCTTATTTATTTTTACTATTTATTTAATCCCTCCCTTTCTTTCTTCTTTTTCATTCTATCATTCTAATTATTTTTTTAAACTTTTTATTTTTCAAATTATTGTATCTGTTTATTGCCTCTTTTAATCATCTTATATATAATTTATTTTTAAACTCTATATAGAATAATTTTAATTCTTTGCATACAATAATTCTTATTGTTTATTAACCCTATTATATTTCATTTTTTTATTTTTTTTTTTTTTTTTTTTTTTTTTTTTTGCATTTCATAATTCACCTATATTTTTTTTCAGATCTTTTCAAATTGTTTATTTATCATTTTATTTTATTCTTTTCATTTTCTCTTATTTATTTCTGTATTCGACTATTGTTTGTTTTAGCTCTGATCATTGCTATTAATGATATGGCCGAAACGTTCACAAAAAAAATAAAAATATATTTATTAATAAATATAATAAATATTATAAATATGAATTGTCTAATTTTATTATGACTGATTACTCCCCCCCCCCTTTTTTTTTATTTTAATATGTCTCTAACCTGATGTAATTGTATTTATTACTGTACCTCTTCGTTTCTCTTAAGGGTCTTTGTCCCAGATTAAAATTATTTTTCTGTTATATTATATAAAAGAAAAAATAAAGATGATCTTTAATAAACTAATTTGTCTTTGTGTCGATCAAGCGATAGTAATTCAGCATAAATATTCAAGGATTTCTTTAATTACAAAATATCATACCTACCAAAACATCACAAATAAACATAAAATACGTTCAGCAAAAAAAGTTCGGTAATCCAATTAAAAACCGGCCTAAATAAAAGATTATTTAAATAAAACGAGGTTTTAAATATTACAAAGCGGAAGCCCTTGCGGTTCTGAGGTGAGATAGCTAGTTTAAAAAAAAATAATAGGTAAAACGCTCTCTAAAGCCATCCAATTTGTGAAATTGCCAGTTTATTACTTAAGCCTCTTTCATAGTAGATTTATTTTGTTTCAGAGGCGACAGGCGTTGAGTCATAAATTCAGGAGTAAAAAGGCATCGTTGCCACTGTTTCGGAGTTTTAAATTTTTATAATTTTAATACAAAAGATTGTAGGAATTTTCAATCATTTTCCGTCTTTCTTATTTTTTATCAAAGATTTTGATGAGGTTAAAACAATGATAAAAGTATAGTTAAATGTTAAGTACGAATGGAGATGATCAGTGATCAAAAACAAACAACTCGCCCAACTAAAAATACTATAATCGTGAGACAACGCCGATTCGTCTTCCTCTTACGTATCACCCTGTACTGCCTTTTAGCTTAGGGGAGCGTCCAGTGATGACTGCCATTGTTCTCTATTACTTGCCAGGTTTCTGGCTTGGAGAAGATTTCTTCCCTCCTTTCTGCATAAATGGTCGACATATTCCAGGTTCGACATCCTTTGACGGCCTCGGGGTCTTCTATTATCAAGGACATAGTCCATGGTCTTCAATACCCAAACCACTTCAGCCTCGAGAACTTTCTTCACTGGGTAGAACTAGGATTCATTTCAAATTGCTTTATTGCGGATACAGTCCCTTCTCGTTTTCCCAGCAGTCTTTCGGAGGAATTTCATATCTGCAGCAGTGATTCTACTGTCTTGCTTGTCTGTTATTATCCAACTTTCAGCACCGTATAGGAGTATTTGGTAGGTATATAGACTTAAAGATGTGAAGCTTCACATTTATACTTACTTCTCGCTTACAGTATTGCAAATCTGGTAATAAACTGAATTTTCTTTACTTATACTGTGTAACATTTTTGAGTTCAATTTTCCAGACCCGTCCAGAACTGTTCCAAGTTAAACAAAATCTGTGACAGCTTTCATGTTCTCTTCATCCTCCTGTGCCCTTCCTGATCGTAGAATCTTGCTCTTACTAGTGCTGATAAGCATTCCTTTTCTACGCAGTTCTTCATTCCATTCCGCCACTGAACGCTGCAACTTTTAAACTAAATCCGCAATGAGAAAAACGTCATCCACATACAAATATAGCTGGACCACCACGGGAAACAAATTTCTTCTCCCTAAGAACGTCCTTTTGGTTCGCCTTATATATATTGCTGCGATTTCGTCCATATAAAGAGTAAAAAGCAGGGGGCTTAAGCTATCGCCTTGTTGGACTCCTCTGGTTTTGTTAAAATGTCCTGACTCCTTTCCATTCAGCCTGATAATTCCTTTACGGTCTTGGTATATGGATTTGAAAGTTCCCACTAGGCTTTTTGGGACGTTCTTAACTCTTAGTGCTTCCCATATTTCATTTCTCGGGACGGAGTCAAACGCTGCTTTAAGGTCTAGGAAGGCTAATTATAGACATTTATCCCGATCCCAGGATTTTTGTAAAATATTTCTGAAGGAGAATATATGGTCCTGTGTTTGCCGTTCTACAATTAATCCCAAATAAATTAGATAGAGTCATTGCAATAATGATATCAATTATAGTAATCATATTACCTATAATTACCAACAATAGAAAATCTCAAGGTAACACTGTTAACCACTTACGAAAAAAATTATTCAGCTAACGAATATAAAGTTTAAATAATCTGTAGTTAGGAAACTTGTAATATAATAGACTTGAAATTGAAAAAAAAAAAAAAAAAAAAAAAAAAAAAAAAAAAATGCCATGTAAGTTTTAAAATTTGATCAAATAATGATATATTTAAAAAAATATAAAATTGACACTTGAGGTACGCATGATGATATAGAAGGATCAATACAATTAGGATTGATGAATTAAATGCCACTTCTATTGAGATTATTTTATTTGAAAACTAGTTAAGTTAGTGTATACTCGGGAAAAACCGGACGATCAGTAAATCAAAGAGTAAATGAACATATAAGAGCATACACTAATAAGACCCAAAATTCCAATTTCGCTATCCATCTAAATGAAAACAACCAGAAATTAAATAAAGACTCGGGAGTAAAAATATTACATCATGTAGAAAATAGCCTAAAATTAAATACTTTTGAATCACTAGAAATAATAAAATCGTTTAAAACCGATCCAGATTTTTGTTTAAATGATCAGATTAACATATCCAATAGCTAATAGCCCCATTTTAAATTTGTTTCCCATAGGAACGGAAAAACCCAATGAGTCATAAGGGAAACCCCGTTGTGAATCTAAAACTTAACCTACCTGCCCCTTTTTACTTCTCTCAAATTCAGTGTTTTAGTTACCTCGAAGGTGAGTGCCTATGCTTGATGCTTGAGTTTCTTGTCTTATCTTTTTAAAAAACTTAAGTATATATTATCTATGCAACATAGTACTCATGTGTTGAAAAACATTTTGTATGTTTTAGTACTGAAGATGAATGTTTAGCATTCGAAACTAGTTTTCAAATAAAATAATCTCAATAGAAGTGGCATTTAATTCATCAATCCTAATAAAATTGACAGTATAATTTAATGTTTTTCACACAATTGACTTTAAATTCCTGTAATTCCACCTCTATACGGACCTTAAGTAGTCGAATGTCATCTTGAGAGGCGCTTTATATTCTATCCAATTATACTCACAAGAATGCTTGATTCAATTAGGATTGATGCATTATTAGCCACTTCTATTGGAATGATTTTATTAGAAAACTAGTTTCGAATGCTAAATATTCACCTTAAGTTCAAAAACACAGAAAATGTTCAACATATCAGCACTTTGTTACATGAATTAGATATACTAAAGTTTTCAAAAATGTAAGAGTAGAAATCAAATATTGGTACTCACCTGAGGATATCTAACAGATATCTGAAATATATTGATCGTGGCAGTGGGGAGGGTCCAGGTAGGCTAAATTTTTGAGGTTTACCTTGTGATTTTCCCTATGAATCATTGGATTTTTCCGTTCCTGTTGAAAACAAATTTAAAATGTGGCTAATATTACTGGTGATGCAGCTAAGAGGGCAGTGCTGGGATCTCTACGGGTCTGGCCTTGACTCCCAATAAGTGGGGGAATAGGCGATAGGAGTGTGTCTGTATTGTACATACAGTATGAATGTATGAAAAAAATTTTTTTTTATTTATTTAATTTCTTTGTATAATGACTATTTGATTTATTTTTTGTATTATGACTGTTGTATTTTATCTCTTATTATTATCAATTGTGTATGGATGAGAACTTGAATGAACTACATCATTAGCACTGTTACTTATTGCCCTTAACTGAGGCAGATTGTACATATATTTCAATAAAATAATAATATTAAAAAAAAAAATGTGGCTATTGGAAATTTGTCAGTTAAACAAAAATCTGGATTGGTTTTAAACGATTTTATTATTTCTAATGATTCATATATATTTATTTTAGACTATTTTCTACTTGATGTATTATTTTTATTTCTGAATGTTTATTGAATGCATGGTTATTTTCATTTAGAGGGATAGTGAAATTGGATACATGGTATATATAATTCATGTGATATAGTGCTGATGTGTTGAAAATTTTGTAGGTTTTAGAACTGAAGATGAATGTTGAGCATTCAAAACTAGTAGCTAATAAAATAATTCTAATAGAAGTGGTAATTAATTCATCAATCCTAATTGTATTAATCCTTCTATAACATCATGCGTACCTCAATTGACTGCTTAATTTTATTTTGGATTGTGAGGATTGGATATTAGAAGAATAGGAAGGTTTAGTGGAGCGTATGTCCGAATGGGTCTTGTAATTACTTTATAATTACTGTCATTTAAACAAGTCTTCTGTAATTCATTGGAGCTTTATAAAAACTTGTTGTCTAGTAAATATTGAAGCAGTCGGAAATGACAAACAGTATCTTGTCTTTTAAGTCTGGTAACTTAATATTTAAGTTTATAGTCAAGGTGTTATACTTGCATGTGGCTTTTTTTTTTTTTTTTTTTTTTTTTTTTTTTTTTTTTTTTTTTTTACAAAAATATTTATAACGTGAAACATTTTATTTTATCATTAATCCTATAATGCAAAACAGACAGTGAACACTTAAGCAATAGACTTAAAAAAAAAACTATGTAAATAAAAATTATTGACAGTCGATACAACTATCTTTAGCCGCACAAAAATATTTTAAATATCACAATAAAACCAATGAAAATGAAAATACAAGTACTGCTATCTTTTAAAATAATAATACTTTTAAACTTATGATATTTAATTATTTTATGTATTTAAAAACGTATCAATAGTGTTGAACTAAAAGAAATGAAATCAAACTAATTTAAAACTAAAACTAATTTTTCAGAACTTTAAAAAAATACTTATGATCTAAAAACCTTAGCAATAATTCAGATTGTATTCACAAAATGGGGTTTCATATAAGATTAATAAAATCGTTGACCAAATGGTTCAGCTATTTATAAATAATTCTAACTAACCCTGGAATACTAAACCTTCGTCGATTCGACTACCTGTGCCGAAAAATTGTTGGTATTACCTTTGTGGGTAAAGTTAAGAGGCTGAGGTTATAGCAGTGCTTTCCCCAGCTCTGTGCCATTTGAACCAACTAGAAGCAAGGACCGCTTAGGATTTTAACCGGCTAAGTCTAAATAAAACATACATTGTCTGTTCGACGAAGCTTTAGTATTACAAGTAAAATGTGTTCGTCATTTCGACTAAGGTTTAGTAGCAATGCATCTGTACGAAGGTTTAGCAATACAAAATAAATAATTATTATTAATTAACTTTTTCACAATTAGTACACACATTTTATCTATTATTTTAATTCAAATTTAAAATCATTTTTATAAATAACTAATTCAATTTATTTTAGCAATCTGGTAATAGAACTTCAACTTTTTAATATATTTTTTGACTAGCTAACTGATTTATACTTTATAGCTTGAAATAAATACAAAATTTAAACATATTATTGTTTTCTTAGCTATTTGTACAGAATTATCGTATTTTTTTGATTTACTAAATTTTTGAAAGTTTTGCTATACCTTTCATTTTGCTATACCTCCATTCTTTCAATTGCGTAATGCGTATCCATAACCAATGCACAATGAAACCAAAGATTTTACTAAACATAGACAATTCGTGTATTGAAAATTACCCTGTATTGATTTTACCCCAGAAGAGGTTTTGAAAGTGATGCGGGAAATGAAGGAAGGAATCGTCTTAGAAGAGTCTGATTTTGAAAGTTATATGGAAATAGACCAATTGTCTTCTGATCCCGATTATTCCACAGAATCTGATTCAGATTACCATGAAACCCAGGAAGTTGCTGAATCAATCGAGGAAATTGAAACCAGAGAGAAAAAAAAAAAAACAAGATTCTGGAAAAAAAAGAGAAAGCGAAATTCTCCAAGAACACCACTTGAAGATAAGAGCTGCTCGGAAGTACAAAAGAGAGTTTCAAGTAAATATGTGCTTCAAACAGGTCTTGAAGAATTAGAGGGGAAAAACGGAAAGGAATGGAAAACATCTAACTTCGTAGATCTGGAAAAACGCGGAGGATTGATGTCCGAATAAGAATTTATTTATATATTCACTTTTATAATATTCGGAACAAAATGTGCATGTTTTTAATATTACCTCAATAAAAATGTTAAATTGATAATTATTTGTTCTTCTTGTTTCTCTTAATTCTTGTTCTCTCTTATTTGTACCTCTTAATTGATTTTTAGGTACTGTTCGTCACAATGACGAAGGTTTAGTAATAAGGTACCTAAATTGAGGTTTAGTATTCCAGGGCTAATTACATAGTTTGGTCTCCATGAGGAAAACTGCTTAAAGCTATTTCCAGTGTTGAAAAATTTATGAATGCAAGTGAAGTGGGTTATTTCCTTAAAATACAACCCACAAGGCGCTTTGTTTTATTTCCATCTATTTTCCCTCTTCAGGTATTTTCAAATATTCTAAGGAATAATCGCATTTACCTATGTGGTCTATTTTTCCTTGTTCTTTCGAAGGCGTTTTATATAGATCTTAAAAGGCACTATGAATCTTGTCACTATCGTATCTGTTTTAATCCCTTACACAGGAAGGGTGGGATTACTATATACATTTACATACCTTTTGAATATTAAAATCAGCTTAAATATATTAATTTATTAATAATTTCACTTATTATATACATTTATTTTTAAAAAATCAGTAACCTCCTTAATGATAAAAATTTAAAATTAAAGATGATGAATGGCGATTGTCATCTAATGAGTGTTCATGGTTTAAAAAAAAAGTCGTAAAAAATCTTTAGAATTCAAAAATCTGACAACTTACTTCTTTAGAAACCAATTTTGTTTTATTTTTTCATCATTATTTTTGCTAGTATGTTTTTTTTTTCTCAAAAATGTTGTTTTATCAATATACTACCTTATTCTGTTTGTACTCACTGTGATATTGTTGTAATTATTTTAAATTTCTCTCAACCTCTTTTTCTATTAAATTAAGCTTATACACTCATTTACTTTATGCGAATAACCCACCGATGACTACGCAAAGTATTCACTTCTTTTTAGCCTTTTTGATCTATATTTCTTTCATTTTTTTGCTCTCTTCCCATCTTCCGACCATTTAGTTCCCGTTTTCATTTTCCCTTCTTTCGGACAGACTTCCCTATTGTCTACCTAATGGCTGAATTGCGCTGTATCTGTTATATCTCTCTCTGTTATTCCAGCTTCCCTTAGATCCTTATTTACTTCAGTTATCCATCCCGTATTCTTGATCTTGTCCGTATATTCCATAATCCGTTTAGTTAGACGTGAGTTGTCCTTCCTCTTGATGTGCCCAAAGAATCTCAACCTTCTCTTCTCCATGTAATGAATTATATTTAATATTTCTTCAGTCTCCTGTCTGCTTCCTAGCCTATATCCCTGATCCGTCTTATACGGCCCCAATATCTTTCTTATGATTTTTCTTTCAGTCTTCCTTATTTCCTCCATTCCTTCTTTCCTATTTATATTCAATGTTTCTGCCGCATAAACGCTTCCGGCCTTACCATAGTGTTATAGTAACTAATCTTGGTGTTTCTGGAGATGCATTTTTACTGTAGATTATAGCAGTTATCCAAAGAGCTCTCTTTATCTTACAATTCCCCCAATTATTTGCACCTCGTTCTAATCTACTAGCTACTATGATCTCCCCTAGATATTTAAATTTGTATACTCTATCAATCATTCCATATTTTTTTCATTACTGATCTAGGTGCTATTTTCTGATTTGAAATATATTGAGTTTTCTCAAAATATATCTGTAGTCCAACTTTTGATGCTGGCTCCTTCCGAATTTCTACCTGTTTCTGTGCAGTTTCTATATTTCTTGCAAAAAATTGCCAAATCATCCAGGCCAAACGTATGACTTCTTCTCCCACGGTTTTACTTCCTAATCTAATAGGGTTAAGCACTTCTTTCTTCATTAACACTCGGCCGGTCGCGCACCCGTAAAAAGTATGGGTTGGGTACAAAAGTTATTTTAACTCCTTTAATAATATTTTAATCGCTCTAATCCGCGAGATATGCTTTCTTTAGACATTTATAACTAAAAAAAAAAAAAAAAAAAAAAAAAAATTCTAGTCTTAAAAATCATAATAATTGTATAGTCGAAATAGAAAAAAAACACCCTGCTCGTACAAATTAGTTGCGCGATCGGCCGTGTTACATTTTTCTCCTAAGCAATAAATTATCACAGAACATATCGGAAGAGGATTTTAGGAAGGATCACATTATCTAGTAGGTTAAAAAAAATAGTAACATCATTACAAAGTGTTCTGACCAGGTATTGAGAGCTCTACCTGACAAGTTGAAAAGGGTCCCTGCTGGGACAAAGGCATTGTCTATTCTTTGCATCTCAGTCAGTTTTCTGCTGCCAAGATGCGTGGAGCTTGCAAGTTGTGTCATTATAAGAGAAAGAGTAATACTACGAAATTATGTGCGAAGCGTACTAGTTTAATTTGTAAAACTTATTCCATTTCAATGTGTAAAAATTATATTAATCCATCAACAGAAGTTCCTGTTTCAAAAAACAGTGAATAATCAATATTGAATTAAAATTTTATATGCAACTGTTTATTAATTTTTACATGTTCATATATATCTAAATGATTTTATCTAAAAGCAAATGATTTACAAAAAAAAAAAAAAAATCATTAATTGCGTAGGTATTTAAAAGTTTTTTATAAGGTATAATATACACAAAATAACCTTAAATGCACTTAAAAAATATTCTAAAAGAAAAAAACACCCCTAGTGATGAAAAAAAAATATAGAAACCCGGGAACCCGTACTTTTTAAGTGGCGACCGGCCGTGATACGAGACAGGGTAATTTTTACTAATTATTTTATTTCCTACATAATGTTCATCGACCGTTTTTAACGCAAATTTTTATCTCCCTTCCATAGTTTTTATAATTTGTTATTCCTTTTTTGAAAATTTTGTTATTGCTTAACCTAATATATTCATAGTGGCGCTTAATATAGAAATTTATTTCCATCATCGGGGTTACTTATTTACTCACTTACTTTTACCCGAAATGTAGGCATGAAGTATTGTAGAACGTACATTTGAGACATAAATCCTTAAATCGAATGTATATTAATTCACAGTCATAAATTCAACACTTTCGTAAAAGCGGTTTAAAACTTCGATAAAAGAAGAGAAAGAGGCGTTGGATATTTGACGTGTTATAATCTCGTGCCATCTTGTTTAGGAAAAGGGGATGTTTTTTTTTGTAAATCAGTTTAATAGAGGTAAAAAAAAGTTAGTAAGTGCAGGGTGGAGAGATCCTAAGAAGAAAGAATAAGGCGTAAGCCAATAAGAACTTTATAAAGAAAACTTTCACCCGATTTAGACCCTCAGCATTGAGGGTTATAAGCCTTTATTCTAGGTGAAAATAAATCGTTTCCAAAAACCGACTTTTTCTTTCACAGCTGTCTGAGGTTGATAAAGTTTAGATACTTTTCTTTATTCTAAATATCTGTCTTTCATTTATTTTTATTAAACTCTTTACTGACGAAATATTACAATCTGTCTTTTTTTTAAACTATTTATTTATATTTACATCTGCTTACATTATATACAAGTAAATTTGAGGAAAATCATTACAATGGCATACTAATGACGTGTAAAGAACTACTAACTATTAGTCCCTTGGCCATTATCTTTTTATACGCCACGGAGGATTATCAGAAATGGAGTGTGATGCAAGTTGGGATACGGGAGAATTCGAGTGGGGATGGTGGTTACTATAAAAGAACCTGTATCTGGTTTTATGCCAAATCAGCAATACATGGTAAATTAAGATCTTTATGGATAAGTTTGTTTGTGATATAATAAACAGCATTGAGGATTTTACAAAGAATATTGGATTAAAATAACTGGATATCCTAGAATACCATCATGTTATCCCAGATCACCAGTTTGGATTCCGAACATCACACTCAACAATATAGCAATGTAATCGTGTGGTGGACGTTGGCTCCTCTGCATTGGAGCGCGGAATGTACTGCACCGGAGCCTTTCTTGATGTAGAACAAGCGTTTGACCGAGTCTGGCACCCGGGACTGTTGTATAAACTCCGTCAGTTCCTACCTTCTACATATTTCCTCATTATCAGATCCTATCTCAGTGACCGAACCTTCGAAGTAAACCATAAATTTTCCTATTCTCCTCTCTTTACCCAATCTGAGTTCCTCAAGGTAGTATCCTACCTATCCTTTACACAGTGTACATAGCTGACATCCCAACTCAACCTACCACTGTCCTCACCACTTACGCTGATGACACATATGTGTTATCAGTAAACAGTGATCCCATTATTGCCTCTCAAACACCCCAGTCCCATATCCTAAACCTTCAAGAATAGTGTCAAAAAGGGTGAATCAAAATAAATCCAAACAAATCACACCAAATAACATTTACATTACGGCGTAAACCTGTGACTTCCTGTCCTACTGTATCCTTTAATGATATTCCACTAATCCCTGTTGAACAGATCCGCTACCTAGGACTTCACTTGGACAAACGTCTAACTTGGAATCCACATACAAGCCTAAAACGACAAGAAACTGCCCATCGTTACAGACTACTTCAACTACTTTACTTTACTAGACAAACGTTCAAAGCTCCCAATTAAATACAAAAGAGTTATTTACATGGCTGTGATTAGACCTATTTGGACGTACGGAGTTGAGCTTTGAGGCTCTACTAAACCATTCAATTCCTCTTGTATCCAATCCTTACAATCCAAAATCCTTCGACAAATCCTCAATGCTCTTTACTTTGTGACCAATTAACTTATCCATAAAGATCTTAATGTTCCATATGTTTCTGATTTAGCCCTAACCTGATACCTATTCTTTCATAGTAAGCTCCATAACCACTCAAATCCCCTGATTTCTCAACTTGCTTCCCACACCATTCCTGATAATTCTCCGAGGTGTCTGAAAAGAAGATGTCCTAGAGACCTTTTAGTGTAGCTTTTATTGATGTGCTACTAGTGAGTAGTTCTTTACAAGTTATTTACATGCCATTGTATTTAGTGTCAACACATTTACTTGTTATATATTATTTTGTACCGTTGTAAATATCAATGAATGAATGAAAGAAAATAATAACTGGAAGGTCCAGTGGAGCCCCAAAGTTCAACTCTATGTGTCTAAATGGGTCTAATTACTGTCATGTAAATAAGTCTTTTATAATTTATTGGGTGCTTTGAACGCTTGTCTAGTGAATGTTCGAGTAGTCGGAAACAAGGAGCTGTTTATTTTCTTTTAAATCTGGTATATGTGAATAATAAACAAATAAATAAAATAAATACTTGTATATTCTTCTTGTTAGATGCCTTGAAGGATTATCGGGAATTGAGTGTGAGATATGGGATAATAGTGGATTCGAGTGAGTATAGATATTAATATGAAATGACGATATTATTATGTGGTTTGAGTCTATTTAGCAATATATTGAATTAATATCTGTATGGAAAAGTTTGTTTTAAACATAATAAGAAATATTGAGAATTTTGCGAAGGATTTTGGATAGTAGGGATTGTGTAAGAGAAGGATTAAAAGGTTTAATGGAGCCCCAAAACCTTACTGCGGATGTCCAAACGCGTCTAATTATAGTCATGTAAATAAGTATTTTGTAATTTATTAGGAGCTTTGAACGCTTGTCTAAGTAAAAATTTTAAGTATGGTGTGTAAACAATCAGCCTTTTAATTAAATTTTAGATTAAATGAAACAATTTTTAAAATAATGTATAATCTACCTACACAAAATATATAAATTCACTAGGTTCGAACACAGTCTTCCCCAATATTCACATGAAGGGGGAAAATCAGAAGGGTTTGCAATAGTTTAATACCAGTTTTCACTGATAAAGATTGATAAATTGTTAAATTAAATGTAATTCATGTTAAAGAAAGAAGATTATTAAACCTGGAAACGTATATAAGGTTTTCACTAAAGCTTCAGAAAAGAAAACAACAAAAAACAGGATTTCCGGGACTGTACGAGATTCCAACAGTGATTCCGGGAACAACATTTTAATTTGCGAGTGCCCATCAATAAGCAGATCATTGAATTTCATGGAAATGTTATACTGTAAAGTTGTAAATAAAATTTATTAAAATGTCTTTATAATAATAATTATAATATTGCTAATATTATTCTCAGTGTTTCAACAAACTTCCTATTAAGTTAAATTGTGAGTTTATAGAGCTATTTTATAAATTATTAATTATGAAACGCAATTTAACATTTCATCAAAGACAAACTGTTGGAAAAAATTTAAAGAAAGAAAGAAATTTATATTGCTGAATCCTGGGTCAATAACCAAATATTAAAAACCAGTTATAACAATACAAGTAACAACATTATTATTATTATTTGAGTGAAGAGGAAATAAAAAATATTCTAGATTATGATACGAAAATTGATGTTGAGAGTAGAGATGGAGATGAGGAGGGGAAAGCTCCTAAGGATTTCTACATTATATATGTAAATGTTACAAAAATTATTTTTACAATAGTTGTTCATAAAAACAACAATTTAAGAAAATTATATTTTATATTTGACTGTAATATTGTAAATATAAATTTATCTAGTTGCGATTGTTTTTTATTATTTTCAATCATAAACATATTTTTATTTACGTTCAAAATATTATTATTTCAGGTAATGTATTCTACGTATATTCTATTTTAAATCTAGAATTTTCAAAATATTTCATTTATTAGATATAATATAAAATTTGGACAAAAACGGATAAAGAAACAGAGTGTAGTTACAGAAATGAGCGCAACCGGTGAAAGTTTTTTTTTTTTTTTTTTTTTTTTTTTTTTTTTTTTTTCTCATTTTATTGAAATTTACAACTGTACAATATATACATCTAGTAAATAGGTTGATTATGATTACAACAACATGCCTAAACTTGAAAAGGACTACTCATCAGTAGCACTTCAATATAAATCTACACTAGAAGGTCTCTAGGCCATCTTCTTTTCAGACGCCTCGGAGGATTATCGGGAATTGATTGGGAAGCAAGTTGAGAGACTAGTGGATTTGAGTGGTTATGAAGCTTACTATGGAAGGATAGGTATCTGGTCTGAGCTAAATCAGCAACAAATGGGACGTTAAGATCTTTATGGATAAGTTTATTGGTGACAAAGTAGGGAGCATTAAGGATTTTTCGAAGGATTTTGGATTGTAAGGATTGGATACGGGAAGAATTAGAAGGTTTAGTTGAGCCCCAAAGCTCAATTCCATATGTCCAAATAGGTCTGATAACTGTCATGTAAATGAGTCTTTTGTAGTAAATCGGAAGGTTTGAACGTTTGTCTAATAAATGTTGTAGGAGTCGAAAAATGACGAGCGGTTTCCTGTCGTTTTAGTCTTGTATGGGGATTCCAAGTCAGACGTTTGTCTAGTTGGAGTCCTAGATAGCGGATCTGTTCAACAGGGATAAGTGGGATATTATGAAAGGATACGGTTGGACAGGAAGTCGTAGGTTTACGGCGAAGGGTAAAGGTTATTTGATGTGATTTGCTTGGATTTATTTTAATTCTCCAATTTTGACACCATTCTTGAAGGTTGACGAGATGAAATTGGAGTGTTTGTGAAGCATTGAATGGATCATTATTTACTGATAACACACATGTGTCATCAGCATACGTGGTGAGGACGGTGCAAGGATGGATCGGGATATCTGCTGTATACACCGTGTAGAGGATGGGACCTAGGATACTACCTTGAGGAACACCGGCAGTTTGGACAAGAGGGAAGAATAGGAAAAGTTATGGTTAACTTTGAACTGTCTGTCACTGAGATAGGAGCGGATAATAAGGAAGTATGTAGGAGGAAGAAATTTACGGAGTTTGTAAAGCAGTCCCTGGTGCCAGACTCGGTCAAAAGCTTGTTTCTACGTCGAGAAAGGCTCCAGTGCAGTACATTCCGCGCTCCAATGCAGACGAGACAACGTCCACCACACGATGGCATTGCTGGATAGTGGAGTGTGACGTTCGGAAACCAAACTGGTGGTCTGGGATAATATGATTGGAATCTAGGACGGGATACAAGCGTTTCAGAATGAGTTTTTCCAGGATTTTGCCCATTATGGGCAAAAGTGATATTGGACGATATGAGGATGGGAGTTCAGGTGGCTTTTTGGGCTTAGGAATCATCTTTATTATAGATAATTTCCAAGGATCAGGGAAATATGTGGTGCGGAGTACAGAATTATATATATATGTGAGGAATAGGATTGCTTTCTGAGGAAGGAGTTTTAGGATATGGGCTGTAATAAGGTCATGTCCAGGAGCTTTGTTGGAAGGTAATCTGAGGATAATGTTCGATACTTCTGAAGGATGGAAAGCTTTAGGAGGAGGAGTCATTTGAAGCGGAATGTTTAGTTCTGCTTCAATACATTCAACGTGGGCAGGATTGATGACGTCAGGATGGGGGTTAAACGTTTTAAAGAGGTGAAGACCGAAAATTTGGGATTTGTCCTCGTCCGATCTTGTCCAGGTTTGAGAGTCTATTAGGAGTGGGTGATTAAAATTTTTGTAACCAAGGAGTTTTTTTCGTCGTTATCCATAATGACTTGTCTAAAGTATTGAGATTTTGAGTATGGTTATGTAGGTTTTGGATTTTAAACTTTCTGATTTCTGTCTTTAGTTTGTTCGTAAATTGTTGTAATTATGTTTGTCTGATGGGTATCTTGTACGATGCCACTTCGCCCTCGCTCTGCGTTTTTCTGTCATTAAGGAGCGAATATGCTGTGGTAAGGTATACTGTTGACTATGAGGATATTTTGGAGGTAAGGTGTTTTCAGTTATACTATTTTGTATTGATGATGTAAGTTTGTCAATTGCTGTGTCAATATCTTCTTTTGTTTTAAGGGGAACTTTCAGGTCCAATTTATTTTCTAGATCGAATCGAAATCCGTCCCAGTCTACACGTCCTCTAATCAGTCTAGGAAGGGAGGGTTTAAGAACGGGATTTGAATGCAAGAGAAGCAGAACAGGGCTGTGATCTGAGGAAAGGTCGTCCAGGGATTTGATGATGGTTTGAGAAGTGGAAATTTGGGAAGAAATGAAGATATCGAGGATATCAGGACGTTTTTTTTTTGAGGGATGTAGGCCAATAAGTAGGATTTAAGGGTGAGAGGACAGAATAACAGTTGGATGTTGTAATGCGGGATAAGATGCTGCCACGGGAGTTGGATGTTCGACAACCCCAACGCTGGTGTTTGGCGTTGTAGTCTCCTCCAGCAATATTAAAACGCGGTCCGAGGGATCGGAATAAGGAGTCAAGATGGTTGCATGAAAGGGAATTGCCAGGAGGGCAGTATACAGCTGAAAATGTTATGTGAAAAGGGCGAGTAGAAATGGATACTGAGGTGGATTGAATGGTGTCAGTTGGAGTAGAAGGAATAAGAGAATGGATATTGATTTGTGGATAAGGATACAAGATCCGCCATGAGAGGTGTTGTCTGGGTGGTCTGATCTGTAAGTAGTGTAGTCTCGTATGTAAAAATATGAACGTTGAGTAAAGTGAGTTTCGGTCAGCAGGGCAATGTCTATTTTATTGTCATGGAGAAATATGTCGAGTTCGTCTCGGTGATTTTGTAGTCCGTTGGCATTCCATAAAATGATAGCTAGAGGCTTAGCGCTCATCTTGCTACATTAAATGGAATTTCTGTTAGTGCTCTGGTGAGTAGCGTAATTAGCGGTCTGATGGTGTCTTGTAGTTCTCGAAGGAATGAGGAGAGGATGGTAGAGATATCGGTAGGATTTTGGTAGGGAAGGGGAACTGAATCATAGGCTTGGGGTGGATTATTTAATACAATTGGATTGTTGGTTGGGGGCTGCGGTATTCGAGAGATACAAGGTGCAGATTCAAGTTGTATTGGAGCTTGAGTTGTAGGATTGATCGGTACATGATGTTGGACAGGCAGTGTTGGTTGCTTTGGGGGTGGTAATTTTACTTTTAAAGGTAAAATATGTGGAGGAATTTGCTGTTGTGGGGGTTCAGGTTGAAAATGTGAGGTATGGGTTTTGGATTGGGAAATTTGAGGCGCCTGAGGTTGCGTTTGATGTCTGATCTTTTCAGAGTAGAAGGCTGGCTGTCGTGGTGGGTGTTCTTGTGATGTAGACTGCTGATGTCCAATTCTGTGGGATTGAGCTCCTTTAATTCCCGGAAATAATTGCTGGTTAGTGATGTCAGGTGATTGGTTTCTCTGATTTTGTTTAGGGGCTGAATTCAAATTTCTTTGACTTTGAAGATTTTTGTACACCGTGCAGCCTCTATAACTTGCAGGGTGGTCTTGACCACATAGTGCACATATCGCAGGAGTTTCTCTCGATTTCTGACAGGTTTCCGTTGCATGCGGGCCAGCACATTTTACACACCTTTCCTGGTGGTGACAATAAGTCTTGGTATGTCCAAGACTTTGGCACCGAGTACATTGAACTATTGTTGGCCTTCTTCTTGGTTCTTCAAACCTAATGCAGGAATAGACCAGTCTTGTTACCTCAAAGATTTCCTCGTTGTTGCGAGCTGGCTCTAGGTCTACAAAGAATAGTGGTAAGGGATATTTTTCTTTAGGGTGAAGTACAGGCGAAACTTGTCTCACGTTGTGACCAATAGCTTCCAGGTCATGTTTGATGGCGCTGGTTGGGGTAGAGGAATGTAGACCCCGTAGTACCACTCTATATGATTTTTCTTCTCTTAGTTGGTAACAGTGGAAGTCATAATTTTGGCTGGCTAAGTGGTTCGTGAGTTTTTTTATAACTTTCTTTGTTCGAAGTTTTAATTTTTATGTCTTTCACCCTAGAAAAACAATGGAAATTGGTTTCTCCAATCAATTGAGAAATTTCTTGGCAGAAGGGCATAAAATTCTCTATTTTAGTTACATAGATGGTGGTGGTGGTTCTGGATCAGTGGTATTTTTTGAATTCGAGTTATTATTATTTTGATTAATATTGCTGTTTGATGGGGTAGGCTCATTGATAGTTGAATTAGTAGGTGGCATTGGTTTAAATGTTCTGGCTGCAGATGTTTTACTGCGGGTTTGATGGCTTGTGTTTTTCACAGGATTTTTTGTTTTGGCTGACTTATTTTTTTTTTTTTATTGGGTGAATTGCCCGCTGAACCAGGGGCGGGGTTTCTGTGGCGCTTTTGAAGTGTTCTTCGTGATTGAGAATCGGTCTCGCTTATTTCTGAATAAGGAGCCTCTTCCTCCGATTCGTCACAAGATGTTTGAATTAGATCCATTATAGTGTAATATTAAACAAAAACTAGAATATAATAATAATACTGAAGCTGTTAAATTAAAAAAAATATATATATATAAATATAAAAAAAAAAAGTTAAATGAATTCTTAAATATCTAAACTGACAATATTTATATTGAGAGTAGACATTATTCATAAAATAATAATATAAATCATAAAGGAGAAAAAAAAAAAAAAATATTGTTCCAGGAGAAAAAAACAATTAATAAAATAACGAGATCTACTCGTACGAGAGGCTTCAGAAACATATGATGCCAGCCAGCCCTTGACCTTGTTAGATAATGGCTGTATACACCTAGTAGGATTAGACAACGGGCTAGTCTAATACAGGGCAGTTTCGCCTGTATTATTTCACAGTTAATTTAATATAGTTCTCACTCACCTCACTTAATATAATGTCATAATGTTCCACTGTCTGTAATATCACTATATGCCAAATATTAAAGAGATACTTCGGCTTTTACGCACTAGAAATAGTCAGAAAGACGGAGCGCTACTAGACATGTAATGCAGTTGCGGCCATCTTGACTGTACTCGGTGAAAGGTTAATAGCTAAAAATCTGTTTCAATATGGCATATTAAGAGAAATATGTGTTGAACAATAATAATGAAGAAAATGAATGATACCTAAAAAGAAAATTTGCGAATATAGAGCAAAATATAAAACACACAAAAAAAAATAAAAAATAAAATAAAAAATAAATACCTGCGGCGAATCCAATTCACATGACCTCTTAAGTGCTATCACTAGTCAATCGTAACCTGCCACTCAACGGAGTACATCTGCTTCTAAGTAAACTATCGATTATCCGTAAGTTTATTATCCGATTCTTGAGAATATTCACGATATTCCTAGAAAACTTACATTAAGAATTTGTATGCATTTTATTTATTTTATAAACATAAAAAAAACCTTTTTTAAACAAGTTCATTGAATTTTAATATTATTTTTTTTTAAAATTATCATCATCAACATATTTTTATTTACGTTGAAAATATGATTTTATCGGGTAATATGTTGTACACGTCTTCTATTTTAAAATGTAGAATGGTAAAAATATTTTCTTTTTTTTTTTTTTGGATTTAATATAAAATATGGACAAAACAGATAAAAAAAAAAACAAGGTGCTGTAATTTGATACGGAAATTGGCGCAACCAGTGGAAGAATAAATATACTACTTGACAAAAATCTGTAGATGAATGAGAAGATACAGAATTCATCTTATTTTCACATCCGAAGATTATGTGGAATTGGAACTATTTGAGATGTGAACCAGGATAAATGTGGATTTAGGTGGGTTTGTAGTTATGTAGTTAATTATGAAAGGATAGGCATCTGGTAGGATTTTACGAAAGATTTTTAAATTGAAATATTGTATACAGGAAGAGTTTTATGGCTTGGCAGAACATATCCTCTATAGTGAACTCATTGAGATTCTGATCGATAAGCCTCTCACCCTGCTTCTCACTCGATCCCCGATAATCCTTCCATCTATGCTTTCTTATTCTCAGATTCATTAATGTTTTCAATCACTCCAATCTCATACGACAAACCTTTATGGATTGTGCGTAAAATGGATAGTAATAATAACTCCAAACAAATCTCATCTAATAAACTTTACCCTACGTCGTAAACCTTAAACTTCCTATCCTATAGTGGCTTCTGACTATTTAAAAAAAAAATCCTTTAAAGATTTTAATTAATTATAAAAGAACTCTTTACATGACAGTAATTATAACCATTTAGACGGACGGAATTGTGCTTTGGGGCTCTACTAAATCTTACAACTCTTCTCGTACCCAATTCTAAAAATCTAAAACCCTCCGTAAAATCCGCAAAGTTCCTTATTATATCATAAATAAAGTTATCTATATGGATGTAGACTTCCCAAATGTTGCAGATTTGGCCCGAACAAGATAACTATGATACCATAGTAAACCCCACAGCCACTAGAATCTACTGTTATATAAAATATTTAATTGTGAGAATATTACAATCTGCCTCAAAAAAGGCAATAAGTAATATGGCTGACTTAATGGATTCGTTCCCACAATATATACAATGAGAAAAATAAAAATAAAAATTACTAAGTAATACACGAAACCTCATAATACATAAAACAATAAATAAAGTGGAATAGAAAATAAATAAATAAAGAATCTTAAAAGAAAAACTAAGATAATTAATAATATAAAAGAAACTATATTGATAGTGAAAACAAAAATAGGATTAAATTAAAAGTTTTTTTTTTTAATTATTTATTGATATTCACAACTGTATATACAATATAAAATATAATGCATCAAGTAAATGTGATGAAATAGATAAAAATGACACTTTACTTGTTTTTAAAGCCACGGAGGGTTATCTAGAATTGCGTGAGAAGCATGTTGTGATACTAATGGATTTAAATGGTTGTGGAGTTGGCTATGAAAGGATTGATATCTGGTTTGAGCTAAGTCAGAAACGTAAGGTATATTAAGATCTTTGTGGATAAGTTTGTTTGTGACGAAGTAAGGAGTATTTAGGATTTTTCTAAGGATTTTGGATTGTAAGGATTGGATACGAGATGAATCGTATGGCTTTGTGGAGCCCTGAATCTCAACTCCGTATGTCCAAATCGGTCTAATTACAGTTATGTAAATGAGTCTTTTGTAATTAATTGGGAGGTTGGAGCGTTTGTCAAGTAACTGTTAAAGTAGTAGAAAGCGACGGGCAGTTTCTTGTCGTTTTGTTCTTGTATGTGGATTCCAAGTAAGACGTTTGTCCAGATGGAGTCCTAGTTAGTGGATCTGTTCAACGGGGATTAGTGAAAACATCGTTAAAGGATACTGTAGGGCAGGAAGTCGTTAAGGTTATTTGATGGGATTTGCTTAGATTTATTTTGATTCTCCATTTTTGATACCATTCTTGAAGTTTTATTATATGGGATTGGAGTGTCTGGGAGGAAAAATTGAAAGTTAAAAATACAATTATACTGATTTACAATATACACACACCCCAGGGACCCCCCCAATCAGATTTATCACTCCTCTTGTGGACAAGCCAGATCCAGGAAATCCTAACGCTGCTCTCTCACATGTGAAGTATGAATGATAGTGATATAGTACAGACATTCAGGGCACGAGTGGAAAACCTTACCATTGCCAAAAATCTACGTCTCCCAATTTTTTCTTTACTCGAACCCTAATTCCGAAGCGTCTGAAAAGAAGATGACCAAGGGACTTTCTAATGTAAAACTTTTACTGAAGTGCTACTAATAGGTAGTTCTTGTTATCATTTTTACTGTGTAAAGTTGTAAATATCAATAATTAAGAATTGTAATATTTAAAACAATGCTAATTGTTATGTAAAAACAAGTGTCCTATCAAAACAAGCTCACAGTTATTTAAATCTTGATTCAAATAAAAGGGTAATTATTCGATTCACTGGGATTCGTTAATTAACTCAGGTGATGAAGTCTGTTATCAGTAACTGACAACTGGTTCTTGAAATTGACACAACACTTCGATCAAGCATAGGGGTGAAATAGTAAGATAAACGCTATGATATGTAAATCTAAATTAATAGATCAACATGTTACTTTTGCTTTAATTTGCGTTATTAATATTTCAATAAGATTCATCTTATTATTAGAATAATATAAGATTCATCTGCTCATTGACGAAAGCGTAAGCGACCTTTACAAACGCCGCCTAGAAGACAAAATAATGGATAATGGGGGTAGTAATGCCATAGAAATATATGAACACATTAAAAAATGTATCCATGAAGCAGCGAGCGAAGCCTTAGGGGAGATGGGAACTAACCCTCCAAAGCAATGGTGGAACAGTGAAATAGAAAAAATAGTGGACAGGAAGAAAGTACTCTTCAATAAGTGGCTATGTAGCGGAAGCCAAGATGATTGGAAAGAATATAGAAATATAAACACAAGGGGAAAGCGTACTGTCATGGAAAGCAAGAACCAAGCATGGGGAGCATGTTGTAGGAGGATTGATAATACCCTGGGCTACAATAAGATTCGTGAATCATGGAGGGTACTAAAGGCTCTCAGGAAACAAGTGAAGGGAAATGTGATTCCTCTGATAAGTGAAAGGACCTGGTTGGAATTAAGTGGTCAGGCTTATATCCACCTGAGGAGGATGCACAAGGGAATGTTACCGTAGAAGTGGGTGAGGTTCTTGATGCAATTAGACATGCAAAATGTGGAAAAACTGCAGGACCTGGAGGTATCTCAATGGAACTGTTAAAGGCAGGAGGAACCAGATTATTAAAGGCTCTAACAAAGCTAATAAACCTCCTATTAAAAGGACAAGAGTTACCAAAGGACCTTAAGACAGGATTTATCACATCTATATATAAGAAAGGAAACAGGAAGGAATGCCGAAATTATAGAGGCATCTGTGTCCAGAGTTCCATATCAAGAATCATCGCTAGAATTCTGAAGGGTAAATTGGAAGAGGAGTTCATTACTCCAGAAGAGCAGTTTGGGTTCACTGCTGCCAGGTCGTATACGGACAGCATATTTGTTCTAAGACAGCTCATAGAAAAACGAATGGAAAAAGGAAGAGCTGTGCACATAGCTTTTATAGACCTACAGCAAGCGTATGACACTGTACCGAGACGGAATATGTGGAAAGCCTTTAAGAATTCGGGTATGAGCAATGCCCTAATAAATGCAGTGATGTGCATGTACAGGGAGGACGAATATAGAGTAAAGCTTGGCTTTCGTGTATCTGATCCTTTTTCTGCATCCAAAGGACTTAAGCAGGGTTGCTGTATGCTTTCTAAAATTTATTTACAACAGGCAGTAAAGGAGTGGAACACTCGATGGGAGAGAAAACGTATAGACATTAACGGACATATGCTGTTCTCCCTTTTCTTTGCCGACGACCAAGCGGTGGTCACATATAACCGAGAAGGCCTGAAAGAAGCGCTAAAGGCCTTGGAAAAAGAATACAGCTTGTGGGGTCTAAGAATAAATTTTGATAAGACCGAATACCTGCCAGTAAATTGTAAGGAGGCCGTGGACCTACAGATTAATGGGAAGGTGTGTAAGAAGGTAGCTTCCTTTAAATACCTAGAGTCAACAATGGATAGAAACGGAACGTCAGAACCCGAGGTTAGGAGGAGGGTTGGCCTGGCAAGAAGTGTGACTAGAATGTTACACCCAGCCCTTTGGAACACGATCATCTCAACGGACAACAATAGGCGCATTTTTTTTTAGAAGTATTGTTGAGCCATCCCTCAGCTACGCCGCAGAAACCTGGACACTTAACCAAGGGCTCAACTCTAAACTACAAGCGGCAGAGATGGATTTCTTGAAGAACCAAGTCAGGAATGATGAGAACAGAGGCAGGCTGGGCGTGACCGAAGGAGTTCCGGAGAGGATAGGAAGAAACAGGCTACGATGGTATGGACACTGCCAGCGGATGCCAGAACGTAGATGACCGAAGAAGATTCTGCTGTGGGAACAACCAGGGAGACGGAGGAGAGGAAGACCCCGAACCCGGTGGAGGGACTGTGTGGAGGAGGAATGGCTGGCAGGGGACTTGAGGATGACTGGTGGGATAGAGAGAAGTGGAGGGACGCTCTGACTTAACCAGGCAACCCATTGAGGGATAAAACCTGCAAAAGTAAAAAAAAAAGATTTCAATAACATGTAAATAACTACTTACTAGTAGCACTTTAATAAAAAGGTAAACATTAGAAGTTCTCTTCTTTTAATAGGCCTCGGAGGATCATCGGGAACTGGGTGTGAACCAAGCTGAGAGACTAATGAATTTGAGAGGCAATGGAGTTTACTATGAAAGGATTGGTATTTGGTCTGGACCAAAGTCAAAGTATGAAACATTTAGAACTGAATAGAGAAGTTTTTTTATGACATATTAAGGAGCGTTGAGGGTTTTAAGAAGGGTTTTGGATTGTATAGATTGGATACGACTTCTCGTAATTGGAAGGATTAGTGGAGCTCAACGCTCAATACCTACCCTTATTTAGTAAACTCGATAACCATTCAAATCCACTAGTTTCTCTACTTGCTTCTTATTCTATTCTTGATAATCTTTCGAGGTGTTAGAAAAGAAGATGGCCGCGTGACCTTCTTATATAGAACTTTTATTGAAGTAATATAAGCGTGTAGTTGCATTACAAGCCATTGACATTTTATTACGAAGGTTTGCTTAGTATTATATTTATTGGTATACAGTTGTAAATTTCTTTTAAACAAATTTAAAAAAATAAATAAAAAAAACCTTACTAATTTGAGTTATCTAAAATATTTCATAAAGGAATTTATTCAGATGCTTACGTTCAAAGATACTGTTTAAGGTAATCTTCTAATGTTTAAAATTAAAACAAAATATTGGTTTCAAAAATAATACATTTTGGTGGGGTATTGTTCAGTTTAATGTTCCTTAAACTAGTTTCCTCCGCCGGCTTTCCGAAGTTTTGATTGAGTTTTGAGTTTTGCAAAGGGCATTGACACAAGTTGATTCTCAATTAAGTAAGACTGTGGTAGATCGTTTAAATTTCAAGAAAATCAGGTCGTTACTCCACCTTTAGGAATAACATTTAACCCTGCAGAAAACTCGATTTTTACCCTTGTCAGTTGTTACTTGTTTACTTGTGTACTTGTGTTCAACAAGCCTACCGGGGTGTTTATAATAAAAGGTACTAAATGCATGATGTCGGGGGCCCTCATTTCCATTTAAATGATAATAATAGCTCTTATTCTTATTATTTTAAAAAAATATATAGGGTGAGTACCTCTTAGTGTAAAAAAAAAAAAAAAAAGTCGGTGAAACTAGATAAAAAATGTAGAAAAATGCCGCACACCTCACCTTTCTATTCTAATCCGCTGCAGATATATGATAAATAAATTACTTTTTTGAGGAAACCACGTGTTTTACCATAAAAGCTGTAATATCTCCATTTTGTTTAAATATTTTTCAAACTTTGACAACATTTTCTGATTTAGCATTCAATTTCCTATAAGAGCAGATTACATGTAACCTTGAATTTCACAAACTTGTGACCTAAAGAACAGCTTGATCTTTACCTTATTTAGGGAAGTCACAATGTCTTAAATTACTTCAATGCTCACCGTTTTTAGAAAAAAACTATCCACAAAACTACTAATTTTACAAAAACTTGCCAATTTAATCAGCTTTTGAATAATATGTAAAACTAATGATTTTGTTTCGATTTTATGCATAAATTTACTTTTAAAGCCGAAAAAAAACATGGTGTTCTCATTTGGCATACAAATCAGTTACTTGTGTAAACAAAACATTATGACAATCCCTTAACGGAAATGTGCATTTTAAGCATAATGAACTCTTCATTGGGATATAATACAAAGAAAAAAATTATTCTTTTATAAATAATAAAGGATCAAATCAATAATCAGATCAAAGGATCTTATGTTATTACATTCATTTATTTATTATTATTTAGGATTTTTTGATTAGATGTTCAATGTAAGATTTAAAACTCAATAGGTAGAACTGCCTTCCTTTGTAAAAACAGACTCATCTGCCCATAAAATTCACCTCAAAAAGTGGTATTCTTTAACACAATCTGCATTTAGAAGCTATTTGCAAAATTGAGGTCTATGCTCCTTATCATTGGGTTTAAAACCTTAAAAAACTTTTGTATGCACTTAGATGAAGTTATAATAATAATAATAATTCCTTTATTGAACAATATAATATATACATACATAGATGTACTTGTAGTAGTAACACGGGTACAATAAAGACTAATCTTGGCATTTGCCATCAGAGGAGTCTTTGAGAGGAGTTTGACCTCTATGGCTTTACTTTTTAAGTATACGATATAATGAATAGAGAAAACTTAATTACAACATAAATCATTAAAAGCAGAATAAACATATTTTTGTCCAGTAAATAAAATACAACATAATATAACCAACTTTTACCATTTAAAATATTCAGTGCCTCATCTAAATTAAGGAACGGTTTTCCCAGAAATTTTACTCTGAATTCCATCAAGATAGGACATACCGCTAGGAAATGATATACATCCTCTCTCTCTGATCTATTGCATAATGAACATATTCCTATACCTGTGTCATACCTTTTGTTAGTCCCTCCTTGATTCTCATAATTCAACAAATATCTTTAAATTGCAGGGCACTATTTATATAACTATTGACAGTGATATTTTATTGGCAGTTAAGCAAAAATAATTATTTGACAAGAAAAAAAAAAACAGAAAAGAATTATAATATATACATATATATATATATATATATATATATATATATATATATATATATATATATATATATATATATATATATATATTGTTATTCTGGAATATTTTGGATAAATAATACTTCAAATAGGGACTTTAATTTAGTTTTCCACATAAACTTTAAGGACCCCGGCTTCTAAACGTGTTAAAGTTTACTTAAACCGTAAGCTATAGATGATCATTAACTGAACCGTTAATCGCTGTTTAAACAGAAGTTAAAGCAATGAGCTCTAAAAGTTGAAGCTCTGTTTAAAAGCTACTAAAAACCGCAGGAACAAACTTGATCATCTATCCCCTCTATTAAATTGTTTTTGTTGCGTAAAAATTGTTGTAAATAAATTTAACAGCTAAAAAAATCAAATAGTTTGTTGATGTTGTTACAACTGTAAAAGTATTATTCAGATAAACCTATTAAAACTATAATAGTTTTATTAGTGACTACCTTCTGCGTAAGTTTCAATATATATAAAAAACTAATATAATGCAAACTAATAGTAAGAATATTGCATTTAAAATAAACTTAGAAATTATAGAATTTTTCGATTCTCGATCTCCACAAATAAAATCATTTAACAGAAAAGAGCATTTATCTAATTCAAAATTATTCATTTTACAAATTCTCATTTTGTAAAATTCATTCAAAAGGTTCTGGATCGATTAACTAATTAAGGGATTGCTAAAATTACTGGGATTACTAAAAACACGCACTGATATTTCTCAGGTTCTTATTTAAGTTCTTCATACTGTATTAATGTTTGAAAACCAGTATAAACAAATAATGGAATGAAGAATATTCTTTATTCAGAGATTAAAAAAATCCTCCAAGATTAACTGCAAAGTATTGTGCACTAGTCTGGGAGCACCATTTAATTTATTGTGTTACAGGCACATAAAATATTACTTTATTGTACTTTTTTTGTCTTCATATATGGTAAGAATTTCCCTCCCCTTTAAACGATTAAGGGTACGCCGGATAAAAGAAAGTTTAGAGCATATAAACAATTGAAAATAATAAGAATCACCAGTGGAAGTCAAATTTGTGAGTACTAAGCACTAAACGCCTGGTGAATTTTCTGATTAGTACGATAAATAGATAATAATCCAATCATCACACTTAAAAAAATCATTTTGATTCTCGTGAATTATCTAGAAGAAAACAGGTGGTGTAGTTTATTATAATTCTTAAAGCTTTAACAATAAGAAAGTATAACGAAATGGTGCTTTAGTCAGAGAGCATTTATTTTCAACTGCTTCAGCTTAGGTAGTTTTAAACAGTAAACCTATATGTTTTTGTTTGTTCTACTAATGGACTAGAATGGTTGTGGAGTTTGCTAAGAAAAGATAGATATCTGGTTTAGGCTAAGTCAGAAACGTAAGGTATATTAAGATCCTTGTCGATAAGTTTGTTTGCAACGTAGTAAGGGACATTTAGGATTTTTCTAAGGATTTAAGCCCATCTGCAAATATTTTTAATGCAAAAAATATATCTCTAAAGATTTGAGGTTTAGTACGCAATATGTTTCGATCATTTTTATTTTATATTATTTTTTTACTGTTTATTCCTCCGTGTCATTTTTGAGTAGTTTGGGACTTTTATTTATTTCCTATAAATTTGAATAATTAATGCATATCAATATTAATTTTAGTTAGAAAAAAAAAAAAAAAAAAAAAGTTTTTGAAACTTTGTAATGAATATAATATGCTTTTTGAATAGTGTATGCACAAATTTTAATAAAATACACACCACTTTTGTTGTAGAGTTTACTACAGAAAGAATAAAAAAATGTGTGCGTGTGCGTGTGCGTGTGCGTGTGTCTGTCTGTCTGTTTGTCTGTGTTTAATAAGATCCGTCAATAATGTAATATCTATATCAGGGCGACGCACAGTGGAACGAATGGCCTATCTAGGAGGAAAAAAGCCATAATGAAACTATTGTGATAGGTGTATAGTTAAGTAGTTTATAGAACATTATCAAAGATTCTTTCGTTTTTTGGAGGTGGATTTCAAGGTAAAAAGAACGATCAAAGTAGTACCTAACTCGACAGTTCAAATTTTCAACCGACTTCAAAAAAGAGGAGGTTCTCAACTCGTCTGTATTTTTTTTTTTTTTTTTTTTGTGTGTATGTTACGCGATTACTCCGTCAATTCTGAATCAATTTTGATGATTCTTTTTTAGATCGGTAGGGAATACTTCAGAGGTGGTCCCATAAAAATATTTTGAAATCAACGCAGCACTTTTTAAGAAAAATAAAAAAAACAGTTAATAAAATCACTTATTAACTGTTTTTTTGATTTTTCATAAAAAGTGCTGCTTTGATTTCAAAATATTTTTTATGGGACCATCTCTGAAGTATGCCCTACCGATCTAAAAAAAAATCATCGAAATTGATTCAGAATTGACGGAGTAATCGCATAACAAAAAAAATTTTTTTTTTTTAAAATACAGATGTGTTGA
The DNA here is from genome assembly GCA_003667255.2 of Euschistus heros. Lineage (NCBI taxonomy): Eukaryota > Metazoa > Arthropoda > Insecta > Hemiptera > Pentatomidae > Euschistus > Euschistus heros. The sequence continues at coordinate 3,326,436 of RCWM02000050.1, forward strand.
TAACCTTCGTCAATTCTTAATCAATTTTGATGATTCTTTTTTAGACCGGTAGGGCACACCAGAGGAGTGTGTGATAAGAAATATTTTGAAATCAACGCAGCACTTTTTAAGAAAAATCAAAAAACCAGTTAATAAAAATCACTGTTATATAATCTTATATTTTAAATATATTTATGATAATGAGTATCTAAAATCTCCATAGTAACTAAATCTAAATTATTAACAAAAATAATTTACATCTACAATCAACTCTCGATGTGTTGTACTTCGATAAGCTAAATTCTGAAATAAGTCGAACAAAATCTGCGGTTGGAAGTACATTACACTTAAATTTCACCTCAATGAGACGATTTCAGACAAATAACGTGAAAAATTGTGTAGGAAATAAGTAGAACTGAAAATAGAGTTCAAAAGAGAGAACTTCTAGGACCACCTCTATAAAACGAACTATTAGAAGTCATCGCCTCTATAACTCGAACTCAAATTAAAAGAATTTCATGTGTAATTTGTTTTCCTGTTTTCTGTCATTGTTTGTCTTTTCATTTCATAGTTACACCAGTCACTTATTATTAGTTATTCACTCGAGTGGTTTTACAGTGGCTATTGAAAATTCTTTCAGTTAACGAAAAGTTAAAATTGATTTGCAAAGTGCAGAAAGGAGAAAGAAGTTGGGCGTTTGTTGCTAGTGAATTCCGAATTCCGCATAGTTCTCTTTCAACCGTCCTAAAGAATAAGTCTTTTTTCAGTAACTCGAACTATTTTTCAGGGTTTCAGGGTCGAACTTTTTTGGCAATTGACTATATAAACAAAAATACACTCACCACTAAAAAGTGAAAAATAAAAATAATTTTTAGAAAAAAAACAAAACCGACTTCAAGATTAAACCTACATACACAAACTTGAACTAAAAAATAAAAAATAATATTTTAATTGCTTCAAAACAAAAACCATTAAATGAAAATCAATGAAAATATCGATACTTATATACCTATTCACAATTTATGATCAGTTATTTTTGGAGTCGGTGCCAGCCAAAACCATTCGAAAGTTTATTGTAAAGGCAGCATTACTGCCCTTCTTGGCTGGCACCGACTCCAAAGATAACTGGTCATAAATTGTGAATAGGTATATAAGAATCGATAATTTCGTTGATTTTCATTTAATGGTTTTTGTTTTGAAGCAATTAAAATATTATTTTTTATTTTTTAGCTCAAGTTTGTATATGAAGGTTTAATCTTGAAGTCGGTTTTGTTATTTTTTCTAAAAATTATTTTTATGTTAAAACTATTGATTCTTTCAATCTAAATTTGCGTATCATCCTATTGATATGTTTTCATTATTCTTTTATAATTAGTGAATATAGACGATCGTTATACCAGTAAGCCATGCTCAAAATAATTTTTTTTTTATAATTTGAACTATAATATAATTTTTTGAAAAGTGCCGTAAACTAAAGCATTTTTTAAACTAAAAAGATCTATTACTAAAAAGTACCCCAAAGTACCTCTCTGAAATTCATGGTAGAGGTGCCTTAGAAGGTATATGAAATAATCATGAAGCATTTAGCTGCTTTTACCTGCTTTCATGTCTGAAAACGAATTTTCAATTCCGCGAAGGGAGTTATTTCGTATTTGGCAAAACCGTAAGGGCGTTGTTTTAATATATATTACTATATTTGATACACTTAAATTAGAGGATATTATCCCAAAATCTTAAGCTGCACTTAAGAGATATTTAAAATTAGTAGTTACGAAAATTAAAACGAAATAATAAGAAGCTAGAAAAGCCCGTAGTCATATTACATTTTATTGACTCCGATCATCAAGGGGATTGAGAAAATAACTTTTATAAGAAAAAAATAGTTTTACATGCGTTTATAAAGTTTCAATACTTAAAAATGCATAATAATTAATGTATGTAAGCATTTTTTAATTTTTATTTTAGTGAACGAAACAGGTTAAAATACATTATAGTTCCAAATAATTATTCATGGCACAAAATAAAAAACAAAAGACTTAATCCAACAGTTATCGCCTACATACTGTGTCATTATACACCGCCTCCATCTAAGATGCGGGTGACTCTTTTTCTTGTGTTCTCTTCTTTTTTTTGTTAATGTCCAGGTTTGGACTCCTCAAAGAACCCCAGGGTATACTTAAGTGGTTAAAAATTTAGCTATAAGTTTAAGTTTGCTATATTATTTTTAAAACTATTTTAAATATGCTTCTGAAATAAAATTTTAATGTAATCAGTGTTAATCTATAATTTCATCAATTTATATTGAAATTTACTAATAGTTATATTGTGTATAGTAGTTACAAGGACAATTTCGTGACTGAAATAATTAATGCAGAGTTTTCATTATTATTCATATATATTTATACTTTATCCAAATAATATCTGATTTTAATTTTAAAAAGCTGAGCATGAAATAATAATTTTTCTTATAACTTTAAACATCACTAGGAACTCAGTTATTTTATACTGATAACTTCCATATTTTCTATAGAACGTTATTAGTAGAATTTTAAATATTAAAAAGAGACATATATTGATAAAGGAAGTTTAAACAAACAGTAAACATGTTATCTAAGCAAGTACTTCAATGAAATACATATCTAACTGTATATCGCGGCATCAAAGCTATAGAAAATTCAAATCGCATCATGCTGCTTAATGAATATTTCATGAGGAATTGAGTCTATTTATTTTAAACTTCAAAGTTCAGTTGAGCTTCTGAATACAAATTTGACGTAATTATAATTAGAGATAGGGTTTGAAGAGAGCAAAACATATTTAGAAATTATTATTTTATAAAACGATATTTTAACTAGCCCTCGTTTCTTATTCAATCTATTTGTTTTTTCAAAATATTTTCACGTAAACACAAAAAATAATAGGTTATGTTTATATTGTATTACCTCTGGTGTAATTTTTTTTAAAAATATTTTTTCAAATCTGCTCGTAGTATTCCAAATTTACAATGCTATCATTGTTTGGCTTAAGAGAAAACATTCATAAAGATTGAGGAAAAACCCAATTTCTCCCAAACTGGTTAAAACAATAGCTTATGGAAACATTTCCATGTTAGTTAATACATAAAATTTCCAGTTAAAATATTTCCAATAGCCTCATTTTAAATGTATTTCTAGTTGTAACGGAAAAATCCAATGAGTCATAAGGGAAATCCCTATTGCCAGGATGGTTATATTTTAGATATCTCTTAAATCTTTGAGGTGAGTACTAATGTTTGATTTCTTGTCTTATGTATATTTTTTTTTATATACATTTATTGAAATTTACAACTGTACAGAATATATACATCAAGTAAATGTATTGACAGTGATTATAATAACATGTTAAAACTTGGAAAGAACTACTCATCAGTAACACTTTATTAAAAATTCTACAATAGAAGGTCTCTAGGCCGGCCATCTTCGTTTCACACGCCTCGGAGGATTATCAGGAATGGAGTGGGAAGCAAGTTGAGAAACTAACGGATTTGAGTGATTATGGAGCTTACTATGAAAGGATAGGTATCTGGTATGGGCTAAATCAGCAACATATGGAACATTAAGATCTTTATGGATAAGTTTATTGGTGACAAAGTAAGGAGCATTGAGGATTTTACGAAGGATTTTGGATTGTAAACATTGAATACGAGATGAATTAGATGGTTTAGTGGAGCCCCAAAGCTCAACTCCGTACGTCCAAATAGGTCTAATCACAGTCATGTATATGAGTCTTTTGTAATTGATTGGGAGCTTTGAACGTTTGTCTAGTAAATGTTGAAGTAGTCTGAGTCTTACATTTTTGAAAACTTTAGGGTATATAATCCATGTATCATAGTACTGATTTTTTGGAAATTTTGTATGTTTTATGACTGAAGATGAATGTTTAGCATTCGAAACTAGTATTCAAATAAAATAATTCCAATTACAGTGGCAATTAATTCATCAACCATAATAGCTTATGGATATGGCTATCTAAAACCTACTACTTTTACCAATTCGCATTTTAAAATTAAAAGGATCAAATTACTTAAATTATGAATTAAATTAAATTAACAAGTTATGATCATTTGAAATAAAGAAAGTTGATAAAAAATAGAGTTTTCAAACCTGACTCTTTTCATTCAAACCAATGTAGCTCCTAAACGGTAAGTCATATCGACAAATTTTATGAGCAAAAAATATTGTAAATTAAATTTCTTATCAAGTAGGTAAATTTTCGATCCGGGCAACAGCAACAGAGCTGGACCCAACACTTAAAAAATGTTTTTGAGGGTAATGAAAAGTTACAAATATAAACTACAGACCCCGAGCTAAAAGACATATCCATATCAAAATAAGTGGCAATGGTTACTATTGCTCTTATTTTAAAAGTTAATTTTCGGTTTGATTATAACAATAACAATATAAATAAAATTATAATAAAATAATCCAAGTATCCATCTCGATATCCGAGCGTGTCGTGGGTGAGGGAGCTTGAATCCTACCTACACGGGTTAAAATATAGTTCGTAGCGGACCTTGCTTAGAATAGGTTGGTAACATTTAGAATAACCCATCCTTACTACCTTGGTTTGAGGACATAAGGGTGTTGAGCCCCTTCAAATAAACTTCTCATTTGATCCACAATATCCCTCCAAGCTGTCTGAAGAGACCCGCGCCTTGGTACCTTATAACATATATATTTCATATAAACCTTTTCTTTTTTTCTTATATAACTGTTAACAAAGTATTATGCGTTAGTTTAAAAAAAAGAACAATAAGGAATCATAAAAAGTAAAATATTTACAGCTCGGATTGATATTAGATTGTATTTATTATCTTGTTTTAATATATATTGTTACTACTATCGATTTCCGATGACAATAGATTATAAAAATAAACTAATAATTTTAATTAACCTTCCATAGACACCACAGATCCCCTCCCCCACACGGTGCCTGATTCCACCAGATTCGGGTAGTATAATGTTAATCAGAATCCCGCTATCAGAGGTATCGTATTACCAATACATTCCAGTGTTTAATTGGAAATAACCGCATTCAGGGTTTAATGATCAACTACTTTAGTTATATATATAACTAAAACTATATAATCTTGATAATGTATAATCTTGTTATGTAACTTGTAAGGACTGTTTATTTATAAATTTACACGTATTATGTAATGCCTAGGCATACTACATCGATAATCATATAAGTACAAAATATAGCATAATTAGTTACCTAATATACAAAAGAGAAAGTAATAAGAAAACTTTAAAATACGATAGGAAAAAAAAAATGTCACAAGAAAAAAAAAAAAAAAAAATCATCTTAACAATGACTACAAGAAATTTCTTACGCTGATTAAATCTTTAATTTTAAATCATTTATTAAACAATTATAAATTTTACGTCTAAAATTTAAATGTATCATTCTTTATTATATTTGATTGTAAAATGTTTAATTTTTATAGATATTGTTTATTATTACTGTGTATGCATATATATATTTTTTTCATGACTTTACATTTTTACATATTCCAGAAGAGGGGTGTGCCTGTAACTACATTTTGAATCTAAGGATATTTTATGGTGGAAGGCTTTACCCACCCGTCTGCTATTCCGTCATAAACTTTATTTACAACCTCAACCTAGAATCTCTTTAATTTCTTCTATTGAATTAAAAGTTTCTTCGGTATTACTTGCGAAGAGGTGGCTTGCTCCTTTTAATAGTTACTTTTCAGTAACCAGTTACTGTTTAACCGACGTGCATTCTAGCAATAGCCATTCCAATTGAGATTTTCTAAAATTCCCTCCATTCAGCACGAAATACTCAAATTCTATTCTAGATGCAAATAGAAATCACACTACATGCTTTTGTAAATTTTATTATATTCAATAAATATGAAATTGTGTTTATAATATTAAATATATATGATATTCTTAAAGTAGAGGAAAAAATAGCCAGAAAAGAAATAATTAAAAGTTTTAAATTTATAATTTGTACAAAAAGTCTCTAAATTAAAACAATTTATAATAAAAAGATAATAGCAAAGAACCTGAGAAGCCGTACATATATGACAAGGTGTTAGAGTGATTTAATTAAAAACTAATAATATTATGTTATAATTATTCGAATAATATTATATACATAATATATGGAGTACTTTATTTATATGAATAAATAATATACGAGTATAAGGTACTTATTTTATGTTTAAAAGTGATATAGAATAATAAATGAACATTCAGTGGTTGCTTTTGCTAAAATGGTGGACCGTAGTGAAGAGCAGTGAGGGAAGTTTAAAGGCTGAAAACATCGGGGCTAAGTTTGTATGTGGTGATAAAGGGGAAATTGAGTTATAATTTCGAATGTTTGCCGCTAGAATGCGCTCCGGTTAAACATTAACTGGTTACGGAAAAGTAACTTTCAAAAGGAGCAAGTCACCTCTTCACAAGTAATACCAGTTTCTTCTAAATATTTACGAAAAAAAATAGATGTAATAATAAAATTTATATAGAAAAAATAATCGTAAAGTAATAATGTAAGAGTCTTAATTACAAGCTAGAGTTCTAATGAAATCATTTGAAGTTGAGATGAAATTATTTCTGAGTCGAATTGCAACATTAATATATTTTCATAAATAAATTAATTAAATATAATAAATTTAAGTAAGTATTTAAGCTATCGAATACTCACATACATACAAAATTATTCGAAAAGAAGATCTATACTTTAGTTCCTACAAAACGAAATGATTACAGAACCAACAAATCAGTTATTTTTTCCTAAACAAAAAAAAAATGAAATATTATCACAAAAAAAACTGCATCGACCGATAAGTAGATCCTTTCATCTTATAATTTACAACGAGCTTCTAATTTACAAGAAAATTCTCAAACATAGAACCCACTAAAACTGTGCCACTAAAATCATTCAACTATAAAACGAAACGGCAATGAACAGCTTCTTTATTCAAGTTCTAAGTCCTTAGGAGCTAAGCGCTTTCAGCCTCAACCGTCTATAAATACCAGTAAAGGAGCAAGGAAAAACCATTGGGAACACCTAAAATTTTGCTCTGGCCTTCACTTAAGAAGAGGGGCGAAGGAGTTCAAGGATGTCTATTATAAATGGAAATGTTTATGAATTCATTTTTTCTATATTCTCCTCAAGGTTTTATTTATTTGCTTTTCTTATAAATCAAGAGGCATATTGTTTAATAAAAACGCATGAATATATTACTCTATACGGAATTTATATTATTTAAATTATTGGTCGGTCCGGAAACAAAAATGCGGGCTTTCTTCTGTTCTTCAAATTATCCTTTCGTAATAAACAAAAACTGTTTATATTGAATAAATTATTTTTTTTTGTATCGATATCTTTTTTCACTTTATTTTACTACTTATCGATCGGTTTTCAAATAATTTAGTCTTACATATTCAACATTTGTCCAAACAGGGACCAAATAACCGCAATAATGTATAAAATGCGGGGGGAACCGTTCATCGATGGTTAAAAATATATGGAGAGGAAGACTTCTGCCTTGAAAACAGGGAAGCTCGTGGCAGGACTTCTCTGGATGAAAATATTTAGCAAGCTTTCGTCTTTGAAAATTCAAGAATTGTTCGAAAATTTGCAGAGAAAATTACCGTTATTTATGCTCCTCACAGCCATAGAAAAACCTTAAGTATAGAATGACCATAAAAAAATAAAATAAAATAAAATAAATAATTTAATGTTTCTAATCAATCACTTGAATATTCGGATTGGAAACTATGTCTTTACGTTATTTTCTTGACAAAAAAGAAAAATTTATTGAATATTGTTTCTTTCTTTTTTTCTATTTTTTTTTTTTTTTTTTTATACGAAACGGCCTTATATACCACGTGAATATCATTTCCTCCCAACCCTCCCCACACATCCCACCACTTCTTCATTCTTTCAGACTGTATTCTTCTTTCTTCCTCGCTCCATACTCTCCTCCCCTTCACCTCCTTGGTACCCACAAGAACCTTTATTTCCCTTAGTTTTTCTTTACATATATCCCTATCGAAACAATCTTGACATCAAATCCCCAATTTCCCCGTTTCTTTCTTCATCTGTCCGATGTACCCCACAACCCCTTTATACCCCTACATTTTCCCAAAGATCTTCCTATTTATTCTGTTGTGGTTCATCCTGACCATATGACCGTAGAAGCGTAGCCTCCTTAACCTAATGTCCGTTTCCAGGTCATCCATTTCTCTGTATAATTCTCTGTTTGGCCTCAACCTATATCCTTCCGGTAATTTTATTGGCCCATAAATTTTCCTCTAGATCTTCCTCCCTACTCCCAAAAGTTTCCTTAAGCTAGAAACAGAAGCGGTCTCCATTCCATACAGAATAACTGACTTGACAATCGTGTTGTGTCTTCGCTCTTATTGAAAGTCTATTTTTACAGTATAGGCTACTGGTGGCAAAGCTGAGTCTTTCCATCTTGACCAACCTTTTTTCATTTGTAAACCCACTCTTTCAGCTATTTCTTTTAGGGCGTCCAGTTGACCTATTTCTTCATCCGCAGATTTCGCCAGGATGGCAAGATCATCAGCATACGCTAGACAACTTACTCTGACATTATTCTTTTTGGTTCCTAATTTTGCCCTCGCGCTATTTTTGACCCACAATTCCTTCATTACTTTACCCAGCACTACATTGAACAGTACCGGAGATAGTCAATTGTTTCTTAATTAATGATTGATTTATTATTAATAATAAGAGAACTCTGGACAAGGTCATGAAGGAGCTGTGGAGAGTCAATGGCGCGGGCGCAGTCCTGGGGACCAAGAACAGACATGTCAAGGTAAGATGCCTCGCGTACGCAGACGACCTCGCCTTGTTGTCGGAATCGGAGGAAGGGGCGATCGCACAAGTGAACGCTCTCTCAGAAATAGCGAGGAAAACTGTTCTGCAGATATCCTTCGAAAAGACGGAGCTGATGACCACAGACTCAGGCTTCACCAAGAATAGGGTCGAGACCAACTATGGATCTATAAAGGTAACCAAAAGTTTTAAATACCTGGGGGAAATCATAAATAGCAGTGCATCCGAAAAGGAATGCTTCAGGGAAAGAGTCACAAAACTGGAAAGACTGAGTTTCGCCACCAGCAACCTTTACAACAAGAAAAAAACCTTTCAACCAAGACCAAAGTAAGTCACTACAACACAGTCGTCAAACCGGTGATTTTCTACGGGAAGGAGACCTCGTGCCTCCCCAGTCTAGAAAAGCTCCTGAAAATTGAGAGGAGAATCCTGAGAAGAATACATGGGCCCACAAGAACACCAGAGGGTTACAGGTTAAAATCAAACAAAGAAATTTACAAGAATACAACAGATCTGGAGTCGGACATCAAAAAATAAGAGTTTAAGGTTTGATGGGGACATGGTGAGAATGAGCCCCGAAAGGTTGAACAAGCAGATTTTCGAGAAGATCCGTGGTTATAAAGTCTCGACTGGGTATCTTAAGCAACTGAAACGTGATCTGAACCAGATAGGTCTGGGAGACCAGGACTGCCTCGATAGGGACGAGTACAAGAAGACATTGGCAGGGACGAGGGTTCTTGTGGAGAGGATTTTATCAAATGGCAGGATTTAACAAAGATTTTTAGACCCATTGGTGATATAAATTATCTACGTATTTTACTGGTTTAATTTACTGGCAACATGTTTTGATTAAGTGGTTTTATAGTAGACTCAGTGAGAGAATATTTAAACGATTGAAATGCAGAAAGAAGGCGAAGAATCGGAATTTAAATATTCCGAGAGAACTTTAGACTAGACGAGGGCTGAATTTTCCAAAGATCAGAACTCATTATGAAAATTATGAATCTGTCAAATGGAACAGTTTTACGAAAAGGGCGGAATAGAGATTTGAAGGAGAGGTGTATTGCGGGAATGAATCTGAATAGAAGGAGATGGAAATATATTTGAAGGAAAAATAATATAGCCAATTGAGTTGGATGTTATTGAATAGACTTACTACGAAAAGCGATTTCTATTACTTATTTCCTCCAATAAATTGTGAGTTAGTTTTATAAATTCATTTTAACATATATTTACGATAGCTCAGGTGCGACTATTTGATTCAATTCATTTATATTTTGCAATGAATGTTTATGTTTAAAGGTCTTGATAGAGTGTGCTTTTATTCACGAATTGCATAATTACAATTGCGCATTTGTTTAATGGTTTACAAGGAGAAATCGATTAACTTTAACGAAAGACTTGATTGATGAATACTTAGTAAGATACACTCCAAAATACATTTGGACCTAAAAAGACCCGCGACCACCGCGCAAGTGTTAAATGTGTGTCAATATTTATATACGTGTATACACTCAAAATGACTTAGATAAATTCAAATTATCAGAGAAATATATAAATATTAGACAAGAATTCCGTAACAAAAATAAAATTGTGAAACAGTTAGAAAAAATTACTACAGGAAAGAAACAGACAGAAAAAAGGATGAATCAGTACAATGAGTTGGTGAAGACGTTTTGGGAAGGCAAAAGAAAAAAAAAAAAAAAGAAAACGTAAAAATTAATTAATAATATTAATATACATAGTTTGTGTATTGTAATTTATATACACAAGTCTTAAGAATAGTATGTAGAGTCGAAGTGAAAAAAATTATTTATTGTGAATAATCTTGAATAAAACAAGCGACATGCTGTAGTCCAATAAATTTCATAATTCTCCAAAAAAACTGGTTCCCGTAATTTAAAATGCCCCAGTAAAAAGAAAACGCTAGTAAAAATAATCATTCCAGAAATTATTAGTATGAAACAATATTTCATAAATCGGAAATACGTTTAATTCTAAACATTGTCCTTTGTTTTTATCTTATTTCTTTACTTTTCTGTATCTTGTTTTTTTATTGTATTTTTTATGTATCCTGTTTCACATTTACGACTTCGTCGATACTTCCAGTAAAATTGATGAGAGGTCAGATTGACGTAAGAACGTGGGTGTAGATAGAAATTAAAATTACATGACCATGTGGTAAACAAAAATTATGTCCTGACTTTATTATCATGTCCATTATATCCATCCTGTAAGATTTTTTTTTTTTTTTTAACTATGAGTAGCATCGGATCTGAATCAGATTTTTTTTTGTAGAATGGTAGACTATTATTGGTAGAATAGAAGACTATGGTATTGGTAGAATGGAAGACTATTATTGGTAGAATGGAAGACTATTATTTAAAAAAATATATTTCTAATAATACTGAGAATTACTATCGTTTTATACGAGATGATATTTAATTCCTAAGTCGAGTAGACAAGAAAGCAAATTGAAATTAAGGCCATCAACCTGGACAGGGTTTTCACCCCTCGTTGGGAGGTGAGTTGCCCCTTAGAGTGACGAGCCATCACCTGAGCGTAATGTTGTTTGTTCATTGCTACTGAACTGGCAAAGTGCTAGATGATTTAAAATACAAGAGATAAATAACATTGCGTATATTCCAGATTTTTCCCCAATGATCTGTTTGGGTATCAAGAACCTCAGATCAATTAAAGAAAGATAGATCCTTTAAAGGAATAGTTCACAGACTAACCGTGAAATACTGCTCTAGAATGTAGATTCTTTATTATAACATCTTCGATTAACAAAAGCAAAATATAATTTTAGAGAATATTTAAAGGATATATAACAATATTTGTATTATATGACATTTGTATAGTTTGAATAATAAAATATGTACATACTTCTAAAAAATACGAAAAATACACGAAGAATATTAAATGTTAAATAGGGAAAATCACTAGTTATGGTCACCTCACCAGTTATGGGCAGGCTAATACAATTATCGCAATAATAAGGGTCTAATCCATTTATTTGTGATATCACCAGGAGAAATATTTTTGAAAAGGATTTAAGATTCATTTACTTATGAAACTCCCTCTCCTATCTCTTTCTAGTAGCCAATAAAAAATATTTTTCAAAAATAGTGTCCTGAAATACTCCTTTTTTTTTAGTAAGATCGTTTTGAAAAGTGAGGATATCTGAAATTGTGCAGAAAATTGAGTGATCAAGTGATTGTGTTTTTAAATCTTTATTTTAGGTACTTTTTTATTAGAACGCGATTTATTAGTATTTAGATTATTTCTATAGGTCTAGTTTTTCATTAATTAATCTTCTTTTAAAATTATTAAAAACATTCGTTTAAAGATTATTTTGTCACATGACCATAGCTGGTTTTGGCTATGACTATAACTGGTAAAACATGCCCATAACTGGTATTTCTAGCTTTTTGTTAAAAAAATATAAAACTTTATTTGAAAGGAAGCTTTAGTGTATTTGTCAATTTTACATTCAAAATAATAAACTTTAAGAATCTAAATATATAACCAAAGATATCATATTACAAACTGTACCAACGAAATTCCCTTTTAAATCGACAAGTTCCCTTAACTATGACCATAACTAGTGATTTACCCTCATAGTTTTTGTTTAGAAGATCAGAAAGATATACGTTTTTTTAACCATTTATTTATTGATATTTACAACTGAATTCATATATACAATAAGTAAATTTTAGGAAATCATTACAATGATTTGTCAATAACATGTAAAGAACCGTAGAACAGTTGCACTTTAGAAGGTCTTTTGGCTGTCTTCTTTTAGACGCCTTGGAGGATTATCGGGAATTAAGTGTGAAGCCAGTTGGGAAAGTAATGGATTCGAGTTGTTATGGAGTTATTATGAAAGGATATGTACCTGGTATATTGAGGTTTATTAATTTCATAATAAGGTATAATAAGAAAATGGATTTGCAGTTTATAAGAAAAAAAAAAATCATTTTTTTTTTTTTTTTTGTTTATTTAAATATAATCATAACAGCAAAAATATTTGAGCACAAAATCGATACCTTATAAAATTACTACTACAACAAATATTTCATCAGACGTTCCTCAACTTTTCACAATGTTTGGCAATGACATAAAAAAATAATAAATATAACATGCACTTTTCAACAAAATTTACTCATTGAATATAATTGAGTATGAATTTATTAGTTCATAAATTTAAAAAATAAATAAATTGTACAACCTTCTTTTTTTCTCGTTCGTAGCAATCAAATATTCGCCCCTCTCTCACAAATTAATTCACTCTACTATATAATTTTTAATTTTCTCCAATTAAATTTTTTTTTTTCTTAATGTTGGCTTGAGCCCAAGATTTTAAAGATGTTCCTTGGCCTTTTTAACCATATCCAAAACTCTGATTGTGCAAATAGGCGTAAATGGAAAGATTTTTTTTTTCTAATGTATAGTGAGAATAAAATGTTTGTCTTGTAAGAGTTAAAGTAGTCAAAATAGACATTCAGATTCTAGTTTTTTCGTATTCCTAGAAAAGTTTCTTGTGAATCTTTTGTGGGTACGAAATGCAAGCTAATTTACCTCTTTGTGCATTATCAATGAAATCAAAATGATAGGTTGTTTGAGATTATAGAAGTTGCGTTTCTGAAATTTTCATATTATTAAAATTATCCGATTCGTACACCATTTTTTACAAGTCATGTAGGTGAAAGATACAAAAAAATAAGAAAATAAATTATTTATTCGCTTCAAGAAATAAAGTATAGATTGGTAAGATTTTTAATAGCTATATTATTTTTCGACCTCTTCAACATTTACTAGACAAACGTTCAAAACACTCGATTTACTTCAACAGAATCAAGCTCTGGGGCTTAACTAAACCTTCTAATTCTTCTCTTATCCAATCCTTACAATCCAAAATCCTTCGAAAAATCCTCAATGCTCCTTACTTTGTCACAAACAAACTTATCCATAAAGATCTTAATGTTCCATATGTTGCTGATTTAGCCCAATCCAGATACCTATCCTTTCATAGTAAACTCTATAACCACTCAAATCCACTAGTCTCTCAACATGCTTCGCATTCTATTCCTGGTTCTCCTCAGGCGCCTGAAAAGAAGATGGCCTCGAGACCTTCTTAAATTTTTATAAAAGTGCCACCAATGGGTGGTTGCTTTACAGGTTGTTGTCGAGTTATATTCATTTTTCAACACATTTACTGGATGTATATGTACTATATAGTTGTAAATATCTATAACCGAAAAAAAATAAGTAATAAAATATGTCAGATGATAAAACGAACGTTAATCTAAAAAAAAAATAGTAAAAATAGTCATAAGTAAATAATAATGCCAAATTAGGGGGTAATAAATTAATCAATATAATTTATTACAAAACCCCAGTTGAAATGACATTACAATTTTTCTTGTAATTTTGAACAATAGCCTAATAGTTAGTAAGAGAAACATATATCGGCTAATCCAGTAGGTGTAATGGCTGAATCATGTTACATATACATTGATGATGCATAGACATAATTGACATATTTCAACCAATATGCTAATAAACTGACCTACATTTATATCTGAATATGCCAGAAGACTGTGCATTAATCGAAATGTAACTGTATTAAATTATTAATTATAGTGAATATATAATTGTTTGAATTATCCTCGTCAAATTTTACTACAGATCTCGAAGTTGAAGCCTTTTTTAACTGCAAGTAGGATTATATGGATGTGTGGAACTGGATATAAATTGAGCAAGTGGATTCAGATAATTTGAAATGTTTTTGATGAAATTTAGAAACTTTAAGTATGTATGAATGTATGCGAGGATATAAGGAATATTAAGGTCATGGATATAATTAATAATTGGCTCTAAAATATTTTAACATAATTTTATCTAGAAAAATATCACTTTAAAACAACTAAATCTATTGCAGTTAAATAGATATGAAATGAACACACCTCATGTTCCATGCTTTTAGAAAATTACATTTCTGATAGAATTTGTTTTGTTTTAATTTCTTTTTAAGTAAGTTGGTATAAGGAAAATATCATATATCAACCCGAAATCGAAGGGGATTTAGGCATTGTTTCAAGGTTGGTAATGTGTTATGATATTTGATGTGACTCCACATCCTACGCACAGACTTAAAATATCATATTTCAGTACTGGTAATTTACTCAATATTTGAACTTACTCATAATTTAAACAAAGAATATTTCTCATAAAAACAACATAAATTAAAGGAAAAATAAACATAAAACAGGAAATTTGATTAAGCAATAGTGTGTTATACTTATATAGATAGATAATTTTTTTTTTTTTTTTAAGTTAAAAATATTTCGCGGGCTATTTTAATTCCACAGATTTGCTTCGATTTGTCACTCAAATGTTTCGGATTACATATTTTTTTCTTTACGGTTCCTCTTATTTTAAGGGATAATAGATTTTTTTTTTTTTTTCTTAAATGTTTCACTTAATGTAATTTGACATTTGATTGAGTTTGTAAATGAATGATATTGTTACGAAATTAGCGAGGAGAATAGCCGTTTTCCTAGAAATGCGTAGATGTTATAGTTTCGTTGCTAAGCAACATTTTTTTTTTTTCAAATATTTTTTTTTTTATGTATTTGCAAAAGATATTTCTTGTACAAATAACATACGAAATAAAACAATTATTTTTTGTCTAGCAGCACTAGGACTTTGTATAGATAATATTAAATTATATAAGTACTACAAATATAAAGAAATAGTTTAGACACTTTTACCTAAAAATATATATATATATATATAATAAAATAAATAAATAATAATAATAAATAAATAAAATAATTATCAACTTAATAACAAGATCAATTGCAATTACAAGGTATACAGAATTACAGATTTATAACTTCCCACCAAGTCATATTTAGTCATTATTGAATTTAATTAAAGGTTAAGAGAATCAGAGAATCAGTGACCCAGTAATTTAGAAAAGAACCACAATAAGACCATAGTCAGAACCCTATTCCAAAAAAAAAAAAAAATTTAGCTTTTCAGTCATGGCACAACATATTTCAAAATAATATAGTCTATTTAATTTTTGAATACAATCTACATTTAAGATTTCCTCTATAGACAATGATTCAGAAATGTATGTACCTAAGAATTTTTTTCTCTGCTCTTCAAATTAGCGAGGAGAATAGCCGTTTTCCTAGAAATAGCATAGATGTTATAGTTTCGTTGCTAAGCAACATGTACCCAATTAAACGGTAGTGGTGTGTGAAACTTGTTAAAGCCAAATCAAGAAGCACAGTTTAAGACTTCAGTGCAGAAGTAAAAAACTTTAGCTTTCAGTTTTAATGTTAGATGATAGTTCTGGCCTGTTTATATTGTGCAGTTGTTATTGTTTTCTGTATGTTTAAATCATTTTTATTTTTAATAATTTGTAATAATGTTACAAAGTTAATAAATATTTATTGAAGAGAATATTCACTGACTTATGAACCATAAGCGCCCCTTTGAAAAGAATAGCGTTATGATCTCCTCATTCCCTCCTTTACCCTCTACCTGTATTGTTTCGACTAATAAATTGTTAATGAGTAGGAATGTTTTTAAAATATGTTCTCTTTACATATTTTTGTATTCATTAATGAAATTAGTTGGTATAAATTAAATTGCTTATTATTTAATTGACATATAATATTTGTTTGGAATCCAGAATGTAAAAATATTTACATGTAAATTACATCTCTGCATTTTATTTTACTAATTTATAGATGTTATTCATAATCAATTATCATTACCAGGCCATTTATTTTATAATTGTACCTTCATCTTATTATTAGGAGATAAGTTTTTCCCAGATTGGAGTTTATTTTCTTTTTGAAATAATCAAACAAAGGATTAGTGGAGGTTCTTAGGTTAATGCAACACAAGATAAAATTTCACCATTTGAAAAAAAAAAAAAAAAAAAAAAAAAAAAAAAAAAAAAAAAAATTAACTGTAGTAATTAAAGTCGGAAAGAAAAATGATTGATGAAATAAATAATAAAGTAAATCTATCATAAGTGCATAAAAAGGTTCTAAGAAATTAATCGTTTTGCAAAAAAAAAATATAAGATATGACACGAGAAAATGGAATGGATAAATTACTAGATAATTAAAACATTCATCATATTAAGTTAGCTTGTTTTGTTAGCCCCAAAGAAAGATTTAACAAAAAAAAAAAAATTTAATAATTAATAAGTCTACTGCTGTTTAGTTAGCGTTGTGGTTAACACTACAACGATATGTCGCCATCAAGTGGAAATTTCTATGACAAGAGGTGTCTAGTACACTATATCAAATTCATCACACCCTAAAATATTAAGAAAGAACAGACCATAATTCATTTACTTCAAGAACAAACTCAGTCTTAGAAAAAGAACCCCTATCTAAGAATTCGAGAGACACAAGTTACTTTTCTATCCACAAACATCATGTCACAGTAGTTGTATTTTGGATAAAAATATAATTTTCGTTCATAAAATAATTTGATTATTGAGAGAGTGGAACTTTAGGAAGTGATCCTACCCATTTCAAATGGGTTGCTACATTTCAAATTGCTGCTAACACAGAATACTTATCGAACTAGGAACCAATAACATTACGTAATAATTATGATAATGTCTACATTTTGGTTTATTCACTTTTTATTATATATTTTTTTTATAATTTCAATTTTTTTATTGTTTCTCAAATCACTAATCGGTTAAGTGCATTATATATTTATAACACCGTACAAAAAAGAATAAAAAACCGTAATTGTCTTAAATATATTTATATTTAACGTATCTATTTAAAATAAGCGGATATGCTGTTTTAGCATTTTTAATTATTTATTTTAAAGACTCACACGGAACCCTCACTCTAGACTTAAAATGCAAGAACTTAACAGACGCTTAAGCCAATTGTATTGACTACTAAATAATATCTTATCTTTCCACTGAAACCTTCATTAAACCTAAGGTGGTTTGCCTATGTTAAAAGAATGCAGGAGGATAGGTTACCTCGGAGAATTGAAGAATCGATTTTAATTGGAAGAAGACCAAGAGGAAGGCCAAGAAGACGTTGGGCTGATGATGTGAGAAGAGATGTAGAAAGACGAGGAATACAGTGCCGGACAGTACAAGGAGAATAGATTTGGAAGGATCGTACCCGTTGGAGAGGCTTAGTGAACATCCAGACTCAGCATTGATGCAACGGAGAAGGATATGTATGTATGTATTAAACCTATTTGGATTTATGGAATTGAACTTTGGGAAACAGCAAATCAATTGAATATCTAACTTTCCAATCCAAATATTTTTTTTTAAAAAAATCCATATTATGTCTCCAAGAAAGCATTACATACCTCAATATACATTTTTTTCCTTGATCTCATACCCCTTGTATTTTCAAAATTTCATCAAAACCTTTCCAACCACCCCAACTCTCTGGCTCATTTATTAATCAGTTCCACACAACCTTATAAACCTCCACGCAGATTAAAAGGACATTGGTCCCAAAACCGTTCATAAATAATTATTTTATTGTAGTTCTGACAATGGCCAGCTTCTCTACTGAAGTCCTGGTGCGACTGTGGCATCTCTCTCTCTCAGTCTCTACTGGATTTTGACACTAGAGACGCGGCTGGGAGTACAGCGTTGTGATTACTTTGGGCCTAACTTTTAGTAGTTACATTTTTTTTTTTTTTTTTTAATTCTTGTAGGACAAACGTTAGTAGAGATAATTGACTAATGTACTGGGACCAATAATAGAACAAATACTTATCGCTACATCATTTGTTAGTTTTTTATTTTCTTTAAACATTAAGATTTACTGAATTTATAAGGGTGCCATGTTGGCAGATAATTTTGGTACAAATTAAAAAATATTTTTATAGTACAAAACGTAAAAAAAAAAGTTATTATTTAAAAAAAAAATTGATATTTGGAACTAATATCCTTTTTTATTTATGTGCTGTAGCCACTTTCTAAATTCCTTATGAAAGAGGCTTATGAGAAAATATTAATGCCAATACTGATTACTATTATTATTATAAACCAAAACTCTGAAAGCTTTCAGTTAAGAGAAGGTCTCCTGATAAGCTTCTGGCTGTGAAGGGGAAAGAAATTTATCATCGACAAACTTCCGCCTTAGGGCTGTTTGATTATTAATAAGAAAGCTACTAAAAGATGTTAAATGATAATAACTTTAAAACAAACATTTGAAGACTAAACGAGTTATATCTAAATCATAGTATTCATAGTTTGAGAATTGAGAAAAAAATTAGTCATATATTTTTTTTTTTTTTTATTTAAAACTGTACTGTAACTTCATTTTGCGTTATTATCTTTACTTTTTGTTCTATATATTATATATATATATTATATATATATATATATATATATATATATATATATATGTATAATGTATATATTCGCTCCTAAAATTAAACATGCCCCTACCTTCCACTAATTTAATATTCTTCTTTGCCAACCCTTGCTAACAATCCAATCAGGCGCTTACTAATTTAGCGATATTTCTGTACAATTTTATGCCCGTACCTAACCATGTACAGGATTCTTACCCACTAAAACCACCTCCCTACATCTGTTTTTCCTCCTCGCGGAACCGCCGTTAGGCATTACATCATGGAGAGGAATGGCTGGGTGCCGCCTCATGGTAGTAGGCTACCATCAACAAAAACTCGGAAAAATTTTACAGACCTGTCGGAACTCTTCTCTTAACATTAAAAATACAAGTAAAGTAATTTATAAATGTATTAAAAACGTATCAAAATCTCAATATATGCATTTTATTTTTCACACTTTTTTTTTTTACTTTATTGAATAAACTGTTTTGTATAACGAATAGAATTTTCAATTATCGGAAAAATAGTGCAGAAAAAATATAACATAAATCACTAAAATTATAAAAACGGCTAAAAATGTATGATCAATGTAATAGCTGATGATGTAATAGAGGATAAAATGACTTCACTATTTCACAGAGTCTTCTGGGAAAACTACCTTAACGAAGATGAACCCGGAATTAATCATGACAAATTAATTAGAAAAACCTTTGATAAAACAAGTAATGAAAGGATTCCAAATCGTGCCTCACGGCTAGATAATTATCCTGAATATTTCTGAGAATGTTTTTTACTAGTGAATATAAGTAAACATTTCTAGTAAATAACACCAATTGTATAAATGGAATCATCAATATTACTTACGGTCCTTGAATAAGAGCGGTTGAAAAATTTTTTTCAATGAAAAAGTTTAAACACATTAAATACCATAGGTGATTAATGATACGCAAAATGAGTTCAATTTATGAGTTCAAAATGAGTCTCATACAAATAATATTTTGTTTGATTATTGCAAGTTTTAGTATTTCTTTTATGAGACAACAGTTAATTTCTTGTTGTTATTTTACTGGCATTTCTTATCCAGGGTTTTTGCAAGAACCATGAGTAGAAATAGTTTTAGTGAATACGTTTTATTTGATTCGAAAAAGAACCTCAACGAACCAAAATTTATATATTTGCACTAATTTTTGATGCCTGGTACAAATTTATCCATAATATCCAACATTGTTTCAACTTTGGTGCGCATGTGACTATCGATGAGCAACTTTTCCAACTAAGGCTAGATGTCGATTTCTGATATGCCAAAGAAAATAAGTTCGATATAAAATTCTGGATGACGTCTGATATCCACTCTAAATATGTTATAAATTGTGTTAAAAATTTCAGTATTTGAGACATTATAAAAACAGAGTATCTGCATTTCCACTTAAAGAATAAAAATAATTTGTTCAACAAACTGATCCCTAAGAAACTTCTGCTACTTTAGGATCGAATTCAAGTGCGCTTACAAATTGTTAAATAAGGTACAACGAAGAAAAATAAAATAAATATCTGTTTTAAATAGAAAACAAAATGTATATGGAAAATTTGTATCACAAACAATTTGAAAAAAATACGATGAAAGCAAATTAGTTTTAATTATCATTTTTACGGATTTAAGCATTGGGGCTCTACAAAACCATCCAAATCATCTCGTATCCAATCCTTACAATCCAAAATCCTCAATGCTCTTAACTTTAACACCAATAAACTTACTTAACCAGATACCTATCTAATCCTTTCATAGTAAGCTTCATAACCTCAACTTTCCACTCCATTCCCGATTATCCTCCAAGGCCTAAGAAAATGGCCTAATAACAATTGAGTGTAAAATTTTTATAGAAGTGCTACTGATGAGTAGTTCTTTTCAAACAGTTGTGAATTTCAATAAATAGATAAAAAAAAAAAATATTTAGTTAAATATTTTTATTTTTAAATAAATGATAAACGAGATAGGATTTTAACTTAGAGAAATTTTTTATTCAGATCAGGAACTGAACAGATATTGTTACCCCTAAATCTCTAAAAATATATAATTTTGTAACAAAGGGTCATTTGGCCTGTTGTGGTAGAAATGTGTGTATTTATTATCGATGGTGTATTTTTAGGAAAAGATTGTTTAGTTATAATTGTCCCTTTAAATAGTTTCGTAATTTACATTCGCCTAACATAGTAATAAATAATTTATTTTGTGAAAATTTAAATAAATAAATCGTGCGTGTAATAAAAAGTTTTCCATTATTTAATTGCCACCCAAACTGGTAAAACTATTCAGTATTCAAGTGTTCCAATATTACGAAATGCAATCCTTATATTTTAATACAAATTTTCGTCAAAATCAACCTATTTCAAAATCAAAACATTTAAAAACTCAGGTCTCATTGAGTTCTAAAGTTTTTTGAGGTTTTATCCGAGCCGATTTTCCCAAGGACGCGCGTGGCCACGTGGAGTTAGGTAAATGGTTATTAAAAATATCTTGGTAAAGGGGGGAGTCCAAGGCTTCCGAAGTAACAAGACAGGTGGAAATCGGCAATATCAG
Source organism: Euschistus heros (assembly GCA_003667255.2). Taxonomy (NCBI): domain Eukaryota; kingdom Metazoa; phylum Arthropoda; class Insecta; order Hemiptera; family Pentatomidae; genus Euschistus; species Euschistus heros. The sequence continues at coordinate 3,348,259 of RCWM02000050.1, forward strand.
CTTTTTTTCTTTCTTTAGCTTAAGGAAGAGTTCCATATCAGCCGAAGAAATATAATAGACATGGCCCAATAGATGTAGTATTGCGTGCTAGCACAATATAGCTAAATCCAAGAAAACCGAACATGCTGTATTTCCAATTACTGCAATTAGAAAATGAAGAGAAAAATCTGATTGGAAGTAATGTTATTAGATTTTTTATATGATTTTGATCTGAGTGACTTCAGTAACTTGTAAAAAAAAAATAAGTCATCGTATTTTATTTAATCTTTATGATCCGTCCATCGTTAGATCATTACATATCTGAACATTTTTCAAATAGATTACTGTTTAATAATTCACAATATCATATATTTACCCTTATCATTTTTTATCTTTCAAATAAAACATGGGTATATATACTTCGGGGCCCGAGTTTAAGCCTGGCTGAAGGCAGAAGATTTAATTTAATTTTTTTGATCGGCCGTGGATCGACTTCGGGGTCTGCACACCCACAATGTGGGTACCCTTAATTGGTAAAAAACCTCACAGTTGAGGGTGATTGCCGACCACATCACCTTCTTGTATAGTCATTGGTAACGAAACAATAATTCCTTACCAAGTAATGAATTCATGAGTTGTAGCGGTACAGCTTTTCAGTTTTTATATATATATATATATATATATATATATATATATATATATATATATATATATATATATATATATATATATATATATATATATATATATATATATATATATTATTTTTCTTATTTAATGCATAAAATACCAAACATGATCAAGCATAGCTTCACTTATGGTTTGCTAGTTTGCACTTCTCCCAGACACTTTAATTTTTTCACCCATTAGGACACTTCATTCTTCAGTCCACTTAGCCCCTGTATTTTCCTTGTTATTCCTCTCCGATGAAACTTCCCACTTGTTTACTTTATTTATGTAGACGTTTTACCTGCGATCTGCATTTTTGATTCAAGCGTTTTGGAGGGCCTGTTTGACTTCTGGTACAAACTTGCTTGATTTATGAGGTTTTCTGTTGCTTCCAGTAATTTCTTGGTGAATCTGTGTTCGGGGAATCTGCGAATAGAATTTTAAACGGCGTTTTCAATTGTACCATATTTTTCCTCCTTTTTTTTCTTTATTTATTTTATTGGTACTACGGTCCTTGAAGGACCTTGGCCTTCTCCATCGCTTTCTCCCGTTCCTCTCTCTCCCGAGGAATCTGTCTCCATCTTCCGACACCTAGGCTCCTGAAGTCCTCCTCTGCGTCTTCTAACACTCTTTTTCTAGTTCTTCGCCTCCTCCTTGAGCCTCTAGGGTTCCCATCCAAAAATTTCGTTGGGTGCCGCATTTATTCCATCCTTATAATGTGTTCTAACCATCTCAGCCTTCCTCTGCTTATCCAACCAACTTAATCTTGCTCTTGGTACAGTATTCTTACCTCCTCATTTTTTCTGATTCTATATCTATCACCATCTCGTGCTAGACCAAAGAATTTTTCTTTAGGTTATGTGAATTACAATTTTTTTTTTTTTGTTTTAAATTTTTTTATTTTTTTTTTTTTTATAATAGAGAACTGGCAAAATATCTAGAACATTTTTCATCTAATCGATATTTTCAAGTGTATACAATATAGAGATTAATTAAATGTTTGGAAATACGATTTAAATGATATGTAAATACTACTTATAAGTAGCTCTTCAATTAAGTACAAGGTCTACGATAGAGGACTATCTTCATTTCGACGTCTTTGAAGATTATAAGAAATTAAATAGGAATCAAGTTGGGAGATTAGTGGATTCGAGTGGGTATGGAGCTTGTCATAAAGGATAAGTACCAGGTTTAGACTAATTTAGATATCTATGAGACGTTTAGATCATTATGGATAAATTTATTAGTTATATAATCAGAAGCACTGAGGATTTTTCAAAAGGTTTCTATTTTTAAGGTTTGGATTAAAAAATACCACGGGAGATTGGTAAGGTGGGCTGAAAGAGCCTTAGGAGATTATCAGTGCGGTTTTAGACACGGAAGGTCCACAATAGACTTAATATTCTCTCTAAGGCAGATGTTGGAAAAAAGTTTTGACCGTGACATAAGTCTACATCACCTTTTTGTAGATTTCAAGCAAGCGTGTATGACTCAGTAGATAGGGAAAAAGCGGAAAGGGAAATTAGATCTATAGGTGTTCCATCAAAGTTAATGAGATTACTTGAAATGACCTGGAAAGAAACTAAGATTAAGATAAGGGTTGGTGAAACATTATCGAAAGAATTCGAAGTGACTGGCGGCCTATGAGAACGTGATCCTATATCGCTCATAATATTCAATCTGGTCCTTGATAAAGCGATTAGAGCAATAAAGACATATCCCGGAGGAGATATTTACAATAGACTCACACAACACATGGCTTATGCGGATGACGTAGTCAACAAAACACGGTCATTTCCAGCACTTTCAGGAGTGTTGGAAGAGTTTGAAAAGTTGGCTATGAGAAAGAGATTGACCATCAATTGCAGCAAGACGGAATGCATGGAGACTTCAAGATGCCTACAAGGGTATGGGGATAAAGAGGTACAAACTAATGGGCACACATTTAGGCCCTGCAACACGTTTAAGTACTTAGGATCTCTAATAACAGAAAAAAAAATTATATGAAATTAGAGATCAAAAGCAAGAATAGCGGCTGGCAGCAAATGCCTTTTTGCCCTAAGTAAATTTATGAGGTCTCGAGATGTGTCTCGATCTGCCAAAATTGCGGTCTAAAAATCTGTAATGAGGACAATAGTGACTTATGCAAGCGAGTGTTGGGTGCTGACCCAAGAGAATGAGAGGTTGCTGAGGATTAAGGTAAGAAAGGTCCTCAGAAAAATCTTCGGTCCGGTGAATGGCAACGGGAATTTGAGAATAAAAACCAACCTGGAGCTAGAACAATTGTTCGGTGAACCCAACATCATTTCAACAGTCAAAGTAGGCAGATTAAGGTGGCTCGGTCATGTGCAAAGGATGACGGATGATAGACTTCCAAGAAGGTGGTGTTACTTCTAGAAAAAAAAAATGTTTAATAAAATCTGTATTAATTAGTTATAAACTACTTGAAAAAAAATGTTGCATTAAATTACAAACGTTTAACATTTGATTATCCATGTTATGTAATGTCGCATATATGGTGCAATTTCACTTAAGTCATATTCATTATAAAGCATGTAAAATTTTTTTTCTATCTATTAATATTTACAATTGCTTAAATAATATAGAACAAGTAGTTTTAAGGAAAATTATTACAATGATATGTCAATAACATGCAAAGAACTACTCACAAGTAGCAACTCAATAGTTCTGCATTACAAGGTCTCTTGACTATCTTCTTATTAAACGCCTCGGAGAATTATCAGGAATAGGCAAGTTGGGAGACTAGTGGACTCGAATGGGTATGGGGTTTATTTTGAAAAAAAAGGTATCTGGTTTGGGCCAAATCAGCAACATATGGAACATTAGGATATTTACAAAATTACATATTTTTTCTCTTAAATAATGTAATGTATAAAATGAATACACAAATCCATACATACCTACAAAATCAGTTTTTACAGTCTATTTCTTATATAAGCAATTACACAAATATCTAACCCTTTTTAATTAACTCGCAAAATATTAATTAATACTAACACATGCTTTTTGTATATCAAGGCCTTGTGCCTTTAAACATCATTACATATATATGAATACGTTGAAACGATACCAGAGCAAAGAGTTCCCAAGAGAATGTTATACGGCAGGTCTGACGGACAGCGACAAAGAGGGAGGCCGAGGCTGACGTGGTAAGAAAATGTCAAAAAGGATCTCCAAAAAATAAGAATCAGAAGATGAGAAAACAAAAGCCAAGGATCGCCAGGAGTGGCTACGAATTGTGGAGGAGGCCAAGGTTCTTCAAGATCTAAAGAGCCCATCAATAAATAAAAATAAATAGATATATTTGCTTTTGGCATGATAAGGAGCATTTTACAAAGGATTCTGGATTGTAAGGATTGGATACGAGAAGATTTGGAAGTTTTAGTAGAGTCCCAAAGCTCAACTCCGTATGTCCAAATGGGTAAAACTACCCAACTATGTAAAGAAGTGTTTTGTAATTTATTTGGAGGTTTGAACGCTTGTATAGTAAATGTTGGAGTAGTTGGAAACGATGAGCAGTTTCTTGTCTTTTAAGTCTGTTATGTTTACAGAAATTGAAATTACCTAGGAATTGAAATAGGGATGAGTAATGAAACAAGATATGAAAAAAAAAAGAAAAGGAACAAATATTTAAAAATAACCACAAAATAAAGACACGAATATACTAAAACTCAAACAAAATATTTGAAACTGGTCCATTCTTATATTAAGAATATTAACATCCAACCCAACTTGCCTTCTCTACTCCTTAAATTCGTGTACAAAAGAATTAGTGAAATTAATAGAAAATTATCCCATTTCCCCCCTTCAAATTCTTCAAGTATATTAACTGTTAGACAATTAATTTTTATTATATTTCATAACACTCAGCGTTTCAATATTGAACATATTAATGTTACAGACTACTTCAACATTTACTAGACAAACGTTCAAAGCTCCCAGTTAATTACAAAAAACTCATTTACATGACTGTGATTAGACCTATTTGGACGTACGGAGTTGATCTTTGTGGCTCTACTAAACCATCCAATTCATCTCGTATCCAATCCTTACAATCCAAAATCTTTCGAAAAATCCTCAATGCTCCTTACTTTGTGACAAATAAACTTATCCATAAAGATCTTAATGTTCCATATGTTTCTGATTTAGCCCAAACCAGATACCTATCCTTCCATAGTAGGCTCCATAACCACTCCAATCCACTAGTCTCCCAACTTGCTTCCTCCTCCATCCCTGATAATCCTCCGAGGCGTGTGAAAAGGAGATGGCCTAGAGACCTTTTAGTGTAGATTTTATTGAAGTGCTACTGGTGAGTAGTTCTATACAAGTTATTTACATGCCATTGTATTCACTGTCAACACATTTACTTGTATATTATTTTGTACAGTTCTAAATATCAATAAATGAAAAAAAAAAAAACATATTAATATATTATCTTTTTCCTTGTGAATTTATCCTAAACGAACTATGATGAGTGGAAGAATAGCATTTATACCATTTAGGATAAATTAAAAGAATAAAACAAAATCGGCAACTCTCCCAATTTAAAGAAAAAAAAATTGAATAAACAAACTTATTAACACGATTTTCCGCTTAGATTAGTTATGCATTACACAGCTGGCCTTGAGCATGCATAAAAAATTATTGGAAATTCAGAATCTGAATCATTAATAACCACCCGAAAAAAAAAATGCTTCAAAATTTAATAAAGAAAAGAAACAAAAGCTTTGGAATATTGAGTACTTATCGCTATAGGATATTGGAAATCCCCCTCCCTAAAAAAATCCCTTAAACGTTACAATAACGATAGAAGCGTGCATGACCCGTAAGTTTTTTTTGTTTTCTTTTGTCATCCTTTACTTAATGCATGTAGAACAGCAATATCGCGCCTGATAAAAACAAACAGTGTTCCAGCCCGTTGGACTACTTTAATTTCCGATTGTATTTCGTTTCATTCCGATTTTGTCGACCATATATATGTATTTAAGCTTCACTACGTATTTAAACTTAGGGTTTGCCGTTTCGTATACTATACAAGCACCATATTTAAAAAGTAGTTGAATAACATAACCTAAACATATACCATCATGAAAACAATGAATTCCTTACATAAATTAACATTGAGCACATATGCTTCCATCACTGTTCATTTTAAAAAAACTTAGTAATATATGTAATAAAATTTAATAAAAAAGTATTACAGTATCAATTTAGTTAATGTGCTATCGTAGGGTTATTTTTCTAATAAATTCACATTCCCACTAATGTTCTTATTAAATTATAATTATGAATTATAAGCAGTTTATATAAATTTTTTAAAAATGCAGTAGCTACATGTTTTTTTTGTCTTTTTTTTCAGTCAGATTTCCTAGAATGTCATAATGTGTTATGATGATACAAATATTCAATTTATTTTTTTGTACCTTTTCAGCTATTTTTGATTATTTTTCAGTTTAAAACTACTTTCCGATTCTTATAAGCTTGACAGAAGTGAACATAGACATAAATGGATAGTGTTTTTAAATTTATGAATGATCAGAGTATTGATAAATTGTATATTAATATAAAAACAATGATAATAATAAATTAATAAAAATAATAAAATCTTTATTTTTTGCTGATGTTTCGACCGTAACAATGATGCCCATCGTCAGGGGAGTATAAAGAGAAATAAAACGGGAGTTACAACAACAGCCACATCTTCCCTCCAAGGACCTTGTTTCTCCTTTTTTTATTATTCTTTATACTGCCCTGATGATGGTCATCATAGTTATGACCGAAACTTCGGTATACAAAAAATACAGTTTTATTAAAGTAATAAATATTTTATACTCTGACTTCCTTTTAAATTCAACACATTTATTGAAACATGAAACATGAAACAGAAAGCAAGTTTTTTAATCATGAATGAACAAACATAAGTAAAGAGATAGAAATTTGACCGAGCCTCCTGTCACTGATAATTAAATAACAAAATGTGTCGACATCAATAGCAGAAAACATATTCTAAAGCATCAGTTCCATGTAAAAATCAAATATTTTTTTTCTAGAAATCGATTAAAGTTTCTAACCGGCTACTTAAACAGACACTCTCTGCTGAAATCATAAAAAAAAAAAAAAAAGGTTTGAAAATAAAATAATAAAATTCCAGGTACTCCATTCATTTTTTTTTTCATTTATTACTTCATTCAGTCTGAATAAAATTGTAAGCCACTCCAAGCACCTCCTATATTCTTATTTACTTTTCCACGAACAAGGTCATTGTTCTATTTTTAAAACACTTTTAAAAATATTGGAATCACTTTGGAACAGACTTCTACTCGAGAAGCCAGATTTGCGTTGCTAAGCTTCTCTATTCCATGAATTCTGGCCATTACAACACGGCTTTTTTATAAAATACGTTTTTGCAATTATATTATTAAAAGGATTGCATTATTATTTATTGCTTCTCATTGTATTCCCAATATATCTCTGAAGTGTCTGAAAAGAAGATGGCCTAAAGACCGAGTGTAGAATCGTTATTGAAGTGCTAATGATGAGTAGTTCTTTTCAAGTTTTGACATTTTACTGTAATCATTAGTAACACATTTACTAGATGTATACATTTGTACAGTTCCATATTTCAATAAAAAATATATATATATATATATATATTATATATATATATATATATATATATATATATATATATATATATATATATATAATGCCAAATCTCTGTTAATGAAAAAAAGAAGGCTTCTATGAAGATGATACAGAGAAGAACTAGGCAAACAGTTAAAAACTATAGACAAAAGAGAGAAGCCACCAAGAAACTTTGCAGGAGTAAAAAAAGGAAAAAAAAGAAGACTTAAAAGCAATGATTGAGGGTTTTGAAGGCAAAAACAATAGAGGCTTCTACAATAAAATAAAATCATTGAGAAGAGGATATCAGCCTCGAGTAAGTTTCTGCAGAGATAAGGATGGCACTCTATTGGGAAACCGCAGTGAAATAACAGAAAGATGGAGAAATTACTTTAGCGAATTATTTAACCCTGCCACGGAGCAGTCTCAAGAAATCCCAATAGCCAATGAGCCTGCTTTATCAGAATTGGATACCGATCTGGAACCTCCAGACCCAGAAGAGGTTGAAGAGGTTATTCTAAATTTAAAAAATAACAAAGCTCCAGGAATCGATGGAATTACCGCAGAGATGCTTAAATGTGGAGAAGATTCGTTGCATCGTGAGATATATGAACTTATCTTAGAAGTATGGAACAAGGAAGAAATGCCCGAAGAATTGTATACAGCCATTATAATACCTCTACATAAGAAGGGTGACAAATTGGACTGCCATAATTACCGCGGTATAGCACTATTGAGTACCATATACAAAGTATTAGCCATTTTACTGCTAAAAAGAGTTATAGTAAAAGCAGAGGAAGCAATTGGCGATTATCAGTGCGGATTCAGGCCTGGTCGATCTACGACTGATCATATCTTCACCATCAGGAATATGCTCCAGAAATGCTATGAATGGAATGTTGACTTACATCACCTCTTCATAGATTACCAACAGGCGTATGATAGCATTAATAGAAATGAGATTTATGAAAATCTAAGGACTCTAGGCTGTTCTCTGAAACTTATCAGGTTGGTAAGGATGACCCTACAGCATAGTCAAGGTCCAAGGAGAATTTTCTGGAGACTTCACAATTAAAAAAGGAGTAAAACAGGGAGACCCCTTATCCCTTGTTTTATTTAATATGGCCCTAGAATTAATTATAAGAGCTATGCAAAAAAGGACTGATGGTTGCATCTATAACACAAGCACACAACCCCTTGCATATGCTGACGATGTGGTCATAACAGGTACAACAATCGATGCAGTTTCCGAGGCGTACAAAAAATGTAAGGGGAAGCAGATAGAATAGGGCTCAAAATAACGAAAATAAAACAAAATATATGTTATCATGCAAGAAAGACACGCCTGGCAGATTCCAAATAAATGGTGGATGCACATTTGAAAGAGTGAAGAAATTCAAATATCTCGGCACGATTGTGACTGAAAATAACAATATTGGAGAGGGGATAAAAGCCAGGATCCAAAATGGCAACAAATGTTATTGGTCACTTAAAAAGATTTTTTTAAATCGAGAAGTGTCTCGAGATATCAAAGTCAGAATATAGAAGACGGTCCTTCGACCAGTGGTAATGTATGGTAGCGAAGCGTGGACCCTCACACTTCAACAAGAAAATCATTTAAATACTTGGGAGCGGAAAATCCTGAGAAATATAATAATGCTTGCTGATTACCTTATGTTACATAAATGTACTTTTTTTCTTTCTTTTTTTTAAATATAAAAAATAACAATTTAGAATTAATTGAAGAAATTAAATACACCAACAGAAAAATGACATTTCATAATGTGCCTGCTACTCATTAGCCCAGACAATGATATCACGTTCTGATTGGAATTAGTGGATTTATTTAGTTAAGCTTTGTAAAAAATTATAATCCCACTGTTTGCAAATGTCATAAGAAGTTTTCCTGTCATTTCACCACTACATCAATTGCCATTCACTCTTCTTCAGCCATTGACTTCACTATAAGTGAGTACGCAGATATGATTTTCGTGTACGGGTTTGCAATGGCAATGCGCTAGCAGCTCACGGAGAGTATCAGAACCGATAACCAAATTGTCGGGTTTCAAGCTAGTAATCAGCAAGAATTTGTGCCCCCCCCCCCCCACCTTAACCCCCTATAAATAAGATTTTTTTGGGGGGGGGGGAGAGGGAGGGAGGGCTTGCCACCTTCACAACTCTTTACCCCTCATGCATATGGACAAGAGATAAAATAACTAATACTTTTATTCAATCTAGGTATGTGAAGCAATCAAGTATTTATTCTCTAGCATGTTTTTCATTAGAAAAACTTTTGTTAGACTCAAAAGGTGTAGTGCAACTGTATGAGTTACACCACTAAAGAACTAACTAAATTCTACAGTTTTTGGAAAATTTGGCGGCTTCTAGAGTGCTCCAGTGGGAATTGAGAAATTTTCAAAAAATATTAAAAATTTAAGTTTTAATAAATGTTTTGTGTTTTGCGCGTTAAAAGGCCCTTTAAAAGTTATTTAAAATAACTAGACCTATGTCATATTTTAGAAAATTTAATGCTAATTAAGAAAATATCATCGTTTTTGTTTCTACTCTAAACCAAAGTAGAGAAAACGGCCATTTTTCAGAAAAAAATAAAGATTTTAAAAATAAAAACAAAACAAATTCTATCTCCTCAACTGATTGAGATATGAAACCAGTTTCTGCGCTATTCTACCCCGTTTAGCATGTAGTATTACACATTTTTTTTTTTTTACACTATGTCTGGGACACCCTGTATGTATATATATATATATATATATATATATATATATAAATATCAATGATAAATTTAACCAGCTTTGAGATGAAGAAAATTTTGGATCGATCATATATTTTCGGAGTTATTGTGATAAATGTGCAAAAAAAAACTAGAATTTCATACTCGAGAGTATGAGATTTTTAGCGTGCTGGCATTTTTATTTAAGGTACTTAAATTATACAAATATTAAAACTTCATAAATAGAGTCTTTTAGAAAATTTAACTAGAAATAAGATTAAAAAATAAATAAATTTTGGATCGGAGAAATAAATTCGGAGTTATAGTCAAAAGATTAACGATAAACGTGTTTTCGCTGAGAAGTGGGACTGAACGCAAGTTAGCCAATTTCTAGTGTTGCGAAGCCCATAACCTCGCGAAGAATGGTCTTATTTTATTTTATTTTTTCATTTTGTAGGTACTGGTTCCAGCTACAGTTTCCTGTATATAATTATTCTTCGAAAAAGTCTTCGTTGTCTTGTTATAGGTAAAAAACCGACAATAACTATTATTTTGGGCGGGTTTTTGCGATTTTGGGTATAAGGTTGCCGTGGTAGCAAACTTCAGATTCGGATTCAGCACCCAAAAACTCATTAAGATCTGTTGATTAAAAAAGTTCAGCAGTTTTTTCCTGAAAAATGCCTTTTGGAACCTTATTTTACAGGCCACCACCATTTTGTCCCGTGTTTGGAAAAGGCAGCATTTCCTACACAAAAATTGATGATATTGTAGATAAGCTTTGGTTTTTTTGGGAGAGCTATCATGACTTAGTATCGTCGGCTTGCGGACTATTATAATGAATTTTATTTAATGTTTTTGAGTCACTAGCACTAACCTAATTTAATTAATATGAATTATTATAAATGAAATATAACATTATTATATGTTTACTAATATATTACTTACTAATATAAGGAAATTCTGGCACATCACAAGAGCTTCCTTAGTGCTCGAAGAAAGCAAAGCCTGTGAGAAGTGTAAAAGATGAGCATGGCATATTGGCGACAGAGGACAGGAACATACTGGAAGTTTGGAGGAAACACTTCCAAGAAAAATTCAGTATGGAAGAAACACGGAGGAATTTTCGAGATTGCCGTAGAAGAATTACAACAACTGAACCAGAAGTCCCCGACATGGATGACGCCATAAAAGAGGAGGTAGTCGAAACAGCCATTACTAAAATAAAGATGGGAAAAGCGGCTGGGCCAGATGGGATTGCACCCGAATTTATAAAGTATGGGGGAAATGACCTTGTCAAGTGTCTCCAAACATTATTCCAAAAGGTTTGGGATCTTAAAAGGATACCAATAGAATGGGAAAACACATCATTATCCCAATCCATAAGAAGGGAAGCCAGAGTGTATGTGATAATTACCGCCCCATTTGTCTGTCATCGGTGGTATACAAACTATACATATAGATCTTGGAACAAAGATTAAGGAAATTGGTGGAAAAGGATTTGGAAGAGGAACAGGCAGGTTTTAGGCCCGGTAGGCAGACACAGGATCATATCTTCTCCTTGCGAATGATTGTAGAGAAGGCATGGGATAGAGGAAAAGTAGTATACCTCGCTTTCTTGGATTTACGGTCGGCTTTCGACCACATTCCTAGACAGGAAATATGGGCTGCATTGGAAGATAGGAGAATCCCACAAAATCTTATAAGTTCCATCAAATCAGTTTACCAAGACCCAAAGGGAGTAATAAGGCTAGCCAGCACTGAGTCCAGGTCATTCCATTTCTATAAGGGAGTCAAACAGGGTGATAGCATGAGCCCCCTACTGTTCATAATTTTTATGGATTCAATTTGGAAATTCTGTAAAAGGAGGACACCCAGAGCAATAGTGGGATATTGGAATATGACTCCAGTGTTGGTACAGGCATTGTTGTATGCAGATGATGTGGTATTGCTTGCGGATACTGCTGAATCTCTCCAGGTCGCTGTGGATGAGTGGCAAGAAGAACTGCAACTAAGAAGCATGCAGATCAATGCCTCCAAAAGCAAGGTGATGTGTGTTGGGCGAAGGAACAATGATCCAAGAATCACTTGCAATGGAGAGACCCTTGAGCAAACCGATACATACTGCTACCTGGGAACAATGATCTATAAGGATGGAAGAATAGACAAGGAGATTATGAATAGAGTCCAAAAGACCAACGTAATATTCTACCAAATATCCATGACACTTATTGGAAAACAGGAGTTGAGCAGGAAAGCAAAGATTCTGCTTTTCAAATCAGTTTTTCTCCCAGTACTACTGTATGGATCGGAAAGCTGGACATTCTTGGACCGCCATGCTAGCAGAATAGTATCTGCGGAAATGAGATTCCTACGGAAAATATTAGGAAAAACCAGGCGAGACCGAATAAGGAATGAAAGGGTCCGAGGTGAACTAGGAGTTAGATCCGTTCTGGATACGATCAAGAAAAGACAATTGAAGTGGTTTGGTCATGTTAACAGAATGGGAGATGACCGTAAGGCCAGATGGCTATTAGAAGCAAGACCGGGAGGAAGGCGTCCTCAAAAAAAAAAAAAGAAAAAAAGGCAGACCAAGGCTCATGTATGCAGACTTCATTGAGAGAATTGGCGCAGCAAGAGGAAGCACCATGCCGGAGATGAGAAGGCTTACACAGGACAGGGAACGTTGGACAAGATGGTCAGAGGATGCTACTCCACGCTTAACAGCACTCAGGAGATAGTGAGAGAAGAAGAAGAAGACTAATATATTGGCGATTATATCCTATTTAGAGTTACTTATTTAAGTTTAAGCTTTTACTTTAAAAAAAATAATAATAAAATAAATGTATATCGTTTTATGCGACTTCCCGGAGAACTCAATGGCCAAAGCGCAATTTTTGGGGCTTTCTGCTATAATTGGTTTTCCGGAGAAAACTTTGTTATCAGTTTCAATTACTAAGATAATATTTTAAAAATATAGAAGTATATTTGCTTTCTATTGTCAAAAATGTCACGTTTATTGAAAGGATTGAGTTGGGACTGACAGCGATGCTCCATTATTGGACTGGATTAGCTCCTGCCAATGCTATCATCTTCAAATCCTTCCTTTGAAAAAGTTAGATCTTTTATTCATTCCGAGATAGAACTTTTTATTAAAAAAATCATTTCCTTGAATATAGAGAGATATATTTTTAATTACTCTCTTTTTTTTTAATATTTATTTTTTTTTAATTTACAACTGTACTTAAAAAAACAACAAAAAACGTACATTCAGTAAATGTGATCAAAAGATAAAATAATAAAATGTCAATGCCTTGTGAAGCAACTGCCCACTGGTAGCACTTCAATAAAAGTTCTATTTGAGAAAGGCCCGAGGCCATCTTCTTTTCAGATGCCCCGGAGGGTTGTCACGAATAGAATGGGAAGCAAGTTGTGAGACTAGTGGAATCATATGGTTGTGTAGTTTACTATGAAAGGATAGGTATCTGGTTTAGGTTAAATCAGCAACATATGGAACATTGAGGTCTTTATGGATATTTTTTTTTCCTTAGATTTTAATAATTTTATTTTTATACAAATATATTGTTTTCTTCTTACATAAAACTACCCCGACGATGTAAATACGTTTTATTGAGCGCCAACGTTTCAAACTACCTTGTAAGTCTTCTCAAGTGCTTAAATTCATAAATGCATTTTCATTAAATGCATGGACCGAATGATAGCAAATATTAAAAAAATTACCTAAAATAGAAATAGATATCATAACAGTTAATTACATAAGTAAGCATAACATAGATATCGTGCATCATATAGCTAAATCATAGAATATTAGAACAATAAGTTCTATTAAAATAAACAGTTCCGTTAATATATTTATTGTAGGATTATTCAAATAATAACGCCATGATTATGGATACAAATTATTTATTAAAATTGATAAGGTATAGTTGACAGTGAAGTATTAAGAGAAGTAGATAGTTGGGGTAGGCAGTCACAGATACACAGCAGATCAAAATAAAATTGTTTTTATTTTAATTCTCAATGCCTTAGAATTAAAATAAAAACAATTTTATTTTGCTCTGCTGTGTATGTATGACTGCCTAGCTATCTACATCTATATTTATTAAAATGTACAGTTTTACTGGTTTCATTTTTCAAATATATCTAAGGCATTTGTTAGTCTGTTCAAAATATTAATCGATATATTGAATAAATTTACATTTTTGATGTGGTTGAAATAAATAGGTGACTTACCGTACTTTATTTGGATCATCATGTTAAACCTTCCTCCGGTCGCGCCGTTGTATTTTGTTCAACACTCGCCTTATTTTTTCTATATCTCGCTTCCCGGAAAGTTAGATTTAGCTACTCCTCGAGATGCTCCTTAATTTTCCACCAGCAATTTTCCACTGTGATTTGAGAGATAGTTTCCTGATTGGAAAATACTTAGTACTCAGTGTTGCACAAAGTACAACAAGCGATCCTTCACGTTTTGTTTTTCTTCTCGTCCCTTTCTCGGCAATCATCTGTATTAGATCTAGTGTAAGTGGAATTCTTTTGCGTTTTTACTTTTGTTTATCTTAGTAAGTGAAATATTAATTATTCAGAATGTTTTGATTAGGTGGAAACCTATAAAATTTAAATGCATTCTTCGAATTTAGTAGAATATAGGCTAGGAAGAAAAAATAATCGAACAAACAAATAAAAATTTAGATTTGAGGGAAAAGCAAATAGAAAATACAGATTTTTTTCTTGTTTCTTTTTCATTTTTAAATTATTTTTATTATTTATTTATTTTTTTTTTAATGTTAGTATCATCTTGGTCACATCTGATTTTTGTTATTTTAGCCCTGATGAAGACCTGCAAGGCAGGTCGAAACGTTGGCACGCCAAAATATATGTTTTTCATTTAAAAACTGGCTGTGTTTATTCAACCTTGACTGCACCCCTGACAAATTCATCTCCTTAGTAAAAACTCACAGTCAACAATACAACGATCACCGGAAATAGAAAATGTTCTAGATCATGATACAGAAACCTATGTTGAGGTTAGTGATAGAGATTACGTAAAAGTGGGGGGGAGGCAGCTAGAGGATATCTAAATTATATTTGTAAAAATCATTCGTAAAAAAAATTATTTACAATAATTTTTCATTAAAACAACCATTTTAGACGGGCAAATTATTATAGTTGACTTTAATATTGTATATAAAAATGTATCTAGTTATGAATTTGTTTTTTATTATTTTCAATCATAAACATACTTTCCTTTAGATTCAGAAATTATATCTCCTCAGGTAATATACTGCACATGTGTTCTAGTTTAAATGTAGAATGTTGAAAATATTTTATTTGATAGATTTAATACAAAATTTGGACAAAAACGGATAAAAATTAGGGTGTTGTACTTTGTCGCGACCGCTGTTTATTTACTTTTCGGCTATATCATAACATCTGTGATATACCTTATTATGCAATCACCTCATTTAATATCTAGTTGTAAGTAAGTTTATTTGTTAACTTTAACTATAAATTAAGCTAGATATAACCTTTGTAGTATTTCCCTGAAGAAGACGTGCAAGGAAGCTGAAAACGTTGGCACAACATTGAAAGTTTTTTAACTTGGACATGTTTTTTTCTTTCTCCTGTTTATATCCGAGACCATTTTCTTTATATATTTCTTGTCCTTAACAAATTAAATTAAATCAAAAATGTGCGACGTCTTAGAAACTCTAGGCTTTCACGAAAATGACTATTCTGAAGACTAGATCACTAAAAAAGGGTAGAACATGTCTCATTGTTACAAGGACAGCCTGATGCCTGCACCTGCACCTCCGGACTGCTCACAAGCCCATATCAACTTGTCATTTGTGAGTCTAGCTTTTTGTCTTATTTGGATCTTTGTCTTTAATTTAAACAAAGGAAACCCATTACGTAAAATATTATTACAAATTTTTACAAAGATTTATGTAATTTTATTTTACATTATATTTCATATTGACATTTTTTATTTATTGAAATTTAACGATAAAAATGAAGAATAAGAAAAAAAATATTTTTTTTTTTTTTTTTGGACACCTTTTAACCGCAAATACATAAAAGCAAAATAAAAAAGTTATTATTGCCATCAATACTTTATTAATAGAATCGAGTTTTTAATAATTTTTTTTTTTTTTATCATGGGTGCTAAAAACTAAGATATCAACATGTTGTTTATTTACACTTAAAAATGAACAAATAATTTTCAAGTGGAGTTCTTGTTTTCATTTCATAAGACAATTCAGTATACAAATTCGAATTTTAACTTTTGCATTCCTAGAATCGCTGTTTTCCATACTGTGCAAGGACTAGATAAACATTGAATTTATCTTAGATTTTAGAGTCCACATTTTAGAGTCCGTGTGGGTGGGTCTAGCGACCCCAGTGTTGATCCATAGCAAATAGAAAGAATAATAACTTCTCTCCCACAGTATATGCCGAAATCGAAGATCTCTTAAAATTTAAACTAATGTTTACAAAGTCGTATTATAAACGTCCATTAGCTTCTCCTAAACACATTTTTTTTATATATAAAGAACGCTAATGGTATAACTTTTAATCCCTTTACTGAAAAACATATTTTTTTCGCTCATTAATATCTTTATTTTCATTCATAATAAAGCACGGTTTTATATAAAATTACTATTTTTTTATTCAACCCTTTGTTATAATTATTTATGGATAGAAAAAAAAAATTTAATATCCAAGAAACATTTAAATGAAATGTTTCGTACAGTTCCATCCGCTCGTTTCAGTTTTTCCTTTCTCATCGTTTTAAGCATTTAAAATACCAAACGGACACTTATCTTGTTTTCTCACTCTTACTACAGGTATTGCACAGGGATCCAGTGTTTCTCCTCTCTTTTTTAATCTCCAGAATGCAATTTATCACTGTACCTACCACCTCTAAGCGGACGATTCTGAAATCTATCTTTCCTTTCCCCCTTCAGAGCTATCTATTGCTGTCGCCAAAATTCGGGATAACCTGAACTGAAGAGAAGACTCAGGCCATTATAATAGGCTTTAGCTCCCTCCTTAATTCATACTTCTTTATGAAAATAAATTTTATTCTGGGGCCATTGCCCCTTAAGAATAATTATAATGAACATAATGGCGGCCTAGCTGCCGTATGTATAATTTAGAAATAGTTTTAGTAAAGCAAGAAAAAATACAATTCAAATTAAGTTAAGGAATTCAAAAGAAATATTAAATTACAATATAAAGTACTAAAAGTAATATTACATGTTTTAAAATATCACACGAAAAACAAATTATATCTGAAGGTTAGAATTTTCAAAAAAGCTACGAAAAAAAAATCGAGAAAATAAAAAAAAAAAAAATCAATGAAAACAAAATACAGTAAATTAAGTTAAGGAATATAAATTATCCGGAAAAAATTAATACATCTTGTCTGATAAAATAATATAAATTATGCCGAAACCAATTATACATATTTAGTGCAATAGCACAAAATCAATATTATATTCAGAATATTCATATTTCATTTTAAAAAATAATTTCTTCATCGGTATGACTATTTCATTGAATATCTAACAAGTAAACGAAAAGTCGGGATTTGAAGATATTATGAGTGGATGAGTGGCGAATGATGGAAGGGAGGGAGTTCCAGAAGTTGGAAGCTCTGAAAATAAAGGAACGTTTGAAAGATGCTGTGTTGAAGGGAGTTAGGAACGGGATCTGGTTTTGCGGGAACTCACTGATGATTGATCCTGAACTGAATGATCATCCTATATTTTTCTTCCCCTCTGTTAAGAATTTTGAAATTATTTTTGACTAACCCTTTCCTGGAAATATCTAATTGCCCAAAACTCCCGATGTTCCATAGGCCTCCTCAAATTATTCCACCAATCTCGTTACATTGTTCCCCAGTCAACCCGTAAGCTTTTAGTTTCTTCCTTATTATTTCCTTACCTTGACTAAGGTTGTCTGGTTTAATTTATTAAGGTTATCTGATTTTAGTAAATCAGAAGATATAGCTTTCCATTACATACAGAGATGTGGATTACTGCACATAACGAGAAAATGTAGAAGAGGACATATTATGAAGATTTGTTTATACGAAAATAGAGCTCCTTTATATAAGTGTTTTTTGAGAAGTTGCAGGGAACAAGTTGGTGAATTTAAATTGTCAACCCTAATACAGGAGCGTAGGCAATTGTAAAAAGAAGAAACAAAAACGAATGTGGTACAAGAAGAAGTCTGTTTGATTCCTACTTATGTGAATTTTTATATAGGAGAAGGTATGAAAAAAGGGATATTTTTGAATTTATTTTGGAATCATTGAGAGGCTATTGGCCTCCAAAATGAAAATTTCTGTGAATTTATGATAAAATACCTACTTTGATTGTTTTTATTAAAATATTTTATATAAACAATTTTGAACATATGTTCTTCACTAGTATTAATTTAATAATAAGATAAATCACTGTTTTAGAAAAAAGTAACTGGGATGGCTAAAGTAAAAAAGACCATCGTCATAGTCTTCGATAGTTCGAGGCGCTCCCATATTTCCCACCTCGACTCCCTATTAAATTGGCTTTACACCACCTTCCGTAGACAACATTTCCTTGGAACATTGCTTTACCAAATTAATATACCCTTCATCCATACTATATTTACAATATACTTCGATTCAGACCTGCAGTCAATTCAAAACATACAAGATCCCGTCTTTCTGATCTGTATACCCCATCCCACAGAACTACTGCATTCCAACGCTCCTTCCTCTTCTGCTCAACCATCCTCTAGAATTCTACTATTCCTCCTCATATTTATTCATATTTATTTCACATATCTATTCCTCAGGCAAGAGAAATCCCTGAAAACATTTAAATATCTCTATTACCAATACCTCATCCTTACTATAGCTTACTCTTGCTAACTACCTACTCATTTAAAATGTATGTTCTTGCATTTCTGAAATCAGATTCAGATTCTTCCATGATTAAGATTCCACTCAGCATAAATTTTGCTTTCTTGAATATACCGTTTCTGTACTTCTATTGTACATACAATTCTAAACATTGTACCAAATGATTTTATTTTTATTTTATCTCATTTGTATTCTTTTATATTACTTTCTGTATGTTTATCTACCATCTATGCATATATTATCATTATTTTTTTTTCTTTTTATTATGCTTTTGACCAGATTGTAACTGTTTTTATTTCCGCAATTATTTGTTATTCTTTGTTCCAGAATAAAATTATTCTTCTATGGTATTCTAAAATCTCATTCTAGTCCCTTGTTAATACCTTAAAGTTGAACAATGTCAGTTTAAAATGGCATAAAGCAAATTCAAAGTTCATCGTAATTAAATCTTGATGTAAATCGAAGGCTAATTAATTGTGTCACTGAGATTCGTTAATTAACTGAGGCGATGATGTCTGTTATCAGTAAATGATAACCGATCCTTGAAATTGAAACATCACTACAATCAAGCGTGGGAGTGAAACAGCAAGATTCAAATAAATACTGAAACAGGTATAGCTAAATAAATAGATAATTATAAACATATTTCTTTTGCTCTAATAAATCCAAGTTAAGACCTTAAAATAAATTTATACTAAACATAGCTCGAATTACTTATACTTCACCTGTTCGTATCTTTCGTTGAGTACCTAATTACAGGTAACTTTGAAGGCGAATTAACTTGAGTCTTATAGTTATGGATATAAATAATTTGTGAAAAAATTATTTTAAATGAGATATATTTAAAATAATTTTTACACGAATTATTTATTATTTTAAATGAGATATATAAAACCACTCACTTCTCACTGATTTAGAACACCCACAGTAAAGGAACATATACATGACCTTTATAGACGATTTCATGACAGACTTCATGGACATAACAACATACTCTTTAATGACATGGCCACGACTGACATATCTGGAAATACTCTCAGTAGGATTAAAAGAAGCTGGATGAGAGATTTGCTCAAATAAATCTCTTTAATCCATGACAGGAGGAGGTACTATTGAGTACTAGTCTCCCACACGCATACAAGGCCTTTAGTATATGCTGAAACATTCTAATTTAAAATTAAATTTAAGGAGACATTGAAGACAAAAATAACAAGAAATCGCAGGTTGTGATAGACTGCTTCAATATTTACTATAAATGTTCAAATAACAACGAAATTTACATTTCATGTCAATAACTAGACCTATTTGGATGTATGAAGTTGTGTTTTGGGGCTCTACCAAACCTTCCAACTCTTCTCGCGTATGACTCTTACAATCCTGAATCCTTCATAAAATCCTCTATACTCCTTACTTTGTCACAAACAAATTAATCTATTAAGATCTTAATATTCCATATCTTGCTGATCTACCTCAAACCATATATCTATCCCTTCATAGCAAACACTATAACTATTCAAATCAACTAGTATCTCAACTTGCTTCCCATTCTATTCTAGATAACCCTCCGAGGCCTCTAAAAAGAAGATGGCCTCGGGACATTCTAATATAGAACTTTTATTTAAGCGATTGTAATGGGTAGTTGCTTTACAAGCAATCTACATAATATTATCAGCATTATTTTCACATATTTATAATATTTATTTTTATTTTATTTTGTATACAGCAGTAAATTTCAATAAATATCTTTAGAAAATGAAGGAGTTGTATTTAAAATCAGGTATCAAGATTTTTAATAAGCTTAATTACACTATCAGAATGGGTTAAAATTTTTAGGCTTAAATCTCAAAAATAAAAATATTTGGTGCTTTTTTTGAGTTTTTCGTGTTTTAAATCTGGATTTTAACTTAAAATCGGAAACCTTAAAAAATCCGTAAAAAATGCAGACTTCCATAAATTATATTATTAATTTTAAGACATTACTGCTTTAAAAAAATACCTTTTTTTTTTTTGGATTTCTTGGAAATGTTTAAATAATAAATATAACACTCAAAATCAGGATGCCAACAAACAATGAAACGATAAAAACTGTAATTTTATCTAGACTGAATTATTTTTTCTCAGAAGTGATTTAAAAATCTAATTAGAATGAGATTAACGTTAAACGCAGCTAAAACTCAAGCAATTGCCATAGGATCACATTCCCTTCTTCATTCAAATGCCAACATTCCCACATTATTCCTTAATGGTCATCCAATAACTTTCCATTCCTCTGTTAAAAATTTAGGCTTAACCATTGATCAAACCCTCTCCTGGAAATCCCATATTGCACAAATCTCCCGAAGGTCAATCGGTATCCTAAAACTATTTCACCGCTCCCGGTACCTCCTTCCCCTACCCACACGAAGACTCCTAGTATCCTCCCTTATCTTCCCCCAATTTGACTACGGTTGTGTGATATATGGCGGGCTCTCGACGGATCTTGAGGACAGATTAAAACGCATCATGAATTGCTTCATTAGGTTTGTCTTCGGAACCTCGAGACGTTCCCATGTTTCGCATCTCTACACTGAGTTAAATTGGCTGTTACCCTCCTTCCCCTGAAAATACTTCCTAGGCACCTATCTATACCAAGTTATCAACACCCGTCACCCTCCCTTTATTTACAGTAACCTGAAATTCAAGTCCGCTATCAAATCACTGCATACAAGATCTCGTCTTTCCGATCTCTATACTCCATCCCACAGAAGTACTGCATTCCAACGTTCCTTCCTTGTCCGATCCTCTACTCTTTGGAATTCCCTCCCCCCCCCCCCCTGTATCCGGAACGCTTCTTCCCTTGGAACATTCAAAAATCACTATCTTTCACCATCTTCTTTCCCTCCAACTCGACGCTCTCTAATTGTAAGGATGTATGTACTATATATGTAATTGTCTAATTTATTTACTAAGACCGTCAGACATAAAACATAAGCATAAATTATATTTTGATTATGATGTTTTAATTGTTTGTAATGATAATTTTTGATTTTCTATCTTTTATTTTTCTTCTGTTGTTTTTTTTTTTTTTTTTTTTTTTTTCTCTTTTGCAATTTTATTTACAATATTAACCTCTATTTTGTATACTCATTTTTTTCACCCTCTTTTTATTTAAAGTTTTTTCTTTTTCTAGTTTTTCTCTGTATCCTTTTTTCATACATATTTGTATTCAGTTTATCTATATTATTTTACTTTTAACAGCCTCTCGGCCAGTTATGATCTTACTTTATGTTATTTAATGTTATTCTTAAGGGACTTTGTCCCAGAATAAAGTTTTCTTTCTATTCTATTCTATTCTAAAATACATTATTCTTGGACTAGGTCTCTTAATATTAACTATACAGAAAAATATATATCTCACCTTATAACATTGTACAGTAGATTTAATAAAAAATAAATAATAATACCATTGTTAAATTAAGTATATAAAATGTATGTAGAAGGAGATGATCAGGGATGCAGTCAAAGGGTAACACCTCTATATCAAAAAATGTTTTCGATGAATTTTTATTTATTTATTATTATTATATATTTGTTTAAATAAAAAAAAAATAAGTTTGATTTTTGAGCTATAGTAACGGTTTTGATTAGTTTCGAAAAAGAAAATTCTTCTAAAACCTATTCATATACATAGAGTTTTTGTTTAAAGGGATTTGCTTGGTATTAGAAAAATATCTTTCTCACTGAAAATTATTTCAAGTCAGCATGATAGTTATCTTCTTCGTATAAGGAATATTCTATTTCAAAGGCTTATATATGGATATCGGTATTAAAATAATCCCAAAATTCTTTCCATACCACAATACTAAATCCCCTTCAATAGTATTGCAGCACCCATAATTCTTGAGATTTTCCGGGTTTTTACCTTAATCCATACTTGGTTTATCTTCATATCAATATTATTTATTAAAAGTAAGACATTAAGGATTAGACACAATGTTTTTCCCTGTTAATAACAAACGATGGAATTTTAGATTTTTTTTTTTTTTTTAAATTTCCTTCAGTCCTTGTTTATCATTCGTTTCTTTATTTACAAGTATGCCAAGACTAGTGGAAACAGTCATTCAAGCCAGAGGGCAATATGTTTTATTAAATATAAATTAAAAATAATAGTATAATAAACAGCATTTAAACTCCTCATTATTAAAACTATAAACTAGTGACATGTTTCGGAAAACAAGGTCCCATCATCAGACTTTAAAATGATTTCTTGGTGTTAACACACCGTGTCTGTTTCTCTTTTACATAGTCAATTCTATATATTGACTGGTTACATTGTTATAAAAGTAATATTCGAATAACGTTTTAAATTAATTATTCCTTCAGAACAAGAATAATTCTCGTATTTGAATAACCTAGTTACAAATTAATTTACAACGTAATTTGAATATTGATTTTATAACAATGTAACCTAAAATAGAATGTATGAACCATATGGGAAAATAATAATTTATATGTATTTTAGTGCGCAAAAAATATTCTTCAAGAAGACTTTAAGCTTTAGGTTTTTTTCCAATAATGACTCATAATACGTCATCTTATTGTTACTAATTACTTGTTATTTTTAGATAATCCTAAAAATAATTATCTGACTTCAATATCATATCTTTCGTTACACATTTTTACATATGTTTCTTTCGATAACTCACCAAAGGCATTTTTTTCGACGATAAATCGTAAAGGGCAAGATTGACTTACATAATATATCTAAGGGACGACTCAACAATGGATAGGCCCACGTCATGAAAGTACTTTTCCTTTCTTTATAAAATTCACAATGCAATTGGAGGAAGACTGGTAAAAGAACTTTTTCGTCGGAATACATAATCGATTCCCACTCACAATAATACCCTATCTTTTCAAAGAACATTTATTAAAGTCCACGTAAAGGTCAAAATAATTAAAAAAACGTCCTATGTTGAGTAAAAAGATATTTCCGAGAACAAAAAAGTTCAGATGTGCAATAAAACGTCATTATTGTGTTCTTTCGGTTTTTCTGTTTATTTGTATATCATTACGGTCCAATTCTCATCTTAAGCATTAATCCCTAAGGTGGATTATTTATTCTGTTTGTAATATGTCAACAAACTTTTCTGAAAATTCTTGTTTACAGTGGAGCGTCGATTATCCGAACATTAATTATTGGAACCTTTTTTTAGGAATGTAATTTTAATTAAATTGATCAATTAATTTTTGTTTAATTTTTTTTATTAATGTCTATACATACATACATATATATATATATATATATATATATATATATATATATATATATATATATATATATATATATATATATATATGTCAGGTATACATCTTTGTGATCAATTTTATGTTTTGAAAATTTCATGTCATCATCCATGCCAATAAAAAAGGAAACGAGAGCTCTGTTCACTGAAAGACAAAATGGAAATCATTTCGTTGCAAAAAAAAAAGAGTGAATCGGGTCAGACTTATCGATTTCGGGGTTGGTAAATCAAACAATAACGGGAATAAAAATTAATTTTAATTCAAGCATGAGTTACCCCATAATCTTTACAGTGAGACGGGCAGTTTGAGTCGCAAAACTTTGAAAAAAGGTTAAACGTAAACTTTTGGAAGATTCTGTTTTACTAATACTTTTTTTTTTTTTTTTTTTTTTTTTAATGAATTTCGATTATCCAAACCACTCCTGACAACATTAGTTCGGATAATCGACGCTATTTATTTTGATTGCAATTGCGCCGTGAACATAGAAAAAATATTATTTATATTTTAATATTATCGGCATATTTTGCGGTATTATTTTAAAAGATCCGTGATGCTGAAGCCTATAAAAATATTTTCAGTGTTTATGGGGATGATTCCTTAACCAAAAGCACCTGTCAAAATTGGTTAGCCTAATTTCGTTCAGGAAATTTTTACATCAATGACGCTCCAAGGCCTGGTAGCCCACAAGAAATTGAAACGAGACATTCAGGACAAAACATTGATTGAACTCTATATTGTTCGCAATTAACAAAGTTTGGATCAATGAAAAAAAAAAAAAAAAAAAAAAAAAAAAAAAAAAAAAAAAAAAAAAAAAAAAAAAAAAAAAAAAAAAAAAAAAAAAAAAAAAAAAAAAAAAAAAAAAAAAAAAAAAAAAAAAAAAAAAAAAAAAAAAAGCACCCAGAAAATTGAATGACTTTTATAATACGGAATAAAGAATTTACGTAACCTACATTTTTAAAAATCAATTTTGGTTTTGTGTGATGTTTACAAAAAAATGGTTATTATTTGAAATGTAATATAAACATACTTTTTATTTACCATTACATGTGATATATTTTTCGTTATATGTATCAAACATACGATATCTTTTGCGGCATGAAAAATTTCAAATTTCACAATTAACTATCAAAGCTAAATAAAGTAAATTGATTACTTTTGCTTTGTTTTTGTTATTTTAAAACACTCCTTTACAGTGAAAGAAATCACAGTTTTGAGGATACTGAAGATGGAGCAGTGTACTCCGAAACATGTAGAAAGAAATTTAATGATTAAATAGGAGTTATGCCTTAAAATGAATATAAAAATTCTTTTTTCTCATTCTGCAAGAATGAGTGGAGTGAGTACATAATTTCTAGGATTTAGTAAACGATTACATTTTAGTTAAGTTCTAATGCATTATAAGTGCCCTTTTCAGTTTAATATTCCTTTTAATTATGCTTGAAACAGCAATTTTAAATTACAGTATTCATCACAAAGGCGATATAAAGAATCTTTTTAACTGCTAAATAGAATAACTGGGTTATATTCGTATCCGCTCCTCTCTTTTGAAAAGATTAATATAGAAAGCTTTTTCTTTTTTTTTTTTTTTTTTTGCGGAAGAACTTTTATCATTAATTAGTTTAATAATATTCTTGTAAATAAACAAATATTGTTTACATCATAATTAATTTTAATTAATATTAATATTATATTAAATTGGCTCTCCTCTTCCTTCCGTAAATATTACTTCCTAGTACTTTCCTCTTCCGAGTTATTAACACACATCACCCTCCACATATTCACAATATCCTACAATTCAATTACTACATACATCTATTGCTAAATTGGCCCGAAACAAATATCTGTACATCAGCTTTATACCAGTCAAATCCACTAGTATCTAAACTTATTTCCCTCACAATTCTCTAGAAGCTTTCACGACGTCTTAAAAAAAAAAGATGATCTCTAGACCTTCTAGTGTAGATTTTATTAAAGTGATACTAATGGGTAGTTTCTTTATAAGTTATTTTAATATATTTTCCAAATATTTTATATATTTTTAAATATCAACAAATGAAAAAAAAAAAAAATACTACAGATGTTTTTAAATAATAATGGGGTGTATAAAAAAAAATGACCGTTTTTGAAAAAAATATTTGTATTATTATTTCTTTGATATAAAATACAATTAATACTCAAAGTATAGTCCATTGTTATCTACCGTCATTACCCATCTGCTAGCCAATTTCTCGATGCCAAGTTGATGCGATTCCTTGGGATGGCTATCAAAGAACTCTTGGACAGCATTTTCAACTTCCGCAAAATTATCAAATTTTTTTTCCATTGAAGAAAATGGGCCATGGATCGAAACATGTAGTAATCCGAAGGTGTGAGGTATGGACTATATGGTGAATGAGGCAGGAGTTCAAACCCATGAAGTTCTGTAAATTTTTCTGCTGATTGTTGAGGAGTAAGTTCTTGAGGTCTTTTTCACCTTCCCCATGGAGAGAAGATGGCGACTAACAGTATCTTTCGACACACCACACTCCCTGGCAAGTTTGCTTTTACATGTGGACGGACTCGACTCAACAGCTTCCTTCAGAACCTCATCAATATCCATTAATGGCCACCCGGAGCCCTTCTTCGTTTCCAACGCCGTATCTCCGCTTCTAAATTTTTCAAACCAACTCCACGCAATGCGTTCTTCAAGGATACCTTTCCCTTCATATTTAATAATTTCACGAGTTGCTTCAGCGGCTGTGTCATTTTTTTTTTTTTCAGTAATGTTTTGAAATTACGAGAATTTAGTAGGGCGCTGTCATGATTCTTCTTTGAAATAAATAACTGAACTGAGTTTTTTTTTTTTTTTTTAAGAAGTCTAGTGTTAGAAACAAGGTTAGAGAATGCTCTACAAGGATTATTAAGTATTGGTGAATAATAAATAGCATTAAGATATTTACAGACTTTTGAACTCTGGAATTTGATAAAACGGTAATTTTTTTTATACGCCGTATTATATTGTTAAAAACTAATAATTTGCATATTCATTTCTTTTGCAGGTACGCTACTCAATGTATACGCTAATCAACTGTTTTAACTCACTTTCTCTAAACAGTAAGAACGAAATCTAATATTTGAGAAATATTTTTTAAATGTCTTTCCAGCTAGGGCAAAAAAAAAAAAAAAAAAAAATCTCTCTGACTGGGAAAAACAATCGATCATAAATATCTCTATTTATAATCTGATGTTTTACAAATTTTTATTTTAGAACTAAAAGGATCAAATTACATTATTTATTAATTAAAAAGAATAAAAAATAAACCATTATTCGAAAAAAAAAAGTTGAGTGTTAAGTTTCAAACATAACTTTTTTCATTCAAACAGAGGGAAATAATTTGAATACAATTTATAAAAAAATATATATATTTTAAAAAATGTTTTAAATTTAGATATCAAAACAATTTCTTTTAATCTTTAAAAAGTATTTTAAAGAGAATGAAATTATGAGAAGAGCATTTTATAAAAAGTGCGTAATTTTTAGTAGACTTTTTCGTCAGTAATTTAGTATCAATGCCGTTATTAGCATGTTTCAAAGTTTAAAGATTAAATTAAAGTAAAAAAAAATATCTGCTAAAAGGATAAAATCACTTCAATTAATATCTAAATTAAATAAATCATTATTCGAAAAAAAAGTAGAGAGAAACTAGGGGATTTAAACGTGACTTATTTCATTTAAACCAATATAAACGGTAGGTCCTTGAAATAAATGGAATTGAAAATACCCACCATTATATTTATTACTAGGAAATTGCTGTTGCAGATGAATGTTTACAAAAAAAAAAAAAAATACTTTATATTTACTTAGGCTAAATTACCTAACACTAAGGTAAACTTTTCCCAAAGGCCTACAAAGTTATCCCATCTCGATCCATGGAAAATTCCGGATAATCATTTCCCTTGTGGGATATATCCATCATTCGTTATTGGTTCGTCCGTCCTCGGGGTCCTTGGCCAATGTCAACACTAGCCATCTTTTCCCCTTTGATAATCAATCTAATTCATTGTTCAATTTTCAGAGAGCTTTCTATATTTGACGTTGAATACTTTCCTTCGTTATTTGAGTACGATATGTTTGCGATTCAATTATTCTTATTTTCTTTCGTTTACCATCTCAATTATCAATTTAAGAATAAATAAATTAACTATTCAATTCATATTGTGTATTTATTACATTTTTTTCAATGTATTTAATGATCGTGATTCATATCTTCTGAGTTTATTTTCAGCATCTAGTGAATGTGATGTATTTCTTTTTTCAGTAGAAATAAATTAGCGCACGTATCTCACAGATACCACTTGTTGCATATCTGCCTTTTTGATCGTGATATTTACATTATATAAATTTTTAAAAAGGCATATATATATATATATATATATATATATATATATATAATAGAAGAAAATAAAAAATCACATTTAACAAAAGACTAAAACGACAAACGACTGCCCATCGTTTCAGACTAATTCAACATTTACTAGACAAACGTTCAAAGCTCCTAATTAATTACAAAAGACTCATATACATGACTGTGATTAGACCTATTTGGACGTACGGAGTTGAGCTTTGGGGCTCCACTAAACCATCCAATGCATCTCGTATCTAATCCTTACAATCCAAAATCCTTCGTAAAATCCTCATTGCTCCTTACTTTGTCACTTAATGTTCCATATGTTGCTGATTTAGCCCAAACCAGATACCTATCCTTCGATAGTAAGCTCCACACTCAAATCCGTTAGTTTCTCAACTTGCTTCCCACTTCATTCCTGATAATCCTCCGAGGCGTTTGAAACGAAGATGGCCTAGAGACATTCTAGTGTAGAAGTGCTGCTGATGAGTAGTTCTTTTTAAGTTTAAATATGTTATTATAATCGTTGTCAATACATTTACTTGATGTATATATTCTGTACAGTTGTAAATTTCAATAAATGTATATAAAAAAAAAAAAAAATTAACAAACAAAACTATGCAATCTATGAAAATCTACTTCATAATAAAATCATTGTGAATACTTTTTGAATTCTGCAAACAAATAAACTGCCTATCTCACATTTGAAACGGGTGATTCTCGTTCCTTTTAGTTTTTTTGTTTAGGCTCTTTAATTTCATCTCCTTCTTTTTGTTTCTTTTAATGCTCTTCCACAAGCCTCGCTTTATTTTTAAACTTTGTTAGGAAGTTCTCCTTTAAATTTTGCACTTCTCGTTTTTGTACTTTTTTTGCACAAGTTCATATTAAATGTTTCCGGAATATCTCCTCCTCTTAAGATTCTTGTTTATTTAAAAAAAAATATTTGAATGATTGAATGAATGAATTACTGTATTTTGTAAAAATAATTACAATCACAGGAGGTCTGACTCCAGAATAAACAGTTAAAATGAAAAAAAATAAAATATATATCTATACATAAATTGAAACAAAATTCCATATATCACACATAATATAAAATTAAATAAATAGACTACACATAATAAGTACAACTTAAAAAAAAAAAAAAAAAAAAAACGAAAATTTTCGGCTGAAAAAGAAAAACAAAATTTTAGACAAATAAAAATTAAACAAAATACTTCGAGATAACTAATCACCATCTGAATTAAATGTAAAAATAAAATATTTAAAAAACTTAAGTAGACAAAGCTACGTATTCCTGAGATACAAAACACGTCTATCCAACTTACAGTTCGCTGTAAGAATACTCGGTCAAGACTTTGCAAGGGAGGGGAAGAAAAAAAAGGAAATCCACAGACCACCAATTATCAAAGAAATGTAAACAATTATTCTTGCTGCGTATCTGACAGATGCGCTAACCTATAGGATGGTTAAAAGTATCCAATTATTACCTAATTACGTTATTAAAAATGCAAAATGAATAAATAAAATTAAGTTTAAACATACAATCGAAAATTTAAAGAGCATAGTGGAAAGTAAAAATTGTGTTTATAATAAAAAGGTAGATATTAATAAAAGTTAATTTTAATTTTAGTACTTCAGTCTACACGAGTGAACCTAGATAATAGATAGTACTTAGGCGAAGTAGCTCCGCTCTGCCGCACAATGGATATGAATTGCAAAATTGTATATTCATGCCTCGTAACTCATAGAATTAAGTTGAGCAGCAAGTTTATATCATTATAAACAGGCTCCCTCGTAAATAGCCACAAGTTACAAATGATAAGATATAATCAACCATCCAAGTTTAAAAAAACTTTTTTTTTCAATTAAAGAATCCATAACAATAATCTTAGAAATTAAGGAAGGTTTACTTTAAACGATTCGCCCTTATATTTTTTTTTTATTTAATCAGGTAATCATTCCTTATATCCTCAATAGAACTGTCAAATCTGGAAGATAAATCCATTAATGCTTGTACCTCATAAGAATAATATTATTGAAAATTATAATGGCTGCCTAGCTGCCGTATTTAAGATTCACGATATAATACTGATCTATACTATTATATAAAAGGACAAGCCATTTATGGTTTGTGATCACTTACCGCGAAAACTACTGAACCAAATTTTAACCACATTATCTCCATAGTTTAAAGAAGGACTAGCAATAATAACATTTAAATATTTTCAATTAAATTTCCATTAAAAATACATAAATAGGTGGTGTGCTGTGAAAGTTTGGTAATAGACCGATAGGTGGCGAGCACCATTAGAGAGAGGTTACAAAGGTATGGTGTTATATAGAGCTAGAAATTTATGATGAACTTGTTTTCAATACTATTGTTATTAAAAATGCTATGGATTCCAGTACAGTTTAAAAATCGACGAGCCACCGCTGTGGCCATTCTGCAACAGAGTTTGCAACGTTCAAACTATTTAACCCAACTGTACCAAGTTTTAACCACATTTCTATAGTTTTAGGAAGGATTTGAATAATAAAGTTTACTATGATAATGATTAAAATGTATAGTCTTGGGTGCCAGAAACGAGGTTTGCTAAACTTTCATATGCATTTATGATTAAAAATTAAAATCCAACAAGGTGGATCGATAAAAAGAATGAAATAATACTGTATTTTGTAAATTGCAATTTCAGGAGGTCAGGCTCTTTTGAGGCAAATATATTATATATATAAAATAAAACTTATTTTTTTGCAAAAAAAAAAAAACGTTTAAAATCTAACAGACGATAAAATTATTAAGTTAGTACAAATAAACTAAAAATAACAAAACATAAAAAAGATGAACAAAAGAAAAGATTTTAAATAATATTAATCACATTGTTTAATATTTATTGACTTTAATATTCTATAGCAATTAAAAACTTTTAAATACAATTCAGACAATCCTTCTAATAGTACTGATTACAGATAAGTAAATACTGCAAATTCGCTTTGAATTTCGCTTCTATTAAGTCCTATGTATTGTGACAAAAAAAGAACCTCTTTCATTGAGGAAGGTTGTACAGTATAACAAATAATGAATGATATCATCTTTATCATTTGAAGAGCAGTTTCTACAAGGATATTTACTGTTGAATTTTCTAACCTTGCCGTTGACTGCAATCCGTGTGACTTTCTTGCTTGCCCTGCGCAACTAGGCAACAACTCTTAATCTGTTTATTGTAATATTAGGGAAAAGAAAATACGGTTCAGGTGGTCCCAGATTAATGGCATTTCTGTAATATAAATTAAAAGTAGAGTTAGTCACTCGATCGATATCTAAACCTATTAAATGATTTTCATTGACTCTACGAGTTCACAACACCTGCTAATCTGTTCTACATCCTGTGCTTCTCAGATGTCGTTCGCACCAATAATAGAAAGCTGACTTTTAAGTTCTGAAGCCCAGTTGAAGGGGACAGTAGTGTTATAAATAATTTCTGCTAATCTATTATAACATATCCTAGGCAACAGGTCATCTGTCATACTTAAAATTTTAACCCACCAACCTAACATTATCTTGAAAATTTTAACCAAAACATGAATACGTCCTGTCTCAATTCTAGTATAAAAGTTGGGTGTATTTCTCGGTAAATTTAGTAGATATTTAAAGAATTCCATCGATAAAATTATTTCTGCCAAAGTGGACGTCCAAGTATGCTTTTAGGTACTCTTAAAACACCTCATCAATGCAACTTTAATCAGGTTAAAATTACAGCTATGCGTAAAGACATCATTGAAAAAAATATACTTACTTCCATACTTCAATTCACGGTTTTTATCGATAAACAAATGAAATTCAATTATTATTTGAAACAATCTAAGTTATTTATTTAAGAGAGCGGGCGAAACAGGGGCGGGGTATGCTATTTACAGATAATGATAGTAAAAATGAAATTGTGGTATTATAAAGCAATACTAATACACACTATAAATATTTACAAAATAAAAAATATTCTGATTTTAAAGAAATAAAAATACAATATAAAAGGGGAAAGATGAAAGAATATGAATCAATCAATAATTGAAATTCCAGTATCGATACAATAATTATATGAAAAAAAAAATACTATCTGAAAAAAATAAAAATGTGGTTTCAGGTAATAATAAGTGATTGGCTGATTATGACTTAGGCCGGCTAATCACAAAACGACTAGTCGGCTAGAAAAAAAGGCTTTTTGGTCAGCCGACAAGTCAGCGAAGCCCGCGACTGCTTAAGTTGGAATTCGGGTGATATCGAAAATGTTTGGGGCGCTTCGTTTATAGCTTTATAGTGGTTTGTGCATGTAGCAATATGTTTATTATCTTATATCATTTCTTCTGTTTGTTTAAAAACAGTCCGCTGTGTAACGAAGCCTTGTATTAGACAAATAATGTAAAAGTCACTACTCCTAGCTGAGATAGTTAATTGTGAAATTAAGAATTTAATCATGGGGTAAAAGATGCCGTGTTTATGGAACATTGAGGTCTTTATAGATAAGTTTATTTGTAACAAAGTAAGGAGCATCAAGCATTTTTCGAAGTATTTTGGACTGCAAGGATTGGATACGAGATGAATTAGATGGTTTAGTAGAGCCCAAAGCTCAATTCCGAATGTACAAATAGGTCTGATGTCATGTAAATGAATCTTTTGTAAAAAATCGGTAGTTTTGAACGTTAGTCTAGTAAATGTTGAAGACGTCGAAAACAACGAGCAGTTCCTGTCGTTTTAGTCTTGCATGTGGGTTCTAAACTAAACGTTTGTCCAGTTGTAGTCCTAGGTAGCGGATCTGTTCAACAAGAATCAAGAGGAATGTTGGACACTGTAGGACAGAAAGTCGTAGGTTTACAAAGGGTAAAGGTTATTTGGTGAAATTTATTTCTATCTATTTTAATTCTCCAATTTTGACACCATTCTTGAAGATTTGTGGTATGAGTTTGGGATGCTGTAAAGGAATTATGATTTATTCATAACACACATGTGTCATCAGCACACATAGTGAGGACGGTTCTAGGATGTATAGGGATGTCAGCTGTATAAACCGTGTAGAGGATAGGACCTAGGATATTAGGAGGAACACTGGCAGATAGGATAAAGAGGGAAGAATAGAAAAAAGTATGATTAACTTTAAAGGTTCGACTACTCGGATAGGAGCGGATAATAAGCAAGTATGTTGAGGGAAGGAATTTACGGAGTTTGCAAAGCAGTCCCTGGTGCCAGAGTCGGTCAAAAGCTTGTTCTACGTCGAGAAAGGTTCCAGTACAGGACATTCCGCGCTCCAATGCTCCACCACGACCACACGATGGCATTGCTGAATAGTGGAGTGTGACGGTCGGAAACTAAAGTGGTGGTTCGGGATGATATGATTAGATTCAAGGATAGGGTACAGACGTTTCAGGATAAAATTTTTCAGGATTTTGCCTACGATAGGCAAGAGTGATATTGGACGATAAGAGGATGGGAGCTCATGTTGAAGTATTATCTAAACGTTGTTTCAAAGGACGTATAGAGCGAAACCGGAAGAATAATATTGATTTCTTCTTTTTTGAGATAAAGAATTAAAAAAAAAAAAGAATTCCCTCAAAAAGAAGCGGTAATCAAGATTATTTTTCCCGTTTTCATCTATACATCCTTAGAAACGACGTTAAGATAATACGTCATTATGAACCATTTCAAAGGTAAGATAGTAATATCAAATATTGAACATGCTCTACGCTAATATAGCATATACTATTTACTCGGGGACTGTAAAGCTGCGTATCATGAGCCTGATGTTATTAATGTAAAGATCAAAGCATAAGGTATTAGCCCCTCTCAAGCTATGGCTCGGCCTAATATTGATGCTACTGTCGCAATAAGTTTCATTTAAACTGCTCCTTAAATATTAATATATATAATACTTTGGATGGGTATCGTAAGAAAAATATCAATATTCTATATCGAATATATTTTTAGGTCTGATTATCGATGTACCAATATATTGTTTGTTTTTATAATATGCTATTTTAAATATAACAATCAGAGTGATATTCCTATTTATTTTATCGTATTTGCTAATTTAGGTAATGAAATGAAACCACTGCTTCGCCAAATTTGTCAAAAATGAATTTAGAGTTTTATACATTGATATTTTGTAATTTCCACTACCCTAATATGAGAAATTTTAATTGCACATTTTATGTGAATGGATTTTTTGTCACCCATATTACTTATTGATTTAAGGTAAGGCAGATTGTAATATTATTTCAATGAAACATCTCTATTTGAAAAAAAAAAAATGTGAGAAAATTTCTGATTTAGAAGTTCGATATTTTCTTATACCCGCTTTCCTGATATGAGAAACCTTACCAGAGGTTAACAACATACGTAGCCAGAAGGACGTGAGTTCGAATCCGACTTGGGTGGGTTAAAATATATACGAATAAATCTTGGTTTTCCCACCCTGGCTAGAATAGGTTGGTAACCTGTAGGATAACCCGTCCTTCCTGTCCAAGTTGGAGTACATAAGGACGTTAAGGCCAAATAAACAATAAACAACAGCAACAATTTAAATAGTTACACAGTTATATCAAATGTTTAAAATGTATGTATATATATTCATCATTTACTTACGACTGCATCCTTTATGAACACAACAACAGATATTTACTGATAAAGACAGTACTGATGAATAGAGAAACACGGCCTTCTCCGGAAGCAAAGCTATATAAACGATACAAGAGACCTTTGATAGAATTTGCTACATCAATAGAAAAAAATAACTCATACATGAAGAAAGAAGACCACCCATCATCAAGAACTAAGAAAAACAATGCTTTATTTTCTTTTATCTTCTTTTATTTACTTATTTATTTATTTTTTTAAATTCTGCCTATTTATAGTTCTATTTTATTTATATTTTTTTTCCTCTTTTTTTCCTCTATTTTCTTATTCTTTTCTCTGTTTGTTTGTTCTAATTTCTTTATAGAACTCTTACTATTTGTGATTCATCTTAATTAAAAATAATATTACACCTGTTAATTACAGGTAGTATGTAAATATGCATGGAACCTGTAAAAAAATCAAAATCAACGACCGTTTCATAAGGTCACTACGGAAGGGAAAGAATATATTGTGAGATAAACAATTCATTTCCCACATTTCTCCATCAGTCGATTGTAGGAAGTACCTATCCCAAATTTTTCACATTTAATTTATTCCTTGTAGATGAGATGGTTTGGTCTAGAAAATAAATGCTACATTGACACTAAAATTAGAAAATTAGCAAGATATGTTTTGGCCATTCTACATCATCAAAAAAAAAAAAAAAAAAACTGCATAAAATGAAAAATCAATTTTATAAGATTTTATTTTTTTTAATATATATATATATATATATATATATATATATATATATATATATATATATATATATATATATATATATATATATATATATATATATTTGTATTTCGTATTATATCGTTTATCGATATCCATCCCAACAGGATAAAACTTTTCCATAAGTTTCATAAGAAATATTTTGTAATAACGTTAAGTTATAATTTTTTTTTCATATAGTTCAGAAAATAGGTTATTTACCCAGGACCCATGGATAATTATAATCTATATTCTTTTTTATTTTATTTTATTATTACTATCTATAGAACTTTCTAGTATAAGTAGATAGAAATTTCTTTCTTTCTAAAGTACAAACTGCCCAAATAAAAACCCAAAAACAAAACCCTTGACTTTAGAAATATAGGCCAGAAGGGAGGTTGGATATGGAAGATTAATTCGATGGCGGAAGTTTGCCTCTTCGGCGTGACAACAGGATTTCACTTGTTAATTATCAATAAAAAGAAAGACCTCGAACGACTCAACAAAGGCAGCCTTAACCGCTGTCTTGGGGAGATTTTTTCCTTTGTTGAAAGTTATTATTTTTTTCTCTTTGATGTATACATAATCTTTTTTATCATTTTTTTTTTATCACGGTCTTACATTAGACAATGAATTTTTATAATATATTTTTTAAGG
The DNA here is from genome assembly GCA_003667255.2 of Euschistus heros. Lineage (NCBI taxonomy): Eukaryota > Metazoa > Arthropoda > Insecta > Hemiptera > Pentatomidae > Euschistus > Euschistus heros. The sequence goes on from RCWM02000050.1 coordinate 3,384,921, forward strand.
CTTTTTATTGAAATTTAGCAATAGTAAAATCTACTTGATTTTGAATTAAATTGTTATTAAAAATGCGATGAATGTGTATTTAAGTGAAGTTTAATAGAACGATAGGTGACCAGCGCCATTCTGCAAGAGATGTTACAATGATACGGTTTTACCTAGAGCTTGAAATTGATAATAAAAGATATAAATAAGTGGTGCGACATTTTGATTCCAGAGAAGATTAAAAATCGACCGATACATCGGTAATAAGACAATAAATAATTTATGTTTATTAGGATTAAACACTTATTCATCAAAAATGAAAACTTGACTGGAAAAGTTACTGAAGAACTCACATTTATTTCTAGAATACCAACAATTCCTACTAATCTACTATTTCGATTAGAACGATTAAAATTTTTATTTAAAGTTTCTTTTTCTATTTAAATTACATATTTTTTGTGTTTTGCAGTTTCCTTATAAATATAAGAAGTGCGAGTAATTTTTCGTTAGTGATCACAAACCCCGAAAACTACTGAACCAATCTGTACTATATTTTACTCATATTATCTTTATGCGGAACGTTTGAAAATAATAAAATATACTGATTTTTAGTTAAATTGCTATTAAAATTTACAAGGGGACGTTTGCAGTTGTAACTCACAGATTTGAATGCCGATTTTTGAGTGGATAGTAGGGACCTATAATAGTGCAAATCAAGAGTTATAGCCGCCAATGAGCATTAGGAGCCGAGAAAAAAAATAAAATATGAAAATCACGTTTTATTTTTTTTCTCAGCTCTCAGTCAAGATAGAGAAATGATTCTTTCACGTTCAATTGCAGTTATGTATGCTGTTAGATAAAAAATACTTTAGTTATGCTCAAAACATTAACCGGCTTTAGAGTGCTCAAAAACTTAAAATAATTGACAAAATTCCGAGGAAATCCGCTGTAAATCAGTGTAAACTTTTTTTCATGAACAACTGACCTCAAATCTTGATTTAATGCACAATGAAACCCTTACATGTGAAATTTTATCAAAATAAAAAAAATATTGATTTTTTACCCCTTTCAAGAAGGTTAAAATTTTGAAGTTGAAATTTCATCAGCATTTTCTACCGGCCATAACAACTCCTGCGTTCAATCGATTACAATAATAATAGCATCACTAGAATTAGTAAACATTCTGCTTTTTATCCATGCGTATAACATTGGATTTACTCCAGATTTCAGTGGACAAAAACTGATGTGAATGAAAAAATCTAAGGTCAGCTATAACTTGAGATATTTCAATAAGGGAAAATCCTGCGACCTCCGGATTTGGGTTAAACTATGCAGTTTTACGTCTTCTAGATGACCTTAAAATTTTGTCTTAATCGGTTGCTAAAAAATCCTACAAAATTTTAAAGGTAAAAAAAATTATTTTTGATTTCGACAAAATTAATATTCAACATTTGAGATGACGAATCTGGAAATGATATCAGTTTTTACTTTAAAAATTTTCCTCACCAATATTATTAAATAAGACGTTTTAAAATGATCTATTTCTATTATTATTTTAGTTTTTACACGTTAAATTTCAAATAAGTCCATTTAAAAAAATATACATATTTTTTTAATCAAAACTTGATATTAAGATTTGACCATCATCGATCTTAGGATTTCCATGCAATTTGAAATAAAAATATGTCATTTTAAAACGTCTTATTTATATAATATAGGTGGGGAGAATTACCTTTGAAATTGTGTAGCTGTCAATTTCTGAAAAAATGTAAATAATTTGTGCTATCTCATATATTTCGCCACCGATTAAGACCAAATTTTTAATCATATAGAAGACCTTAAACTGCATAGTTCAGCCCAAATCCGGAGGTCACAGGATTTCCCTTTATTGAAATATCTCAAGTTATAGCTGACATTGGATTTTTTCATTCACATCAGTTTTTGTCTACTAAAATCCAGAGTAAATCAAATGTTATACGCATGGATCAAAAGCAGAATGTATACTGATTCTAGTGATGCTATTATTATTGTAATCGATTGAACGCAGGAGTTGTTATGGCCGGTAGAAATTGCTGATGAAATCTCAACTTCAAAATTTTAACCTCCTTGAAAGGGGTAAAAAATCAATTTTTTTTTTTTTTATAAAATTTCACATATAAGGGTTTTATGGTGAATTAAATCGAGATTTGAGGTCAGTTGTTCATGAAAAAAAGTTTCCACTGATTTACAGCGAATTTCCTTGAAATTTGTCATTTTTTTTGGAGTTTTTGAGCACTCTAAAACCGGTTAATGTTTTGAGCATAACTAAAGTATTTTTATATCTAAAAGCATACATAACTGCAATTGAACGTGAAAGAATAATTTCTCTATATTAACTGAGAGCTGAGAAAAAAAAAAAACGTGATTTTCATATTTTATTTTTTTCTTATGCTCATTGGCCTATAACTCTATTTGCACCATTATAGGTCCCTACTACCCACTCAAAATCGGCATTCAAATCTGTGAGTTACAACTGCAAACGTCCCCTTGTTAGATAAATATGTGTATTCAAGTGAAGTTGGAAAATAAAACAAAAGGTGGCGAGAGCCATTCCGCATGAAAATTTACAATGATACGGTGTCGTTGTAATACCGTTTATATCTACCCGGTTATAATTACAAATATTAGTATTGAAGTTTTTATTCTTCATTTTTTTTTAAAATTTTAAATTATTTAAATGAGCGTTTTTTACAATCCGTATATTTCTACATTCTTTTCTTTGGGCTTTATAAGCAGAACATTCCAGGAGTATATGTGGAGGGTTCTCTGATTACTTTTACTTGGTGAAGTTTTAACTTATGCCCTTAAAGTAAACATTACATATTTCATAACTAGTTCTCAGTATAGAAATATACACAAATAGTTGATAAATTTATTTACCGAACCATAGAATATCATTTATACTTTTTAAATATCTAAGATTTATATGATCCACAATTTTATCAAATTTGATGATTTGATGATAAACTATTAATTACACAAAGAAAACAAGGTTTTGATTGAACAAATCCGCCGTTAAATTTTCTTGTAGGTAATATCCTATTGTTTCCTCAAACTTAGTATCTTTTTCCTCCCAGTACATTTTGAATCCTTCATTATTTCCTTCAAAATTACATTATCATATTTCCTTTAATAGAACTTCGGATTTAGCCAAATATATCCTTCCTATTGGTATTCATTTCATAGGAATAGAAGGATAATTTGTCACGAACGGCAGGATGGAAGTCCTTTTCAAATGTCCGAATCAATGTAATTAAGGAAAACTCGCATAGAATACCTACCGTCTAAGCTACCAAGTGTTTTTTTTTTGTTTTTTTTTCATAGGAATAATTTTTTCCTCATCGAAGAATATTAGATAAATTTCCTGAATATAATCATGACTATTGTTTAAATTTTGTGCAATAATTGTCATTTTGTTAAAATGTAAAAAAATAAATAAAAAAAAGTTGCGATTTTACTTATTTGCTCTGAGTTATAATATATAAATGAAACGAAATAAAAAATAAACTTTATTCTGGGACTTACTATCTCCTACGAATAACAAGAATGCACAATCACTGGTACAATTTTCTGGCTGTATTATTTACAAGTTAAATCCATCAGTAATAATGACATATACTGTCGAAAAATAACGAATAATGATCATGATAACATAAAATACAATCGTATATAAAAAGATAAAATAATTTTAAATATTCACATAATTATTTACATATTTGCGGAAGATTGATTACTTAAAAGGCATAAAAATAAATTATTTTTTAAAGGAGTAAGGGAAGCAGCTTTAGGAATAGGAGGTGGTAGGAAAATCCAGAAGGAGGTAGCACGAATGATTTTTCAAAGGAAGCAGTTTCATGTGATGGGATTCTATATAAAAATAGAAATAAATACTAATTAAATACTAATTACAAGAAAAATAAAATAAAATCTTTTAAAATAAAAATAACATATGAGAAAAAGGGAAAACATTTAAATATACATTGAATTCATTTAAAAAAAGATATGAAAATAATGGGGGCTCTATGGCCGAATAAGTTGGGGTGACAGTCTCAGCGTGTTCGGTACTGTAGTTCGTGGGTTCGAATTCCACCTGAGCGGATTAAAATTTATTTCGTGGCGAACCCAAGAATAAATCTTGACCTCCCACCCTGGCTAGTATAGGACTTCTATGAAAGTCTTGGGTCAAAAAAAAAAAAAAAAAAAAAAAATATATATATATATATATATATATATATATATATATATATATATATCAGTCATCAAAAAAAAGGGTAAAAATGAAAGATAAAATTATTAAATAAAAAACAGTTCAGGAACAATGATTTCATAATAAATGAATTTTATATTTATTTATTTATTTTATGATAAGTACAAAAACGAACACAATATTTTTTTAAAATACAAAATATAAGATGCGAGAGAGTGAGTTCAATTTAGGAGTTATCTTTTAAAACTAAATATGTCTACATCACAAAAGTTTTAATAAAAAAAAAAAAAAAAAAAACCTACACTATGACTTTCCCTGCTCCTAAATCTAAAGCAGATATATTATTTATATTTTTGGTAGATCTCTAATAATAAAAACAAAGTGTATTAAGTGTGTGTATATTAATTATTTTACAAAAAAATATAGAAAATTTAGTTTGATAAATTAATTTTAGTATAGGAAATCGTAATATAAAACACCTGTGGAGAAATGGCCTTAAAATATTGATTTCTCAATTACCTTTTAAAATTTAGCACCACCTTATTTCCAACTACTACAATATTAAGTAGATAGTCGCTCTAAGCTTCCCATTAATTTCGAACAACTCAGTTATACAACCATAATTAGCCCTATTAGGCCATACAAAATTGATCTTACGAGCTTCACTAAACCATACAATTTATCATTTATCCAATCATGTTAATACAAAAACACTTAAATACTCAATGTTATTTTAAAAACAACCACACATAAAAAATATTTACAAAACGAATGAAAGAATGAAAATGAAATAAATGAAAAAATAAACTTTATTCTGTGTCTGATTGTCACTGAGAATAATAAAGAGGCGCAATGATAGAAATGTATAAAAATTAAAAGATCAAAAAGATTTGTATGTTAAAAAAAAAAAAAAAGTATTAATAGCCTTCGTATATAAAAGAAAAAAAATGGAGATAAACATTTTTAAAAAAATCAGAAAAATAAAGTTGTAACTTATTATATAAATAAAAATTGATTAAAAAAACACACATAAACATTTTCTCAACATACATTAAGCTAAAATGTTGGATTATAAAATTTAAAAAAAAGTTAACTCCGTTCTTGAGCTAATTCATTGTTATGAGATTTAACTGAATTACTCCAAAATTAAACTGCATTATTTTACCAAATTCTCCTGTTAGTAAGCACCTGTCTGAGTTGTGAGCAGGTGTTGGGATAGGAGAGTTTTGAATGCGTCTAGGGAAGAAGAATGTCTGATTTTATGACAGAGAAAATACCAGAGAGAGATGGAACTGGAAGAATCGATTATTAATTATCTCTAACTAAAATTTTTGTCTATATAATTCCCAATTTAATCAAATTTCCTATTATGGGAGGCACTATTAGTCGAAGTTTCCTAGAAACGTGAACATGTACAAACTAGTCCATCCTGACCCTATTCTCGCTTATTCTCAGTACTGTTTCATCTCGATTGCATGACAGACTTTTATTCTAATAATTGTTTCTTTATTAGCTATGGCTGCCAGGGGTAGAAGCTGATGTCTTTGCAGCTTTGCACACAATTCAGAGTGTCATAGATCGTCGCATCCCTGCAGATATACAGAAAAAAGTTAAACACTATTTTTAATAATGCAATTTATTACATGTGAAGGCATCCCCCTTCATTCGGTAACCATTTTTCTGAGTATATCGCAAAAGTTAATTACAAAGTCTATATTCTTTCTCATTGGAAACGGTTTTTTAAACTCTAAAACATGTCAAGATCCTATTCCTATCCTCCATGATGAGGTACCTTATAGTACCTTCCGTGCATGGGGTGAGCTAACTGATGGGGATAAAATCTCAGTTTTGATTTTATTGACATTTCACCTTTTTGTCTAACATCCTTCATATGTATTTTATCATCTTTTGTTTAAAATTAATAAACCTAGAGAGAGATAACTCGAAAAAGCATTTTTTGATAACTCCATGCCTCGAAAATTTGTTATGTCGAAAAATTGTAGGTTCATTTCGTTTAACGTCACTTTCTGCTGCTATGGCTAATCGGATGATGCTACGGTGGGAGTCCTAAATTTTGCCAAATCCAGGTATAATTAGGATAGGGATCTTTAACGAGTACCTGACATCGCACAGGATCGGGACCCCTATTTTAAGTCCCTTCCGAAGGACGGCATAGCTTTTTGAAAAAAGGATTTTTTACTCTCTTTAAAAAATCCTAAGGTCATCTGCCGGGCTACGAACCCGCGATCTTGGGTTTAGTAGGTTGCTATGCTAACCACTACACCACAGGTGACCCCTTGATACTTAATTGATACCTCTAAAAAAAATGTCCACCCTTTAAATTCGACTAATAGAGTTTTTACTGTATTTTTCCACTTTATTATAGCAATTTATAACTGTTTTCTCTCATATATTATGAGTTTTAAAAACTGTCAACGCAAAAAGAGACACAAAAAGAGTGAGAGAAAGAGAGAGAGAGAGTGAAAGAGAGGAAGAGAGAGAGGGTGAGTGAGAAAGAAATATAAATTGATTGATTTTTATTATCTTAAGACATAAGCCCCTATCTTGCAGACAAAAATATAAAAATCTTAAAGCTGAGAGTGTTAAAAACATTTAAATATATAAAAAGAATGATAGAGAAAGAGGAAGAGAGAAAGGGTGAGTGAGAAAAATATATAAATTGATTGATTTTTATTATCTTAAGATATAAGGTCCTATCGTGCAGACAAAAATATGAACATCTTAAAGCTGAAAGTGTTAAAAACATTTAAATTTATAAAAGAAAGTGATCGAGAAAGAGAAAGAAAGAGGAAGAGAAAGAGAGCGGTGGGAGAGACCAATAAAAAACATGTAAAAATAAAGAAACTCCATAGTAAATAGGTGAATGACTACTCTCCGTGCAATATAATACATCCACCAGTTTTATCAGGCTAGCATGCTGTCAGTCTGCTGAAGAATACTTACTCTAACCTATATATAGTAGCCCTAAACTTTGTATCTTCATCGTAATGTTTCAAGGATGTACAATATCCTCCACAGTGCAGAAAGACGTATTAGGTTCAAGTTGGCCTACTGAACCTGAAATATAATCCGTGGATCTGGAGAGATTTGCCACCGTCCTTGATCCCGATTGGTTAAACGCACGCTAGTGGGGAACAAGCCCACTGGACCGAAACGGACCGATTATCCTACAGTGAGAGCCGCTCCCTCCACTCGACTTGAAATACGATTTTATGCGACCGGCGATTTATGTACATATATATATATATATATATATATATATATATATATATATATATATATATATAAAATTCAAATAAATAAAATAAAATTAATACTTGAAGAAACAAAATTTCCTAATATATAGCCTTAGAGTATAAAACAAAAATTTGATTTCTTCCTCATTGGGCAGAACAAGAGATGACATATGTCTACAATCTACTACTTTTTCCCAATTTACATTTTAAAATTAAAATTATACAAAACATGCCAACTAATAATTCAATTAAATTGACATTTAATGTTTATTTAAAATATAAAATAAACTAAGTTGAGATAAGTTAAAGATTTCAATCGTGACTATTTTCATTTAAGCCAATATAGCTACTTAACGATCCATAATGACCTTAATATCTCATATGTTGCTGATTTGGCACGAACCAGATACCTTTCCTTTCATAATAAACTCCCTGCTCATCCAAATCCACTTGTTGCACAACTTACTTCCCATTCCATTCCTGGCAATCCTGTAAGGCGTCTGAAAAGAAGATGGCCTCGTGATCTTCTTTTGTAAACATTCATTAGAGTACTACCAATAAGTAGTCCCTCTGCAAGTTTTATTCATGTCATTATATCTCATATATATAACATATTTACTGTGTTTTCTAATACAGTTTTAAATTTCTATTAACAAAAGAATAAAAAAAAAAAAATATATTAGAATTAGAAGTATCGGATTACTTATTATGTTAATAATATTTCACTTATTAAATTAATAATTATTCGTTATTCGAAAAAACAAAGTAAAAAGAAAGTAGAGGTTTCAAATGCCGGCAACTCATAGATAAAAGCTGTAAAAATAATGTTATTAAATCATTAAAGGATATTTAATGCTAAATCCGAAAATGTGGTTAAAGTTTGATAAATGTTTAAACGAACTGAAGATATTACAGTTTTTATGGTAAAAAACGTGGTTTCCTCTAAAAAGTAAACTATTGTATGTCTGCAACGTATTAAAATAAAAAGGTAAAATCTGCAGCATTTTTCTTCATTTTTGATCTAGTTTCACTCATACGTTTTTGTTTTACACTCATTCTGCAAAACAAAAAAAATTATCAATTAAATGTCTGCTGAGTAAACTGGTGTCTAGTTTTCGATCTGAGTAACGCTGACACAGCTAATGCATGTCAAAAGAGTCCCAACACTTAAAAAATGTAGAACAATGTATTATTTTTTTTCATTTAAACTAACTACAGCTTCTAAGCAGTAGCTCCTATTGACAAATTTCTAATCAGGAAACTGTTGTCAATTTTTTTATCTGAGCTATCCAAGCTCTAACACTAACATATCTAGATTCTGCCAAAATGAGGGTGAAAAAAACGTTATTGTACAAGAGTATAGACCCAAATCCAAAAGACGTATTCCTATTATTTATTAGTACTTATATAGGAAAAAATTAATTGCTTACAGTTCCAAAGCAATCTAAATCATATATATTTTTCTTCAATAACAACAAAATGTTTAAATTATTATAATATAATTAATATCATGAACACAAGATCCGAGAATAGAAACCGATAGAATAAACAATGAGACAGTCTGCTATTCACTGGGACCTAAATGGATTGGGTAAACGCTTTCAACTGGTCACGGATAGAATTAGGGAAGCAAATAACAATACTCCATTGGATCAGTTAGCTATTTGAGTAAGCCGAGTTTGGGAAACACTTGGTAAGAGATTTCAAACAAAAGACAACTAACCCCTTATGTATAACATACCTCTCGACCTTTCATGGAAGCGCCCAGAAAGTAGGAACCCATTGTAGATATCAGATTATTTTAGTTTATTAAATGAATTATTCAATTTTAAAATGAATTATTAAATAATAAAGAATATCATTAACTGCTATCGTTCACAATACTTTTAATTTCAAGAAATTACAATGTTATTGTATTTTCAAATTTTTTTTTTTCTGTAACATATTTTCCTTTATTAATAACACAGAGGTACAACGAGACCTATAAATCGTATTTATATATCTTAATAATTCTATTTAATATAAATTTTAAAATCGATAATATTGAATGATAAATAACAATTCCACAGAGTATCTAAAAAAAATATTGTTGTATATGTAATATGTTGATATATAAAATATAAGATTTTACAAGTTGGAAGACAAGAAAAAGACGTCCAAATTTACAGCAATGGAGAGGAGTTGAAGATGGTTCGAGATTTTGCCTATCCTGTAGCAGTGATGAACATCCTGGAATAGTGGACTCGGAAATGGAAAATTGAAAAAGTAAAGCGAACCAGGTTTACAGCCAGATTCGTCACACCGCTGTAGGCAAAAGGGAAGTAGAAAGAAACGTGAAGCTCCATATCTTCAAATCAGTATACCTTACCGGTGCTCTTGAATGGCACCGAAAGCTGGATTCTCACGGATAAGCAGAAGAGCCGAGTCAGACGGCAGAGATTAATTTCCTTTGTAGGATTTCTGGAAAGACTAAGAGGGGCTGCTTTCTAAATGAAAGAGCAAGAAAGAAGTTGGAAATCATTCCAGTTAAGGAATTCGTCGAGACCTTATGTGGTTCCGCCATGTTGTGCGAATAGACGAACAATCCGCTAAAAACGATGGACTATGTCTCTGATAGTAGAAGACCACGAAACCGACCGAGAATATCCTACATATATTATATTGAAAGGATTTGCCGGAAGAGAGGTTCAAATCTACGCCAGATCAGGATCCTAGCAACGAACAGGAAGGAATGGGAGTCCGGCTGTACGCTCCCCTACGCTACAGTAAGGGAATCATGAAAGAAGAAGAAGGTATATAAAATATCTGAAGGGTGGTTTTTTAAATATTACATATATAGATGATAAATAAAAAAAAACAAAACAATTGAATATGCGATATATATTAAAAAAAGAGAAATATGTCAAAATTATTTTTTTATACAAATTAAATTAAAACATCAAAAAGATAACGTTCATGAGCACAACTTCAATATATTATATATAGAAAATGGTTTGACTATAGAAGAAAATATCAAATCATATTTAACAAATTATACATACATTTAATAATTAAAAGTTTTTTTTGTTTGTTTTTTAACCACAATATTATTTTCTTCAAGTTTAATGGTTTATGAACTAAAAAATAGTTATTTGTATTAAATTAAGAAATTCCGTCTCGGAGAAGTGAAAAAAAAACTTTATTGGTAAACAAATGTTACAACTGACATTACGACTAGCTAATTACTACTGGTACAAATCTCTTTCTTGCCTAGGATTTATGGGAGGTATATATAGGGAGAGGAGTGGGAGGTGGTACAAAATGTTAACTCAGCAGAGTCCGTCGCCATAACTCTTCCCTCCTTTAAAAGTGAGGTCCTCCGAACTACGATTTTTGTTTTTCGGTGAGGTAGGAATACCACGCTCTGGATCTAGCGTCGCAAAAGGATGATTCAGTAGGACTTGAGATTGGGTTTAGGTCAGGAGTTACAATTTTTGTTAAAGGTATGGGGATGTTAGTTTTGTTTACAAAATACTCCTTAAATTTAACATAATAAAGTAATACGTGGTGAACAAATAGATATGCACATAATGAAATTGTTATATAGATCATAATTTCTGGATAAGTAGTTACAGAGTAATCTTCTAATGTTTCTATTTTTAAAGTTCCTAAATCTAATGTATTTAACTCATCAAAGGTATAATTTGTATTAATAACATTCTTAATATTATATAGAGATATAATAGGTATATTTACATATTCTTGATATCTTACAGCTAAGGATTTATTTACAAATATTTCATTTTTATCAAGACTTATTAAGCTAGTGATTGGTAAATGATATAACATGGCTTGCGTAGTGTTAGTTTCTATGGTAGATACATTAAAAGTAAGATACTGATTAAGAGTTGGTATAAGTTTAATAAATGGTGTTTGTGAAATTCTAATTATTTTACAATTATCGAGTTTTAGATTATTACTTAATTCTAAAATACACTTATCATTAACTAAACTAATACTTTCTTGATAACAATAAAAGTTAAAATTATATTTTAAACATTCTCCTTTATAAAATTGATTATCATATCTTATTACTAAGCTATTCTCTACCGGAATAGTCACAATATTTTCATTATATATAGTTGGATATGATAAAATAAAATAAGTAGGCGAAGGGGCAACCATTAATGGTAATTTAATAAAGAAATAAATCATTCCCGACTCGGACATTGAACAAACTGCTTTGCTCAATAGCCAATTTAATTCTACATCTCTCGTTAATAACGTGTTGTAAGGGATTTTTATATTTTTAATATCATCATAAGATAAAATACTGGGATGAGTCATACCGATTTTACATTGTTCTAAAGCGTCTTCAATTTCTTGCAACTGCGCTTCTATAAGAGTGAGATAAGCTAAAAGATCATGGTAGGATAATTTAACAAGGGCAGCATCTAAAATTTTGTTGTTTGTGTCTATATTGTTTTTAAAATGATTTAAAATTATAATATCTTTATTTAATTCGGCAGTTAATTTACGGTTGAGGCTAAGTCTGGCTTCCTCATTGTGTTCAACGTGATATAAATTATTTTCGACTTTTTGTAGGATGGCGTCATATTTTTCTTTATCATCAGCGTCCATCGTTCCTGTCAACCAACTGAGGGCTGAACCCAATCCGTTAATAATGCCTCTTTTTTCTCTGTTAATATGTTTTCTTTTAACAAGGTGAGTAATTTGTTTTATTATTCTATCATATCTGGTCTCTAATATTTGGTGTAATATTTTTGAATCATTATCACTTTTTAAATTGTTAATGTGTATTTTTAGAGTGAAAATTTCATCGTTCAATTGGGACAATTTTTATAATGCAGGAAAGTGTACCATTCCGTCATCAGAAACGACGAATTCATCTGAATGATCGAAGCCCCAGGGCCATTCGATAGCGTCTGGATTTTCAACATTTCCATTTGCTTGGTCAGAGCCAGAAGAATGAGGATCTGAAGAAACTTGAAAGAGCCCTTCATCATCGAAATCTGCAACAGGAAGATTGTTTGGGTTAATCCGTAATTCTTGAATCCTTTTTTTCAATTTCTTCATTCAATTTTTGGGCGTATGGATTATCAGCAAGACATTCGTTATTACTTGTGCTGGGACGCGTTGTTTCTGTTTCTCCCTTATTTTTCTTTGGCCTTTTTATTTGACTGGCATGTAGCTTTTTCTGTTTTCCCTTCGGTGCTATAAATTTACCATTTAATTGTTTGCCTTTTTGATATTTGACGTCTTTTTTATTAGAACTGGGTTTTCTGATATATACGTCTTCTGGTAATTTAGGTATATCTTCCCTAGTTTCGTTTATTATATTATATATTTTTCTTTATTTTTTTCAATATTTATTTTAATGGCTTCCCTGGTATTTCTTAAATTTGTGTGATATTCTTGGACTAAATATTCTTGTACCTCTGGATTTTCATTGTAATTTTCACGACTTATACCGAAAGTGATTTCATTAGGACTTAGTTTTAAATCCTGATTCAACGAATTGTTATAGGCTATAGTAGCCAATTCTAATTTTTCCTCTTCAGATTCGTTAGACTGAATGTTAATTATTTTAATTAAGTCAAGTAATGTGGAGCTTGCTCTATTTAAAAGTCCTAAAGAATTTGGATGATTAGGTGTTGTTTCGTGTTTATCAATTTTTAAATATTTAAGAAAATCACGGAATAAATTATTATCAAATTCACGTCCATTATCGGTAGTGATAGTTAATGGTTTTGGGAAATGAGCTAAATATTTTCTTAAAGTCGCCATTGATTCAATAGCATTTGCTGTCTGGCTATATCTAGTAAATAGTTTCTTTGAAAAGGTATCAGCAATTATATACACGTAGTAATTCCTCATATGGAGAGTGTCCATCATGATTGAATCAAACGGTTTTTCGGGTGTTGGTGTTATCATAAATTTAGGCCTGATAGGTCTTCTGTCATATTTAATTTTACTGCATACATCACATTATTATTAATTATATCGGCAATGTGATCTTTGATATTCGGCCAATAATATCTTGTTTTTAATTTCATGTAGGTTTCATTTATGCCTCTATGGCATGATTTACCAATATGTTGGTCTAAAATAAAGGATTTTTGTTCATTCTTATCTGTAATATCTGGTAATAATAACGAATACTTTTTTATTCTGTTAGTGGGAAATTTTTCTCTAATGATTTCTGTTATTTTATTGTAAAGTCCTTCATACCAATTGACTTCACTTTCTACACTTTTTATTTTTGGAAGGCAGTAAATTCCATACGTCGTGTTTGGTTTAATTATTTCTAGCAACTTGTTCTCTACCTGTTCTGAGCTTTGATTATAAGGATAAGTTAATTCTAAAGTGTGCCTAATTTTGTTAAATATGCGTTCGGTCTTCGTGTCGTTATAGCCTTTTATGATGACTATCTGATTTTTCTCAACGTTGACAGGTCTTTGACCGTCGTCCACGATAAGTATCCTGTTATCAGAGGACTCGGCAGAGTGTTGGGTGGCGAGGGATGACTCATCTTCTTCTGAGATATGATACAGATCATATTCAGGTATCTCAGAGACATGCTTGTCAACAGGATGTCGCGACAAGTGGTCAGCTACTTTGTTTGCTCTGCCCTCGATGTGCTTGATATCGTATTCGTAATCTTCTAAGAGCAGTTTCCACCTGATAAGACGAGCGTTTTGTGTCTTGCAAGTCTTCAGATATTCGAGAGGCTTGTGGTCAGTGTAGATAAAAAACTTACGTCCGTAAAGATAAGGTCTGAAGTGGTTGCAGGCCCATATAATTGCAAGGCATTCTTTTTCTGTAGTTGAATAATTCTGCTCTGCTTTATTTAATGTTCTAGATGCGTAGCAAACGGGAAGTTCTTTACCATTTTTCTTTTGAGCTAATACAGCTCCTATTGCGTAATTGCTTGCATCAGTTGTTAAATAAAAATCCTCTTCGAAATTAGGAACTTGAATTATTGGACTGCTACAGACTAAGCTTTTAAGTTTTTCAAACGCATCGGCATATGATTCTGGTTTTATCTCGCTTTCTCCTTTACGCAGGCATCTTGTCATAGGGGAGGCTATTTTTGCATAATTAGGAATCATTTTCCTGTAAAATCTTGTCAAACCTAAAAAACTTTTAATTTCTTTTTCAGTTTTCGGTAATTTAAATTCTTTAACCGCCTTTATTTTATCCGGGTTAGGTTGGATTCCATTTTCACTTATTATATGACCTAGGAATAATAACTCTCTTTTGCAGAACTCGGTTTTATCCATTTGTATTTTTAAATTATGTTTTTTCAATTTTTCAAGAACGGCTGTTATATGTTTTAAATGGTCATTGTAGGTTTCAGAAAAAATAATTATGTCATCCATGTATACAAGTACATGTGGCATATCGGCAAAAAATAATATTCATAGCTCTTTGAAATGTGGCAGGTGCGTTGCATAACCCAAACGGCATCCTTAAAAACTCGTAGTGCCCTTGGTCAATACTGAATGCGGTTTTATGAACTGAATCTTTGTGAACTTTTATTTGATGAAATCCAGAACAGAGATCCATAGCCGTGAATAGAGTGGCTTTTCCCAATTTTCCAAGTAGATCTTCAATATTAGGGAGAGGAAATTTGTCCGCTGTGGTTTCCCGATTTAACTTTCTGTAGTCAATTACCATCCGTACTTTTCTTTTTTTCCGGAGGCGTCTGTTTTCTTAGGAACAATCCACACAGGGGAGTTATAAGGTGAATTACTGGGTCTGATTATTTTAGATTCCAACATTTTTTTAATTTCTTCCTTAATATCCTCTTTGAATTGGTGAGGGTATCTGTAATTTTTTGAATAAATTGGATCGTCTGTTTTCGTTTCAATTTTATGTTCTAATAGATCAGTAGCTGATAGTGGGTCATTTTCTGTTTTAAACACCGTTGGATATTCTTTTAATAATTTAATAAGATTCAATTTTTCTTGAGGAGGAATGTGATCTGTTCTGATTAATTTTGGAATTTGATCGATAAGTTCTTCATTTTTGCATTGATCACGATCTGTTATTTCGACTTCGTCTTTTTGAAGATAGTACAACGGAAGATAGACTGTATCCTCGACTTGGCTTTCAATGATGACATTTTCGTTGTAAATGCCAGGTTTGATTTTTATCCTGTCATCTTCATAATCAATGAAATTAAGGCTATTATTTTGCTTTACTTTTACTTCGTTTTGCCCCCTTTTCAGTTCCAATTTTAACACTTCATCTTCCATTATGAAGTTGAATTCATTATATTGTGATCTTATCTTATTTTCTTCAAAATCAATTTTAAATTTCATTTTTTTCATGCTTTCATTGCCCAATAAAATATCATAATTGCTACTAAAATCGAAAAGATAAAATTTTATTTTCTCGGGACATTTGAGAAAATTATTCCTGCAATAAACTGATATGGTTTCTGTACCTGTTTCTTCTCCAGTTGCCGTTTTTATGATAAAATTTTCTTTTTCCCTTTCTACTTCTGGGGGAACGATGTCTCTCCTAATATAATTCTTCCAAGAACCAGTGTCTATAAGCCATTTTCTATTCGCGTGGTCAACAACATATGGTAATTGATTTGAGTTATCAGATCCTAAGTGTTTTGATGGTCTAGTGGGTCTTGTTCTAAAAAAGAGTCATTGGAGGGTTTTAATCTTTCTAATTGCTCTCTGAGTTCTCTAATTTCCCGATCTTTAGGATCTTCTTGATCAATTTGAAAGTTAGGTTGCCTTGGATTTCCACCGAAGGCTGAGACCGTTCTCATCGAGGCTGTTTGACTATCCATATTATTTTGGTTCCTGTTATTATTTTGGTTCCTATTATTATTTTGGTTCCGATTATATTGCCCTGAACCATTTGGATTCCTGCGATTATTATATTGATTGTTATGGGGAGGAGGAGACTCATGTTGCCTATAATTTTGCCTATTATTGTGGTTTTGCCAATTATTTCGGTAGTTTTTATTTCTATCGAAATGTTTCTTATTGTCGAACTGTCTCTTTTGGTTTTCTTGTTCCCCGGGTCTTCTCATATTTCCCGAATTTATTAAATCTTCAAACAGAAGATGATTTTCATTCTGAATTAGGTTTCGCAAATCGTCTAGAGTTTTTAATTTATCCGTTTTTGTCATTAAATACGTACGAATATGAAGTTCCATATTTGTGAAAAAATGATATAAAATATTTTTCTCTAAAACCGAAACAATTAATGCCCTTTCTGGTATATTTTCAATTCTGTATTTGGATATTATTAAAGTACGGCTTTTATCGATTCTCTGTAAAAAATCCAAAGGATGTTCTTTATGTCCTATTTTCATGTTAAATAATTCGAATTGTAATTGTTCTATCGACCTAGAATCTCTAAAAGTATTTTCCAGGTATTGTAATAATTCGTTCACGCCTGTAAATTCACATGTCGTATTAATATAATCGGCGTCGCCGGTTAGTCAGGCTAGAATCTTGCTTAGTAAGCGCTGGTCGTTCAGTTCCCTGAGCCCATTATCAGGCTTACAGACAATGTTATAAACTTGTCGACATACCGTTACAAATTTTAATAGATTGTGCGGATCTCCATTAAAAGTAGGGAGATGGTCATAGTCCGCGGATTTAATTGCAAATGTGGTTGCCATTTCGTCTAAATTAAATTCGTTAAGGTCAATTGCTCTATTATGTGCTAATCTTAAAAACAATTTTGACATATATTAATTAATAGTTCTTATAATAATTATAAGTAAACATATATATGTAAAAATAAATGTTATTAAAAATTAAAACAAAAAATATTTGTTATAAAGAAAACAAAATAAAATTGATGTTTCCAAAAAAGCTTCACTCACAATTTCTCCCAGAATTTCGGTGTCTGTCGGGGTGATCAGACGAGTCTTGAGCTGAGCAGCGTTCTTCTTCAAGATCTAAGAGCCTAAGCGGGGTGCCAGTCTCCTACAGGTGCGATATCCTCGAAAGGTAGATCGAATCTTGATCTCAGGTACTGCAGAGTTCGAGTCTAGAACCACGATGTTATACGCATGTGGTCCCTATTTGGGCGCCAATTAAGAAATTCCGTCTCGGAGAAGTGAAAAAAAACTTTATTGGTAAACAAATGTTACAACTGACATTATGACTAGCTAATTACTACTGGTACAAATCTCTTTCTTGCCTAGGATTTATGGGAGGTATATATAGGGAGAGGAGTGGGAGGTGGTACAAAATGTTAACTCAGCAGAGTCCGTCGCCATAACTTTATACAAACTTATATTACCTTCCTTTGAATAATCAGACATTCGCCACTCTGCCGTACCTTCATTATTCATTTTCTAATGATTCATTCTTCTTTTTCCCGTGGGTCCAACAGAAGTTGTTGGCTGAATTCTCAACTTACAGTGGCTTCCTCTTTCCTCATTTACCGAAATATCTGTTTAATCAAAACATTGTCTTTTGTTTAATCAAGTATAAAATCTTTAAAAATATACTTTGATTCTTTACATTACATGTTTTGATTTTACTAAAAATTGAAATAATTATTTATGTACAGATTTTCATAATTATAGTAAGGATGTGTACAGCATTTGTTATTGAACCAGTTTAACAAAATTAAAATATTTCATTATTCGATTGCTTCTTTAAATATTGTTTGAAAAATATAATGGTTAATTTCAAAATTAAATATAAATTTTCATTTCTTTAACTAAATTAAATGTAATTAAACTTTAAATATAAACATATATATATATATATATATATATATATATATATATATATATATATATATATATATATATATTTATTTTTTTTTTTTTTTTTTTTTTTTTTTTTTTTTTTTTTTTTTCTCTTGGCTCGACAGACCTTGTAGATCCTTGGCCTCCTCAACCAGCCTGCTCAACCTCTGCATATCTTGGGCCATTGCTTCCGCTTCGTGTTATGTTTGTCTGGTATCATAAAGCCGGGGTCCGTTTTTTTTTGTTTTTTTTATCACAGATTTTCTGTGACTGATTAAGGTTTCGTAATGGTAGGGTTTTACAGGATAGGGTTATTAGTCCTATGCCCAACCCCCAACCTGGAGGACCAGGAGCTATGCAGGCACAGGGGTCGCTCACCTCCCTGTGACTTCCAGGGTGAGGACAGTGTACTGCCCTGTGTGGGAATTGAACCCACGCCGTATTAGCCTGAGTGTCTGGTCTTATCTGGATGGAATTCTGACACCTTTGGTTAGCCCATATTATTACTATATAGAATAGAACATAATAAAAAAAAACTTTATTCCGGGACAAAGTCCCTTAAGAATAACTTTACATGAGTAAGTTGTATTTTCTTATTTGTAGGATATTTTTTTTCAATTAAATTTTTTTGGTCAATGTTTTGGAATATAGTTGACAGCTTTATTATTTTTTTAAACCTTTGTTTCTCTTTTAATTGAAACCGTATCCCAAAATTCTGAGAGCAAGCCTGCGGATGATGAAATAAATCCCGTTGATTGTAATCACTTATATAAAAAATTGGGTTTTTTTTAAATTTTAGTTCCTAATATTTGACCATGTTATTAGTTGTTTGTTTTTGTTCTTAAATTATTTTATTTATTTGAAATTTTAGAAAATTGTTTTTATGTCTGTATTGTAATAATTTAATTGAACAAAATACTTTCTTTTTTTTTTTAATTATTTTATGTTTTACTTATTTGTTTGCCCTGAAAAACATCATGTTAATTTTATTTGTTGTTTAGAGATTAGTATTCTCTTCAAAAAAGTTTAAGCGTGAGAGAATATCTCATGTGCGATTTCTCGCATCTCTTAACTCTTGCGGGTTACACCTATACCCAGGCGCAGTGATTCCACTACACCGCACGACAGAACTGATTTGCGAAATTGAATATTTGCTACCCCATAACTTGCTGAAGTTTTAAACATTTGTATCACCTTTAAATAATATAAACAGGTTCTTCTGTAAATAGAATTAAAAAAAACAACCAAACATTAACAACATTATATATATATATATATATATATATATATATATATATATATATATATATATATATATATATATATATATATATATATATATATATATGTAGATAGATACGATATATTCTCGAGATTTTCCTGTTTTTTAACTTGATCCATACTTAGTTTATATTCATATTACTATTATTTATTGAACGTGAGACTTTAAGGGTTAGACACATCAATGTTTCTCCCTGTTATTAAAAACGATGGAATGTTAGATTTTTGTTTTTTTTTCAAATTTCCTTCAGTCCATGTTTATCATTCGTTACGTTATTTACAAGTATGCCAAGACTAGTGGAACCAGTCGTTCAAGCCATAGGGGGAAATATGTCTTATTAAATATAAATTAAAAAGTTATAAGTTAAAATTGTAAAAAATAAAAATTATAAAAAAGTAAGTTTTCTCACTTATTTGTTTATTAGAAGAAATATTGTAATTTATTTTAATAAAAATTGTTCATGTCTAGTTTAGGAATGTTGATTATAGACTTCAGAACCTTTCTTTATTATGAAAAAAATAGGTTTTTTTATAAAATTCAAATATATATAATATAAATTATTATTAAAATATTTAAAATATTATTGAGAATTAATGTGGTCCATTCATTGTTTATATTATATAATTATTTGTTTCTTCAAGCAATATGATTCAAAAATTAGTTTTAATGTTTTAATTCAATTAACAAAAAAAAGAAGTAAGAATACCAAACAGGTTTTGATTGTCCCTAGAATGTATGGAACGTGAGTAAAGAAGGACCAATCAGATTTTATTTCTTTGCGGGAATCGATCTTGTTGTTGCCCCCTGTTCGAGAAGGTGACCCACATATTTGTAGTGGCTTTTAATGTATCACTTATAGTTGCTGGGAAACAACTTCCGTTGACAGATACTTACTCTCTATGTTTTGTAACTATTTAAGAATATCAGGGGATTTAAAAAGGAGAATTTATTATTTTAAAAAACAGTACAACATTTAACATTTGATTAAGTAAAAATTTATTGGCAATATAGGACTTGTGTTAGCAAGTCTTTAAAGCCCAAAAAAAAAAAAAAAGTAAAAAAAAAAAAAAAAAAAAAAAAAAAAAAAAATTTTTTAATTTTTTTTTTATAAGATTAAAATATTCTGAATTTTTGTAATGTTATTATTTTAGATAAATTAAGAGTTTGTAAGTACTGAAATTGAAGCGATAACATGGCAGTTTAGTGAACAAGGCTTAAATTTAACAGCTTATTCTTTATTTTCTTTCTTCTTCTTTTTCTTTTTTTCTTTTCAACATTTCAAAAAATTCAGATATTTTTTATTTATTGATATTTGTATGAAATATACACGCTATATATGTGGCACTTGTGGATAGCAGGTTGGGTGCATTTTGTGTGATGAGTCTATTCGAGAATTTTGGGTTTTGGCTTTCACTAGAAAGCTAATTACTTTCTATTTATTATAAATTGTCGAGAGGCTAAGGACTGGCGTTGGATAAAAAAAAAAAAATCGATTTATTTGCATTTGACGGGCATAGTTATAAGGTTCAAAGAATTTGTAATTTGTAAATCGCTGTGGAAAAATTTGCATTTTTAATAAAATAACATTTTTGCACTTTACAGACCATTCACAAGCACAACGATATATCTGTGTGTGTGTTGGGGAAACAATTACGATAACATGTCAATAACTTGCTAAGCAAATATTCACTGGTAGTGCTTAATTGAAAGCGCTTTATTTACTTTTTTTATTTAATTATTTTATTTATTTATTATTATTGTTTGTTTTTTTTTTTGGAAATTCTCTTATACATATCAATTATTCGGCCAATTCTCCTATATGGATTTGAAGCGTGGACTGTTTCTAAAACTGGTAAGCATAATTTTAAAATTGTTGGGAGAAAGATTCTGCGTAAAATCTTTGGAGCCACGAAGGTAAATCAGGTATGGATAGGCCTATAAAACGAGGAGCTTAAAGAATCTGATGTGGTCCAGTTTATGAAACTTGGCAGGTTGATCGGATACCTGAGAATGACCTGCCAAAGAAAATACTGATAGAAGCGATATATGGGACAAGGGGTAGAAGAAGACGTTGGCTGTGATGGAGTAATGGTGTGGCTGGTGGTGCCAAGTCCATGTCGGATGTGAGGAATTGGATATCGGCGGCAC
The DNA here is from genome assembly GCA_003667255.2 of Euschistus heros. Classification (NCBI taxonomy): domain Eukaryota; kingdom Metazoa; phylum Arthropoda; class Insecta; order Hemiptera; family Pentatomidae; genus Euschistus; species Euschistus heros. The sequence goes on from RCWM02000050.1 coordinate 3,406,574, forward strand.
AGGATCGACAAAATTAGTGGAAGCTGTACTGTCGGCCGAGATTCGACATCGAGTTGTAGCGCCGAATGAATGAATGAATATATATCATATTCCTTATCTTTTTTATACATAGGGTTTTATTATTATGTCTATGATTGACTAGTAAATAGAGACTGAATGTGAAGTTAGAACCGAATTTCTTATTTAATCATTCCAGCATTATTTCCTTACCCGTTCCAACTCTGCAACTCCATGCCTCCTGAAATCAGACATGCTCCTACTAGCTATCAAAGTGCACATTAAAAATATAATCAGTAATTTGGTTGTAATGCTTGTTATTTACTTATTTTTTTACCGAAGCTAAACTGCCAAACCTAGCCAAGACTTTAATTTTAATCAATTGATTATTTCTGAAAAGTAAATTTCAGTTGTGTTAAGTGCAGGGAGTTATATTACATATACACCCACATTTCATGTCATGATCGTATTCTGCCTGAGTATATTTCTCGACTTGTGATTTCAATATTTCATCTGGTTTATAAATTTAATATTATAGACATCCTAACACCATCCTCACGACGTATGCTGATGACACATGTGTATTATCAGTGAATAACGATCCCTTCATTGCCTACCAAACACTCCAATCTATGTAATAAACCTTCAGGGATGGTGTCAAAATTGGAGAATCAAAATAAATCCAGTCAAATCTTAACAAATAACCACTTGAGGTACGCATGATGAAATAGAAGGATCAATACAATTAGGATTGATGAATTAAATGCCACTTCTATTGAGATTATTTTATTTGAAAACTAGTTTCGAATGCTAAACATTCATCTTCAGTTCTAAAACATACAATAAAATTTTCAACAAATCAGTACTATGTTACATAGATTAAATATACTAAGGTTTTTAAAAAGATAAGACAAGAAATCAAGCATAGGCACTCACCTTCGAGGTAACTAAAACACTGAATTTGTGAGAAGTAAAAGGGGGGGGCAGGTAGGTTAAGTTTTAGATTTACAACGGGGTTTCCCTTATGACTCATTGGGTTTTTTTTCGTTCCTATGGGAAATAAATTTAAAATGGGGCTATTGGATATGTTAATCTGATCATTTAAACAAATGTGTGGGTTTCCTGTATATATTAAATTCGTGTTGTTTATTGTTTATGGAGATTTCTATGTCTAAAAAATTTAAAGTTTTATTGTTCTCTAACTCCAGTGTGAATTTAATTGAAGGGTGGATTTCGTTTATTTCGTTTAAGAAACTATTGATTTGTCTGGTCGTCCCAGACCATAGGCAAATTATGTCATCAACATACCGATACCAGTATATGATGTGTTGAGCTAATTTTGAATGAAGGATTTAAATTTTTTAGACATAGAAATCTCCATAAACAATAAACAACACGAATTTAATATATACAGGAAACCCACACACACAGATGTAGTTATAGACAACAATGCCAGGAGACCACTAACACACAAACTCGCAGCATTTCATAGCATGATATACCGGCTTTTAAATATACCGCTAAATGAACGAAATTTTAACAAAGAAATACAAACGATTCACACTATAGCTAACAACAACGGATACAGTAAAACCACAATCGTTAATATTTTAAGAAAACAAATACATAAAAAAACTATGAATAATATATACAAAACACCCCCAGAGGATAAAGCTACCCCTAAAAAATATATTTTGATACCATACTATGGCCCAATATCCACTAAAGTCGGGAAAGAATTAAAAAAATTAGGTTTAAACCCTGCATTTAAAATAGATAAGCCATTGTCATCATACTTCCCTTCACCGAAGGACAAAATAGACCCTTTCCAAAAAAGCGGCGTATAGGAATTAAAATGTAATGACTGTGAAGCAAAATACACGGGAAAAACCGGACGATCAGTAAATCAAAGAGTAAATGAACATATAAGAGCATACACTAATAAGACCCAAAATTCCAATTTCGCTATCCATCTAAATGAAAATAACCACAAATTTAATAAAGACTCGGGAGTAAAAATATTACATCAAGTAGAAAATAGCCTAAAATTAAATACTTTTGAATCACTAGAAATAATAAAATCGTTTAAAACCGATCCAGATTTTTGTTTAAATGATCAGATTAACATATCCAATAGCCCCATTTTAAATTTATTTCCCATAGGAACGAAAAAACCCAATGAGTCATAAGGGAAACCCCGTTGTAAATCTAAAACTTAACCTACCTGCCCCCCCCTTTTACTTCTCACAAATTCAGTGTTTTAGTTACCTCGAAGGTGAGTGCCTATGCTTGATTTCTTGTCTTATCTTTTTAAAAACCTTAGTATATTTAATCTATGTAACATAGTACTGATTTGTTGAAAATTTTATTGTATGTTTTAGAACTGAAGATGAATGTTTAGCATTCGAAACTAGTTTTCAAATAAAATAATCTCAATAGAAGTGCCATTTAATTTATCGATCCTAATTAACAAATAACCTTTACCCTTCGTCGTAAACCTACGACTCCCTGTCCTACAGTATCCTTCAACAATATTCCACTGATCCCTGTTGAACAGATCCGCTATCTAGGACTTCAACTGAACAAACGTTTAACTTGGAATCCTCATACAAGACTTAAACAACTGGAAACTGCTCGTAGTTTTCGACTTCTTCAACATTTACTAGACAGACGTTCAAAACTTCCGATTTTCTACAAAAGTCTAATTTACATGGCAGTTAACAGACCTATTTGCACATACGGAGTTGAGCACTGGTGCTCTACTAAACCTTCTAATTCTTCTCGTATCCAATCCTTACAATGCAAAATCCTTCGTAAAATCCTTAATGCTTGTTACTTTGTTACAAATAAACTTATTCAAAAAGATCTTAATGTCCTATATGTTGCTGATTTAGCCCAAACCTCCATAACCACTAGAATCCACTAGTCTCCCAACTTGCTTTCTATTCCATTCCTGATAATCCTCCTATAAAAGAAGATGGCCTAGAGACCTTTTAGTGTAGAATTTATTGAAGTGCTACTAGTGAATAGTTCTTCACATGTTATTTACATGCTATTGTATTCACTTACAAAAAATTTACTTGTATATATTTTATACAGTTGTAAATTTCAATTAATTTATTTAAAAAAAAAAAAGATATTATAGAGAGTTGACAGAAATTTAATTCAAAAAGAGGGAAATTTATGGAAACTCATAAATTTTCATAACAATAAATTTTTATTGTGCTTACATATACATTCTGGTAAAAATATTTTATTCATCGTTAACTAACTGAACTTTTAATAGAAATGCCTCATGGAAGGAAAATTTCTCAGTAGGTAAATGTTAGCTTACAATGGTGACAACTAGAAAAACTGTTTGCAAGACATCTCTGTGATTTATCTTCCTACATTTTTTTTTTCCAATTTTCCACTCCACTTATTATTATAGAAATCTCAGCATATATAAATATTTAAAACTTTTTTGGAAGGTTAATGTAAAAAAAAATATATATATATTTTTTTTTTTTGCTTATATTTGTGTTTATATATTTTTTAAAAATTATACTGTACTAAAGATATTTCCAAAATATGTTTTTAATTTAAAGGTGTTCGAAATTGTAAACTAGTTGTCACTAAATTCTGTCGTAAACAAAAAAGCTTGTTTTGCAAATAAGGACACTGTAAGGATGATGTACTTTTGGACACAACATTTATTCAAATAAAAATTTACTGAATTAAAAATTATTTAGCTACAACAGTCACTCCTACAATAAAATGGAAACACATTTTATTTCTTGTTTATATACAATTATTATATTTGTATATAAAACAAGAAACAAGAAACTTCGGATTAACTGGCAAATGGGGTGACCCTGTCTCCGTTATGACAACTGACTAGTTGACTAACTCGAAAAGCTTTCAATTACGTTAAATTTGAGTATAACTTATTATTTTATTTTACGATTTTTGTTTAGTGTTTTACAAAATTAATAATGGGCCAGAAAGTTGAACGTGAATCTTAAGACGTTATTTTCTTTTTAGTTTAGCTCTAAGCATGCAAAAAGTTGGGGGAAGTTTCCCTACCAACTTTTCCCCTTCCATAGAACATAAAAGCAAACTTATCTTAAGTGATTCATTGTTTTCCCATCCCTAGGAGGCCAATTTGCAGACAAGCTGTTCATGGATACATAACGAAAGATATTAGAAATTATTCAGTGTAACGGTAACTCGTGTACCTACCACAGCTCCCGTAGATATATTATTTTTTTAATATTTTTTTTTACACCTTTTGTATTTGTTTTTAAAAAATTTAAAATATAAAAAAAATATTCTGATTTGTTTAATTTCACTTCTGTAGTTATGGAATAATAAGCGTACAGCCAAACAGAGAAATAATATTGCTTAGAATATAATTTATTGTATATATTTTATTATATAATAATATATGATAGCTATTAACTGTTTTTATTCACATTAAATTAAAATTATTACTAATGATAAATATATTCATTTATTTAATATTTTCATTATAAAAAAATTAAAATTAAATATATAAGTATCAGAAAATTTACACTCAACTTATCTGTTGTCTAATGTGCTAATATAGCAATGCCGGTGGGCCTAAGAAATAAACGACATTTTAAACTTGCATACCTGGTATAGCAATGCCGGTGGGCCTCGATGTGCTGCGCTGGCATATCATGCGCTAATAATACGCTGTATGTCATGATGTACTTTATGGTCAAATTACATTAAAAAATAATGAATAAAGAACTGCATTTTAAGCGTATAGAAAAAAAAATTTCGTTTAGTGAATTTTTTTTATTATCTATTTATTGTTATTTACAACTGTATACATTATATGAATGAATGAATATTTTATTGCTTTATGAATACAATTTTAGAGCAAAGAGTTGTGACCTGTTATACAATTAAAATTATTTTTAAAAAATAAAATAAAAAAAGAAAATTATTTACAAACTAAACGAGAGATATTTACCTAAAATTATATACATGATAAATTGGTACAAAAATAAATGGCAAACTAGTAATAAGTTAAAGTAAAATATTTCTTAATTTTAGGAAATATTTCATATTAAAAAAAGTATATAATTTAAATGCTTTTCATTATCTATTATCAGCCATGAACATAACGGAAAGTCATCATTTTCCTTGGAATGAATTCTTCTAAGAAACTTTTTCCTGTATATTTCAAAAACGGAACAGTACATTATTAAATGGTGAAAAGAATCTGGCACCGAGTTACACATCGGGCAGGGATTTTCTGTATTAAAGTTGTAGCTTCTTCTATTGAAATATATTCTGGAGATCTTGGAGCTAAACGGAGTTGTGCGATCATTCTTAGTTTCTGAATGTTTGAACTCATGACCAAATACTTTTCACCACTTCCAAGAGAGCTAAGGTGTCTGTAACGAATTTTGTAGTTGGAGTTGACTGTATGCTCAATGTCCATACACAAATGCTTATTTCATATTGTATAAATTATATACAATACGTAAATGTGAGAATAACGATTACAATAACATGTAAAGAACTACTCACTAGTAGCACTTCAATTAAAAGTTCTGCATTAGAAGGTCTCTTGGACATCATCTTTTCAGAGGCCTCAGAGGATTATCGGGGGTTTAGAGTGAAGAAATTTGGAAGACTAGTGGATTCAAGTGGGTATGGTGTTTACTATGAAAGAATAGGTATCTGGTTTGGGATAGATCAGTAAAATATGGAACATTAAGATCATCATGTATAAGTTTTTTTGTGACATAGTAAGGAGTATAGTATAAACAATTATTAAATATGAAGAATTTTCAACAAAATCTATTGATGGCTTATAATACAGCATCAAATTTATCGGCTTATGAACGAATAAACAATTATCATGCTACGACCTTATTTGTGTTGTTTCCCTTTTTTGATCATCCGACTATCCACCATTCAGCTTCAAGTCAGACTACACTATCTTCAATAACTCCAAATTTATTATTTTCTATTACTACAATTTTATTTATTCCTATTGTTTTTCTGTTTAAAAATATAACTATAAGTTTCCTTTAATTATTTAATTATTAACTAATTTGGTCTTGGAATATTTTGGATTTATGATTATCCTAACAATGTTTTCATTACCAAGCTAAAATTCCTTCAGCATTCCTTTGTTCCGTCTGGCTGGCTTCTTGTCTCCACCTCTTAGTGTGGTGCCTTATCCACTACAATCTATCAAGTTCCTTAATTCGGGGTGTTCTAACTTTTTTATCCATATATTAAAAAAAAATATTTAATGGATAAGGCACCACACTAGAGAGGTGGAAACTTGGGTTCGAATTCAAACTTCAAAAATTTATTAAATAAAATAATTATCAACCAAGAATTATTTCATAATCATATTATTTTTTTTATACCAGGGTGAGTATCTCTTTGTTAAAACAAAATTGGTGAAACTAGATCAAAAATGTAGCAAAATGCCGCAAACCTCACCTTTCTATTCCAATCCGTTGCAGATATACGATAAATCAAACACTTTTTTGAGGAAACCACGTTTTTTTCCCATAGAAGCAGTAATATCTATCTCCATTTTGTTTAAATATTTTTCAAATTTTGACTACATTTTCGAATTTAGCATTAAAATTTCTATAATAGCTTCCTGCAACCTTAAATTTTACGAACTTGGTATCTAAAGAACAGCTTGATCTTCACCTTATTTGGGTAAGTTACAATGTCTTATATTACTTCAACGTTCACCGTTTTTCGAAAAAACTATCCACAAAACGTAAAATCTCACACAAATTTACAAATTTAATAAGCTTTCGAATGATATGTTAAACGTAATGATTTCGTTTCAATTTTATAGAGTAATTTATTTTAAACCGAAAAAACATGGTGTTCTCATTAGGCATACAAATCAGTTACTTGTGTACATAAAACATTATGACAATCCCTTAATGAGAATGTGTATTTTAGATAATAAACTCTTCATTGGAATAAAAAGCAAAGAAAAAATTATTGTTTAATAGAAAAAAAAAAGGAAACTGTCAATAAAGTGACACCAGATTAGAGGATCTTATGTTATTACATTTATCTATTAATTATTATTATTTAGGATTTAGGAAGCAATACACATATTAGCCAATCATATACATTGATAGGCAGAAGTGCCTTTCCCTGTAAAAACAGACTCATCTGCCCATAAAATTCACCTCAAAAAGTGGTAATTTTCAACACAATCTGCATTCAGAAGCTAACGGCAAAATTGAGGTCTATGTTCATTATCATTGGATTTTAAACATTACATTGAAAATCTAACAAAATAAATCCTTACCCATCAGTAGCACTTTCTACCCTAGAAGGTCTCTTGGCTATATTCTTTTCAGACGCCATGGTGGATTATCTGGAACGGAGTGGGAAGCAAGTTGAGAAACTAGCGGATTTGAGTGGTTATAGAGCTTATTATGAAAAGATAGGTATCTGGTTTGGGCTCAGGTACACGTGGAACATTAAGATCTTTTTGGATAAGTTTATTGGTGAAAAAATAAGGAGCATTGAATATATTAATTTAAATTAAAATATCAGCATTAGTGATAATAAAAATTCTCTAATGACAATTAATTATAACATTTTTTGTTATTAAACTAGTTTTCGTAAAAGCAATAGTTTAATAAAGTTAAAATTTACAGTCAGTTTTTACAAAATTGTGACAATAACTAATGAAAAATCAGATATTGACACTTTTGAAATAAGGACAGAAACGGAAGTATTTTAACGCAGTTGAGTTATAGGATTTAAAAAGAATTTCATAATTTTTTTTTTGTTATTTTTAAGAGAAAGTGTCAATCATCTAAGGTATCAATAAGCCTGCCTTACCCTACAATGTCATATTTTTGTTTTAGAAAAAATTAAAATAAGTATATTGACTTTTAAGTAATGTAATTGGTGTTGAACGAATATTAATGTAGGCGTTAATGATTTCTTTTTATTCTTAATGTTTTATTTAATAGTATAATTAAAAATTAAAATGTAAATGTTTTGATCAGTTACATTGTAATCAGCTAAGATATTAGGGAGCGACCTTCAAAACAATATTTTGTATTATTACCTGTTATTGATTAGTTACGATATATATCAAGTGTTTATTTTGCGATCCGATATATTAGATAATTCATCAACTATTCACTATGCATTCATAGAAATAGCCTCTATTTTAGTAAAATAATAGCCGAAATATTCCTACGAGAAGGTTGAAACATCAGTGGCCCCGAGATCTATTGTGGAATTCCACAATTCAGATCTGACAATAGCCACTCATGTTCGGAGTGCTTACGGGATTAGCAGTCTCACTTCACTAGCATTAGAAACAGTGACACTGCAAGAGATAAGCGTTAATCTCATGGAGTCCTACTTAACAATGCATATATATATAATTAGGAATGAAAATCCACAGCTTTAGTCTAATCATCTATATTGATATGTTTTTAAAAATATTGTTTTCAATTTATTTCTCAGTAGTTGTATTTCTATAGATATATACGAGAGACTCGCAGAATCGAGTCTCAATTAATAAATTCGTTTTAAAATAATTTTATCATGAATTGTAATTTTTTTCACAAAATATTCGATTCCGAACAAGACACTAGGAATTCTCTTACAGAAAAATAATTTTATTCCGAGATCAGGTCTCTTAAGAATAACAAAGGACAGAAAAAAATTAAATTACTTACATCTAGTCGGAGACATGAAAAAAAAAAATTAATATAACAACGATAATGTATACATAGATAGTAATTAAATATATTAAAAAATAAATAAATTCGTTATATACAATGCTTAGTGTATTATATACAAACAGATGTAACTAAACGCTATTTTCAGAGTGAGGAAACATTATATTTCCTCTAATATAAATTGATCAAATAGTTATTGAATGTATTCCAAAAAAATACATTGATATTCTCAATTTACATCAGAAGAAGGATTATTAGCAGGCGTCACCTTAGGTAAGCATGAGGTACTAGAGATAGAAGAATTTAAATGTTTTCAGGGATTTCGCTTGTCAGATATGAGGAGGAATAGAAATCCAGAGGATAGTTGATCGGAAGAGGAAGGAGCGATGGAATGCAGAAGTTCTGTGGGATGGGGTATGCAGAACAAAAAGACGGGACATTGTGTGAACTGAATTGACTGTAGATCTGAACTGTAGCATATTGTAAATATAGGAAGGATGAAGGGTACTGATAATTTGGTGAAGGAATTATCCAAGGAAATATTGTCTACGGAAAGTGGGATAAAGCCAGTTTAATTCTAAATAGAGGAAAGAAACGTGGGAACGTCTTGTTATATCGAAGGCAAATCAGGAAAAGCAATTCATGATTCGCTTTAATCTTTCCTCGAGAACCCTCGAGATGCCACCGTAAAGCAGACAACCATAATCAGGGTAAGGTGATAAGGAAGAGACTAAAGGCTTACGAGTTTACAGGGGAAGGAGGTGACGGGATCACTGGTATAAATTAGGTAGGCCTGTAGAACGACGGGAGATTTGGGCAATCTTAGATTTCCAAGAAAGGGTTTGATCTAAGATCTGACCGAGATTTTTAGATGAGAATAAAATGATAGGATGACCATTTAGGATAGTAGGTGTGAGAACTAAGGATGGAGCTAGATCCTAGACCATTTAATTGTAATTTATGTAAGGTCAAGCACTCAAGCACTGATTCTATTCAGGTCTTCCTGAGTTTTGGCGAAAGCAGAAGGTAGCTATAAAGAGAAAAAGGAGAGATAGATTTCGGAATGTGAGAGGTGGTAGCAACAGTGGTTAATTGAATTAGGTAGATCATTGATGTAGGAATTGAATAGGAGCGGAGAAATGCTGGATTCCTGAGCAATACTGGAGGTATGAGTTATAAAAGTAGAAAGGGATTGGTTAGGTAGTTTAACTGCTTGGGAACGGTGAAAAAAAGGAAAAAAAAAAACAGCGATTAGAACTAAAGGAGAATTTTAATAATTCTAATTCAGAGAATATGATAGAGTGATCAAGGGAATCAAACGCTTTAAAAAATCCATAAGTAGCAGTAGGAGCATTACTACGGGAGACAGGAGAATAAGCAGAACGGTCAACTAGGAAACGAACCGTAATTAACAATTTCTGATTAAAAAGAGTTTGCTAGTTTAGTGAAGGCACTAAATATCTACAAGGCAGAACTGATGCAAAATCTCTCGATTTTATATTTTTTAGACAATGGAGAGATTTTGAGCAGATAGAATGTCGGTACTTAAACAAAAAAAATTTTGTGATTTTTTTTTTGGTGCAATAAACTTTTTCATTTAGATATGTAATAATGTTACTTTTATTGCATGGATAATGAGTATAATTCTGTTATTAAATAGACATGTACATTAATCAATTGTCATACATTATTTTATCAGATTTATTTCCATTACTTATTTGGGATCTCGGTTAACCGATAGACATGGTTGGGAACGAGTTAGGCACAGATAAACAAATTATCGGTTAATCGAGTCCCAAGTGTACCTTTATAGTATAATCTCATTTTTTTTTTTAAATATACATAAATGTAATATTACATCTCTATTAATTTTTTATCATCTACGAAAGAATATTTAAAGAAAAAATTGTCATTGCAAAAACATCCTACAAAAACAATGTAAACTCTATCTCACTTGATGTAGGTATGGTGCTATATAAGGATCAATGAAATAACTGCCACTTCTATTGGAAAACCAATTCTTCAACTTTTGTTTAAATGGCCAGATAAACATTTCAAATAGATCCATTTTAAATTCATTTTCAATAGGAACGGGAAAGTCCAATTAGTCATAGGGAAAATCCATAGAAAATAAAACACAAATTTAACCTACCTGGGCCCTTCCTCTTCTACTATTGATATATTTCTGATTACCGTATGATTAACACGCTAATTTATTTTTAGATTAACGTTTAATCTAAACAGCACAACGATGGCCGAAAAATACATTACCTCTGTGGTAAGGGAGGCCCGTTTGCCTAATGGAAGTAACTCACACCGATTAGCCTTCATGATGCGGTTTCCCAGGATGCAATGGCCCGTTGTTTAAGTCCATGAACTGTCTGCTCGTTTAAAAATATATACTCGTATTTCTTAGTTGCCCTGCTGACGCTGAAAAACCACAATCCATGAACCTAGACCGATTTCTCGTTGTTCTTTTACTCGAGTGTTTGAAAGTCATTAGTGAGATGGACATTGCAATATTAGCTTAATAGAGTCTGAATGACGAATACAAAACATAAAGAATACTCTGGTGTTTTCACGTTAATAAAAGAAAGTATATTAACTACCGAGCGGAGGTACTGAATTAGCATCACGAAAAATTTTCTGTCACTTATCCAAACCTAAACTTTTAGGAGACGAAGATAAACCGTCAGTTTGCTAATTGATGGGCATCTTTGCGATTTGTAGGAAAGTCAACACTGGCAAGAAAATATTTTCATTAGACGTCATTACAATTTATTTTTTATTCTTAATTAATTATTAACACGTAATTATTTCAATTAAATTTAATTGTTTAAAAATGTCAATAGTCAAAATGATTTAGCAACAAATATGTTCATAAATTAACTTATATCTAAATGGGTAATGTATCAGACTGCCAAGATCCTGGCCCGAGTTAGTGTTCGGCTTAAGGCAGAAAATTGATGTCCTAGATGGACTTCAAGATCGGTAGGGCACATCCAACCTATTTAGATTGGATAGCATTAACTAAGGAAAAGAAAAATTTATATCTACGATCGGTTATTAGAATGTAGTATTCGGGATCATTGTTTATGTATTAATTTAATTTCGCCATATTTAGTAAAAAGCCTTTTACTTTGAATAATTTATTGGTAGCCACCAAGAAAGGTGTATGCTTGGAGGATAGAACAACAAAAAAAGCGAGGCTGGCCGAGGAAAACATGGAAGAAGGAAATGGAAGAGTACATGATGGAACGTCGCCTAAGAGAGGATGGGGCCTTAGACAAAAGAATATGGAAGGAGGCCATTGAAAACTTAGGCTTGGGAAAGCCACTGCATTTTGGAAAATCCTAATAAAAAAAAAAAGTTTATACTAAAAAAAAATATTTTAGTATTAGTTTTCATTTGACAGAAGTTTCTTATAAAGTAGTTAAACTTATTTTCTATCGTTTTATATTATTGATAGTCTAGGTAGTTTCAATTAATAACAAAATAATTAAAAACAAGATAACAAACCCATAGATAGTATTTATCGATAGGTTTATTGTGCGAAAATGCAGTAGCTAAACTGAAGTACAGTATGTGACTAGATCCAAGCTATTCTTGGAAACAAAGGACAAACCTGTATAAATAAACATTAACAATAAACAAAAATGTAGATATGTATTTTAGGAAAAATTCTTACAGACTTTTACCTTAAATCCTAACAATTGATAGATTGAATGACTAAAATTTAAATACTGCAGAATGTTTTATTTATTTTGAACAAATAATTCCTTTAGAATCATATTAATAAATTAAAGTAGATTTTTTGACGTTTTAATTGTATTTTATAAAATAAGGAAACACTACTACGAAACACTAGTTGTATAAACAAGGTACCAGTTCGATCTGTAGTGTGGAATGGAGAAGAGAAGAAGATGAACATTGCAATATTGACATAATAGAGTCTGAATGACGAATACAAAACATAAAGAATACTCTGATGTTTTCACGTTAATAAAGGAAAGCATACTAACTACCGAGCGGAGGTACTGAATTAGCATCACGAATGCGAAAAATTCTAACGAATTTTTTTTTTTTTTTTTTTTTTTTTTTTTTTTTTTTTTTTTTTTTTTTTTTTTGCGAAAAATTTTTTTTTTTTTCCTAATGATTTTTTTTTTTTTTTTTTTTTAAGGTGGTGATCTGGATTTTAACTTTACCATGTATAAAAAAGTTAAGAAAAATATATAGCAGTGTCTTGCTTTTTTACTGCTAAAACTTTTATAACCTGTAACTTTATATGGTTTAAATCTGATTAAGCTAGTTTTATAAAAAAAACAAAAAAAAAAATGTAAATGAAAAACATTCTACACCAACTTGTAACTTTTAGAAATTTAATTGTATTCTGTTTCTCCATAACTTTTATTTTTTAGCAATGCGTACTTCTTCACACGTAAGCAAACTAATGTTTTTTTTTTAATTTTTTTTAATTTGGAAAAGGTCATATCTTGAATTAGCACCCCCAAAAATTTTAAAAGCTCTATACTTTTGACTAGCATCCCCTATCGCGGTTTCATCTGCTCTCATAAATGTAGATCATAGATAATTTTAACTATAATTATCTATAATTGAAGTTTAATTTGTTCATCGATAAAACTTGTTGTTTTTAAGTATGCAATCAGGCATTATCTCTTCATTGACATTTTCACCTATATAAGTAACTTGTAACCTATTTAATATTGAAATAATTAGGTACTTGAAATTATGCAAAAACATTGTTAGACATCTAATTTTTTATCTTAATATATGAAATGATGATCCAGATTGACAGATACTGTATGTAGGAGAATATCTAAAATCAACGGACCGACATTTTTTATTTGTGATAACATTGTTTGGCAGAAATAATTTTATTAATATTATCTGGTTGGATTTTAAGTTTTAGTTATACAAATATATGTGAGTGTGGCACATTTTCTGCACTAAACTGTTCTGCCGCTCAACATTGTACATTTAAATTTGTATGCGAAATGTTCCTAGATCAATAAAGGTGATGTTGCTAAAATTTGGTACAGATAGGTTCAGTTGTCTTACGATTATAAACTCTGTTGCAGAACGGCGCTAGTTTGCATATCGGTCGATTTGCAAATTAGGATGTCGCATCACATATTTAAAACTTTTTTTAACAATTTAATTGAATATAAATAAATTATATTATCAGTTTGAAGCTCTATATAACAACGTGTCATTGTAACCTCTTATGTAGAATGCCGCTCACCACCTATCGGTCAAGGTTATCCACATATTACCAATTTTTAAATAAAAAAACTTTATATTTTATTATTGTTGAACCTTTCTGAAACTATAAAGATAATAGAGTTGAAATGTGGTACTGATTGGTTCAGTAGTTTCCGCGGTTAGTGATCAGAAACGAAAAATTGCTTGTTCTTTTATATAATACCATAGATTTCCCCTCCATTGGATTCATGTTCGAGCCCAATGGATTTAATAATAAAATAACATTAAAGACAAGAGCTTTAGAAATCGTGGAGGGTAAAGAATTATGAACATAATGGAAAGTTATTGTCTTACTTTTAATATCAACACAAAAATATATAGAGGGAAAAGACGGGTGGATATTGAGATGGAGGGAAATGGGTTTCTCTTTTCCCTAAAGTTGCCTCTCTGTGATCTTTCTTCCTCAAACGAATGGAAGGGATTTATGAGGTACAGGCCAAGCCTCAGGTCAGGGAGAACAAAAAGCCCAGTCAATGAACGCAAGAAATTAGGCTTTTTCACAGCTAATTAGGGGAAAGCTGAATTTTTGCAGGGCGTTAGTACATAAAGAATACACTAAAAAAAAACACAAAGTCCAAACCCACACCCCTCTTGCTCTCCCCCCCCCCCCCACCCCTTCAGCAACATTACAAGTATGGAACTCTGGCTACATACCGACAGCTCGAAACCTAATTATGCTAGGAGTGTTTTTTTTTATTTTACTCCTAACAATATCACAAACAAATTATATTATATACACTCTTTATGTAGATAGCTTAGGTTCGCCGTTACACTTAATCATCTACAAAAAACTGCCACTAAAAAAAACAAAAAATAACTTCAACAAATTATAGATTTTTATCATTATTGGGAAGAAAATTGTTAAACAAAACTTATAGATAATATGATTGGCTTTAAAATTTTGTGTTTCATAACGTATAAAATTAAAACGATGGCTTCATAGAGAGCGTTGAAAGATTAGTGGACATCGGTGCGTCGGTCCTAGCAGGGCCGTGCTGAGGTGCACAAACACATATACTGCTGTTCATGATCATGAATAGTCATTCAATTGAAATAGAGCAACAATGTTATGACGTATATATTTAAGATATAACTTTCAAAATGCATTTTTTTGGTATAAAATATTATAGCTTACTTGTATCACTGATATAGTACAAAAATTAGCATCGAAGATTCAACAAATTAAAAAAGATTTGAATGCTGGAAGTTGTTCACCAACCTTAGTTCTAAATGTGATAAAAAGTCTTCCTCAAAATATCTTCGGGTTTAGGGGAGAGAGGAGGTAAAAGTCGTATGTTGTTAGCTGTCCGATCTCGGAACTCGGAAAACGATACTTAAAAATGTCATTTCACTCCTCTCTTTCCATATCATAATTTTAGAGCTATGGGAGAGGGAAAAATAGAAGATCTTTTTCTTGAGATAAGTCGCAGTTCTACGGAATAACACGTTTGTCGGTACTCATTTGGCTATAACTCCGAAACTATTTGTCCGATTCAAATTTCTCTTCATATGAAAGCTGGTTAAATTTACTATAACAATTCAAATATTAAATTTTGATCTAGCCCCGTAAAACACCCACAGAAGAATATTGAGAAACCCGTACTGTTGTGAAAAACTCGATTTTTTTTTCGGCACATTTATCACAATAACTTCGAAACTATTTCTTCGATTCAAAATCTGTTATTTCCATCTAAAAGCTGATAAAATTTTTTATGAGGTCCTAAATGAAGATAACAGCTACTGTTTAGGAGCTACATTGGTTCGAATGAAAAAATCACACTGTAACCTTTTTTTCACTCACAAAAACGTAACATTTTGACATACTCAAGCTCTGTTGGTGTCGAATCAATAATTCACCTACTGTTTGTTTCCTTATCAGAAATTTAATGGAAATTATTTCTTTTTATATAACATTTGTTGCTAAGACATACCGTTTAGAAAGTATGTTGGTTAAAATGAAGAAAGTCGAATTTGGAACGCCTATTCTCCTTTAACTTTGTTTATTTTGAATTATCATTAATTGTTAATGTAATTTAATTAGTAATTATAGTAATTACATCTTTTGATTCTTTAATTTATGTGCTTTTTGGTATATTATAGATAGACATATTAATGATCTATTGTATTTCTCGGTCAGGGAGAAATAAAGTTTTTTTTTTTTTTTTTTTTTTTTTTTTTTTTTTTTTTTTTTTTTTTTTTTTTTTTTTTTTTTTTTTTTTTTTTTTTTTTTTTTTTTTTTTTTTTTTTTTTTTTTTTTTTTTTTTTTACTTTGAATGTACATGATTGGATTCATTGTCATCATATTACTCATTGCACTTAAACGAGATGGCTTGCAATATTTATCCAATAAAAATATTAATTTTTCAAATTTACTAAAAATATAAAACAGTCGTTAATTTTCATAGAAAAATAAATAAAAACATTTGAAAGTTCTTTATGGATTCTCTCTTTTTTCCTAATCTTCTATTTACAGTAATTCATCATATATTAATGTCTATTTATAATTTTGTACTAATTAAAAATCGAAACTTTAGAATTAGTTTATAAAATGGTTTCAGACAGTGGCTCGCAGTGAAATTGATACACCCTGCAGAGAGAAAGGAAATGTTTCAGAGTTGGGCAAACATTTTTTTTCCGCAAGCTCTTCTCCTGGTTTTGTCCACACAAAGCAACGTCCATCGGACCTAAAAATAACTTTCATCAGAAAATATTACAGTTTTCCGAAATTCAGGGTCCTTCAAGGAATATTTATATGCAAATTTCATCCTAAATTTATGATTTTTTGTGCTGAAGAAAGGTTTCTTTCGAGCTACACGTCTATGAAAATTATTATTTCTTAGGACATACCACACTGTTTCTGCACTTACCTAAGAAGTTTCTGTGGCTACTTCTGGTGCATTCAAACCTTGGATTTCTTTTGAGTTTCCTGAGAATCCAAGTCTCACCCGTATCAGTTAATATTTTTCTAGTGATTTTAAATTCTCTTTTTTTTTTTTTTTTTTTTTTTTTGGCAATGCGCTTTCTTTTTTGGAAATCTCTCCACTGTATGCTGGACAGTAGAACGGATTTTTAAAATTAATTTCGGCTTTTTGATTTGAAGATATCCATGTTTTTTTAACGTTATGTATGCCCTCATTATTTGAAAATGTTGTAAAATACGAAAGATATGGTTCGACTTGCTTTGAAAAGAGCCAAACACTTTCGACACAAAAGTTTAACTGAAGTAAAATAGTTTAAGGTAAAATAATTGTTAGGGAAAAAAATGTATCATTTTCATTTTACGATAAATAATCGTAAAGAAATGTGTTTTATTTTTATTATTAGATCTTTGATTTTTTTTATATGTTTAAATACAAAGTACAAACGATTATAATGTTTAATGGTTAAAACAAATTATTGTTTTTAATGTTATATAATCGGAACTATTTATATATTCTACGACAACTATTAATATCCTGGTGTATCATTTTGACTGGGAGCCACTGTATATAGATTTATGGCCGGCTGGAAAATAATAAATTATATTTTAGAAACCTTCATGGATTAAATAAGAACGGCTCATCGATTTCTCTTGCCATCATCTGTCTTCCTTTTTAAATTGCACTCCAGAGCACTATAGAGAGACTTCTTTTTTTTATGATTGATTCCTCAGAATCTGTCAGTCTGTCAGATTATACCACTTTGGAAGTTCTCTCAATCCTGGACCTGTTTAAGAAATGGCTTTCCTATCGGATCTATCGATACCATCAAACTAAATAAGAAAACATCATAATAATTTTTCATTATATTATATTTGTAATATAAAAATCATAGATAACGTGATTTTTTTTTTGTTAACCTTCTACCTGGCGCAATGACTTTTCTTACACCACCAGGCGCTAGCCGTATTTTGGAAGACGTACAAATTTTGGTCTGTTTCACTTCAATAAAATGATGGTTTTATTTACTAGAATTATATTTTTCATTTGTAAGTGAAAAAAATATATAAAAAAAAAAAAAAGAAAAAAAGAATTTATAATTATCTATTGTAAATAAAATAGGGAAATTCATTTACAAAAAAGTATCTACCTATTTCTATAACAAATACCATTTTTCGAATTAACTATGCTATATTAATACACATTAAAAAATTGTATTTTAAACAAATAAAACATATTTTTGTTTAAATAATTATTGCATATTCTTAATAAGCATTATGAGCTGTCCTCATTAACACCTTCCAGAAGATGTAAGCTTCATATAAAAGAAAAGACATAATTGAGCTATAAATAAGTAACAGTTTAGTTCCTTTATGAATTTTATAAATAGCATTACATTCGAAATTTATGAAGGAACTATTTTTTCCAACGTAACCTACTGTTATAGATTTATGGTTTTCCGGAATTTAATAAAGGATTTTATGTTTAAATCAAAGCCTGATGTTATTATTAAATAGATTATTTATCAGGTATTGTTTGTGGTTAAAAAAAATGACATACAAAACTACAATTTTACATAAAAAAATTATTTCTCTTTCTTGACTGAGAACTGATAAAAAAATAAATAAAACGTGATATTCATATTGTTTTTTTTTGTTTTTTTTTTGTTTTGTTTTTTCTCGGTTCCCAATGATTATTTGTTGCTATAACTCGAGTTTTGCTCTATTATAGATCCCTAATACCCACAAAAAATCGGTATTCAAATCTATGAGCTAAAAGTCAAATCGTCTCCTTATAAGATGAAAACCAAGATTTGTATTACATCACACTTTTTAAAATCTTGGTAATGGGATCTTATTTAATAGGACTTTTGGGCAGAAACTACGACGTAGAGCAAATGAATTGTATCGGGTTTTGGTTGTGGTAAAGAGGTAAATAATCTCTTTAATAATAATTTCAGGTTTTGGTTTAAACATGAAATCCTGCATGAATTAACAATCCAATATTTATTAATATTTGTTTTCATCAACAGCTACTAAGAAGAGTAAACGGATTTTATAAGGGTTGATTTTTGTTATTTATTATAATTATAGTAACAAGTAAAATCAAGGCTACATTATATTCGATTAATTATTGCTATGGAATCATTGTCATCGATATTACATATTGCCATTGAGTTAGGCAGCTTTATTTAATTTAACAAAAATAAAGAAAAAATATTTTAGAGATCTAGATGTTATCAAATCTATAAAATTGCTCAATAACTAAGCTTATTATCACTATTATTAATTAATCACAGATAAAGGTAAAAATGTTTGAATCCAATCGGATAATGTAGTATCAGATGTTTGAAGTGATGAAGGAGAGACGACCGGCGATCTATGGAAGCAATAATCTTCAGTAGACGTGAAGACTATCCCCCGGCTTTGGGCAGGATGGTTGATGACTGTTCAACAATGAATCATGACCAGCATTATGCAAATTTCCTCTGATGTTGATTGCCTCTCCATTGCAATCTTCCTCAAGTACCTATGTATGAATGTAGTACAGAAATGTTCCATCTAATCCGTAACACTCGTCTCTAAGCTAGCAATCATTGTTCAGTTAGAAAATACAATAATTGTTTTCACTTAAAAGATGCATATATTTTTGGTGTTTGTGCAGTTATAATTTATAGTGAATTGATGATAATAAAAAAAAAAAGAAATAATAAAAATGATTGGCTGTAATGTTTTGTCACAGCTACGTAGCTTTTTTTCTGTTTTCATTTTAATATTATTTATTATTTGGAAAAAATATTCCAAAAATTTTGCATCGAATCAATTTGATACATACGTATATTATTATATTGAAGTTATGAAATAGTTATAATATAACGGAAACTATAATATAACTAAAACTTTTTCAATGTCCACTTGCTTTAGACGAACAAGATCATACCAATACAATTACAGTACTTCATATATATATATATATATATATATATATATATATATATATATATATATATATAGTATGAACACACGCTCAATAAGTTATATGAATGGTTATTACTCTATTCGTACAATATGTACAAAAAATAAAACAAAACGATAAAAAAAATCACCTCAATCTATACAATATATTAAATCAATTGATATCAACTTTAATAAGATAAGCGGTCAGCGACTCACTATGAGCATAAATTGTATATTTTGAAATATTTTTACAAAAATACATTCTTTAACAAATAAAGTTATCATTATTTTGAATTTAAAATAGGATGTTAAGAGGGATCTCTCAACATTTTCAGGCGATGTTTAATATTAATATATTGACAACATTATTATCTCTTTTTATTTACTAAATAATAGTTACTTATTCATTAATTTCTATTTACAATTTAACTCATCACATTTAATTTCTCTTTGCTTTTTTGCATTAAATTATTTTTAATTTTTATTTATGCAATTTTTATATCTTTGTTGTCTCATTTGACCACTTTTATCTCACTAATTTTACTGTATTTTATTTTAATCCTTTTTTAACATAAAATAATGTTTTTATTTATTTATTTTTATTTTATTTTTTATTTTGTTAATGTATTTTATTTTTTGATGTATTTTATATATATATATATTTTTTTTTAATAGTAAAAATGGTAATTTTTTTCTGACTAATTATGACTAAGGTGGTTCATTCTTAAGGAGGAAGATCCCTTTATCCAGGTATTTAACAAAGCTGTTCTAAAATATATTAAACACAACAAACAGAGAAACAAAATTAAAAATTAAAAATACAATCGTACTATATATTACATACATACAGTCTAGGGATCCCCGAACCAAGCTAACTCCACTTATGAAGGGACAAAAATAATCAGTGAAGCCTGAGTAAGAGCGCTACTAACAGTCATACCAACAGTCACTCAGGACATTGGTTGATAAGCTGACCATTGCCAGAACTCCAACATAAACTAATAACAAAAGATCTCAGATCCAGTGCTTTTTTAATCTAAGACGGGGCTATCGGGATGTATGTAACTGGTTAAGACTAATAGGGGCAAAGGTGGTGATGGAATAAGGAAAATTTAAGGGAAATGAGGTTGAGGAAGTAAGGTACATTGAGATTATTGTATAGGGATTTATTAGGGGCATAACAATGAACAATCACAAGAGTTCTGTGGATTTTGGATTTGTATTATTAAAGGATTGATTTGAGATTGCTGGAGCTCGCGTTTTAACTGTTTAATGTACCACTTTGTATTCAATTCATAAAGTGATACCAATAGCTTGTTGATTTACAATCCATTGTCATTATATTAAAATAATCGTCTTCACTTACAAGATGCGTATATTTTTCGTGTTTGTACAGTTGTAATTTTTAATAAATAAATAAGAATAAAAAAAAAATTAAATAACAAAAAATATTGACTGTTTTATTACAACTAAGTAGCTCTTTAAATAATATTAATTATTTCACTAAAATCTCTCACAAATTTCGTATCGACTCAATTTGATGCCTACGTAAATTATTAAATTATAGTTATGAAATAATTATAAAATAACGGAAATATAGGACGATTAGATATTAATTAAAAAAGTGATATTTATATGTACATGTACTTGATATATGTGATATTTATGCGTATATAAAATAAATTTTATATATATATATATATATATATATATATATATATATATATATATATATATATATATATATATATATATATATATTACCTATATATATGACAATAGTCTATATATGTCAGATTCGTAGTCATAAAAAAAATGTAATTATCATATTTTATAAAAATCTGTTTTAATAAAATAATATTATAAGAACCCCCTGATTTTTTTTTTCAGTTGTATTTTCAAAAAACAGGAAAAATTCTCTCTCCCTTAAAAAAAAAAAAAAAATAGTAAGAGTAGTTTAATAAAAGAAACTTGGGTAAAAACTTTACAAATAGAGCCTTCCTCTAATTTTCTTCTAGTCCCCTACCCCCTGCTATGAAAATAAAATAATAAAAATTAAAACTTTTTTTAATCCTAAGAGGGAGTAGACACTTGAGAATTTTAATGATAGTAGTACTAACATAAAAATTATCATTAAATCACAAAAAGTGTAGTGTGATCTGGGTACTTCTAATATTCCAACTCGAGTTATCAGATAGTTTTAGTTTGATTACATATTTCTTAAAGCATGAAGTATTTATTAAAAAAATACAGTTATAATATAACACACACTTTGTATACATACATATATAATTATATATTCTTCTAAATTTTTCTTTCTAATTTTTTTTAAAAAATTAATTATTCGTAAAAACTGATATATTCGATTCTAATAAAAAGGAAGTTTTTAAATATTAACATTTTTAAAATATTGTTATATTTTACCAATCGAATAAATAAGAAAAAAATAAATAACAGTACAAATGCACTACTACCATTGAGAACACTACAGTTGAATAAAAGTAGATGGGCGTTTATTCCAATCATTTTTATAGAGTAATGCTTTGTATTCAGTTGGAAAAACTACAGTAAATAACGGAACGGCTCTCAAACTACTTTCGATGCAAATGGACCCTCGATGGCCTTTTCAGAATATCTTCGATCCACGATTTTAGTGATCGAGCACGAAAGTTTCGAACTCTGTAAGATCCTACTTTTATGGGACAGAGTTTTATATATGATATCATATTAGCAACAGTGAAGTATCTGACAAACGTAATAATAACATGTATTTAAATTTTTATATATGAATGTTCTGATTTTATCCGATTTCTCCAATTCATTAACAATCCCTACTCGAAAATTTCTCTCATCTCGAATATATATATTTTAAAAATATTAATAACTGCTAGTAAAACTACTGTTCCAATATAAGTACAGAGCCATATTAGTATAAAAGGAAACGAGATGACAGACACGGCAGCTACGGAACCACACTTTAGACAAAGTTAATATTTCATACCTCTCCAATTTAGTAATTTTCCAGCTTCATAAGACTCTAATACGGCATATACGGCAATATTTTTAAGATATACAAAAATCAAACACATTATTGTTAATAAAACCAACAGTAAAGGGATCCTTACTTCGCCACAAACAAACTTATCGATTACGATCTTAATATACCATATGTTGCAGCTATAACCCAAACCAGATACCTATCATTTCATAGCAAACTTCATAACCATTCATGATATCACAACTGGCCTCGCAATCAATTTCCAGTAATCCTCAGAAGCTGAAAAGATGGCCAAGAGACCTGCTGATATAGTACTTAATTTTACAGAACTTTTGCTCTTACAGAAAAGTGCTACCAATGGGTAGTTGCTTCACAAGCGATTGACTCATCATTTTTATTATAATCAGCATTATCATTCCATTTATTTGATGATTTTGTTTTATACTGTATACAGCTGTAACTTTCAATAAATAGCAAAAAAAAACATTTTAATGTTTTGTTTTTTCTTTAACCCTTTTTAGGGCACAATGTACTGCAGTACACCAAAATTCAATATTAAAACAATGAAAAATAAAAATAAAACGTAAACTACAATGATTTTTAATATCTATGCCTGACCTGAAAAGGGTTAAACAGCGATGATAACATACATCAGTCTTACACTCTAAAATTCAATATACAATACAATGAATAAATATTAATGGAAAGAGAGTTTCTATTTTAAAGCCCCTTCGTATTAAATTATCTTAAGATACCGAAAATAATCTTATGATACCTTATTACTCTTTGTTAAACATGTCGGGTTTTTAGAACTACATAGACAAACCTCTTACGTAATACATACCCAGTACTAAAACGTAAAATAATAACAAGATACTGAACGTAAAATTCGACTATTATAACATTTACAAAGCAAAGTATATATATTACTATTCAGTAATATATAAATTTTTATATATTACCTATAGATATTTATTACCTTTTGCTCCTCCGTCAAAAATTTAGGAATCATCTTCGACCAAAACCTTTCCCGGAAGCCTCAAATTGCCCAAATATTCAGGAATTCAATTGGAACCCTGAAACTATTCAATCGTGCCCGTCATTTCCTCCCCCAAGCCACTCGCAAATTCCTAGTTTCCTCGCTCATCTTTCCTCTCTTCGACTATAGCTGCGTGGTGTTTGGGGGTCTCTCTGTGGGTCTCCAAGAGAGGGTAAAACGAATTATGAATTGCTTCGTTCGATTTGTTTTTGGAACCCCGAGGCGTGCCCATGTCTCACACCTTCCTAGGTTCATTCCTTTATCAAGTCATTTATCACCATCGCCCAT
Organism: Euschistus heros; assembly: GCA_003667255.2. Taxonomy (NCBI): domain Eukaryota; kingdom Metazoa; phylum Arthropoda; class Insecta; order Hemiptera; family Pentatomidae; genus Euschistus; species Euschistus heros. The sequence continues at coordinate 3,430,768 of RCWM02000050.1, forward strand.
CCTACATTTATAATCTGTTGAAATTTAAGTCTTCCTTCTACTCCCGATTCACAACAAGATCACGTTCCTCTGACCTATACTTACCTTTCCATAGAACAACATTATACCAGCATTCCTTTCTAGCCCAATCCACTACCCTCTGGAACACCCTCCCTCCTGAAATAAGACATGCCCCTTCCTTAAGCTCATTTAAAACACTCCTTTTCCAATATCTCCTCTTATCCCAGTCAGATGCCAGTCAATATGAACAGTAATTATTATTAAATATGATCAAATCGAATAAATTTGATCCCGGTGAATTGACTCATAAATTTTCTTTCATATAATAATAATCTTTTATTTGTTCCACATCATTTTATTTATTTATTTTTTTTATAAAAATTCTTTTTTCTTATTTTTATTTTTATTTTTTACTTTAAATGTTTTTCCTAAACAAAGAAATTTTATCTATCGACAATTTATATGTGTATAGGTGTATAAGTGAATGAGTGCAGTGTATATAAGTATATATCGTAATCTCTGTAAATATTTTCTTCATCCAATGTACATATAGACATAGTTCATTCTCTGTATATATCTTTTCTCATTTTCTCAGGGTTATTTATTTTATTTTATTTTTTTTTTAGTATCATTTCATTTATCCTTCTTATGTTATTTTATTTACTAAATTATTTAGACAATTATGTACTTAGCTGTATTTGCATGTCTATTGTTCCTCATATATAAATACCTTTGTATGAAAATATATATGCCAGACCATTGTACTATTTTATGACACAATGTTGTTATTTTTAAGGGACAATACGTCCCAGAATAAAGATTATTTTTTTCAAAAAAAAAAAAAAAAAAAAGTTATTTTCCGCAAATATTGGCAGTTAGTAATCCGGATTGATAGATGTTTACATTCACATATTTACATTCCAATATTCCAACGTTCCTTTCTTGTCCGATCCTCTATTCTCTGGAATTCTCTCTCTCGCCTCCCCTCTATTCGCAACGTTTTTTCACTCGAAACATTCAAAACACTTCTTCCACGGCCTTCTTTCTCTCTAAAGTGACACTTTATTATTATTTGGATGTCTTATAATGCATATCATTTTAGTATGTCAAACTTTGAACATCAGTCAAAATTTATATAGTCCAGTCAATAAACATATTGTAGAGTGCATGAAATATGCGATATTTTTTTACCCCGGGGCTCCGTGAGGAGTAGTTAGAAAATAAACATACTGAAATTCTCCACCCATAGGGGGTGATCTAACGGCCCACTAGGAAAGGGGAGAAGGTCTCATTTTTGGGGTTTTCAATCATATCTCGAAAACGGTAGACTCTAGGAACATATTTTTCTAATTAAAATTAAAGATAATTAAATTTCCTATAAATTCGATTCTATACACATTTGTCGAACTTCCAACGGTTTCCGAGATGTACGCTTCTGAAAATCAGTAATTTAAAAAAAAATGTAATTTTTACCCCACTTTTTGTCAAACATTTGCTTATAGTGCTTTCCGAGATCATTTCTCGGGAAAAATGTCAGAATAAATGCTGTAGAACATTAAATTTAATTAATTTTATAAATATGTTTCTGGCACTTGATGCAAATGTTTGACAAAAAGTGAGGTAAAAAATATTGCTGTATCGAAAATTATTGATTTTCAATAACGTATATTTCGAAAACTCTTGGTAGTTCGACAAATATATATGGAATCAATTTTATAGGAAATTTATTAACTTTATTTTTTTTTTTTCGTAACATATTTTTCCAGAGTCCACCATATAATCGAAAAACTCAAGCATAGGATCTTCTCATCTCTCCCCACCGTAAGCTCCCCTAGGGGCGGGGACTTTCATTATATTATAAAATAATATCATATTTGATGCACTCAACACCCCTCATTTCCTACGATAATGATTTCATTTTTGTATTTTCTACTTTTTTATTATTTTTTCATTATCATGTTTTCTGTTCTCGTTCTACAATGCTGTATATAATATTTATTTCTATATTAACAATTATTTTTATTGTTTTCTGTTACTATATTTTTTTTCGATTTTGTTTTTGTTATAATATAAATCAGTTTTTACATTACACTTTTATTTATCTTGTTTTATTTTTAAATTCTCTAGGCCAGGTATGATTTTCTTTTTTGTTATGTAATCTTAATCTTAAGGAAGTTTGTCCCAGAATAACATTTCCTTTCTATTCTTTAATTGTTCTACCAATGGCTAATTGCTTTAAAACTAATTCACATTTCACACTATATACATTTATGTCACATCTATTGGATTTTTTTTTTAAAAAGATGCCAATTTCAATTAATACATTTTAAAGAAAAATTAATAACTCAATCAGAACACCCATAATGGACAGTCACGAAGGATTGAAAGAAACGCTCTATCACTTAGCGCACTCTAATCCGCTTAACTGGAAAACCAGATAACTGGGGTTGCTTGATTGTGAAATTTTCATTCGATCGGATTCCAAATAGGCTAACAAATTTAAAGTTGTTTCGTACTGAACGTTGTCCCACTCGTCAGTTTGATAAATTTTATTTTCTGGAATCATTTATGTTTAATTAAAATTAATGTGTTCAAGTAGAATAAAACATTTAAAATCCCGATAATCTGTAATAAAAAGAACCAGAGATATAATTATTCAGATATTTGATAGAGCTGGACTACGTATATAAAAAAAAACAGTCACCTATGATGTGAGGGCTCAGTTAGTATGACTGTCAAGCTCCCGGCCCCAAGTTCGAATCCGGCAGAAGGCATGGTTTTACTTTAAAATCTGGAGACCCTCCAGTAGCATCCCAGGTCGTTGTAAAGTTATGTCAAAAATATTGTATATAATTATGTAATTCTAAATAACACGTGTAATTCCTACTAGATGTTGAAAAACAACTCTGAAAATTTTGATTACTTATCTTGTTAGAGGAAACATTGTACTTTAATCAAAACTTAGTACTTTAGTTATTATTCTATGACTAATATTCTACATCGTTAACTTAGAAGAAGTTCTAACGCCTGCTTGGGAATTCACTGATGCCATGAACAGTAAACAAGTGAAAACAATTGTTAACTCGGAGCAAAGTTTTACAAGAGTTGAGGTATGCTCAGCTTCTCATTTCACCTGGGATAATAGTTGAACAAAATCCACAAGATTTATACATATTATTGAAGAGGGAATTTTCGAATCTTAAAAAAAAAATCAAAAATAAAGATGATCTTTTTTTTTTTTAATCGTTGTTAGTTCAACCTAATTTTAATGTACAGCCTAACGTAGGTTATATATTCTTTTAATATAACAGCTTTTATTGGCAAAACATCCTTTTATTACAGGAAAATAAGCAACGAAGGCAATGATTTCATTCTTACAATAAATAAGGAAAAAGAAAACTAAATGAATAATCTTGATTAAAGAAAAAATATTATTAGTTTGGTGCAAAAATAAAGGAGGTTTTGAATGTTTAGGGAAGTGCTTGCACTTATAAAAAAAAAATTATCGTAAAATATATAAATCGTAAGAACTATTAAGACGCTTATCTTATTTATTTATTTACGATGTATAATTTTTGTACAAAATTAATCAAAGCTTATTTATCAACATTACATGCCTCAAAGTAGCGTTAGTTCAAAAGTTTTGATTGAAAAATAAACATGATAGTGTCTTGTTTTAAAAAAAAAAAAAAAAAAAAAAAAAAAAAAAAAAAAAATCGCTTGTAGGTACACTATTGCTATTATTATTTAATATTATAATTTTTAATGATTTATATAACATAACATAGTATCTTAAATAGCACTAACATTAAATGTATTTATTCATTTATAATTAATTATTAACGTAATTAACAAAGTAAAGTTTATATAGTTAACATCAATACAATTAGTACTAAATATCTACCAATTAGTTCGCTAAGTGGCCTCAGCGGTTGGAAATGTCTTTTATCAAGGGAACTGTTAAATTTTGTTTTTACTTCCCCTACCATTTTAAAGCTCTCCCTTCTGACCTATTAAAACAAGTTGAGACAAATTATCTTTCTCTAAATGCTTTCTAGTCATTTCGAAATCATAAAAGTAGTTATTTAAAAGCTAAATATTATGTTTTTACAATATAAACTTTATATTTATATATTCATCATAAAATGAATTAATTAATAATTTATAAGAATATATATAAGTTACAAGTTAAAATTACTACTCAATTGAAAATTTAAATAAATTTTTTACCAAATAAAAAAAAAAAATTGGGTTGTAGCAAAAATAATAAAGGTCTGTATGTGACAAACAGAAAAGAATATTATCCACCAATAAATGTTATTTTGGATTGGCCGAAATATTAAGAAATCGTCTATTATCAAAAAAAAGCAAAGCTACACTGTAAAAAACATTTATTACACCCGTTTTATCTTATGCCTTAAAAGACAGGCCTTTGTCGAGATCTGATGCTGATAGTTTACTGCTCTTTGAACGTGTTAAGAAGAATGCTTGGAACAGTAACAATGGGTGACCAATTCATGTTTAGGCATAATGAAGAGGAGTACCAGATTTATGAGAAGTCTAATGTGGTAAGGCTTATAATAATTTGCAGGCTAAGATGGGCTGGGCATGTGGCTAGGATGGATTACGGTGCTACTCAGAAGAAACTTCTCTTTGGGTATATGGATGGGAGAAGAAGACGTGGAAGACCGTGACTGAGATGGGCGGACGAGGTTTAATGGGATTCTTTGGATCAGCAAGACAGAGAGGAGTGAAAACCACGTACAGGGGGCAAACGCGGAAAAAGCACTAAAAATGTCTTTAAGTTATTTTTGTCTTATTTGATAGGCTATTGTGTTCAATATTAGTTGGATAAAACATTTCCAATTTCATTTTTATTTATTCCTCCGAGACCTTCTGAAGTTGGAGAATAATACTCCACCCTAAAATGGCCTATTTTTATTGAGGTACAATTTGGCTCATTTGGTGGGTTTATTTTTATAGATCAAACCACGAAACTTTACAGATTTGTAGTTTAAGAAATGAAGAAAAGTGGAAAAAAATTAGACAGGTCTAAAGTATAATATATGATACTAAACAATGTAATAGATCAAAAGGGAAAAAGTAGCCGGAGCTTGTAAACTTATGTGATCTTACATAAAAAGCTCCACTGAGCTCCAGTAAAAAATTGCCATTTTCTAAAAGCTTATACTAAAACTTAATATACCTATAAATTTCAGTGACAACTGATGACAACTGTACATAAAACAAAAATTATTTACAAAGTTGGGATTAGTACGTTCGTGGTATCTATGTTTATTTAAATAGTTATCAGTCTACTTTCTTCTCAAATAGTATGAATATGAATATTCTCATTATAGAGACTATTAAAACAAAATATTCCGATGTATCTGAGGTAATTTCTAGTGACGGAACATCATAAACTTTAGTTTCTATTTGCGGAAAGTATTCTTCGGTATAGGATGCTTTGACAACTTCAATGAGCGGTACAATGAATAAGTGTTTTTTCCTCATTACCGAGAAAAATTAAGACTGGTTAATTTTAATTATGATAAGTTAAAATACCAAGACTTTAACCTAGGTTTTCTAAAGAAGAAGAAAAGAATTTCCCATTTCATGCTAGAATTAAATTTATACAGTATATTCTGCACCTAGGCTATAACCTAGAATCTTAGAGTTGGAGAAATAAAGAAACTACTATTCCAATAAAAGAAGCAACCGAGGAACGAATAAAATAAGTTCCATCACTGAATCAAGAATAAATGTTGATTTTTGTAAAGCAGGAAATACATCAGGAATATTTTTCCGAAGTCCTTCTTTAACTGCCGATAGACTATAAGCAATATAGTCTATTCACACTTTATTGGGAAATATTCCCGTACAGCCAAGAACAAGAATGAGTTTTATAAGCTGCTAGAATCATTAGATCCCTACTTAACATACATGAGGCCTGAAGCTAAAAAATAAACGCCTCGCTATGAGTAACGAAACACTCTAATTGATAATGTGAGCCGTTTCATCATTCTTTCCATTACATAGGTAAATGATGAATTATTCTGAGCCGTTGTGAACCAGCTTATTCTAAAGCAATCGATATAAAAATGTGAAAATCAAAAAATAGAACCAATTTTTTATTGAAATAAAGTTTTTTTTTGTTTTGTTTTTTTTAGAAATAAATTTATTGAAATTTACAACTGTACAAGTATACATCAATAAAATGTGTTTAAAAAAACGCTTACAATAACATGCCAAAACATGAAAAGAACTACTCATCAGTAGTACTTTAGTAAAAAAAAAAAAAAATCTACACAAGAAAATCTCTGGGCAATCTTCTTTTCAGACGCCTCGGAGGATTATCGGGAATTGAGTGGGAAGCAAGTTGAGAAACTAGGGGATTTGAGTGGTTATGAAGCTTACTATGAAAGAATTGTTATCTGGTTTGGGCTAAATCAGCAGCATATGGAACATTAAGATCTTTATGGACAAGTTTATTGGTGACAAAGTAAGGAGCATTGAGGATTTTTCAAAGGATTTTGGATTATAAGTATTGGATACGGGATGAATTGGATGTTTTAGTAGAGCCCCAAAGCTGAACTCCATACGTCCATATAGGTCTAATCACAGTCAAGTAAATTAGTCTTTTTAATTAATTGGGAGCTTTCAATTAAGTTAAATTAGAATAAAATCATGTTAAATTAAATTTTATAAAGTAATTAAAAATATCTCCGCTAGCGTTAGCAATATTATTAATAAATAAAATTATGTATTTTTTTCTAATTAGTTACAATTTGAATGTAATATGTATTTATTCTAAATCTAATGAGAATATTTGCATCTCGAAAGGATTAACGATTCTTGAGAAAAATGGTCAACCAACCCGCATTGGTTAACATCAACGTCTCTCACTATGTCCCAAGTAGTTTTGTGAGGGTTTTTTTTTTTTTTTTTTCAAAATCTCTCCTCAAAAAAAAAAAAAAAAAATAAAAAAAAAAATAAAAAAAAAAAAAAAAAATAAAAAAAAAAAAAATAAAAAAAAAAAAATATAATATATATATATATATATATATATATATATATATATATATATATATATAGTTTGGATTGTAATAAACATATTGAGTAAAAAGTGGTGAACAGAATTTTCATAGGTTTCTAATAATACTTTTAATGTGAGGAGAATATCAAATACAGTTTCTTCGTCTGGTGTGTCTTGTTCGTACTCTTTATGAAAATGAAAAATAGATTTGTTTGTTATTTTTTTATTGGAATATGTTTTTAAGATGAGGATCTTGTAATGAATTAGATGATCTTTCGCTATTTCGTTATTTTGGGAATTTTTATAGTTTTCGAATGATAATTTTTCAATTTGTAAAATGGGTCTTGAAAGCGCGTCCGCGTTTTTTTATTTAAAGTTCCTTTTTTTATATTGAATTTCGTAGTCATATTCTAATAATTTTAAACGCCAACGGACGAGTCTGCTAGAGGGGGGGTCTTTACAATTCATTAGCCAAGTAGAGGTTTATGGTCTGTTACGATGAGAAATTTGTGTTACCGAATAGATAGGGTCTAAAGTGTTTTATTGATTCAACGATGGCTAATAATTCTTTCAGTTGTAGAGTAATTTTTTTCTGCGTTGTTTAATGTTTTAGAGTAATACGCGATGGTAAGTCTTTTCCGATTTGTCCTTGAGATAGTACAGAACCCGATTGCTGTGTTTGAAGCGTCGTTATGTCGTTAAAATAAAAGGTTTTTCAAAGTTTGGAAATTGTAGAATTGGCTGTGAAGTAGTGAATATTTTAGTTTCTGAAAAGAAGTTTCGCATTTTGCTGTCCAATTAAAGATAGTGTCCTTTTTTAGTAATTCAGTCAATGGTTTAGCTGTTTCCGAAAATTGGGGAATAAATTTACGATAGTAGCCAACGAGTCCAAGAAATGATTTGATATCTTTGGTATTTTTAGAGCGTTTAATATTGACAATTGCTTCGATTTTATCAGGATTTGGAGTAATTCCTTGTCTGAAATAATGTGACTAGATATTGTGTTTCAGTTTTTATAAATTCACATTTGTTCGGTTGGAGTTTAGATTGTGTACGCGTAATTTTTCGAATACTTCCGTAGATTTTTATTGTGGTCTTTTAATTTTTCCCGAATACGATTAATCGTGCGTTGAAAAGAATTTCGTTCATAGGTTCATTTAACCGTTTGCAAAAAATGTTGCGGGAGCGTTTTTTTACCGAAAGGCATTCTATGAATCGTATTGGTCCGTGAGGTGTTGTGAAGGCTGTTGTGGGAATTCTTTTTTTGAATCAACTAAAAGTGTGGTGAACCGGAGGCGAGAATTCCAAGATAGTAAAATTATTTTGCATCGCTTAATTTTCCAAAAGGTGTCGTCAATGTTTTGGAATGGATCCGAATCCGAGGTTTGTTGTACAGAATTTAGATTTCTATAGTCAACGACTAATCTCCATTTTTGCTTTCCCGAAGCATCTATTTTTTTTGGGACTATCCAGACTGGAATGACCAGGAGATGTCGAATTTTGATTATTACGCGTGTTTCTAATAATTTACTGATTTGGGTTTTACTTCTTCCGCGTGAATTTTGGGGATAACGATAAGTTTGTAATGGTGTTTCATTCGTAGAGCCAAAGATATCAGTCCATAGTATATATCCAGGAAAAATGCTGGAAAAGTGTTCTTATGCACTGTAGTAAGCTCAATCTACGTGACGTTCCATCTATATGAAATTTTATGGGGGAAAAGAGAAATAAAATTCTCACTACTGTTACGACAGTTCGTGACATTTACATTTTTTTTTTTTTTTTTTTTTTAATCCAAGTTTAGGTCTTCTTTTATGGTTTTTTATGTGGTAGTTATTTAAATATATAGTTTTACGTCAAAATATATTTCTAATTTTAACATAAAATTCCGTAATCATGGAGTTCTTTTATCAGTGAAAATATTTGATACTGATTTATTTGATACATTACAATAATTCTAACTATAAAATGAGGAATATGAATATTTAATATTACAGTATTTATCCTTATTTTAATTACAGCTACATATTATGAATAAAACAACGGAATGTTAGAATGGGCTTAATGGAACTGTAGATTTAACATAGCATTTAATTTACAACTAAAATATATCAACTATCTTTTAATCTTTCCCACGTATATTATTACTATTTCAGTGCCTACTATTTTGGGCAATTAGTTTTCTCCATTTTCTTAGTCCATGGTATTGCGGCGCTTAGTGTTAAAAACGCGAAAAAAAAGTCCAAAACTTCAAATATATATATATATATATATATATATATATATATATATATATATGTAATTTTTCTTGATATAATTCAATATTATTAAATATATTATTTTATTTTTGAAGAGAAAAGATTTATGGATCACTGAAGAGGGAAGATTTGCCTGGTTCGGATACGACCCCGGTGGCCTAGTTGGATAAGGCGCCACGCTAGAGAGGTGGAAACTCGGGTTCGAATCCCGACTGGGTCAAATCTTTTCTCTTCAAAAATAACATAATATATATATATATATATATATATATATATTTATGTTTTTTTATTTTTTTTTTTTTTTTAAGCTGACAAGTTTTGTCTTGTAACTCACAAATTTGTATCCCGATTTTTGAGTAGGTAGTAGGAACCTATAATTCTGCAAAACTAGAGTTATATTCGCCAATGAGCATTGGGAGCCGAGAAAAAAAAAAAATGAATATCGTGTTTTATTTTATTTTCTCAGCTTTAGTCAAGATAGAGAAATAATTTTTTCACATTGAATAGTAGTTTTGTAGGCTATTTGATATAAAAATACTTTCGTTATGCTCAAAACACAACCCGGCTTTTGGGTGCTCAATAAAAAAAAAAAAAAAAAAAAAAAAAAAAAATGAGAAAATAACATACAAAACTATAATTTAACGTTAAATAATCATTTCTATATCTTGACTGAAAGCTAAGAAAAAAAAACGTGGTTTTCAATTACTTTTTCTTTTTTTTTTATCGGCTCCCAGTGCTCATTGGCGGCTATAAATTAAGTTTTGCACTGTTATAGGTCCTTACTATCTCCACGAAAATCGGCATTCAAATCTGTGAGTTACAAGTCAAAACGTTCTCTTGTTAGAATTAAGGAATTTTCTTTTCTCAATGTTATGTACCTTTTTTTAAAATATAATTTCACACTTGTTGTTGTGCATTTAAGTGGTTAGTATTTTATGGGATTATAACCTGTATGGAAATATATAGAATTTAACATAGCCACAGAATATAAAACATTAAAAAAATAGAAAACCTATTAAACGGAATAATAAAGTTATTATTATAAGCAAAATTATAGACTTTTATTGTATAGATTTCGGAAAACAATATCCCTATAAATTCATCTGCATATTTTTGCATATTTTTTTTGTAATTTGTGAAAAAAATTGTCATCTAAAAGTTTATCATCTGAATCATCTGACCCATATATTTTCGCTATGTGACATGATCTAAGCAAAAAACACATTGCAGCAGAAGATATAAAATTGTTATTTAAATTATTTAAAAAATAATAGGTATAGAAAATAATCCAATACAAGAATATTTTAAATTTAAATAAAATTTAAGTTAACTTGTTCTATTATCTTAGGCTCAATGATAATCGTTGTATCTATTAAGTTTCTATTGATGTTTAATAGTTCTAGTATTTGTATTCATTCTCGATTTGCATCTTGTGTTTAAAAATATTTTGGTGTTTTAATATTTGTTATAAAAATATTGTGATATTTTTTTTTGTTGGCTGTTAACAAAGTTTCTTGCATCGCAGATAATCAAATAATAGGATTACGTCATGAAGGAAACAATGTAGTATTAGAATTAGCTAGCTGGAATCATAGTTAATTAAAAAAAAAAATCGTTTTGTTTAAAATTTATAAAATATAAAAATACAAAATAAAATAGGACTTTATTATATAATCATAAGAAAATAACTTAATTTCCGATCAAAAGTCATACAATTATGATCTACGTATCTCTAGTCAAAGGCGGGAAATTGGTTAAGCACTATGAATTAACCTTATCAGAGAAACAAGTAAAGAAAATAGGGTCCGTAAATTTTTTCCAAAAGAGAAAAAAGTTCAAATTTAGTATATTATTTTACTTTTTACATTCTGTGAACCTCAAGACCATTGGACCGAATATCATACTCTAACGCCTAAATTGCTTTGAAAATTGCATACAGAGAGAGAACGGTCCATCCAGAGCAATTGTAGAACAACCACTATTTCTCTTTCGACGTTTCCACACAATTTCTATGATTTTATGTGAATGAAAGCTTTTAGTAACGCGTTTCAATGCCTTTTATCTTGACAGTCGTTTAGCGGAGAAAAAGGTTTTAGCGTCGATTTCGACTGGGAAATTTTCAAAGCTCAAATAATTGCAGTATTAACTAAGAGGAAAATTCATTACTATAATTTTTATTTCTTCTGTTACACTGTACAATGGACTCCTAGCTCCCTGGATCGAGTTCGATTCCGGCTGTAAGCGGATATTTTTTTTTTCAGCTATGGATCAAGTTACGGTCCGGAATACCCTCCCAGGGCAGACACAGCTTCTATAATCTAGGGAACCCTTATTAATTAGAAATAACACCTAGAAGTTGAGCGTAGATATTCACCACCTCACCAACTTGTATAACCGTTGCTCTCAAAGCAATACTGTATCTAAGTTTATTTGCATTACTTATCAACCTTATTCCAATGAATGCTACAGGCTCATAAATTGTATACAATACTTGAGTACGGATGGGTTGAAATGTATAGTATAGAAAGAGAAGACGATAATCAGTGATACAGTCAGCCAAAAATACCACGTAGAAATATTTTTATTGTATGCCCACGTTTTGACCTGCCTTTGCAGGTCTTCTTCAGGGCCACCGAACCACACTGGAGAGGAGACGAACAATGATTGCTATACTTGGATCGTAAAGTATAGATGTATGGCTGATTATTTAGTTTTGCGAAACTCAATTTAAAAAATACAAATTTTATTTGTTTTCTTCTAATTAATAAAACCTACAACTGCATACAAAAGTAAATGCGTCTAATAAATGTGATTAAGACTATCATAACATGTCAATTGCTTGCAAGGCAACAATCCACTGTTAGCACTACAATAAAAGTTACAAGTGGTCCCAAGCCATCTTCTTTTTAGTGTTACCGGGAATAGAATACGAAGCAAGTTAAGTGACTAGGGAATTCGCATGGTTATAGAGTTTATATTTTAACGAAAATAGTATTTTTAGAGTAATTACGGAATTTAAAAAACGATTGACAATTCCCCATCAAAAAGTGCACAACTTTGACATATCTAATTCTTATTCAGCCACGGAAATAATTGAAGGCCATAGGATTTTTTTTTTTTTTTTTTTTTAATTTATATGCAATATGTTGTGAAATAGTATGTTTTATTAATTTTGATTAAATTTATATATGATGCATTCAAAGACTTTTAGAATGAAATAAGTAGTTTTATGACTTTTAACGAGGCAGTAAAAAAATAATCAGTAATCATGGGTGCTAAATAAAATGGTATTTAATGATGGAAATCTGCAGTTTAATTCCATAGATTATCATAAATATTATAATAAATGGTTCAGTACTGTCTGTGTTAGTCTGTCTATTTATCTTAAAAACATTAGGGAAACAAAATTAAATTAGGTAGAAAATATCTCAAAAGAGAAGTGCCGTGGTCTGTGCGATATGCTAAACATATTCCTCATAAATATGCTTTAAAAAAACCCGCTGGTTTCATCTAAAGATATTCCTGTGTATCTTATGAAGATAAGCCTAATTTGTTTTTTCACACTCTTAAATCTCCACCCTTTTTGCACTAAAAATAAATCGTTAATTCATTTTCTTGGGTGGTTATAATTTCTTTCAGCTGACTAAGCTTAGGACATTAAAAAAAAACCTACTTGTCTGTTTTACTAGTAATATAATGAAAAACCTCTCTCTCTCTCTCTCTCTCTCTCTCTCTCTCTCTCTCTCTCTCTCTCTCTCTCTCTCTCTCTCTCTCTCTCTCTCTCTCTCTCTCTCTCTCTCTCTCTCTCTCTCTCTCTCTCTCTCTCTCTCTCTCTCTCACACACACACACTCTCTCACTCTCTCACTCTCTCACCCTCTCACTCTCTCTATCATTCTCACTCTCTCACCCTCTCACTCTCTCTCTCTCTCTCTCTCTCTCTCTCTCTCTCTCTCTCTCTCTCTCTCTCTCTCTCTCTCTCTCTCTCTCTCTCGCTCTCTCTCTCTCTCTCTCACCACTCTCTCACTATCCTAAGCTGGTGATAGTTTTGTTCCTAATAATGTAATTGTTATAAATTGATTTAAAAGAAAACTAAAGGTAAAAAAATAATCCATTCAGTTTAAAATTTTAATATTTAAAAGGGGAAAACTGGCAATGTTTATTTTTATTTTTATTTTTTTTATATAACAAATAACCGATTATTTTATTGATAAAACAATTCTTTGAAAACAATATACACTGATTTCATAAATTGTTTTCAATATTCTTTTGTGAAATATCATTACAACTTTTATATAGTTTATATTTCAGCCACTGCCAAATGTACTCGTATATTACTTAAGTTATCCGAACTCCTTTCTCTTTCGACAAACCGCAAGATGATCTCGATAGAATTGGGATAACCTAATAACCTACTTTCCTTAAAACCAAAGTCCTTGTTACCAGACCTCATCCCCTCATCTTCTTATTCCATTCATCATTGGTTAGCCTTTTTATAAAAAAATAACCCAATTCAGTTCAGATCTTACGTCAAAATCTTCGAATCATATTCGAACAAACCCTTTCCTAGGAAGATCTTTTCTCTGAAATATCCCCTTATCAAATCATTGTCCTAAGACAGTTCTATTACTCTTCCTTCCTGTGTTCCACCGCAGATTTTTTGTCTCATCGCTTATATTCCTTTACTTGATCTACAGTATTTCGCTTTATAATGAGATCATAAACTATGAATAAAATTAAATGATAAAAAAAATCTCTATTCTGGTACATATTGTCATTTATAACAACGCAAATATTCTATGAGATAATACAATAAATAGACTATAATTTCATTATCACAGACAAAATGTTTGGACTTATATATCAGTGAATAATAATGAATTTAAATGGGACATTGGTTCAAGGATACATAAATTCGTTATTCCATTTTCCATTTTATCTTTGAGAGCAAGAATTTTTAATTATCCTTCCTCCTCATAGAAGTTTTAAACGATTTTCAAATAGAGCAAGTCCTTGGGGGGAAAAAAAGCTTCGTTAAATTGAAGTGTAATTCGCTCTTTCAGTTTGTTTGTTTGCACTTAATTATGGTTGAGCATGCAGCTGAATGAGAATCTTTCTGACTTCTTTTCTACAAAAATAAAACTACTAATTTTCATAGAGCTTAACTTTAATAAAAACTTATTAAACTTAATAAACTTTAATTAAAATCTAATGTATACCTTTGATGCTGGCGTTATTGAAACTTAAATATTATACGAAAAGTAAGGAATGCAGTTAAGAAAAAATAAACTCAAACGACTAAAAAACTTTTCATTTATTGCCAACGTTTCGGCCAGCCTTACAGGTCTTCTTCAGGGCTAAAATTAACAGAAACCTAGATATAACATACAGATAAATTGTGATAACTGGATATCAAAAGATCTAAAAGGTGATAAAGAATGGCATAGAATTATGATATAGTGAAATGAAATAGCATTGTTATTATGCAAAAAATATTTGTACATGATTCAAAATAAATAAATATTCCTTACATAGATAGAAGAAAAGAGAAAAAATATATAGACTTTTGTTTATAAACTTTTGATCAATAAGTATATATAATCTTATATTATATATAGGTATATTTTCTTTTTTTTCTTCATTATTTCATGCATAGGCCTTCTCTTTCGGGAGTAATAGTCAGCACTTCCTAGGGGGACTAGCCCTATTGGGAGCTGAGTTCGATCCACTTCTTCCAAACTTCACTTTCATTTTACTCCACCTTTTCTTTGGGTGCCATTTTCTTTAGATAATATGGAGTCCATTCAGTGATATTTTTTGAACATCTATTTCCTTCACACCGGAGAAGATGTGCCCATTCTCACTTGCTCAGTCTGTGTGTTTGTGAGTCCTTTTTCTTTTTTTGTCTTGACAATTCTCATTCTGTCACTTTTTCTCCTCTTCACAATACATCTTTCGCTGTTATTCTGCCACACCTGGATCTTCCTCTCTTGAGCTTTTGTAAGTGAACACGCTTAGCATCCATAGGTAACCGCTGGCCTTATACAACTATCAAAGACCTGTCTTTTAAGCTGCACATTTAAATTTCTTTTCATAATATGCTTGAGAGACCAAAACATGTTGGAACTTAATGCCATTCTCCTCTGAACTTTGCTCCTTTATCTGCGAAGGATACTACCTGACCTTGATAGATATACTCCTGTACATATTCCAAATTGTGATTGTTTAGTTGGCATTCTTCTTCTCCTCTAATGTTATAGTAAAAAAATAGATTAATAGTGTGCAAATGCCTAGAAAAGAATATATATGTAAAAAAGAGATATTACAAAGAATCAAGGTAAGGATAAAGGACAAGGCAAGAATCATAAGAGAAGAAAAGAGGAAATTATTGAAAATAAAAAGATAATGAAAGAAAAAACGAAAGAGGACCGAAGGAAAGTTGGTTTAATAAAAAAAATTGAAAATTAGTGAATGAAGGAGATAAAAATACAGTAATCGAAAATTTTAGTATAAGAAAAGAAAGGGAGAAAATAAAGATAGGTAAAAAAAAATGAAAAGAGAATATAAAAGGAAAAGATAAGAAATGACAATAGATCAACTTCCTCACCACACAACATCAACTGGACAAACGTCTTAATTAAAATTCATAAGAAGAATCATATACAAAAGGCTTATTCTCATGACAGCAATGAGACCTATTTGGACGAGCAAAGTTTATCTTACGTGCTCCATTAAACCATTTTATTATTCTCGTATATAAAATCCTTACAATTAAAAATCCTTAGGGGCCCTTATTTGTCAATAGCAAACTAATTCTTAATGATCCTTATATTGCTGATTGGGACCAAACCAGTCCCCCGACTTAGATATGGGTAAGATACCGGCTAATAAAAATTAATAGTAATAAATAATAAATTATTAAACTTTTATTGAATTACCACCAATAAGTAGGTGCTTTATAAGTACACAAGTCATTTTAATGATTTTCTCTTATATTTAACAATGCATATATCATATACCAGTATATCATATATCGAAAGATATTATAAGCCGATTAAAAACGTCCGTAATATTATAAATTTTAGATGTCTTCCTACGTAACTGTTCCCTTTAGGCCTTACAACCTTTGTTTCATTAAATTCAAAATGTTCAATATCTATCCTTTTTTGCCTTCAATTTTATTTTTTACAAGAGCTTGTAAATTAAAAATTACCATATTACAATGACAGATGTCCTTTTTTTAAACTGCTTGCATTTTTTTTTTTTTTTTTTGTTTCAGTTGCACAAATGTACAAAATTTAAATAACTCAAATTGATTCTAGAATGCATAACGAATTAATATCCTTCCGCAAAACAGTTAAAATAGTCGTTATTTTTAAAAAGTGTACTTTTAGGTCCGCGATCTTAAAAAAAGTATAAAACATATTGGAGGAAGTTATCCTTCGGATAATTCAAACACCGTACTGACAGCCTTTCGCTTTCTACTAACATTTTGTCCATCCTCTCGGGCAATAAAGAGTAAATGGATACCATTCCAAAAGAATGCTTCATCTTTATTTGAAATCTTCATCGAGCCATTTTCGTACGTTTTCGAAAATTTTGAAGTGTTGCTCCGCCAATGAGTGTCCCATCGATGAGAAGAGGTGATAATCAGAAGGCGCCAGGTCAGGTGAATACGGCGGGTGGGGTAGGAGTTCCCAAAAAAGCGAAGAAATCGTTTCCTTAGTCAATCTGCCCCGCTGAATGTGCAGGAGCGTTATCATGCTTGAAAAAAGAATGACTTTATCCTTCCGCCGCGTGTCCTAAATCCGCGATCTTTAAGCCCATTTTAAAACGTATCCTGGAGGACAACAATGGAGGGCGTTTAAAAACGCAATCCTTAAATGCGGCCTCGAAAAAAAAAAAAAACGTCAATTGATCAGTGTCCTTAAAAACAGAAGCCATTCTTCGTGTACCTTTTTAGCAAAAAGAGTAGTCGTTAGCGTTGAAAAACTATCTTTAGCCTCTCGGTATCCTTCCGCCGTTTTTTGACTGTTTCTGGAGGACAACGGAAGTTATCCTTCGGATAACTTAAAAAAAAAACCGAAACAGCAATCCTTAAGGACGAAAAAGCTAATTCTAATTGTGGTAGAGAGAGTGGCCAAGGACTCCCTTCTCGGCCTCAAAAAAAAATTTTCTGGCGGATCTTAAAACAGTGTCCTTAAAAACAGAACATCTCTTAATCCCGCCCCGAACCCCCACCGCCACTCTTTATATCGTAACTTTTTTGAAACCAACGTTAGCGTTGAAAAACATCAGCCTCCGTAGAATGACGGTTGGAACAACATCGCCATAAATCCTTCCGCCGCTTTCAACAGTCAAATAGTCGATGATTTTTTAAAGATGTCCTTTTTAAAACCGTTAAATATTTTAAAACAGTATCTGGAGGACAACAATGGAGGAGGAAGTTATCTTCGGATAACTTAAAAAAAAAAATTAAATAAGAAAATCATGACATGCCGCAAATGGAGGAAGTTATCCTTCGGATAACTTGCCTTTTATTTTGGATGGAGAGAGTTCAAAAAAACGTCATATCCTGGCGGATCTGTAAAACAGTGTCCTTAAAAACAGAAGCCATCTCTTAATCCCGCCCCGACCCCCCACCGCCACTCTTCTATATCGTACCTTTTTAGCAAAAAGAGTAAACGGGAAGGAGTCGTTAGCGTTAAAAAACTATCTTCAGCCTCCCGTAGAATGAGTTAACAACGAATTAATATCCTTCCGCCGCTTTAAAACAGTCAAATAGTCGAATATTTTTTAAAAAGTGTCCTTTTTAAATCCGCTATCTTAAAACCGTTAAATATTTTAAAACAGTATCCTGGAGGACAACAATGGAGGAAGTTTATCCTTCGGATAACTTAAAAAAAAAAAACCGTTAAAACAGCAATCCTTAAGGACGCTAATTCTAATTGTGGATGGAGAGAGTGGCCAAGGATGTCCTTCCTCGGCCTCAAAAAAACGTCATATCCTGGCGGATCTGTAAAACAGTGTCCTTAAAAACAGAAGCCATCTCTTAATCCCGCCCCGAACCCCCACCGCCACTCTTCTATATCGTACCTTTTTAGCAAAAAGAAATCCTAGAATGAGTTAACAACGAATTAATATCCTTCCGCCGCTTTAAAACAGTCAAATAGTCGAATATTTTTTAAAAAGTGTCCTTTTAAATCCGCTATCTTAAAACCGTTAAATTTTAAAACAGTATCCTGGAGGACAACAATGGAGGAAGTTATCCTTCGGATAACTTAAAAAAAAAACCGTTAAAACAGCAATCCTTAAGGACGAAAAAGCTAATTCTAATTGTGGATGGAGAGAGTGGCCAAGGATGTCCTTCAGTGACACTGTTTTACAGATCTGCCAGGATCTGACGTTTTTTCGAGGCCGAGGAAGGACATCCTTGGCCACTCTCTCCATCCACAATTAGAATTAGCTTTTTCGTCCTTGAGGATTGCTGTTTTAACGGTTTTTTTAAGTTATCCGAAGGATAACTTCCTCCATTGTTGTCCTCCAGGATACTGTTTTAAAATATTTAACGGTTTTAAGATGGCGGACCTAAGAAGGACACTTTTTAAAAAAATATTTAACTGTTTTAAGACGGCGGAAGGATATTAATTCGTTGTTAACCCATTCTACGGGAGGCTGGAGATAGTTTTTCAACGCTAACGACTCCTTCCCGTTTACTCTTTTTGCTAAAAAGGTACGATATAGAAGGACACTGTTTTACAGATCTGCCAGGATCTGACGTTTTTTCGAGGCCGAGGAAGGACATCCTTGGCCACTCTCTCCATCCACAATTAGAATTAGCTTTTTCGTCCTTGAGGATTGCTGTTTTAACGGTTTTTTTAAGTTATCCGAAGGATAACTTCCTCCATTGTTGTCCTCCAGGATACTGTTTTAAAATATTTAACGGTTTTAAGATGGCGGACCTAAGAAGGACACTTTTTAAAAAAATTGTAAGTTGTAATTAGAAGTTGTAAGAATCAATAAATAACTTTAAAAAAATAAAACAACATTATATTTACTAACATATTAAATATTATTTGTTTTAATTTGAATGATGTATGGCTAAAAACTAATAACTTACATTTCATTTTTGTTACAGGTATGCTACCGAATGTATCAGCTATTAGACTGTAGTTTCTACTTTCTTTAAACAGTAAGAAGAAAATTAATTATTTAAAATAATATTTTATAATTTCATGTACAGTGAACCATAAAGCAGATGTCCTCGTATTTTGTGTCACGTTCTTTTTCTTCAAACTATACAAAATACTAATATTATTTTTTTCCTCAAATTTTGATTGATTTAAATTAAACTTTATTTAGAAATTCTGCCTTAGAGTTGAGATGCGAGAAATATGGAACGCTTAAGTTTTTAAAAGAGAATTTTATATCAGGGAGTGCGATTTGCTGATATTTCCTACGTCAATGTATCTTCATGTCCCGAACCAATAAATTTAGAATTCGGGGAAGTATTTCAATTAAAATTCTGAATTCCAGTTGCCTTTAATTCAATATTTACCTTTATAATTAAACATTTTTCAAGCTGTGAATTCGATAGCGATTGGATCAAGCCCTCAAGTTAACAGTTGAGGTAAATAATGTAAACAAATTGGTTACATATATTACTAACGCTCATAAGGTCATAAGGTTTAAAATTCATTTCATGAAACCATTGTAAAGTGTAATAAAGTAAACAAATGTGGCCACATAGCGTATAACTTAACAAAAATGACAGGAATTAATAATAAAAATCATTCTTTCAACATTAATAATTGTTGTTAAAAGCAACACTGCAAATAGATACTGTAGCCAATTGCTTGGTGTATATATTCATACCCATAGTGCGTTTGATATTTTTTTCTATATATTAAATATAATATATATATAAATACCTTATAATTTAGGATATTATAAATATTCCTTATTGTTTTCAGATAAATAGCTAATTGTGGTTAAATTACTTTTATAACAATATAATATTATTTTATATGTTTTCATTATTTTTTATGTTATAATTTTATTTACATACAATAAATATTTTTGAGTATTCTCAGGCAGTTTCTTAAAATATCGATGTTGCATCTCTCTTATTCTTAATTATTTCATTATTTGATTAATTTTAATATCAATAATAAAAAATTATCATAGTGTGCGTATTCCAATCGAAAGGTGTTTTTTTTTTTAAGTTCTCTTTATTAATGCAAGTTTCTAAAATATGTCGTATTTTTGAGGAACCTTTATTCAAAATTTTTGAACTAAAAAGAAGCTTGCTAATGCCTGGACAAAAAATAAATACTGTATGGGACTGTTTTAAATGTTAAAAAAGTTTAATGTTCTTTCTAATTAGCATATTGAAATTACTCTATATTCAGTTGTAGGAATTTTAAACAATTATTTGTCTAAAAGTAATAATTTCTTTAAAAAACAAAAAACTACAAATAAAAAAAATCTTGGAATTATTTTTGATCAGACCCTTTCTTGGAAATCTCAGATTGCCCAAATCTCCCACCGTTCTATAGGTCTACGTAAATTATCCACCGATCCCGTCACCTTCTTCCCCAGTCAACTCGTTAGCTTTTAATCTCCTCTTTATTATTCCCTTACCTTGATTATGGTTGTGTAGTTAGGGTTGTCTCTCGACGGTTCTCGAAGACAGATCGAAACGAGTTATGATCTGCTATGCCAGATTTGATATACCGAGGCGCTCCCACGTTTTCTTCCTCTATTCCGAATTAAACTGGCTTTATCCCACATTCTTTAATACAATATGCTTTAATTCCGATCTGCAGTCAATTCAATGAACACAAGATCCCGTCTTTCTGATATATGCACCCCATCCCACAGAACTACTACATTCCTTCTCATATTAGACAAGCGAAGTCTCTGAAAACATTAATATTCCTCTATTTCCAATATCTCCTTCTTATCCAAGGTGACGCTTGCTGACGTATCTACTTTCTCAATTAAATGATATCTAACTCTTTCTGGAACACTTTCGTTGCTATTTGCTGAAGTTAGATACCAATCAAAATAATTTTTTCTCACTCTAAATATAACATTTAGGTTCTAATATTTTATATAACAAGCATTGTATCAAAATAATCAATTTATCATTTGTAGATTTTTTTATTATTTTCCTTTTTATATATTTAATTAGTATCTATGTATACATTATCATTGTTATATTATTATTCTTTCTTTATTTTATTTTTTTCAATTTATTTACTCATTATGTCTCTGACCAGGCGTAATTAATTTCATTTTTTTTCTGTACTAAGTTGTTATTCTTAAAGGACTTGACCCCAGAATAAAAATTTTTTTCTATTTCTATTTCTATCTCTATGTATAGAGCAGATGATAATCATGCCATAGTTTATAAGGAAGTGTTTTTTGCAAACCAAGCCCAAAATAGACTTCTGAAGTTACTGCTGTTTTATAATTAACATCATGTATCTAATAAATAGAAAATAAATACAATGCTGAATTGTTACTACAGTTTGTGGGTTTATTCAATATTTTATCAGTCAATTAGGTATAGTGACACGATGGCACCATCTATTGAGTACTTGATTAATTGGATTCTTTCCTTTCGTTTATCCTAACTAATTCTATTAATTACTGGCAATCAGGGGAAGAATAAGAATAATTGTTGGTAGATACATTTTATTTAAAATTATTAATTTAGAAATGTGATACATTTGATAATTTTACAATTGCTATACACGAGGGTCAGCACACTATTTGAATTATACACTTATTATATGTCTTTTCCCATTAGAATTGGTGATTGTGAACATTGCATAGATATTGCATCGCCCTTTGGGGAGGCTAATTTTCATATTTGTCAATAAAAACAATTGTAAAATTAATGTTGAATTAGGTATACGTTTTTTTATAATACGATTTGTTTATTCTATTATCTCGTGTATTGAATTTCCAAGAGATCAGAGACTATCCCATAGACCTGGAAACAACCCCCAGAAGGACCAACAAGTATGTACGTGACCTACAAGTAGAGTTTGTGAAGCACGAACTTGGAAAATGAGTATGAGGCGTGCAAATAGATTCGTTTCTGCTGAATCCAAGATTAGATCCTATATTACTTCGCTACATTACTGAACTCTTATATTGAAAATCTATTTCTGTTGTCTGCCTTGTTTTGTTATTTTTACAAAACCGTGATACGAAAATAATTTGAAATCGTTCTATTGTTATTAAACGTCATGTATTTTATTGCTAATATTTTTATTTTTATTCCGTTTTAAAAATCAATGCAAATCAAGTACATATTTTATGAATAAATGTCAAAATCCATAGGAGGTAATACTTCGTGAATGAATTTGCTTCTAAAAGGTTTTTGAGATTATAATATTTATTTTAGTCATGTTTAATCTGACATTATTCGGACAATGTCCATTAATAATGTAAATAAATCATAATAAAATTGATAATAATATATTTTAGAACTGGGAGCAATATGTAATAATGCTATAAAGTGAGCATTTAGTCCTTATTTACATAGGAACACTAAAACAAAAAAAATCTAGGAAATAAAATAAAATTATTATACGATAAATGAATAAAATAAACTAACAACTAACAAGACAAATAGATTCAGATGGCATACAATAAATTTCTAGACGAATCAAAACTTTGCCTAACCATCCCAAATCATCCTTAACTATACCTAACCATCCCTAACCATCCTTAACTATTCCTAACCCTAAAAAGAAAAGCCATACTTTTAATATATCAGATAAAAGTAGAGGGGATGAAAAAGCTAGAAAACCTTAGGAGAGAAAGAATGCATTCATATGAGGAGGTAATACGATTATAATTAACAAAATACCCTCGAAAGCTGAACAGTTGGCAATGAGCTGTGTAAAACAACCTAATGGTTCGAAAAGAAAATATATTTGAGTGATAGTTTAGTTGATAAAGTTAGAGCAAGTTTATTGGCTTTCTATGTGCTATGTCTGGTTCAAATCAGTCTAGTCAGGGTCCACATTAATCCATAATGGGATGCCAGTCAGTTCTTACTTGCTAGATAAATTATAAATGTTCTGAATATAATTCATTTATTAACTTAGATAGAGCCCAAATTTACTTTACTTTAAAATTCTTTAAATCAGCTTTAGTACTCTAAAGTTTAACGTTGAGTCAGAAGAATTAAAAGAAAATAATATAATTGGATTACTTTACTGCGTGATATGCAACTGGTTAAAAAACTCAACTAATGTTAAATAAATGTATATTAAAGCAATGGTTGACATATAAAATCCAGTTAGAAATAAAACTCATAACCTATTATGACAAAAAAAAAACATAAGTTAAACTTAGATTTATTAGAATATATAACGTGTATAACAGTCTCGGTTCGGTGAAATGTCACCAGAGGACATGTTTGCCGGATCACATCTTACATTAGTAAAAGAAAACAGCCAATATAAGCAAAACTGTCCTCTTCGGTTTTGTTTAGGTTTTCTATATAGGTTAGCCATCCCCTACTCTGATTGTTTTAAATAATAATATTTTAAGTTTGGTTAATTAAAATAAAATAAGAAGTAAGAAATAAAAATGTTTTACGACTACTATAAATATACGAGTATATCATTAGTATTTGAGGCTTAAAATTCTAAAACCAGCTAAGTTCAATATCCAGATTTTAAATGTTTTTTCTAATTGGTTATCATTAGGTAGAAGGTTTTCTCCTAAAAGTAGTAGTAAAGTAGACATTGAAAACAGTGACACAAACGATTTTAAGTACGCTTCTAAGACGGGACCAGGATCTAGTGACAGCACACTCACAGATTTCCTTGAAGATTGGTTAACCTAATATTTTTGAGGGGATCACCAATTTTATACAGTCTAAATGTATAGTGTAGGTACAACGCGGTCGAATTTCAAAGTATATAATGTAGTTAGACAACAACTAAAAGACCTATATGTCTCTTTCTTACTACTCTTCTGTAAAAAATCAATAGTTAAATAATTAATACTAAGTAAAAATGCAAAAGAATTTAACTTACATTATGTCAAATCAAGGCGATTGCCAAGAAAGGGATGTAATAAAGTCAAAACCAGAACGGTCGCTTGTTGTACTTTGTGCAACACTGAGGACTAAATATTTTCCATGCAGGAAACGATCCCCCTATTACAGTTAAATATCTGGCGGGAAATAGAGGAGTACCTCGAAGAAACGATAAAGCCAATTTTCGGAGAAGAACCAGAAGCCTTTGAGAGGGAAAACAAGTCGGGTGATGTACAAAATACAACAGCGCGCCCGGTCGAAGGTAAAGTTACTTTGTCCTAGAGTTAAATTATTTTTATATCCTATCCTATTCTATAGTTTCAAATATGCCGGTCGATGTTCCAGTTTAAGGGTTAATGCAAATTTCTAGTAAGTAAATGCCCTTACTCGACAAGCTAAGCGGTTCATATATTAAAGGGAGGTAGAGAAGGGTGTGGAGTGACGACGTGGGAAGCAATATATTTTGTGGTAGTGTTTACTTGACCTTATGTCTCTATGAGATACTGCTTTTTGTAGGAATTGTTGTCTATGTTTATAAGTTTCCTATCAGAGTAAAGAAAAAACATTTGATAAAAGTATAGTTGACTGGATGATGAATGGAGAAGAAGATTGTCAGGGATGCAGTCAAAGTAACACCACGTTAAAGAAGGAATTCTTTAATACGTGTCATTAAAATAAAATATCAAAATAAAAATATGGAAATATGGGAAAGAATGAGGGAAATAATAAAAAGGTGATAAAAGAAAAGAAACGGATCAAAAAATGAAGGTGAAGGAAAATAAAAGTGGAAAGATAAAAGGAAAGGAAAAGAATATCAAAAAACACTTACCCACCGAACCACACTTGTGAGGAGAAGGACGATGAGTGATGTGAAACGGTAAGAACAGCTGGGTAGGTAAAAGGGAGAAAAGGCGCTGGATACATGGATACAGAATAGGAAATTGAAACAATGAAAATGTAACAAAAATATAAAGAAAAATGAACAACAGAGAGACTAAAAGATAACAAAATAACAAATAAATACAAACCGAAAAAAAAGAGATAAATACAATAATGCCAATGTCATCATGTTCAGGGTGCAGCACAAATATAAAACGATACAGAAAAAAAAATAACAAAATGAAGCAAATAGACATAATAATATAAAGTAAAAATTACAAAAAGCGGCGTAAAGGACAGAAGGGCTGGTTATTGTTTTTTTAATAAGGTTAAAAACTTGGGAATAAGTATGGGAAATGTACTCTTTGTCACTATTGTGGTTGACGGGATTAGGCTCGAGATGGATATAAATGGATTCGGATAATAAACGTTTACTATGGTTAGGGACCGTGGCAAGAATGAAGGTAAACGTTGGCACGTATTAAAGAATTCCTTCTTTAACGTGGTGTTACTTTGACTGCATCCCTGACAATCTTCTTCTCAAAAAACATTTGACTACTCGTGCTGAGCTATTATGAAACTTCTTCCGCTAACATCTACGTAAGTATATTACTTCACATATTAGTTATAGATATTCCTGCAGACCCATAATCAACAAGCTAAATATTATGTCAAATAATATGCTTTCGAATACTTGAAGACTCTGTTCTTCCACCTGAATATAACAGTTCCTTAATTTCTTACCTTTTAACAGGACAATACCTACGGACTAAGTAATTTTTAAAATGAGTATTTCTGTGTTCACACTTGGTGCTTACTCTAAATAGTAAACGTCAAAAATATTTTTTGTGGAAAAGCACATATTTTCAAGCATTCTTTTCAGATTTCTCGGAGGGTTGTCGGGAAAAAAATGGGAAGTAAGTTGAGAGACAAGTGGATTTGAATGGATTATGGTTACTATGAAAATATAGGTACGTGGTTTGGGCTAAATGAACATTTGTAATATTAAGATCTTTAAAGATAAGTTTATTTGTGAAGACGTATGGGGCATTGAGGATTTTTTTGATGTATTTTGGATTGCGAAAATACGAGATGAAATCGATGATTTAGTGGACCTTCAAATCTCAAAACATTATGTCCAAATAGGTTTAATTACTGTCATATAAATAATTATTTTGTAATTAATCAGCATCTTAGTCTATTTGTTAAAGGAAACGAAAACTAAAAGCAGTTTTTTTTTTGTATTTTTTAATTCCGAGTTAAACGTTTGTCCAACTGGAGTCCTAGGTAATGGATCTGTTCATGAGGGACCAGTGCATTATTATTTGAAGAAAACAAAAACGAAAAAGATATATCATATATGTCAATTTAAAAGATATTGCCATTCAGAGAGGCAGTTAAAATATTTATTAATTAAACAATAGGAAAACAAACAACCTAAAAATAAATATAAGGTAGAATTATAAAACAAAATTAGAACAAATAAAAAATGAAAATCGTACTGCTTAGTAAAATACTTTTTTTTTGGAATTGACCATTTTTTTTTCTAAACTAGAGCATATTATAATTTTTATAAATTTGTAGTTTATAAAAATATTATGTAGGAATTTTAAAAATTAACAGTAAATTTTAATTTTTTTAATGTACTCATTTACATGACAGTAATATGTATTCAATTATATTTAAGAAAGATTAATGAAGTTCATATTAAAATATCATAAACACCAGTACCTTTGAATGAATTGTGTTAGATACTCTTGAAGGAAGTTTCAAGAGTATCTTACTCAATACACTCTCAAAGTTTTTGGTGTTTATGATATTTTAATACAAACTATATAAATATTTCTTTAATATAATTAAAAAAAATTACATGATGTGACAGAACTTTCACATTTTCATGATTATTTTGGAAGTTTATACGTTTTTGATACTGTAAACTGCTTCCTCAAAGTAAATATACATGCTCTGTAATTGCTTCTCATTGTAGATCTTCTGCAGGCCAATTTACCTCGGTGCTGTATATCTTGGGGTATTTCTCTCCAATTTACTGCTTTTAGCACAGTAGCAGCTTTTACGCTAGCCATGCATAGAAATATATATTTTTTATAACTATTTTCGAAATTTACAGCTTTATATAATATAAAATAAAATACATCATGTAAATGTGATGAAAATTAGTCGATTGTTTTGAAGCAAGTTGAAATACTAGTGATTTTGAGTGGGTATGAAGCATATGTATGGAACAGATCCTATGAAAGGATACTTTTGGACAAAATCTGCAACATATTGAACATAAAGATCTTTGTGGATAAGTTTGTTTGTGACATAACAGGGAGCATTAATGATTTTACAAAGAATTTTTGATTTTAAGGATTTTGAATACAAGACTAATTAAATGGTTGTGTTAAGCCCCAATGCTCAATTCCGCATGTTTAAATTTTATTTTTCAATAATACAGAAAGGATCCTGTATGTGTTTGATACACACAATATACTCAAAGGTTGTGGTGTTTTTAATATTTTAATACAAACTTTTCTTAAATATAATTGAATAATAATTACTGTCATGTAAATTAGTGCATTACAAAAATTAAAATTTATTGTTGTTTTAAAATTCCTACATTATCTCTCATTAAAGACTACAAATTTTTTAAAGTTATAATATTCTATAGTTTAGACAAAAAATAAAATGAATAGTCTAATTCTAAAAAAAAAATACTTATTTCACTGAGCTGTAGTTTATTTTATATTGTATTTATCTAAATCATATTATGGACCATTCTCATATTTTTATATGTTTTTTTTTTATAACTATTTTTATTGAATAAATATTACAAGCTAACTCTCTAAAGAGTAATGATTAATATGTATGACAACGAATCCATTCATACAATACTTTTTTTGGCATAATTTATTTATTTTTTTACTTTTAATATCTTTTGAATTCACTTATCTGTTATATATTTTTCATTTTTATTTTTTTCTAATAATATTCCACTGGTCCCTCATGAACAGATCCGCTACCTAGGACTCCAGCTGGACAAACGTTTAACTTGGAATTCACAAGAACTGCTCGTCGTTTTCGTCTTCTTCAGTAAATTGAATTAAGATTCTGATTAATTACGAAATACGTATTTATATTATAGTAACCAGACCTATGGTATTGAGATTTGAGGCTCCACTAAATCATCGATTTCATCTCATTGAGCTTAAACCAGAAACCTATCTTTTCATAGCAACCATAACCCACCCAAATCCACTAGTCTAGCAACTTGTTTCTTATTTTGTTCCCGACAACCCTCTGGGACATCTGAAAAGAAGGCTTCATGACCTTCTCATGTAGAACTTTTATCGAAGTTCTATCAATGGGTAGTTGCTTTAAAATCAGTAAACATTTTATTATGAACGTTGTGTTTCAATACATTTTATATGTCAATAAATCGGTTAATAAAAAAAAAAAATAATCATTTTGTCCATTATCTCTTGTTACCCTGATGAACGTTTGCAGTGAAAGGGCCGGGTTTACACGATGCAAATTAAAGAGACAATAGTCGAGGCCAGTTACCTCAATGTTTAAAGTCAGTCCAATTGAACTCGTTTACACTGCGAAACTATTGCACCGGCAGTTGGTGGTGAAAAATGGCTAAGTGATCATCGTCTGTTGTGTCTTAAGATAAGTTGAAAGTAAGGAGTAGGATCTTTGTCAGGAATTTATCCCTGTGGTCTGCAAAGTTCAAGAGAAAGAGTTAAATAAAAAGTGGGAGTGGACAAGGAAATAGTTTTTGATTAGAGACAGTCACGGAGCTTCATCTCAATTAATAAAGGAATAACGAACGA
Organism: Euschistus heros; assembly: GCA_003667255.2. Classification (NCBI taxonomy): domain Eukaryota; kingdom Metazoa; phylum Arthropoda; class Insecta; order Hemiptera; family Pentatomidae; genus Euschistus; species Euschistus heros. Next base: position 3,459,845 of record RCWM02000050.1, read on the forward strand.
AGGATCCGTTGGTATATAAACCAGGTTTAAGGACAAGTCCGGAGAGTTTTGACGAACTATCGCAGCTTTTTGGATATAAAGTATCCAAACAAGACTCCATAATGTGAAAAGCACTGCCTTCTAAGTTAAAGTTAGAAGTGAAACCAGCATTCCTTGCTATAGGAAATAGTAACAGAAATCTACAAAATTTCTTCCGAGTTTCAAAATCTGCAAAATCTGACCTGCTGATCGACATTCAGATTTGGCACTTTCATGTTGATTTGCGAACCTAATGTTCTATCTTATATTTTACCTCTGCTACACCGAATCCGTCAATGCCTATATTTTTGGACATTAGTGGAGTGATGTTTCGCGAGTATTTCTGTTCTTATACATTCATCTCTTTGATCCCACAGGCACCTATTTATGTTACTCCACGAATTTCGAAATCAAATGATCATTCCATTTAGGAGCCATAGTTTTCAAGTAAACAACAAAAAACTTTAAAAGCAAACTGGCGTGAGACGAGATATCTACTTCCCTACAACTTTCACATAGCTTTAATTGTCGCGACTACTGTCTTGATGGAGGGTGAGGGAGTCAATTATCCTCAGTCTACTCCTGGAGACAACCGAGTTTCAAGACAACCGGAAGGGCAGTGCCAACTGTCAATTGGCCAGAGGTGTATTTACATGTACTTTTGCATTATTATTTACATGTATTAAATCATTTTATGCCAGTCTTCTCAATTGGCATCGTGTAAACATAGCCTAAGCCAAAAATTCGTCACAATAAATGTATATATTTTTATTGTGTAATAAATGTTTTTTACGTCTGTATATATGTACGTCTGAGTGCTTTTTTTTTATTTTGCGTGGTATATTACATAAAAGCCATTTATTTTCTAAAAGTTCAAGGGCAAACATTAATTATGGTTTGTCTAATTTAGTTCATCGAACGACTATCTTCAAGGAGCTGTCATCAGTTTCACTTTGTTCTATATAATGATAAATCGACAAAGTTAAGTGATGATATCGAAGTTAATAGCTCTCATCTTAACGACCTTCTCAGCTGCGTAAGTTACTCATTAGCACTAAATAGAGCTTAAGCACCCTGAACATAAGATGCTCGATGCTTAAATATAGTGTCCATCATTCAATAGATTATATTATACACACGCGCACATAAAGGTTCCTCTTAGTGTACTACTTAAAAAATAAAGTAAGATTTATTACATCATTGTATTGTAAGATAACACAGATTATTTTTTTAAAAAAAGAAAAATGGAAAATCAGATAGCAAAAAAATAAATTAAAATGAATAATGTTATTTACTAAACAATTTTTTTTTTAATACCAAATTATTGAAATTTACAACTGTACAAAATATACACACGTGTTGATAAGGATTAAAATAACATAATAAAAATGCTACACTAGAAGGTCTCAAGGCATCTTGTTTTCAGATGCCTCGGAGGATTATCGGGAATGGAGTGGAAAGCAAGTTAAGAAATTAGTGGATTTGAGTGGTTATGGAGCTTCCTATGAAAGGATAAGTATCTAGTCTAGGCTAAATGAGCAACATATGGAACATTAAGATCTTTATGTATAAGTTTATTGGTGACAAAGTAGGGAACATTCAAGATTTTTCGAAGGATTTTGGATTGTAAAGATTGAATACGAAATCAATTGGATGGTTTAGTAGAGCCCCAAAGCTCAACTCCCTAAAATTTCACATGTAAGGATGTTTTGGTGCGTTGAATCAAGCTTTAATGTCAGTTTTTCTTGAAAAATATTTTCCACTGATTTACAGTGAATTTAATTGGAATTTTGTTTTATGTTTTTGAGTTTATGAGCTCCCTAAAGCCGAATCGTGTATTGAGCATAACAAAAGTATTTTTATTTTAAAAAGAATACAAAACTACAATTTAACGTGAAAGAACTATTGGGTTGTTTAACATGAAATGTCCGTTTTCAAGGTAAAGGGATTTTACTAAAAATACAATATGAAAACAATATAATTTTATTCGAAGTATTTACCTTCTTTTTCTACACATTTTTCCCAACGTGACAACAACTTTTTTATCCCGGATTTGAAAAACTCTGAGCTTTGAAGTGAAACAAAATCTGAAAACGCACTTTTGATTTCAGCATCATTTGCAAAAATTTTTCCTCTGCAGAAGTTGTCTAAATTCCTGAAAAGGTGATAATCTGTTGGTGACAAGTCGGGAGAATATGGTGGGTGCGGAAGAACTTCGTACCCCACCTCTTTCAATTTATGCATGGTAAGTTTTGAAACGTGGGGTCTAGCGTTGTCGTGTAGGAGTATAGGGCCCTTCCGATTTACCAATCCAGGTTGTTTTTTCAATAATTTTTCGTGCATTTGGCCAATTTCATAGCAGTAGGTTGTAGAGGTAATGGTCTCACCTCTCTAATTACAGTTGGAGGTCTTCCTCGGGGCTGGTTTTCCAAGTTGGTATCCCCAATCGAAAACTTAGCAAACCAACGGCGAATGGTTCGTTTATTTACACTCCCTTCCCCAAACGCCTTACAGATGTTTCTAACAGCCTCAGCTGCCGAACGACCTAGTTTAAACTCATAAAAAAATATTACAGGAAAATCGCGTGTTTCCATGTTCATATTTGAGGGTATACTAAACAGTGTGTAATTGATTGGGAAGCTAATGTTTATAAAAGAAAACTAGAGGATTAGTAACTGCTTGATTATGATATGTGAACTTTGGAAGTAAACAACAGAGTCTCGCAAAATCCTCTATGTATTTCAAATATAAAATCGGACATTTCATGTGAAACAACCCAATATTTCTCTATTTTGACTGAGAGCTGAGAAAAAAAAGTGAAACGTGATTTTCATATATTTTTTTTTCATGGCTCCCAATGCTCATTGGCGGCTATAGCTTTAGTTTTGCACTATTTATCGGCATTCGAATCTGTGAGTTACAAGTCAAAACGTCCTCTTGTCAGAATAAAATGCCTGATATATAGTAAAATTGGAGAGGAAGAGAAGAAGGGCTAGACCAAAAAACCGTTGAAAGGATGAAGTGGCAAGAGGTGCGGCGAGGTTGGGGGGAGGGAACAGGATACTCGCTGCGGATGACCGGGAGAAATGGAGGATTATTCGGAAGGTCAAGGGTTACACCAACCTGTAGAGCCAGCTGAGAGTGTGTTATAAATGTATAATTAATTTTATTAATAGCTAAGCAATTTAATCTCAATTACGTCCAAATGGATTTAATCACAGTCATGTAAATAAGTCTTTTGTAATTAATTGGAAGCTTTGATCGTTTGTCTAGTAAATGTTCAAGTAGTCTGTAATGACGGGCAGTTTCTTGTCGTTTTAGTCTTGTATGTGGATTCCAATTAAGACGTTTGTCCAAGTGGAGTTCTAGGTAGCGGATCTGTTCAAAGGGATAAGTGGGATATCATCAAAGGATACTGTAGGACAGAAATTCGTAGGTTTACGAGGAAGAGTAAAGGTTATGTGGTAAGGACCGTTGTTGGATGATTTGGGATGTCAGATGTATACAGCGTATACAAGATGGATAAATAACTTATAAAATAAATAAATTAAAAAAAAAAAAAAAACGAAACAGATTCGTTAAGATAATTAATTAATTTAATAGTGATTATAACTTGGATTTAAACGAGTTCTTCAGATAAAAGGTAAGTAAAATAAATATTAAAACTAAAAAGTGAATTTTTAGTAAAAAATAAAAGAAAAAAAAACCAAACAACGATTTCAAGATTAAACCTACTTGTATGAAATGTCCCGCAGTAGCTTTAAATTCTTAAATTTATATTTCTGAAACATGAGGTAATATTTTCTTTTCTATATTTCTTAGTTTGTCTCTTACTTTAATTTCAAATTTGTGTTGATTTTTTTTTTTTTTAATCCAAGTTTTAATCATACATAATATTTTTGAGAAGAATTTGGAATAAAATTAAAAACATGCTGTTTCTTACTTTTGGCCATATAGTTAAATACTGTTTTTTTATATATATAAAAGTTAATTATATTTTATTATCACTAACAAACATGAACTAAAAAGTTAAAAATAATATTTAAATTACTTCGAAACAAAGATTATAACAATCGAACAAATATAGGACAATCATCAAAATTATCGATACTTATATATACGTACTCGCTATTGTTATGTTTTTTTTTCACTGTTCAGTGGCTTTTTTCCTAATAGAATCTATTATTTATATTACTCAAAGAATTTTTTTTTCTGTTGTCTTTCCAGGGCTATTATCAATCATATTTAACATCTCTTCTTCCTTAAAAAAAAAAAAGTTATATATATATATTAAATCAAACAGCTTTTTTTTAAATAACGAATAAATGTTACTAACCAATTTTACCTAATTTGTTGCCATAATTTTCATTATGGCTTATGAAATATATTTAGAAAAAACAAGTGTTTCCATTGGATGGATTTTCAATAAATTAGCGATGATCTTGTTAAAAATTAATATTTCTTGTATGAGAAACTGTTAGTCAAAACAATTAAGAAGATGTCCCGCTATGGTAGCTTTTAAATACTTATTTATAATTTCTGAAACCTGAAGTGGTAGTAATGCCCTTTTTTTACGATATTTGAAGGCTTGCAATGCAAATTGAAACGTAGGCATTAAAAATTAAAAAACTTATTTTTAATTGTTTTTATCTTCATGACTGCATACCCCAACTATCTCTTCTACTTATACGTAACAGTCAACTATACCTCATCCATATTTTTTTTTCTCTTACTTTAATTTCAAATTATTTAATTCCAAGAATGTTTTTTTTTAAGTGCAATTTTTTAACATACATAATATTTTTGAGAAAAATACAGTTAAAGTTTTGAAATAAAATTAAAAACATGCTATTTCCACTTTGGACCACAAGATAAAATACTGTTTTGTTTTTTTTATTTATATATAAGATTATTTTATAGAAAATTTATTCTTCTTTCTAATGAACGTATTGATATTTCTCTAGGCTTAGTAGTGCGGGAAATATTCCATTCTTTAAAAGGTAGTAATGCCCTTTTTTTATTATATTTGTTATGTTGTCTCTTACTGTAATTCCAAATTTTAAGATTGTATATAATTTCCCTTGTAAACAACGTGTAATTATTATTAAATTATATTATAACAATTTATATGTTAATTATCTGTAATTAGTATTGTTTTCTAAATTATAAATAAAGAAGCTACTTCACAATTATGTTGTACACTATAGTGATTCCTAAGTAGTCATATCCTAAAAATAAATTTTATTTTCATTCCAATTCAGAATAAAGGCTTTCGCACCCTGCCAAGACTTACCAGTTGATCACTCCGCCTTCAGGAATGAAAAGTATATTAAAGTAGACAGACGTGCGGTTCGGGCCTGTCGAAGTTAAATGGAGCTTGAAGGACAGCTTCCCCCATAATACAAAGTTTCCTTCAATTCCCTCATAAAATATTCTATTTTAATTAAATCTTTGATTTTTTTCTAAGGAAACAAATTTGAAAAGGCATTTGTCAATAATACGTTTGAAAAGTTATTGATTATTCTAAATTCGAAATATATTTATGACGAGAAAACGATAATACAATTGGGACTTTACTTTAAAATTGGTAATTAAAAAAAAAAAATGAAACCCTACAGTTAGTTTATTTATTAATTTGCTTAATATCATATTTTGAATAAGGTATGTACAGCGTGTTCAGAATAATAGATCAAAAACTTCGGGAGTTGATCCTAGGCATTTTTTTGGCAACAGAACATTACATATAAACTATCGCTCGATTTTTATCTGTTCTATACATATTTTTAACCCCTTTTCTAGAAATTACTACTGCTTAATAAATGGTTTATTTCCCGCACTACTAAGCCTAGAAAAATTTCAATATGCTCATTAGATAGAAGATTCAATTTTTTATATAATGACCTTACATGGACAATAAAACAAAAAGACAACAGTATTTAACCTTATCGTCTGAACTAAGAAATAGAATGTTTCTATTTTTTTTCCAAAACTTTGACTGCATTTTTCTCAAAAATATTACGTAGGTTAAAAACAGTTATTATAAAAACTTCTACAAACACCTTTCAATTTTTTACGCATACCTTGATAAATTTTAAAATATTGTAATCGTTTAATATTAAAAAATACTAGAAGATGCGATTTTGTTATCGTGGCAAGTAAACTCTCTGTCTAAAGTATCGCAACACTTTGAAATATTTAAATTTTATAAAAACGTATTTTTTTGATAATAAACAAAGGTTCTGAAGTTTAGAATATACATTCTTAAACTAGACATAAACAATTTTTATTAAAATAAATTACAATATTTCTTCCAATAAACAAAAAAGTTAGAAAACTTACTTTTTAAAATTTTCATTTTTTACAATTTCAACTTTAATTTTTTTAATATATATTTAATAAACATAATGCCCCTCTGGTTTGAATGACTACTTCCGCTAGTCTTGGCATACCGATAAATAACGAAACGAATGATGAATATGAACTGAAGGAAATATGAAAAAATAAAATAAAATAATCTAAAATTCCATCGTTTGTTATTAATAGGAAAAAACATTGATGTGTCTGATCCTTAATGTCTCACGTTTAATAAATTATACTAATATCAATATAAACCAAGTATGGATTAATGTAGAAAACCAGGAAAATCTCGAGAATTATGGGTGTTGCAATACTTTTGACGGGGAGTTTATTAATAAAACCCACACTAGTAAAAGATACTGTAAAAAATGGAACTCTGGCTAATATTGGCATATCAGTACGTACGCAGATGATTTGGTATTGATGGCCAGAAGTGAAGCAGCTCTGAAAGAAACCTATCCTGAACCGGGATAAAATTAAATATATGTTGGTCCAGCCAGATACAAATAAAAAAAAATCAAAGATTTGGTGGCAACTTTGAAAATGTACGAAATTTTGCGTATTAGGGTTCCTCTCTAAATAGTGAAAATAAAATTAGGCCAGAAATACAAAATAGAATAATGCCTGGAAACAGGGCATAATAAGGGAACAGCATACTGTTCAAATCCAAAATTCTCTAGAGGAGAACAAAAACTATCACTCATTCACCAGACCTTTTGTCATGGATCAGAAACCTGGTGTCTATCTACGGCGGATTGCCACAGATTAAAGATGAAAGAAGAATATATGGTGCAATAAGGGTTGATGAACGGCGGAGAGTTAAATTTTATGCTGAAATCGTAGATATTCTAAAAAATAAGGATATAGTCAACTATATAAAAGGCTGCGATGTGTCGGCCATATTGAGGAAATAGAGAATGAAGAACTAAGAAAAAAAATGCTAGATAAGGTGATATTGGAGAGGAAGAGAAGAAGGGGTAGTCCAAGAAGCCGTTGGAAGGATGAAGTAGCGAGAGGGAACTGGAGACTCGCTGCGGATGAGGAATGGAAGGAGGATGAAATGGAAGGAGGTGATTCGGAAGGTTAAGGGTCACACCAACCTGTAGAGCCAGCGAGTAAGTGATTAATAAAATCCTCAGAATTTATAAATAATTCTATTAATAGTTAAGCAATTTAATCTCAATTAAATATTCACTTTACTCTAATATTTGCAATTTAAGGAACTTAATTAATTAAAAATTAATTAAATTTTATTTTACAAAAAGTAACATTAATAGGTATAATTTACAATAATTGTTCAAAATGTCCTTCCTCTTCTCACATACACTTTTGAATGCATCCCTTGGCTAGGCGAGGTTTCTTCAGGATTCTGCCTTACTGTATTGCAGCACGTATAAATATGTTCCACCAACTCTTGGGTTTAAAAGTGTTCAGTATTTCTTGAAAAACATAAAATTAAAAATATTTATAAAAGAATGATAATCGAGCCATAGTTTTACAGAATGTTTTGTTGCAAATGATGTTTTATGAATTTGAGGACAAGTATAAATTAATTTAATGGAAACTTATTAAATTAATTTGAGGTATGTCAATCATGATTCAATTTTTTCTCAAGACTTCGTTATTAGAAAAAAATGTGGTACAAAATATAAATCGGTTTCAGCTCCAATATAAGTACTTTTTATTGTACGAAAACGCCCTAGACCAGGCAAATATCATATATTTTCAAATCCTTTCTCCTTTTTCTCCTTCCTTCATAACTCTTCCATTCTTTGCGAAGTGCTTTCATCTCCGTAGTCCATTTTCTGCCGTAATGTTTATTTCTTTTATCTCCTCCAAACACCTGCAAACTCTTTGTCTAAATTTCTTCCTGCCCTGCAACACCCACTGCTAATTTTAAGATTTCGTAGACCGTTTAACTGTTTGGTAATACCTCTCAGGCATTATGTGTCCGTATTTTTTGCTTATCGTGGCTTCTAGTTTTAAAATTTTTTCTTAACTTTCTTTGTTTGGTGATTTTTATGAATAAATAAAAAATAAAAATAAACAACCTATTTGCAGTTTCACCTTGAAAACTATGCTCCCATACCCGAGTTCAAGTTCGGCTAAGACAGTATATTTTAATTCTGTTATTTTAGCAGATTTCTATGGAACATTTTAACACTCTTCAACTCTGTTACTGTTTCTTGGATTGAAAATTTTTCGACAGTTTCCTCATTAGAATATTTTTCTCTATATACCATTTTTCCCCAGGACCTAACGTTTAGATGCTAAATTGGTTAGAATGAAAATTGTCACGTTTGAAACCCATATGTTCTCTCTTTTTTTGTCAATTTCTAATAAATATTGCTTTATTTCTGATTTATTGTAATTAATAACTTCAATAGTTTGATTTTTTAATTATAAAATGAAAATTAGGAAAACCAGTTGGTTGTAGATAGGTATACCCATGGTCTATTGTTTTTTTCAATCAGTGAGAAATGAGGTACATTTTTTTTTTTATGAATATCGAATTCTAGAGATGATTCTTTACAAAACGAAACTGAAATTGGTATGGATTAAATTATTCCATGTTGTCTTACACAACTCTTACTATTGCGAAAAAACCGTAAGGCACGATTTGTTTTTCTTCCAGTACTGTAACTATTGAATTGAAAAATTAAATTAACATTTTCCTTAACGAAAAGGTAAGATATTTTAAAATGATTCTTCATTATAAGAAATTCGACCGTTTATTTTTAATTAAAATTTTACATTTATTTTTTTTTTTTTTTTTTTACAAATATTACGATGTGACTTTCTAAAAAGAAATAAGCCATTCGGATGAAATAGTTTTTTATAGAATTATTTTTGATATATACTAGCAATAGAATAACATTTATAAGAGATATACAGAATAAAATAATAAAGTTTTAAGTAAATTGCATATATTAAGCATAGATAAATATTATTTAGAAATACAATTCAACTAAACTAGATTTAGTTAAACCCATGAATTTAATAATTAAACTCATCCTAAATTAAATTCAATTTGCGTTTCAGATGTTAAACTTTTATTGAATTTTTGTTACTTCTACAATTTTACTCATGTACAAATAACCTCAAATTAATTTCGATAAAAATATAAAATATTATTAAATAGAGTACATCAGGGAAATTTCAATTCGGAAAACATTTTGTCAAGCTGATTTTTAGAGAGGTATGGGCTTTTCTGTATATTGGATAAATAAGATTGCATTTTCCTATTTGAAACTAGCAAACTAATGGACACTTAAACTCAGCAGCAGAAGCTCAAATATTCAGTCCTAATAGACTCCATTATCTGAAAAAGTTTTCCCATGTCAAAGACTTTCAGAGCTTAAAATAATTGACAATTATAATTAAATAACAGGCTTTTACAAGAGGAAAGCTACTAAAAGCAAAATATTGTGTGTGCAGCGGCTTTTCAGAAACAGTATTATACTTTCAACATTGATAAATTAATTTTTTTTTTTCTTCATTTTTTAAGTCAACTATTAAATAATTTAAACTTCTTTAAAACAAAAAAAATAAATTATTGTTTTTCTTGCCTGAATTACGGAAGTCGATATAATGAATTGGCAACACAAATTTTATGACCAACGTTTGTACACTCAAAGGAAGCTCTGACATAATTGGTTGATGAGTTGATAAATATTTGTATTAAAAGAGTAATTTTTGTTCACTTTCCATCCGGCAGAGTCTTTTTTTTTCTGGAGTCAAAAATATTTTACTAATTCTTCATAATAACTTCCAACCAGATTTAAATTGGTCACATTTAGCATTTTCGATCAAGCAAGATTCGTAATTTGGAGCACTGCAAACCCTGTAAATAATATTAAAACTCAATATCAGTGAAGAATCATACAAGTAAAGCAGTAGCTGACAGCACAGCGCTGGCTGTGAAGTTATTAGTGGCAGTGAATAAGACGCAAAATAAAAAGATTAAAGACTCTCCTGTTGAACAGCAGAAAATTTCGTTATAAAAAAAAAAAAAATGTGTATCTAGTATAAAAAACAAAACAAAACGACTTGCCAAACAGTCATAAATTTGTGCTACACCCCTAAATAGAACAGTGCTTTCAACTCAAGGACTACTATCAAGACAACCATAAATAACACAGAAATTATTACTTAACAACCATAATTACTAGAAATTGATTGAATAATCTGATTTAAACTTAATTTATGGATGTATAGTTTTATGAATACCTATATTAATCTACCGCATTATACCAAAAGTTTTAGAAGTACATTCCTATCCTATCTCATCCTATCACTGTCCTCACAACTTATTCTGATGCTACATGTTTATAATCAGTAAACAATGATTCCTTCATTGCCTCCTAACGCTCTAATCTCATATCCTAAACATTTAAGACTGGTGTCGAAAACGAAGAATCAAAATAAATCCTAACAAATCTCACCGAATAACCATTACTCTTCGTCGGAAACCTACGACATCCTATCCTACAGTATCCTTTAATGATATTCCACTAATCCCCGTTGAACAGACCCGGTACCTAGGACACCACTTAGACAAACATAGAAAATGCTCGACGTTACAGAGTACTTCTACATTTACTATACAAACGTTCAAAGCTCCCAATTAATTACAAAAGACTTTTTTGCATGACTGTGATCAAACCTATTTGTACGTAAGGAGTTGAGCTTTGGGGTTCTCCAATAAATTTCTTATCCAATCTTTACAATCCAAAATCCTTCGAAAAATCCTAAATGCTCCTAACTTTGTCACCAATAAACTTATCCATAAAGATCTTAATGTTCCTTATGTTGCTGATTTAGCCCAATCCAGATATCTATCCTTTCATAGTAAGCTCCATAACTACTCGAATCTACTAACTTGCTTTCTACTCCATTCCCGATAATCCTCCGAGGCATCTGAAAAAAAGAGATCTTCTAGTGTTATTAAAGTGCTTTTGATGAGTAGTTCTTTTTAAGTTTTGGCATGTTGTTGTAATTGTTATCAACGCATGTACTTGATGTTAGGTATTTTGAACAGTTGTAAGTTCAATAAATGGATAAAAATAAAAACCTGCTGCTAGCATTTTAATTAAAGTTCTAAATTAGAAGATCCCGAGGGCAAAGTTCTTTTTATTCACTTTGAAGGATTATGTTCTGGAGGTTTACATTATTCAACATTAAAAAGTGTGGATAAAACAATATAACTCATTTTTCCTATATGTTTTTAAAAAAAATAAATTAGTATATTTTTGATCAAGAAATGAATGAGTTCTTCATGTATGAATTTTATGCCGTGAATTTAGCAAAGATAGAAATTCATAATAACTGATGCTCTTATTCCAGAATTTATTTCGTTAGCGTGTCGCGCCCATCTCAGTTTCAGAGGCCTGCAGGATTATCAGGGATTGTGTAGGGATGTTGTGGGACCGTAACGCTTTGAATAATTTATGTAATATGGTGATTCCTCATCCGTACATTTTTCTTCTGCTTTTGATGCAATTTTTTTGTTTGTAATTATTTATAAAAAAAAAATTAATAAAATCTTTTTTCGTACTCACGAGCTAAGAAAAAATAAAAAATAAGACGTTTTTAAAATCTTGTTTTATATCTGGAGTATGGAAGTTTACATCCACGTGTTGACATGAAGTAAAAAATTTAAATAACAAAAAATAATATTCTATTCGTTTAGAAAGTTATAAATATTATTCCAGTTACTCGATGAAGCCAATTTTAAATTGATCTCACAATTTTTTTTTTTGGTTGTTTCAGATATTCGAATAACAGTTTGCAGTATTCTTGTGATACTGGAACCATTTTACTGATCCCCTAAATATAGAAATTGTTTCTCTTACTCAACAACCATTAAACTTCTATTTCTATTTTCTATTTTATTTCATATATAACATTAAATTCACTGATAGGCAAATAATTTCACCTAATCGATTTTTCCATTTTATTTTATTTTTTATTTATTTATTATTATTATTATTTTGTGATTATCTCTTTTAAAACCGCATCTCCACCAATCAGCTTCAATGTTTAATAAAGTAAACATACTTATCAATTTTTTGAACTTAGTTCAAATTATTTATACGCTAACAGGAGAAAAATTCCAACCAATTAATTTTACAATTTTCTCGGCTGTAAGATGCATTCTTTTTTTATAAGTTTACGTCCGCATATACTTAAACGTATTAGGAATATTTAAAAAATAATTACATATTTTATTTATAATTTATTTATTTTTATTAAATAAGAGGAAATAGAATTAGTAATTGAAAAAAAATAATTTATATTTATAATTTTTTATTCATTAAATTTTAATTTTCCTCTCTTTACGTTCATAATGAATTGCATCCTATAGGGTATAGGTATTATGTGATGCTGAGTAAATTCTTGATGGATATGACGCATCTAATAATAAGCTATAATAAACCGTAAAAATTTAAAATTTTGTAATTTTATTTTATTCGTTTAATTTAATTTTGCTTTATTTTGTTAGATATTTTTTTGGTAATAATCCCTATAAATTTCTTGTGCTCTGGTTAAGGAATAATGGGACGTTAAAATGTTTTTAAAATTTTATGATTAACAGAAAGAAAAAGAAAATATATTAGTTGGAGTTTTTTTGCCTGTATATATATATATATATATATATATATATATATATATATATATATATATATATATATATATAGGGTATATATATTTATTAAATAACAAAAATTGTAAGGAAAAGAAATTTAGTTGATAAAAACAGACTGTCGCTAACTTGTATATTTACTAAATCATTCCCAAATCGATATTAATTCTCAAACAGCTACTGAGTTCCTGTGATTTATTCCAAACAGTTCCCCTCATTTATTAGTTTCGTTCCTCATTCCACACGCCTTGACTATGTCTTCTTGTAAGAAGGACTTACAAGTAACTAAGTAGGGCTAAAGAAACTATTATTTTTTTTTTTTTTGGGGGGGGTCCCCTTCGCTTTCACTTCACTATCTGGTATTCCTAGGGAATATCTTAATCCCCAAAGGCAATAGGGTAGCTTCTTATCTGATCCTTGACATTGGATAATCTTCTTGGGTATTTGATATTCTCACCCTGTGTCCTCCAATCCACCTTTTGAATACCAGATATCAATCTGATGTTCGGTACACCCCTTCTTATCGACCTGCCTCTCTTGAAAAATTTTCTATTTAATTTATTTTATTGCGTTACCTTATCCTGGAATCCATTTTAAATTGCAAAATCTATACATTATTAAATAAAACTATTATTAAAAAATTTACTTGTAAATATGTAAATAAAGTATTAATTTTTTATTTTCGAATCGAAAACGAAAAACCGTACTGTTTGATGCAGCATACTGTAACGGCGTAAGTAGGGAGGATTTCTAATTTGTTTATTAGGCTTTAAGAAACAATAATAATGGAAACGACCGCAAAGCAATAATAAAAGAAAAATAATCTACATCAAAGCATCACAAAATATAAGTAGCCACAAGTTATACAACACTTTAGCTACGTTACATTCACTGCCATCAAACAAAGATGCAAAGCCCATTACTGCAACCACTAGGGCTAAGCAGTGTGCTTAAAAGTCCTTTATAGTTACTTAATGCAAAATTACTTCACTAACTTAGATAGAATTTTGAGTTAGGTAGATATTGCTTCAGTATTTAAACTAGTGATGAGATTTGATAATAGTTTGAAAGGGGAGCTATTGTTATCACAGGCTCTATCCTTTTTAATTTTGATTATAAGCACTTTTCCTTTTAACTTTTCCTATTTACATATAAAAATGACATTCTTACTGGAGTAATAAGAACTAAATCATTAGGGAAACAATGGACAATAAAAGGAAAATCAGAACAATCGTTAAATGGAGATTTTTTCCTGAAAATATGTTTACCGATTTTGTTTAAAGTCGAGCTTAAACTCTCAACGGCCTTACTGCCTTCCTTCTTAGTTCAATTTAAGGGAATTTGGCTCTAAAATATTTTTTAATTGGCCAATGAGTAAGATAAATTGAAATAAAAATAAATTTTATTCTGGTTCCATAGCCCCTTAAAAATAATTAAAATGAACAATATGATGGTGGCCTAGCTGCCGTATATGAAGTTAAGGACTTGAAACTAAGAAAAAACAATAATAAAATTAAATTTTAATGTAAAAGTAATATTAAATGCACGTTATAAACATTACAATATAAAAATCTAAATAAATCTAAAGGTAAAAAAAGTTAAAATAAAGTAAGAAAGATAGAAATATAAACAAATGAAAAATACAGTAAACATGGCTAAAAATATATCTTAAAGTAAAACAGACAGTTATTGGTTATTGACACCTTTAAAGAAATAATCGAAAATATTCAAACTATAAATATAGAAAGAATAGTTCAATAAAGTTGAAATTTACACTTATTTTTCCCTAATTACTATACTTTAAGCTAAACAAGGAAGTTCACACCAAACATTATTCCTGAAATGTATTTTATAAGATAGTAACAATAGCTAATGTAAAATCAGTTATTAACACCCTAAGGATATATTTTAAAATAAGGACAGAATTGAAAGTGTTTTAACACAGTTAAGTTGTAGAATTTCAAAGGAATTTTATTTATTTTTTGGGGGGGAGGGGGGTTTAAATATATATACTGAGTGTTCGGAAGATCGTTGGCCAAGGAGGTACCTCGAGTAGGGAGGTTCATTTTGAACCTATTTAAGGTCACTTACCGATATACAAAGTCTTTTTTTTAAATGGCTATTTATGCACTATAACTTTCTTGCCGTAATTGCTAATTCATTGTCCATGTAAAGTAAAAATCTTTTTTACAAAAATATTAATTCAATTTGATGTAAAAAATTAATACAAAAAAATAACAGGAGATAGTTAAATCTTGTTTAACAATTTAACTATCTGCAACTTGTTGCAAAAAAACAAAACGCATTAAGAACTTCAAGTTTAGGTTAAAAAAAAAAAAGTAAGGGCAACAGCCAAATCCAAATAATTTTAAAAACAGGTTTCCTATGCAAAGTCTAACAAATTGTTGTGTCTCTTTCTAGCATGGGTTAAACAACATGTCTCTTATTTTACATTATTTTATTTTATTATACATTATTATTTATTTTACATGGACAATATATTAGTAATTACAGCAAAAAAAATGGCGTTGACATATCAGTAAACAACGAAGTTATAAGGCATAAAAGTTTGGTTTTGGCCATTTTTTCTAGGAGTATTTTGCTATTTTTGGCTGATGGTGCCATTTTTATTTCTACTAGGAGTATTCAAATTAACATAAAATGACAAAAAAAAAAAATTATTTATTTTTCGTTTGAAGTCAAGAAATGCAGATTATCGTTGAAATTTACGCACAAACAGGCTGTTGGCAGTGGACACGTTTGTTTGCTGTCTTGGCCTGTACTTGGGGCTAAGATTTCTTTTTTTCTGTTTATTATCCATTGTGGTGTTTGGTGCAGAAATCTGAATTTTTAGTATTTTATATGTCCATAATTTGATATCATTATTTACACTGAAGAGTTTTCCAGCCATGCTCTCATTTATTGTTCCACAAGCTGCATCCTGAGTTTCTCGATAAGAAATAAACATTGTTTCTATTTGGTTAGAGACAAAACATTTGTGAACAATTTAGCAGTTCACCATGGAAATGTTCAGTATTCCACTAAATACACAATGGGGCAATCTTAATCCTTCTGTTGTGGATGTTCTTCAAATTCCTAATGATCTTGATGAAGTTTACTTCTTTCATTAACAGAATTATCCATGGATTTATAGATCTTTGTCAAAACGTTACTGCTGAAATCTGGGTCATTGATCCGAAGTATTTCCAAGCTGGACAGTTTTCAAATGCACTTGGTTGAGCCATCTTCAAAAAAAAAAATAAAAAATCGTCCTTATGATATGTATAACAGTATTTGTAGGTCAACATAATGTTATAATATTCAATAACATTAGTCAATGTAGCCTGGGTGACATCTAGGCGAAAATGGCTTATAGTAATTTATGAAACTAAAGATTAACCTTACCTTGTAACAGTTTAGTCCGCAACCACCACGCTTAACACACCTACTTACTGAACTGAATTTGCATTTCGTATTCAGGGCTTTCATGAGCTCCAGTGTTCCCAAAACAATCACTTTAATCCCCTACATGCGTCATAATATTGTTTGGCCTCAATTACATCAAAATATGTCAAGTTTATTATTAAAAGTTATCAATAGCTGATAACCAAGTTATTGAAATGACAATAGAAACAATTATATATATATATATATATATATATATATATATATATATATATATATTGAAGCAGTATATAAATATCGTGCAAAAATTATTTTTAAATGATTAAGCAATCGTAAATAATTATGTAAATAGTAAATGAAATAAGAGTAGGAAAAAATGTTAAGTTGGAAAAAAATGCAATGAATAAATTAAATAATTATTAATAACTCAAATATTAAAAAGAAAAAAAAAATAAGGAAAATAAGCACTTTCAAAGATATGGGTAGCAGTTAAATTAAAATTGAGCTAAGAAATTAACAAAAATCGTACAAAAATTTGTAAATTAAATTAAATTTCAAATATTTCAGGTAAAGGTATAAGTAATTAATATCAAGAAAATGTTCCTGAAGAAGCTTGATTCGTTAGACGACCTTGGAATTATTAAAACTAATACTTCATGATAAGTTATTAAAAAAAAAAAAAAACCTATTTAAGGTATTAGTTTTTTATAACTGGTACAATCAAAATGGGTTCCTACTGCGTATTGTAAATGTTATAAATAATTTATTTTATTTTATTTTTATGGTTATAATAATTAATTTAGTTCTGAGAAGAATTTATAATATAATTTAAATATAATGTAATCAATATATATATATATATATATATATATATATATATATATATATATATATATATATATAATCAGTTAAATGGGTTTTAACTGGTTGTAGTTCATTCAAGATTTTTAATTAAAATTCTGTTTGATTTTTTGTATCAATTTATTAGGTCCCGTTAGTTTAGAACCTCAACTGAGAAACATTTCCGGAAGGAAAACTAAACATTGGATAAATGAGTAAAAAAGAAAAAGAAAAAAAAGGTTACTAAGAATATTTTAATTTTAAAGAAACGTTAGGAATATATTTTACGGTTAGGAAAGAAGGATTTAAATGAAAATTAACAGAAGTACTATATATAAAAAAAAATATTTGAATAGAGCCATACGTTACGAAATTCCTATTAATGAGAACGGTAAAAAACCCGAAACCATGATGTTTACCATTCACATCTTGAATCGCAAAGCCTGTTTATAGTAAATAATCATATTTTTGTAAATGAGTTCAAAAATTGAACATAACCATCTCAAGGGGTGTCATTAAATTATCTGTAATAACTTTTAAGGTTTTAAACAAAAGCATGAGAATAAACTTTCCCGTTTGATAAATCCTTTGACTCCTTCTCCGTACCACTTAATGAGATCCTATTCAAAGGTCATTAAAAACCAAATTATTTCGTTAAGAACTTCAACAGAAGAAAATAGCCAGGAGGAAAACTGAGAGTTGAAAATGTGGGATTCAAACAAAAGCAGGATTTTTTTTTTTTTTAAATAATTATTTATTTTTATTTGTATTTATTTTAATCAAATAATTAAAATTTATAAATGTACAAATATATACACCAAGTAAATGTGTTGATAACGATTACAATACCATGCCAAAACTTGAAAAGAACAACTCATCTGTAGCACTTCAACAAATATTCCACACTAGAAGATCTCAAGGCCATTTTGTTTTCAGATGCCTCGGATGATTATCGGGAATGGAGTAAGAAGAAAGTTGAGAAACTAGTGGGATTGGAGTGGTTATGGAGCTTACAATAAAAGGATATGTATCTGGTCTAAATTATTTATTTAAATTCATAACGACTTCCTGTCCTACAGATCCGTTACCTAGGACTCCACTTGGACAAACGTCTTACTTGGAATCCACGCACAAGACTAAAGCGACAAGAAACTGCTCGTCGCTACAGACTACTTCAACATTTACTAGACAAACGATCAAAGTTCTGAATCCATTACAAAAGACTTATTTACATGTGATTAGACCTATTTGGAGGTACGGAGTTGAGCTTTGGTGCTAAACTAAACCATCCAATTCATCTCCAATCCTTACAATCCAAAATCCTTCAAAAAATCCTAATTGCTCATTACTTTAAATACCTTAATGTTCCATATGTTGCCGAGTTAGCCCAAACTGGATACCTATCCTTTCATAGAAAGCTCAATAGCCACTCAAATCCATTAGTTTCTCTAATTGCTTACCACTCCATTTCCAATAATCCTCCGAGGCGTCTGAAAAGAAGATGGCCTAGAGATCTTCTAGTGAAGAATTTTTATTGAAGTGCTACTGATGAGTAGTTCTTTCCAAGTTTTGTCACGTTATTGTAATCGTTGTCGGCTCATTTACTTGATTGACAGTTACAATAAATTGATATATAAAAAGAAAAATCATAAATGCATAAAACAATTAAGCCAATTGGAAAGGTAATGATTATAGATACGTAAATTACTTGTAAAACAACTACCCTTTGGTTCTTCTATTAATACTCCTCCAAGGATTATCGGATATCGAGTGGAAAAAACTTAAGGAACTAGTTTCTCAATAATAAAAAAATTTAAAATTGCAGAATCGAAATAAATTCTTAAAAATCACATCAAAATATCTTTACCCATCGTCGTAAACCTACAATATCCTCCTGACTTACAGTATGGTGTTATAAGATTTCACTGAGCACTGTAGAAAATACACACTACTTACGGTTTTATCTGGACAAAAATATTGCATGGAACTCACTTACAACACTTAAACGACATTAAACTGCTAATCTTTTTCGACTACTTGAACATTTACTGGACAAGAATTTAAAGCTCCCAAAAAATTACAAACGACTTATTTAATAACAGTAATTGGACCCATTTGGACATACGGAGTTGGGCTTTGGGGCTCCACTAAATCTTCCAAATCTTATCGTATCAAATCCTTACAAAATCATTCTTGAAATCCTCAATACTCCTTATTATGTCCCAAAAGAGTTATTAATGCTCCATATGTTGCTGATTTGCTCCATACCAGATACCTATCCTTTCATAGTAAACTCCATACCCACTTAAATCCACTAGTCTCCCAACTCCCATCACACTCAATTCCTGATAGCTCTCCGAGTTGTCCGAAAAAAAGATGGCCAAGAGAACTTGTAATGTAGATTTTTTTATTGATATCAATAAATAAATAGTTTTTAAAAAATAAATAAATGATTATTCGAAATAAACAATGTTGAATTGAAATAAGGGGCTCCAACGTGACATTTTTCATTCAAACCAGTATAGCTCCGAGACGATAGGTCCTATCGACAAATGCCATAATCAAAAAAATCAAACAAAAAATTTGATCTGTTAAATGTCGGATTTAACTGTTAGGAAACATTTGGCAAATTTTAAATTTTAGAAAAACCAACAAAGCTAGAGCGTGTCAAGTTGTTACATTTTTGGGGATGAAAACAAAATTTACAACAAAAATAAAACCCCCACCAACAGTCATATCCATTTCAAAAAAACATTTTTCGAATTTTCATAGACCATTGTACAAGCAGAATTTAGATCCACAAAGACTGTTTGGATGTCAATAACTCTTTAAGGTAGAGGCAATAAAATAAAAAAATAAAAAATGTAATCCACATTTTACTACACTTATGAAAACCATTCATCTTCGAACATCAAACCTAAAAATCCTCTTCCCTTTGATTGCTCAATTCGTGCAAAAAAGAAATGATAGAAAACAAGTTAAATCCAGAGCGAAACAGGAATCAAAGGACTCTTTGCCAAAGAGAAGTGTCACTTAGAGACCAGATGCCAGGACTAATTGTATACTGGTGACTACATCCCCACGCCCCGGCTGTATCACCAAAAGCTTGTTGCTTCATCCCCTTAACCCAGTAACCTACTTCCATCTTCCTATAAGTCCTTATTTAAGAGGACTCTCGTTTATGTATAATTTGAATTGTAACTATGTCTTTGTTGCGATTAATTATTAAAACTAAAAACATTACAATAAACGCTGTTTTGTCAGCGCGTTCCTACTTCAACCTCTCCTATTTAAAAATCAAAGCTGCCTCTTGCATTTTTAGGACTTTGTACCAGCTTTAAAAATTATTTATTTTTTATTCATGATTATAGAATTCTTTGATTTTTTATCACCCATAAGGCTTAATCAAAACTCTTCAATTTAAATACCAGTTAACAATATAGTAAGGCACTTGTTTTAGGAAATTATTTAGCAATCAGTACAAATTGAAATCATTTAGAAAGTTGAATGATAATTAATTGGCACAAAAAAGAATAAAAAATATTTGATTTTATATATTTCAATATATGAAATTAAAGTTGTATGTTAAAAAAAGGCATATGAATATGTGTGTGCATATATAAATATATTTTTATAGGGTTCTCGCGGTTCAGTCAATAAAGCAACAGCTTTTTTTTGGTGGCGTTTCGAAACTATTTTGTTCTCATAATCATTCCTTACATTGAATAGAAAGAGGTTCAAATAACATTATATAACTAATGCAAGTAATTTAAAAAATAAAGCTATTAACAATATAAATATATAAAATACGTAAGTTAGAATACATAACTGTATATAATTCAAAATGAGGAGGAGCATGAATCTACTTACAATGCACAATACACTGGTAGGTGTTGCTATTCCTTACCACATAAATGTGTAGAGATTACTAAACTATAATAATTCTAGTATACAACTTGTCTGGAGACATTTAGGAAAAAGGTAAGGAATAAGGATTACGTTGGTTTCTCCAGGCCTATGGATATTCATGGGTTTTATAGATAAAGGTGAATAAAGAATTATATATTCTTTCTAATTATTTAAATGAATAAATGATTCTTAGTATAATGTATTATGTATATGAATGTATAAAATTAATTTGAGTGTATTTGATTGAATGTGTTGAGATTTAGGGCGTCTAATGGCGTTTGAAGGAATATTTTGTTTCCCTGTAATGCGTAGTAAGAGCTGTTAGGTCAGGTGAAATAAGATTTGTCACAATTATCTTTTAGCAATTACGGTATAGCATAAACTATATTAGATCTTTATATATAAACTAACTCCAATTTAGTATCTTTTAATGCGACTATGTTTTATGTTATTTGTGAGAGTTTTTGCAAGTATTTCTGCTAGCTTTTGTATGGTTAGAATCATATAGTACTTTTCAATATGTAGTACCACTTTCAATTTTATGTTAATCTTGTGTTTCTTTTAGCACATTACAAATGAGTGGGTATCCATTTATTAAAAAAAAATCTACTACTTTATATCTATTAACAGAAAAAATAAACAAGAAATAATTTTAGCTGAATCAAATCTATTTTCACACAAATACAATTTGACTATAGAATTTGAAAATGATAATAAAATTTCTTTTCTTGGCGGGCTTTTAATGCGATACTCTATAGGAACAATGGAAACGGAAAAAACCAGCTAATCTATATACTATATCTATATACTAGTCAAAGTCATAAACTTTATAAAACAAACACTACTCAACATTGAATAAACAGTGCAAGAATATTACTAACCGAAAAACATAAACAAATCGTGAAAAAAAAGTAGTAGATTTTCTTTTGATAAATGGATATTCATGGTCCCCACCACTAAAAGCTTTTTTTTTAATTTATAAATATCATATATCATCCATAAATTAGCCTTCGAAAAGCCCCCAAACATGACCTAATTATATCTTTTATACTATAACTTCTTCCTCAGAAAATTCCATCCTATTCCACTATTCCCACATAAAATGTTGTACTTCGTACGAAATATTTTTTGATTCTTAAAAACAATCCATAGTCAAGGTAATATCCAAGCCTTAGGAGCCACCGGAACAACCTTCCTCCTATTGTCCAATTTCCCTATTGCCTCGATCACTGATAACCCTCCGAGGTGTCTGAAAAGAAGATGGCCTAGAGACCTTCAAAGTTAAAACTTTTAATAAAGTTATATTAATGAGCAGTTATTTACAAGTTATTAGTATGATTCAGTAATCATTTTCCACCAATTTACTTAATGTATATAGCATAAATAGTTGCAAATATCTATAAATATTTTTTTTAAATTATATTTTCTTCATTTAAATCTCGTGTTCTACCAGATTTATAAGACAATAAACTGCTGATCGTTTCCAACTACTCCAAAAATTATTAGACAAGCGATCAAAGCACACGTTAAACACTTATTTACATGACAGTAATTAGACCGGTTGATTGTTGGAGCTATGGGGCTGCACTAAACCTTTCAATACTCCGCATATCCGATCCTTACAATACTTGGAATCCACAAGAAACTGCTCGTCGTTTTCGACTTCTTCAACAAATTTACTCTCTAAGATTCTGATTAATTACAAAAAACTCATTTATTTTTCTGTAACCAGACCTATTTGGACATATGGTATAAAGATTTGAGGCTCCACTGAATCATCTAATTCATCTCGTATCCAATCCTTGCAATCTAAAATCCTTCAAAAAATTCTCCTAACTTTGTCTACAAATAAACTTATCCATAAAAACCACAATGTTTCATATGTTGCTGATTTGGCCCAAACCAGATACCTATCTTTTCATGGTGAACTCAATAACCATTAAAATCCTATAGTCTCTCAACTTACTACCCACTCTATTTGCGACAACCCTCCGAGACATCTGAGAAGAAAAAGGCCACGAGACATTCTCATGTAGTTCTTTAAATTTTATTGGCATGTCATTGTAATCATTTTCCTTAAATTTACGTGTTGTACATGATATAAAAAGCTGTAAATATAAATAAGCAGTTAACATTACAAAAAAATGACTTTTATTATTAATAACATCTCTGTTCAAAATTAACGCTGCCAGACAATACTATATTTTGTTCCTAGAAAATAATCAGTCTCAGAATAAAGTTAATTTTTTTCATCTCATAAATTGTTTATTTATTTTCAAATATCTATCAGGCATAAATCATTATTATTATTAAATATTTTGCCTTGGGCAGCCAGAAGTCGAATTTCTTCCTTATCTATGGCTTAAGTGTTTAATAATATAGAAAATATATTACTGAATATGTTTCATACTGTTGTCAATAAATAAAAAAACATATAAAATAGGCCACATATCAAAAATAATAAATTGAATCGCTAGTAATAAATGCATATTAATTAATAAATATATTAAAATACATATTTTAAAGAGTAATTGCAGATGTTAAATGTTTGAAAAGAATGGAATCACATAAAATTGGGCACACTTAATAGATTTACTAAAAAAAAATAATTTGTTTTATTTCACCATCATAAAATTAATTTCATGATAGTTTGATCAATTCATTAAAACATTCAGGATAGAAAGCACTGAAGTTTAAACTGCTTTTTCCTTTATTCAAACTTGGCAAATGGGCTTCTAAAACTGCGTATTATTTCTAGGAAGAACAAAAGGTTGTATTAGCTGAAATTCGTTCGCCTGGAAACATACCTTTAATATTTGCTTGCGTAGATTATATAAAAGTTACGTCTACATTTTTAGTTTTTATTTTATTAGCATAAAAATAACATAAACCAGAATAATGAATGATAACCATTTAAAGATCAGAATTTCATTCCGTCGGTAAAATATGTACAATAATAATTTTTCAACTATGTCCCGGTTTGTCCGAAAATGAGTTTATTTCTTTTTAAAATAAATGGTATAAAAATATTTTTATTGATCAAATTATGATTTAATACTCTCCAAACATTTCTGCCTAAGTGTATGTATTTTTTTCATTTTCTCTGAATAGAATTTTGAATTTTGAATTTTTTTTTTTTTTCGAATGGCCCATGGGGCCAGCAGAGGACCACGTTCCAATTTCAATTCTTTCTCCCATGTTCTTTTCTTTTCTTCCAGTATGCTTTCATCTGTTCACCATGTTTCCTCTTTCTGTTCTCAGACCATTTTGTACCAGTCCTTTTCACTTTCCTGCCCTGAATATTGTTTTTTTTTCTAAATACCTTTTTACTTCATTGACCTAGCTTGTTGATTTCTTACCCCACAGATATCTAGAAATCTTACTTGTCAATCTACTATCAGGCATTCAATATAAGTGACCAAAAAACATTAATCTTCTTTTTTCTCATTACATCTGATATATTTTCTGCATTTTGATATATTTCCAATCTTCTACTGTGTTTAGTGGGCCTAATATTTTCCTCATGATTCGCCTTTCTAGTATTTCTAATTGATCCAAATTATAGTTTAATGCCATACATTCACTTGCATATAGGCATTCCGACGTCACTACTGTGTTGTAAAGCCTTATTTTAACATTTTTGGATAGGCATTTTTTATTGTAAAGATCTTTGGTAATACCATATGCTCTCTCTCCATTTTATGCAATATTTCCTCTATTGCAGATTTTTCCAAACCATTTTCTTGGATTATTTCTCCTAAATATTTCAATTTTATTACCCTCTCTATTTGGCCAATATCTGTTTTCAGATATTTTGGTGCATCTTGAATGTTAGATAAAAATTTTGGTTTTTCTTAAGCCTGTTCTGCTGGCTATTTCTTTCAAGACATTTACTTGAGTTACAGCAGATGTAACATTTTCAGAAAGTATAGCAAAGTCATTTGCAAACGCCAGACAATTTATTTCCATCTTATTGATTCCTCTCCCTAACCGTATTAGGAGAAACTGAGTCTGTAGGTTTTTCATGGATTAGGTTTGCCAGTTCAGACTTTATGCCAAATTTTCGAATTATTTTATTTATAGTTTCTCGGTCAACAGAAGCAAAAGCCTTTTGGAAATCTACGAACATAACTATAATGTTCTTTGAATTAATTAACCTGTGGCGAATTATGGACTTAAGATTCAATATTTGTTCTGTACATGATCTTCCATTCCTAAAACCATTTCTTCCGTTTCTAGAACTCATTTTCTACATCCTTTTCATTAATATATTTTTAATCATTTAAGTGCTTAAAAAATGCTTGCTGGTAGATGAGAGGTCTGTTTAAGCAGTGTTATAACCAAGCTCCAGCGATTTCATAGAGACTTAATCTTCATAACGACATCTTGAATGGTCGTTTAAAGCTCGAGAAACCAAATTTCTGTATCTAAATTTTTTTGATTGACCTGACTCATATTTGGGCGAGTAAACTCAAACATTTGAGGAAATATCAAAATTTTAATATTAATTTTTTTTTTTTTTTAATACAAATAATAGACCGTCTAAATTGAAGATTGAACAATCCTGTATTATCAAAGTACGGCGGTAAATGTCGACTAGTTTTATTAAACTATATTTATATATAATATCAATCATAATATATTAAAAAAAACTTAATTTTTTTATAAGGTTGCACTATAGCTTACATAATTTAACCAAAATTCGATTAAACATTTCTTTTTTTTTCAAATTACGAAAATCCATCCGAAAAACTGTATTTGATTGTTTATTTGGGCTTAACGTCATTATTTATTTCAACTAGGGCAGGAAGAACGGGTTTTCCTATAGGATACCAACCTATTCCAATCCGGAAAAAAATAATAATAAGATAAAATAAAATCTAAGAAAACAACACAGGCACACAACCTTCCCTCAGCGTGGGGGAGTTCCTCAGTGGGGAAAACAGCGATTCTAAGAGTTCAAAAGTCAAGGATTAGGGGCCAGAAATGATAAGATACCTAACATAAGTGTAATGGAATGAAAACAAGAACCCTCGCTTGGAAATTCTTTGTTTATAGGTGAGTGTAAACAAACTATTTCTAACGTTTACATAGTTGTGTTTGTACACTATCAATACCCAATACAAACATTACAATTCTGTTGTCAAAGTAGTTATAATGTATAGCATAGGAACAACCAGTATCCCCAACCTAGTAAATCTCACGGAACTAAAATATAAAAATATTCACTGACCCAAAATTACTGCTTGAGGTAAATTTAAGAAATTTAAAGGAAAATCTGGAAATTGCAATAAGGAGAAGAAAAGTATACGTACTCATGATAAGAATAAATCATTTCAGATAAAACTAAATTTTAAAAATATATTGAGCCGGAGAAAAGTCTGGAAGGTTATCTTATAAAAATAAAAGAACTAAAAAGAGATAATTTTAGACTGCAAATTGATGAACTGATGGATCTTGATGGATGAATGAAAAAAATAAATGACTGATAAGACACTGGGTAAAAGTACTTTACTCTCTCTAAAAAAAATTGAATAAGTATCTTTTTATTTTTATTATATCAATAACAGTAGAATACATTTAAACGTAATATAATAATAAATAATGATAAAAGTACAGTTGACTGTTATGATGAATGGAGAAGAAAATGATCAGGGATGCGGTCAAAGAGAAACACCACGTCTAAGAAGAAATCTGCAAGGCAGGTCGAAACGTTGGCACGTATTAAAGATTTCTTTTTAGACGTGGTGTTCCTCTTTGACTGCAACCCAGATCATCTTCTTCTCCACTAATAATAAAGAATTTTATAGCCATAAATTATGTTAGATATAATTTTATTTAATCAGCAAAATATCGTAAGGGTAGATTCCTGTTACTTCTTTGATTTTGGCAAGAACTGAATCATTTTTTTTTTATTATCTATTTATTGAAATTTACAAGTGTACATAAAACAAAAACGTACATCCAGTAAATGTGATAATAAGATAAAATAATAAAATGAAAATGGCTTGTAAAGCAACTACCCACAAGTAGCACTTCAATATCTATTTGAGAAGGTACCGAGGCCATTTTCTTTTTAAACACCTCGAAGGGATGTCAGGAATAGAATGAGAAGCAAGTTAAGATACTAGTGGATTTAAATGGTTATGGAGTTTAATATAAAGAGGTAAGTCTCTGGTTTGGGAAAAATTAGCAACATTTAGATGAGGTCTTTATGGATAAGTTTATTTGTGACATAGTAAGGAGCATTGAGGATTTTTCGAAGGATTTTGGATTGCAAGGATTGGATACGAGATGAGTTTGATGGTTTAGTCAAGCCCAAAAGCTCAATTTTTATAAAAAAATAATCCGAATAAGAATCTTCAAAAGTAACATAAAGATTTAGCTTTAGTTCTAAATCAGAAATTAATTAATATTCGTTCACAAATATATTGATTCATGATTTAAAACAACACAAATAATTACACATATTAATAATTCCTTAATATTCTCGATTTCTTCATTAGTTATTCATCAATTAAATTACCTATAAATATTTTTAATAATTTTTTAAACATCATTTTTTATTTATTTTAATTGTTTTGTATAATTTATGCTATCTTTCATTTCCTCACAGTTTATTACAGTTGTTCTCTTTTTCTTTCTCTTTTTATTCCTCTATTTCCTTTCAATTCATATACTATTTACGCCTCAGTCTTAATTATTCATTATATTCAATACACTACCTATATGTTATTCTTTATTAATTTATTTGTTCGTCAACTATATCCACCTATTTTTGTCGTAATCTCTTTTTTATCTTTATGGAAACGAATATTTGATTTATATATCTTTTTTTCTTCTTCGGGTTTTAAATTTTTTTTTTAACTCAATTATTTTTCTCATACTTTTTTTTTTTCATCTGAAGGCTTACATAGTTGGCCAAAACCTCGGTTGAACAAATTAATAATTTTGAGTGTGCTTCCTTAACCGCAAACGTCAACTACAATCATCAATTCTTAGTAAACTAAAAAATACTTCAATCCAAATAATTCCTTCTTTTCAGATTGTATTTTAGGATGAATCTGGGATTCATGCGAGTGGCTTCAGAGTAAGAGGTAGTCAAGCTGGATATGGCGTTTTCGAATCACTGCAGCTTTATTTTATTTGAAAGCTGTCCAGCAAAATCAGTCGATGTAAGACATAGAAATAAACAGCAATCTAGATATTCGTGAGATGATAATAAAAAATACCTTTAGTATTGATATTTCTCTGACTACAAGTACTAGCAAAATTAAACTTTTAAACAATCATGAAATTACGATTTATATATGTTTATAATCCTATTATGTTTTGATTTTTAATAAAATATTGGAATTAAGGATTTAACAAAGCAAAAATTATATCCTAATATTCTTTAATGTTTCTTATTTTATTTCTCCTTTGAAATTTTGAAGAAATAATTGTAAAATTATAAACTTTTACTCATACACTACACATATACATACTCCTACACTCATATAAACATACAAGCAAGCTTACTATGGGGTGGCTCACATCCATTTCCTTCCATTATGTAATGCCCAGCACCTGTTCCTTGGAGAGGAAAAACAGGTGTGGGAGGTGGTTTTAGTGGCTAAGAATCCACCGTGTCTTTTGTAGATTTTCTCGAGCCCTCTTAGTGAACATAGGCACACACACACACACACACACACACACACACACATACATATATATATATATGTATATGTATGTATATAAACCAGTAGAACAGACCGAAGTGAATATATTTCTGCAGTGTCGATTACATATAACAATTTTATTTATTAGTAATAAAATTTTGTAATGTCATGAAAAAAATAAGAAAAATTTAAAAAAAGAAAAAAAATTATGTCCCACACTGCGCAGCGGTAAGGGTATAAACTGATAAGTTTATATATGATTACTTAATGTTTCAACTAAAAAATCACCAGTCATCAATATTTAAATTCAAGCAATAATATTAAAACTGCTGTAGTGCGGGAATTATTGATATTTACGTAAGAATTATAAATAAAAGGAATAACAATCCCTAGCTGTGTTGTGTTTCGTATTTGTGATAGATCACAATACTGTTACCGAATATCGAAAGATATAACTCAGTTATGGCTTACGCCAAGTGTGTGCTCTAACACGTTTAATGAACATTTTCCGCGCCCTTGCAAACAAAGATTCGATAACATCAACAAGAGTTTTATTTGAAAAGTTCCCTGAGCGCTAGGAAATAATAACATTTCCTCGTTTACTTTCAGTCAGCGGAACAAATACACTGAGGGAGTCAAAGCCCTTCTGTTTACAAAACTCGTTTGTAATTTCTTGACCAGCTGAGCCCAACGCCTCCAGTTACAAAAGCAAAAACAAAACCAAGCAAAAAGAGGATTTCATTATAAAGTTGCGTCTATACACTTCTAATTTTCTGAAAATCTTGAATTTCATGACTTAGTAAAACAAACTGGAAGAAATAACCTCTCTAAATATTATTCAATCCTTAATGTTTATATGTTAAAAAAATAGCTCAGTAGATAAATTGTTGAAAAATAAATGTCAGTAGATAAATTGAAAAATAACATCTTCCTTTCCAGAGTTTAAATGAGCCGGTGAGAATGAAAGTGTTGTAAGTCAAGTTTCCTTAATTTCGAAAAAAAAGAAGGTTTTGCTAACGTACTTATTAAAAATTACATAAGCAAGATAGAACGGACTGTGTTTAAATTTTAGACAAAAATACTTTAAAGTTTAAAAGAATGGGTAATGCAACTTTTAAATATAATTTATTAATTGGTTTTAACGGGCTGAAATCCGTTACGCCAGTTTTATCGTTAAACATTCTAAAAATATATTGAGAGTGATAGTAGTGCAAATAAAATTTTCTTTATTTTGAAAAAAATCAATTTTTTTTAATGTTATTATTATATCCTAAAATTACATTAATTAAAGAAAAAAATTACTGACGTGCTTGGGTAGTTGAGCGCGGTTTTTTAATTCTTAATTTTACTTCTTTTTTTCAAGTCGGGAAGCATGTCCAACACAACTCAAAGTTGTTTTTTGTAACCATTTTTGAACAGGAAAATGAAATAATACCATTCTCTTAATTAACAAAGGAAGATAAGGAGTCACCAAAAAAACTTCTTCTAAACCCTAATATTACTTCAGACCCAAGATACATTACATAATTCGACTAATTAGTGTTAGGTAGAATATAATTGAAGGAAAAATAAATAAATGCATAAATTGGAAAGTATATAAATAAAACAAACACACACACATATATATAGCCCACCACAGCGTGGAAAAACACATAAAAATCATGTGTCAGCTGTGTTTGAGAAATATCTTAAAATGCACCATGGGCAGTTTGCGCATCTATAGCGACTATTCGACCCAATTTTGAATTTTTTTTACTTAAACCACTTTTATTCTCCCGGCTCAAATAGTAGAGACGAAAATTAAAAAAAATGAATTCTCTAATGAATATATTTAAAGAAATGGTAGTTAATTAAAATTTTCAATTTAGAATTCCAGATTAAAATTAAAACGCCATTCTCTTCAAAGTTTTTGAATATTGGAGAATGGACATTTATTTATGAATCATAGGGAGAAGATAGCCTTACAAGGGGACGTTTGGAGTTGTAACTCACAGACTTGAATACCGATTTTTGTGTGGGTAGTAGGGATCTATAATAGTGCAAAACTAGAGTTATAGCCACCAATGAGCATTAGGAGCCGAGAAAAAAAAATATGAAAATCACGTTTTATTTTTTTTCTCAGCTTTCAGTCAAGATAAAGAAATGATTCTTTCACGTTTAATTGCAGTTATGTATGTCATTTGATATAAAAATACTTCCGTTATGCTCAAGTTCCCAACCGGCTTTAGGGTGCTCAAAAACTCTAAAAAAATGACAAAATTCCAAGGAAATCCGCTGTAAATCAGTGGAAACTTTTTTTCATGAACAACTGACCTCAAATCTCGATTTAACGCACCATAAAACCCTTATATGTGAAATTGTATGTATGCTGATTCTAGTGATGCTATTACTGTCGCAAATCGGTTACTGCTATTACTGTAATCGGTTGATTACAGCAGTTGTTATGGCAGTTAGAAATTGTTGATGAAATCTCACTTAAAAATTTTAACCTCCTCGAAAGTAGTAAAAAATAAATATTTTTTGATTTGATAAAATTTCACGTATAAGGGTTTCACAAACGTCCCCTTGTTGGTAAAATTTGAAAAAATAAAATTATTTATCCAAGTTTTAATTACAACTCAATTTATATATGATCAAACGCCATCATTGAGATTGGCTAAAATATGTATTGTTATATTGATAATGTTTATTTTGCCTTTTAAAGTCAGTAAATAATGTTATTAGTGTGTATGAAATTTCTCTCATTTTATTTGTAATCATATTTCGTTTTTTAATTAAATACTCATGTAAATTTGAATACTTTAAATACTATATACTATATTAAATACTCAAATGTAAATTAACAACATCTACTTGTAGATACATGCTAATAAATGGAGCTGATCCGTTACATTTGAATTTTTTAATGCTATTTTAACCAATTGTTTGTTTATTGCAGCTTAACTTCCTTATTTACTTTAACTAGGGCAGGTAGGACGGGTTATCCTACAGGTTGCTACCCTGTTCTAGCCAGGGTGGGAAGGTCAAGATTCATTCGGGTATAATTGTCGTAACTTTGTTTATGGCTATTACAAAAAGAGCACAGCTTAGGACGCTTCCCTGTGGAATACCATTGTTCATATTTCTGATTGTAGAAAATTTGTTACCTATTCTGACTTGAAAAGTTCGATTTTGCAGAAAGTTTTCAATCAGACGGAGAAGACGACCCATAAATCCCCATTCTCGCAGCTGTTGTATGACGAGTGCTGGATTCAAGTTGTCGTATGCTTTTTCAATGTCGAAGTAAATGCCGATGCATTCTTTCTTCTCTGCAAAGCTACTCAGTATCTCGTATTCCATAGTTACAAGATAGTCATTTGTTGAGCGACCTCGCCGGAACCCACTCTGTGCGTTTGATAATACATTGTTCGTCTCCATTATCCATGTAAGACGCTTGAAAACCAATTTTTCTAACAGTTTGCATACACAACTTGTGAGTGAAATGGGTAGATAATTTGATGGGAATAGTTTATTTTTATTGCTTTTTAAAATGGGAATTATAACTGCTCTTCTCCAGATCTCTGGAAATTCTCCAGTGTACCAAATACGGTTATACAGGGTTAGGAGAGCATTCACTGTCTGTTTTGGAAGATTTTTAAGCATGTCATTATGTATGTCATCTATTCCTGGTGCAGTCGGTTTCAATTCATTTAAATTGGCTGTTAGTTCTTCCATAGTAAACGAAATGTGGTATGAATTATCAATGTTATTGTCACTATAGTACTAATTAACTTCATTTTCTTCTATCTGGTGGGCTTGGTGAGAATATATTTTTGAATAATAGTCTGCGAAATATTCAGCCAAAGTGTTTGGGTCTTGGGTAAAATTTCCATTAATTAATAAACCTGGTTGATAATCTATTTGTTTCTCTGATATGCTTCGTATTTTTTTTCCAGAATAGCCGCGGTGGAGTATTTGTTGATATTGATTCTAAAAAAAGGTTCCAAAAATCTTTTTTTTTATTTTTAATTATTCTGCGAGCTATTGATTGTTTTGTTTTTTTATATTCTATTATATTTTTTTTTAGAAGGTTCTTTTTCTTTGGGAATAATTAAACGGCTGTTCTTTGGTTATTAATAGCTATTTTGCTCTCGTTATCATACCAGGGGATGTTTCTATTGGCTTTTGTACTGGTGGATCGTGGGATTGAGCTTTCTGCTGCAGCCAGGATCGATGATGTAATTTGATCATTTATTAATTCACTGCTACTTCCCTCAGACATATCGGTTTCTGCTATCTGGATACTGCTTTGAATTTCGGCCAGTCAGACTTTTCCGTAATCCGCCTTGGATATCTTTCAACCAGAGTGTTATTATTTGCAAAATCAATGATCAAGGGGAAATGATCGCTGGAGTATTTATCCTCGCTAACTTGCCAGTTGAGGTGAGTATAAATGCTAGAAGTACACCAAGTCAGATCTATGCAGGAGAATGAGTGATAGGCTGGGCTCAAGTATGTTGGCTGTCCTGTATTAAGAAGAATAGAATTAGAATTGTTAATGAGTTTTCTAATAGCAGTTCCTCTCGTATAATTATTCGAAGAACCCCAGGAAGTTTGATGACCATTAACGTCGCTCGTAACGATATAAGGAGATGGCAGGTATTTAGAGATTGATGAGATCAGTTTCAACAAAATTTTCGGGTGGTAAATATAAATTTAATAGATATACCGGGAAATTTAGGTAGAGTTTGGCAACAATAGCTCGCAAGGGAGTATTAATAGTTAATATCTCAGACACGACCCTATTATGTACTGCAACCAACACGCCACCACACGCTCTATTTCCGTCTATGTAGTCGTTTCTGTAAATTGTGTAATCTTTTAATTTAAATTGCTTATTTGGTAAAAGTTTACTTTCTTGTATACATATGGCTACAGGTTGATATTTGTTAATTATCAATTTTAGTTCTTCATATTTATTCAAAAGTCCGTTACAATTCCACTGAATAATAGTTTGAGGTAGTGACATTGGTGATTGAGCGAGTTGAAGAGATTAAATGAGAAAAAAAAACATAAAGACGAAAGAGTAATAGAAAAAATATAGAAAAACTAAAACTGAAATAGTAAATATTAACTAAAATATATGATGATGAATAAATCAATTAATTTCCATTTTTTCTTTAGTCTTTGAAGTGCTTCTAGTTTTACTTCTGGTTCGTCTTTGTTTAACTTCTGTCCATTCGCCATGTTGATTTGGTGTAAAATCAGAGGCAATGATAGTATCAATAGGGGGAGGATCGTTAAGAGTTTGGGATATGGGGACCACCTCACCTGGGGGGGGGGGGGGGGATTTGTGCAGATGAGGTTGGAGGTAAGGAAGCGGGAGATGAAAAGGCGGGAGAGGAAGATGATAGAAAAGATGACGAGGCTGTGGGATATGTAGATGGAGCAGGGGGAGAAGAGAGGGAAGGAGTGGGGGAAGGAGTGGGGGTTTCGGTCAATTTACTTACGACTGAAGCGCTGACCGGGACGCATTTGATAACATCAATAGGCTGCTTAAAAACAGTTTGCTTAGTATTAATTTCTTCAGTTTGAACACTAACACTTTTTTTATTATTTTTTAAAACATTAGAAAATGAAATATTTACTGGAATCGGGTTTAATGTCTCTTATTTCTTTTTTGCTGCAAAATAAGTAATTTTTTCTGATTCTTGAATACTTTTAATTTCTTTTTCTTTTATAAAAATAGGACATACTTTTGAAAAAGAGTCATGTTGACCCATACAATTAACACATTTTACAGGGCTACTGCATTCCGTGCACACATGTTTAGTTTTGCCACAAAACCTACATAGCGCCTCTTTTTTACAAGCTGTTTAAACATGGCCGAATTTTAAACATGAATAACAACGAGTGGGATTTGGTGTAAATTGTTTAATTTCCACATTATAAAAACCTATTTTAATTTCTTTTGGCAAGTTAGGGTTGTTAAATGTAAAACGATAATTGTGACTGTTGAATTTTTCACCATTTTTAAAATATGTCATTCTTTTTACATCCGTAGCGGATTTTGTGGTTTTAGTTCTTCTTTTATTTCATCTAAACTAACGCAGTCTAAATCAGGACAATAGAAGTCTAGAAGGCCTAGACTTCTATTTAATTTGAAATGTTCCACTTCAATTTTCAAATTATATAACATATTGCATTTTATAATTTTATCAGATTGAATTTTTGAAAAAGTGTCCACTAATACTGTGCCATTTCTTAATTTTTTTTATCATTTTTACCTCACCTACTAGAGAATTTATTCCTTTATAGATCAAAAAAGGTGAAACCTTTTTAAAATCCAGGACATTTCCCTCATCATCATTTTCCTCTCTATAATAATAATAATAATAATAATAATAATAGCTCCTTTATTTGCACATAAGATAATTACAAAATAATAAAAGAAATTTATATATTTTTTTTTTTAAGGAAAAGTGGCCCATCTTTGGGCATAAGCCTCTCCCAGTTTTTTCCAAATGACTTTATCATTTGCTGGCCGGTGCCATAGACACCTCAGAAGATCTTCGATGTCATCCCGCCATCTCGAACTAGGTCTTCCTCTCTTCCGTGTTGAATGGACAAGATACCAATCTGTGGTTCTTTTGGCCCATCTTCTACTGTCCATTCTTGCTATGTGGCCTGCCCATTTCCACTTAATTTCTAGGAAGGTTGTCACCGCATCTTTTGTCTTGGTTATTTTGCGGATCTTCCTGCTACGGATTTTATCCCTTAGCTTTATCCCTATCATGCTCCTTTCCATCGCTATTTGGGTAATAGCTAGGCTATTAATTATATGTCTGTTTGCAGGCCAAGTTTGGCAACCGTAAATTAGGGAAGGTAGAATGCAAATATCGAAGACTTTTTTCTTCAGGGCGATAGGCATGTTACTTTTGAATATATCTTTGTTTGACCAATATTTAGACCAAGCTATTTTGGTTCGCCTTTTTAATTCTTTTTTAAATCTTTCTTCAAAAGATATATATTGCCCGAGATAAACGGTTTCTTCTACCCATTCTAACTTGCGATCTTCTACGTACATTTCTTCCTTGTTTCTGTTAGTCATTAGAAAAGATTTGTTATAGTTGATTTCTAGTCCTGCTTCTTTCCCTTCTTCGTTTAGTTGCTGCAGCAAGCAATTTATTTCTTCAATAGATTCCGAAATCAGGACAATATCGTCCGCAAATCTCAGATTCGATAGTTTTGCTCCATTGATAGTTATTCCCATTTTTTCCCAGTCCAGTTTTCGAAATACTTCTTCTAGAATACAATTGAAGAGTTCAGGTGATAAAGGATCTCCTTGTTTTACTCCTCTTTCTAACGGAAAGTCAGCTCCAGGTTTTTCGAGAATTATTCGGGCTTTACTATTGTTATACCAATGTTGTAAAATACGAATTATGTCATTGTTGATAGCTTGTTTTTGAAGACTTTTGAATAGGAAATTATGCTTTACGGTGTCAAATGCTTTGCTGTAGTCAATAAAGGCAAAATATACTGGTATTTGATATTCGTTGGATTTTTCGATAATTTGGTGGATTGTGTGTAAATTGTCAATTGTGGAGTACCCTTTGCGGAATCCAGCTTGTTCTGGAGGTTGGTTTTCGTTTATTTGGTTTCTTAATCTTCTGGAGGGCTTTGGAAAACAATTTTGCAAATACAGGAATTAAACTTATAGGGCGGTAATTGGTTAGGTTTTGTCTGTTACCTTTTTTGTGGATTAATAGAACGTCTGATTCCAACCACTGTGAGGGTAGTTTATTCATTTGTATAATTTTATTAAATAGTTTTGTTATTGGTGGGGTCATAATATGAGGTACGCTTTTTATAAGTTCAGCTTTTCCCATCTCTACCTGGCTTTTTTTTTTCATTTTTGATTTCTTGAATAAGTACGAATATTTCATCTTCAATGAAATCTATGAATTTTTCGGGGTTCTGTTCGATATTTGAGTTTTCATTTATTAATATTTTTTTTCTTTTAAATCTCTACTAATAATAAAAAATTTAACACATGATTGATTAGTGTCACTATTAGTTTCAGTAAGATTTTTAAATTTTTCTTTTTTTCCTCTTGCGAGGAGGATATTCAACCATAATGGCTAATGAATATTAATAAGAAAAAAAACAATATAATAATAAAAGAAAGTAAACAAGAGAGAAAAATAGAACAAAAGCGATATACAATAAATAAAGAAAAAAGTAAAAGTTCAGCTCTTATCTGACTAGTTGTTCGAGTTAATCCTCAGCAGCTCCACAACACACGTCTTCACTCTACCTCAGAACCCCGTTAGTGTTGAATGAAATAACTACTCTATATTTAAAAAATAAAATTTTAAAAAATAAAATTTTAAAAATATATATTTTATCTAAAATATATATTTGATACTAACTAAATTAGTGTTACTAATTTAGGAGTTATATTTTAATGCATAATAATTCGCATTAGATCAAAATAGCTCGATAAAGGTGGGAGAAGGACTAATTTTTCGTTAGTATTAGTATTGGATTTACTCTAGTAAATCATCTGATGAAGTACTGTAGCAATTTTTTTTTACAGATTTTTTAGCTTCCTTTGAACTACAAATTTCTTGAAGCGGCATTTGGTCTTCATTCTCCTCATAATCGGAGTTTTGATCTGTCGAGGACAAAATCTCTGTATCTGTTAATGAGCCGGATATCGCCAAAATGATCGTCAACAGTAACAAGTTCTTCAAAAGAAACAATTTCTTTATGACTTTGTAAAAGGTTTCAAGCCGCCATTATGTATGTTGCTATTTTTGCATGTGTTATGGTATAGTGTTTTGAATTTTCTTATAACGTCTTGACCAAGAGTTAAAAGCAAAAATCGAAGAGGTCTGATTATATCAGTTTTTTTTGTTTTTGTTTTTGTCGCTTTATGGAGTTTTTTGTTTTTTTTTAAAAGGATCAACAAAGTATTTCGCTTTATAGAGCTTTTTGATTTATAAAGATTCGAATTATCGAAAGTCAACTGTATTATAGCTTTGATAATGGTATTCGATATTCCCTAAAACAATAAATTCTGCTCAATTCCATGACTTAATTTAGAAAATAGGATAAAAAAAAATAAATGTATTGCTTTGAAATAGGTCTGTGATCAGGTATTTAATTGTAAGCATATATTCATGAGAGACATATTCGGACATACAGAGAAAAGAAATGACGTTTCGTTTGGGGTTTAATATTTAAATGGGCGAGGGGGGGGGGGGGGGGGGGGTGTTCATCACGGCGCTGTTGTTCCTGTATACCGCACTACAGCGATGTATTGCGGAACTGTATATCCACTGAATTGTTAACAAGTGTTAACAAGAGAGTTTAAATCATTATTAACACTTTGATTAGTCTCAACGATGCCGTACATTTAGGTAATGAATCTTTAATAGCGCATGTTCTGCGTCATTTATTTGACTATAAAATTGTGATTATTTAAACTCAAAACAGTCAATTCTAAATAAAGGAAAACACTGTGAAAATCACTTAATGATATTCTCCTACTTCCCTACTGACACTATTTAATATTTACCTGGAACTAAATTATAATTAACTAAATTATTTAAAACCAAAATACAAGATTCAAGCGAAAGGAACCTATTAATACTTATATTTCATTTATTATTTTATCTCGCTAAACCAGTTAAATTTTTGTTGCTTCCTCCCAGCTGTTAGTTACTTCTAGTTTCTACAATTTATTCTTCTGTATCTGTATTTGTTTTTCGCTATCAATAAATAGTATTTAATTTCTTTATTTTTGTCTTTTTTGCCTAGGTGTGACGCATTTTGTTTTTTTATTTATCTCTTTATTAAAACTTAGAGCTATGTACAAACATACATCTAGTTAATGAGATGACTACGCCAATACTACTATATCAGTTACTTGTAAAGCAACTACCCACTGGTGGAACATAAATAAAAGTTCTATATGAGAAGGTCCCGAAGCCATCTTCTTTTCATAAGCCTCAGAAGTTTACCGGTATTAAAATGGGAAAGGTTAAGTATCTAACTGGTTTGAGCTAAAATAGCAACATATAAAACTTTTAATTACTAAAGCAGCCTGCACTGTTTTTTATTTACACCGGTTATGCATCTCCACATAGTTGGTAAGTGGAGAGACAGGTTTAGTCAGGGGATTTCTAAGATGAGCGTATTTTGTATATACAGTATGATTGTATTTTTAAATTTTAATTAACTTTTAAGTTTTTTTTTACTATTATTATTATTTGTTTGTATCATAGGCACTATATAAACGTATTGTTGGAGGACGGAAAGGTCAAAGCCAGATTTCAAGGTATCCCAGCTATACTGCCTCAAAAGCCAGTTAAATTACAACGCTGATGTTCCCCTAAAATTTAAAATTTGCAAAGAGTAATAATTATTGTTTAGGTTCATACAGTCGAATCTCCCATAACGGACAAATTCCCCTAAGAACAATATTTATATGTCCCGAACTCGTTTGTAATCGACACGTCTCTATTTTTTTTTTTGTTTATTTATTTTATTTTTTTTTGTATCAAGCACTTTATGAACGCAAATTAAGAGGAGGGGAGGTCAAAGCAGAACTTCAAGGTATCCCAGCTATGCCGTCTGAGAACCTAGTTAGGGTTAAATGAGATAACTGCACTGTTTTTTTTTTCTATATATACACTTATTGAAATTTACAACTAATCAAAATATTTACATCAAGGACTGTGAAATGTATTGACAGCGATTATAATAACATGTTAAAACTTAAAAAGAACTACTCATCAGTAGCACTTTATTAAAAATTCTACACTAGAAAGCCTCTAGGCCATCTTCGTTTCAGACACCTCGAAGGATTATCAGGAATGGAGTGGGAGGCAAGTTGAGAAACTAACGTATTTGAGTGGTTATGGAGCTTACTATGAAAGGATAGGTACATATCTGGTGTGGACTAAATCAGCAACATATGGTACATTAAGATCTTTATGCATAAGTTTATTGGTGACAATGTAAGGAGCATTGAGGATGTTTCGAAGGATTTTGGATTGTAAGGATTGGATAAGAGATGAATCGGATGGTTTAGTGGACCCCAAA
The DNA here is from genome assembly GCA_003667255.2 of Euschistus heros. Taxonomy (NCBI): domain Eukaryota; kingdom Metazoa; phylum Arthropoda; class Insecta; order Hemiptera; family Pentatomidae; genus Euschistus; species Euschistus heros. The sequence continues at coordinate 3,499,772 of RCWM02000050.1, forward strand.
GCTCAACTCCGTACGTCCAAATAGGTCGAATCACAGTCATGTATAAGAGTATTTTGTAATTAATTGGAACGTTTGAACGTTTGTCTAGTAAATGTTGAAGTAGTTTGAAACGACGGGCAGTTTCTTGTCGTTTTAGTCTTACACTCTATTTAAAAAAAAAAAATTAAAATATATATTTTATTTACCGTTATATTAATATAATCAGTGTTAAATGCTTTCAGAATTATATGTAAATGCATAATAGTTCGCACTAAATCAAAATGGCTCGATTAATGTGTAGAAGGACTAATGCTTCGTTAATATTAGTATATGATTTATTTTTATTCTAATACAAGTGTATAAATAATAATAATTCTGACAATATTAATCTATTTATAGAAACATCACATAAATCTTATAATATATCACCCTTATACATAAATTATGTACAGAATAAAACATTTATAAAAATACATAATGAATTAAAAAATGTTACCTTCAAGTGAGAGATGAATGGATTTATGCGTAGCTGATATGAAATTATTCCGTGTCAAATCACAACTTAAATGTTCCTATAAAAATTTCAATTAGCCAAAATCAATATTTACGATTCAAATACAAAACTTACCATACAAGCGTTCAAAGACACCAATTAATTTCAAAACACATTACAGTAATCAGATCTATGTAGACATAATAACGACATCTATATAATAATTAACAATATTATAGACATATTAAATAAAGTTATCCCTCGGAGCGGTCAATCACAAACATTTAAAATTAGGAAACCATTATTTTTTTTTTTTCAATAAAAATTAGCAACAAAAAAAATTAATTTAGTAATTCCTGTAAACAAAATATTTCTTATTGTTAGTCATAATGAATTTAGGGGCGTAGTGCATCAGCTCTATGTTGATTTCCAAAAGGCTTACGATTCGATTAACCGCCAGAAATTGTGTCATATTTTGATCGAACTGGGGATACCAAAGAAATTGGTTAATCTAGTAAAAATGTGCATGTCTGAAACATTTAATAGAGTCTAAATCGTAACTTTTTACTCCGAAATGTTTGAGGTACGTTCGGGTTTAAAACAGGGAGATTCTCTTTCTCTGGTATTATTTAACTTAGCGCTAGAATACGTCATTAGGAAGGTAATGCTTACGGGAAAAGGATTAGAGATGGGTGGTAAATGTCCGGTTCTTGGCTATGGAAATGATTTGGTACTTTTGGGTGAAAACGAGGAAACTATAAAACCAAACGCTACTACGCTCATGAAACCCGGTAACAAAATAGGTTTAGTAATTTATACCGATAAAACGAAATATATGGCTAGTAGTAGAAACGGTGAACATTATAGTAATGTAGATATTTCCGGGATAAAGTCTGAACACGTTGAGCAATTCAAATATCTAGGGTCTATTATATCGAGGAAAAATGAAATTAAAGAAGAAATAAAGGCTAGATGTAGAAATAAAGCCGGTAATGCTTGTTATTTCTCGGTCGCAAAATTACTCAGTTCGCGCTTACTCTCCAAAAATTTAAAAATTAGGATATACAAAACTATTATACTACCAACAGTCCTCTACGGGTGCGAAACATGGCCGCTGACGTTAAGGGAGGAACAACGCCTAAAAGTTTTCAAAAAATAAAGTAATGCGTAGAATATTTGGCCCAAAAAATAATGAAGAAACAGGAGAATTTAGAAGGCTTCACAATGCGGAACTGCGCGAGTTATGTTCGGTAAATATAGTTCAAGTAATAGCAGCGCGACGCTTAAAATGGGTATGTAAAGTCGTTGTGTTTAATAATGATCGAATTCTGAAAAAAAGTAATCAGTTAGGAGCCGTCGGGTAAAAGATCGAGGGGTAGACCGAGACGAAGATGGGAGGATTGTGTCAGGGCCGATCTGGGGGATTTGGGTTTTGGAGGAGTGGAATGGAGGGAAGTGTGCGGTTGACGGTTGGAGGTGTCGGCATCGAACCTTGGGGTTCGCTAAGCCTTTATTTATTATTATGTTAGTCATAATGTTGAATAAGAACTGTATTCATACTCCATACCAACATTTCTAGAATACTAAATTATTTAAAATTCTAGGAAATTTTTATATTATTTTATTCTTATATTATATTATATTTTTTTATTATTATTTATTATTATATTTATCATTATTATTATTAATGATTTCACTCTTCGGTGAAAAGGTAATATTACTGTTAATAATCTTTAAATAGGATTTTAAAAAATTGAACGACGAATTTATTCATCTTTATTTAATTCTAGGAATTTTTCCTTAAAATTCCTTATTTGCTCATTATAAAATACGTTTCAAACATAAAATATTGCATAATTCCTCTTTCCACGTAACAGATAAATTCTGTATAGTGAATTAAAAAAAATATACATAAACGTTCTTTCAGGTTAAAAATATTTTACAGATTACTTTTCATAATAAGCTTCATAACCATTCGATTCCAGTAGTTTCCAAACTTATTTCCCACTCGATTCCACACCTAAAGCGTCTAATATAAAACTTTTATTGAATTGCTACCAATAGGTAGTTGCTTTACGAGCTATTGACACATTACTGAATTATTCCAAGTATTTATTTAATTTAAATATTTAAATATTTTATAAAGTTGTAAATCTTAGTAAATAAATTTAAAAAAAAAAAAATAAATAAATAAAAACAGCCTCTTTCAGACCTTAAGTAGTGGAGATGAAGAATTTGGAAACTAAAAATCAGACTGCTGTAATGAATCTATTCAGAGAAGTCGTAGTTGATTAAGGTTTTCTAAAAATATCTTGATTAAAAACAAAAGTTCTTTCTCTTTAAACTTTTTTAATATTAGAGAATGGACTTTTATTTCTAAACTAGCATCAAGGAGGGTTTATAAATAGAATAGGGGTTACTATAGTCTAAAAAAAAAAAATGATTATACATGTTTTACGTACTAATCTATTTATATATGATCAAAGGAGTCTGCCTTCAGAGCTGGTGGAGTATACAAGTGTCTCTATACAACCTGTGTGTTTCATGTTTTTTTCTGCACGTATCTTCTTCAAATTTGACATCCAAGTGCACTTTAGTGTTTTAGTGAATACTGTGAAATCTGAGGTTGATACCTTCAACGGTTTCTACAAAATTTAATGAGAACCAGTACGATCAGCTTGGACGTTTAATCCAGGTAGGTGCCCTTATCTCTCTATCTCATCGGTGTGGTGGGGGCTGTGACAGTCTGGCACACTCAGTTGTCTTCTGAGCATTAAAGGGAAGGCATTACTGATTATTATCGTCTTTAACTTACGAAATACTATACGGTTAAGATATTGTTTTCGTATTCATTTATTACTAGTTATATAGATTTTTCAACTACTGTAATATGGTTTGCACTAATGACGAAATATTGGAGGCCTTAAAGGAAAACACTAAGGGAATTCACGAAATAAAGGCGAATACCGAAACCATAGCCAATGCTCTAAAATTAGCCATGGAGAAAATAAGTATTATAAAAGATAAATGTGTCTCTTTGGAAAACAGAAATGCTTCTTTAGAGAACGAAGTTAGATATTTGAAACGGCAAATGAGAGCCAATAACTTTATTATACACAAAGTCCCAGAACAGGAAAATAGAAAAAACGAGGACGTTCTGAAAACAGTTCTAGCAGTTTGTGATGCGGCTGAATTTAAATTACCAGAAATTGCCGTAAACAGATGTTCGAGATTAGGTAAAAGTACCGGAGATCGCCCAATTTTAGTCTCCCTTAACAGTTATCGCCTTAAAGAGGAAATCATGAAAAGAAAATCGACATTCTTAACTATGAAGACACCTATAAGTCATGATAGAAGTCCAGAAGATAGACAATATAGCAGGAGAATTTTCAACTGCATCAGTTATTTATCTAGAATAGATAAAAATGTTACATATTTTAAAAATAAATTCAAATGCCGCAGCGTAATTTATTCTCTAGAAGAGGTAGAGAAAATGATGAGTGAATCTTCACACTCACCAGAAAATGACAACAGCAACACCTCTAAGAAACTAAAAAGCACGACAGTTGAGAAACTTTCGGAGTTTCGTTTTCGTGAAAGAAGTAGCTCCAACTAATAGGAAGTTTAACGATAAGTGTAAAAGCACAGAGCATTTATTTCCTACATGTCCTAAAAAATTTCTGAAAAATAAATTAAAAATTGGATTTTGGAATATTTATGGTATTAATACTTTACAAAGCTTGTCTGCATCAGAGATCAACGTTTTAATGGAAATGAATGCTCTCTGTTTTTCTGAAACATGGCTTTTGTCTTCGGATATTAATTTGCCCTTTTTTTTAAATAATTATATTTGTTATTATTATTCGGCAGTTAAGGAGCATTGTAAAGGTAGGGGTAGTGGAGGCTTGCTCATTTGCGTACGGAAAGATTTTTTTACGGAAATAAAAGTTATTTGCTGTTACAGTTAGTTTATCTGCTTGTTACTTAAAACTGATAGCGATTATTTATGCCTTGGTCTTGTCTACTTACACCCGGGAAAGGAATATGATTATCTAATCGATCTGCTTTACAAAGAACTTCATTATATAATGATCGATTATGATAGCCCTAAATTAATAATAGGCTCAGACTTCAACGCTAGAATTGGTCGACTAAACGCATTAGAAAATTAAATGTTCATTGGGTCTATCTTAAAGGGAAATAGGTTTTCAGTCGATGAAGTAATTAATAATAGGAGTAATCATTTGGTAGAAATTATGGAAAACTTAGGTTTGTTGGTATGTAATGGCAGATCTATTATGGACAGCCCTGCAAACTTCACTTACGTCAGCGACAAAGGTATGAGCGTCATTCACTTAGTTTGGATATCCACTGGGTGCCTGGATGTAATGTCTGATTTTAGATTGATTAATGCTTCGGATTTATCCGATCATCTTTTAGTTCAAATAGTTATAAAAATAGAGTTGAATGAATTTCATTCTGAAAGTGGTAGCTCGGAAAAACCTTTTTTCTACTACATTAATAGAACAGAAACTGCCCTTAACAAATTACAACTAGCCCTAAAAGATTGTAACATCGATTACCCGGACCAAATGTCATCAGATGAGCTGTACCTAAACTTAGTAGATATCATTCAGAGTATCATGGCGGAAACTGGTGTATTAAAAAAGAATAATAGGCACAGAACAGAGCAAGGAAGTATTAATAAACCTTGGTTCAATGAGGACTGTTTAAATGCTAAGAGAGAGGCTCGTAAATCGTATAAATTGTGTAGAAGGTCTCAATTCAACGATAGTAAGATACTGGGCAGGTACCGAACTGCAAAAACTCAATACAGAAAAACGGTTAAAAGATGTCAGATGGAGTATTTGGATAATTTAAAAGACAAACTAAAAAAACACGAGGAATTCTTCAGAGTTCTGGTCCGCTATTAAAAATTATAAAAAGAAAAAATTTGTTAAATTCCTATCAATTTGAACACATGGGAAAATTTTTATGATAACGTTTTACCTCCAAAGGAGGTTATTCATTTTAGGTACCCCGTTTTTTTTTTCACCCCGTTTTAGACCCCGCGTTCACCATGGACGAATTAAAAGACAGCATCATAAGTTGTAAACCAAGAAAGGCAGTGGGGTTTGATATGATACCAAACGAGTGTTACATGTACTTCGATGATACCTGGCTTACATACTTGTTAAAGCTCTTCAACAAGATCTGGGAAGAAGAAAATATTCCTAATCAATGGTCTTCACTAAAATTGATTTTACTGCATAAAAAGGGAGACCCGCTAGATCCTGGAAATTACAGAGGGATAGCTTTATTTAATGCTATAACTAAAATCTTTACCCGTATTATGTACAATAGATTAGTGAACTGGGCAGATTCTGTAAAACTAATTCCGGAAGAACAGATGGGCTTTAGAAAGGGCAGGGGCTGCAGAGATTGCATCTTCATCCTCACTGCTGGAAATAACATTCAATTGAGATTGAAAAGAAGAAAGGTGTTTTCCACATTTATCGATTTCCGAAGAGCTTTTGATTCGGTCCCACATAGTAAGCTGTGGAATAAACTTTATAATCAGGGGATTAATGGCAAATTTTTGAGAATTTTGATCAATTTCTATGAAGTAGCCACTTTTAGAGTTTCAGATGGGTTTGAATTATCAAAGGAAATGAATGTGTCAGAAGGGGTTCTGCAGGGGGAAATACTTAGTCCTCTCTTATTTTCACTTTATATTTCTGACATTATAACTTTTTTTCGAGATAGAAATGTTAGAGGAATAAATATAATGAATCATATCGACTTGATTGCTCTTTTATACGCAGACGATGTGGTTTTTTTCTCTTTAACCTGGCTTGAAACTAAACAAGTCTTAACATTTTGTCAGAATATTGTAAATCTAACCTTCTTACCGTTAACACTGACAAAACTAAGATCATGGTGTCACAGAAAGGCAACCGTTTAGGGAAGCTTAAGAGTTTTAAGTACGACGGCTCGGTCATCGAAGTTGTAAAATCATTTAATTATCTTGGCATTACCATTTCTTCTTCTGGTAAATTTAGGCAGGCCTACAGATCGGCTCTGACAAAGCATTCTTCTGCTAATGCAGTGGTAACCAACATTCTCCAAGCATGCAAATCCGATAACTGGAATACTAAATGTCAGTTGTACGAATCACTATCGGAAAGCATACTCCTTCACTCAGCTGAAATTTGGGGGAGTGAATACTTGGATTTATTAGAGCAAGGCAGATTAAAATACGTGAAGTATTTACTAAAGTTACCCCGGAACACACCTAACTTCTACATAAGGGTAGAGACTGGTACGACTCACGTACTTTTAAAAATTTTTAAAAGGATGTTGAAGTGGTGGGTAAAAATGTTGGGGATGGAAGACCATCAGCTGCCAAAAATATGTTATAAGAGGCTTTTTGAATTTCGAAAAATTACCACTATGCCTCATAACTGGTTGAGAGAGCTTGGTAAACTGCTCGCTATGGTGGGAGCTTCTGACATTTTGACTTGTTCAAACTTAGAAATCATTAAACAGCACGGCGTCGACCTCGAAGACGCAATGAGGAATCATCTCATGAGTTTAGATTTCGATCGAGTGGCGCAGTCCGAGTTTAATCTATATTATAGAAATGTCGCAACCTTTGGTATACCTCAAATGTACCTACAATTCAGCACCCATATAGAAAACCAGAGAATCCTCGCTCAACTGAGGATGGCCAGCAAAAGGAATACACGACTGTCGTACGGTGGCATGCATAGGCAATTTAACAGTGATCTATCCTGTGAGTTTTGTGACACAAATGTTAGCGATGGTGTCACACACTTTTTGCTGGATTTTTCTGCATTTAGGAGACAAAGGCAAAAGTATTTAAGCAAGTATCTCCTGCCCAAACCTACTCCTGAGTTGACCATAGAAAATCTTTTAACCGTTAAGACCATAAAGCATTTAAAAGCTATTTATTTATTTATAACACGTACATTTAATTCAGATGGTAATTAGTTATCACGAAGTATTTTGTTTAATTTTTATTTGTCTAAAATTTTGTTTTTTTTTTTTTTCAGCCGAAAATTTTTTTCTTTCTTTCTTTTTTTTTTTTTTTTTTTAAAGTTGTACTTATTATGTTTAGTCTTTTTATTTATTTTTATATTATGTGTGATATATGGACTTTATGTTTGTTTCAATTTTATGTATATATATATATATATATATATATATATATATATATATATATATATATATATATTATTATTTTTTTATTTTTTTTTTTATTTTTTTTCATTTTAACTGTTCATTCTGGAGTCAGACCTCCTGTGATTGTAATTATTTTTACAAAATACAGTAATTCATTCATTCATTCATTCATTATATATGATCAAAAATTGTCAGTGGAATTGGCTAAGTTATGTATTATAAACTTGATAAATATTATTTCGCCTATTGAAATCAGTAAGCAATGTTATTGGTGTTTAAACAATATCCTTTTTTTATTTGCTATTATATTTTATTATTTATAACAAAACTAATAACTAAAAACTTAGATGGATACATACTAATAAGGAGTACAATGAAGATTTTAAGTTCCATTTGAGACGCTAATTTTTTTTCATTTGTTTTGTTGATATTTTCATGAATTTCTCACACATTTACTTGACTTATATGTATTGTACAGTTGTGAAAGTAAATCATTTTTTTATTATTTATTCATAGAAATTTACATCTGTAAGAAAAGAAAATTGTATTTCGTAAATGCTATTATAACGTTCATAATAACGTTTCAATTGCTTGTGAAGGAACTACCAAATGGTAAAACTTCAATAAAATTTGTACACTAGAAGCTCCCGATACCGTTTTGTTTGCAGACGCCTCGAAGCAAGTTAAGAGACTAGTGGATTTGAATAGTTATGTAATTTAATGTAAAAAGATAGCTATTTAGTTTGGGCTTAAACAGCAACATATGGGACATACAAATCTTTATGGATAAGTTTGTTTGTAACAAAGCAGGCAGCATTAAGGATTTTTTGAATGATTTTGGATTGTCAAGATTGGATACGGGAAGAATTAAAAGGTTTAGTTAAGCACCATAGGAATTTTTTTTTATATCAATTTCTTAAAATTTACAACAGTACAAAATATATACATCAAGTAAATGTATTGATAACAATTACAATAACATGTCAAAACTTGAAAAGAACTACTCATCATTAGCATTTCAATAAAAATTCTACAGTAGAAGTACTGTAGGTCATTTTCTTTTTAGATGCCTCGGAAGATTATTGGAAATGGAGTGTGAAGTTGAGAAATTAGGGGATTTGAGTGGTTATGGAGCTTACTATGAAAAGATAGGTATCTGGTTAGGGCTAAATCAACAACATATGGAACATTAGGATCTTTATGGATAAGTCTATTGGTCACAAAGTAAGGGGCATTGAGGATTTTTCGAAGGATTTTGGATTGTATGGATTAGATACGAAATGAATTAGATGGTTTAGTGGAGCCCAAGAGTTGAACTCTGCACTTCCAGATAGGTCTAATTTCAGTCATGTATATTAGTCTTTTGTAATTAATTGGGAGCGTTGAACGTTTGTCTAATAAATTTTGAAGTAATCTGTAACGACGGACAGTTTCTTGTCTTTTTAGTCTTTTATGTGGATTCCAAGTAAGACGTGATGGAATTGGAGTGTTGGGAGGCAATGAAGGGATCATTGTTTACTGATAACACACATGTGTCATCAGCGTAAGTGGTAAGGACAGTGATAGGATGAGTTGGAATGTCAGCTGTATGCACCATGTAGAGATGTGGCCTAGGATACTGAAAAATTTAAAGCATGAAATACACATTTTTCTAAACTAACCAAAACTAATTTTTAAGGTGATAGATTCGAATCTGACATTTGTTTCAAATTTAAAAATTGTTTTTTATTTTATGACAGTAAATATTTTTCCAAACGTTTTAATTTTATTTTCAGCTGTTCTTAATTACTTTACTTTTATTTTTTCAACATTACACAATTTATTACATCAATACATATTGTACATCAAGATATTTGAGGGTAAGGTTGTTTCTGACAAAGTAATAAACATCCAGTATTTTTCGAAAAAATGTAGATTGTAAAAATACGAGAAGAATTTAAGGTTTAGTGGAGCACCAGGAACCAACGCCGTATGTCCAAATAGGTCTAATTACTGTTATGTAAATGAGCCTTTTTTTAATTAATCGGCATCTTAGAGTGTTAGTCTAGTAAATTTTAAAGTAGCCAAAAACGACGAGCAGTTTCTTTTCATTTTAGGTTTTTATGTTGAATTCCTACCGAAAGAATAATATAAGTTTTAATTCACATACCTGTATATGTTCAATAAGCACTTATATTCTATTGTTAGTACGTGGATGTCCGTTGTGGAAAAGTTTCACTGTGAAATATAAAAATGATTTTAAAATTGAATCTAAAAATTAATTAGGACATCCTAATTAAAAAGAGGATTAAAGTTATATTTACATGAAGTATATATTTATATAAAAGTTATTAGTTATGCCAGCATAAATAAGATAATTTTCTAATAAGATATTAAAAGAGATAGAGATGTTTGTCTGACTAATTCAGAGGTAAAAACAGTGGAGCTACGACTTCAAAACAAGCGAGAGAAATGAAGGAATGAATCCCTTCGCAATTAGCCCATATTGATCGGAAATTCGTATATAATTTGATTAAATGGAGCCTATATCAAAAAGCTTCTCCCTTTTATTAAAGTCAGTTTTCTTTGAACATTTCCCCAAAGTAGTATCCTTGATACTATCCTCTCTACGTTGTATAGAAGATCATTATTACAACAGATAACATTCCCACCCATCCAAGCATTGTCTATACTACGTACACTGATAATATATACATTTTATCACTAAATAGTGATCTTCTTGCATACTAATCACTATAATCTGATATCATGAAATTCCATAATAATGTTGTTCCATAATATATATATACATCAAGTAAATGAGCTGATAACAATTGCAATAACATATAAAAACTTTAAAAAAACTACTCATCAGTAGCACTTCAATTAAAGGTCTACACTAGAAGGTCTCTAGGCCATCTTCTTTTTAGACGTCTCACTGGATAATCGGGAATGGAGTGAGATGTAAGTTGAGCGCATAAAGAATTAGTGTGGTTATAGAGTTTACGAACGATAGGTATCTGGTTTGGGCTAAATCAACAACATATGGGATATTAATATCTTTATAGATAAGTTGATTGTTAACAAAGTAAGGAGCATTTAGGATTTTTCGAAGGAATTTTGATTGTAACGATTGGATACGGGAAAAATTTGAAGGTTTAGTTGAGCTCCAAAGCTCAACTCCGTATGTTCAAATAGGTCTGATAACTATCATGTAAATGAATCTTTTATAGTAAATCGGAGGTTTCAAATGTTTGTCTTGTAAATGTTGAAGAAGTCGAAAGTTGAGCTGTTTCCTGTCGTTTTAGTCTTGTGTATGGATTCCAAGTTAAAATAATGTTAAAATAAGAATATAAAAAAGACAAAACAATCTCATCAATTAATGCATAAAATCCCCTATGTTGTATATTTAATGTTTTTCGTTTATCCCTTACAGTATTCTTTGAAATTACTCAATTGAATCTTGATTTTCCCACCCTACCTAGAATGGGTTGTTAACATGTATTATAGCCATTCCTTCCCTAATTGGAGTGCATAAGGACGTTATGCCCTCCCTCCCCCCAAAACAAAAAAATAAAAAAAAAAAAACATTCATATGTTACTTATCTTACAATTAATTGGTCTATGACATAGAATTCTATACCTCTGTATGAAGTGAATAAGAATTTGTAAGAATGTATTTTTGGTGAAAAATGGACATAGTGTTATATATATCCTTTTAATTGATTTTTTTTTAATTTTCTCATCTACATCTTCACTCACGTTTCGTTAATTTTTAGAGCGGTTATGTCATTATATTCTCTAGCCAGGGCTTATTAAAAGTGTTAGGATTATAAAGAATACTAATTAAATAAAATACAACAGTATTTAAAAATATTACCAAACAATTAAAATAATTATTGTTTATATCCTCTCGTTGCTTTCAATAAGTCTTCTATTCGATGTGGTAGGGACTTGTCTAATTCTGAATAAACTCTTGAGAGATATACCACGTCTAATGCAAAACTTTAATAAATCATAATAATTAAATTTCGCAATTTTATTTCTTTTAAAATACTGTTTGCTTCTACTTAAGTAATATTTTAATAATCCTAATATTTTTCAAATGCCCTTCTTTAAGTTTGTGGTGTCATAAAAACGTAAAAGAAGAATGAAACTTTTAGCGAAGAAAATAAAAAAAATCAGCTGTGTATTTTTCGCCTGTCAATATAGATAATGCCTTTTATTAATATCATTAAATGGCTTTTATAAAAAAAAAAAAATAAACTCTGATCAATACCTCATAAGTATATATAAAAACAAATCTTAATTCATTTTGTATAATAATATATAATTTAATAAATAAACAGACTTCAGATAATGTTTGAAATATAAATTATATTTTTGATACCATTTTTAGTGAATTTTCTTGTATTTCTGAATTTTTATTGTAACATTTGAAGGAAAGGGATTATAGTGCAGATGTAAACGAAAACGAATCTATTATTTTCATTTACACATATTTAGAATACATTTGAATTCAACAAGTGTAATTTCATAATGAAACCAATCAAACGAAATAGTTCACAACACGTGGAGCTTTTTCATAAAATAAATATGCCGAGTTACCCTGAACAGTCAACAGAAATATTATTGTTTGCTTCTCATATTTGAGCTGCACTAATTATTTCTCGGCAGTATTCCGACGATTCTAGCTAAAGTTGACTTAAAACTCTAAATTATTGGTGTGTGTGCTGAATCGATGTTAATTTCGAGAGACGGTAAACGAATACCATTTCAGATTAAATGGGCTTTTTTAAGAGTGTTATTAAATTAGGATTTTTCTTCAAACACTGAGCCAAATAAATAACTCCAGAATGTTCGATGTTTTGATGAAATTATAGTTGCCTTTATTTATTGCCAAAAATATTTTTGACTCAATGGCTTAAAAAAAAACTTAAGTTATTAAGGTAACCTAGGGCCCATCCTCTAAACGGTGTATACAACTGACATCCCAACTCATCCTACCACTGTCCTCACCACTTATGCTGATGGCACATATTTATTATCAGTAAACAATGATCCCTTCATTTCCTCCCAGGAACTCCAATCCCATATCCTAAACATTCAGGAATGGTGTCAAAAATGTTGAATCAAAATAAACCAAATAACCTTTACCCTTCGTCGTAAACCTGTCCTTCAGTATCCTTTAATGATACTCCACTAATTCCTGTTAAACAAATCCGTTACCTAGGACTTCACTTGGACAAACGTCTTACTTGAAATCCACAAACATGACTAAAGCGACAAGAAACTGCTCATCGTAACAGACTACTTCAACATTTACTGGACAAACGTTCAAAGCTCCCAATTCATTACAAAAGACTTATTTACATGACTGTGATTAGACCTATTAGGACGTACGGAGTTGAACTTTGGGGCTCTACTAAGCCATCCAATTCATCTCGTATCCAATCCTTACAATCCAAAAAGCTTCGAAGAATCGTAAATGCTCCTTACTTTTTCACCAATAAACGTATCCATAAAGACATAAATGTTTCATATGTTGCAGAGTTAGCCCTATCCTTACCTCGTAAGAGTAATATATATACCTATCCAGATACTTATCCTTTTATCGTAAGCTCCATAACCACTGAAATCCATTAGTTTCTCAACTGGCTTCCCACTTCATTACCGATTATCCTCCGAGGCGTCTGAAAAGAAGATGGCCTAGAGATCTTCTAGTGTAGAATTTTTATTGAAGTACTGCTGATGAGTAGTTCTTTTCAAGTTTTGACATATTATTGTAATCGTTATCAGCTCATTTACTTAATGTATATATATTGTTACAGTTGTAAATTTTAACAAATCGATATAAGAAACAGTTATTACGTATTTATGATTATGGCTAATTTCACTAATATTAACAGTCAAGATACTTCGATATCGAAATACGTTTTAATAATAAAAAAAGCCCGACCTAAACGCAATAGTTGACTGTCGTGGTCCTTAGCTGGCCTATGCAAAACAACAAGAAAAACAAAACATACATATAGTAAATGTAATTAAAATGTAAAATAATAACACGCGAATTGCTTGTTAAAGAAATACCCACTGGTAGCACTTCAATAAAAGTTATATTTCAGAAGGTCCTAAAGCCATCTTAATATATTAACTTAATATATAATTTATTCTGATTTTTTTTTTCAAATAAACATTTCAATTGGAAATAAGTCTGCCACATTCGAGAAATAAAAAATACGGTTAATAATTTAATTTAATAGCAAATATTTTCACTCCATGGGCAGCAATGTCTATATCGCGGATTGGAAGGGACGATAGGGTCTTTTGAAGTCTTGCTTGCCCTCACGCGTAGATCCATGAATATTTTATATGCATATATGTAATTTTTTTATTCATAATATACGTATTTATTTACATTTCTAATTTACCTATATATTATTATCTCCCAATTTATTAATAATTGTAGTACAAGGAAATTAGCATAAACTCAAAACATAAAAAGGTTTAACTGCTGGAAAATTTTCACCGCTCATAGCTTTAAATGCGGAGGAGGAAAAAGGATTGAAAATCGTAAGTTTGAACAAATAACTCGAAAACCGTAACTTTTAGCACACTTTGTGTTCTACACATGTTTTTTTTCTTTTTACAAGCGAATTGACCACTTAGGATCACGCAACAACTTCATTTTTCTTGCTTTTTTTTTTCTTCTTTCCTGTGCGAAGAAGGAATTAATACTTCTTCATGCGTTCGCTGGCCAGCTTTCTCTGCTCCTCCATTTTAGACTCTTTCGGGTTTCTTCGTTCTTCGTGTGGCTTGAATCCCATCTAATTTAATCAATACATGCCTAAATCTATCTCTGTCCTATTGTCGGTCTTCTGAAATACTTAATCTTTCCACATCCATTTTTACTTCCTTAATCCATGCTTTCCAGAAGTAATCGAATATCTGTTTGGTAAGTCTTTTTTGGTTCATTCTGAACAGATGTCCGAGAAATGTCAACCTCCTCTTCTTCATAGTCTCGGAGATTTTTCTGCTTTCTTATAAACTTCTTCGCTACTTCTATGTCTCCATCCACTTTCAGTTTGAACAGCACCCATAAGTTTTCTAAGTATTCCTCTTTCCAAGACCTCTAGCTTATGGACAAACACTCACTGGCATATAGACATTCTGTCTTCACTACGGTGTTGTAGTGCTTTATTTTGACATTCCAGGATAAGCAATTATTTAATTAATGTAAATGTTTTTTTTTTCAAACAATATGCTCTCTACATTTTTGAGATCCGATCTTCCACAGCATTTTTCTCTAGCCCATTCACTTGTATGGTTTCGCCAAGGTATTTGAACTTTTTCACCCTTTTGATCTCCGTTTCCAGAAATTGAGGCCCATCTTTGGGGTTTATCGTGAATTTGGTCTTCTCTGTTGAGATCCTCAGTCCTGTTTGTCTGGCAATTGTTTACAAAAGGTTAATACGTTCTTTACATATTTAAAGTAAAAAAAAAAAAAAAAAAAATGCAACACATTAGATTTATTATTAATTTTTTCGGCTCAGATTAATAGTTTTAGAGGGGTACGCCACCAATGATTGGCTTTGCTAATTTGCAGTAAATCGCATTAAAACACGTTGTAGGTACTGTTTTGTCCGTCTAAGTCCATACCAGCACGCTGAGAAAGAAACCCGTCCTGTTTTGAAATCCTTGTTTTTTCGGCACATTTATTGCTATAATTCTAAAAGTATTTGTCTTATTCCAAATTTATTTTTCCACCTCAAAACTAGTGAATGTTACCACGTCAGTCCATTTAACATATCAAAATTATAATTAAATATTGTTAATCAAAGTAATAATATTAAAATATAGGCATAGATGAAGATGTGTGTCCTCAGTCCTGTTTGTTACAAAAGGTTAATACGTTCTTTACATATTTAAAGTAAAAAAAAAAAAAAAAAAAATGCAACACATTAGATTTATTAATTTTTTCGGCTCAGATTAATAGTTTTAGAGGGGTACGCCACCAATGATTGGCTTTGCTAATTTGCAGTAAATAAAACACGTTGTAGGTATATGAAATATTGCTATAATTCTAAAAGTATTTGTCTTATTCCAAATTTATTTTTATATACATATCAAAATTATATTAAATATAATCAAATATATAATAAAATATATCAAATATAATTAAAATTTTATATATATATATATATATATATATATATATATATATATATATATATATATATATATATTCTGATGATAAATTTAAACAGCTTTTAGATTTAAAAAAACAATTCGTATCGGACAAACAGTTTCAGAGGTATGGCCAAAAGAATACCGACAACGTTTTTTCGCTGAGAAGTGTGATTTACGTAATTGTCCATTGCTATCACTTAAATGAAAGAAGGCAATCTCTTAAAAAAATATATGAGTTATAAATTGGAACCGCAGGTGTTGCAATAAGGATTAAAGTATTTTTAGGAAAGCACTATCCAATTTTATTTGCCATCTGCAAAGAATTTAAAAAAAGAAAGAAATATTGTTTCAAATGATATATCCCGCATTAACATTTTCAATAATTTACAAGTATAATACCTATCTGAAATGTATTAAAACTAAAAGGTACAAAAGAAATTTAAAGAAAATCTTTTAAATTTTTTATTTAATTTTTTCAGGCATGATAGATTTTAGCAATAAAAATCTGAATCCGTCCTGTGATGATGCGCCAGATGCTTTATAAGTTTAATACAATTTTCTGGAAGATTAAACAAAAAATTGGTATTTATTAACATTTAGAGAACAAAAAAATGAAGAAATTAACAAATACACATTTATAATATGAAATGAAATGAAATTGCTGAAATGGTTGTTTTATATAAACAATGATAAAACTAATTATATTGAGCAAAAATTAATTAAATGTAATAAAAAAAAATAAAACTCAAAGCAAATTATTCACAGTGCACTTTGTTAAAATCATATTACAATAGTCCTGGTTTAACAATAATGATGAATGTTTCTTGGATGAATCGCCATTGCTAAAATATATCGTTAACTGACCTGATCAGTTGTGATGCGGTGTACCTTGAGTAAGTGAATGTTTGTTGTCTTCAGTCATCTTCCTGAAGTTCACTCGCATCGACATTTTACGAGAGAGATACACCCTGGGTGAATTTAGATGTTAGAAGAAAGTGAGAAGAAAAAAAATGTGGCGGCGAAAATGTTCGCCGACAGCAGACATGTGCGAAGATCTTTTTACTCCATCAACAGTTAAGACAGCACTCGTCTCATCTTGAATAAAACATTGTCGTAGGCAGTAAACATTGTCCGACCCTTGATTACACTACTATATAAATAATTTACGTCCTGTTCCAAATGCATTACACTTTACAACTATCAATAACAATCTCGGTCTTCGTCTTCTTACTTAATTTAAATAAAAATTTAAATACAATTAAAAAAATTAAACCCTTAACACGAATATAATTATATTTAAAAAAAAGAAGAAAAATAATGAGTTACTTTGAAAGTAAATTAAAACTGATTTTATTTTATTTTATTTCAAATTTAACTTATTCAATCCAATTACACCTTAAAATAATATTGTTTCTGAATCATAATTATATTCCTCCCCTAAGCGTGCTTCAAGCCTCTTTAGACAATGGTAGATCAATTAGATGTTTCTTCAATAGAGTTTAAATTAATCTACCATTGCTCCATTGCACATTGCATATAAAAGTCAAAAGAAACAAAATTGTTTAAACTTCGAAAATTCATGGTATTTAACGATCTTAAAAAATATTTTTAATTAGGATCTGCAGACTTTTTTAGGCACATTTTTCGTTTCACTCTATTAGAATAAAAACATTTTGATTTTTTTAGGGATTTTTAAAGTGCAAAAATTTTTTTTTTATGAACTGTACTTGAAAAAATTGTTAATAACATACCATTGATCCCAATAACATCAAACCTTTATACTCACATATTTTTATATCGTTAATATTATCGCAGTACTCAAAAAAAAATTACCGTTTTATGTTTATGTAACATTAATGAATAATAAAGAAATAAAATATTCGTTTAAATATTAAGTACATAAAGTGAAAAAAAAAAATTATGTCCTTACTTACAATTAGATATACATATACACGACCTCTGTGGATGCCAAACACGGCGCAGTAGCTCCTCTATACAGCACAACAGAAGTGTATTGCGAAATTGTATATCCACTGCCCCGTAACTCACATGTTAAGTGGAGCGAGTTTAAATCATTATTAACACTGATTAACCACAGCGACGTCATACATTTGAGTAATAAATCGTTAATTGTAAATGTTCTAATTAATACGTTGATATTATTAATTTATTATTGTTTATTAGGTTCAGGTTCGAAATGTAAAACTATTTTAACACTAGTAGTGAATATTAAGTATAACATATAACATATTTTTACAAAAATTAATAATTTTAATTTATCTATTTACAACATGTACCATACTTGAATAACATATTAAATACTCGAAACATGCCTTAAATTACAAGAAACCGTTCATAATTTCTGACCACTTCAACATTTATTTGACAAGCTATCAATTCTTCCAATAAATTACAAAAGAATTATATACATGACAGTAATTAAATCCATGAGAGGGGGTAAGGGAAAAGAGGGCGTCCCGTGGGAGTCCTTATTAATTTATTTGCTAATTAGGAACAAAATGCTAAGTTTTAAGAATCCTTGAGATAATTTTTTATTTAAAGAGGAAAAACAAAAGGATGTTATTGACGGCATTATAAACCTTTTTTTACAGCAATGTAGTGATTTTTTTGTATTTTAACAGATTAAATAAAAAATGTTTAATATAACAACGTTGAAAAATAACTAAACTTAACTAATAAAACTGAAACTAATTATTATATTTAAAATAAACATGCCAGTTCGAACATAGGGAGTTAAGCTTTGGGGCTCCTCAAAATCATTTTCCTCAAATTTACTTGTTGTTTATATATTTTATACAGTTGTAAATATCAATAAATAGTTTACAAAAAACAAACAAATAAAAACAGTGCTTAAAACTATAAAGTAATACTGTCTTAAATATTATATTATTGTCAAATTTGTTTTTTATGTTTAAAATATCACTCTTTCTACAAACAGAATATTACTGAACATTAAGTATGATGAATAAGAAAAAGCATTGCTAAAAAAAAGTTAATGGAAACATAAAAGGCTATGATGTATACAATACTTATGATAATATAAGCTATATAATTATACAAAAATTTATATTAAGTTCATTTGAAAAACAAATTATAAATATATATTTATTATAAAACTTTTGCCCCGTAAACATTCGTCATTTCTCAGTTTGTTAATTTTTATAGAGATTAAAATTTATTTGATCAGTAATATCTTATAGGAAAAAATATTGTTGAATTTCAGCTAATATATACAATCGCAAGCAATAGAAAATACAATGCTTATGTAGCTGGAAATTAATACAAGAGTTAATAATATTGAAATAGTAATGAATTTACGATGAATAAAACATCTCTCTGATTTAATGGAACTCTTTCTTGCTCTCATCCTCTCTCTCTCTCTCTCTCTCTCTCTCTCTCTCTCTCTCTCTCTCTCTCTCTCTCTCTCTCTCTCTCTCTCTCTCTCTCTCTCTCTCTCTCTCTCTCTCTCTCTCTCTCTCTCTCTCTCTCTCTCTCTCTCTCTCTCTCTCTCTCTCTCTCTCTCTCTCTCTCTCTCTCTCTCTCTCTCTCTCTCTCTCTCTCTCTCTCTCTCTCTCTCTCTCTCTCTCTCTCTCTCTCTCTCTCTCTCTCTCTCTCTCTCTCTCTCCTCTCTCTCTCTCTCTCTCTCTCTCTCTCTCTCTCTCTCTCTCTCTCTCTCTCTCTCTCTCTCTCTCTCTCTCTCTCTCTCTCTCTCTCTCTCTCTCTCTCTCTCTCTCTCTCTCTCTCCCTCTCTCTATCTACCTCTCTCTCTCTCTTACACTCTCTTTCCCTCTCTCTCTTTCTCTCATTCTGGGATATATCGTCCTCTAAGAATATTTGACAATAGTCTATTAACAATAAATTCATAAAAGGATAATAATATAAAGATAGTAATGAGCATGAAAATAAGCAAATGTGTGTGTTTTCAAAACTCACCCTCTCACTCTCTCTCTCTCTCTCTCTCTCTCTCTCTCTCTCTCTCTCTCTCTCTCTCTCTCTCTCTCTCTCTCTCTCTCTCTCTCTCTCTCTCTCTCTCTCTCTCTCTCTCTCTCTCTCTCTCTCTCTCTCTCTCTCTCTCTCTCTCTCTCTCTCTCTCTCTCTCTCTCTCTCTCTCTCTCTCTCTCTCTCTCTCTCTCTCTCTCTCTCTCTCTTTCTCTCACTCTAAGATAAATCGTCCCCTAAGAATATTTGACAATAGTCTGGTAAATTTAGAAAAAGATAATAATATGGAGATAGTAATGAATATGAGACACTTAAGTTCAGAAAATAGTATTAACAATTGAAAATAGATCTTTGAGTATATAAAAAAATATAAGAAAAAATCTAAATAAATGACCATATCTTGGTTTGATTATATACTTTCTGTATATAGGATCTTCATCACACAATGGAATTTTTGGTACTAATTTTATTTACTGTATTAAAAAATATCGTAAAAAATTAAAGATTATAAGATTTTCATAATTTGTCTGTAGGGAAAAATCTATGGCTCTCAGACGTTTAAAAATAAATTATAGACTCTATGAGCTTCACTTTCTCGACCAGTACTTGTACAGGTAGGACCACTCACTCTTACCCACATAGCCAACGCTTTTTCCAAATCCTAAGGCCACTGACCCATAAAGGAGGATTGGTCTAATCACTACCGCGTACAGTTCTATTTCCAGCTCCCCTCATAGGCCTTTTTAAGAGGGGTCAAAGAGCAGTCTAGATTTTTTTTTCCCTATCCATGCGGTCAAAAGCCTTGTATCCGACTAAAAGCACGTACACTTCTCTTTTGCTTTCCTAATATTTATTTATTTTTTTTTTTAGTATTTACCATGATAAAAGCTATAAACCAGAATGTTTTATTGAGAGACTTGTAGAAGAACAACACCCGGTTTTTTATCCGTTTTTGTCCAAATTTAAGTCTACTAAACAAAATGTTTTGACCATTCTACATTTGAAGTTAAGTATATGTACAGTACATAACCTGAGAGTATGATATTTTGAACGTAAATGAAAATATGTTTATGATTGAAAAAAAAAATCATAATTAGATAATTTTTTAATTACAATATTACTGTCAAATACAATTATTTGAAAGTCTAAAATGGTTCTTTTTATGAACCATTACTGCAAACAATTTTTTTTGAGGAATGATTTTTACAAATGAAATGTAGATATCCCCTGGCTGTTTTCACTCAAAATCAAATTTTTATTTGATTGTCCGGTTCTTTTTCCTTCCTTGTCTAGGTCCATCAAAATTCGAGGAATATTTTCTAGTTTTATTGGTTTCTACTTATTGAAAACATTTCGAAGGATTAATACTTCGCTCACTAAAATAAACAAAAGTAAAAATGCAAAATAATCCTACTTTACACTATATCAATTCCAGCTGATTGGCGAGAATGAGAAAGGAAAAAAAGAGAGGGGTTACTCGTTGTATTTAGTGCACAACTAAGAACTAAATATTTTCCTATCAGGAAACTATCCCTCCTATCACAGTGGAAAATTACTGGCAACAAATAGAAGATTATTTTGAGGAATAGCCAAAGCCAATTTTCGGGGAAGCAAGAGAGTGCGAAAACAAGTCTGGTGTACAAAATACAACAGCGCGACCGGAAAAAGGTTAAAAATATGTTTGCCTTAACAAATTATTAAAATAATATCGAAATCCAGCAGAACCACCAAGATAAAATCTTTTTTTAAACAGGAAGATAACTTTCTTCTATCTCTTTCACCATGAAATATTTTCAGAAACAAATCGTGTTATTTTGAAAGAGGAGGTTTTTTTCCCTAATTTAAGAAGCTTTAAATGGCTTGTTTCCTGCGAAATGCGTTGAACATTAAGAACTGACCGTTGGAAGGTTATTTTCTCCACTGTCAGATTAAAATGTAATTATATTTGTATAATAATAAAACCCGGCATAATGATTTCAATATATCTTACTTAAAAAAAAAAAAAAAATTCAATATAAGAAAACACCTTTGGTCATCTTCTTTTCAGACACCTCGGTGGATAATCGGGGATAGAATGGAAAGCAAGTTAAGAGACTATTGGATTTTAATGGTAATGGATTTTACTATGGAATATAGTTATCAGGTTTGGGCTAAATCTGCAACATATGGAACATTAAGGTCTTTATGGATAAGATTATTTTTGACAATGTATGGAGCATTAAGAATTTTCTGAAGTATTTTGGATTGCAAGGATTGGATACGAGATAAATCAGATGGTTTGGCGGAGCCTCAAAGCTCAACTGTATATGTCCAAATAGGTCTGACAACTTTTATGTAAATGAGCCTTTTTTAATTAATTAGTATGTTTGAAAGTCTATCTAGTAAATGTCGAAGTCGAAAACGACGAGCAGTATCCTTTTGTTTTATTCTTGTATCTGGATTCCAAGTTAAATGTTTGTCTACTTGGATTCCTAGATAGCGGATCTGTTCAACAGGGATCAATGGAATGTTATTAAAGAATACTGTAGGGAAGGAATTCGTAGGTTTACGAATAAGGATTCTTAATATAAAATGAAATTTTAGATTCGTCTTTGATAGAATAAGAATTTTATAAAAGGTACATTCATGTATTAATAATATCTAGTCTAATTGTTATACTAGAGCCTGAATATTTTAACATCCGACAGATCTCATTGATATCCTGAATATATAAATTTAAATTATACCTGTTGTACCATTTTTCAAAAAAACATTTTAGAGAAGAAAAACGGACTTCAGTGTAAGCAAACGTAATACTTCTCGTGAATAAAATAATACTATAATAACTCTTTTTATTCATAAAGCAATCCATTCTACAGGATTAAGCTATTCAGAATAAAAAATTCACTCAATACTCCTACAACGGAGTTCCCTTCTTTATTATTTTAACGCCATTTTAGACTATTTCTACATTTACAAGACAAATGCTCAAAGAACCCAATTTTATCCAAAAAAAAAAAAAAAAAAAAAAAAAAAAAGTTGAAAAATAAATAAATAAAATATTTAAAAAATGGCACAGAATTTCAAAATTTTATAATCTTAACCTTTTCTGAAGTAAGGCAATATACTTTCGGTTGTTTCTTTTTTTCCTTTTAAAGAAAAGACATTTAAAATAGGGACATTTATCATTTTAATATAATTTAATTTAGATATAAATATAACATATTGTAACAACTGTGCGTTTTCCGTCCATAATGTTCCTTTGATCACAGACCAACAATATATGCCCATGTTTCAACAAGACACTTCATATAATTAATATATCATTTAGTAAAGAATAATTTCATTTAAGTAGCTACATAACTACATAGTCCGAAAAACATGGTTAAATTATATTTACAAAGGTTAAAACACAAATATATTCCCCTTGAAAATGTTCCAAGGGACAATACTTACTCAAACACTTCCTCTCTATCTCATACACACACTAGTTTTATTGCATTTCTTATAAATAAACTTTTCCTATTATTGACGTATTTCATTTTGTCTAGGATACAATTAGATGATTACCTTGTGCTTCGAGTTCAATTATTATTATTTAACATTACACAAATATATTTATTTACAAAAAGTTTAATTTAAAGAAGAAAAAAAATAAACATAACATCCATTATATTTGTTTTAACATTACTTTTCTCATCTATTAAAAATAAATCTATGATACAAAATTACATTTACATAAAAAGCATTCAGCTATGGTGTTAAAAACATAATAGGATATTAATAAAAGGTGTTCAAAGCATGTCACAAACAATTAAAAAAAACCTTGTTTTTCCAGGCACTGGTATTTAAAAAATGTGAGTTAATTATTTATCATCCTGTCTAGTATCACAGACAATACTTACTCACACACTTCCTCTCTATCTCATACACACACTCACACCCATCCCATTTATTAAAAACCGGCTTCAAATATTTACAAAAACAAGCATTGCAGATTCAGAGGAATTCGGAGAAAACAATTTTGTAGTATGATTACTAGCACTAATCTGCCTTGTAGATAAAGTCTTTATACAAGACTTGCACAACAATTGTCAATGGTCTTAGATCTTTTGGAGGTGTTAAATGTAGTTTCTAAGATGTGAACTTCTCATAAAAATTACTTACATCTTTAAGCGATGGCACAGTTGGAACAAGTAGTGGTTTAATTCTTCTAATCAGCAACTGTTTCCAGGCAATATTTCTAAAGAAAGCTTTCTTTTTAACATCCTCAGCATCCCTTTCAGTAGAATTAAGTCTTCTTTCAGGATTTTCTCAGTAACCTTCTCATGGCTTCAAGTGAAAGAAACCTTAGTGATAGCTCACTTTATCATTTACTATTGAATCAAATGCTTCCTCTTCACCATCTCCCGGAAATAGGTATTCACCAACTAACATCTCGAAGATTAGAACTCCAAGGCTTCACCAGTCTACAGCACGTGTATATAACTGGTCTCTGTCAACACTTCAGGTGCATGAAACTCGGGTTTGCCAATTCGGTCTCCAAATCCTTCTTTACACAAACCAAAATCAGCTATTTAAACATAACCTTCAGTATCCAACAATAAATTATCCAACTTCAAATCACGATAAATTATATTGCTGCTATGGCGATATTAGAGACCAAGAAAAACAAATGAAGCATAATATACAACACGAGGTTCTGAGAATACATCGCCATGTATATGCATAATTAGGTCATCTCCAAATGACTATTCCATTAAAAACAAGCGCGTGCCTCAGTATGAAAACAAGAAAATATGTTAACCAAATAAAGGTACCTCATTGCATTTTCAACTTCAAAAAATCATTTTTCGGTTTTACTATGAAATAAATTATTTATTTTTTTACATTTTTACTACTCAAAATAGGTTGCATCTTCTAAATACATTTCTGAAAATTTATTTGTTCCTATGGATATAATTTTAAATCCTTATTATTTCTGATTTCAATCGACTTCTGAACAAAAAATTTATTATCGTTTAAAAAGTGATCCAGGCCCTTAAAAAATGGTAGCTCGTAGGCTAGAGGCCTGGGTAGAAGAGTGGTTGGGACAGAGAGTCATAATTAAGTTTCGCGAATTTCAAAAAAGATAAACACTTTCATAACGATATTTTTGTTATGAAAATATTTAAACTACTGTTATACAGTGCATACAGCTATTGCCACCCAGCACTTTATTAATGTTTGAGTATATTAAATATTACATTTAATATTAATTAAATTTAAATACAAAATATATTTTATAAAATATTATTTACAATATTTATTAAATATTCTAATATTTAATTTTGCATTAGCCATATTATATTATAGATATATTATTACATTAAATTGTACTTAAATTTTGTTTTAAATTTTATTTAATTTAAAAGTAATACGAAATTACTGTTATAGTATATCATATATTAAGTATTCTAAAATCCAATTAACATTTTTTTAGGATAATTCAAAAGAATTTACTTTGACTAAAACGCTCTTTATTTGAGTGAGTATAACTTGTCTAGTTAAATCTACGCTGAATTTCTTCTAGCTTGATATAACTGCTAAATGTTACGTCCAAAGAGCTGAATCTCACAGAGGAGCCCGAGCCTTATGTGGTATCAAAGTTAAAGTTAAAAAAATTGCTGATTTATATAAAGATAAAAATTATTAGAATATGACTTACATAGGGTTGCATTTAAAGGATATTCAAAAATGAGATTAAAGGACGACAGGGATAAAATCTGAGGGAAATCTGTCTGGGAAAGCGAACGGAAAGTAAAAGATATGAAAGATCAATAACTAGATATGGTGGCTCTTAATTGTGCTTCATCTTAGAAATCTTAGAGTGTTTTTAATTTCCTTCGGGACCTAGGGGGATTTGCGGGGGTATATCGACAATACATGATAGAAATAAATATTGCTCAAATTTATAAAATAAAATGAATAATTTATAAATTAATTATAGTTAATCCTAAAGAATTTATCTCACCTGAATTTGAGTTAAAGATACCGGAGAGGAGAAAACTCATTATCTAATAAAGCCCCGCAGCTGTGGCAGGTAGCAAGCACCATCCAGGCAATTAATTAAGTAACAATTTAAAACAGCAATTAATAGGCTTTCAAAATAATGGAACTTGAAAGCCTAAAACATTCAAGCTATCCGATAAATCACATTTTAAATTAATTAATTATTTAATTGTGTTAGTTGATAGTCAAAAGATCATTCAAAGTTTTATATATAATATAACAGAATACCCTCTAGGACATGTTTTGTGTTTGTTTCTTTCAACACATCACAATGAAATCAGCTGACGTAAACTATTTTTTTGTAGTTTTGAATTTAATTAAATTAGGTGTAGAATAAATGCATATAAATCATAATCAGATCACGTGAAAATATTACTTTTTTACCATCATATATAATTTAGTGCTGTAATTTACATGCCAGTCGATATATGATTTTTAAAAAAATTTAAAAATTAAAAATAGAAACGATTTTTCATTGAGATTATTTTATATTAAAAACTCACTCATTCTGTAAACTCCATCTTGATGTAAAAAATCGAAATACAGCTGACCAACAGCATTAACATAAGTACTGTGGGAGTAAGTTACGAGATAAGTGGTGATTAAGTCGTATACCATTTACCATGTTTCGTATGTACGTTTATTGTAAACGGAAAAGACTGTTTTCCCGGCTATTACATCTATAACTAGTCTACTTGAAAACATTTCTAAGTCTTATTATTACAATTTCAAAATTTTATTTTATTTTTTCGCGTTAAATTAGTGAATTAGGCTATTGTGCGGCAGGCTCAAGAGGACCTTTAATTTTATTCTTTCAAATAATTTACATTCATGAAGTTTATGTCTGAAATCTTAAATCTGTCCGTCTTCATTACATATAACTAATTTTAAAATTTTAAATCATAAGAGAGATAAAATATTAATATAAGTTAATGATAAATGTTACTTGGTTCAATTAATTAATTAAAATCCTAATGACAGTAGGTTGTATATAGTGCACTTCGGTCGCAGTGAGTTGTGTGCTTAGAGAGGGAGAGAGCAGAACTCAAGGAGATGAGATTGGTCAGCACAATTAACAAGATGGTCTCAAGGACAGAAACAAATATCCAATTACAGCTGGGAAACTACTAAAGGTACTTCCAGATTGAATTCACCACACCTTCCACAATTAAATTAGTTTCTAACTTCTGTGATGTTTCAGTAATAAGGCAGTTTAAAAAAATTCTAATTATTGTTTTAGTATTGTTTTAATTGATATTTACAACTGTATACATTATACACAACAAGTAATTTTCAGAATAATGATTACAATGACATGTTAAGAACTATACACTAGTAGCACTTCAATAAAAGTTCTACATTAGAAGGTAGCACACAAGTGTCATCAGCGTAAGTGGTGAGGACAGTGGTAGGAAAAGTCGGGATGTCAGCTGTATACACCGTGTAGATGATGGGACATAGGACACTACCTTGAGGAACACCGGCAGACAAGCTATAGAGGGGCGAATAGAAAAACTTATGGTTTTCTTTGAGGTTCTATTACTGAGATAGGATTTGATAATAAGTCAATATATAGAAGGTAAGGATTTACGGAGCTTGCAAAACAATCAAAAATCTTATGTTTTACGAAATTTAGATAAATAATTTATTTTAGCGTATTCCTAATTTGGGAAATGGGCTATTTTTAATGTTTTAGAATTAAGATAAGTCGTGACAGAATATTACAAACTGCCTTACTCATGCGATTATTTGATAACTTACTTTCTCACAAATAAACTTATTCATAAAAACTTTAATGATCCATATATTGCTAATTTAGCTCATACAAGATATATATTCTATCAACTAAACTTTGTAACCATTTATATCTATTAGTCCCAGAAAAAAAAAATGTATTTATATTTGATAACCATTGTAATTGTTAATAAGTTAACAGACTTAACTAAAAATACTAATTCAGGACCTTAAAACGAGAAACAATATTCCTGTACAGTAGCAACAGCCGAGTGGTGCAAGATGGCTGTTATTTACGTACACATTAACCTTATTACATAGTTTATATTAGTGCAAGCAATTTATGTATTTATTTTTTTATATTATGAATTTAGGTAGTTATCTAAATCATCAGTCTTAGCAAACTAAATTATGATTTTGGTACAAAGATCAAAGGTTAACCAATTTGGATAAATGACTTTAACCCCACCAGGATAACCAATAATTAATTTTTTATTGAAAAAGTGTTACAATCTACCTTTAAGAGAGCAATAAGTAATATGGATGGTTTTTTGTATCCATTCACACAATTGGTGCAATGAGAAATAAATGCTAATAGAAGAAGAAAAATAATATACTAAAAAATATATAAAGTGAAACTAATAAAATAAAATAGATTAACTTTTTAAAAAATATTCACATTATATATATATATATATATATATATATATATATATATATATATATATATATATATATATAGCTAAATAAAAGGTTCACGGGGCTGAGTTTTTAAAAAGAGGATTTTATTGAGAAGTACATACATTATATCAAGCAAAAAGCACAATCTTAAAGCCTATTACAAAACTTCGTGGAACAAACTGACATCATAACGGGTAGAGGCAGAGTGTCCCCGACGAAGGTGGGGGTGCCCCTTTTATACAATTATCTAGGAGAGGGGATAGTGTACATTTATTTATTATTCCTTAATACCATTGGGTTTCTATAACTTCTCCCCCCCCCCAAGTTCCGAGGTCTCCGATGGAACAAATATCTAATAGGTAAGATTCTATACAATAAAAATAAAAGGTTTGGACCTTATACATTTCTCAATACCTTTTACACTAAGTCATAACATTGCAATAGATAATATTCTATAAACAAAAGGGATTGGACCTTATTCTAAGTTTATACAAGCATAGAAGGATTAGACTTTGTTTACTAAATTAGAATTTGAACATTTGAAAACAAAAAGTTACAATTATCAACTTCCTATAAACAAAAGGATTATACTTTGAACCCTTCTTAATATTAACAATAAGCTTAAACTATAAAATGTTTATACATTACAAAATTCCTTACATGCTAAAGTACAATTTTCCTTATAACTAAAAGATAATAGGATATTTCTTAATACTAAATAATACATTATTTAAACAAAAGGACAAACTAAAATAAGAGTCTTTGAATCAGTTTCCTCTATTGCAAATAATACTTTTAGCTTCAAAATTACTCAATTAAAATAATAATATTTTAAATCAAAATAATAATTCAAACACTCCTTTATAATAATTACAATTAATAATAATTTCAAAATAAAATACACACTTTTCAATGATCAATCAAAATAATATTTCAAGACAAAATAATAGTATCCTTTATGATAGTGATTTCAAGATATTAATTACAAAATACATCGGACAGAATATTACTGTGAAATAAAATAATAATTTGAATGATCTTTTACATTATTAACATTGAATATAATATTTTACAACAAAATACAAAAGTCCGACTTTATTAAAATAACTACAGCATTGTCAATTTAATACAGATAATTCCTTCAATATAACATAAATATTACTCCTAATACCATTGCATTTATTATATTTAAAATAAAAGATTTTTAAAACATTTTTATATTGTTTAAATAAAATTAAATAGTTTTAATCAGAACCACTGTCTGAATCGTAATTATCTGAGACATCCGAAATATTCACGCGAATGGATTCATTATCGTCGTCCGAAATAGATTGTTTCTTTTTCCGTTTTTTCCTATTGGGCCTTTTAATATTGTCGATATGAGTTTTAATTGGTCTTTTGTCTTTTACTACTACATTTACTTTTTTAATTTGTCTCTACTTTTTATTTTCGCTTGGGTATTTTTCAAATATTCTGTATCCCCTAATTGTTTCTGAATATCTAAAGGGTCTTCTCTATTTTTATTTAATTTTTCCGTCCTTGTCTCTTTTTCGTCATTTATTTTAGATCTAATTAGTTTATGTAATAATTGTTGGTCCTTATGATATTTTAATACATATTGTTCTGTCAGGTCGATGTTTTCGTTTGATTCTAATCTGGAGGTTCCAAAAGTAATTTCGTTAGGAGTTAATTTTAATTTATTGTTTAAGGTATTATTATACGCTATTACCGCTAATCTTAATTTTTGTTGCATCGAACATTTATCTTTTTCTTTTCCTATTATCCTCAATAATTCGTTTAGGGTAGAGTGGACTCTGTTCAATAATCCCAAAGAGTTTGAGTTCAGCTAGCCACTCAAATGCAAAATAATATTATTTTAGTCATGTAGTTAGTCAGTGCATTACTAAAATTAAAAATATCTATCATTAACTTAAATTCTGTCTGACTATAAAACTGATAAAATGATATTTTTTCCTAATGTTTGAATGAATATTAACCAAATTATTCTGATAAGTCTATTTTAAATTTTTGATGTGTAAACCATTTAAATCATATAATATCTGTAACGCTAACTTCATTTTATAAATGCATAAAAATGTTTATAACAATTATATTCAACTTCTTAAAAACAAAAATAAGCAAGAAATAAAGATCGAGACGTAATGTAAACTTATTAATTTTTTAACCAAAAATAACAATACTTAATCACGAAGATGATTAAAATGCATAATTTAACTTTAAACTTAAAACTGTGAAATTGTTTATTCTTTTAGCTTTATATTTAATATTTCGATTCTAGTGATTAACAGGACATTAAATAAAATGATCATACCTCGTTTGTTTAAGTTGAATTGTTAGAATAACAAAGTAAAAATAATAATTTTAATTTACAGATTCTTTTAGTTTCGTCGATACGATGTACTTGTTTAAACAGCAAGCATAATAGAAGCTTAAAAATAGAACGAATACAACCGTTTAATCCTAAACGTATCTAGTAACGCATATATGAAAGTTAACATTATTATCGGAGTAATAATCATATAAATACATTCTTTAAAAGTCTAATTAACATTAACATACAAATAATTATTATCAACTAAATCATTATTATTAAATTATTAATTAATTATTATTATTAAAATTAAATAATGATTTTTGATTTGTTAGAAATCCATTGCTCTTTTCAGAATTACGTATCTATTAATATTAATTATAAACGAAACATCGTAATGAGAAGCAACATAAAACTAAACTTTGAAATCTAAATGAATATAAGATATTTAAAATTTTATAGAAATAGTTAAAACGTATTATTAATAATTAATGATGATACTAATAAATGTAAGTATTAACAAAAACTGGTATGAATATAAATTATAATAGCTAAGAGAGTTATCAGATTGAAAAACAATCGTTTTAATTCTATTGTTTAAATCTCTATGCTTCTAAAACATAAACTTGAAAACTAATAATTGGTATGATTATGAATATTAATAAAAATGGTATTGATGTTGAATTCGAAGTTACCAGAATCAACAAATTATCCGATTTAAATATTTTTACTTAGTTTTTTCCTATATTTATACATCTTTTTTGGTACGATCCAAAGTGGAAAATTATTTTTTGATTTACTTTGTCTGATTTTAACTATTCTATTTTTAAACAAGTTGTGTACTGCTTTCTCGCCTAAAGCAACATTTAGTTGAGGGTTTAAAATTTTTTAACTTATTGCCGCAGTGATCCAGCCTACTTTTTATGGAAATAGAAGCTATTATTTCTTTTAATGTCTTCCGATTCAATTTATTAAATTTTGTTACATTATTATTTAATTTTTCAACAGTTACTTTTAAACTATTTTTGAAGCTTTTAAATTGTTCGTTTCTTTCACAATATTTGAATTTAAGTCTTCTGTTTCTTTAATTTTACTATTTATTTTTTTTTCGTTTCCTTCCCGTGACTTATTAACGGATTTTATTGTTTTATTTAAATTACGATATTCATTTCGGACTGTTTCTTTATTTTTATTAAGTTCTTTAAGTTTTTGGTATTTTAAATTTTCGTCGTCTTCCATATTCTTAAATTTGTTTACAGAATTTTCTACACTTTCTTTTATTTCAGGTTTTAAATTATACGCTTTTTCCACATTCTTAATATTGTTTACAGAATTCTCTACAGTTACTTTTATTTCCGGTTTTATATGTTCTTCGCGAATTAAGTTTTTAAAACTTTCTTTTATTTCCGATTTTATATGTTCGTCGCGGATTAATTGTTTTTTTTCATTTTTTTCGTCGATTAGATTTGGTAAGTCGTTGTTTAAGTTCAAGTCGTGAATTTCTATTTGTTTATCCTGTTTAGAATTTAAATTGTTTATATCCGGTCCGGAGGTCTGCTTGTGCTCGGGCCTAATTCTAAAAAATGATCCTGTCTTTGTTCTAATGATTCTATACGCTCTTGTAATAATTTTATCTGTTTATCCTTTTCCTCTTCTATCGCGTGTACTCTATTAGAAACGGTTCTCATTGAAACAGTGTTGGAGTCTATTTGGGGTTGCTGATAATTTTGTTGCCTGAAATTTCTGGAGGGCGGTTTATTAAAAAATTTATACTGTGACTGGGGGTCCCATTGTTGGTTATAAATTGGTGTTTGATATTCTATTGCTCGCTGTTGTGGCCGGAAGTTATGTTGATTGTTATTGTTATAAGAATTAAAGGTTGGACTTTGTTCATGCTGATACGGTCGGTATTGTTGAGGATTATTGTACGACGCATATTGCTCGCGGTGGTACTGATGGGGTCGGTTGTAATTTTGATAATCATGGTGGTTGTTAAAGTTTGGTCGGTACTCTTTTTGTTTTTAAAATTATTTTCGAAATTTTTCTTTTTGAAATTATTTTGAGTTGGGTTATTCTTATACTGTTTTTTTTATCTCCGTAAAGTCTATGTACAATATGAGCCGCGCTGTTTCTTAATATTTCTTCTAGGTTTTCTAACGAGTCAAATTTAATGTGATAAATAAAATCTGTTAATGCCGGATGTAAGCTATGTACTGCGTGATGGGATATCTGTTTGTCATACCTATACATTTCGTCCTGTTTGTTTAGTATCTCATTGTCTGAATAAATACGTGCGTATAAATCGCATCTTTTTGGCCCAGTCGTTCCAAGAAATCGAGTGGGTTCTCGTTATGATAAGTCCGCGTATTTAAAATTTCTGAAATTAATTGTTCCCTAGTTCTCGTGTCCTGATATTTTCTTTTTAAGAATTTTATTATTTCTTTTACTGTATTGAATTCCTTATCATATACGGCGACTTTAGCTTTCCCTGTTAATTTGTTTAAAATTGTTAAAACTAATTTTGCTTGATTTGTATTTTTATGGGTATTGTCCTCTTTACAATATAAATTATATAAAAATTCGCTATTTCTGATAAAATCAACTAGTTGTAACGGATTTCCGTCGTATTCCGGGATTAATGCTAAATCGTGACTTTTAATTTCAAGAGCCATATTAATATCTTCTTTTTTAACTAACGTAGAACCTGTTATTTTTAAGTTACTTAATTTTTCTTCCAAACCATTCATAAAGATAAATCAATATTTTAAATTATTATACTTATTACTAACTTATATTTAAATTACAAAAATTACTTAAAAATAAAAATAAAAATAAAATAATTATACTTTTTCTTGATACAACGATGTCTTCGTTGTCTTCGATGTCTTCTCGATGACTTCCTCCTTTAGCTCCTTCCCGTCGATTCCTTAGCAAAGAGGTTGAAGGTCCTTCTGGTTAAGGTATTGGAATACCAAAGCGCTCCCAAAGACTTGAAGATCTGCTGATGTATTAGTACTCAGCTCCCAATCTTCTCATGCCAGTGGAAAGAGGTCTCGCTGTTCTGTACCTGAAATAAGATAGAACTGCCGCGAAGTTACGTTAACGCTTCCAAATGTCCCTCCGTTCGGGCGCCAGCTAAATAAAAGGTTCACGGGGCTGAGTTTTTAAAAAGAGGATTTTATTGAGAAGTACATACATTATATCAAGCAAAAGCACAATCTTAAAGCCTATTACAAAACTTCGTGGAACAAACTGACATCATAACAGGTAGAGGCAGAGTGTCCCCGACGAAGGTGGGGGTGCCCCTTTTATACAATTATCTAGGAGAGGGGATAGTGTACATTTATTTATTATTCCTTAATACCATTGGGTTTCTATAACTATATATATATATATATATATATATATATATATAATATGAAAAGAATAAATAATAAGTATAACCAAAAATTAAATTAAATTAGAAGTTAAAAATATAGACATACTTTATTTACAACATACACTCATCCAAGAGATCCCCTAACCAAACTTGTCTCTCCATTTATAAAAGGACAAGCGAGGACCAAAAAGGTTGACTTAGTACTATAGTACAGTCACTCAGGGCATGAGTAAAGAAGCTGGCCATCGCCAGGAGCCCACTGTCCTTCTAACATGCGAGGAGGATTATATGGGTGCGTGGAACTGTTTAGTGATAGTGCTAGTAGATTTGGAAAATAAAAAAGTTTTTAATGAAATTTTGAAAATTATACAGGTATGGATTCTAGAACAAAAGGTATATTAAAGTCATTGTGTAAGATTTTGTTGGAGACATACTAGGGGCGTCGGTTATGGTTCTCAGGAATTTAGATTAAAAGAATTGAATACGTTAGATGTTCGAATATTTTGCTGTTCCGCAAAGTTCAAGTCCGTAGGTCCAGTAAGTTAATGTCCGCAGCCTAAAGGCAAGATAGGCTTGAAGACAGTCTTGTAAATTAAGAAGTGCTAGGAATAGGAGATTCTATTAAACAATAAAAAGTTTTAACTATTCAGTTTAACTCCCTTTTTTCAGACACGCAACACCCCTACTAACTTTACTTACCAACTTACTGTATCCCAACAACCGGCTGAGTGCAATATCAAATTAGAAAAAACTTTAGCACGTGTGTTCACTAAGAACAAATTTATGTATTTATTTTTTAAAAAACAAATTGACATTGTTGCTTATGAAACAAAAAACAATTCGACCGTACGGCTTTTACTCAATCAAGGGAGATAACAAGACTTTGCATACAGGCGTACAAATTTGACTGTCGATGAACATATCCGACTTACAAGGCACTAAAAAAGTTGAATTTTGAGTGAATATAGGAAAATGAAAGAATCAGACAATAAAGAAGGAGAAGCAGTGTGTGAGTGAAGGGGGGAAAGAGAACAATATCAGTATTTTAATATCGACGGCAACAGTCAAAAGAAAAGTTTTACAGTTCTCTACATGTTCAATTTTTTATTAGAATTAACAGATTGAATATATTGTTCGATTTCTAGTTTATGACTAGAAAATAAACGTATCCATAAAGATCTTAATGTCCCATATGTTGCTGATTTAGCCCAAACCAGATACTTATCCTTTCATAGTAAACTCCATAACCACACTAATCTACTAGTCTCTCAATTTGCTTCTCACTTCATTCCCGATAATCCACCAAGACGTTTAAATAGAAGGTAGCCTAGAAACCTTCTAGTGTAGAATTTTAATTTAAGTGCTACCGATCTTTTCAAGTTTTTACATCTTATTGTAATTGTTATGAACACATTTACTAGATGTATTTATGAATTTTTCGAAAGATTGCAAGGATTGGATAAGAGATAAGTTAGATAGTTTAGTGGAGCCCCAAAGCTAATTTCCATATGTCCAAATAGGACTGATAACTTTCATGTGAATGTGTCTTTTATAAAGAATCAGAAGTTTTGAACGCTTGTCTAGTAAATGTTAAAGAACATTTTTTCTTTTTTTAGTTTTTTCTGTATAAATTTTTATCCTAAAGTTCCACTGGACGGACGTGCTCATCACTTTTATTTTAACATATCTATGGAATAAACCTCCAACTTACTACTAGGATTAGTTGATAGTAATGACCTTGACATGTTAGTGCTATTCAAAATGAAGTCAAAATAGCTATCTTACCCCATTTTCGTGATGATTATGGCTTATTGGCTCCATTGGCTTACCAGGGACAAGGTGAGAGAGAAGTTCTAAACAGCTTAACCCCTCACATTGTGGTGGAGGAAGGTGCTAATCCCTACAGATAAAACCCTCCATTTTAACTTGTTAGTAACACTATATGTCTTTCGGGCATGTATAATAAAAAAATCTAAAGCCTGAGGCCCCCGTATCCATGTAAATGACAATAGCTCCCTTTATTTAAGAAAGTAAATGTATATAATAGGAAGCAATAAAAAAATGTATATATATGAATGAATGAATGAAAAAATAATCTTTATTCTGGGACGTATTGTCTCCTAAGAATAACAAAATTGTATCCCAAGGTCAGGCGCGCATGATTTCATAACGTTATTTGTATATAAAGAAGATGAGACAATAAAAACTATTAATTGTAAATAATTGTACAGTAATAAAGAAGATAAACTATATCTATATGTACATTGAATAAAGAATATTATATATTATAAATACCACGATATATACAGGGTGAGTATCTCTTAGTGTAAAAAAAAAAAATTGGTTTGGGGTACCTATCCATGTGTATCCTTGGTTTATATCTGTATGATTATGTGAATAGTATGGAGGAGCACCATGGTGTTGGAAAATCATATTTTGCTGAACTTCAGGTAGAATATCGTGATGAAGTTGTGGTAGGATATTTTGTAACAAATATGATTAATTCTCATCATTCAATCTGTTGGGCAAACTATGATTTTTCAGCACTATAAGGCAGCAGTACAAAGATGAATAAACTAACAATACCCCTCATGGATAGGTAGAAATGCCTTCCCCTGTAAAAACAGACTCATCTGCCCATAAAATTCACCTTGAAAAGTGGTATTCTTCAACAATATCTGCATTCAAAAGCTATCGGCAAAACCTTACATTGAAAATCTAATAAAATAAACCCTAAATAATAATAATAAATAAACAAATGTAATAGCATAAGATCCTCTGATCTGGTGTCGCTTTATTGACAGTTTTCCTTTATTTTTTATTAAACAATATTTTTTTTTTTTTTTTTTTTTTTTTTTGCTTTTATTTCAATGAAGAGTTTTTTATGTTTAAACTGCACGTTTCCATTGAGGGATGGTCATAATGTTTTATTGACACAACAGTAACTGATTTGTATGCTAAATGAGAATACCATGTTTTTTCGACTTTAAAAGTAAATTTATCCACAAAACCGAAATAGAACCATTACTTTTAACATATCATTCAAAACCTTATTAATTAGCAAGTTTTTGTGAGATTAGCAGTTTTGTGGATAGTTTTTTTCGAAAAACGGTGAGCGTTGAAGTAACATAAGACATTGTAAGTTCCCTAAATGAGGTTAAATCAAGCTTTTATTTAGGTCACGTTTGATAAATTCAAGGTTACATTTACTTTGCCCTTATAGAAAATTCAATGCTAAATCCAAAAATGTGGTCAAACATTGATAAATATTTAAACAAAATGGAGATATTACAGCTTTTATGGTAAAAAAACGTAGTTTCCTCATAAAAGTCTTTGATTTATCGTATATCTGCAACGGATTGGAATAAAAAGATAAGATTTGCGTTACTTTACTACATTTTTGATTTAGTTTCACCCAATTTTTTTTTTTTTACACTAAGAGATACTCACCCTGTATTTATATATACTGCATATATTCTCCTATATAACCATACACATATGAATTGTCAAGTTAATAGATAATGAGTGAAGTGAATATTTCTTCCTTACAGCTAAAGTAAAATCAGGAGATGTAGATAATTAGGGTAGGCAGTCAAAGATATTCAGCTGATCAAAATAAAATGTTTATTTTATTTTGATCAGCTGAATATCTTTGACTGCCTACCCTAATTATCTACATCTCCTATACAGGGTGAGTATCTCTTAGCGTAAAAAAAAAATTGGGTGAAACTAGATCAAAAGTGTAGCCAAATGCCGCAGACCTCACCTTTCTATTCCAATCCGTTGCAGATATATGGTAAATAAACGATTTTTTGGAGGAAAGCATGTTTTTTACGATAAAAGCTGTAATATCTCCATTTTGTTTAAATATTTTTCAAATATTGATCACATTTTCGGATTTAGCAATAAATTTCCTATAAGATCGGAGTAATTTAACCTTGAATTTTACAAACTTGGGACCTAAAAAATATCTTTATCTTCACCTAATTTAGGGAAGTTACAATTTCTTATAATACTTCAGCGCTCACTGCTTTTCATAAAAACAATCCACAAAACTGCAAAGCTCTCAAAAACTTGCAAATTTAATAAGCTTTCAAATGATATGTTAAAAGTAATGATTTTGTTTTAATTTCATGGAGAAATTTACTTTTGAAACCGAAAAAAAACATGGTGTTCTCATTTAGCATACAAATCAGGTACTTTGGTAAATAAGACATTATGATAATCGCTTGATGAAAATCTGTATTTTAAATAAAAGAAACACTTCATTAGAATAAAAAGCAAAGAAAAAATATAATATTTATTGACATAAATTTTAGGCCAGTTCAGGTATTCATAATAACAACAGCGACTTTGACCTCTCTCAGTACTAAGCACATTATCGCTATTTCATAGTTATTTTCCTGTTTATTTTGAAATGGGAGGGGATTATTGTTTATTATTTTATTTTTATTTTGATATAATGATTGAAAGTTTGATTTGGAAATTAAGAAGCTACAGAGATAAAAGTGTCACTATCATTAGAAAGACCCTTGCTAATATTGCTTATCCTTAGCTTGAGGGCCCATTTTATTTATTGGGATTATTTTTTTCTGTTTGGCAATACACCTGCGAAGATGGCAACGTTCACAAATGGTGAGTACGCTGACATACATTTTTTGTATGGTTTTTGTAATGGAAACGCGAGTGCAGCGCGGCGGGAGTACCAACTTAGGTTTCCAGATAGGCGCCTCCCCTCTACGATAGTGTTTTCACGAACTCATCAACGTTTATCTGAAACAGGTTCCGTTCATAAGTTACGTCAAGAATTGGGACAAGTTCCTCATGATGTTGAACTCGAAGAGGAAATTATTGATATAGTAAATGAAAATCCCAGTGTTTCATCAAGAGACTTGGCCCGTGAAATTGGTATCTCCCAAAGGTCAGTTATCAACATTTTGCACCGAGAACATTTTCACCCATATCATTTCACACAAGTACAAGGGCTAGAACCTAATGATCATGTACATAGAATACAATTTTGCCGCTGGCTTTTAAATAGAGACATTCAAGAACACCAGTTTCTGAGGAAAATTTTATGGACAGATGAGTCTCTTTTTACAAGGGAAGGAATTTTTAACGTCCACAACCGGCACTACTGGGCAGCTGAAAACCCACATATGGTTCAAGAAGCATCTTTCCAGCATCGTTTTACAGTGAATGTGTGGGCTGGGATAATAGGGGACCGACTCATTGGGCCACATTTTTTGCCCAGCAGATTGAATGGAGAAAGTTATTTGGATTTTTTACAAAATATTCTACCACAACTTATTCACGACATTCCACTTGATGTTCAGCAAAACATAATATTCCAACACGATGGTGCTCCTCCACATCATTCGGCAGCAGTACGGGAATGGCTGAACCAACGATATTCGACCTGGATAGGTAGAAATGGTGTGATACATTGGCCAGCTAGGTCACCTGACTTAGCTCCAATGGACTTTTATGTGTGGGGCTACATAAAAAGCGAGGTATATGCCAGAGAAGTGACCAGCATTGAGGTCCTAAAGACGAGAATTCTGGAGGCCGGAGCCAAATTGCAACAGCGTCTGACTTTAGCAGTGACCGTAGGGGCTGTGAGAAAGAGAGCAAGAAGCTGCATTCGAAATAATGGAGGACATTTTGAAAATTTAATAAAATAACGGACTCTGGCGGCGCTTTATTGACAGTGATTCTTTTATTTTCAAATTAACAAATTTTTTCTTTGCTTTTTATTCTAATGAAGTGTTTCTTTTATTTAAAATACAGATTTTCATCAAGCGATTATCATAATGTCTTATTTACCAAAGTACCTGATTTGTATGCTAAATGAGAACACCATGTTTTTTCGGTTTCAAAAGTAAATTTCTCCATGAAATTAAAACAAAATCATTACTTTTAACATATCATTTGAAAGCTTATTAAATTTGCAAGTTTTTGAGAGCTTTGCAGTTTTGTGGATTGTTTTTATGAAAAGCAGTGAGCGCTGAAGTATTATAAGAAATTGTAACTTCCCTAAATTAGGTGAAGATAAAGATATTTTTTAGGTCCCAAGTTTGTAAAATTCAAGGTTAAATTACTCCGATCTTATAGGAAATTTATTGCTAAATCCGAAAATGTGATCAATATTTGAAAAATATTTAAACAAAATGGAGATATTACAGCTTTTATCGTAAAAAACATGCTTTCCTCCAAAAAATCGTTTATTTACCATATATCTGCAACGGATTGGAATAGAAAGGTGAGGTCTGCGGCATTTGGCTACACTTTTGATCTAGTTTCACCCAATTTTTTTTTTTACGCTAAGAGATACTCACCCTGTATACATCACAGTCAACTATACCTTATGATTATAAAGTAAAATCAAATTTTAATTTTTATAAAATAAATGATTATGTACTATTATTAAAGAAATACAGGTTAATTATTATTATTATATAAAAGAAAACTTATCAACTAATTCATTGGTATCACATATGTTCAATTTGACCAAATTAAATGTTAATTATTATGGTCATGAGTGTTTTAAATGAGCTTAAGGAAGGAGCATGTCTTTTTTCAAAAGGGAAATGTATATAAATACACACGTTTACCACAGCAATTAGTTTCTAATGACCTATAGTATAGGCAAGATTCGTTTAAATCAAAATTAGCAACTTATGAATAAAGTTACTAATTAACTTAGAAAACAAAAAATATTCAATTTCAATAAGCGTATGAATTTTTTTATGAATGAAAGAAACCAAATCATGAAATCTACCTTTATACCGAGCCATTTTGTATGAAATATTTTTAGCTACATTTTTTTTTTAAAGATTTGTTTATCGATAAAACTCAAGTGTTGAATTACGAAATTGAGCACTGTCTATTTAGTCAATGATATTTTAATGCGTAGCATTAATTTTTAACCTGTTTAAAATTGCACTGATTAGGTGGCTGAAGATTCCGTAAATGCATAATTAGACATAGAATTTTTAATTTTAATATATCAGTAAATCCAGTTGGACAGAGACTAATTATTACGAAAGTTTTGCGGATAATGAACTGCATTATCAGTGCAAACAAATAAAGGCTTCTGAACCATATTTATATATACAATATCAAAAAGCAAGGAATCAACATTTTATTGACAGTGTATCAAACCTCGATTCTGCCACTAAAAAGTGTACATTTAAATTATTATTCTATACTTTATAATTATTGAACTTTCCTAGAACTAAGAAGATAATGTAATTAAAACTTGATTTAGATAGGTGCAAAAGTTTTACTAAAACATATCTTTCGATTTTTAAAATTCACTGGAATCCACACGTCACACCTCATAATTATAGTTTTTTTAATATTAATTTAATTGAATGAAGCAAATTGTATTATTAAGTTCTAGGTCTATATAACACTGTATATTTGTATCATCTCTTGAATGTTGCTCGCCACCTATCGCTCAATTTTCAAACTTCACTGTTATCCACATACTTTTTAATAACATATTAATTTAAAATCAGTTGATTTTGATACTGCTAAACCTTCCTGGAACTATAACGATGATGTGGTTAAAATTTAGTATGGATTGGTTCTGTAATTTTCGTGGTTAGTGATCACAAACGAATAATGGCTTGCAATTTAATATAAAAGTATAGATTATTTATATTTACATCTTTCTCTGTATTCTGTCATCACGTGGAACTTGAAGAGGTCGAAATTAAGTAAACAAAAAGCAACTTCATCCGTTTATTTCGTAACTGGTGAGTCGAGCTTAGGGCAGAAAGTTTATCTTCATTAACCAGGCTTGGGTAAAACCCGGGGTCAACACCCCCAATGATGCAAGTGGGTGTATCTGACCTCTCGTTACGTCAGACGGAAAACCTGTGGATCGGT
This sequence comes from Euschistus heros, assembly GCA_003667255.2. NCBI lineage: Eukaryota > Metazoa > Arthropoda > Insecta > Hemiptera > Pentatomidae > Euschistus > Euschistus heros. The sequence goes on from RCWM02000050.1 coordinate 3,541,631, forward strand.
TTATTGGTCACTGTAAACCCTTCCTGATATAAACGTTTCAAAAGAATATATTTGACGAAACTATCAACACTAGCCTGTCTCGGCATAAAAAAGAAGAAAAAATGTTAGAAAACAGAAGGAAATGAATAACTTAGGTATCTAAAAATTTACAAATTATACAGCTGACAAACATTCATGAGACCATACATCATGACATTTTTATTGCAGAATAAACATTTCTTTAATAAGCATATCCATTTCGTTCCTTCCTTGATTTTTAAAGGTGCTACACATTACAATTTATTATAAATATATTTTTTTTGTCATTTCAATATTGTTTAATAAATACGACAATGTTCATAACATAATGAATGTAACCGAACAAAAAAATTACGACAATGTGGAAAAACATAAAACCTGTTTCTAACCTAAATATGGATAAAAAAAAGTTTTACGAAAACATCCAGCTTCAGTTTAATTTAATCGTAAAGTAGAAAAATGCTGAATTTTGAAGATTAACATACTTTTTTCGTTTTATTCAGTGTTAAATCCCTCAATTCTCTCTATATCGACCTTGAATTTAAATCGAGAATAAGATGATCAGGGATGCAGTCAAAGTAACACCACGTTTAAGAAGAAATTCTTTAATACGTGCCAAAAAAATACCAGATGTGATAAAAATAACAGACCGATAAACAGATGACAAATGGAATACAGAATGGCATAGATAAAAAACAATATAAAAAACGGTATAGAAATGATCAGATAAATAAATAACTAAGAATACAAAGCACTAAGGTAAGAATAAAGACAAGACAGGAATGAAAAAGGGAAACGATGACGATGACTGATGTGAAACGGTAAGAACAGCTGGGTAGGTAAAAGGGAGAAAAGGCGCGGGACACGTGGATACAGAATAAGAAAATGAAACAACGAAAATGTAACAAAAATATAAAAGAAAAATGAACAACAGAGAGACTATAAGATAACAAAATAACAAATAAATACAAACAGAATAAAAAGAGATAAATGCAATAATGCCAATGCCATCATGATCAGGGTGCAGCACAAATATAAAAAGATACAGAAAAATAACAAAATTAAGCAAATATAAATAATATTATATAGTCAAAATTATAAAAAGAGACGGAAATTATATTTCTTCTTAGAGGTGGTGTTACTTTGGCTCCATCCCTGATCATCTTCTTTTCCGTTCATCATAACAGTAAACTATACTTTTATCATTACTGAATTTAAATCATATGATTATCAATAAATGGCCTTATATAAAAAAAAAATATATTTCAAAATAATTGTGTAAATTAGCATGTTATTACTTGAATATTTTATTTTTAATTTGATAACTGTTTTACTTTTGAAGAATATTACTATCTTCCGAGCTGTAGAGGATATATTCACATTTACATCCATTCCTTAGACGCAATAAAATCAAAGAAATATGATAAATTCATAAAAATAAAAGAAAATGATAAGTTAATAAGTATTATATACGAAATATCGTTAATACACAAACTGTCCAGTAACCAAGAAATCTAGTGGGGAGAAATATTTGACTATAGATCTGAGTCCCTCTTATCCGGCGTTATCGTGGCCGACACCGCGTATAAGAGAAAACACTGAAAAATCCTTATTTTCAACAAGGAAAATATGCATGAGAATAATAAACTACTATCCCAGATATACAAAAATAACCGACATGCTACTCAAAAGGTCTTCAAACAATTAAAAAAATTATTCACACATAGGCCAGGAACTAATTAAAACAATTGACAGTTATAACAAGCAAACCTTAAGAAGATATATACACAAACGTAAAAACTACATACTACTAGAAAAATATTGAACTACTAAGACATCCAAAAAATCATTAGTTCAGTTTGAAATTAAAGTTATTAAAACGAAAATATGTAATATATAGGTTAATTATTCAGAAAAGTTAATAAACTTTATTGTACAAAAAGTTACTTGATTATGTATTTTAGTTTAGTAAATTTTATTATTTATTTATTTTTATTTTTTTCTTATTATGTAGGTTTTTATTATTTTTACTACTGTTAAAAATGCATTTCAATTTTATGCATTATAGCTAAACTCACTATGTAGGGTAAATTGTTTTATTACCAAAACATTTATTAATATGACGTTACAATTGTAAACTGTTAAATTTCATTTGAATAAAAAATTTTACTATCTATATATTACCAAGAAATGGATAGATAATAAAAAAATATATATTTTTTTTGTTAGGTTTTCAGTGAAAAAAATTGACGTGTACAGTATGGACCCAGTAAGAGATTATTGCACACAGATTTCGTTGCTATGTTTTTCTTTCTAGAAAACATTTTTAACAAATTTTTTTTTACGAATTAAAGATAATTATAATTTCGCTATTGGATATTATTAAGTGCATATTTATGTGTGTTAAATATAGTATTACGTTTTTGTTCATTGTTTTTTGTAGTATGTATCATGAACCGATCAGTCATATGTAATTACAATAAATACAAATAATCCAACAGATAAACTAGTAACGAAATAATATTTTAATGTAAAATGTTTCATTTTGCTTGTTACGGATACGATAAATATTATATATATCTGTCTGTGTGCGTGGGTAAGAGTTGAATAAGGTTCTTCAGATTTAGTCATTGACTGAACCTCAAGAACCTTATTAAACATCTAATAGTAACAGTCAAGGGCCGTCGGATAAGAGGGAGCTTCCAGTAGTTCAAAAGATTAAGGGAACAGCCAATTACGAAAATTAACTACGGTTTCCTAGAAGTCGTCTTATAACTTTGCTTTACTAACCCGGCAAAAGTTAAAAGAAACTGACAGTTGATCATTAGTAGCTAGTTCCAATTCCGCTAGCTACTTACTTCAATACTAGGAAGTATCAGTTTGTTTCAAAAAAAGGATCATTACAAAAGTTCTTAATTCATTTTTTTTTTTGTTTCTTCAATATTATTTTAATGTTTAAGAATCATAGGAAAGAAAAATAAAAAAAATAGGTTATTAAAAAATATATAATAATTTTTTACGGAAACTCTACTTATTCGAGGGGAGAAAGCTGTAATTTTGGATTCAGCGAAAAAAACAAAAATAATAATAATAAAAGGCAATTGTGAAAAAATCTATATTTTCTCTTGGTTTTCTCCAATGAAATACTTAGTAACTGCAATAAAATTTTAAAGCGTTTTAAATAAATAGTATTTTTGACAAAAAAAGGGTTATTACAACATATACTAAATATATGTTTTGTTTTTTTGTAATATATAAATGAGATAAAAAAAATAATAGGAAAAATGTGGATGAAAAAATTAAACATTTTCATAGCCGTTTTTCCTGACTACTTTTTTGATTTTTTTTTTTTTTTTTTAGACGCATAGTTGAAATTCGGAAACTGTTGTCAAATTTTTCATCCGTGCAGCATCAACAGAGCTATAGCGTGTCAAATTGAATGCGAAAAAAAAAAACTTTAAACCATAAAAGTATAGAAAAATATTTATTATTTAATTATTTAGTGTCTAAAACACAATTCCCATGTCCCTACTTCAAGTTGTTGCATGACCCAAGTTACCGTTTTAAAATCTCCAAAAACACCCATAGTAATGATAAACTCCTTATTCATATACTTTAACCAAAACCGGAAGTTTATTATTTTTTTTTTTTTTTTTCATTGCTCTATATATATATATTTTTTTTACATTAATTGTTTTATAAAATAAATATTGCAATCTGATTCTCATAAGAGTAATAAATAATATGGATAGGAAAGAATCCATTCATACAATGTGTACAATTATTTTAAATATAAGTCAGAAAAAATATATTATTAGCGTTATTGTTTTCTCTAACCGCTTGATTTTGTGTAGAACATGACTAGAAACGATAATTATCAATTTATTAAACAATTTTAATAATTTTTCCTGGTCTCATTCATTTTTTTTCTCTTACATAGTGGTCTATTAACGTGTATATATTTTAATTAATTAATAATAATAATTAATAGAGAAATTTAATTAAAATAGTTTACTCTTATAAAATACAAATTAATATTATAAGAAACATAACTTGGGGAAATCTCACAAAGTCAAAATTAAGTCCCATCGACGAACTAAGCTGAGAGCAAAAGTGAGAAGTTTAAGCTCGGGGCTGGAAGATATATTGCAACACAATACCTCATCATATTGCGGTACAGTATATCTCGTCTTTCCAGGCTCCATGGCTTTATTACTTAAAAAACTATTTACTTAAATTACGTATTCATCCATTGATTTTCATGTTTTTTTTTTAAATAATGAAAATAGATGAAAATTTATTATTATGCTGTAACTGATCAAAACAGTTACATTTTTTTTAAATTTTGAATTAATAAATTTAAGAACCTTATTGAGGACCGCTGAATTCCTAACCCCTAACCTGGTAATCTAATTGAATAACAAAGAATGAAAAGAAGAATATCAAAATACGTAAATAGTATTTGTTTATATATAATTCAATATTGATTTTAATTTTAATCAATATTAAAATTTTTAAAAATAAATATTGTTTGTATTAAAATGAATCAGAAATAATAGAAGATATTGTAACCAAGGTTGACAATATGTGAGGATCAAGTCACCAAGTTAACAGTCTAGTTACCTCCTTACTTTTGCATCTTAACAAGTAGTTGAACATTACAAGAATCAGCGTACATTTCTGCTTTTTATCCAAGCATATAACATTGGGTTTACTCTAGATTTTAGTGGACAAAAACTGATGTGAATAAAAAATTCTGAGGTCAAATATAACTTTAGATATCTCAATAAAGAAAAATCCTGCATCCTTTGGATTTGAACTTATATATGCACTTCTAGGGCTTCTAAACGACCTTAAAAATTGGTTTCAATCAGTGGCGAAATATGTGAGATAGCGTCAATTATTTACGGTTTTTTTCAGAAATTGACAGCCTTATCCTGAAAATTTTTAGGGTTAAAAAAATTTAATAGTTGATTTCGATAAAATTTGGTTTCTGTATGTTTTTCAAGATGAGGAATCTGAAAATGATATCAGGTTTTAGTTTAAAAATTTTCCTCACCTATATTTTTAATTCAAATTGCATTTGAAACAAATTGATTGATGAATAATCTAAAAATAACATCAGGTTTTGGTAAAAATATCCCCATCCTATATTTTTTAAAAATCGTCTTATTTGAAATTTAGTGTATAAAAATTAAAACAATAATAAAAAAAGATCATTTGAAAACGTTTTATTTATATAATATAAGAAAGGAAAATGTTTAAACTAAAAACTGCTATGCATACATCTATAAATGTTTTTTGAGATGAGGAATCAGAAAATGATATCAGTTTTTAGTTTGAAAAATTTCCATACATGTTTATATAAATAAAACGTTTTAAAATGATTTTTTTCTATTATTGTTTTAATTCTTGTACACTAAATTTCAAATAAGACCATTTTTTAAAAACAGATTCCACTGATTTACAGCGGATTTCATTGGGATTTTGTCATTTTGTTTTTAGTTTTTCAGCACCCTAAAGCCGGGTTGTGTCTTGAGGATAACGAAAGTATCTTTATTTCAAATAAGAAACATAACTGCAATTAAACGTGAAAGAATCATTTCTCTATCTAGACTGAGAGCTGAGAAAAAAAATAAAAGGTGATTTTCATTTTTTTTTACGGCTCCTAATGCTCATTGGTGGCTATAACTCTAGTTTTGCACTATTATAGTTTCCTACTACCTACACAAAAATCGACATTCGAATCTGTGAGTTACAAGCCAAAGCGTCCCCTTGTGAGATTGCATAAAATCTAATTCGTCAATCGGATGTTTTGTGAAAAATAATAATAATAACAACATTCTAACTATAATTTGGAAAAATATAATACAAAAAGGCGAATCATCAGAAAAATATTAGGCCCAAAGTAGAAGGTTGGAAATTACGAAGCTATGCTGAAATATATCAAAATGCAGAAAATATGTCAGATGTAATGTGAAAAAGAAGATTTATGTTTTCGGTCATTTATATCGAATACCTGATAGTAGATTGACAAGTAAGATTTTCAGATATCTGTGGGGTAAGAAATCAACAACAAGCTGGGTCAAAAAAGGAAAAAGGGATTTGGAAAAAACAATATAAAAATAGAAGAAATAAATAATAGAGAAGACTTTCGGCAAAAAGTATTGAAAATGGAGGGATTCCAGAGCAGTAAAGTGAAAAGGACTGGTGCAAAATGGTCTGAAAATAGAAAGAGGAAACATGGTGAACAGATAAAAGCATCCTGGAAGAAAAGAAAAGAACAAGGGAGAAAGAATTTAAGTTGGCACGTGGTCCTCTGCTGGTCCATTCGAAAGGAGAAAAAAAAATTCAAAATTCAAAATTCTATTCAGTGAAAATGAAAAAAATACAAACACTTAGGCAGAAATGTTTGGAGAGTACTAAATCATAATTTGATCAATAAAAATATTTTTATAGCATTTATTTTAAAAAGAAATAAACTTATTAACTCATTTTCGGACAAACCGGGACATGGTTGAAAAATTATTATAGTACATATTTTACCGACGGAATGAAATTCTGATTTTTAGTTGATTATCATTCATTATTCTCGTTTATATTATTTGTATGCTAATTAGTCCAGTAAAAAGGTATTTTGAACTAAAAAGTTTATGGGTAATTGTTTTTTATGGCTTACTTTATATTTTTTTGGGTGCTAAACACGAATCTGAAGTTTTCCAACTAAATCTCCATCGGCAAATATAAGAAAAATTAGAAAATAGTAAAAAAGCTTTAATTTTTTTTATTATTTTGCTTTTAACTTGCAAAGTAATCATTTTAAGCAAAATACTCTTCTATTATAAAATAAAGAGGAGAAAATGACCTACAATTTATGTCCGTATGTTTTTTTTTTTGTCAGACGTAAGGTATCCACAAGGAATTTGGTCAACTGCTGCTAGTCCCACTTCTCCGCAAAAATATGTTTGTCGTACTTTTTTGTCAATAACTCCGAATCTATTTGTCCGATTAAAACTTACTTTTTTTCATCTTAAAGATGGTTAGATTTACTATTAGACTATTAAATATGAAGTTCTAATAATATCCCTTCAAAGCACGCTAAAAAGCCTATATAGTTGTAAAATCCACGTTTTTTTGCACATTAGTCACTATAACTCCGGAACTATGTCTCCGACTCAAAATTTCTTTTTTTGTATCTAAAAGGTGGTCAAATTTGCTATTGAACTGTATATATAAAGTTGTATTAGGGTTTCTTGAAATACACATGCCAGGACGCTAAAGATCCCGTACTTTTATGAAATCCACGTTTTTTTTTTTTGGCACATTTTTCGCAGTAACTCCGAAACTACTTGTTCGATTCAAAATTTCTTTTTTAGATCTAAAAGCTGGCTAAACTTTCTTTTATATAATATATATGTAATTTATATAAAATCCCGTGAAACACCCACGCTAGCATGCTAAATATGTATATTTTGGCGAAATATGACAATTATGACATGCTCAGTGAGCGTGCATGTGCGGGTGGCTGTTTTATGGCGTTTAAAAAAAATTACATATACACGACCTCGTATTAAATTTAACCAGCTTTGAGATGAAAAAATGAAATTTTGAATCGAACAAGTAGTTTCGGAGTCACTGTGAAAAATGTGCCAAAAAAACGTGGATTTCATAAAAGTACGGGATCTCTGGCGTTCTGGTATGTGTGTTTCAAGGGACTTGATTGAAGCTTTATATATACATTCCAATAGTAAATTTGACCACTTTTTAGATTAAGAAAAGAAATTTTGAGTTGGACTAATAGTTTCAGAGTTATAGTGACAAATGTGCAAAAAAAAGTGGACAACAGTACGGATTATTTTAACGTTTTGGCATGTTTATTCAAGAGACTCGATTAAAACTTCATATAAAGAGTCCAGTAGTACATTTCATCATCTTTAAGATGAAAAAAAGTAATTTTTAATCGGACGAATAGTTTCGGAGTTATTGACAAAAAAGTATGACAAACATATTTTTACAGATAAGTAGGTCTGGCCCCCAGTTGGCCAGATTCCTTTTTAGATACCTTACGTCTGACAAAAAAACTTAAATACATAAATTGTAGGTCATTTTCTACTCTTTATTTTAATACAGAAAGGTACTTTGCTTAAAATGATTACTTTGCAAGTAACAAGCAAAATAATGAAAAAAATTAAAACATTCTTACTTTTTTCTATTTTTTCTCATATTTGCCGATGGAAATTTTGTTGGAAAACTTCAGATTCGTGTTTAGCACCCCAAAAAATATAAAGTAAGCCATAAAAAACAATTACCCATAAACTTTCCACTTCAAGCCTTATTTTAAAACCATTTGACTGGACTAAAAATAATATATGTAAATGTGCTCTTGAAACTAAAAATGCAGACGTAACTTTTATATAATCTTTGCAAGCAAATATTAAAGGTATGTTTCCGTATTTCAGGTATGTCAAAGGTATGTTAACGAATTTCAGCTAATAAAACTTTTTCTTCTTCCTAGAAATTCTTTGTCTAAAAATCATCAAATTGAACAATGTTGCATCACTTCTGCCTTCCGGATTTAGATTTCTCTTCTTCACCGACCCAGCAAAATCTTCTTCATGAGAAATCGTTAATGACAATTTTTTCTCAGTAGACCGGCTCCCTATCCTCCAGACTTCCCGTGGCAATTCTCGTACAGATATTGCTTAATTTATTGGCAATCAAATGTTTTATATATATATATATATATATATATATATATATATATATATATATATATATATATATATATATATATATATATATAGTAATACGTACGTATCAAAATAATATTAAAAAATAAATAACAGTTTCGGATGATCGTGACCTCACTTAATAGAGAATTTGTGGATCAATTCCCGAGTATAATTAAAACCCTCGTCACCTTTCACACCCCAATTTCACTACTTAAAATTCAATAAATATAACATAACTTTTATTAATATTACTAATCCCTGTTGAACAGATCCGCTACCTAGGACTCCACTTGGACAAACGTTTAACTTGGAATCCATATTCAAGATTAAACGACTATGCTCGTCGTTACATACTACTTCAACATTTAGTAGACAAACGATCAAAGTTCCCAATTAATTATAAAAGACTTATTTACATGACTGTGATTAGGTCTATTTGGATGTACGGAGTTGAGCTTTGGGGCTTCACTAAACCATCCAATTCATCTCGTATCCAATCCTTACAATCAAAAATCCTTCGAAAAAACCTCAATGCTCCTTACTTTGTGGCCAATAAACTTATGCATACAGATCTTAATGTTCCTTATGTTGCTGATTTAGCCCACACCAGATACCTATCTTTTTATAGTAAGCTCCATAACCACTCAAATCCGTTAGTTTCGCAAATCCCTTCCCACTTCTAGAGACCTTCTAGTGTAGAATGTTTATTAAAGTGCTACTGATAAGTAGTTCTTTTCAGGTTTTGTCACGTTATTGTAATAGTTAACAGCACCTTTACTTGATGTATATACTTTGTACAGTTGTATATTTCAATATATTGTTAAAATAAAAAAAACAAAAAAACTATACAATATATCAATTACCAAGGAGAAATTAATATTAAGGTGTAATTACAAAAGCAATAATTCTCCCATATTTATTTATTAAAAATCATGTAATCATGCAGTAATGGACAGTGATAATGAAGGTGGAAATATGAACAAAAATTTTAGTTCTAATAGAGTTTTTATTTTTTCGTTATTTTGAGGTAATTATATCAATTAACAATAGCTATACGATAATAGTAAATTTTGCAAAATCATAGATGTGCAGTTGAACAATGTACTTTTTTCATATTTTTATTTGTTACGATTTTTTGTATTTATATTGTTTTTATTTGTTATTCATTAGGTTTTAATGTATGTAGATTTGACATGATACCAGTGACAAGACTTTTAGTCGATTAAAGATTATTGTGGAAATGGATCTTGTATTTTTGGATATTTGTAAGGTAATTCATTAGTTATATAAAGTACATGGTCGAATATAGATGCACATAATATACCTTATTCGCAATTTGCCATGCATGTGTGTTTTTGCATGTTTCAGAGCTTGATAATGTGGCAATGACCATGAAACGTCGCAAATAATGAAATAAAATATTATTATTGGTCAATCATGTAACATCATATGATTTTTAATAAATAAATATGGGAGAATTATTGCTTTTGTAATTACACCTTAAACAAAAAAACTTTTATCAAAACAAAAATTTAGTAATCCATTATAAAAGTAATATTTTTTATTATTATTATTTAATTTTTAATGAGTGTTAGTGTTATATTTAACAGATTTAAAAAAATTTAATCAACTAGTTTAATAATAGAAACTGTCAACATTATTAATGAATTACAAAATATTTATAATCAGCAACTATTGCTGAAAGTTGTTTTTTAAATAATAAAGCATTGTATAAATGTTGGAATATTAAATCATTTATAAAATATAAGAATAAATTAAACAATAGGAGGGTATTACTGATGAAGGGGGCAGCTAAGAGAAACAAAAGAATACTCTCTACAAAAGAAAGAGAGAAGCCCTATTTGGTTCTTGAGAGATGATGAGATGGATCAAAGAATACAGCTTCGCAGCGTTGAGGAAAAGTCAGTATTAATGAGCGATTAATTAATTTAATAAAGTTTCTAGTCGATTAATTCAGAGGACTAGATCAATAATCAAAAAAGACTGGAGAATTTAAAGGGGATGTGGGAGTGGTTAATATATATATATATATATATATGTGTGTGTGTGTGTGTGTGTGTGTGTGTGTGTGTGTGTGTGTGTGTGTGTGTGTGTGTGTGTGTGTGTGTGTGTGTGTGTGTGTGTGTGTGTACGAATTATTCATAAAACCTAGTGAAAAGTAATGAGAAAATTTTTTAATTTTATGTCGACTATTCAAAATTAATTACAAGGATATTACTCAAATATAATTAAAGTTTTAATATCTTCATATTTAATTAAATAATTAAAATAATTTATTACATTGTCTTATGAATAAAATTAATTAATGTAACAATTATTGAAGGCACTAATGGATAGCTACTGGCATCCCACTCTATTCACAACAATCTCCCACTTCATTTTCTGTGTCAACTATCCCACGCAGTAAACGCCCACTTTATTCAATTAGCATGTGCGAACTGTATTAAGACGCTTTAATTTTATAAAAATTAATAAAAGACTCGTATTTATTTACATAAATAGCTCACCTGACAGGTGTTGTACTATCTTAAGATAAAGTTGATAGCAATTTATTCATTTAGTGTACATAAATAAATCAGAACAGGAATACAAAGCAAAAAAAAAAAAAAAAAAAAATTCCAAAAGCATATTATTCATTAACTGTACAAGATTTAAAGCCCGTCGTCGTTTCAGACTACTTCAACATTTACTAGACAAACGTTAAAAGATCCCAATTAATTACAAAAGACTCATTAACATGACTGTGATTAGACCTATTTGGATGTCCGATTCATCTCGTATTCAAACCTTACTGTCCAAAATCCTTTGTAAAATCCTCAATTCTCCTTACTTTATCGCCAATAAACTTATCCATAAAGATCTTAATGTTCCATATGTTGCTGATTTAGCCCAAACCAGATACCTATCCTTTCATAGTAAGCTTCACACTCAAATCCGTTAGTTTCTCAACTTGCTTTCCACTTCATTCCTGATAATCCTCCGAGGCGTCTGAAACGAATATGGCCTAGAGACCTTCTAGTGTAGAAGTTTTAATAAAGTGCTACTGACGATTAGTTCATTTCAAGTAATCACATGTTATTATAATTGTTGTCAATACTTTATGTATATATTCTTTACAGTAGTATATTTCAATAAATGTATATAAAAAAAAAAAAAAAAAAAAAAAAAAAATCAGAGTGATTGTCATATGTTTCACGCCAATACAATTTCCATGGCCTTACAGCAAGTTATTACATGATCTAAGTTCTTGGTTTATAATATCCAAAAACATTAACGGTAAAAGTGGACTTATTCAAATTCATTAAGACTTAAAGTCTACTTTTTCTTATTTTGTCGCTTCTTCGGGTGAACTAGACATTCAAATCACTTATACGTATTTCGATTTAAAGCAGTGTTCTAGTATCAGAGTTAGGTATTATTCTTATAAGTTTTTATTCAAATAATGAGTAATATTTCTTTTTTATTCGTTTATTCGAGATAATTATTCATTACGTATTCTTTTAAATCATTATTTATTCTTTCCTCATTCCTGAGTTCTTATTACAAATAATCCAAGTTTTTAGTAACATGATTTATGTATCACCAGGAAACGTCACACAGTTTCGAGGGCAATTTCAAATAATGCTTTCCTGTTGATTCCATTATATAACATCAAATATTAATCACATACGCAAAATTTTTTTACAATAAAGTTTTATAGCCAATTGGAAAATATCCAAGAAAGAAAGAATTTAAGAAGAAGTTCACTAATACGGGAAAGATTTTAATATTGAAAGCCTGAAAGTTAATTTTTTCTATTTATTAGATTTCTTATTTTTTGGATTCCATTTCCTATTTTAACTCTTAAAAAAAAAAAAATCGTACAAGTAGTCTTTGTAAATGTAAAACACGTTGTACAATAGTGGGTAGTTCCAATATCAAGAGACTTCCATAGATTTCTTTGATTTGAAAAAATTACAAATTCACCATTATTCAAAAGAACCAAACACTTTGAGATGAAAATTTTGCATTTTGAACTGAAGGATAATGGTTTCAGAAGTACATCCTTGGTCACTCTCCTTCCCGACAAATTAGTTTCCGTCCTTAAGGATACTATTTTGGGATCTGCCAGAATATAGTGATTTTTGAGAACTATGAATTTGAGAACAAAACGCCCATGGAAACGAGTAAAGCAATCAGGATTAATTACTTAATTTCCATTTATATTGGAATTATTTTGTTTGAAAACTAGTTTCTAATATGATGAATACATTTATCATCAGTTCTAGTACAAAATTATCAAATCATCAGAATTTTGTTACATATATTATATTTATTAAAGTTATTTAAAATGTAAGACAACAAATGAAATATACTAGTACTCACAGAAGGAGGCAAAACTTCTGAAGGATATAATATGAGTAAGTTTTGAACGATTTTATTATCTCTAATGATTCCTCTTATCAAGGATACCCACATTACAGAGGTTGAGTACGTCCCAGGAGGGTCTCCAGAACCCAAAGTCAATCCATGGCCGTAAAAACATAAATTTAATTTTCTGTTTTCAGCCAGGCGCGAACACGGGCCTGTAAAAAAAACAACAGAAATCTGTCTACCGCGTCTATTACTATGATTCAAGATTTACAGCTGGAAAAAAAAAACTGATTAGTTATCAAATTATATTTTTAATATAATTATTAAAATTATAAATTTTTATATATATATATATATATATATATATATATATATATATATATATATATATATATATATATATATATATATATATAAGGAATACCGTTTTAATGTGTAATATATAGTATTACAGTCTGGACATGCCATTCTATATAAATAATAAATATGTTGAATAGTTTTTATGTAATTTCACCGGATTCACACATCACTACATTGTTAAAAAAACCAAAGAAAAACTTAAAGAAAAAAAAAAAGCAACATTGAAAGTGGGGCACGCTTGTTACTTCTTATTCACAAATTTAATTAATTCGCGCCTACTGTCAGAAACTTGAAAATTGGAGTTCGTAAAACCATTATCCTTTCTAAAGTTCTTTTAGGTCACGAAAAAGAGCTTAGAGGAAAGTCTCAAAGTATTCAACGATAATATATAACATCTGGGTTAAAGAAAGTTAAGATATAGTTTAAAATGGGTATATAAATTTATTGAATGTGATAATAAAAGAATCCCAGAATAAATTGCTTTGAACTCGTTTACAATCACAATCTAGCGTTCCAAAAATAGTTCTATTGCCAAACCTATCTTTCATATAAGCTCAATAACCACAAATTTTTCAACTTGCTTCCAACATCATTCCCGATATTCCTCCGAGGCATAAGAAAAATGGTCTAGAGACCTGGTGTACAGTTTTTATTGAAGTGCTTCTGATGAGTAGTTCTTTTTAAGTTTTGATATGTTATTCTAATCGTCATCAAAACATTTACTTGATGTATATATTTTGTAAGGTTGTAAATTTCAATAAATTGATATTAAAAAAAAATTATCCGTTTATCTCTATAGATAGTAATTTTCTAATGACAATGTACTTTTATTATTATTATGGCCATATAAAAAATATATGGCCTTTTAGTAAAATATTATAAAACAAGAACCTTGATTTGTTCGGTTTATACGTTCGAGATAATTTAAGTAGATAGGATATGAAGGTATGATTATAGATCCGACATACAGTAAGCACTAAATATCTGATAGAATCTGAACAGTCGATAAGGTTTATCAGGCAAGCAGCAATTTTTATTCCTTTTGTTACTGCGAGCATTACCCAACTGGCAGTGGTGATAGTAGTGTAATCCCCATTGGAAAGGTCGCTGATAAATCTAGAAATTTTGTGCTAATCTAAACGAATAAAGGAATGATTCATACTGAAAAATATTGGATTGCACCTCATTAAATGTCGGATTTTTAAAAATTTTATTAAAGCGTTGGAGGATTAAAGCGTTGCCTGTTGAATAGTTGCAAAGTATTTACATTATATAAATATTACCTCATAATGATATAAAAGAGAAGCAAATAATTTGTTCTGGGACTAACGCCTCTTAAGAATAATAATTTCTGGTAAAATAGTCTGGTCATATTATTTACAATATAATTCCGCTGCAAATGATCGACAGGATAAAAAAAATAAAATACAATCATATATGAAAAACTAAAGAAAATCTTAATATATACTTAACTATTACATATTTTTGGAAGATAGATTATCTAAAAAAAGTAAGGGAAGGAGCTTTACGAACAGGAAGGGTTAAGGAATTCCCATAGGTAGCTCCAAGGATATAAGATTTTTTCAAAGAATGCAGTCAATGGGATTGAGTGTGCAGGGTGAAAGATTGAAACATTGTATTCAGAACCTGCATAGAAGAACGCAGAGGAAGTATCACCATCGCTATTAAGGAAAAAGCCTCCTAAACTCAGAATACTGGCAAGTAACGTAGTACCGCCTGGGGTCCCGAAAATGAATCTAATAAACAATTCATCACTCTCTTCAATCTCATCGTGATATTAACGCCCCGTCAAAATTATCGCAATACTTTCAAATATTCTAATTTTATAAAAACGTATTTTTTTCATAATGAAGAAAGGTTCTTAAGTCAATAATAAATATTCCTAAACCATACATAAACAATTTTTACTAAAATAAATCACAATATTTCTTCCAATAAACAAAAATGTTAGAAAACTTACTTTTTAAAATTTTCATTCTTTACAATTTTAACTTTAAAATTTTTAATTTATATTAAATAAAACATATTGCCCCCTCTGGCTTGAATGACTGCTTCCACTAGTCTTGGCATACCGATAAATAACGAAACGAATGATAAACATGGACTGAAGGAAATTTGAAAAAAATAATTTAAAATTCCATCGTTAATATCGTTATGTGTCTAATCCTTAATGTCTCATGTTTAATAAATATTATTAATATGAATATAAATCAAGCATGGATTAAGGTAAAAAACAGGAGAATCTCGAGAAATATGGGTGTTGCATTTCTTTTGACGGGGAGTTATTCAAAGATAGTTATTGAAGGTAACTCCTAAGTTTTTAATAGAGTTATGGAACTGAATGGAAAGCTTATTGAGGTAAAGCAATGGGTAGAAGGGAAGGGCATTAAACGCCCTCGCATTCTTAAACCTTCTGGCTTTTCATTTAGCAGTTTTCTAGGAAATCTATCAGTAGGCATCCTTTCCACGTGTCCCAGCCACCTTAATCTCGCTTTTTTTATTTGGGCGACTATATCTGGCTCACCAAACAATGACATTAATTCATCATTTTTTCTTATTCTCCATTCGCCATTTAGATATTTTGGGCTAAATATCATCCTAAATATTAGCGCTTCACTTCTTTTTGTTAGCACCCATGTCTCGCTTGCATATGTAATAACGGGTCTAATAATAGTTTTATATGCTGTTATTTTAGCCTTAAGTGATAAATTTTTGAACCTAAGAGCTTTTTGAACTCCGAACAGGCATCTGTTGCCTGCCACTATTCGTCCTTTGATTTCCGCGATAAAAGCATTATTATTTGTTACTAGTGACCCTAAGTATTTAAATTGTTCACACGCTGGGAAACTGTACTCCCTGAACTGGATTTGTTCCACTTGATACTGGGTTTGTGACGTTAACATATATTTAGTCTTCACTTTGTTTATTTGCAAACCGCGCTTTTTACAAGCTAATTCCAGCTCTTGAAAAACTCCTCCTAGGGCCGCTTTAGTCCTCGTTGTGATAAGTACGTCATCAGCGTATGCCAAGTGTTGCGCTAATCTGTTATAGATGGTGCCACCGGGGTTCGTCCTGATAGCCCGCACAGCTCGTTCTAAACAAAGGTTAAAAATTACACAAGATAAAGGATACCTCTGCCTTACGCCTCTATCTACTTTGAATTCCTCTGACAGTGATTTTTTTTATTTTAACTTGATACATCGTGTTTTGCCACGTCGTACTTATTAGCCTAATTAATTTATGAGGTACACCGAGTGCTCTTAAATCGGCTAAAGCTTTTTTTCTATTTACACTGTCATATGTCTGTTTAAAGTCTATAAATAGATGATGTAGATCTATATTGAATTCGTAAGACTTCTCTAAGATTTGTCTATAAAAAAATATGTGGTTGATTCTTGATCTCCCTGTTCTGAAACCACATTGATATTCACCGAGGAAGTTTTCAGCCCATTTTACGAGACGCTTGTTTATAGCAATGGGTAGTACCTTATACATCACAGGGAGAAGCGCTATACCTCTGTAATTTTTACAGTCCATCTTATCACCCTTTTTTAAAAATCGGACACAAGATAGCTACTTAAAATAATATAAAAAAATTTAACAGCACTGATGCATAATGCATTCTGTCATTTTAAGAGGTTCGTTTACTTAAAGGAGATCAGCTAGTAAAAAACATTACCTGTTTTGTCATATTCCTCAGAGTTTGTTGACACTGTACTATATCTATTTATCAAATATTTTTAGATAATCCAATAATTTACTAGCCCTGTTCTTCTTTCCCACTCATCTGTGAATACCCGTCTATTGTTAGTGTCCTCCGTTATCCTTCTCCCCCCCCTCAATTAGAGATGCTTAGTGCTTTTTGGTGAGCTCGAAATAAAGCTGCAGAAAATAAACAATTCCTTTATTTACGCTCTCTCACATCACTTACTGGTACTATAAATCAATACTTCCATGGTACCTGTATATTCCAAGCTTAAAATTCCAAAAAACTTTCATATGTTTACGACATCCTTTTCCTTTGTTCTTCTATTCCACCTAATATCTACAGAAATTACTTTCTGATAAGTAGGTAGCCAGACTATAATATAATACCTTTTTATTGTACTTTTATGTTATCTTTAGGGGACAAGGTGTACCAGAAAAAAAATTATTCTTTTCCTTTCTTTCTTTTCTTTATCGTACTCTTTGCTTTGCTAGTCGTTAGCCTAGAAGCTCCAATTATCTGAAATATTTCCTTTACTTTGATGTTAAGACCCCACTAGCGTAATAGGTAATTTGCGTGTTTCTCCAAGAGCCCTTGTCTGCGGATTTTTTTTTTCTCAAAAGTCTGTATGCAGTAAAAGGCGAGTATTTTTCTCCCGCTCGTTTGCCAAAGCGGTTCGAACCACAAAGTGATAAATATTTCTTAGATATATGGGCTGACACCCGGTCATTTTAATGGCTATAAGTTCTTCGCCGCTTCTATTACTTCGTCCCTGAAGTAGCTTAAGTGGTCTGTGTAAGTCCCGCCTGATGCTGGTACATGGCTGCTTGTTATATATTACCGTCAGTGAAGAAAGGGCTTTTAGCGCCAATTACTTCACTTACTTTGTCGATCAATCATTCATTATTATATTTTTCAGTGCCCATTTTATCACAGCTCTTTGTCATAAGTGAACCTGTTGAGAACGGTGCAATGATGAAATGAAATGTCCGTATATAACATGTTTTATTGCTATTATAATATTTTTTTTTTTTTAAGGAGATTTTATTGATTTTGCTACTAAAAAAATAAAATGAAAAATAACATAACAGGGTAAACCAGACAGTTATTGACGCATCAGATAGTTATTGACACCTTAATCTTTAATTGAACAAAAATAAGCTTTTGTGCTAATGTTTAGTTAAAAAAGGGGGGAAATGTTTCCTGTGGATCATAGAAATCAGCTGTGGTAAAATATTTTCAAAATATAAATTTTGTTACAAACAAAAGTAATGTAACCTTAATACAGAAGGCTACGAATTCAGTGGTTTAGAAGAGGTTTTCTTCTAATTTCCTTAAGAAGCGCCTTCAGTGAATTATGGTTAATTTTCTTTTAATCGTCCAAATAATTTAAGATAAGTAATTTATTATAATCATGACTTATTAGTAAACAATTTAATGCATATTTCAAATTAAAATTACCAACTTTAATAATTTTTAATGAGGGTGTCAATTACGGGTCATCAAATCTTGCATTAACGTATTATTGATACTCCGTGTCAATTAACTGATTTTACAAATGCAACGCTTGAAATGAAGAACAAATAGAAAAAACATGATATGAGTTAAAATTATATTGCCCTGATCAGGAATACACATCCTTATAAGTCTGTTTTGTAAGATAACATACTTTAAGTTTCTATTAAATAAATCCAATTTTAATGAAATGATAGAATAATGAAGAATAAATGGGTGTCAATAACTGCAACTTGAACTAATTAGTCTTAATTTATCGAAAACTCTCTTCACTGATATTTTTAGTCGAAACTTTTGTATGCAGCACAAAGTAAGGTAATTCAAGAATAGTCTCAATAAATAAAGTTGACTAGGATTGATGAATTAAGTGCCACTTCTATTGATATTATTTTATTTGAAATAATTTGCCTATGGTCTGGGACGATCAGACAAATCAATAGTTCCTTAAACGAAATAAACGAAATCCACCCTTCAATTAAATTCACACTGGAGCTAGAGAACAATAAAACTTTAAATTTTTTAGACATAGAAATCTCCATAAACAATAAACAACACGAATTTAATATATACAGGAAACCCACACACACAGATGTAGTTATAGACAACAATGCCAGGATACCACTAACACACAAACTCGCAGCATTTCATAGCATAATAAACCACCTTTTAAATATACCGCTTAATGAACGAAATTATAACAAAGAAATACAAACAATTCACACTATAGCTAACAACAACGGATACAGTAAAACCAAAATCGATAATATTTTAAGAAAACAAATACATAAAAAAAACTATGAATAATATATACAAAACACCCCCAGAGGATAAAGCTACCCATAAAAAATATATTTTGATACCATACTACGGCCCAATATCCACTAAAGTCGGGAAAGAATTAAAAAAAAATTAGGTTTAAACCCTGCATTTAAAATAGATAAACCATTGCCATCATACTTCCCTTCACCGAAAGACAAAATAGACCCTTTTCAAAAAAGCGGCGTATACGAATTAAAATGTAATGACTGTGAAGCAAAATACACGGAAAAAACCGGACGATCAGTAAATCAAAGAGTAAATGAACATATAAGAACATACACTAATAAGACCCAAAATTCCAATTTCGCTATCCATCTAAATGAAAATAACCACAAATTCAATAAAGACTCGAGAGTAAAAATATTACATCAAGTAGAAAATAGCCTAAAATTAAATACTTTTGAATCACTAGAAATAATAAAATCGTTTAAAACCGATCCAGATTTTTGTTTAAATGATCAGATAAACATATCCAATAGCCCCATTTTAAATTTGTTTCCCATAGGAACGAAATAACCCAATGAGTCCTAAGGAGACTTAGGACTAACCCCGTTGTAAATCTAAAACTTAACCTACCTACCCCCTTTTACTTCTCACAAATTCAGTGTTATAGTTACCTCGAAGGTGAGTGCCTATGCTTGATTTCTTGTCTTATCTTTTTAAAAAACTTTAGTATATATAATCTAGATAACATAGTACTGATGTGTTGAAAAAAATTTTGTATGTTTTAGAACTGAAGATGAATTTTTAGCATTCGAAACTAGTTTTCAAATAAAATAATCTCAATAGAAGTGGCACTTAATTTATCAATCCCAATTATATTGATCCTTCTATATCATCATGCGTACCTCAAGTGAAATAAAGTTGATTCTATTATCTTTCCTATTTTTTCTTGAATTTATACTAAAGGATATTGCCTTAACGGTGTCAATTACTGTCTAGTTTACCCTACATTGTTAAATAATAAGCTAATATGAATCACCAATTTTATGTCTTTCTTTCTATTTCATTGACTTCAATTTAAAATGATTGAAAGACAGTCACCGTTTTTTATTAAAAACAGTTTTATGAAAAATTGAAAAAAATAAAAAAAATTATAATAGCGAAGCTGAAACATATTTCAACAAATATTTCATTAGCAAATATAATTTTTCAACTACGGACCTTTGACATTTAAACACACCCACCTACTAAATTAAATTTTGTATTGGTCCTTTTAAATTGAACTTAGAAAAAGTATTCAGGGTATCCAATCAACTATGCACACCTTATTTATATCTCGCCGAATAACAATTTTCAAAATGTTCAAACTTTACACTTCATTAATTAATTTTTTTTGTTAGTTTATTAGTCTATTTTATCGATAGGAGTCACTATTAGGACGCGTAAAACTTTTTGCAAGGAATACTTATTTTTCTAATTTTTTTTTTTAAAGAAGTTATTTTTATATTAAAAATCACGACGCAGATAACAAAATTTGATATATTTGCTGTTAATTTGCGCCCTATATTAATTTTGATATTTTTATATATTTTATTCCTGTTAATGTTAAAACCAATTCAGTAATTTAATCGGCATGTTTTTTTTCACAATTTCACAAAAGACTCACATATGACCTAGATACTAGACTTAAAAGACAAGAACTCAACTGAGCATTCAACAAAATGTAACGAATACACACATAATTTTACTTTTTATAATGTAATTTAATTTTAATATTTTCCTTGCTTGTATTATATGCTTGTATAGTATCATCCGGCTGCTAGACTGCCATTATATTGTTCATTATAAATATTCTTAAGGGGCAATAGCCCTAGAAGAAAAATTTATTTTCATTTCATTTCAATACTGATTAGTAAACCCCCATAAGCTTTCAATAGTTAACAAAGTTGTAATTTACAAGACCTTTCTAAAGCCTATTTTGACCTGCGGAACTGTGGAGGGATTGCAATTTTTTTCAAATGTTTACAATCCTTCCAATTTTAATTCTTGAGGATTTAGATTGATTTGGACTTTTAAGAATATAAATACATCAAGACCTGGTTTATTCTTTGTATGGCACCAACAAAGACAGAGCAGATAAATTCTTTACTTTTTTAAAAAAATATATAACTTATCATTACGTCTGTTTTCCATCGAAGAATTGCGTCTGGTGTCTCTTTTGTTGGACGAAGCAGAACAACAATGGCGTCATTTTCTTTTCTTTCCGTATTAGTATTTTTTTTATCTTCTGGTCAAAAATAAAAGTATAACTTATCACACATAATATGAATTTTTCAACTTCCATTCATAATAAAAAATGTCTTTTAATTCATAAACAGACTAATATATATCATGGTCACTGCGGCACTATCGCAGCTGAAAGGTATATTACGCTATGAGAACAGACATGTTAAGACATGCTCCGCCACGATCAGACGGTACGGATCCGACAAAATATTCTTTTCGAGAATTTCGTGAGGTATTTATCTGAACCGTGTCGTGTATGACCAGATCGGATCCGTTATGTATTCGTACTCACGATTAAAATAACTGTAAAAAAATGTATGTAACGCTCCCCTACCGGATAATATAAAACAACCTTTAATGAAAGAAGGGCTCTATCAAAATTCATTATAAAGCATACGAATTTCACTAGATTTTAATTCATATTCATTGATTTCAGAACCCATTAAAAATATATACTTTCTGTATCAGCTTTCAGATAAATTATATAATTTTGGCTTCACTCTTAATAAGGTGACTGATGAAAAAAATTAATGAAGACTGAAGGATAATTAACGTAACATCACTTTCGATACCTTTGCCGTGAACTTAAATTGCCAAGAACAAAGCTTGTTCCGGTGAAGTTTAACGCCAACAGGAGCTGCGGTAAGTTCGGGACGCATCTGTCAACGTTAATCCAGTGGTGCGTTAGGGGCACTGGTCGTGCGTAAACTTATCCACTCGTTTTCCAGTAGGCTGCCCACAATGGTTGCCGCTTTCACTAACTTCTGTATTCCGCACGGCAGTTTCCTTGAGAGTTAACAATATTCTTATACCTGGTGTTGACAATCTAATATAAAAGTAATCAATGACCTCCGTTTCACGAACTTTTTGAATACCAAAGTGAATTCCTTTGATTTCCAAAAGAAATATAAAAATCAATTTATAGTAGGGATACAATCTAAAATCTTCTCCATCGTCCAAATCTATACGCGCAATCCCTATCCAGCTCCACTTACCTCTATAATCCTCCTCGCAGTTTAAAAAGGTAGTGGCCTAGAAATATAGAATAGAATTCAACATGGAGTCCTGATAATGGCCACCCTCTGAACTCATGCTTTAAGTAATTGTACTATAGCGGTGTCACTCAGCCTTCACTCGGTTTTTCACACCAGTTATGCAGCTTAAAGAGATGCGCTGGGATCTCTCTGAACCTGGCTTAGAATCCACTTAAATAAGTGGAGGAATAAGTTTAATTACGGGATCTCTAGGATGAAAGTATATTGTAAATAAATTATGACTGTATTTTTAACTGTTTATTTTATTTTTAATTTATTTATTTCACCTTTTATATTGTGTAGTTAATTTTTATATACCGTATGGTTTTTTTATATTATCTATATATTGTATATTTTTTGTTCTTTTGTTTATCTTTTCTTTCTTCTTTTTCATTTATTTCTTATTCTATATATTTTGTGTAAGAAATCATAAAGTCACCCATGTTACTTATTACTCACATTTGAGGTAAATTAGCTAATACATATGATTTTTCAACACCAAGGTGCTCCTCCACATTATTCAAAATTGAATATACCAATGATACCCCACATGGATAGATTGAAATGGTATTCTTCATCATCATCTGCATTCAGAAGCCAACGGCAAAATTGATGTCCATGTTCATTATGATTGGGTTTAAACCTTACATTGAAAATCTAATAAAATAAATCCTAAATAATAATAATAAATAAATAAATTTACTAACATGAAATCGCTTGATTGACAGTTTTCCTTTATATTTTATTAAACGTTAAATGTTCTCTTTGCTTTCTATTCCAATGAAAAATTTATTATATTTAAAATTCATATTTCCATTAAGCGATTATCATAATGCCTTATTCACACAAGTAACTGATTTGTATGCCAAATTAAAACACCATGGTTTTTTTCCGGTTTTAAAAGTAAATTTCTTCAAAAAATTGATAGGTAATCATTAATTTGATCACATCACATACAAGCTGGTTAAATTTTCAATTGTTTGTAAGATTTGCAGTTGTTCAATTATTCAGTTAAAATAAAAGTCATTCGTGCATTTACTTACACCTGATTTTTTTTTTTTTTTTTTTTTTTTTTTTTTTTTTTTTTTTTTTTTTTTTTTTTTTTTTTTTTTTTTTTTTTTTTTTTTTTTTTTTTTTTTTTTTTTTTTTTTTTTTTTTTTTTTTTTTTTTTTTTTTTTTTTTTTGGAAAAATTATCTTGTTAAATAAATATTACGATGTTCCTTACCGGTACTGAAGGTCGGGGGTTCGAATCCCACCTGGCCGGGTTAAAATTTGTTTCGTGGCGGACCCACGAAATGAACAAAACAAACGATGTGCCTTTCTCAAAGGCAAGTGATACGGGTATAGTGATTTTCAACTATTTATTAATATCAACTTTACAGGTTATATTCAGCAAGTAAATTTGAGAAAAATCATTACAATAGCATGTCAATAATATGTAAAGAACTACTTACAAGTAGCACTTCAATAGTTTTATACTAGGTCTTTTGGTCAACTTTATTTTCAGATGCCTCGGAGGATTATCGGGAATGGAGTGTTAGGTAAGTTGGGAAACTATTGGATTCGAGTGGTGATAGAGCTTACTATGAATGGGTAGTTATCTAGTTTAGGCAAAGTCGGCAACGTATGGAACATTAAGATCTTTATGGATAATTTTGTCTGAGGCATAATATCGATTATTGAGGAATTTACGAATATCCACGATCTATTGATTTCCCCAGTTTTATGTGCATAAAATACCACTTTATATTTTTGGTATGTTGATTGAAAATCTGATATTAGTTTTTTTATTAAAAAGATATAAGGCTAGCTACTCATCTCATACCTTCATCTCAACTAAAGATTTCATTTTATGAATATATTTCTCGTCAAATTAACATTCATTTTTTTTTTTTTTTAATCGGGTAAATCTCAACGAGGAAGCCGAGTGTTTTTTTTTTTTTTTTTTAATTTTTATTCCGGCTTCATTTAACTAATCTGATTAACACTCGAATACGATGGGAATCAGGAAATAACATTAAAGGAAGGCTTCCAATTAATTATGTATATCAACTGTCATTCGTTTCGTTTTATAAATTTCTCCAAAAATATGATATGAAATGACCATTCCTGGTATTCCGGGGCTATGAAGAGAAAAAGGAAAAAAAGTAACAACCGTGAAAAGTTTTGCAACAGATTATGAAAATGACGTATATCGTAATAGATCAGCGTTTTGGTTCTGGAGTTGAGCTTTGTGTGGGACGAACATCCATCAGATTCGGGTCACAAAACTTCGTATTTTGTGGAATCGTGTGTGGGTTTTCTCTTTGAGCACCAGATAGCTGGACAATCGATCATACTCCTGTATTGTGCATTAGTTAATTTACATACTTTTATTTTTTTTAAGGTAGTTATTAGATGTCACCATGGTAACTGCTTGAATATGCAGATAAAAAATAACGCAGTCACTTAACACAGAAGATAGACATTCCTGAGGGATATTTTTTTATTTATTTATATGGCATTTATCTATGTAAACAATTATTTTAAGATACACATTTTTTAGCATAACTCCTCAAACAATAATTTATTATCACTCAACAAAGTGTTGCATGTTTCGGGATATTATCTCATTCTCAGACTGACATTTGCATTTTTTCTTATTATGACTTTTTTTAAATTTCACTCTAAACAATACCATCCAAACAAAACAAATCAAAATAATTTAAATCACCTATTCTTTTTTACAGTGTTAACTCACCAAATATAGACACAAATTCTGTGTCTCTTTTATAATTAACTGTGTTATTCATTGTTTTATATATATATATATTTCTTGTTGTTCAACATTTTCTCATTTTCAAAATCGAAATTATGGCCTAAATTTCGTGCATGGTCTAAAAGTGCTGTCTTATTTTTATATGTTTTACCAATATTTTTGCAATAATATTTTATTTTTTTTTTATATTATACGAGAAAAAAAACACGTAATAGAAAAATTAAAGAGACAATACATATAAAAATAAATTATATACTTGTTTACTAAAGAATTAAAATAAATTATTTTATAAAAATTTAATACAAATTCCTTTTTTACTGGTGTTCTTATGTCTATAGATTAATTTGTTCGTTTTGCGTATTTTTTTATATAGCATAAAATATGAAGGATCCTTCAAACTGTCCTCTCTCTTTTTTTATTATTATTATTATTTTTTTTTTTTTTTAAGGAAGTTAAATTAAATCAAGTAAATATAAATAAACACATTGATTATTCCAAATATTTTCCATAAAGAGTAATAACTTTGTCCTAACGCTATGGTAAATCTCAAAACCCATCATTGAAAAACAATATTTGCCCCAATGAGACTCTTCCTAAAGTAGTCTACCATATGTAAATAATTTCGTTTTTGTTATTTTGTTATATCCGCTTCCCTAGTGTGAGAAAATTATATTGTACATATTGTGTAAAAGAATTTGTTGTAATCCTTATTACTTATTGCCTTAAGATAGGACAGATTTTAGTGTTAATTCAAAACACTTCTACCTACCTAAATAAAAAAATAAAAATATATATATATAGAAAGTTTATCAGAAGTTAACAACATTCCCTTTAACATCCCTTTAACAGTGTTTTCTGTCTTGGTATATAAAGGTATTTTGGGTGGGAACAGTGGTTGGTTCAATGTCCGTTACCTTAATTTATTTTACAACATAAATAGGAATAAAATTATTTCAAAGGTTTTTTTTTTCATTTATTGATATTTACAACTTTACAAAAACATATACATTAAGTAAATGAGTTGATAGTTAATACAATGGCATGTAAATAACTTGTGAAGAACTACTCACTATTAGCACTTCAAAAAAATCTACACTAAAAGGTCTCTAGGCCATCTTCTTTTCAGACGCCTCGGTGGATTAACGGGAATGGAGTGGGAAGCAACTTGGGAGACTAGTGGATTGGAGTAGTAAGGAGCTTACTATGGAAGGATAGGTATCTGGTCTGGGCTAAATCAGTAACATAAGGAACATTAAGGTCTTTATGGATAAGTTTATTGGTCACATAGTAAGGAGCATTAAGGATTTTTCGAAGGATTTTGGATTGCAAGGATTGGATGGATTAGATTAAATTGGATGGTTTAGTGGAGCCCCAAAGCTCAACTCCGTACGTCCAAATAGGTCTAATAACAGTCATGCAAATGAGTCTTTTATAATTAATTGGGAGCTTTGATCGTTTGTCTAGTAAATGTTGAAGTAGTCTGTAACGACGAGCAGTTTCTTGTCGTTTTAGTCTATTATGTGAATTCCAAATAAGATGTTTGTCCAACTCAAAGGTTTAAAATTTAAAAGTAAACAGTGGGCAGTAGGTACATATCAAGATATCTATATAATGAGGTCAACAATTGAATGTGTGGGAACATTGTCATTATTGAGGATTGTAGGAAAAGTAACTATCCTATAATTTTTATCCTTACTTTATTCCTTGTTGGTTATGATTTGCACTGCTTTAGACAATAATTGTTCTGTTGGCACTGAAGTGGAAACATTAGCAATTTGTTTCCTAGACGACTAACATAAAATTGGAAGCGGCATTAAAAACATTAAACACTGAAATTTTAAATTATGAAATAATGACTCAATTTCATTTATCTCTGACTTCTAATATGCATTGTAGGTAATGGTGGACGTACTTAAGAAAAGCAATCGTTTATGAATGAAATAGAGAAAAAATATCAAAATAAAAATATTGTTATTTCGATACCCATCAATACTTACAATTAGAAGAAAAGATGTCCATATTAAGTCTAAGGCTGCGGATCTGTTAACAGGGAGTTAGTAGAATGTTATAAAATAATAATGTATTTACATATTTACAATTTATTTCGTGTTTAACATATGTATTATAATATTAACGTAATGTGAAAATAATGAGTGTAAATTTAACTAAATTACAGTTTATGTCCGCCATCTTGCCCTCAGACACCAATTTGTGTAAGGCGGCTCTGATATTGTAGTTAGAGGGATACTCCCAAGGGACCGTTGGGTAGAGGAAGGGCGTAGGGTTAGTTATTGAAGGGCAGGCCTCTAAACATGGCTTCCAATATCATAATTAGGGCCATTAATAACAACAAAGGACAGAGATACAACACAACAGCTTTTATGAAACTGATCTTGTTCAAATTGTATGGAACATCTGAAACATTATTCCAATAATACAATAGAATATTATACCAAAAACATATAAATGATAAGGGTTGACCAAAGGTTCAAGATTAAAAAAATAAATGATAAAAAAATATATATATTAATTTTATTAGAAGGAATATGTAACTGATTAAAACGGATACATGTTTATTTTATTTTTTAAAGTGATAGGTATAATTTGAGGATTAAATTTTCTATGTACCTAATTCATAAACTCAATATTTTATTATTTCAGTAATATATATTTTTTTAAAACTGTGAAAAGTTTAATTCCATCTTATGTTGTCAAATACATTCAAATTTACATTTAATTTTGAAATTAATAATTACAGTTTTTTAAACAATATTTAAAGAGGCATTGGCGTAAGTAAAATATTTCAATGTTTTTGATAAACTGTTATAATAGCAAATGCTATACACATCCCTCATATAATTATGAAATTTTTTCTATAAATAATTACTTAAATTTGTAGTCAAATATATGTATTGTAAAAATGAAAATATATTTTAAAATATTGTTCAGTTGACTAAAAATGATTATTGACTAAACAAAAGAGAAGGTGCTGATTAAAAAGGCAATGGAAATAGAAACGTTTTCCAGAGAGGAAGCACTGGTAGTCATGTTTAGTTATTGACTTAGAATTGAGGATCGAGTCTAAGAAAAACTCTTGGTTTCCTTCAAGAACTATTTGAAAATAATGAAGTGAATTAATATTGAAGTTAACTACATCTTTGATTATTTTAACTGATTGTCAGTTTAAAAAAATAAAATAAAATATCAAATGAGGGTGTTGCCAACAAATATAAATTTAGGTTAGAATGAAATGTGTATTGTAATAGTAGTTAATTTTTTTTTCTATTCGTTGAATTTCTGTTCACATATATTATTTTTTTTTTTAATTTTATTTGTAATATAATAATTTGAAAAAAAAAATTTTATACTCTGCATATAGAAGTATTTTTTTTATTCATCATCAAAATATTTGCTATATTTATAATGCTTCATTGCATGCTACAATACAAGAGTTTTACTGACTAGCACATAAAACATCAATCAGTTAAAATATTTTTTACTTATAAGAGCGGACGAAGCTGAAACAAGGGTCGTTAGTTATTATAATAAATGATAAAGGCTTAGCGAATCCGAAAGTTCAATGCTGAAAAAACTGTGACCACACTAATCCACCTTATCCACCCCATCAAAAGTCAAATCCCCAAGCTAAACCCTTAAGCAATCCTTCCATCTAATTCTCTGCATACCCCACGGAGTCTTAACGTTTTTGGAATGCGGTTATTATTATATTATAAGTCCATTTTCCCAGTCGAGCTACTCTTACTTGGACTATATTTAGCAGATAAATGTCTCACAGTTATGCATTATACAACTATCTTGTACGTTCAACCTTTTCTGGCCCAAATATCATTCAGAGTACTTTATTTTCGAAAACGTAAAGGCATTTTTCTTCATGTAAGGTTACTTTTCGGATCTATTCTTAGAATAGAACTGTTCTTAGTATAATAGTCTTATATAAACTAATTTTTAAATATCTGGAGAGCAAGCGCGAAGTGAGTAGTGTTACCGAAAAATAACAAGTATTACCAGCCTTTTAATCTTGCCTTCATTTTCTCTAGAATTTCATGGTGATACTAGCGACCCTTGTTTCAGCTTCGTCCGCTCTTATAAGTAAAAAATGTTTTAACTGATTGATGTTTTATGTGCTAATCAGTAAAACTCTTGTATTGTAGCATGCAATGAAGCATTATTTCATCAATGATACTTTCACGAATAACAGTTATTTTTAACGTAACCGCTATTTTGACCAAAATAGCACTTATTAGGTGGTTTAAGATTTAATAAACCCGTAATTAGACACACAATTGTTTTATTTGAATCGATACGTTAGTAATCCAGATGGACAGAGACTAATGAGAAACTCTTGCAAATAATAAATTGCATTATCAGTGCTCCAAGAAAAAGCCCACTAGGGATTGAAATTTTGATTTGGCAGAAATAATTTTATCGATTTAATCTGGTTAGATATTAATTTCTAATCATAGAGGTATAAGACAAACCTTTTTTCTGCCGCTCAACATTGTGCATTTAAATTTTAATAATTATAAATAGGATTATTGATAAATCTTCCCAGAACTATGAAAAAGAATTTAGTAAGAATTTAGTACGGATTGATTCAGTTGTTTTACCATTGTAAAATCTATTGCAGAATGGACCTAAGAATGTTACATGGACCTATGGACCTATAAATGTTGCATAAAATATTTTTTTTTTCTTTTTTTAAATTATATAGTTGAATATAAGTAAATTTTATTATTATTTTCAAGATCTACGTAACACCGCGCTTTTGTAACATCTGGTGAAGAATGGCGCTCACCATCTATCAGTCAATTTTCAAACTTCAATACTATCCAAAAATTATAACTTTTTAAATAACGAATCAATTGGAAATCGGTAGATTTCACTATTGCCAAACCTTCCCTGAGCTATAAAGATGAAGTTAAAATGTGGTACAGATTGGTTCAGTAGCTTTCGTGGTTAGTGATCACAAACTAAAAATGGCTTGTTCTTTTATATAACAGTATAAATGTTGTATATATTGAAGCGAATATTAGTTGGAAATTCGAATACTAAAAAAATTTAATATTATTAAAGAGCATATATAAATTGTTATAAAACTGATCGAAAAAAAAAAATTGAAAGAGGATAAAGTTAATTGTAGAATTGAATTACAAAGATGTTTAGAATTGCAGTTGGGGATTTTGTAAAGCAATTTCCAAGTTTGGAAGAAAAAATTATGTTGGTATGCTGATATTTCAATTTTCTTATAAAGGTCCCCTACAGAGAAAAAATAACAATAACAAGAGTTAAAGCTAATGATAAAAAACAAAAATAGGACAAGTGGCGAAGTGAATTATAATAATTGGAACCATTAATACATATAATGATTATTATAGAGTAATGACAAAACAGTGACCTTCAGAAAATCGTATAAACATATTTTAGTAATAAAAAGTCTTTAGTAAGGAAAACTGTAAGATAGAGAGATAAGGTGTAAAAATAATATAGTATATAAAAAACAAAAAGACCGCCTAAAATGAAATTTTCAACTGGTTATTTAATTTATCAATTCGAAGACTTGTTCTCATGTTAATCCATCAATGATTAATTTACAAGGCAAATAATAATAATAATATTTACATTCATCGCATCATGTGCGTCATATATTGTTTGAATTAGCGAATACATGGATCATTGAAAACACATCAGGAAAACAGAATAGGAATATCTTCAATGTAAACAGAAAATATGAGTAATAACAAGACTGGGAAGACTGATATTTTAATTAATAATTATATTATTTATATAATCAGATTATATTAAAATAAATTACTCTATTCGTTCCTCCATCACTCCGATTCACCTCATTCAAATCTTACCTTTTTGATCACCTTCTATCGATTCAGTTTCCTAAGCATTATATGTAGGCTCTTCAGAATCCGTAATCATAATCTTTATAATTAAATTAATTCATTTTTAGTACTAATGGTGTTTCTCAATATATATATGATAGCAAAGTTAAATAAATATTTTTAAAACTTTACTACTATATTATTTTTACTTCACTTAAGTTAGATACACATTAACATATGGGTTATCCCTGAACTAGGGGCAATTTCCAGTAAATTATAAACAGTGACAGCCATAATGAACTCATTGTTTACATTTTAATCTTAATGTTATCGTTGAGTCTTGTCATACCTCAACTATAAAAAAAAAAAAAAAATCAAAACTACGTTTGCTTGAATTGTTTTCTAATTTTTGTACAGCTTGATTGTAATTGTCGTGCTGTTAAAATGGATCTAAGTTTCATTTTTCAAGTTTATTTTTCCTCCTATTAAGTAATCACACAAGCAAAAAAAAAAACATTCAGGCTTAGGACCTCTCCATTACTCCATAGAACGCCTGGATGAACTTTCCTCAGACCATAGTCCTTTAATTCTAACCCTCTCCGTTACTCCCATCCCAAAATCTCCTCCCCCATCATTTATAAGAGGGCCAATAGACTGGAATCACTTCCGCCAAATAATCTCCGACAATATAGACCTCAGAGTATCCTTAAAAACCTCCCAAGACCTTGACAATGCAACTATTCCTTTACAAACATAATCCAGCAGGCAGCCTGGGCTGCATCCTTCCCTCGTTCCCCTTCCAAAGTTAGAAAGAAAAATCCTTTACCCCAAGACCTAAGTGACCTTATCCGATCCAGACGCCAAGCCAGAGCCATTTGGCAAAGAACCAGGCATCCTGACGATCGGAAATCCTACAACTATCTTACAAAACTCCTTAAAAAAAACATGGCTACCTTCAAATCCCAATCCTACAACTCCTATCTTTCCTCACTCTCTGCATCAGATAATTCCCTATGGACTACCGCTAAAAAAATCCTCAAATATCAACCCATCTCCCATCCCCTCCGGCAAGAAGATGGTTCATGGGCAGCTTCTGATGAGAACAGAGCTGAAGAATTTGCCCAGCACCTCTCCACTATATTGTTCCCCATCCTGATCCTAATCCCACCCACACAACAACGGTCCATGAATTCCTTGATTCACCGATTCCTTTATCCTTACCTCCTAAGGCAATTAACCCCTCTGAGGCAACTTGTATAAAAAAAAACCAAATCCCCCGGATATGATCTCCTCACCTCACAG
Organism: Euschistus heros; assembly: GCA_003667255.2. Classification (NCBI taxonomy): domain Eukaryota; kingdom Metazoa; phylum Arthropoda; class Insecta; order Hemiptera; family Pentatomidae; genus Euschistus; species Euschistus heros. Next base: position 3,574,352 of record RCWM02000050.1, read on the forward strand.
ATTCTCAGGCAACTTCCTCAAAAAGCTGTCATTTTCCTTACCTATAACTTTTTTAATTCATCCTCAGAACAACCTATTTCCCCTTGCAATGGAAACATTCTATTATTATCCTTTTCCTGAAACCGGGCAAACCTTCCAACAATCCATCATCATACAGACCGATCAGCCTTCTTCCAATCCTGTCAAAAATCTTTGAAAAACTCCATACATGTTTATTCGCCCACTGGATATAGCGCAAGCTTTTGACCGGGTTATCTGGGTTTTTTGAAACTCAAAACCCTTTTTACCTCAATCGCTATTCCTAGTCCTTCAATCCTACCTCTCTAACCGTTCCTTTCGAGTTCGCTGGGGAGGGGACGATAGCAACTGCTACACAATAGAGGCAGGTGTTCCACAAGGGGTTTTTGGTGGGGTTCTATATATCCTCTATGCTGCAGATATCCCTACTACCACTGATACCTTCCTAGGAACTTTTGCTGATACATGTTTATTCATGGATATCTTGTATAACAGTGTTTATTTAATTTTTGTAAATTAATAATTAGTGACCTCTTAGAATGTATTTTATTTTTGTATGAAGAGTTTTGTTTTATGGTCACAGCCAAAATAAAACAGCTTCTATCATTGCAAAATAGGACTTTTAAACGATTTGACTAGTGGAAACCTAGTAGTGCAGATTTATTTGCTTCAAGTGACAGTTAATTTACAATCACTACTAACCACCGATAACCACCGAGGGACATATGAAAATAGGTGAGTGTTTTTATTTTCTGTCATTGTCATGTTCTCTATAATAGTTTTTCTTATTCAAAGATACTATATATATATATATATATATATATATATATATATATATATATATATATATATATATATATATATTAAACCTTATTGAGAAACTATAACAACCTGCCACAAATGTGGGCAATAGGTAATGCAGATGGTGTTTGGTTACATTATGTACAATGAGAAGAAAAAATAAAAAATATATATGAAATAAAATAAATAAAAAAGAGAACAGAAAAGAATTGTTACATAAACAATATAAAGTATACAATATACATATAAATAAAACGAAATAGTATAATTTTTAAAAGTAAACAAAATAAAATAAATTAAAAAAAATAATAAATAAATAATAGTAACAATAAAAAGCAAAATTAAATTATAAGTTAAAAACAATATTAGAAAATGATGTTTTTTTCAACTTCAATAAATAGACGTAGTCTTTGAGAAAACTTCCTTCAAATTCCATTTTCTCATTGTCATGGCCTCTTCAAGCGTTCCAATTTCGGTTTAAAAATCCGGTACAGATAGGATCACTCATCCAGGACCGCTACCCATTCGGGCTTAAGGGATTTATTCCAGAAATTCCTTCGGGAGTTGCCTGGTATATACTTAGTGGTCGTCGTTTATTGGACCCACATAAAACGAATCTGTCGAAGATTGAAGCTAAATATGGATCCAAGCTAGGTAGTTGTCTCTTTCCTCTTTGAATGGTGGGAATTAGGTTAGGAGTTGGGTGGTTAAGGCCTTCCGGCTAAGGTACACCCACCTCCGATGCCTTCTTCCTATAACCCTTCTCACTGTCATGGCCTCTACGTAGGTCATGACGATGATATACTGCCATAACAACGACATTTAACTCAAACATAAATGATTTAAGTGCATTTTCAACATTATTTTCCTATTTTATCCTAAATATTATCACCTTTATGGTTTCAGCTGATCCTCCCCGATGGTTTCTGCCCCATAATTGCTCATGGTTAAATTGTAATATATCCTTCGTTAAAAAAAAAGAAATAAATAAATAGTTAATATATAAAATAAACTTAGATATTTACTGAAAATATAAAATATTGTCATATTCATAACCAATACGTCACTGTTGTGGCTATAAATATGAGAATTTTTCAGAAATGAGAATTCATTGTCATAAAGTTTTCCATTGCCATGGCGTAATTATATTTAAATTTGATTTTGGGAAGGAAAATGAAATTCATGAATAGTTATACATCTGAATAGTATCAGGGACAGATACTATACTATTCTTATCATAGAATTTCAGAATTTTTCAACTCGAAACTTGCCCCTAGTTTAGGAATCATACATGTGAAGATTGTAATAAAATATAAGTAGCTTATAAAGTATCTCGGTTAGACATAATCGATATTAATAGTAATTTTAGCATCTCAAGTATTATTCGGTCCTACTTCACCCAGTCTCTTACACCGCAGCCTAATACGATCAATTACCACGAAGTAGTTAGGAGGTGTTTAAATAATAATGAGGGTTTTATCCTCTTACACAGGGTGCCCAGCCAGTCATGTACACTTCCTTATTTCTCCCTAAATTAAAATTAGAAAACAAAATTAAATTGTATTCCATATTAATTATTTCAATCATCTACGAATTCAACAATAATTTTCTTTCATATACATCACGATGATTTATTTTTTTTTACATAGATATGTCTTTTGGACAGGAGTCTATACTTTTTTGGTGTTACGTATTTTTTCACAGTCACGTTTAAAACCCATATTTTCTCTAAACATTGATTATTTCGAATAATCATTAATTGTCAATTGAGTGTAATTATTACTCAGAGTAATTTTATCCCTTTATTTCTAAAATGTACCAATCTCTAGATGTACATAGATGAATAACAATAAATTTTGTCCGTAAATTATTTCTTTGTTTACCTTCTACACATCATCTGTCTATCATAGCTCCGTCCGTCCGCAAACTCAATTTCTCCCAGCGAAAAAGCAGTATATTTTAGATAGACATATACATGATCTTTTTTTTTTTCTCAGTCAGGGGAAAAATGCATTCAGCTCACATATAGATTTTTCAGTAGGCAAATATTTTTTCTAAATTTCCTTTGAAAGTAGAGGGATCAATATAAAAAAAAAAATTATATTATGTCTGTAAAACCGTTGGTGAAGACAAATAACGAAAAATAGCCCATGGTAGTAGATCTCAACATTTATGTAAAAATTAAATCCAAAAGTTTCTAAGAGACTTATATAACAGTCTCATCGTAATAAACCCGGCGTTGGTCGCTAGCCGATCTGGTCCACCGTTAGTCGCTAGGTGAGCATTTCCCTTACTTCTTTGATATTCATAAAAAAATCAGTTTTATGTTGCAAAATATGTAGTTATAAATGGTAAATAAATGTCATCGTAAAGTATCAATAATTGTAGTACGTAGCATAAGGATTAAAAAAATTTTTTTTTCAAAATTTACAAAAATATTTATTCAAGTTATTTCAAAACATAAAGTTAGCTACAGTACAGGTATATAACAACTTGTGTAGGATAATAAAAATATATATAATTACAGAATATAGAGAAGTATGAAGCTACTTACAATGTTACTGGTGGATATGAATAGACTAACAATTCTAGTACACAACTAACCTAGGGGAGTTTAAACAGACAGTTAACAGAGGTTAGTGGGGAAAACCCTATTTCTTAAAAAATTAAGTTAAAAGGACTGGGTAGGTATTCCCAAAGATGCAGGTACAAAAATATTTCAGTGTAATATACTAACAAATGGAAGAATGATTTGTATGATTTATATAAATGTAAATTATTGGTCTGAATGTATTAAGTTGGAATAACAGGTGTTAAGATTTAGAACGTCTGATTTTTTGTTTATTTGTGAGTGTTTTCCTGAGCCTTTCTGATAGTGTTTGTGTATATGGGGTGGTGTAATGTCTTTTTTTACTATTTTCTTGTTGTTTCTGTTGAGTATTTGTTTGTTTTAGTAAGTTACAAATGTAAGTTTAATATTGTTAACGAAATTCCGTGTGAAGATAGTTGTGGCAAGTCTTATTTTGGTACATCGGAACAATATCTTAAACGACGAGTGTATCAACATAAATACAGTTTCACGTCTATAAATAAAAACCCGAACAAACCTGACCAAACAGCTCTCACCACACATTACAGGCAAACAAAACATTCTTTTAAATTTTATTCCTCCAAAATTATTCACCATGAACAAAATAATTCTAAAAGAAATATTAAAGAAATGATAACCATAGAAAAATTAAAAAAACGCGCAATAAACAAACAATCAGACGTTCTAAATCTTAAAACCTCTTATTCCAACTTAATACATTCAGACCAATAATTTACATTTATATAAATCATACAACCCATTCTTCCATTTGTAAGTATATTACACTGAAATATTTTTGTACCTGCAGCTTTGGGAATACCTACCCAGTCCTTTTAACTTAATTTTTAAGAAATAGGGTTTTCCCCACTAACCTTTGTTAACTGTCTGTTTAAACTCCCCTAGGCTAGTTGTGTACTAGAATTGTTAGTTTATTCATATCCACTAGTAACATTGTAAGTAGCTTTATACTCCTCTATATTCTGTAATTATATATATTTTTATTATCATACACATGTTGTTATATACCTGTACTGTAGCTAACTTTATGTTTTGAAAAAACTTGTATAACTTATATAATTTTATTGTAACCTGTTTTTTCACTGTAGGGCATGATTATGAGAACAATATAGTCTCGAAAAGTCGCCAAAATAGTTGTTTTATATTTATGAACCTCGATAACCTTACTAAACATATATATACAAACTACACATTTGTCCAGTGGATAGAGTCTTGGACTGAGAATCCAATGAGGTGATGGTTCGAATCCGCCCTAAAGTGGGTTGACTCTTTTAAGGAAAGGCTATATATTATTGTTTTTTTTTTTGTTTTTTGTACCGACCTGGGAGACCTTTTCCCAAACGAAATGTTTTTAAAAGACATTCATTGCACTAGCACATGCTGGATCGGGTCACAATCATTTCCATGCTATTACCGTTCCCTCTGAAGCCAATTTATCTTTGCATTTCCCGTCGACCTAGATTCGAACTCTTATGATAGGTGCTATGTGCAAGTATGACGAGGAGAAAACCAAAAGGCAATCTTAACTTAATAAAATAAAATATTCCTTTTTCGTACTACGAATAAACTCTGTAATATAAATAGAAGATAGAAATAAAATAAATTTGTTATATTTATGAAAAAAGTTTGTCTTTGCATTAAAGTTTATGAAGTCACTGATCACTGACAATTGCTACCTCCTTGGATATCGATTTCATCGAATTGTGGAACGAAATCGATTACAAATGTAGTGCCCTACTAACACCAAGTGGTCTTAAATACGAGTATGTACCCAGTGAGACAGACGCCAAATTTCCCTATGGGATGACCACCGATTTATCTGTACTCACAAAGCAGTTTCGCAAAATTTCCAATGATTGGCTATAATTACTATTACTAAATTGAATAGTAATTAGTTATGGAAAGGGATTAATTTTTACACTCGTTATCTATTCATTGAAATTTTTAATTAATTTGCAAATTAAGTGACCGGCTACAAAAAGATTTATTCAAAAAGGAAAAGAGAAGAGGTGATTCGTTTAGAATATATTGATTTTGTAAACAAGAATATACAAATATTAATAAATAATAAATCTTATTAAACTGGAGATATACTTGTATGGTATTCTGTCAAGAAGTGAACTGAATAAATAAATTTTAGCAATAATGTCATTTCAGAGAATTTTTTTCTCATGGCTATGTTGAAAATACGCATATATTACCAGAAGTTTTTATGGAATTGAAAAATAAAAATAGCTCTAAACCTGGAAAAATGTGGCTTGCGGAAAGAACTTCATTCAAAGGAGAAAATTTGACTTTTGGAGGGAAAAATAACAATTTCTGTTAAAATGTATGAAAGAGAAAGTTTGTAAAAACTCCTACGTATAACTTAAAGTTGAAAATATTAACAATAGGTCTTGATGGTATCGGCAAAATAGGAAATTCTGAAGTAATTTTTTAATTTGAAGTTTTAAAAATCTGTGCTGAAGTGAATATAATAGAAGCTAGACAGGGATAGACCAATATAATCGTTCTGCATAAATTAAAAAGATGGCCTCTGATAATCCAATAGTGTTTTAATTAAAATGCTAATTTACTAATGGAAATTTTCATAGAAAGCAAAATCAGATTTTTCGTCTCTGGATAGGTTAACTATTTCCTAAATTTAAAATAGCTATTGAAGGCTAAAATAACCATTATACGAAATTCTGGTAAATCTGTTACAGAGCTTAAAAGCCAATTATACAGGGTGAGTATCTCTTAGTGTAAAAAAATAAATTCGGTGAAACAAGATTAAAAATGTAGCAAAATGTCGCAAATCTCACCTTTCTATTCCAATCCGTGGCAGATATATGATAAATCGATGATTTTTTTGGAAGAAAAGACGTTTTTTAACCATAAAAGCTGTAATATCTCCATTTCGTTTAAGTATTTTTCAAACTTTCACAACATTAACGGATTTAGCATTAAATTTCCTATAGGACTAGAGTACATGCAACCTTGAATTATACAAACTTGGGATCTAAGGAACAGCTTGATCTTCGCCTTATTTGGGGAAGTTACAATGTCTTACATTACTTCAACGCTCACCCTTTTTTGAAATTACGTCAAATCTCACAAAAACTTGCAAATTTAATCAGCTTTTGAATTATATGATAAAATTAATGATTCTGTTTCGATTTCATGGATAAATTTACTTTTAAAGCCGAAAAAACATTATGACAATCCCTTAATGGAAATATGCATTTTAAACATAATAAACTCTTCATTGGAATATAAAACAAAGAAAAAAATTATTGTTTAATAGAAAATAAAGGAAAACTTTCAATGAGGAACACCATATCAATGGATTTTATTTTATTTCGTTTATTTATTTACTATTATTATTTAGAATTTATTTTATTATATTTTCAATGTAAGGTTTAAAACCCAATGATAATGAACATTGACCTAAATTTTGCCAATAGCTTCTAAATGCAGATTTTGTTGAAGAATACAACTTTTTGAGGTGAATTTTATGGACAGATGAACCTGTTTTTGCAGGGGAAGGCATTTATATCTAGTGAATTTGAAACCTTACATTGAAAATCTAATAAAATAAATTCTAAATAGTAATAGTAAATGAATAAATGTAATTTCGGCTTTTAAAATAAATTTCTCCATGAAATCAAAACAAAAACATTACTTTTAACTTATCATTCGAAAGCTGATTAAATTTTCAAGTTGTGGGATTTGCAGTTGTACGGATAGTTTGGTGAGCGTTGAAGTAGTATAAGACATTGCATCTTCCCAATATGAGCTGAAGATCAAGCTGTTTTTAGGTCAAATTTTGTAAAATTCAAGGTTACATGTACATTGCTTTTATGGAAAAATGAATGCTAAATTCGATAATGTGGTCAAAGTTTGAAAAATATTTAAGCCTAGTGGAGATATTACAGGTTATGTGATAAAAACGTGGTTTTCTCAACTAAGTCTTTATGCGTATATCTGCAACGGATTGGAATAGAAAGGCAAGTTCTGCGGCATTTTTCTATATCTTCGATCTAGTTTTACTCAATTTTTTTTTTCCTTTTTTACACTAAGAGGTACCTTGTATATCAAGTTTGGAATAATTTCCGCATAGTACTTTCAGAAATTAAGTGTAAATGAAATAACTATACGAATTTGACAGTTACATGATATGGTGACATACAGTGTGTGAAAAAGTTAGGTTATTTTTTCTATAAATTTAATTTTTTTTTAATATTATTGGATTTATTTTTATATAAGACTGTAAAAAACAGGCTTTCTGAATATTGAAATTTACAACAGTATGCAATATAAAATTAAATACATCAAATAAATGTGATGACATTGCTAAAAGTGACATGTCAATTGCTTGTAAATCAACTGAACTGCCCAATCGTAGCACTTATACAAGTTCTATATAAGGAAGTACTATACTAGGGGGTCGCGAGGCCATCTTCTTGTCAGGTGCCACGTAGGGTTATCTGGAATAGAATGAGTAGCAAGCTGAGATACTAATGGATTTGATTAGTTATGGAGTTAACTGTGAAGCATAGGTAACCGATTTGGGCTAAATCAACATCCTATGGTACTCTAAGAAATTTACAAAATATTTTTCGGAACATTGTAAAATGCATTTATGTTTACTGCATTCAAAAAGTTGCCTGTCAAAACTGTATAAAAAAATGGTGAAGCAGATAATGTTTAATAATTATTAAAATGTGTTATAATATATGAATAATATTTTTAATATTAAATTTATCGTTGTGCATTATTATCGGAATTCCTTTAGAAATCAAATAAAGTAAATAAGAAGAATATTATATATATTAGTAAAAAGATTGAATTGCGACAATTGATGTTAGTTCAGTTAGTGGAATCAACAATTTGTCTATTAATATTCGAGGTAGTATTTTATTAATCAGACAGAAGTTGATTATAAGCGCAAGAAAAGATTAAAAATTACATTAACGATTTAGTTCCATTGACAAAGATAGATGAAACTGGGACATAAAAATAGTAAAAACATTTAATCACTCACTACAAAGCTCCAAACTACCCCCCCCCCCCCCCCATCCACCTACTACTGTAAGCTCCTTGGAAGATAAAGGACAACCTGATAGATCGCCCCCAGCAAATAGAACTGTCCATCTTCCCCTCTTCTCCATACCCTCAAGTACTGATTGACGGGTTTTCTTCTTGATGTCATTCTCATTTTTCTCTCCTCTTCATTTTTAAGCTCCGATCTCCGTTTTCTCAGATAAAACGTGGAGGGGTTTTCATTCTAGGCCGCAGTTCCCAAAAATATGGCGCATTCTAGCTCAACCCCTATCCAGTCATAACCACTCCTATAACCCTCCCAGAAGGTTAAAATGGCAATGGCCCCGAGACCTTTTGTTATATAAAGTTATGTTGCAGTCCTGGTAATGACCAGCTTCTCTACTCAAGTCCTGAGGATCTATAGCCCATAGCGCTTCCACTCATTCTCCACTGGATATTACCAGTGATGTAGCTGAGAGAGCAGCGCTGGGATCTCTTCGGGTCTGACCTTGACTCCCAATAAGTGGGGAATACGATCGATACGGGGTTCCTCGGGCTCAGTGTGTTTGCATTGTATATAAAGTATGAATGTAATTTTTTGTATTTTAATTTTAATTGTTATTAATTTTTTGTATTTCCATTTCGGTTTATTTTTGATAATTGTAAATAATTATCAGTTTTATTTTTATGAAGATTATTTGTTTTATTTTTATCTTTTATTATTATTAGTTATGTGTATGTGTGTGTGTGTCTTTGTATATATGGTATGAATGAATACATTTATCTCTGTACCTACCGCCGTTTACTGAGGCAGATTGTTTATTTATTTCAATAAAAATAATTAATGAGCTTATAATATTTGTTATCTTATACAGCATTTCTCAAATCCACATCGTATCTGGATGATTCTCAAACTAAGAGCAAGTTTCAGGTGGAGAAGTTACAAAAAATCAGCAAATAAAAAAAAAAATACATGAACAAATTCTTTATGGTCACTTTTATGATTGAGGTGGCAAAAACTAAAAAAAATGATTGTTTTATTGAAATAAAATCTGTTTTTTTTTTAAGCTTCAAATCATTATTTACCAAGAGAAAACAAAATTATCGTGGACTTTTAAAAACCCATGAGTATTATACGATTCCTACAATGGTTATGACATTTCATGATTCAAGGTCAGTTATCTCGATGAACGCTAATCTCATAATAAAATAATCAATATATTACCGATAAAGAATTCTAACTTCATGTGATGAGATAATATGAATATGATTGAATGATAATTGCCTATGATAATAACGTCCATGGTAATTACATTTTATAAGCTACGCACCTATCTACCGCTCTTTCACGTAGAAAAGACATTACAGACAGAAAAGACTCTTTCACGTTACTGATATCTTCCATCTTGAAGAAGTTGATTACCTACTAGTAGGGCTCCCACTCGTCAAACATTGTTAGGATGAGCTTTCACGATGTACTTGTTTTAAGTTTTATCCAATTACTGTAATTAAGGACAACATTGTATGTAGACTCGATCAAAATTTAGGCATGATATATACAATATCATCGCTTTGCAGACATAAAAATTTATTTTTTGATGATTGGTAGTATTTTTTAAAAAAACAACCTAATATTGTGAATATCGAATTTCAGGACAACCGTGGTAATTACCAATAGGCACTTAAGATAAATAAATATGCCGAAAATTCTACAGTTAAATTCACTATAGTCCTCACTAAAACGACAGTAAACTGCTCGTCGTTTTCGACTTCTTCAACATTTACTATACAGACGTTTAAACCTAGCGATTAATTACAAAAGGCTCATTTTCATGACAGTTATCAGACCTATTAGAACGTATGAAGTTGTGCTTTGGGGCTCCACCAAACCATCTAATGCATCTCGTATCCAATCCTTGCAATCCAAAATTATCCTTGCTTCATCACAAATAAACTTATCCATAAAAACCTCAATATTCAATATACTGCTAATTAAGCAAACCAGATACCTATCCTTTCATAATAAACTGCATAACCATTCTAATCCACTAGCCACTCAACTTGATTCCCGATAAGATGGCACTAAGACCTTCGTATATAGATTTTTTATTATTATTTATGTGCTAATAGTGAGTGGTTCTTTACAAGTTATTGACAAGTCATTGTAATAATTTCCTCAAATCTACTTATTGTATATATGTATACAGTTGTGAATATCAATAAATAGTTTTTTTGTTTTTTTAATGATTATAAGACGTTTTTCATTTTAAAAAAGATTGTATTACTAAGCATATACGCTAGAAATCACGATTTTATTATTTATTTTGGAGTAGTTCTCATGAATACACGAAAATTACCCATAGTTTATGAATTACCATATATTCCTTTTCATTAAAACTGGATTTATATTTTTTTCAAATATCTCTCTAGAATAATAAATAGGCTCTCGGTTTATGCTAAAACCATTAATTATCTCAAGCTTTTCTAAGCTGAACAGACTATTAGTCATACTGTTACCCATTCAAGATTTCGTAGGCTTTTCTCTTCTAAAGGAAAATAAAATGAGAAATTTATTTATTTAAAAGCTTTTTTATAGGAGATCCATCCATTTCACATATTAGAGTTATATTTTAAAGCAATAATCCATGGAACGTTCAATTTACCCTCGGTCAACGTAGATTTATTCCTCTTGGACAGAGAATAGTAAATCTCTTTTCTGCTCTCGGACGTTGGAGAAGGGTCGCCCTAGCTTCCCTCTCCTCAGGTAGCCAGTTGGATTCAGGAACTAAATTACTTTTGTGAAGTTCTCTTCCTAATTAAAAGTCTTAATGGAATTGAAGGAAAGTAAATATTCCTATATTTTACGTCTTATAGATTATTTAAAACCTTCATATCTTAGATTGATCAAAATATGAAACAACATAAAATTATTGAAGTATGATTGTAAACATAAAACTGTCTTTTCTACGCCTGTTTAGAATATATACATATAGTAAATGTGTGGGAAAACGCTTACTACTATGCTATAAAGCTAATAAGTCAGCTGTAGATATATCTTTTAAAAAAAATTAATTTTGTTCGTTTACTGTGAACTTCAGAAAAGTGTGATTTACATTAAGAAATCTGTCCATAAGTTATTTATTATCTAGAAAGCCTAATAAAACATTTGGGTTTCAAAGCCAACCCTACAATAATTTAGTTTCACAAGTTTCACAGTATGATCTTGCGGAATGTCCGTCACTAATTTTTTTTCAATTTTTTTTTCTATTATTACTATTTTTCTTTTTGGTGGTTATATATCGAAACAAAATATTAAAAATGAAACTAAATTTGATAAGGGGAAAATGTTTTTTTTTTTAACTGTTCACATTTTGGAAAAAATATAAAGAAAAATGCTTTCAATCGAAAATTGTTTTATTTCAAAATGAAAGTTAGTTAAATTGTGTGTCTAAAGATATTCTTTAAGCTGAATTTTATTTCGGCGTTTACCCACAAACGATTGTCAAAAATCGAAGAATTTTGTCAACTTTAAAAGTTAATTTTGGCCATGTTTAAGTGTCTATAACGCAGAAATGATTAATTCAATCAAAAAAATTGTATACACTAAAAGTTGTAGATCATTACATTGCATGTGCATTTAAAGTAAAAATCTGCCTATTCCTACTCTGAGATATGTCGAAAAAACAGAAATTGTAGGTTGATTTTGGATAAACTATGTTAAAAATGCTAACAAATCACAAATAGTACAAGGAAATTAGCTTCGAACCTTGAACTCAAAAAGTTATAAGTTCTGACTGCTGCATATTGTTCACCACACATAGCTTTTTAGTTAGGCTTGCTATAAAAGCGTGTTTTTCTTTCTTTTCTTTTAACTATAATTTTTTACTATTGAAATTTAACAAAAAATAGTCAAATGTAAAACAAATACAAATTAATAAATTAACTGATCAAATTTCACATGAAAAATATTTATTTTAAAAGTATAAAAAAAAAAAAAAGGTACCTTCGTTATTACTGTTTCCTACTTCCAATGATGCTGATTTCTTAGGACTTGATAATTAACAAAATTTCTGTAGGACAGCAAATTATTTTTTAAAACAGTAGTCTGATATGCGAGATTTGCTACATTAGAGCGTACGAAGAAATTAAGAAAAATGTTTGCATATTTTCCAAAAAAAATCCTAATTTATTTTACTGATTCATATATTCATCCTTGTGACTACTAAAACTTCGCGCAGGGTAAAATTAATAATATGAATAAGGAAATATGAATAATAACCTGTCTATGTCAGTTGTAACATAGAACATGGCGTTTTTAATAATTGCTAAAAATAAGGTAACGTCGCAGAGTGGGACGAATGGCCCAAATTTCCAGGCATGCACTCAAAATTGAAACTTTTTTTGTTGCAATCTCCAACCACTTTGCACCATCATCTAACATCTTAGGGATACGAAAATGTGGAAATTTTTCAGAAATACGTAGTGGAAATGTTATTTTTAAAATAAAAAGGGTTTGAAAATTGACATAAAAATACACGAAATCGTATTTAGTGATTATGATTGTTCCTGTAACTTTTTAAATTTTACTGATAATTATACCTCATAATCTCATTTTAAAAAATTACTTTCTATATATATATAATTACGTACTAGTCTATTCAATCTAAAAAAAATTTAATAGTGATGGTTTTATCATTAGAAAAAGTTAGGATTTTATAAAACAATGACATGTGGAGTAACTTTCAGGGTGTTTTGAGTACATTATTGCGTGTTAAAGAAAACGTCCAAATTTGTCCAAAAAATGTACTTCATAGTCTTTTACCTTAGGTATTTAATAAGATAAATACGTTCCATTACTTTCCGAATATGGCCGAATTAACCCGTGGTTAAGCATAGTTTATATATTTCTAATGTTGTAATTCGACCTAATTAAACCATGAACCTTTTTTTTTTTATTTGTACCTTTCCCATGAAAAACAAAACAATATTTGTAATATTTAGTTTAGAATTGTATTCTGTTAATTTCAAAATGTTTAGTCTCAGTTATTTTCTTTTCTTAAGTTTTTCCACATTGCGGTAATGGTAATAGGCGCCCTGCAATAGGTGCATATATTTCTACGCATTCTCATGCATATATTTCTCGACATAACTCATATTTAAATATATATTTATACAAACTATTTTTTATGATAATACATAAAATATTTTTAGAATAATACTAAAAATAGTTTAACTTTAATTTAAAATAATTGAGTTAGGATGAAATTTAAGCAATAATTATCAAATAAATTTATACGCTAACTGATGAAAAAATAAGATAAAAAAAAAAAAGCCCTTTGAATAAAAAAATAAAATATCAAATGAAATGAATGACAGACTTACAACATCAGTAAAAAAAAAAAAAAGAGAAAAATAGAAGAAGAAAAAAAAGTATATATTATTATTAGGAGTAGGTAAAATTATATATATATGCAATAAAAATGCATATATTTCTCGAAAAATATTTATACAAAACTATTTTTTTAGATAATACATATAATATTTTTAGAATAATAAAAAAGTTTAACTTTAATTAAAATATGATAGGAAGAAATTTTAAGCAATAATTATCAAATAAATTTATACGCTACTGATGTAGGTATAAATTATAAAAAAGAGAAAATATAGAAAACAGTTTATTCGTTGCGCTCCATGTTATCAACGTGATCCACAAATAGTCTTAGTTATTGTATACTAGTTTGTTGTTAACAAATCACAACAATAGCAATAAAAACACATAGGCAGCAACAGTCTGTATCCTGACATATTATAACGGGTTAGTTTTTTTTTTTTTTTTTGTTTTCTTCATTTAAATGTTGACAAACAGAGATTTATTTAATCTTTTTTGCTGCATCCTGTGGATCAAAACAATTACGTAATATTAAGGGAAGAGATTTTTCGCACCCATTCTCATTTGAATGTTTCTAAGAATAATATTTTATTATTAGAAAATAAACTTCACACATTTTGTGCGCACTTAAAGAAAAGATGGATGGAATGTAGTCACAAAAAGGAATTCTTTCTCAAAAAACATGAAAATTGGCTGAACAAATCTTTCGATTACCCTGATGGATTTTTTCAGCCTCAAAGTGGGTCCAGTCTTCCACTGAAGCATTTTAGTGAACTTTCCGAAAGACAGAAAGTTCGTAGAGTTGAAGAGCTAAGGGCAAATTATTCGGGAGAGAAACTCCTCTTTGCTGCAAAGAAGAAATTGAGGGAAGAAGGTCATTTAATTAAAGCAAAAATTATTAAGACACTGCTGGAGAATTCAGATGATTCGGAGGCGTTAAAAAATATGAGCCAGGATGGAGGAAATTCCAATATTATTTCGTGCTCAGGAGAGAATACGCTTGCCCTCAACTCATCTCTCGACCTTTCTAAGTCGCAGTACTTAATTCTGAGGAATGCCACGCTTAATGCAGGAGTAAAAATATTTCCTTCCTATTATCAACTAAGCAAATTGAAGAGGGAATGCTACCCAGATGAGTGTGAGATAACTGAGTTGGGAGCAAAAATACCCCTTCAATCTCTTCTGAATCATACAATATCCAGAATTTTATCTCTCATCCCTATGGATAAGATATCAACTTTATCGAATGTGCAAAACTTGAAGCTAATTTCAAAATGGGGTTGTGATGGGTCAAGCAGCCACAGTATTTACAAACAACCTTTTTTAACGAACAGGACCGTAAATGCGGGTGACGATGACGCAGCATTGTACTTGACGACACTTGTCCCAATCAGGTTAATTGTAGCTGACGGCACATCAACATCAATCATTTGGGAAAATTTAAGACCCTCATCCATTCATTTCTGCAGACCAATCAAATTCGAGTTTCGCAAAGAGACTGCAGAGACAATTAAATTGGAAATTGGTCGAATGGAAAGTGAAATTGCATCTCTGATCCCTACGCATATTAATCAAACAAAAATTAAACATGAACTTTATCTGACAATGATTGATGGAAAAACCATTAATGCAGTGACCAACACAAGTTCCTCTATACGTTGCTATGTGGTGCAACTTCAGCAGTAATGAATGACTTAAATAAAATTGACACTAGAATTCCTAAGACAGAGCATTACAGGTTTGGGATTTCTCCACTTCATGCCAAAATTCGTTTCATGGAATGCTTGTTGCATATATCCTACAACCAGTCTTTCAAAAAGTGGTCAGCAAACTCAGATTTCTTCAAGAAGGAACAGGAGGAAAAAAAAAAAAAAAAAAAATTCAGCAACAGTTTAAAGATAAGCTTGGTCTTCACGTAGATCGGGTAAAGCAAGGTGCTGGTACTTACAATGATGGAAATATGGCACGTATGTTTTTCGCCGATCCTAAAACTACAGCAAATATAACTGGACTTAATGAGGAGGTTATCCGCAGATTTGCCGTAATATTACAAGCGATTTCTTCAGGTAAATCGGTTTACCCAAAAAGGTTTGGAATATTTGCCCGAGAAACCGCTGAACTTTATGTTAAGCACTACGGGTGGTACCATATGCCACCTACTGTGCATAAAGTGTTGATCCATGGAGAGGACATAATCGAGAGTTTTGTACTTCCTGTTGGAAAATTTTCGGAAGAGGCTCAAGAAGCTCTTAATAAAGTATTCCGTTACTGTAGAGAGTTTAGAGCCAGAAAAATGGACCGAAAAGCAACCAATGAAGATATCTTAAATAACCTTCTGGTCAATTCTGATCCCAAAATTTCAACACTTAGGCCAAGCTGCTCTTTTAAAAATTCTATGTCGAAGAAATTATTCCCTGAAACTCAAATGTTACTTGTGGAGGATAAACTGCCCGAAAAAGGTGACTGTTTTGATGACGGAGATGATATTTTGATGGAGTGGGAAGCAACCGAATTATCGGATGAAAGCGCTACCGTTAACGCTATGGAGTGTAACTGAAGGTGGATTGGTTGGACTGAATATTACTGTAAAATGCAAATATTTTAATGTTAAGTAACAATTGCGAGAAAAATGGAAGGGAAAAGGAAAAAAAATGTTCTGTTGTAATTTCTTAACAAAATATATTTTATATTGTTTTAAGTTATAGTTTCTTTATTATCACCATTTATATCAATAAAAAAACTTCGTTATTAAATTCTACACACAAAAATACAAAGAATATTATTGATATTCCAATTTTGCTATGTGGTTAAAATTGCTACAACAAACAGACTTTACAAATGTTATCCTCAGGTATTCACCAACAAAAATGCTTAAAATTGATATCCGAATAGGACTGAATGCATCTAAACAAATAATTTGAACGAATGGATTCAACGATAAAATTTTGATAACAACAGTATAGGAGCCTGTGGGTTGTAATTGATTACTTCTATTACAAAACTAAATAGTTTCATTCCGTTTTCTGCTTGAGACAGTATTTAAAATGATTATTATCTATCAGGTTTCTGACAAACAGTGATTTCTTAAATTTTTAAGAAGTCCGATCGACGAAAAAGGCATACGACACGTATAACTCACATAAGGGTAAACTGATTGATTTGCAGATTTTTTAAATTCGATAGAGCACATCAAAAATCATAAAAAATAATATCCCTCGAATCAAAACACGAACAAACGAAAATTGGATTTTTTGGACACACTATTGGTTAACAGAGCTAAATCTTGAAATGATAAGAAAAAACAGACTTCAGATTCGAATTCTACACCCTTGAAAACATACCCATATGAAATTTGAAGTCAAGGAAAAAATATTTAGTTGCTCAAATCACGATGTCTAGAAAAAACACCGTTTCGTCCCACTGTGCGTCGGCCTGTCACGGTTTTCAAAAGTCACGGCTGGGCTGGGGTAAATACTGTTATACAAGGCAGACCTGTTTTTGTTATATTTTGCCAATGCAACAAGAAGGGCGACCGAATTTGGGTGTTCGTGTTAAGCTGAAAGTCTTTACATACTTTTTTTAAGTCTTAAAGTATTTTATTAAGATACACATTAAAAGCATAAAATTGAAAAAAAAAAAAAAAAAAAAAATAAAAATAAATAAATATAATATATATATATATATATATATATATATATATATATGATAATTGAACACAATTTAACCGAGTAATTAAAAAATAAATAAATAAATAAAAATGAAATATTTTAAATTTAGGAGTCACTTTAGTTCGTAGACATTTTAATAATGGTGAGGCAGTTTAGAGGTCTTTATAAAATTTTCCTCAATGGGATGGCATTCTATTCTGGTTCATCGTAAAACCTCTACTGGGACTGGGCTGAGAATAAAGTTACCCCCAGGAGGGGCTGGAAAGACGTTGTTTTTCTTTTCCCCTCCCACAATATATCCTGGAACTTTTAACTAGAGTGGCTCCAGTTTCCCATTGACTGGAACGATGTACGACGCATATTGATTCCTCCAGACAGATTATCAATACAGTTTCGATAGTTCAAGGTGACCAGGAAATCGAGACCACTTCGATTTATTGAAAATTGTTTTATTTGATTATATCTATAGTTATTATATTAAAAAGGCATAACTATAGTATTTTATAACCATATAAAAATATAATATGAAATGTAAGCAAAAAATGAAATAATAAATAAGCAGTTTTATGCTGAGTTATAGTGGCTCATTCCGTTCTACCGTCGCCAGTATTTCCTAGAATCCTTTCTCTTTTAAACCGTCTAATATCAACGTCCAGCTTACATTTCCGAAACTACTTCAACTCAAATCTCCAAACCCACAGAAACCGTTCCAGTCAATCAGGTTTGTATAATCCTTCTCATTGCTCAGCCACTTTCGACAGATCTTTTGTAATCCGATCCTCTTCTTTATGGAACTTCATTTTTTATTCTTAAGGGACATGAGAATAAATAAAGATTTTTTTATTAATTTATTTATCGATAGTCCTTTCAAAAGCGCTTTTCATATGACACCATATAGAAAAGAGATTAAAATCAGTATACTCCAAATTCAGAAATACAAAAAATGAACAAAAAATTGCAGCTATAATGTTTACAAAAAGAAGGCCTATACTAGCGGATCTTAACATCCTAAATAAAATTAGAATCCCTTGAGCACAAACTGTTACCAACCTAGGTCTCGATTAGATAAATATTTAACTTTCAAATCCTATATAAATAATAAATGCTGCAAAGCTAAAAACTTATCAATACAATGTTACCATACTGGCGAAAAAATCTCCATAATCAATTAGCAACAAAATTATTTTACATAAATGTAAGGTTGCTCAACTTCAATCATCTGTTAATTATTTATCATCTGTTTATTATTTGTCATCTGTGTTTATTACTTTATCTTAACTTTCATTAACCTATTTTAATTGTTGTTTGCTGTAACTTACTATTGTATTTACGTGTAATTTAATTCTTTACTTTCATTGAATAAATCACGTTTTAACGATCTTAGAAATTAAATTACAAGATCTCAATAAGTAAGAAAATGGCCCAACTATTTGTTCAAATTGTAAAAAGAAGTGACCAAGACTTTGTGATTCAGTGCATTTCCATCGACAAGAAAAATTGGTACTTATTACCTGAAGAATCCAAAGACTTAAAGTTTCACTCCTTTCTATCAGGTAAGAAACCTATAATAATTGCTATGAATGCTATCAAAAACATTAATGGTTACAGAACCGTAGCTGGTAAGATGGATGATGATATTCAAAGAGAATATTTTGATGAATCTTCTAATATTTGTTTTCGGGAGTTACCATTAGAGGAATGGGTTTCAAAAACAGTTCCTTCTAGACCTGTAGAGAATCAGACAGGATTAGAAGATCGTAAACGATTAGAAACACAATTAAAACTAAATTCAGAACAGAATGAAATTAAACTAAATCATATTGAAAAAATTTTTATTTTAGAACGATTCGATAAAAAACAATCAGAACCTATAGAATGGCTACGTAGGTTCGAAGAAGAATGTGTTCGATTTAAGATGAAATCCGATAATTTAAGAATTCAAGCGTTAAGTTTTTATCTTATCGATGGTCCGGCTAAAGATTGGTACGATATTAATTTGAAGAAGATCGGTTTGAACGATTCATGGGACATATGGAAGGATTCTTTTCTAAATATTTTTGTTCATAAAGGCTGGTCTCTTGTTAAAAAAGCTCTTGGCTACAAATATTTATGCAGATCCCTTGTCGACTACGCCCTGACGAAAGAAAAACTATGTCTTGACGTAGAACCTAAAAGTACCGAGATCTCCCGTATAAACCAGATTGTTTTCGGTTTACCAAATGAAGCTCAGGAGAAACTCGATAGAGAAGTGATTTTTAGTCTCGATAAATTGTACTCTGAACTTCGAAAATTAGAAAATGCCTTTATGAAAAAGAAGAAAGAAAAACTGTCAAGTCCAAAATTCAGTAAAAAGTCCGCTTGTGTAAAACCATGTTCTCACTGCGAAACTCTCGGTTTTCACAATCGTTATCATTCAGTATCATCAGTCTGTGTTCATACAGTGCACAGTGAACAGTGATAATACCGTGCCCAATACAACATGATTAGACCCTGCCCTATCTATACGGGCAGAGTCTGAAATTGACTTTAATTTTATTTTATTTTATTTTCTCTCTTCATTTTCTTTCCGTTTTCTACTGTTCTTTAAAAGTATCAGTACAATGGAATTTTGTGCTTCAAATAGTGAGGAACAATGGGAAGAGGTGCAAATAGGAAAAGTAACAAAAAGAAAAAGATTAACTGCTAACAAAAAAATAGAAGGTACGTCAATACTTTCAAAAAACATCTATGATATTCTGAGCGATGATGAAGAGGACATTCCAAAAGAATTCTTAGATCCAACTAATAAAAAACCGAAAATTCCACCGATTGTCCCTATATATAGATTTAAAAATTATAAAAGCTCACTTGAGCATTTAAATAAGAATATAAAAAATCAGTATCATTTAAAATACAAAGGCAACAGAATGCTAATCTATAATACAACTAAAGAAGATTTTAATACTCTAAAAAATTTAATAGCAGAGAACAAAGGTGAATACCACACTTATACTTTACATGAAGATAAAACTCCTTCATTTGTATTAAAGGGGCTGCCTCCTTCTGTAGAGGTAGGTGATATTATTGAAGACTAAAAACACAAGATGTTGCAGCTATTAAAGCAACTCAGTTTATAAAAAATACTGAAGAAGGAAATCACAAAATTAAACTACCATTTATGTAATTACGCTACAAAATATGGAAGAAATTATCAAAATTAACAAAATCAAATATGTATGCAAATGTCATATCAGATGGAAGCGATATAGAAATTCTAAAGAAGCAACACAGTGCTTTAGGTGTCAATCTTTTTTTTCACATAGCCAAAAACTGTCATAGAAAACCTAAATGCTTGAAATGTGCCCAGGAACACGAAACAAAGGAATGCATGAAACAAGATGGCGACTTGACATGCATAAACTGCTGACAAAATCGTGCGGCAAACCACCCAGAGTGCCCCTTTAGAATCCAGCAAATAGAAGAAAAAAAGAAAAGAAGCGTCTGGAAAATAAATGAAACTCAAAAAAGTCATTCAAAATTCCAATTTAGGTCTCAAGAAGACCCACCACTAGCAGCCACCAAGGAAATTAAGGGCTTCTCTACAACTACTGAAAATAATGATACTACAGGTACCGGCCAATTTAATTTTCTAAAAGAACTTAAAGACTTATTTACATCATTTAACCTACCCCGTATTATAAAGACAGTCAAAACAACAATAGGAAAATTAAAAATAAGTAATGACCCCTTTGATAAAATTAGTGTTTTAATTGAAGGTATTATGGAAATATTTGCTTAAATATGACAAATAATTGTAAAATTAATGTTATGTTTTGGAATTGTAGGTCCATTGTAAAAAAAAAAACAACTTTTCAAAGAGTTTTTAAAAACTAATAATGTACAAATTGCGGGTATAGTGGAAAAACATTTGAGTGATGCTAATTCCTTAATTATTGAGGGTTATATAGTACACAGAGCAGATAGGAATAGCCATGGTGGAGGAATGGCCCTAATTATTCACAAATCTATTAAACACCACCGTATTAAAGTTTCTAATATACAGAACCTAGAGGGTATAGCAGTAGAAATCGAACATGATAGATATCCAATGACAATAGTTTCATGTTACAAACCACCACACAAGAAATTAAAATTAAGAAACCTGGACAATATTTTTAAATTAAATAGCAGATTAGTTGTCATGGGGGATTTTAATTCAAAACATTTTGCATGGAATTGTTTTAATAATAATCGTGATGGCACAAAATTACTGGACTATTGTCTACAACATAATATAAAAATAAATGCACCAGATAAACCAACTTATTATCCCACTGATAACTCCAGGAAACCAAGTACTATAGACTTAGTCTTAACAAAAAATATAACAACAAACAAAATTCACTCAGTGGCGGAACTAACCTCGGATCACAACCCACTAGCGTATCAGATCAAATTACAATTTAAGCATCACAGTAATAATAAAAAATTCAACACACAAATAAACTGGAAACAATATAAAGAAATAATAAATAAAAAACTCGAAAACGATTTTCAATTAGTAACAAAAAACTGATTTTGAAAAAGCAGTGGAACATTTTCAAAATAATATTCTATCATCTATAGCCGAATCAACACAGCAAACATTTAACCGATTAAATTTTAAAAGAAATAGCAATAATAAAAATCCATATATTGATTTATTGATCAAATTAAAAAATATGTTCAGGCGTAAACAATACCTAATCAAAACATTCAAAACAATAGAAATATTCTTGTCTAAACTAATAAACAAACTAATATTTAAACAGACAAATAAACAATGGAACGAAATGCTCAGTAAAGTTAAAACAACCGATAAACTATGGTCAATACATAAAATTTTTAAAAAAGGCAGAACATACCAATACCCACCTCTTATCTATTTAAATAGAACCGAATTTTCTCCTTCTGGTAAAGCCAATCTGATAGCGGATCATTTAGTAAAAATAAGTAATCAAAATAATAACTTAGGAACCAATAGTCACACCATAAGAATAAACAGAGAAGTGAAAAGGAAATTAAACGGAAATATAGATATTCCCCAAAATGCACAATGTAATTAATCAGAAATTTTTAAGATTCTGAAAAAAACTAATACAAAAAAAACCCCTGGTTATGACGCAATATTCCTAATATATTTAAAAAAATTACCACCCTCAGGAATTACACGATTAGTACAACTGATAAATACAATGCTAAAACTGAAATACTACCCACAAGTATGGAAAATGGCTATAATTAAAGCAATTCCAAAACCGAATAAAGATAAAAAACTTGTAGAAAACTACAGACCTATAAGCTTATTGTGTGTTATAGGCAAAATAGCCGAAAAAAAAAATAATATTTCAAAGATTAAATTCGTTTATTAAAAATAACAAAATATTTATAAACGAACAATTCGGTTTCAGACATCAGCATTCTGCTATAGCCCAATTAGGCAGGTTGACCGACCACATCACCGAGGGATTCAATAATAAACACACACACAGGTATGGTATTACTCGACGTGCAAAGAGCTTTTGACAGTATCTGGCATAACGGGCTAATATTCAAACTGATGCTTTATAATTTTCCACCATATTTAATAGCACTAATAAAATCATATCTAGCAGACCGCACGATAAAAGTATCTATAGATGGCCACTACTCCACAGTACGTATACTTTCCGCCGGACTCCCTCAGGGCGGGGTTTTATCTCCAACGCTCTATAGTATTTACATAAACGACATTCCCAACTCATTCAAAGTTCAAAGATCTCTGTTTGCCGATGATATGGCTTTTTATACTTCAAGTTATAGACCAGACACAATTACCAATAGACTGACTACGGCACTAAAAAAATAGAACGATTTTACAATAAATGGAAAATCAAAATAAACCAGGAAAAAACACAAGCCATAATATTTACAAAGAGACGGCCAAACAATATTCCCCAACTGAATGTAAACAGAACGCCTGTACCTTGGTCCACTCAGATCAAGTATTTAGGACTTAACATGGATAAAGTACTGACGTTTACAGCACACACTGATTATGTGTGTAATAAAGCAAACAGGCCTCTGTGTACTATATACCCATACTTTAATAGGAATTCTAGAATAAGCAGAGAAAATAAACTATTACTATATAAAGCTTGCTTAAGACCTATAATTACGTATGCAAGCCCTATATTCAGCTTTATGTCAAAAACTAACTACAGAAAATTACAAATATTCCAAAACAAATGTTTAAGAATTATTGGCAAGTATGAATACTTTACTAAAATTAAAACTATGCATAAAGAATTATGTATACCTTATATTAACGAAATCATTGAGAAAATATGTAAACAATTTTTCATTAAGTGTAAAAAAACAATAAAAACCCACTTATAAAAAATATTGGTAACTATAATAAAAATAGTACAAAACGATATATACATAAAAATAACTAAACATTTATTAATGTAGTATACCAATCTATTATATTTATTGTTATTTTAAATATACTTGTTTATGCATGTTATGTATATATGTTTGCATATGTATATATTAGGTGTGAGTGTGTGTATTTAGATGTGTGTGTATGTATGTATGAGTATGTATGTGTGTATGTATATAAAAATGTATAGATATTTAAGAATGTATAGTTACAATTTTGTTTATTTTATTACTAGGATGTTATTTTTCTTTTTATTCTTTGAAAGTTTTTTTGTATATTTTTCTTTCTTTATAAATTATGATTATATCAGTATATACCTAAGTTGTTTAATAGTATTTTATTTAATTTTGAGACTGGTTTATTTTTGGTACAGCATTTAAAATTGTGAATTGTAAAATTATATAAGAAATAAAGAAATAATTAAAAAAAAAAAAAAAAAAAAAAAATCATTTAGTATCTGAATGTCGTAACAAAAATAAAACTTCTAATCGACCAAAAATAAATGCAACTGACCTCGATTTATGTGAAATCGATCTTGATTCCGAACATTTAAACTAGAGAGCCCGGCGAAGTTAGATCCGCTGATTAAACTAAATGATGTTATAAATGTGAATATTAAAATAAAGGCTATTTATGATAGTGGCTCCAATGTGACATTAATAAATCAAGGAATTGCTGACTTGCTGAAGTTGAAATTAATTAAACAAAGAGCGGTGCTAAAAACTATCAGCGGACTTAATTTCACCTCAGCCCGGGCTAAAATTAGACTCCGTATTGGAAACATTACTGATTACATTACAACCTATGTAGTCAAGAATAATAATTTCTCTTATGATTTGTTACTAGGTATAGATGCCATCAAGAAATTTAAATTAATACAAGATGAAAATTTGAAAATTGAAAATGTTACGTACCAGTAACACAAAAATCATAGCATCAGAAGAACTACCTAGTAGTAATCAAAATATTAAGTTAACACAATCGAAACTCGATCAGATTAAGACATCCAGTCCTCATCAGAAGCAGACTACAACTACTTGTAAGAAGTTTGGAAGTGATTACAAAGAAAATTTTAACTTTAATAATTTGATGTTAATTTGCAGCATATTGAACAAGAGGAACACAAACAAGAGATTTGTCTTCTACTTAAAAAGTACAAGCACATATTTGCTAAAGACAAGTTCGACATAGGTAAAGTTCACTCACGTGAAGCGGAAATAGAACTAATCAGAGATGAATTTGTCACGTCTCGTCCCTACAAATGTTCTATCCCAGATGAAGAAGAAATAAGAAGCCAAATAAAAGGACTTTTGCAGGCTGGGATCATCGAAGAGTCAGACTCACCGTTTGCTTCGCCCGTTACACTGGCCTACAAGAAAAAATAGAAGAAGAAATCTCGACTCGGTATAGATTTCAGGAAGCTTAACAAATTAGTAGTCCCTGAATGTTTTCCATTTCCTACAATTCAAGATGTAATTGATAAAGTAGCTAATTGTGAGTTTTTCACTGTTTTGGACATCAATTCTGCATTTTGGGGCATATCGCTTCGTGAGCAAGATCGAGAAAAGACCTCTTTTGTAACAAAACATGGTAAATTTATGTTTAAAGTTCTTCCGTTTGGTCTTAAAAATGCTTCTGCCATATTCCAGAGAATATTGTCGAACATTATTTGAAGAAATAACCTGGATGATTTCTGCATCAATTACATTGATGATATTTTAATTTTTTTCTAGGGACTGGGAAGATCATCTTCATCATGTTAGCCGACTTTTAAAAGTTCTGAACGCTGAAGGATTCAAACTGAAACTAGAAAAATGTTTGTTTGGTGCGAAGTCAGTTAAGTATCTAGGACACAAGTTTTCGAAAAATAAAGTATCGCCCACCCAAGATAATTTGATTTCGATTCAGAAACTCAAGAGGCCCTCAGATAAAGCAGGTGTTCGGAGTATTTTAGGCTCCATAAATTTTTATTTGAAGTACATAGAAAACAGTGCTGTAAAACTGGAACCACTGCATCGCCTATTGAAGAAAGATGTTAAATTCGAGTGGTCAGATGAATGTGAACAAACTTTCAATATGATCAAGAACTGTTTGTGTAGTTCCCCGATTCTGGCTATATACGACATTGACAAGCCTATCTTCATCGAGACCGATGCAAGCTTAAAAGGTACCGGAGCGACCCTCAAGCAGCCACAAGAAGACGGCCTACTTCATCCTGTCGCTTATCACTCACGTAAACTTTCAGAACGAGAGAAACGTTTAGATGTCATCCACTTAGAATGTAAATCTATTAAAGAAGCGATTAAGTTTTGGCAATACTACTTAATTGGACGTCACTTCTGATGAGATTTTGGGAAATTTGATTCTTTATTTATCCCAGTTTAATTTCAATATTATCTACAAAAAAGGAAAAGAAATCGTTCTGGCTGATCTACCCTCCAGAAATCCAGGCCTCGAATACTTCGAGAATGAAGATGCTATCCAGATCATCAATTTAATAGACATGTTAGCCATTAAAAAATATCAAGCCGAGAATCTTTCGGAACTGAAAGCAGCTGAACAGATTGAATCCAAGCAAGGAATAATTTTAAGAAAATTTAAAAAGAAATCAAGAACTTTTGTATCCCAAGCATTTGGAAAAGAAATTATTAAAATTATTTATCAGCATTATGGCCATATCGGTCCAGCCCACATGATAGCAACAACCATCAGACCGTATTACTACTTCAAGGATCTTGATAAAGCAATTCATGATTTCTGTAAGAGCTGCAAGATTTGTATTGAGAACAAAGTTTGTCGGAGTCGTGCGATCGGCCTCCTATCCCGTCTCGGTCCAGCCACAGAACCTTTCCAGATCATGTCGCTTGACAGTGTCGGTGGTTTTGGAGGGAACCGCTCTTCCAAACGGTACATGCACATCCTAGTTGACCACTTCACAAGATATGCATGGATCTCAACAACAAAGGGTCAGACTGCTAAAGATTTCATAAACTTACTTAATCCCATAGTTAAACAAAATAATATCTCAATTCTACTGGCAGACCAATATACAGGTGTAAACTCAACCCAATTTCTCAAGTATTTGAAAAGAGTTGGAAATCAGATCGTTTTCACGTGCATTGATAATCCCGTATCCAACGGATTAAATGAACGATTAAAACAAACATTAACTAATCTACTGCGATGTAAAATAAACGATAATACTAGAAGAGCATGGTCAAACTTGGCAGAAGAATGTGTAAAGGAATATAATAATACTATCCACAGTTCTACCCATTTTGCACCATCTTATCTGGTATTGCTCGGCCGAAAATCTTCCATATCTCCTCCTATAGAACTGGACGAAGAACGCTACCTTGTGGAACACCTGCCTCTATTGAGTAGCAGTTGGAATATTCCATTCCGCAGCGAACTCGAAAGGACCGGTTAGAGAGGTAGGATTGAAGGACTAGGAATAGCGATTAAGGTAAAAGGGTTATGAGTTTGAAAAGCAAACCGGCATGCCAAACCCGGTCAAAAGCTTGCGCTATATCCAGAAATGCGCCGGAGCAATACTGTTTGCTTTCAAGTGCTGAGGATATATGGTCTACAACTCTAAGGCCTTGTTGGACAGTGGAGTGCCTAGAGCGGAATCCAAACTGGTGTGAGGGAATATTTCGGGATTCAAGGATGGCTAGAATGCGTTTAAGAAGGAGTTTTTCAAAGATTTTTGACAGGATTGGAAGAAGGCTGATCGGTCTGTATGATGATGGATTGTTGGAAGGTTTGCCCGGTTGCAGGAAAAGGATAATAATAGAATGTTTCCATTGCAAGGGGAAATAGGTTGTTCGGAGGATGCAATTAAATAAATAGGTAAGTAAAATGACAGCTTTATGAGGAAGTTGCCTGAGAATCTGTTAGGTGAGGAGATCATATCCGGGTGATTTACGAGTTTTTAGTTTTCTCAGGATGAATTTGACCTCAGAGGGGTTAATTGCCTTAGGAGGTAAGGATAAAGGAATCGGTGAATCAAGGAATTCATGGACCGTTGTTGTGTGGGTGGGGTTAGGATCAGGATGGGGAACAAATATACTGGAGAGGTGCTGGGCAAATTCTTCAGCTCTGTTCTCATCAGAAGCTGCCCATGAACCATCTTCTCGCCGGAGGGGATGGGAGATGGGTTGATATTTGAGGATTTTTTTAGCGGTAATCCATAGGGAATTATCTGATGCAGAGAGTGAGGAAAGATAGGAGTTTTAGGATTGGGATTTGAAGGTAGCCATGTTTTTTTTTTTTAGGAGTTTTGTAAGATAGTTGTAGGATTTCCGATCGTCAGGATGCCTGGTTCTTTGCCAAATGGCTCTGGCTTGCCGTCTGGATCGGATAAGGTCACTTAGGTCTTGGGGTAAAGGATTTTTCTTTCTAACTTTGGAAGGGGAACGAGGGGAGGATGCAGCCCAGGCTGCCTGCTGGATTATGTTTGTAAAGGAATTAGTTGCATTGTCAAGGTCTTGGGAGGTTTTTAAGGATACTCTGAGGTCTATATTGTCGGAGATTATTTGGCGGAAGTGATTCCAGTCTATTGGCCCTCTTATAAATGATGGGGGAGGAGATTTTGGAATGGGAGTAACGGAAAGGGTTAGAATTAAAGGACTATGTTCTGAGGAAAGTTCATCCAGGCGTTCTATGGAGTAATGGAGAGGTCCTAAGCCTGAATGTATGAAGAAATCCAGAAGGTCAGGGTTTCTGTTAGGATCTGTGGGCCAATAAGTAGGAGTACCGGGAGAAATGAAATGAAATCTTCGGGAATTAAGTGCAGACTGCAATGCCCGCCCACGGGAGTTGGTAAATCACATATTAACGATCTTAGATAAATCAGTCATTCGACCATTACTGACATACACCTCTCCGGTATGGGCTCCAACACACATGTGACTCTAACTACAAAAAAATAAAAAGAATTCAAAACCAATGCTTGAGAATTATTAACGACTACCCAATATACTCACAAATAACTGTCATGCTACGCGACCTCAGATTTTCAAACAACGAAACAGTTTATTTACAACTACACCCAGAACATTTTTACCTTAACTAAAAACTCAGGAAATCCCGGAATACAAGCGATAGGAAATTAAAACAAGATAACCTTAAGAAGATACGTACACAAACGTACGAGAGACATATAACTAGAATAAAATTTACTTAATAAGACATTCTTAGATTTTTTTAGTTTTAATTAAATTTAACTTAAAAAAAACAAAGTATTGTATAAGATTAAATTATCTTTAACTGTAATTAATTTTAATGCTCAAAACTTTTATTTATTTTTATATACTTATTTTGTTTATTTTTTTGTATGTTTTTTCTACAGTTAAAAAAATGTATTATAAGTTTTAATTTATAATGCTGTATAAAAATTGTAGTGTGCATTGTTTTATTACCAAAAATATGTATTATTTGAATATGTTTTAAAATTATAAATTGTTTAATTCCCTGAAATAAAGTTCTTATAATTATAAAAGAAAATGGGATACCATAATCCTAGTTCAACGCATATAAGCCTAACGATAGCTTAGTAATCCAAATTCTAAATGTGTGTAAACCTCCTGTTTCCAATAAAATATAAATCAGGTGTCTTTTTAGATTAAACAGTAGAGTTAAAAGATCCTAATAAGACCATCTTCTTTTCAGACGCCTCTGAAGTTTATCGGGGATCGAATAAGAAGCAAGTTTAGGGACGTGGATTTGAGTGGGTACGAAACCTAAACGTCTAAATCATTAGAGATGAGTTTATTTAACTAAACAAGTCGAGACACTTCGATGGGGCATTATTATGATATAAATATATATATATATATATATATATATATATATATATATATATATATATATATATATATATATATATATTTCGTGCTAGAAAAACAACATGTGGAACATTAAGGAACAGTCAGTGAGTTCCATTACAATATTCTTTCTAAGAATAAATATATATATTTATTCAGCTTTCTATACATCTCGTTCGCAACACATTAGTATTATTGTATATCACGAAAATGAACCATCTTCTTCTCAGACCAACACGCGATGTACAAAGAGACCTGTTACGCGAAAATCATTCTGTCTCACCGTTTTGAAAACTTCATTTACTCCTTAGGTATGTTTAACGCTAGTTTTTGTATTATTGATAATAGTTTAAAAACAGCTGATCACCGTATATGGTAATCAGGTACAGTTAGTATTCATCTAGTTAACAGAGGAAAAATCAAAACTACTACAAAGAAATTCCTTCTCTAATTTAGGATCCCTTATAAAATTAAAAAAAAAAAAAAAAAAAGTAGAAAACCTAGCTTTTCTTAAGTACTTCAGTGAGGAAAATTGCCATAATTTAAAGATTGTTTACAGATGTAAATGAAATTTAAAACCGCTAGCTGAGCAAATTATTGAGAGATTGTTAGTTAAAGTATTTTTTTTAAATAAGCAGATTTGTATATTTTGTTTTTAAAACTTATATACTTATAAAAGGACAAGCTGTGAGGTTGATCCAGGCCACCATGAAGAACACGACAGCCAAAGTGAAATTCAGAGGTGAGCTGTTTGAGAGCTGCGTCCTGGAGAAAATCATCAGGGAATGGACGGCACTGTTACCACCGGGAGCTGGATTGAAGCTTGGGTACAAGAAAGACAACCTTAATGTGCCATGCCTAGCCTTAGCCGATGACCTCGCTTTACTGGCTAACAATATTGAAGAGGCTACACGCATACTACAGAGCCTGCACAGTGTAGCTGTTAAGACGGGCTTGAGGATCAACATCCAGAAGACAGAATTCATAACTAACATCAAGGAATCTCCCTTTAAAATTCCCTTAGAAGACAACAACATTCGGAAAGTACCTGCAGTGAAGTATCTAGGAGAATGGATCTCTGCGAACCAGACCGAGAACCTGTATCAATACCAGGAGGATATCCTGACATGCATAAGGAAAAGGCGGCTGGCATTTTATGGACACTTGGCCCACATGAATCCTAAAAGATCAAACAGAATATTTACTGTAGCAAGTAGATGCAAGGCTTCCAAGAGCAAGTGGATCACATCAGAGAAGTCAGACCTGGAACAACTAGGGATCCCACTCAATAAAACAAAGCACCGACAGCAGTTCCGACAAGCTGTTCGACAGGGAATTTTTCCAGTATCCCTTACCATTGAGAAGACCACAAGGACCAAATGGACAGATGAGAGAAACCTGGCCCTGGAAAAATGAAAGAATTCTGGAAGAGAAAGAAGAAGATCCTCGCCGAAAAGTAGCTACAAGCTAGTGGCCAAAAAAAAAAAAGGACAAGCCATTTTTCGTTTGTGGTCAGTATCCGCTAAAACTACTGAACCAATCTGTACCAAATGTTAACTACATTATAGTTTTGGGAAAGTTTAGGTATAATAAAATTTACTGATTTTCAATACTCTGTTATTAAAAAAGCGTTACTGTGTGGATGAAAGTGAAGTTTGAAAATTTACCGATTGGTAGCAAGCGCCATTCTACATGAGAGATTACAAATATCCGATGATATATAGAGCACGAAATTTATAATAAAATTTGCTTATATCCAATTAAATTATTAATAATGATTTAAATATGTGGAGTGGCATGTGTTTATAACAAATAAAAATAAATATGTGGATTCCAGTGAAATTTATATTGATCGACAAATATGTAGCACCATTCCGCAATGGACTTTACAATGGTAAAACTACTGAACCCCTCTGTAATCAATTTTAACTATCTCATTTTAATAGATCTTTAGAATAAATATAATTTACAATAATTAAAAATTAAATGTACAATGTTGAGTGGCAGAAACGAGGTTCAGCACACTGTCATTTACTTTTATGATTAGAAATTAAAATCCAATAAGATTAGTTATTGTTAGCCAAAAAGGAATTATTACTAAATCAAAATGTAAATACTTTTTTTTTTTTTTTTATATATTGAGTGTAAAAATATGATTCATTGGCTTTTAGTCAGTCCATTATATGCAAGAATTTCTGTCCTGTCTAGTTTACCAACTCAAAAATTAATTAAAAATTAGATGTCCAATTATGCTTTTACGTAATCTTCATACACCTAATAAGTGCAGAATACACCTAATCAGAATAAAAATTAACTGTCACTCGTAAAAATATCACAGAAGAAATAATGCTTACTTACAAACTTCAGTACAAAACTTTTCTCGATAAATAAATAAAACTTCAATGATTAGTTATAACTATTTAATTTAATATTTTCTTTAATTATAAGAACGAATAAAGCCGCGATGTGTGATGTTAGTAGTATATAAAAGTATTAACGATAGTTATGAATGTCACACAAGAATATTTAGCTGCAAAAGGAAAGTTAAAAGAAAATTTTATCAAACCATTATTCTTCACCACTATCAGTAAATATGCCTTATTTCTCTGCTTGTCATTTGTTTCTTAAACAAAATTCAAAAAAAAAAAATTGTAATGTAGAACTTCTTAGAATTTCACTCGCATCTATTCAAGTTACGAAATCGAATTTGTGATACAATTTCTCAACGAAAACAAAAGAAGAATAACAAAAAATGAGTCAGGAAATATGCGTATAATATGAGCTGGTTCTGCGAAACAGTTTCTTTGTGTTTGCATAAGATTATGGAAAATACTCTCCAAATATATAGGAGCCCCTATACGTTATGTTATAGAGCACACCCTGTAATAGAAACCACTAACATATTTTATGCCTTAAGATATTGTATCTTTTCTATTTTTTTAATCTATTTATTAAATTTACAGCTTTTCACAAGAAATACATCGAGTAAATGTAAACTTTTTTCAATAATAGTATTATAAACAGTATTCAACTCCTCTTCATTAAAAGTAAAAACTTGTTACATGTTTCGGGAAACAAGGTCCCATCATCAGACTTATTTCTGTTTCCATTTCCATTCTACCTTCAGTTTTTACTTTTAATAAAGAGGAGTTGAATTCTGTTTATAATACTATTATTGATCAATAAAAGTAACTCCTTCATTGAAGAATTTATTATATATAGTGGATGGCATGATGAATAACCACTTGAGGAATTATAGTGATGAAGAAGGTGGAATGGAAATGGAAACAGAAATAAGTCTAATGATGGGACCTCGTTTCCCGAAACATGTAACAAGTTTTTACTTTTTATAAAGAGGATTCAACTCCTGCTTAAAAGCTGTTTGTAATACTATTATTGATCAATAAAAGTTACTCCTTCATTGAAGAATGTAAACTTTTATAAGAATATGTTAATAACTCCTTAAGCAACTACATATTTTTAGCACTTCTTTAAATGTTTATATATTAGAAGGTCCCGAGGCCATTTTTTTTTTCAGACACCACTATAAGATTTGAGTGGCTATTGATATTCTTACTATGAAAGGATAGATAGAATAGGTTTAAAATATAGATTAATATCTCAAATATTCTTTCTTGTATACAACTGCATATTGTTCGACATAAACACAAATTTTTTTTTTTTTTAATTGAAGTAAAAGAATTTGAACAAACTACCACAATTTTTCGGCAATAATTTTGGGAATCGATGTTATCATCAGGAACTCTTCAGTGCCTTTTCAAATATTCAATTTATTGATTAGTTATGTATAATTTGCACAATTTCTACACAAATAATTTTTAAAACTGTATTTTTTGTTATAAATTAATCCTAATATTCTATTAGAAAATAGGTTTTAGTATTTAAATACTTTGATGTCTAGCAGCCACCAAACGCCTGGCGATTCATTTTAATAAAAACTGTTTGATTTATGATGTTACATCACGATCGTTTATAAACAAAAAACAATCATAAATTGAATGAATTTTAGTATCAAACGTCAAAATCTTGACGTTAGACAGTTTGAGGAGTGTATAATGAAGCAGACTGAAACCCTTGGGTTAAGTAGAGATCACGAATAAACCTTAGCTTTATTTGACAGTTCGAAATTCAGAGTTTAGTGGGGTTTGTATTATTTAACATCGACAACAGCTGTCTTGCACATTCATGCCTTCTGTAACTAATTCTCAACAATATCTGAGCATTGTTTATGGTAATTAAATTCAGTCGGCTTTTTATTTACGTAGCTATTCATTGGAATTCAGGCTTCCATACAAGCTCCATTATGTTCGGCTATCTTATACTAATTAACAATAATTTTAAACAGAACATAACCGATTTATAAAAATGCGAGATATCGGTTATGGTCACCCCTCTCCGTTTCAATTTTCTTTGGTGTTACAAACATTCTTTCTGCTAGAAAAGAAAAAATAGAATTTCCTTCGTTTGTTTATGTCATATTAAAACTTAAGCACTACATATTTTTCTAGTAGTGGCCCTGTTTGTCTATACGTCTCTTAAGTTGCCATAACTAGATAATATATATTCTGTACTTTGCGGGTGGCTACTGATGTTTAAAGAAAACTGGAAATATCGAATGAACATAATTTACAAAAAAATACATTCCAATCTTATTAATTCGTTATTTTTTTAGTTGGGATGAGTATCATATTGTATGCCGTTACTGCTCATGAAGAAAAATCAACGGTAATTGCGGGTATAAATTATACTCTGATAAATATTCGTTTCAATTTATTTTTAATGATAATTTCATGACTGTTTTCTAAACTAATAAGTAACTAAAAAGTTTGTAAATGAGTGCATCGAGTGAAAATGTTTTTAATTATATATTTTACTTTTTAGTAAGACCAGGTTGTATTAGTATTTAAATAAATAAATTTTAATATATATTTTATTGAAATACGTGTACAATCTGCCTCAGTAAAGGGCAATAGGTACAGAGATAAATGTATTCATTCATACCATATTTACAAATGCACACACACACAACTAATAATAAAAAAAAAAATAAATGAATAAATATCTTATAAAAATAAAACTAATAATTATTTACAATAATCAAAAATAAAACAAAATTAAATTAAAATTAAAATACACAAATTATTATTCATTCATACTTTATATACAATACAAACACACTCAGCCCGGGGAACCCCGAATCGAACCTATTCCTCACTTATTGGGGGTCAAGGCCAGACGCGTAGAGATCCCAGCGCTGCTCTCTCAGTTGCATCACTGGTAATATCCAGTGGAGGCTGAGTAGGAGCGCTATGGCCACAGATACTCAGGACTTGAGTAGAGAAGCTGGTCATTACCAGAACTCCAACATAACTTTATACATTACAAAAGGTCTTCGGGGCCATTGCCATTTTAACCTTCTTGGAGGGTTATAAGGATGGTTATGACTGGATAGAGATGGAGCCAGAGGATTGGGATGATTGGATAGGTTTTGATGAAATTTCGAGAATTTTGAAGGAATGAGATCAAGGACAAACGGTATTTTTAGGTCATTATGTCGGGTTTTATTGGTAACATAATAAGGTGCATTGACTATTGTCCTGGAGGACTTTAGAGTGGAAAGATTGAATACGTTTAATAATCGATTGCCTTGCTGTTCCCCACAGTTCAAGTCCGTAGGTCCAAATAGGTTTTAATATTGTTTTATATATGAGGAGTTTGTTATCAACTGAGAGATAAGAATTCCTGCCTAGTAGTCTGTAAAGTTGGCTGAATCTCCTGTTTAGTTTTATTAGTATTTAGACTTTTTTTATAGTCCTAGTTGTCCAATAAATAATAGTCATTTTTAAATTAGTAAATCTATTTGTTTAAAGACTATTTTGCCACATGACCATAACTGGTGTTTTTAGCTTTTTGTAAAAAAATATAAAAATTTATTTAAAAGGAAGCTTTAGTGTATTTGTCAATTTTACATTCAATAGAATAAACTTTTGAGAACCTATGTGTATAACTAAAGATGTCATATTACAAACTGTATCAACGAAATTCCCTTTTAAATCGACAAGTTCCCTTAGTTATGATCATAACTAGTGATTTCCCCTATATACTGCCTTGGCTAGAATATAGGTTGAGCTCTATTTAAAAAATATTTTCAGAAAAAATAAGCGAAAGTTGAAATCAAACCTCCTAATAAGAAATCCATTTACATATTTATTACACATATAATCCCATGTTCCCCACCTCTATTCCCAATTTAATTGGTCTTATTCCACTTACCGTAGACAATACTTCCTTCGAACATTCCTTTACCATATTATCAATACCCTTTATTCTCAATATGCTTTAATTCAGATCTGCAGTCAAACCATACCTACAAGATTCCGTCTTTCTGATCTGTGTACCCCATCCCACAGAACTTCTGCATTCCTTCCTCTTTCACTCAACCATCTTATAGAATTCTACTCCACCTGATATCAGACAAGTTAGATCCCTGAAAAAAATTGATTACCTCTATTTTCAATACCTCATTCTTATCCAAGCTGATGCTTGCTATCTACCTACTCAGTTGAAATATAGGTTCATACATTTCTGGAATTAGATTCAGATTCAGTTCTTGCATAATTAAGATTCCAATTAAAATAAATTTTCCTTTCTCTGAATATAACAGTTATATTCAAATTAAAATTAACTTCACTCATACTCAACGTAACGTCACAGTGTCTATTATCTTATTTGAGATATAATCACTCATAGTTTACGTGTGTTGTATATTTATAACACAGTAGAAATACGAAAACCGTAGCAGTCATGAATTTAAAATTTATAATTATGGTTAATAAAACATCCGATCCCATGTTGATTATAATATTTAAAATATAGAGGAAAAAGTGTAAATATGGGCACCCTCTTTTGTTTTTAATTTAAAGATAATTTAAACTTGAAATAATCTAGATTTTTGTCTTTCATTACCAATTATAACAAGTACCTTGAATGCGAGAAGGCAAAACAATGATTAACGTCAATTATTTCATTTCAAAAACGACGATATGCAAAAAGCTTTCGAAATAGCACCACAAAAATTGGGGTCTAAATATGGCCCGTCTTCAAAAAATTCAAAAAAAATAACGTAATTTAAAACAGGATAATACAATTTAAAGCGTTTAAAAGTTTATTTATTATAGGAAAAATTTTTTACAGAAATCGCAATCATAACTGGCTCTTTCAGCTCTGGCACGATCTAAGTTCTAACATTTCGGAAGATTTCGCCCACACCTCTCCCCAAGTGTCTACAGAGAACTTTCCATCACATAACATGCAAGTTGTGATCTCTAACAAGAGATATGTCGAACTTCCTGGGGAAATGGGGGTCCATATTTACACCAACTCCACCTAAGAAAGACCACGACTATCACAAGTTACATAAAAGCTTGCGTGACTAAAAATGTACTTCAAAAAGTAGCTTAAGAGCTCAGTTTTTCAGATATCACTGTGATATTTTTTAAAAATAAACATAAGAACATGAAACGAAACATGTCTCTCAAACTTTAACTGTCAAGAATGAACACCAATTTGCATATTAACTCAAGATGCATCCATACTAGTTGAAAGAATGGTCCCAACTGCTCACTGCTAGCTTATGGTAGGATATAGTTCCATAGGCAGTCTTCAATATCTACCTCAGCCAGTTAGTAGGAGTGCCCATATTTACATCAGTGGTGTTTTTTTTCACCTTTTCCTATATATATATATATATCATATCATATCAGTTTCCCACAGATATCATTTTAGTGCTTTAGTTTCATTCCGATTGAAACATTTTACTACATGGGAGATTTTAAAAAAAATTTTCTAGGATTTTTTAATTTAATTTTATATGTATTTTAGAGAAATTTATTACTATTTCAGAAATACATTAAGTAAATAGGGAAAATGTCATGTCAATGCCTGATCACCTGTCTATTGTTAACAATTCAATTATGGCTCTTCATTGGAAGGTCCCGGTGCCATCTTCGTATCAGAATCCTTAGTGATTATCGGGGATCGAGTGGGATGTAACGATGGCAGAAGTCGATAAACTCTCACGCGCTCTGGCGTGGAAGAGACAACCTCCTCCGAACAGTGACATTCCTGAATAATTGAGTGTTATGTTCGGAATCCAAATTAGTTATCAGGGATTATATTATTAAAATCTAGATAGGAAAGTGTCGTTTTATATTGATTTTTTCCAAGTATTTTCCTCTGATGGGTAGATAGGAAAAATAACTGTAAAATATAACGGAGTTAATGGATTCTGGAGAATTTTTCAGGTTTGTGTATCATCCTGACTATAAATTATTTCCAAGGTTTAGGAAAATATGTGGTGAGGATTACTGCATTATACATGAATGTGGGGAAAAACATCGCTTCCCGAGGGAGGAATATTTGGATATGAGATGTAATTAGGTCAGACCAAGGAATGCTTTGTTGTAAAGCAATCCGCGAAATATGTTCAATATTTCTGAGGGATAGAATACTTATGGAGGAGGAAGGATTTTTTTCTGTTTAAATCCATTCAAGGTGGATTGAAGTAAGGATATGTTGGTTAAATGTTTTTAAGATTTTTTCCGAAAATTCTTATTTTTCGACATTAGATCTTAACCATTTTATATAATCAGTAAGAAGATTTTGATTATATTTTTTGTTGTCCAGGAATTAATTTTAGGCATCCACTATGTGTCAATAGTACTGGTTTTTTCATTATTCAACAAGTGTTTTATTAAATCATTATTACAATATGTCTTTGTCTAGGTATATAAGTAGAGACCGGATCTCTGTGTTATTGCACATTTAGTTTGCTGTGGTTTAGCGCTCTCTAACCCAAATAGTTATCTCATTCATGACCTAAGGATTCTTATTCTTAAATTTTATTTTGCACGAAATTGCACAATTTTGACTTTTTGAGCTTAATTGCACGAATTCGGGTTTTACTGCACAAAATTGCACAATTTAATTAAATTCCTCTCATTTTATTCATTTAATCATTTATTTTTAAAAATTGTATTAAATATTATAAGAAAAGATATTAAATAGGTTAATTAGTTTTAAATTGAAAGTAAATAGTCGCTTAAAATCAATGTATCTGCGACATACTACGTTTAAATGATCGTATTGAATTAGGAGCTTTGAGGATTTAGGTAAAAATTTTATTGAGTATCGACGTACTTCCTAGAACTAAGACGTTTCCTCAGAATATTTTACTCCCCATTTCTGACTTAACACAAAGGATCAGTTGTTGATAAGATTTCAAACTATCAATTTTGAAAATCCCAAAAACGGCCACGAGTGTTTTTACAAAATTGAAACAATAGACAAATAAATATCCAGGGCTGAAAATTAATGGGAAGGTGGTGTTTTGTTCTTGCTGTTTGAAAACAATAGGCCACGAAAAGAAATCGCAAATAGGCGCACATTGCAAATCAGGTAATTTTTAAATTTACAAAAAAATTATTTTGGCAAGATCAATCAACTTTGTTGAACCCGAGAATTTTGAAATGTACAATCTGTACACTCTCACGAAAGTTTTAAAAATTTATTTATTTTTTTTAAAAACATTTTATTATGTTTTTTTCCATGTAAAAGGAAATTTTAATAAAATATTTATATATTTTTAATTAAAATAATCATATACATTTTTTTTTTTCCAAGTTTTATATTCAAAAAGTATTTCAGATTGAATTAATACTAAAACGGAACGTTTGTCGAAATGTGCTTCAGTTTATTTAAGGTCGGTTATGTTTTACATATCTGTGTAAATAAATGGATTGCTGCATGTATTAAGTTTTTAAATTCGCGTTTTCGTACGTTTCAGATTTTTACTGCACGATTATGCATGTTTTGAGTTTTTTACTGCACATTTTTTCATTTTTTACTGCACAAAAATCCGGTCTCTATATATAAGTAATATATATGTATGACAAATAATCCATTTATACATCATGTACAATGTAATTAAATGCATTTAAAAAATGACATACCACCATAAAATATATAAAATAAACTATAGTAAATTGTCGCTAATACTAAGATTTCAAAATTTTTATATAAAGTTTAAATTTTTGTATTTCTGCCTTTAGTATGTGAGTTAAATTCGTACATACGCTGTGCATTCATCTTAATAAGATGTGAATATTCTGTAGCATGTTATTCTGTTGCGTACCATAAATTATAATTAGTGAGTTCTTATCATTTATACTAGTCTGCACTAATACTAGTGTACACGGCAAAATAATTATGAATCAAGGAGATAAATATAAAACAATTGAGTAATAATCGTTAAATAGTAAAGTATTAAAAAAAAACAACTCAATTCTGTAATTTCAAGTACTTATGATATATTTTTAAAAAAATATATCTGAATCCTAATATGAAAATATTAAATTCCTAAATATTTATAAAATTAAGTAAACAAGTAAGAGAAACTATATTATGTGATATATGTGTGAACTATATATATGTGATACTGCCGATTTCATTATTTATAAAATGAATTTTTTTGGCACTTCAATTAGAATTTTTTTTATTTGAAAACTAGTTTTGAATGTTAAGCATTCATAATCAAATCTAAAAACATACAAAAATTTCAAAACATCAGCACTTTGCTACATAAATTATATATATATATATATATTTAAATATAAGATGAGAAATCAAATATAATAGTACTCACCTAAGGAAACAAAATGAAAATGACTTCTTAAAGATATCAGGACATATAGGAGACTGAATGTTAAGATAGGTGTAAAGGTCAGGTAGAGGGCTTAAAACATTTCGGTTTTTCCCATGACTGGTTGGTTTTTTCTGTTCCTACTGGAAATAAACTTTAACTGAGAATATAAGATATATTTATTTGGTAAT
This sequence comes from Euschistus heros, assembly GCA_003667255.2. Taxonomy (NCBI): domain Eukaryota; kingdom Metazoa; phylum Arthropoda; class Insecta; order Hemiptera; family Pentatomidae; genus Euschistus; species Euschistus heros. The sequence goes on from RCWM02000050.1 coordinate 3,615,042, forward strand.
TAAAACAAAATTCTAGATTGGTTTTGAACGATTTTATCATTTCTAATGATTCATAAATATTTAATTTTAGGCTATTTTCTAGTTTATGTATTATTTTTACTCCTGTGTCTTTATTGAATTTATAGTTATTTTTATTTAGCGAAATTGGAATTTTGGGTCTTATTATTATATTTTGTTATATATTCTTTGATTTAGCGATGTTCCAGTTTTCCGCTGTATTTATCTTCACAGTTTCACATAGTTCATATACACTGCTTTTTTGAAAAGGGTATATTGAGTATCATTTAGGTCCTCATATTTTTTAGAAGTCCTTTTCATTTCACCTCCTAAGGTCAGCAACATCATATTTGATTTCTCGTCTTACCTTTAAAAAAAAAAAAAATAATAATATATATAATCTATATATATATTATATAGATATATATGAATATAGATTATATATGAATATATTATATATTCAATATATATATATATATATATATATATATATATATATATATATATATATATATATAGTATATGACCTGGAAACGGACATTAGGTTAAGACGTTTCTACGGTCATATGGTGAGGATGAACCAGAACAGAATAAATAGGAAGATCTTTTGGAAAATGTGGGGGTATAAAGGGGTTGGAGGGTACATTGGACAGAAGAAGAAAGAAACGGGGAAATTGGGAATTTCAAGTCAGGACTGTTTCGATAGGGATAGATAAAGGGAAAACTAAGGGAAATAAAAGTCCTTGTGGGTACCAAAGAGGTGAGGGGGAGGAGAGTATGGAGCGAGGAAGAAAGAAGAATGCAGTCTGAGAGAATGAAGAAGAGGCAGGAGGAGAAGAAGAGGGAGGGATGTGTGGGGAGAGTTGGAAGGAAATGATATTCACGTGGCCTATAAGGCCGTTTCCTGTCAACAAAAAAAAAAAAAAATATAATCTATGCAGAAAAGTGCAGATGTTTTGTAATGTTTGTATGTTTCTAGAACTTATGATCAACGTTAAACAATCGAAACTAGTTTTCAAATGAAATAATTCCAATAGAAGTGGCAATTAATTCATCAATCCTAATTGTATTGATCCTTCTATACCATCATGCGTACCTCAAATGAAAAAATAATAACTATATAATAACCATTATGATGTCTACAATTTTATTTACTTCCTTTTTTTTTTTTTTTTTTTTTTTTTTTTTTTTTTAATTTCTATTATAACTAACAGGTCAAGTGTATATTTATAACACAATAAAAAAAATAATAATAAACAAAAAAAATGAAAAAGAATCAAGAAGAATCAAAAATTTAAAATACATAATTCTATATCCTAAAACAACTGATCACGCGCTGATTATAATATTTAAAAATATGTGCTTTTTTATAAATATAAGCTGCATTAAATCACTCATCACGAACATAGAAACTAAAAAAAACTATGAAATTATTTATTAGTCAAGACCTGAATAAAAATGAAAATTTGAATGAAATTTCCTGGATCGATCCAGAATATAAATCGATCTTGATTGCAGTTCGACTACTTATATCAACGAAACAAAGTTTATAATATTAGAAAAAATACAATATTTCTAAAATTTTGAATGTGCGATTTAAGATATTTGATTTATTTAAGATATTGTTTCCTGTGTAAAATAGAGTCATGTTTCAATTAGGATTAGAATAGACTTGAGTGTAACTCTACCTATGAGCTCAACTTCCCTTATTTCTTGTCTAAACGTAAGTTTTTCAGTTGAATACCATAATTCTATTAGTTAAATGAATTTTAACAAAATTAAAAATAATACCTACATATTTTTAGAAGAATTTTGTATATTCTAACAGACTATTTATCCATAATACAATGTAGTTTTTTTACTTCAAAATTTAAAAAAATTAAACAAAATTTTAAAAAATCTTATATCGCTGATAAAAACAAGACAAAGTTGGATCACACAAAACGACAATCTGTAAGAAGAAAAAAGAGCAAATAAAACTGACAGTATCCTTGAGCTTTAAAATATTTATTTATTCCACTTAAAAAAAGGAAGGACCCACTCAGTCTCTCACGGATCTTGTTAGCAATATTTTGGGGGTTCCTAATAAAAAAATATTAGAAACGTATTTTGCCGTTCCGACTAATGGGTCTTGGCACCCGAGAAAAAAAAATGAAGTAGCGTTCAATTAATTTATTTTATATCTCGAGCTAAATGAATGATATCGACATAATTCTTGTACCAATATTTTTTTATTTTTTAGTGCAACTTCAAAGAAAAATACAAAAAAAAGAAATAACACGTCAAGCAAACTACCTTAAAATATGTTTTTACACAAAAAATGACTTCAGGTTCTTATTCAGCACCCTAAAAATTGAGAAAAGTTTATTCAATAATATCAAAAAATATGATCGTTTTCCTTCAAGGGGAAAGAAATTTTTAAACTGATAATTGGTAACCTTTTTTTTTAAATGCCGTTACATTCCACGCAAACTTGATTGGCATCGCTGGAAAGAGGGGAGCCTCAGCTTTCTTTTGATGTACAGTACGTTCTGGATAATCCGACAGTTCGTTAGTCCGGCTCGTTCGGTAATCCGATGTCTTCCGGGAAAAGCAATCTCATGTTCACCACGAGATATAAACAACAAAAATTCTCGGTAATACTGAATCTAAAAAAATTAATGTGAAAAAAATTTCAAAAGGCCATAACTTGCCTGCTAAAGCTATGCTACTTTTGGATAACCCTAAAGAAGAAGATCTACACCCCGAAGATAAGCAAATTCCTCTACAGGCCTCCAAACACGACAGCACTCTTGCAACCTATAGACCGAAATGTAATCCAGCAGATAAAAATTAATTACAAAAATCGCTCCTTTGTAAATATAATAAAACAAACTGGTGGAATATTTTTTTGAAAAAAAAAAACAACATCAAAGATGTCGCATTCCATCTAGCTCACAGCTGGAATAAAGTTAAAAGTGACACTACTCAGTGTTCGTGGAACATCTGGCCAACGCAACCTGCTTTCAAATCACAAGTCATGGGTGACCATCCTGAAAAAGTTATCTCGACTTAAGAATTGACTTCCCAATTTGTGCAAGAGCTTTCCGAGAAATGTGAGCCAAGTGTTATCCTGACAAATGAGGATATCACTGATTGGCTTCAAGGAACAAGCGAGAAAAATTTTCAGTCAGTGTCTGAGGAAGTTATCCTCGGCCAAATTCAATCCCCGGAAGACGAATCTGATGACTTCGTAGATTCGAATCGGTCAACCGTCTATAGGAGGGAATTTTTGATAAAATATATAATGCTAAGAAACAAAAAACAATCAATGATTATTTTTCCTAGTAAAATTACATATATTTGTGTATAGTTTTTATTTATTTCTGTAATATGTAAAAATTTTCAATATACCTAAATACATTCATTCTTTTTTTTTCTATTACCCTTGATGATCCGGAATTCTTTGATAATCCGACGCTCGCGTGGTCCCATATCTGTCGGATTATCAAGATTATTCTGTAAACTAATACAATATTCGATGAACAAAAACTTATTTAAAAAGTTGAAATCGGGAATACATTTAGATTTTTAACTTGAACCAGTTTGAAACCGGATAAGAAGATGAAACCAAAGACATTTCAAGCGTATTACTATATATGCTATATTTCGAGTGAAAATATGAAGTTGATACGTTTAAGCGTCTAACTATAATTCAGGTTTTTGTCATTTAAAAAAAATAATGTCTTACCATTTAGTCAGGAAAATTTTGTAGTTTATGATTTTTTTATTTCTCTAAATGAATAACATTTCGTATTTAAGAGTTTTTAAAATACTGATTAAGAATCTGACTTTATTTTTTGTTTTAAAAAAATCTTTAAAGATAGTCTGCTTAAAGATCTATTAATTTTATTTGAATTTAAATAATCTAAACCAAAATCTATGCAGTGTATATTTCGTTGATTTTGCACTCAAGAATGAAAATTTCGGTCCAAGAATAATGTCGATATATATTTTTTTAACACGAGATGTATAGGAAAATTCGAGCAAATGTACTGTATTGAAAAGTATTAAAACGAGGTTTCGCACCTTTGGGGAGATATTACTGAGAAGGTAACCCAACCAAATAATACATAAGAAACTTCTCACCTTGTTATTGCCGCCGACCATCCTGTCAGAGGCCTCCGAAGTCGCTACGGGCAGGCGAACGCTTCTCGCAGTAAGATAAAGACAAAAAAGTAAAATTATTATAACATGAATGGGAGCACAATTATACAATGCAAAGAAAAGAAAACAGCCCAACTGGGCAACAATTATATAATGTAAAGAAAATAAACAGTGCTCCTGGGTAAACGATTATACAAAATAAAGAACCTAAAAAAGATCAAGTGAAAAACGATAATACAATGCAAGGGGAAGTCATTCCGGGAGCGGAATGAGCTTTTTTACGGGTGTAGTGAGAGTGCTGTTAGAGGTCTCAAGGGTGGCCACTCGAGATACACCATCAAGCCCAGGCTTGAGTTCGGAAATGCGAGCTAAAGGCCGGGAGAGTGAGGAGCTGTTCAGTCCCTTGCTCACAACAACGTCGCCCTGTTTCTTGGTTCCACAACGGCGCTTGGAATTTGAAGTCCACTTATAACGTTGTGAATTATAATTTAGAACGGCGTTGTCAAGTATGCCGCCCACCCTGAGGACCTCCAGGCTATCGAGGAAAGGAGTACGGCCGTAGAACGGCTTTGCCGGCTTATCGGCACGGATATTAAGAAGAGGCCCAGAAAAAAGTTTAAAGGTATGGTCAGGTTCATTTCCGATGAGCGCAGTGGGAGTAGACTTAAGATCCGGTAATGGCTTGGTGCTTAAGTCGGTGTCACGATAAGGAGGAGGACAATGTTCCTGGCAATTGGTCAAAGAGGAGGGATCTTGAGTCCCTAAACAAAAATTTTTGGCATGTGCGGAATGAGTAGGGGTAAGACCCCTAGGGTCTATATTGGCATGATTAGCGTAAAAAGAAACATCAGCAAACTTTGCCGGGGAGAAGATGTTAAACATTGAAATTTCAGATTGTACAGACCTTTTGATATTGACAACTGGTGGTTTTAAAAAAGTAGGTTTAATAGGATTCGATACCGGAATTTTACTTGTTACACTATCTTGGTTACTTTCTATGCATACTGGTTTCTTATTGTTTTTATTTTTAACAGGAAGGAATTTTAGACAATCTTGATTGGTTAAAAAATAGTGAATGTTTGTGGATGTGATGTAGTTATCCTCTTCTGTAAGGGAAACAAAAGACTTTTCATCAGATGAATCACTAACATTTGTATCAGCACCACCTGTTTTATTGATGTGATTAAATTTTGAAATTTGATTTAAGTTTAAAAAATCACCCTGATTATTCATTTGTATTTCCTGGGGAACATTGTCACGATTTAGTCTGTGACTACATGTATTGGTGTTAATAGAAGGTTCAATGTTTTCTGGAATGTCAGAAACATTTGAGTCTTTGTGGTCTGTACTCAGGGGTTGTTCAGATGGAAGTTTTTCAATATTTTCAGTTTCCGAAGAATTATAGAAATCTTGGAAAATTTGGCAAACAGAAATTAACGAAGTGGCTGATTGATTTTGCGATAGGGTCTGGATAGAACCTATGATTGCCCAACCAAAAATAGTACTGACAGCAATTGGACCAATAGAGCTTGGAATAAACGGATGAGGCAATAATAATTGCGGGTATACATCGGCACCTAGGAGAAGGTCAATCTTGTCTGATTGATGAAAGTCAGGATCGGCCAAACGCAAATGTTCAAAGGCGCGAGCAATTTCTGGAGTAAGGCTTTTGGGAGGCAAATGGTTAGCGATGTGAGGAACCACGGACGGGTTGGCAAAAATGTGCCTCTGAGAAAATGCAGAAAAAATGTCGCATGCAACTGTGCCCGGGGAGTTGGATACGCGCCCGACGATACCCGAAACCGTAATGGGCATATCACGTATTTTTTGACCCAATTGGTCAAAAAGCCGTTGGGAAATGAATGAGAGTTGCGACCCTGGATCGATGACCCCTCTGACAGGAATGTAACCTAAATTATCATCAAAAATACGTGTACGAAATGTGCCTAGCAGTGAAGTCACGTGATTGGCGGAGGTACTACAACTAAGAGATAGTGAAGAATCAGCTGGTAATTGACCGGCGGAAGCGGATGCTGGTTCACCCGAAGTGTGATCAGCATGATCTGATGCGCGATTAGACGCGGAATTCAAATGGACATTTGAATTTACAACTTTGGAGGGATGCAGAAGAGTGTGATGATCGCGGGAATTACATCAACGACACGAAAACTTAGAATTGGAATTACTTTTTAAGTGCGGACCTAGACAACTGAAACACCGTTTATGTTTCTTCAGGATTTTAATTTTTTTATCTCGAGTGAGGGATAAAAACTCGAAGCAGGAAGACAAATAATGCGGTTTACGACAAGCAATACATTTAAAATTAGAAGAATTAGAAGGCGCCGCCAGAGTTCTATCTGATTGTGGTGAAGGAACAGGACTAGTGTTTACAATTAATGAATTAACTCTCGGGCTTCTGTTATGATTGCTGGGGGAAGAAATTATCTCCAGCGTTTTAATTTGCTTGGTAACGAAATTTAGCAAATCCTCAAATAAAGGGACCGATTTTTCAGAATTTTGATCCTCGAAAGCTTTTGAAGTGCGGGAGTCCAGGTTGTTTAATGAGAGGGCTAACAAAATAAAATTTGCTAAATCATCGATAGGTAGCACCTTGATAGCCTGCACCGAATTTTGATGTATTTCTAGGAAATTTTTTAAATTACGTAAAGAATTTGAACTGATAGGTTTTCAAATGCAAAATTTTGTTCAAATATGCCTGTGCTATTCTTCTGGGATTTCGGTACCTGGAAATTAGTGCTGAAAAGGCAAGCTGGTAATTTTCTGTTGTAAGTTGAAAATTGGAAATGACTGAAAGAGCACTCCCGCTTAAATTGGACCTCAGGAAATGAAAACGCTGTATCGGGCTCAGAGACGGGTTGTCGTGAACAAGGGAGGAGAACAGCGAGAAAAATTCAGGCCACTGTTCTATATCGCCTGAGAAAGTTGGCAAATTAATTGGCGGTAATGAGGAAGCACCCTGAGCCAAATGACTAGGGCTGGCAACAGGTGAGGGGGTTATACTGGGTTGTTCCTTTTTTAACTGAAATAATTTAGCCTTCATTTTACGCGCTATATCATTGAAGGCTATAGCTGTGGCTTGGGTATCTACTTGATTCTGCTTAGATAGGAGAACATTCAGGTAACTGATTTTTTCATTTACCGTTTCAAACTTGCCTTGAAGGGATGGTAAATCTTCGTAAAGAGCCTGAACAGCAAAAATATCCTCAACAGTAGAGGCTTTGATTTGGGACCAAGCGCTAGTCATGTCGGCAAACAATATCTCCCTTTTGGCCAATAGTTGTGCCTGAACAATGATATTTTTGTCTTCTGTAGGCATTGTGAAAAATACAGAATAAATAAATACAGAAATAAAAGGAAATTATAATATATAAGGCACAGAAAAGGAAAGGAGAAAAACTTGCAAAATTGATTACACTAATTATTACGTAATTGTAACTGACGCTAGAATAAAACAAAATGGCGGGGGTTGTGGTACGAGATCAAGTAACAAGTACGTCACTAGTAAAATGATAGTAGAAAGGCGTGACGTCAGATCACAGCTGACTGTAGGAACTTGTACAAAATGGCTGACATGTGGGGTCAGTTCTAAATCGGTAATTACCGGAAATTATGTTATTTGAACGCAAAGTGGGCAAAACTTTGCAATTTATGGAAATTTGAATGTAACAATCAGTAAAATAAATAAAGCACTGAAATGAGTGGATGATTGATCGCCCCAAAACTGCAAAAACACTCGTTTTAATGTGGCACAATATATACGGCCCGGATCGGACCAAAAATGTATGGAAAAATTCGAGCAAATGGACTGTATTGAAAATTATTAAAACGAGGTTTCGCACCTTTGGGGAGATATTACTGAGAAGGTAACCCAACCAAATAATACATAAGAAATTTCTCACCTTGTTATTGCCGCCGACCATCCTGTCAGAGGCCTCCGAAGTCGCTACGGGCAGGCGAACGCTTCTCGCAGGCGGTAAATTCTGATCGGGATCTCCTCCTCTTATATCACCACTCATTAAGGGTAAAATAAATTTTCACTAAATGTCTTTAGAAACGAAAACACCTTTAAGAAAAGAAAAGGGTCTTGGAACGCTATCTTGCCTTGGTCAAAAAACACTGGAAGACCATGAGGTCTTGAACAAAAAAAGGTGTACAGGAGTAGAAGAATGAGGATTTTTCCTGTAGGGATTAACGGAGATAAGGGCTAGTTACCTAGAGATCGATAGAGTGCGTCTATGGACGGTATATTAAAGTTTTCTCCTTTCCCCCCCCCTCACAAAAGTGCCGATTGGCGCGAACACGAGATATAAAATAAATTAGTTTCATGCTAATTCACTTTTTTATCGAATTCTTGGGCCAATTAGTTGGAACAAAAAAATATGTTATCAATATTTTGTGACCAGGAACCCCCCAAAATAATTACCAATAAGTTCCGTGAGAGACTGAGTGTGTCCTCCCCTTGCAATTCCTCATCCGCATTTCAGAGTTCTCTGTTTGTTTTTTTACCTTAGTAGGAAGTAATATAAAACGTATCAATAAAAAATAAATAAATAAGTTGATATAAAAAAAAAAGATACAGGAAGAATAGGTTTTATATTTTTGTTAATATTTGTTGAAAATGGTCATATTGTCATGATTCATTTTCTTCCTATAATTGTTTTTTTAATTAAGTTGAACAACATTTAAGGGTCACCAGACAGTCGTGAAGCACAACATAATGTTTCAGTAGGTTTATATTTTACCCGCAATTTTGTGGTAGAGAACTGCGGTCATTTCTGAAAGTATTATAACTATTACAATTATTATTACCAGTTTTACATTATATTCTTATAACGTATGGGTTTCGAATTTAGAAAATCAATAATAAAGCTATCTTATCATTAATAAAATATTACGTAACATATAAAATATGTAATGTGCAGAGAATCTGTAAAAATCCCTCACACATAGAGAAAAAAGAAATAAGTAAATTTAGCAACCAGTTCATAGATTTACAATTTTAAAAAATAGTATTCCGTGCTTAGGGATGGGTCTTGTACGAAAAATATAACTTTTTTAGTTCTTAATATCAATACATGTGCAGTGATGTACAGTTGATACATGTAATTAGTCAATTGTGTACCACACGTAGATGCAATCCAGCAACGAAATACAGTAACCGTAAGTTTTGATACGGCAAAAAATTGAAAGAATGACAATATAGAAATATCGATATATTTTATTTATCATGTATGAATATCTATCTATACCCTGGGATCAATGGTAATACGGCTATTGTAGTGATAATTGTTAAAGGAACTTGGAGAAATATGAATTATAAGAACACATATAAACTTTATTAAAATAATATGGTTAGTATAAATAGCAACTCCAAGTCATAATTTGACAGGATTTGTGAGAACGAATACCACTTTAATGAGAGTGAAATAATGTATATCAGCATTGAACCTTTCGGCTCACAAAGCCAGGCTATCATCCACATATAATTCTATGAGTTCAAAATATTCTCCACCCACTAATAAGGTAATTAGTACAGAATACAAAGGCAGAACTCAATGTTACAAAATGTATTAAGGCAGAAGACATTATAAGGATTATGGGTTTATATATAGACGCCATATATTCAGGCGCTGCAAGAGTTTAAAATACTTTAATAATAATTTATAACAGAGATAAAAGCTGCTGGATTGCATTAGTATTCTAAAATCTAAATTTACAAAAAGGTAAATAAGTGAAACATAAATTTTAAAAAATAACGTTTTACATACGTTATCAATACATGAATAGTTGATACTTGTAATTAGTCAATTGTGAACCACGCGCAGATGCAATCCAGTAACGAAATACAGTAACCGTAAGTTTCGAAACGGCAAATAATTGAAAGAATGACAATATAGAAATATTGATATACTTTATTTATCATGTATGAATATCTATCTATAACCTGGGATCAATGGTAATACGGCTATTGTAGCGATAAATGTTAAAGGAACTTGGAGAAATATAAATAATTGAACGATTGAAATAAAAATCATGTAAAACGTATGAGGTAACAAATGGGAGTTAAGACTAGGTAATATAAATGGGTTTCGATTCACGATATATCAAAAATATCTTTAGTTTTCTTTGACATTTCGATATTTTTAAATCATAACGTTGCGCTATATCGTTTTCTTTTATCAGGAAAATACAACATAATACATAGTGCCAAGAGGGTAATTATTTCAAAAAGAGGAAGTATCATCTCACTTACAAGGAATGAATCAAGTAGAAAATTTTTGGAAAAGTTACTTTTCCTTCAGACCATTGATTTCAATATGTGACAGTTAAATTAGTTAACTCATAGTATTTTTTAAAATTGTTTGATTCATAATAAACTACTTTTAAATTTCAAATATTTGGAAATCTACGAAGATCTTAATATCATACGTTTCTGACCTAGCTCATAACTCTGACATAGCAAACTCAACAACCATTCAAATTCATTAGTATCACAACTTGCTTCTCATTCCAAATAACCCTCCGAGGTGCCTGAAAAGAAGATGGCCTCGGGACCTTCTGATACAGTACTTCATTATATAGAACCTTCTTAACTGCTACCAATGGGTAGTTATTCTAAAAACAAGTGACCTGTCATTTTTATCATTATCATCATATTTACTTGATTTATTATATTTTTATATTGTATATAATTGTATATCTTATTCATTTTTAAGGATCGTGAACTTTAGTAAAACATGATTCTATTTCTACATAGAATAAATTAGCCTTGGTTTAGTAAATTCAAAATTTTATAAATAGCGTACTTTTCTTAATATTATCAAATTTCTTTCCTTTATATAAGAAGTCGAACTATAATAAAGGTCAATTTATATTCTGAATCGAATCAGAAAATTTCATTCAAATATTCATTTTTATTCAAGTCTTAACTTTTAAATAACTTCTTTTTCGTATGCAAGTTCGTGGTGAGTGGTTTAATTCAGTTTATATTGATACAAAATAACTATTTATTTAAAACTTCCCTAATATAAACTCCTCGTCAAAAGTATAGCAACACTTTGAAATATTTGAATTTTTTTTTAAATATTTTTTTTTTCAGAATAAAGAAAGGTTCTGAAGTCTATAATAAACATTCCTAAACTATATATAAAGAATTTTTATTAAAATAAACTACAATATTCTTCCAATAAACAAAAAAAATTAGAAATTTTTTTTTTAATCCAAATTTTAACTTTTTAATTTTTATTTAATAAGACATATTGTCCCCTTTGGCTTGAATGACTGCTTCTGCTGGTCTTGGCATACTTGTATATAACGAAACGAATGATAAACATGGACATTTGATATAATGTAAAATTCCATCGTTTGTTATTAACAGGGAAAAACATCGATGTGTCTAATCCTTTATATCTCACGTTTAATAAATAATAGTAATATGAATATAAATCTAGAATGGATCAAGGTAAAACCCAGGAAAATCTCGAGAATTATGACTGCTAAAATGCTTTTGATTGTGAGTCTATATAGTAAATAGATTTATTGGATTGGATAAATTATGTCAAGGCAAGGAGTATTAGAAAATGAGCTCATGGGTGAACACTTAAGTCTTTTGTAATCCGAATTGAATCATGACTCAAATTTTAATAATATGAGCTAAAAAATTGTCGATATATGATATCGATATTTTTCTTATAATACCCATCCCTACCAGGGGATCCTCACTCTCCTAAGGACTTTGGAAAGAAACGTCCTAAGAATCTTTGTACAGGTGAGAGATTATAGAAACGTGGGGACAACTCGAAAGGAGAAGAGAGATTGAGGGAGAGACGAAGGCTGAGGTGACTGGACGATGTGGAGAACGACGTGAGGCGATTGCTAATGAAAGTTTGGCTGTCCACCTCGAAAAGATAGACAGGGACGGCTGTCGTTTCTGAGTGGGGCCATTGCCAATCTAGGGCTTTGCAGCTAAATAAATAAACAAATAAAATATATATAGGTGTTTTGAATTTAGTTATATGTTGTGTTGTTAGTCAAGCGTTATCGTTTTCTCCGGAAAATTGTGATATGCTATGTTTTTGGCACAGGTTGGGGGTTTAGTAATTACTATATCTTTCTCAATAGTAGTTATAGCCCTTGGTGACTCTACAGCCGTCATCTATTAGTGTACGAGTTGTTGGATTCTTACTATCCTACCGTGTAACCAATTTTTTTTTTCTTTTAATCAATTTATTGAAATTTACAACTGTATAAGTATATACATCAAGTAAATGTTGTGATAACGATTACAATAACATTTCAAAACTTGAAAAGAACTACTCATCTGTAGAACTTCAATAAAAATTCTACACTAGAAGGCCATCTTCTTTTCAGACGCCTCGGAGGATTATCGGGAATGGAGTGGAGAGCAAGTTGAGAAATTGGTGGATTTGAGTGATTATGAAACTTACTATGATTGGTTTGGGCTAAATCAAAAACATATGGAACATTTATATCTTAATGAATAATTTTATTGGTGACAAAGTAAGGAGAATTTAGGATTTCTTGAAGGATTGTGGATTGTAAGGATTGGATACGAGATGACTTTAATGGTTTAGTGGAGCCCCAAAGCTCAACTCCATAGTCCAAATAGGCCTAATCACAGTCATGTAAATTATTTTTTTGTAATTAATTGGAGGCTTTGAACGTTTGTCTAGTAAATGTTGAAGTAGTCTGTAACGACGGGCAGTTTCTTGTCGTTTTGTTCTTGTATGTGGACTCTAAGTTAGACGTTTGTCCAAGTGGAGTCCTAGGTAGCAGATCTGTTCAACAGGGATAAGAGGAATATCATTGAAGAATACTGTAGGACAGGAAGTCGTAGGTTTACGTCGTAGGGTAAACGTTATTTGGTGGGAATTGTTTGGATTTATTTTGATTCTCCATTTTTGACACCATTCTTGAATGTTTAGGATATGGGATTGGAGAGTTTAGGAGGCAATGAAGGGATCATTGTTTACTGATGATACACATGTGTCATCAGCGTAAGTGGTGAGGACAGTGGTAGGATGAGTTGGGATGTCTGGTGTATACACCGTCTATAGGATGGAGCGTATGATTCTACCTCGAAGAACACCGGCTGAATAGCCAATTTTAAACTAATTTTTTGAAGAAGAATAAAAATAATCTTTATTCTGGGACATCTTGTCCCCTTAGAACAAACATAACAGACCAATGCAAAGGAATTATTATCTGGCTGCGAACATATCAGGCAGCAACGTCTGTTGATTATAAATTAGATAATTATAAAATCAATAATAAATTAGATACTTATATACTTATAGATAGCATATAAGGTAAAAATTTAAAATTAAGAACTAATCTTCGAGTTTATATTTTTAAAAAACACTGTTATACTAATGTATCATTATACAATTTCAGAAGATTGATAATTGAGGGGTGGATGAATAAATCGTTTTTAAAGAATGTGAGAGAAGGAGCATTGCGAATTAAATTGGGTATGGGATTCCAAGATATGGCTGCACGAATAATAAAGGATTTTTCAAACAATCCAGTTCGATGAGAAGGAATATACAAATCATTGGGCTGAGTCTGGTATTCAAAAGATGAATGGAAGAACGAATGGCAAAGATGTCGTAAATATATGAAGGTTTTGTGAAGCTTGGAATATAAAGGTTCCAACGTCTGTCAAATGAATTAGTGTCAACTAATAAACTAAATTAGTGAATATATTTTATTTAATAATATTGTTAAGTTAAAAGTTTCTGTGAATGATTTTACAGTTGCTCTACTCGTGGGTCATAACTCTATCTATAATATAAACATATTACGAGCTAATGACATTATATGGTGTTTATCTTTAGTGTTTAGTTTTAAGTCCGTAAGGAACTTATATACCTGGTCCCCATCTTCCATTATGGTCCACATCCTATTTTCACTTTCCTCCCTACATCAGAAGTTTTCCGACAGAGACATCTACTTATTTCTTTGACAAATTTTAAATAGGGGTAAATCCCCTCCATCTGACGTTTAAATTTCTTTGCTTTAAATTTTGAAACCTTTTTCCGAACACACGTTCTATTTAATTTTTCAGCATTCAGATAAAGGACAAGATGGTACAGAGGTAACAGGTACCAAAACTATTTCTTAGCTGCCCTACTTTGATGACTCGAAATCTTAGCCCCCAAGAAGCAAAAAAACCCTTAGGCTTTTAATATGTGGTAATAATTAATATTATTTAATAGTTGGCTATACCTTAAATTAAAGCTACCTAAAATTTCCACATAACGATTTGCTGAAATATGATGTTTAAATGAACATTTCGTTTGAAATGTTGAAATGGCAGATAATTTGTAAAAACAATACCTCGATAATGTCCCATTGCAAATAAATTGTGCAGCTGACGAATATTGCCTAAACATCTTATATCAAAATAAATACCTTGATTTATGGTACGAAATTGATGTGTAAACCTTATACTTTTTTTCACAGCCCTGGTTGTCGATATTTAATTACTTCATGCGCGACAGAATAAAAGTGTATTCACATTACAAATCCTCTTCAGAACTGTGCTAACTCAAAATCCGGTTACGCATAAATGTTAAAACAGGTAGTTTCGCGTTGAATTGCTACTGATTGAATGGGCGCTTATCCAACTATCTTATACATGAACAATGCTAAATGAGACTGTTGGGTAATTATTTACAAATCTATAATTAATATAACATAGAGTAAACAATACAGCTATTGACACCCTTAGAATATTTACATTCATATCTCTATGTCTTTTAAAAGTGACACAACTCAAAAACCTGAATTAAAAAAATGTACGATTTTCACAGCCTTGTGTGAAATATCGAAAGTGTACCTTGACTACCTATTAATTTGAAGTTAACTCGATACATTTTTGACATTTCATAGGAGAGTATTTGCCTAAATATATATTGATGATAAATCGAAAATACAGATTTTTGAGTTGTGTCACTTTATAAATACATGTGTGATATATTTTTCTTAAAAATTATTTTAATAACAATAAATATTTTGTCTTATAGTTACGAAATAAATGAAAACTGTTTTATTGCTGTTTCTAGTGCAATATGTTGTTTACTGGGTGCCCAAGCTTTTAGCATCGTGATTTCTAGGTCAGTAGAGTCTCTAGTACGCTAGGGGCAAAGAGTCGTTAATTATTGAAATGTCTTCAGATTCGCTCTGTTGCCCTCAATAAGCTTGTAAACAGCAACACATTTTCATGGCAGAATAATTCTCACAAATGTTTACAGAAGTCCTTTTGCATAAGTATAGTTTAATTTTAGATTACATATTTTTTACGTTTTTCAATAATATGTTCTTCAAAGTAAAGTACATTTT
Source organism: Euschistus heros (assembly GCA_003667255.2). Classification (NCBI taxonomy): domain Eukaryota; kingdom Metazoa; phylum Arthropoda; class Insecta; order Hemiptera; family Pentatomidae; genus Euschistus; species Euschistus heros. Next base: position 3,630,570 of record RCWM02000050.1, read on the forward strand.
TTTCAAATATTTTGTGCCAGTGATTAGTTTTGATGTTGGTACGACTACCTTGGTTTTGTGGCGAAGATCTCTTAACATCCAATTTTTTCGTCCTCAGAATTCTCGAGGGTCCTTTTAAAAATGAGCCATTTATATAATATAAACAAATCATAATAAAAGAAAATGAAGAAATCAGGAAAAAGGAAAAAAAGATTGGGAGAAACTTCCCAATTGGTAAAAAACACAGAAGTATACTAACAGAAGATACATGAAGATTTAAAAGGCATTGGCCTAGATAAAGAAGAAATTGAAGACGAAACAAGCTATAGACAACAAATTAAAGAGTGCGAAGGTTTCCAAAAAAAAAAGCAGCTCCAAAAAGATAGGGGAGAAAACGGACGGCAGAAGAGAGGAGAGAGACAAGTAAGCTGATGAAGGAGTATTAGAGAAAGCGTAAAGCTGACTTGGTTGCTTAAGCATCGGTCCTTAGCTGGCCTGTAATGAATAATAATAATAATAATAATTATAATAAACAAATCAAAATCTGCTGGTGACATAACCTGGCTACACATAGGACATATTCTGGCCACGGTAGTTTCTCTTTGATTACACGTGAACGATGTGTAGGGGAACTGTCATGCTGCAAAATAGCTTAGTGCCTTTTTTAAAGTGGGGTGCACTGCACTAAAAACTGTATAAACTCTGCCAAGACGTTCACAGTAAAGATTTGAGTCCACTACTCAGCCCTCAAAGACAAGTTAAAAAAAAAAAACGTCTTCCAAGTTTCAACAAAAACAAAGCGTCACATTTCCTTTCTGAAACCGATCCAAAAGAACTAAATTGCTGCAGTGTTTCGATGGGTAACTGACTCTTCTTTAGTACAATTTGTTTTTTGACAGCAGCCTTTGAGCTTAGACCTTATTTCTTCTCTTATTTTTTCTTACACATCCATTGACATTGAATGTGCTTTTTAAAAAATATAAATGGCTTCATAAAGTGAACTTAAGTCAAAAGGAATCAAAGGATTGGTGAAAGTGAACATTGAAATGCTGTTGACTTTGATCAGGCCTGTCCTCACATATGGCTCTGAGGTATGGACCACAACAAGGTCTAATGACCAGACTCTGAGGATTTTTGAAAGGAATGTTCTTCGGGAAATCCTTGGAGCGTTGTGTGTTGGAAATGGATAGAGCCGACTCAAAAATGCGGAGGTGTACAGACTCTATGATGACCTTGATGTGATCTCGGTCATTAAGGTCGGAAGACACCCGTGGGCTGGAAACGTGGCTCGTATGTCTGAAGAAGACATTCCCGAGATTGTACCTCGTATCTAAAAAAAATCATGGAAAGAGAAGAATTGGCAGGTCCAGACTACGTTGGACGGACTACGTGGCTAAAGATGCAGGATCCCTCGGCGTTAAGAATGTAAACAGATATACTAGAGTGTTTAAAGGTTTTAAGGCTACACAAAAAAAAACTAAATATTTAGCTACGAGAATATATAGGCTCACACTAGAAACAGAACAAAAACAACTCTGGCAACTTACCTCTTTCTAGGTGACCTATAACCAATCTTTTATCTACAGTTGAGACGTTTCCGTCTGCTCTTTCTTGTCACTGTTTTAAGACGACTAAATTAGAGCAAATCCAATTCAGTTTATGCTTAGCATTATGGCTTTCAACATGTCTTCTAGCGGCAGTCCTCAGCTTTGAGAAGAAATATCTCACTCCGAGGAAGGTTACTGTGACATGTGGCTTCCAACGTAAAGTTCTTCATCTCCTAGAGGATCACCAAAGGAATAAAAAAGCCAAGGAATCTCTTAAAAAATACGCATATAGCCATTATCAGACTTTAAAAAAAAAGAACTGTGAGAGGAGTATCGGAGATATCGCCGATGAAATAAGCCGCCTAAACAAAGCTAATGTCAGCTAAGTAACTGTTTCTCAGCGCCTCCATGTGTATGAATTATATTGCCGAGGTGCTGCAAAGAAACTATTCAGCAGCAAAAAGAATCTGAGAGCCCGCCTTGAATTTACTCCTGACAATTTATACAAGTACCCGGATTCATGATAAGTAAAAAAAAAAAAAAGTCGTCTTTTTAGATAAAACAAAATTCAATTTCATGAATTGTGGTGGGAGAAAGGATGTAAGACCATCTAGGGCGTCCAAGAACAATGTTCTATACCAAATAACAACTATCAAGTTTGGTGGTGGGAAAATAAATGTGTGGGGTGTGTTTTCAGTTTATGATGTTAGACCTTTAGTGTGCATAAATATATATATATATATATATATATATATATATATATATATATATATATATATATATATATATATATAATTTAATATATTTAAATTCATTCAAAGATTTATTTTTAAAATAAAATGAATCGGAAAATATAAAAGGAAGACATCGAAGCTCATCAATGCGACGGAAAATCAATCCGATAATCCATATGATTATTGTCCACGCTATAAATTCCATTAACCTTAATCACTATGTCGATTTTAATTACCGTGCTAGTAACAGCTAGAGGGCTCAAATTGTATTCAAACCATAAACTACTAATTATTATAACTAAATAGTTACATATATTTACTCTAAAACTTATACCATACTGGTCCGAATATAGGTCGGTCTTTTGAATTTCGATTAAATTTGAGGAAATTTCGATTTCAACCATACGTCGGTTATTCAATTTATCTGTGAGATAATATCTTTCCATATATTATTTTTTTAAATTATTTTCCTAATTATGGTTGTATTATCAATTGATGGTGTGGAAGAAGTTGTTTACTCAGTTTTTTTTGGGATCAATGTTTTTTTGTTGTTTTTTTTCACATTTTCTAAACTTCAGTGTGCACTGTTCTTTTACTTCACTAAGAATGACTTACTTAGAATTAACATATCTGAAATGAAAGACAAAACATTGCTCCTCGTTTCCGACTGCTCCAACATATCCTAGACAAGCGTTCAAAGAGCCCCCATACATTAGAAAAGACTTATATTCATGACAGTAATAAGACCCAATTAATTTATTTAAATTTACTCGTTGACTGCGTATGACGTGAACACTTACCTCACTCCTAACCCAAGGTAGGTAAATCAGAAAAAAACATGTTATGTCAACCGCCATTGAACGTGTTAATTGCCCAAAGTAATTAATGACAATAATTATACTCATTTGCACATGCGAAATTAAGCTTTGAGGCTCCACTTAACTATTAAATTCTTCTCTTACAATCCAAAATCCTTCGTAAAATTCTCAATGCTCCTTATTATGTTTCAAAAAAACTTATGCATAAAGATCTTTATGTTCCATATGTTGTTGATTTGGCCAAACCAGATACCTATCCTTTCATAGTAAACTCCATACCCATTTGAATCTACTGATCTCACTACTTGAATCACACTCCCGATAATCCTCCGAGGCGTTAGATGGCAAAGAGACCTTCTGAAGTAGAACTACTGAAGTACTACTACTGAGTAGTTCTTTACCTCAAATTTATTTTAGGTTAACTGTTTATAATGCAAACAGTTGTAAATATCAAAAAAATAGTTTCAAAAAAAAAAGTACACAAAAAAGTCAATAGATAGGTTAATTACCTTAAATTGCACTTTAAAAGATGAATCGACTTAATATCGACTTTCATTCTTTAGCAACGAGTTATCAACAGATTTATTAACAAAGATTAATATAATGTGAGGATTGACATACGACCAAAGTAAATAATGAATACTAAATTGGGAAAATGTTATGAAGATAATACTAACGTCCGAAAAAGTTCCTAACCTTTTACGCAAAAATGGTGCTGAACATTTTAATATAAGTGAGCTAACACCTTCCACCAATGTGTTCAATTGGAACAGTTTTGAACTTCAGCCTAAAATAACTATATTTTTATGGATAAAATAAATGAAGGGAAATCTCCTAATTGCTAAGAGCAGTATAGTATCTCGAAATTTTAGCATTCTACATAATTAATAAATATAAAAAAAGAAAAAAAAAACCGTTTGTTCCAAGTTAGAGAGAAGATTCCTAAGTTTAGATATTCATGTTTTTCCTATATTTTCATATTTAGATCATATATAGTCCTAATTTATTTTATATATACTAATTAATTTTATTTCTAATAATAAAAGTATCATTATCTGTGAGGAAAGGGGAAGAAGATTATCAGGGATGTAAACAGAAACAACATGTCCAAGAAAAAATATTATAATTGTGTGCCAACGTTTCGACCTGTCGTGCAGGTCCTCTTCAGGGCCACTGAGAAGAGAAGAACGATGACTGATCTGAAAACATTGTTCGTCTCCTCTACTATTTCTTTATTTAAATTGTCGGATTTTTCCATTTTAATTTAAAATAACTAAGCTTTGAAAATTAATAAGAAATTATATTAATTAGACCGAATTTCTTAAAGCAACTGGTCTTCTTCAAAATAATATCTGAAATAAGTCTTTACTCTTTGTTAACTAGTAAAAATCAAATAAAAATATCTGTCATCTAAAAAGGCTGGGATAGGAGCAGCTAAAACGCCTTTGTTCATTTATATAAACAATTTTCAGCCCACCGAAAGCTGCCGATAAAAGTTTATCTGTTAATTTATATTATGTAATTTATATCAGACAGTTTTGTAATTTTGATGAATCAATTTTATTTTCAGTATAATCTGTGCTCTATAGGCATTAAGAGCCAATTACAGTTTTTTTTAAAGTTTTTTTTATATACATTTATTGTAATTTACAACTGTACAGAATATATACATCAGAATTAAATGTATTGATTATAATAATATGTTAAAACTTGGAAAGAACTACTCATCAGTAGCACTTTATTAAAACTTCTACACTAGAAGGTCTCTAGTATCTAGGCCTAGAGGCCATCTTCGTTTCAGACGCCTCGGAGGATTATCAGGAATGGAGTGGGAAGCAAGTTGAGAAACTAACGGATTTAAGTGATTATGGAGCTTACTATGAAAGGATAGGTATCTGGTGTGGGCTAAATCAGCAACATATGGAACATTAAGATCTTTATGGATAAGTTTAATGGTGACAAAGTAAGGAGCTTTGAGGATTTTACGAAGGATTTTGGATTGTAAGGATTGAATACGAGATGAATTGGATGGTTTAGTAGAGCCCCAAACCTCAACTCCGTACGTCCAAATAGGTCTAATCACAGTCGTGTAAATAAGTCTTTTTTAATTAATTGGGAGCTTTGAACGTTTGTCTAGTAAATGTTGAAGTAGTCTGAAACGACGGGCAGTTTCTCGTCGTTTTAGTCTTGTATGTGGATTCCAAGTTAGTCGTTTTTCCAATTGGAGTCCTAGATAGCGTATCTGTTTAACAGGGATTAGTGGAATATCATTAAAGGATACTGTAGGACAGGAGATCGTAGGTTTACGACGAAGGGTAAAGGTTATTTTGTGGGATTTGTTTGGATCTATTTTGATTCTCCATTTTTGACACCATTCTTGAATGTTTAGGATATGGGATTGGAGAGTTTAGGAGGCAATGAAGGGATCATTGTTTACTGATGACACACAAGTGTCATCAGCGTAAGTAATGAGGACAGTGGTAGGATGATTTGGGATGTCAGCCAGTTAAATTTAAGTTTTCATTATAGATCTAAGAAAATGAAGTATGAATAGTGAGTCCGAAAAAAGTAAAAACCTGATTATTCAAGCATTCATTGCTTATTTTTGTTAATAATCTTATTTTTTCTCAGGAAATTCTTATGGAAAACTTTATTATACCTATCTAAATTATAAATTACAATATAGAATTTAATCTATGTTGAAACTTTAAAATTGATATTTTTTCCACTATCGAATATTGTACGGTGCCAGACATAATTTCCCTTACATATATAATTTTCTTGACTATATTGAAAATGAATTTCAAGTAGCAAGTTTTTCCAGAAAAGTTGAATTACTTATTTTTTATAAAACGTATAATTAGGATCGCAATTTAGGTCTCGATAATAGAGGAAAGTAGCTATTCCTTGAAAACTTCCTTATTATCCGCCATTAAAACCTGGAAAAGCAGGGAAACTTTTTCATTATTAAATTCCAATATGAAAGAAATATTGCTGATATAATGATGTTTACGAGAATAGTTGGTTTATACTGGGAAATGGGGGACTCAGAAGACGTCAGAAGTAGGTTCCTAAAGTTTAAAACATGTGGCTTAGATATAGCTCTCTCTCTCTCTCTCTCTCTCTCTCTCTCTCTCTCTCTCTCTCTCTCTCTCTCTCTCTCTCTCTCTCTCTCTCTCTCTCTCTCTCTCTCTCTCTCTCTCTCTCTCTCTCTCTCTCTCTCTCTCTCTCTCTCTCTCTCTCTCTCTCTCTCTCTCTCTCTCTCTCTCTTCTCTCTCTCTCTCTCTCTCTCTCTCTCTCTCTCTCTCTCTCTCTCTCTCTCTCTCTCTCTCTCTCTCTCTCTCTCTCTCTCTCTCTCTCTCTCTCTCTCTCTCTCTCTCTCTCTCTCTCTCTCTCTCTCTCTCTCTCTCTCTCTCTCTCTCTCTCTCTCTCTCTCTCTCTCTCTCTCTCTCTCTCTCTCTCTCTCTCTCTCTCTCTCTCTCTCTCTCTCTCTCTCTCTCTCTCTCTCTCTCTCTCTCTCTCTCTCTCTCTCTCTCTCTCTCTCTCTCTCTCTCTCTCTCTCTTTTGTAAGTTTGCTGTATTTTCGCATCATATTTTCCTAAATAATTCTAATTTATTTTTATTTTGAACTATTATTTACGTACAATAATTTTTTTTAAGTTACTTATTCTCGTTATGGTTGTATAATTTATCTTTTTTTTTAGCTTATTCGAATTGTTTATTAACTTATTATATTCCATTCTCCTTTTAGCTCTGATGATAGCTATTAAAGATATGCCCGATACGTTAGCCAAATAAAAATATCATTTGTTCTCAAACATTGTCTACATTTTTAATGATACCTCTCAACACCCTACTTTACTTCACTACTAAATTTAAATTACGGAGCCCATTAATTATTCAATTTTTTAATATTCTGATGATATAACTTCTTTTTTTTACGTTACGATAATGTTCACCAAACGTCAACTTTATTATTTTCGAATGGTAACCCCTATTTTTTTATATGAAAGTATGTGTTTGGCAGGTAAGGCTAGACTTTTAGGCTCAGGTTTGAATCCGGCTGAATCAAATAATTATTTATTCGATTATATGACCCGAGGATCGACCGTCGACCACCAGAAGGCAAACGTTGCCTCTATAAAGTCGGTAACCTTAATTGGGGAAAAACCTGGAGATTGCGTTCCCGGCCAAATCTTGCACAACCGTTGACCAAGAAACAGTACAACCTTACCTTAGTACTGAACCCTAAGACTCTTCGTGGATGATGGGAGTACATAACTAATTCTTTAACATGTTTTCGTGAAAAATGCCACCAGATCTAAATCCGGTTGCGAAAAGTTTCGAAATAATTAATTTTAATAGGAATATGTGAATTAGGCCATAAAGAATTAATATTAAGTTTTTCAACAGTTTTTTTTTTTTTTTTAAACACCCACTTAATAGATTTTTTGTCATAAAAAAATTCTTTCACACAAAAATTTGTAAAATATGTGTTTTAAAATATTTTAAAAAACGAGTTGAGATTAGTCGCTGTGAGGTACGCTGACAGATAAAAAGTTTCAGCCTATTTATTTTTTCCTTTTCTCGGCTAAGATTTTTATTATTTTTTCGAGGTTTGCGTCCCAACATGCTTTAACCAGGGCGTATAAAACGTGTTAGGATTATTAAAAAAATAATGAAATAAAAGCAGGCAGTATTTAAATAAAATTACCAAGTAGTTTAAAATTAACGAAGGTTTATATCCTTCCCTTGTGTTCATTACCGTGAACGGGGGCTACTTTGAACAAACCCACTTTTAAAAAAAATTATTTGGTGGGCTCAATTCCCAAGCTAGAATCCTCTAGCTGGTTTTAAGCATTTAAGGATTAAACATAGAACGTAATGGGATCGCAATAAGGTGATAAGTTAGTACTTAACTAAATTAAGTTACTACCATCTTTGGCTGTTGTAAGCCTTTTTAGTGATAAAAGGTGTTTTTATAAACTTGTCCAAACCTCATCTGGCCCGGCGTATGTGGCAGCAGCATTGTTTCATGTGAGTAATACATTGATTACCAATCTATTTAGCAACATTTCTTTTTTGTTTCACGTCTCCAACTTATTTCTTTGATTTTATATAATTTATTTGACAAAAAAAAGCCGACTTGAAGAAGCTACTTTGAACAAAGTTGTTGACACCTTTTAGAAGACGTTACTTTAAACATTTTGCTATCGTCTGTTTCGTTATTTGGTGGATATGAACAGTTAGTTTAATCATACTTATAATTAAAACGATTTCAGGTCTATGGCTTTATTATATAATTAAAATTTATTTCGATTTGAAGATAAAAAAAAGGAATCTAATTTACCAGGCACTTTTTAAATAAACAAATTAAGAACAGTAAAATAAAATAAACAAAAATAATTAAAATTTAATCGAAAATCATAGGTTACCTACGCACTTTTGTTCCTTTAGTAAATTTGTCATTCTATTTCAGTTTTTCCTGTGTGTTTTGTTTCGTTAGAGCCAATGTTCCTTGAAAGCTAAATCAAGTTTATGTTAATAGATAGTTAGTAAGTTGTTAATTCAATAGCTATATTTTTATAAAAGTTATTAACATTATTAAAAATATTTGTATTTTTATTCCACCCACTTATCTGGTAATGAAATGAATCCAATAGGCGGATTTACGGAAGCATTTTGCTTAAAACTGATTTTTTTTCATGCTTTTTCGACTCAAAACAAAAACAAAAAAAGAAGCTCTAAAACATTTTTAAGAAACTTAAATTTGATAAGAGGATTCAATTGCAGAAGACTCCAAGACGAGCGTTTTTGAGGCGAAAATTAGCCTTTTCCAATGTAACTCCTACTCGGGCTACTTTGAACAAAATAAAAATTATCCCCTCATCCCTTGTATTGAAGATAGAGGAATCGCTCAAACGTGAATTTGAAGCTAAGTTTTGTAACTATCATTTGGTCTAAGAAAATTTTAAATATTCACAAAATCGATCGCGCTGCAGTGCATCATGTGCAAAACCTGTTCGAAGTAGCCCCACGTTACGGTACGTCATACATTCAATGCGGTATAGGTCTTGTGTGATTTTGAATAAATTATTCAGAAATATGCTCCATCTAATACAAAAATGTTGCAAATCATATAATTATAAAATTTCCTAATTTTAATTTTTTTTTCAGATACTATTCTTATAATCCTAATAAGCTTCATATGCCTTGTGTGAAAAATTTGGGAACGTTAACACTTAAAGAAAAATGAAACTTTTAGTCTAGAAAATAAAAAATTAATAAATTAGAAAATAAAAATTCTGTGATAACAGAATCAACAATCTTTCGTTTGTCAGTATATTTTAAAAATGATTAATAATTACTTCTTCATATTGTTGTTGATTTAAAAAAAAAATTAATAAAAACTATTCCTTCTATAAAAATAATATATATGAATGTTCCGAACCGAATTCGCTACTTACATTATATGAAATTAGAAATTTGAAGAAAACAAAATAGATGCCATCGCAATGATTATAAAAAATCTTCAACAATGGAATAATTAATGGGTTATACAAATATTTCATCCTATCTCAATTCTTGGACGATTAATGCGAATGTTTATTGTTTATCGGGGCTTAGCGTCCATATGTACTCCAATTATGGCAGAATTGGGGTTTATGGGGAATTATGGGGTTCCACAATACCATCGATTTCCTTCCGAATCTGCCCTCTCCGATCCGAAATCCATCAGAAAATCCTTAATTCTCCTTACTTCGCCACAAATGAACTGATCCACAATTATCTTAATATCCTATATGTCGCTAATTCTTCACGAACCAGATACCTTTCCTTTCATGATAAACTAAGTGCTTACCCAACTCCACTTGTTTCTCAACTTACTTCCCATCTCATTTCTGGTAATCCTCCGAGGCGTCTGAAAAAAAGATGGCCTTGGTATCTTCTTCTAATGTAAAACATTCATTAGAGTGAAGGACAGCCTCTCTTCAAGTTTTTTTTTTTTTAATTTTAATTTTTAATTATTTTTTTAATTAAATACATTGGACTTTCTCAGAATCCTACTTTCTTTTTTACTCCTCGTACACTTTTCAAAAAGTATAAAAGAAACATGAGAGAAGTTTTTAAAACGCGTGCTCAATATTTGATACAAGTCTTCTTGGAAATTCATGAAATAAACAACTCATATGGTTAAAACAAAGTTCTGACTTTTTCATTCTCTCGGACGAAACAAAAATATAACACTTCTGCTTCAAAAATTAGTTGGCAAAATAAAGAGAAAAAAAAAACTTAGGTCTTACTTGCAAAACACTGAAACCTGAAATCGTAAAAAGGCGCTGATTGGAAGTAATTGCCAACGCGACTACATTGATTTTACGAATTAACCAGTATTTACGGCATAGATTTTTTATTCGACGCAAACCTTATAATCCATTCTTCAGAATTTTAGAAAATTTAGAAATTTAGAAAATAAATTCTGCTCAATGCATTGAAATAATCCATAAACTATTAATTATATTTCAAAATCTATTAGATATACACATAACTGTCCGAGATCTGACTTGCTCCAGTTCGGGATAGCATTCATCTAAATTGCACTGACAATACTTGCCTAAATAAAAGGTAACATAATTTTTATAGTATCAACTCTGACCTTATCTTAATCAGAAATGGTTATAATCAAATAAGAAGAATTATAAGTGTGTTCTGGACAATTAAACTATAAAAATTATAAGAGATTACCTAGAAAAAAAGTACACGTTTAATAATTTAGAGACTGAAATGCGTTTTTATTTTAGAAAATATTAAAATCTGCCGCAATAAAGGGTAGTGGGAAATATGGAGGTTAAAGGAACCATTCACGCAATATGTATAACAAGAAATAAATGAAAAAAAAAATAATAAACCCACATTACAGGCCAGCAAAGGAGCACGTTTAAGCCACCAAGTTAGCTTTAGGGTTTTGCCAATGCTCCTTATCTGTTCATTTTTCTCTTCCCTCTCTTCTGCCGTCTATTTTCTCCCCCGTCTCTTTGGAGCTGTTTTGTCTTAGAAACCTTCCCACTCTTTAATTTTGTGTCTATAGTTTGTTCCGTCTTCAATTTCTTCTTTATTTAGGCCAATTTCTTTTAAATCTTCATGTGCCTTCTAAAGCCATTTGCCTTTTGATCTTTCAAAATATTGTACGATGTTTCTTGTTAATCTGCTTGGAATCATTCTTTGTATGTGCCCATAGACCATCAGTCTCCTTTTTCTAATTTCATCTGTTATTTTTTCTATATGTTTGTTTACTTATTAATTTGGACGTTTCTCCCACTGTTCTGTTTTCCAATATCTTCCATACAATCTTTCATTCCTTTTTCCTGATTTCTTCATTTTATTTTATTTTTCTTAAAATTAGTGTCTCAGCTGCATATAAACATCCTGGCCGAATTACTGTCTTGTAATGACGAATTTTTGAGTTTATGGACAGTGATTGTTTATTTTACACATCTTAAGTTGAGTGGAATGCTAAGTCCTCATTTTACAATCTATCTAATTGCTAGGATAGCTTCCTTCTCTCCTCCATTAGGCTGGATGATTTATCCTAGATACAATATAAAGTTAAACAAATAAAATAAAAAAAGAAATAATAATAATAAAAATAAAAGTTAAATTAAAATAAAAGTGAAAACTATTATTACATTATACAATATATACAGAATATACGTTCAACCTAGGGATCTCCGAACCAAGCTTTTCCACTTATGGAGTGCCAAGCTAGATACCAAGAGATCCAGTGGAGGCTGATTGAAAGCGATATAGTACAGTAAGTCAGGGCATGAGTGAGCTGTACTGTATAAGTTGGCCATTAACAAGAATCCATGTCAAATTTTGCTGTATGATGTTCACAAGGATCAATAAAAAATTTGGCAATATTTGAGAATAACAAACCATATTATTAGTTTGCCTACGTTTCGGCCAAGTCTTTGATGGCCAACATTACGGCAGATAAAAAAATAATAATAAAAAATATATAACAACATGACAACACTCTTTCACCTAATTTCATTTATGTTAATATATAAAGAATATAAATATACTTTTTTTTTTGTTATTTATTTAGTTTTTTAATTTTCCATCTGCCCTTACGATGCCATGAAAGTTATGGTGGAAAGGTTGGCTAAATAATGATATGATTTGTTGATTTCAAACGTTGCATAATTTTAGACTGATCCCTCTCAACAACTTACTCAGTACTAATAAAAACTGTTGATTGAACTTATAAGAAATGTTACAGTCTGGGAAAAGTCTTGATAGGAGTTCGCGTTCCAGGTTTGATGTGTCTAGAAAAACCAAGTTAGGTTTCTTTTTACTTAATATCTTTTATCCCCTTCCCCTCACTCTAAACAGTTTTACAATCAAGGCCATAGTTTCAAATTATTGCTAAGTAATAACAGCAGAGTAAAATTTTATGTTTAAGGAATTTTTGGTTATCGTTATTAGTTATTAGTTGATAATTATCAATATTGAATTTAAATTATTTTCTAAGAGTATCTTGAGCGGGGGTTGTTAAGGATTAGGCGAATTAAGTTTCTAATTAAGGAGAAGGATTGCTAATCTGTTTATTAGTCCAGAAATCTCGTTAAGTTCTTGAGTTCTCATTGAGAGCTGTGGTAGCTGCCAAGTTGGCTGGTTCTAAAAAAAAAAAAAAAAAAAAAAAAAAAAAAAAAAAAAAAAAAAAAAAAAAAAAAAAAAAAAAAAAAAAAAAAAAAAAAAATAAATAAATAAATAAATAAATAAAAAAAATAAAATAAATAAAATAAAAACATATATATATAACAAAATTGTTTCATTTACATGCTCATATAGTCTTATAGTAATTTTATATACATAGTTTTCTTGTTTTTTAAAATATGAATTTTAAATTATATACTTCTATAGTGTTAGTCATTAGTGTTCTTTTTTTTTTCTTTTATGTTAGGTGTTTTTAATATTCTTAAATATATTTTTTTATTATTATATGTTATGGTTTTTCACTTTGCGTTATTACGTAGTTGGGTCGTAGTTTTTTTTTTAAATATCTATCAAGGTGTGATCAGTTGTTTTAGCATTTAAACTAATCTATTTTTAATGCAAGACAGCTAACAGTTTTTCCTATAATATTTGTTCTACGTTGTCATGATAGTACAATAAATGTTATTCATTGGTAATTAATGGTAAGAGAGAAAGTCACTTAAAAAATAAATAAATGCAGCTTATCCACAATAAAGTGTTTCTCTCTTTAGAGTTCTAATAAAATTTAATAAAACATTTTTTAATACCTAAATTTAGTAGTAACGAAAAGGTATATTGCTAATTTCGATTTATAGGGAAGTCATTTTATTTATTTATTTTTTTTTATTATCTAGAGAAAAAAAGATGAATGTTCATTCCAGGATGTGTAGCGGAAATCCCGGAAATTTGTAGTGTAGAAATAAAGGGCTTGGGTTTGTTAACTGCCAACCATGACAGAATCGTACAGTCAATATGCCGGTTTCAACCCTCTCTGCCCTAGTTATTTTTTATAGGCTGCTGAGCGAAGCATTACAACATAAAACGCTCCCGACAGAACGTGCAACACATTATGAAGTACCTGTGTCCGGAATATGGAAGAAAGATATTTTTCACAGCTAACGAAAGAAGAAAACTATCCGTACGGAAAAAAGTCATGGAATTCCTTCATTTAAATCTAAAATAAAAAATTGCTTTAAGAAGACCTCATATAAGAAAAACGAAAATGGATATTTATGATAATAATGATAATTTAATGCATTGGACTGAAATCAGTGCTCTTTCATTTTAATCTATTTTAATGTTTCCAAAAACAATGTAAAATTAGTTATTAACATTATTGGTTTACACGAAAATTAATGCAGGTTTATGTCTTTAAAATAAAACCACATTTTTTTTTTTTAAATGAAAAAACATTTATTGAGTAATAATTACAATCTTCCAAAAATTATTATTATTATATATATATATATATATATATATATATATATATATATATATATATATATATATATATTATTTGTAATTTTTCTTGATATAATTCAATATTATTAAATATATTATTTTATTTTTGAAGAGAAAAGATTTGACCCGGTCGGGATTCGAACCCAAGTTTCCACCTCTCTAGCGTGGCGCCTTATCCAACTAGGCCACCGGGGTCGTATCCGAACCAGGCAAATCTTCTCTCTTCAGTGATCCATAACCCCCGGGCACTCGCAAATCGCGATGTGATTCCGGGGATGAATGTTCATATTGAACATTACATTTAACTTGGATCTATTGACAATCCGTCACCGGTATATATATATATGTAATTTTTCTTGATATAATTCAATATTATTAAATATATTATTTTATTTTTGAAGAGAAAAGATTTGACCCGGTCGGGATTCGAACCCAAGTTTCCACCTCTCTAGCGTGGCGCCTTATCCAACTAGGCCACCGGGGTCGTATCCGAACCAGGCAAATCTTCTCTCTTCAGTGATCCATAACCCCGGGCACTCGCAAATCGCGATGTGATTCCGGGGATGAATGTTCATATTGAACATTACATTTTAACTTGGATCTATTGACAATCCGTCACCGGTATATATATATATGTAATTTTTCTTGATATAATTCAATATTATTAAATATATTTTTTTTATTTTTGAAGAGAAAAGATTTGACCCGGTCGGGATTCGAACCCAAGTTTCCACCTCTCTAGCGTGGCGCCTTATCCAACTAGGCCACCGGGGTCGTATCCGAACCAGGCAAATCTTCTCTCTTCAGTGATCCATAACCCCCGGGCACTCGCAAATCGCGATGTGATTCCGGGGATGAATGTTCATATTGAACATTACATTTAACTTGGATCTATTGACAATCCGTCACCGGTATATATATATGTAATTTTTCTTGATATAATTCAATATTATTAAATATATTATTTTATTTTTGAAGAGAAAAGATTTGACCCGGTCGGGATTCGAACCCAAGTTTCCACCTCTCTAGCGTGGCGCCTTATCCAACTAGGCCACCGGGGTCGTATCCGAACCAGGCAAATCTTCTCTCTTCAGTGATCCATAACATTCATCCCCGGAATCACATCGCGATTTGCGAGTGCCCGGGGGTTATGGATCACTGATGATGTAGTAACTGATGGTGATGTAGTAATTTTCTTAATATTTCTAAATAAAATCATTTCTAAGCATTAAAAAAATAGGACCATTAGCTATTAAAATTGTTTTACAATATATAAAATAGAATGTGATGTTTATTTATTTAGCACTAAAATGACAAGGAAATATAAACCTTAAATTTGAATGAAAGTGTACTATAATTCCACATAGCGTTTTTTTTTCCTTTGCCATTAAGGTTCCAAGCCCTAAGAAAGGTTGAAAACTTAATGTACCTAAGACGAAGAATTTAAATATTTAATCAGAAGGGGTATTTTATTATTTTAATTTAAGATTAATTACTTTTTAGCCGATTAGATTTTTTAGATTATTCATATTTTAGCTAGACAAAGTAAGAAGGAAATTTTTATTTATAGCTGAAGTAAGATTGATTGATTGATTTAACTTCTTGTCTAATGAGATTACCTTTAAAAGCTTCTTTTTTTTTTCTTTTTTTTTTTAATAAATTAATATTTATCCTAAAAATAGTGAATAATGGCTCCTAAATTTAATAGGATTTGCTACTTCAACTACTTATCGGCCTGTGGGTTTATTTTTTTTAAAAATGTCTAATGCACAAATAATTTTATTTGAATTTAAATAATTTAATGTTTTAAATGAACTAATCATTATACACACAAATAAGGAATGAAGAATACGTTGATTAAAATCTTAATAACTAATAAATACATAAAGTAATAACGATCAAATATATGTAGTGTATGCATCAATCAATGTATATGTATGTAATAATCTATATGTAAATTTTTACTCTTATACATTTTATAAATAATACGTTAGATATTTATTCATATATATATATATATATATATATATATATATATATATATATATATATATATATATATATATATGTATATATACACACATGTATGTATGTGTGTGTTATAATTTATTATGATATACATTGGCTATATTATTAATTTGTGTTTGTTCTTAAATTGTGAAACTTAAACATGTCTTCAATACCTTTATTCTAATCATTTGTCAGTTTGATTAGGCTTTTATTTTTTTTTTTGTTTACAAATGTTTAGGTGATTAATTCAGCAATCACATACAAATTACAAAAAAAGAATAAGTTAATATAAAAATGGTATGCCTAACGAATAAAATAAAATCAAAAATAAGAATATAATATTATGGTACATCCAACGAAAGTTAAAATTCCGGTCAAATATTAAGTATGCGTGGAACAGTTAGTGCAACAGCGAACGACACTACCCTCTTAGTGTTTGAGCCAGGCCAATATACTCTAGGAAAAAAAAGTGAAATAAACATTTGTTTTTCTCGACTAATTATCGAGTTTTAATAAACTTATATCATCGAACACCGTTGAGAGTTGGGACCAAATATGTATAGAACATTTTATAGGAAATTTAATTAGCTTTAATTTCGATCCATAGATTATTTTTCTCAGAGTCCACGGTTTCCGAAATATTAATCGAAAAACCGAAAACAACGGGATCTTCTCCGGGGCCCCTTACCCATCACACTGTGGATCCCCGTAACGGGCGCCCAGGGACCCGGAACTTTTAGTATACTTTATTCCCTTCTAATTACGCATCCTAACGAAGCTGTGAAGTCACAAAAATAGTCGCATAATTCATGCAATTGTACACACCCTCATTATTTCAGCACTCTTTCTTACTGGGGGTCGCGCTTATTCTTTTCCCGCGAAACACGTTTTTTTTCGGCACTAGCTTTTTTTTGGCTATAAACTCTCGAAAGTAATAGGCCGCATCCAAAAATATATTTTTTTTTCTATCTAAAAAAAAGCTGGCTTAGTTACATTTAATAGGAAGAACTTGTATATTAAATTTTGATTAGTCCCCTAAACAATATCGATGTCATGCACCCACCCTCACAAATCGCTTACTGTCTTTGAAATCCAACGTAATGTACACCCTAAGCCAGCACACTACAATATGGATGTTTGGCAACATCTGACGATTTGGTCTTTTTTCGTAGTGGCCTAACTATGATTGGATATACTAACGGTCAGTTTACAGCAAATCAAAAATTTCAATATAAAGGGTACATAATACAAAATTTAACCAGGTTTAGTAATAGTTTAAAAAAATGAAAGTTCAGATCGGAGAAACAGTTATGGGAGATAAAGTGAAAAAATCGTGCACAAAAAAACAATAAAAAAACTTGGAGTTCAAAACCAGTAAGCGGCTTTGAAGGTGGCTGACATCGATATATTTTATCTGGCCTTGGGACAAATGGGAAAAAGTGGTTTCACGAAAGAGCGACCCTCAGTGAAGTGCTGAAATTAGGGTTGTTAGATGCTTGAATTATGCGTCTATTTTTTTGATTTCATAGCTTCGTTAGGCGAGAATTGAGAAAGTAAATAATACTAAAAGTTCCGGTCCTGGGTAACGGCAAAGTGTGAGGTAAGGGGAGATAGATCCCGTGTTTAGGCGTTTTTCGATTTTTATCTCGGAACCGTGGACTCTAAAAATAATCTATGGATCGAAATTAAAGCTAATTAAATTCCTATAAACGTGTTTCTATACATGTTTGTCTAACTCTCAACGTGGTTGTTCGAGATCTAAGCAATTTGATTGACGAATAGCCACGGAAACGTACATATGAAATTAAAGTTAATTTAATGATCTACATCTTTGATTCTGGGACCATATTTCTGAGAAAAGATCCTGGAAGGCACTACTAGTTTCAAGTTTTTGTCTGAACTGGTACCGCGCTTCTCCTGCTCCCGCGCTATGTCTCGACAAAACGGTTACTCCCAAAAATACAAAATGAATGAACAAAAAGTTCAATACAGGAGAATATTACCCGGTCTCTAAAAAAGTTTTGTAACTATTTGATATTGACGGCCGATGGATCAGAACTAGAGATATGTGAAAAAAAACAACTGATTTTTGTGACCTTTGACCTTGTATATCTATAGTGCTAACGTGCTGAGATATCGGTGAATTTTCTACCGAACTATTTAAAAGAACCAAAAACAGGCATAATCAAAAAATTCAGCTTCACAATTGGGTTTATTTCCGAGATTTGCTGTAATAAAGGCGGCCGGGTCATTTGACTGAGGCTAGGGCTACTAGTCCCCCACTGTAAACTTACGTATAAAATGGGTTTATGTATTTTTTACAAATTAATTTTATTGGAAACACTGTCCGAAATTTTATTTGCGCGAGCATTGCCGATGTGAGCACCTGAGCACTACTATGTTAATGTGCTGCTTTCACTCGGGTTTTAACATTCTAGAACTTATTATATATTTATTAGAGTTATTATTTATTACACATAGAACTACATTCCTTATAGTTAGAAGGGCCGTGGCTTGTGCTCAGAGCATAGATCACCTGTCATTCACGGTTAGTGCTCGCCCGCGGGGGGGGCCTTCCAGTTTCACGGCCCCAAGTAGAAGTTAATTACTGTTGTAGTAACACTACCCATCTTTTTCCCCATCGTAGTTTAGGAGATGGTCGTCCATACAACACCTCGTACCCTTGATTGGTTCAGTAAGCGCTTTGTATCGCGGGCATCTCTTCGCCCCTCGGACTGCATTCTGTGGGCAACATCGTAGCCGGGAGAGCTTACTAAACCTTGGCGGATATCCATACTCTTTTTAAACAGTACTTAGTATGTGCTGCCTTGGATTCTTCTTCTCCCCAGGTTTCCATTCCGAGTATACTACCGGCCAAAGATTCAGGCGAAAAGACTTTATCTTTCAAAACCGCATGGACGAAAACACTCATTATTCTTTGAAAACTGTTCAGCATTCAGATCCATATATGGTGAGAACGAGGTCTGACTTAGTGCTTTAATATAAATACTCCTAACTTAGCATGCCTAGACAAAATGCTGCTGCCTCAAAGTGCTTTGCTTGTAGAGCACAAAAAGCATCGATGGGGCTGCCATAAACACACGCGACGGTCAAAATCTCGTCATTGATGTACATTTTCGGACATAAATCTGCGGGCCCCAGGGTTGAAGGAAGCCTGGAGCACTTCGATGTCAGGTAGTCCTAACTGTACTTAAACCACACTTTACGGACTAGGGGCTCCGGATAGAACGTGTAGCTTGGTGTGTTGTCTCCGGTTGATGATAGTCCTAGTCTCTCTCCGCCCGAATTGTCGATTGCGAGCAAAAAAGCGTTTTGGACTCTGTACTTCTAATTGATTCTTTTTCCGACTAAATCTATGTTCCTGCGGTCATCATCAAAGACTCGACCGTACCACCTTTTGTTTTAGACAACTGGTTCCTCCTGTGTTGCATTCCGGAATATCTTAATGGCCTTTTTTTTTTTTCCAACAAGAGTTAAGTATAAGGCAAAAGCCGACTATCTCCTCATTGTCCTCACAACCAGCGGTCGTGTCAAAACCTCTTGCTTGAGAAAGCGCCCATGACATCACCTACAAAAGCATTATATTGCCTTTCCCATTGGTCATTCTCTCACCATTCTGATAACATTCTTGGGGTATATTCCATTTGCTGTCAGGTATGGTATCAGTAATTGGGAGCTTTAGTGTGATTCTTTAGTTTTTTCGATGGACTCTGCTATTTTCTCTTCCCCTTCTTTTGGTGGTGTTTCAAAGCTCAGTACATTTCCACCTCCCCCTTCCTATATCCTCCCTGCTCTCCTACACTTCCTCTCCAGCCGGTTCCCCCTAAGCGATGGATGTATATCATCATTATTCAGTCCCATCCTATCTAATATTTTTTTTTTTTTGCTTTTTTGCGTGATTAGCGAGCCACTTCTCTCCTCTGTCTTCGCATGCGGGAGAGTCATGGATTTTGAAACAATTGTCTACCTTCCTTCACCATTTGAAAGGGAAATTTTTTTGTTTTGAAAGACTTGTTCCATACCTCCTCTGCATCGCTTTTTGCCCGCCATCTTCTCTTCTTTCTCGATGAACGTACTTCTCCGGTTCTTACTTCTCGCATAACTTTCTCGTTCTCTGCGACTAGTTTCCTTGTGGCTTTAATATTCTTCAATCCATCGAACTTCTTGTGTGTCTCCGTTTGGAACCATGTTTTTATAGGTCTAGTCCTTTTTCTTTCTAGTCTGCTCAAGCAGGCATTCCTCAATTACAAACATGGTCTGGTGTTGTGTCTGTTTCGCCCCTATGAGACCGCAGGAACTCTTCTGAGGTCCAGTCATGTTAAAAAGCATTTCATAAAACACAACACCAACTTTAAAATTGGTTATTGAAGTTGCTTTTGGTATTTATAATGTTGGACACGTTTCTGAATTGGTTAATAAACCGTGTCTCATAAGTGATCGTGCGGACAACAGAATCCTCGTACTGAGGTCGCGGAGAAAAAATTATCTTGGAGAATCACTGTTTTATGACTCTGTGGGTGTCCGCTCGAATCTTGCTAACAGCTCGTCTACTCTCTCCTCACCGCACTAGGTTATCGATCAAGACCATCATTCGCCCTGTTTTACCTTATGGCCTCTGAGACCTGGAACACTACAAAGGATGATGCAAAATGACCTTATTTTGAAAGGAATCCTCCGTAGACATATATGGACACACCTTTGAAAATGACAATGTAGAAGGGTAGTAATAGAGAAACTATAGTCTCTAAAACGCGCTGATGTTGTAGCTATCATTAAGGTAGGGAACGTTAAGATGGGCAGGAACCTCGTGCGATTGTAGGATGGGTCGGTACAAAAATAAATTCTAATAGAACAGATATCCGGCCGGCGCACAGTGGTCCAAAAACAGCCGTTTGCGAAAAAACCCTATAACTTGTTATTTAACTGCGAATTAGAGACCTTGAAATGTGTACTTTAAACATATTATTTCCCAGTCATAATCAAATATAGTAGCTGAACATTTGTGTATTCAAAAAAGATCGCCATTTTGATATTTTAAAAACAAAATATTTTTTAAATATCGAGAACAAATCAAATTTAAATCTATTGCAGAGCAGATCAAATATAATATTAAATGTTATTGATTATTTCAAAAGAAAAATACCTTAAAATTAAAAATTTAAAAACTACAAACGAAAATATGCATTACTTTTAAGTATGCATTTATTAATATTCTAATTACACACTTATGAAAGTATTCTTTTCATTTCTTGTAAAATGAACAAATGTTTTTACATCTTCATGTAATCGAGAATTTTTTTCTTCGGTTGAACTCGGTAGTATTGGGAATCAGGATCTGAGTTACTAGGAGCAGCATAGTCATACGTCTGCATTGGTGATGGTCTTGAGCACTTTCGAGAATGGTCTAACCGAAAGTGTCGTAAGTCTTATTATCGCGCTTTGGCGCTTCCTAGGATAACGCACCTCTGGCAAAAATAGCGGCCTGATATTATTTTGCAACATGAAGAAGGACTTATGGACAGTAATAGGAATGTAGTTACCATTTGTTAGTTGACACGAATATTTTGTGTATCTGAACAGCATATTCCGAACCTTCTGAGGATCTAAAGCTTCTGGCCCACAGTTGATGGTCCAAAATAATGCTGATGGTGTCTAAGATCTTGATTGATTCAGTTATTTAGATTGTCAAGCGGATTTTCAAAAAGTCTGCGCGCAGATTTCCGGATCATTTGTTAGTTCCCACTCCCTGCTTGATTACAATCATGTTGAGCCCAAAAATCAAAATGTGAGCTGAACATTTATGGTATGTCAAAAAATAATCGCTGATTTAGATATCGTCTTTTACAAACTAAAATGTCTTGTAAATATCGAGCAACACATCAAATATATCTATGCAGAGCAGATGCAAATAGAATATAAAATGCTTATTGATATTTCAGAAAAATACCGTGTAGGGATTTAAAAATTAAAAACCATGAACGAATAATATACGAGCAATTTGAAGGTATGCATGTCTTAATCTTTCTAATTAGCCACTTGTGAAAGCGCCTCTTCTAATGTTCTAAAGATTAATGTTTTTCCATCTTTATCTAAATCGAGAATTTTTTTCATTCGGTTTGAACTCGGTAAGTATAGCTTATGGCTTGAAGGTTACTAGGAGCATAACCATCACGGCTTCATTGGCTGATGTTCTTGAGCACTTGCGGAAGGGTCTAACAGACGTGTCGGAAGTTCTTTATTTCGCGCTTCTTGCGCTTACTCGATAAAGCACATAGTGGCAAAATAGAGGATGATATTATTTTGCCCATGAAGAAGGAACCTTTTGGACAGGCTTAATAGGCATGTAGTACCATTTGTATAGTTGCAAGAAATATTTTTGCTGTACTAAGCATATCCCCGAACAGTTTGAGGATTACAGCTGCCCCACAGTTGAGAGTGTCCAAAATAATGCGGAATCGGTTGTATAGATATGATTGATTCCAGGTAGTTCAGCTGTCAAGCAGGATTTTCAAAAAAATCTGCGAGACAGAATTGCCATCATTTGTAGTTCCCACTCCCCTGATTACATCGATGTGAGGCACCACAAATCTGTTTAAATTTCTTTTGGTATTGGCTGATTTAAGTTTCGATAAGATCAGTCCAAGATGCAAAAGGTATTGTAGGCTACGTGTAGGATGCATTACATGAATTTTCTACGAGCAGAGTGGTGACAACCACCATGTATAAAGCGACCTCTCTTGTTCCGATTTAAGTTTTATTTTATCTAATCGTTCAGTTCGGATGTTTAGCTTTGCAGATAAAACACACGGCCATTGCTGACGTTTCATAGGTACTGCGAAATTTTACATCAATATAGAACAATATTAGTGTATGTTTCCCGCTGATAACCGGCCAGCGAAATTGATGGCTCTATTCAGTGAGCTGTATAATTTCATCTCTGAAATTCTGAAACTCATTCTTAGAGTAAGCGGAATTTCTCTAAGGGACGAAATGAAGAGGGACGGACACTATCTTGTAGATAGAGCTGGTCTAGTGTTTTTCCCAAATGATTAGAGAAGAATTCGTACTTTCAGTTAAATGCAGAGGTACGAGAGATGACAAAAAAAATTATTTGCATACAAGAGGTGTTTTCTCCTAAAAATGTCTGTTTAAATTCATTCATGACCAGCAGAGCTCGTCGCAACCCCATTCGATAATAGAGTAAGAATTGTGGACTGAATCTTATCAAAAATCTGTTCCTGATTGTGTCTCTTTCTAAAAATCCTAGAAGCGGTGTGGTCACAGTAACTCACTGTTAAAACCCAATTTACTGTAAAAAATCTCAGTTGTTTCGACCATTAGACGGGTAACATTCTTTTTTTCGATGCAAGAACTTGATTGTTAGGAAGGAAAAATGTTACATCCTATTTCTTTAGATGATTTCATCAGAATTTTGTTATTGATTATTTTGATGGAGAGGGACGCGGTCTAGGATAGGGCTAAGCTTTATCAGGACTGAACACATGTAACTGATTCTCCAGAAATTTTTGTTGGCTGCTGGCTAGGATTATAATCATCGGAAAACTATTACGGAGACTTTTAATTTGATCTTGTTGGGACTCGAGCACAAGATTCGTTTGAAAGCCTTGTTTCAAGGCCGTCCACCAAAGTCATGGGCTTAGGTTCCATCAAACCTGTATTTATTTGTGGAATGCTTAATATTTATGGATTTATTCTCAAGCCATGTATTACATGGTTTTGTTTAAATTACCGTTTGATTCTACGAGCCTCTCGCTAGTTAAGGTTTAAACACGTGGGTAAAAAAGTTTGACAGTAAAAAGACCCTGGTATTGTTTTGAAGAAGGTCCGGTGTTAAATATCGATGAATACTTCTTAAATCTGCCTCAATGGATTTTGTTCTATATCACGACCCACTATTTCAACCAAATATCAACGAATCCACGATTTGACAATATGAAAAAATTCATTTTATCGGTGTCACTAGAGCAAGTAACCAAATGGAAAACTATTTGGAATTGAATACACATAATACATCAGCTAAGGTTAGAAGAATTAAATTAAGCCTTACGTTCTCGTCTTCTCGGGGGGTACAACAACCAGTGTTTAGTGTTGTGAAGGGACTCTAACACAAGAAATATTGCAAGTTTATGAGGCTGAAAAAATGGATGTGATCTTTTAATTAGGGACTCTTGGTTGCAACTTTATGATGCAAACATCTCCATACGCCGGGAAGGCAGCGGAGGAATGACAAATTCCTAAACGATAAATTTTTCAAAATGCATTCTTTTTTCTACCTAATAAGGTATATCACTATTGTGGTGAATAAGCTAACCATAAAATTTCCTTTAGCTTGATATAGTATTTTACTAAGGGAACTGAGACGGACTGATTTTTAAACAATATTGTTACCAATTTTTCGAGTTTTTGGAACAACAGTTAAACAAAAGAATAAATATAATGGTACACAAAAAATTGCTTTTGAGATGCTGCAGGCGACTTGAAGGCTACAAAATATGAAACAGAAATGTAATTTAGCATCATGGATTCTTATCGATGCTTGTTTCTTGCTTGTTTAATAAGTCTTTATCGGTTAATTTAAATCTGTTTTGAACCAGAATAAAAAAATAGGGTTTTTTTCCCCGCTATTTGAAACACTGTGCGGCGCGCTAGAGTTGGGAGACCAAGGTTCCCGGTTGGTCAGAGTAACCTCTCAGGTAGGATGGGGAGAGATCCAGGAAACCTGCACCACTCTAAATGGCCCTATCAGCCACACCTCTCTCCCTTCACTTATGCCCAAGTGCCATAAGCCCAGGCGACTCAGACAGAGGCATAATTTGTACTAAGAAAAAGTAGTTTTAAGGACAAATTTTCCATCCCAACAACTAATTCGCTCCATTAAAAAAGGGATAGCGTTGGTGGGACATTGAATTTTTTTATTTAGTATTCCAATTATATTTTTTTAAGATCTTTATTTATTTAGTTGTAAGATTTTTTTTTATATACATTTATTGAAATTGACCACTGTACAAAATATATACTTCAAGTATATGTATTGACAACGATTATAATATCATGTTAAAACTTGAAAAGAACTACTCATCAGTAGCACTTTATTACAAATTCTACATTAGAAGGTCTCTAGGCCATCTTCGTTTCAGACGCCGCGGTGGATTATCAGGAATGGAGTGGAAAGCAAGTTGAGAAACTAACAGATTTGTGTGGTTATGGAGCTTACTATAAAAGGATAGGTATCTGGTCTGGGCTAAACCAGCAACATATGGAACATTAAATCTTTATGGATAAGTTTATCGGTGACATTGAGTAAGGAGCATTAAGGATTTTTCGAAGGAATTTGGATTGTAAGGATTGGATACGAGATTAGTTGGATGATTTAGTGGAGCCCCAAAGCCCAACTCTGTACGTCCTAATAGGTCTAATCACAGTCATGTATATGAGTCTTTTGTAATTAATTGGGAGCTTTATATTTTTTTCTTTATAGTCATTAGTTTATTATTAATATAGATCAAACTATCACTAACTTGTATATTATTCTCAATTTTCATTCAATTCTTTCATTCATCAATTATTTTTTATTATGGTTGTTTATTTTTAATAGTTAATTTGTTATTCCAGCTTATGGAAGACAGTCAAATAATAAAAATATACATTAAAAAATTATCAGCCTTAACAATATTATTGTTTATTACAACAATATTTATATTATTGTGGAACAATTAGCACTTGAAATTTTCCATTAATACTCAAAAAATAGACGGCCTAAACTAAATCGATAAATTATTTTATGCTAAGAATAATTTAAAATTCATTAATTATTTGATGGATGTTTTCAATTTCTCTTTAGTTGTTTATTTATTAATTCACATTTATCTGATATCTCACATTACCTTTTAAAAAATAGTAGCAGTAGAAATTGATAGAACAAAGACTACTGAGTGTTAGCAAGAAAAGTGAAAAATCTCATTTCAAGTAAATTGATCTCAAGTCGACCAAAGCTTACTTCCTACAAAGTCCTATCTGCCCTGGATTTTTCTTTATACAAACCAAGATTTCCACAAAAGATATGGGAAAAAAATCTTGAGACCTTTGGTATAAAAGTATGGTATTTCGTCGACCCAAATCGAAGAAATAGCCTTAATATTTGATTATCCGATCAACATCACATTACTTGAAGCAGACTTTGAAGAGGGCCATTTCCTGTAGCTACTCAAAGAATCCTAATAGGAATGTCGTACTGTGGTCAGAAATATAATGCCATGGTCGAGCAGTTCTACATATGAAAAGAACAATAGATAAAGTATTAAATATTGTTATATGGATATTTTATAGAAAATATGTTTGTTTTTTTACAATAACTAATTATTTGTTACTTAAAAATAATAATATTAGAGTAAAAAGCTATAGCTTAAAGATGTGGTCCGTCCATCTTAGTCTAGGTCAGCCCTGGGAAAGCCTTCCAGCCTCAAAGAACTTAATATAAACAATTTACATAGATAAAAGAGTTTCTTATTTAAAACGGTCTTAAATAAAATAATATTTGAACTCTCGCAAATGTAAAATATTGAAAATTTAAAAGGTTTTATTTTCATATTTCGCTTTAAAAAAAACTTCAATGAGATTCCTGTATTTTCCATAGCTTTTACGATCTACCTCCCGAAACAATTTTTAACTTTTCCATTTGCTAACTTCATTTTTGTTTCTGCGTTTATTTTTGATAATCCTCCTAAAAGGGAACACTCTATGTATGAAACATTTAGGCTTATGACTTGAAATAAAAAAAATACCTTCAATTATGTTTATTATTTATGATTAATCAGAAAAGATATTTCAATCAATAACATGAATTAATTTTAAATAATTTTCAATCTTATCATTAAAATTAAAATAACTTTAATATATCTTGACATGCTAAAAATTCCACTCAATTCTTTTTTTTTTTCAAGTTCATTTAAAGTTTGATTCTGATTTAGGTGTTAACGTCTAGATATGGTTAGATCATATGATTTAGTTATACTGTTTGATTCTAGCCTTAACAAAAATGCTTCCATTTAATGTGTTCAACTATAGCAACTTTTTTGTTTCACAGATGTTTGAATTATATTACATGTAGTCCAGTCAATGAGTTATGAAATGAGGGGTGTAGAGTGCATGGAATATGCGATAATTTTTACTTCATAGATTCGTTAGGAGTAGTTAGAAGGCATTAGAAGACATACTAAAAGTCCCCGCCCCTGGGGGGTGAGCTTACGGTGGGGGGGGGGGAGAAGTTCCATTTTTTTGTTTTTTCGATAATATCTCGGAAACGGTTTACTCCAGAAATATATGTTTCAAGTAAATATAAAAGTTAATCAAATTTAATATAAAATGTGTTATATATAAATTTGTCGTAATTCCAACCGTTTACGAGATATACGTTATTGAAAATCGGTGATTTTCGGTAAAAAAACAAATGTCACCTCAATTTTTGTCAAACTTTTGCTTCTATTACGTTCCACAACCATTCCTCAGAAAAACCGTCAGAACTGTAGAGCATTAAATTTACTTTAATTAAATAAATATACGCTTCTGGTATGTGCTCCAAATGTTTAACAAAAAGTGAGGTAAACATTTTTTTTATTTCTAAAATTGTCATTTTTTAATAACGTATATCTCGAAAACCGTTGGAATTTCTACGAACACGTATATAATGAATTTTATAGAAAATTTAATTAGCTTTAATTTTGATCTGTAGCATTTTTTTCTAGAGTCCACCGTTTTCGAGATATAATCGAGAAACAAAATTGGGGCCTTCTCCCCTCCACCCTCCTTTAGCTCACACCCCAGGGGCAGGGACTTCTAGTATGTTTACCATCTAACTACTCCCAACGAAGCTGTATAAGTAAAAAATTATCGCATATGTCATGCACTCTACACCCCTCATTTCAGCACTCTTTATCTGGGGTCACACATCTCTGAGAAAACATGTTTGTAGGTACTCATTCCAAAACTAATTGTTCGATCCAAATTTTCTATTTTTTATCTATGTAATGTCCCCTAAATTTACTATAAGAACCTATATATGAAATTTTGATCGTCTTATTAAATACCCATACCAGCAAGTTAAAAACCGCTTACTATTTTGAAATCCAAGTTTTTTTGGCATAGTTTTCACCATAACTCCAAAACTATTCGTCAGATCTGAAATTTATTTTTTGTCAACTAAAATCTGGTGAAATTTTATATCAGGCGCTATATATTAAATTTTTATTATGTCACGTAATACACACAAACCTGAACGCTAAATATATATGTTTTGGCAAAGTATGACGATATTCACAAATTCAGTGGGCTGGTTTGAGTGTAAAAGTGACATAATCAAAATTTCATATATAGGTTCTTATATTAAATTTAAGGAGCATTCAGATAAAAAATAGAAATTTTGGATCGAACAATTAGTCTCGGAACGAGTACCAACAAACGTGTTTTCTCAGAGAAGTACGACCCCAGATAAAGAGTGCTGAATTGATAATTTTCGACTACACAGCTTTGTTAGGAGTAGTTAGAAGGTAAACATATTGAAAGTCCCCGCCCCTGGGGGATGAGCTAAAGGTGGGTGGAGGGGAGAAGGTCCCAATTTTGTTTTTCGATTATATCTCGAAAACGGTGGACTCTAGAAAAAAATGCTGCAGATCAAAATTAAAGCTAATTAAATTTCCTATAAAATTCATTATATACGTGTTCGTAGAAATTCCAACGGTTTTCGAGATATACGTTATTAAAAAATGACAATTTTAGAAATTAAAAAAATGTTTACCTCACTTTTTGTTAAACATTTGGAGCACATACCAGAAGCATATATATGAAATTAAAGTAAATTTAATGTTCTACAATTTTGACTCTGACGGTTTTTCTGAGAAACGGTTGTGGGACGTAATAGAAGCAAAAGTTTGACAAAAAGTGAGGTGACATTTGTTTTTTACCGAAAATCACCGATTTTCAATAACGTATATCTCGTAAACGGTTAGAATTACGACAAATTTATGTATAACACATTTTATATTAAATTTAATTAGCTTTTATATTTATTTGAAACATATCTTTTAGAGTAAACCGTTTTCGTGATATGATCGAAAAAACAAAAAAATGGTACTTCTCCCCTCCCCCCACCTTTAGCTCAACCCCAAGGGGCAGGGACTTTTAGTATGTTTACCTTGCAACTATTCCTAATGAAGCTGTAAAAGTAAAAAATTATCGCATATTCCATGCACTCTATAATGTGTTTGTTGGCTGGACTAACGATACAAAGTGCATTTAGTTTATTATTTTTCGTTTAACTATTTTAATTAAAATTTTAATTGATTAGAGATCGTTGATTAATTTATTCAAATTTCCACTAGCAATTCTTTTTTTTCTTTTATTATTAGCAGAGTCGGAAAATTAAAATCAATATAAATTTATTTATACACTGGCCGGTAAAATATTCTAACAAATTGATTTTTTTTATTTTGTCGGCTAAAAATAAAATGAAACGTAATAAAATTTAACCCTCATTTAGCAGCTTACGTCTCCACATACTTTAACCGGGGTATATGAAACGTATTTGGTTTATTAAATATTAAATATAGAAATTAAAAATATTATTCCAATAAAAGTAAGAGGTCTTTTAAAAAAATCAAAGTTACGAAATTTTAAATGAATATGATTTTTTTTTTTTTTTTTTTTTTTTTTTTTGTACATTTGTAATAGATGGAACATATCCCTCGAGAATTTGTTCAAAGTCAAACTAGGCGTTTACACATAGAATGAAAGAAAAAATGAACGCAATGGGATTAATAAACTAAAATATTAATTAGTAATAAACCTTATTAATTTAAAATTTCTTGGTCATTTTTTTTTAAATAGGTTGCTTTTATTAAATTAATATTTATGAATAATGGTAATTGATTTAATGTGGCCTTGTTAAAGTATATAGAAACGTAAAATAAACAAGGATGGAAATTTCAGCCTAAAAAAAAAAAAAAAAAAAAAAAAAAAAAAAACATATGCTGGATTTTTTTTTCTGTCAATGAATACTAAATAAATCTACTTTTATTTTTTATTATTTTTTTTTTTTATAAATGTTGTGCACGGAGTTCTATCTGTAAAAGTAAATCTTTTAAGGACTAATCAGAAAATGGCCTTTCTAATAATTAATGAAAAAATAAAATTAAACCATATATGTACTTTCTATCACATATAATATCTATTTACCACATCACATCGAACTACTTTTCAACGCTTCCTTTCTTTCAACCATCCACTAGAATTCTATTTCTCCTCACATCAGACAAGCTTAACCCCTTAAAACACTCCATTACTTATGTTTCCAGGACCTCATTATTTTCCAAGCTGACGCTTTCTATCTACCTACTCAATAAAATTATATAATCCTCTTGAATTTCTTGTGTCCTATCAATCACTATTTGGATAATTTAGCTTCCAGTTAAACTTTACACTAAATATAACATTTAGGTATTTTTATTGTATATTTTTCACAACACTAAGAATTGTACATAAAGCATTTATTTCTTATTTAATTTGTTGAGTGTTCTCTTATTTTCCTCTATATATATTTAATTATTATCTATGTATATATTATCATTATTAGGTAATTATGTTTTTTATTTTACTTAATTATGTCTCTGACCAGTTATAACTAAATGTATTTAATTCTGTTCTTAGTTGTTATTCTCGTAGGACTTTATTGATTTTATCTTGATCAATATTTTATAATTAATATAGATCACACTAAATTTTATATTATTATTAATCATCTTGTTTTTATAATACTTTTATTCAATATATTTTTTTATGGACTTTATTTCAGAATGAAATTATTTTTCAATTTCCTAATATAATTTAAAACTATTAGGTTGGCAAATAGGTCCTTTCAGTTTTTCAGTTTATTTTTATATCATTGCGGTCAATTTCTTATCTGATGAATTAATCCCTAAGGTGGATTGGTTACTCTGTAATATGTCACCAAACATTTCTGCAAATTCACATTAGCTTAGTATTGTGATTGCTATTGCACTGTGAACTTACAACAAATATCATTCATTATCGGCATATTCTGGTGTATTAAAAAAAATGTATTTAAAAAAGGTAACCGTGCTGCAGAAGCTCATTAAAAAAATTGCAGCATTTATGGGAATGATTCCTTAACCCAACGCACCTGTCAAAATTTGTTTGCCAAATTTCGTTCAGGAAATTTTGACATCAATGACGCTCCACGCTCTGGCCGCCCACAAGAAATTGAAACGAGTTATTACCATCAGGACAAACAATTGGTTCAACTCTGTACTATTCGCTATTAGCAAAGTTGGATCAATCAATTAAATAAAAGCGCCCAGAACTGGCAAATCAAAGGGGGTCCACCAACGCAAGGTCCCACACCTCTTTGGTCACTCGCAATAAATTATTAAGCTTTGGAAGGGATCTTTTGCCCCATCCTCCGCATTCACGAGACCTAGCTCCAAGTGACTACCGCTTATTCCGATCTCTGCGGAACTCCATGAATGGAAAACAAATCCAAAACCAAGTTTTTTTATTATAAACCCCAGATGTTCTATGAATGTAGCATTATGCAATTTGTCGAAAGATGGGAATAAGTTATACTAAATAATGTTCAATATATTGCAGATTAAAATAAATATTATGTATTAAACACAAAGGTTTATTTCAATCTCAAAAACCGAATGGGCTTATTGCCACATTTAATAGAACATTTATTATCTAAAACTGAAACCAATCTATCACATATGCTACTGTTTAATACTTAATATTAATGGACTAAATAAAAAAAAAAACAATTATATAAGCCACTTTTGCAGCAATAAAATATAATTAAACCAAATAAAAATAATTTAAAAGTATTTGTTGTCTGATATTACACTCATACTGTTAACCGTTACACAGACTAAACCAGTTTATTCTTTGTGATTTTTCTTGACTTGATAAAATTCAAACCAAAAATGTTTAGATCCAACCTACCCGGGTTCTTCAGTAAATACCAAAGTAAATAAGTCTGTAAAATAAAGTAAGGAAAGTAAGAAAATTCCAGTCGAGTGGCAGAATACGCTCTTAGAGGTAATACAACAATCAAATTAGCGGCTGTTTCTTAATACATTTACTATGAAAATACTGTTTCTGTTATGTTACAATATATCTTTGATTCTTATAAAGGAGTTTCTGTCATATTACATCGTTTATTATATTTTTCGAAGTATGATAATGTTAACATGTCCGAGAACTAATATGTTTATTGGGTTTAATGTCCTTTAATACTCCAGCAGGAAATACCTAGTCTTTAACTTATAATTAAAGATCGATATATGTTCCGTGGTGCCAACTGGAGCTGATATTGACTCGAAATTGCTAAAGGTGCCTCCAGACACGCAACATATTGTAACAAAACATCTGAGCGTAACAAATATCCGCAACAGAACATGGACGCGTAACAAATATCCGTTACAGATCATCGGCGCGTAACGAATTTCCGCAACACAACACCCTCCCATCCATCATTTCTTATTAGAGGCCTATATACCAGTCTTCTACATCAAATTGAACTGTGCAACTGAAAGATGTATTTTCTTTTTCTATCAATACCATTTTAAAATCCTGAAATTACTGTACATTCAATTTTTGATTGCGGATTGTAAATAATTTAAATATAAATATTGCATTTAAACTTGAATTAACATTTACTAAAAACCTCAGTGTAACCGGCAAATGTGAGTAATGAAGATCCTGGTGTAAATATTATATGATATTTTATTATTTACGTAAACTAACACGCCGGACTAGATGCTAATATGACAATAGACATCCTTAATTACTTACTAAGCGGTAACCTAGATAACCTAGCAATGTTCCTCTAATAGTTTTCAACGATAATAGACCCGAAGCACAAAGTTTATTCCGCTTCACGGTGATTAATGGTCTTCCACTTTCTTTTAGAAAGGCATAGCGGATCCCATTTATCAGGAGTTAGTCAGCAGTTAAACACCAACCCTTTGGAGCTTAACTACCGTAAATAATAGTAATTCGTAATTGGTTTAATTTATGTAAATCAATTAGCAATTAGATAAAAATGCGGAACTTATACTCGATGCACCTGTTGATTGCTGTAATGCTGTAATCTGTATATGGGGGCTCGAAGGCCGAGCGAGTTGGGACGAGAGGGTTCTCAGCGCGCTCGGTACTGCAGGTCGTGGGTTCGAATCCCATCTGGGAGGATTAAAATTGAATTCGTTACAGAACAACAAAATGAATATCGACCTTCTTATCATTGCTAAAATAAATAAATCTGAGGTAAAATGATTTACTGACAATAACTCATTAACTCATCAGTAGCACTTCAATAAACGAGAAAAATCCCTAGGCTACCTTCTTTTCAGATGCCTCGGAGGCTTATCGAGAATCAAGTAAGGAGACTAGTGGATTCGAGTGGGTATGTAATAGGGCGATTAAAAATAAATGACCGTTTTATCAAATCCCAGAGTTCAAAAGTCTGCAAATATCTTAATGCTATTTGTTATTTACCAATACTTAATGTCCCCTTTAGAGCATTCTTTAAGCTTGTTTATTAACTCATCAGTAGCACTTCAATAAACGAGAAAAATCCCTAGGCTACCTTCTTTTCAGATGCCTCGGAGGCTTATCGAGAATCGAGTGCGAATCAAGTAAGGAGACTAGTGGATTCGAGTGGGTATGTAATAGGGCGATTAAAAATAAATGACCGTTTTATCAAATCCCAGAGTTCAAAAGTCTGCAAATATCTTAATGCTATTTGTTATTTACCAATACTTAATGACCCCTTTAGAGCATTCTCTAAGCTTGTTTACTAACACTGCACTTCTTCAAAAAAAGCCTCAGTTCACTTATTTATTTCAAAGAAGAAATATGACAGTGTCCTACAAAATTCTCGTAATTTTAAGACATTACTGGAAAAAAATTTCACAGCCGCTGAAGAAACTCGTGAAATTATTAAATATGAAGGGGAAGGTGTTCTTGAAGAGCGCACTGCGTGGCGTTAGAAAGGAAGAAGGGCTCCGGGCGGCCCTAAATGGATATTGATGAGGTTCTGAAGGAAGCTGTTGAGTCAAATCCGTCCACAAGTACTGGAGAACTTGCAAGGGAGTGTGGTGTAGTGAAAGATACTATTAGTCGCCATCTTTTCTCTATAGGGAAGCTGAAAAAGACCTGTAGAATGGTCCCTCACGAATTTACTCCTCAACAATTTTACAAAAGTTGAGAAAAGTTTACAGAACTTCATGGGTTTGAACTCCTGCCTGTTCCACCATATAGTCCAGACCTCGCACCTTCGGATTACTACTTGTTTCGATCCATGGCCCATTTTCTTAAAGGGAAAAAATTTGATAATTTTGCGGAAGTTGAAAATGCTGTCCAAGAGTTCATTGACATCCATCCCAAGGAACGGTATCAGCGTGGCATCGAGCAATTGGCTAGCAGATGGGTAATGACGGTAGATAACAATGGACTATACTTTGAGTATTAATTGTGTTTTATATCAAAGAAATAATAATACAAATATTTGTTTCAAAAACGGTAATTTTTTTTTTTATACACGACTTTAGTTTGGCATTGAAGGATTAGTATCTGTGTGTGCTAAATCTACAACAAATAGGACAGTTAGATCGTTATGGAAAAGTTTATTTGTGACATAATAAGCAGCATTGAGGAAGGAATAAGAATTAAATATCTTTCTTAGGGGACTCAATGGCCCGATAGTGAATTAGGACGATCGTAGGTTCAAATCCCACCTGGGTAATATTTATGTTGTGGCGGACCATCGAATTGTGTCACTAACTTTCCACCTTGGGTAGAATAGACTCGTAACCTGTTAGATAACCCGTCGTTCCAGCCCTAGTTGGAGTGCATAGGGGCGTTAAGCCCCAATAAAAAAAAAAATATCTTTCTCAAAAGTAAGTACTCAATACTCAATACTCAATACTCTTCCCTTGATATATACTTAATCTAGTAATATTATAAATAATAAAATTGAGATTTAATAAATATAATCTATTACAATGATTCTCAAATCAATCATCGGAAAAAATTGCTATTCATCGCTATATATTTAATATGAACTCTGTAGAAAATATTCACGTATGTTTTGATAATCTAATTCAGAACTATCCAAAACAATTTCTAAAATTTCTAAATAATTTTTAGAATTTTCCAAACTAATTTACTAATTTAACAGGAAACTTTTTTACCATTGGGTGTGGTTGAAGCTAGGATTCTTGGAAAGAGTTGTTTCATTATTTCTTATAATGGAGCCTTTTATTCGGTGCTTGGAAACAATTATTCATTCCTCCCCCATCCCCCATGTTGGAACAATATTTCGTAGCAAAGACTTAAAAAGTATATATATTTCAAATGGTAAATTCTGGAATTGGTTTGAAATATTTAAATTATGAATTTAAATATATATTTTATATTAAAAAAACGATAATAAAAGTATTCATGAAAATCTTTATTTGAGAATATAAAAATCATGTTCTAATAAAACAAATTTAAAATGAGCAATTAAATCCATTTCCAATGACGCACTTACTAAAGATGTACAACCGATTGTTACTTCCTTTATATTTGATTACATGCATTATCCCTTTTATATACTAGATATATTTCTTTATACAGCTGTAAATTTGAATAAAGGAATATTCATAAGTTCGATATAAATAAAAATACATTTTACCACCTACAGCTCAAACCATTTCCAGTAATCGTTAAAGCTCTATTGAAAATTCAAATATAATTCTATTTTTACAACAAAATAAATAACAAAGATTCAAAATTAAGTTATTCCTCTTTATAATTCACTATCGCTCATATTTCTTTTTTGTTATTTATTAAAATTTACAACTATATTAACAAAAATACATTTAGAAACTTTGCTAAAAATACAATGACGTCTAAAACATTGTTGAGAAACTACCAATCAGTAGAACAATATTATTTATATTAAAAAAAAAATGAAAAAAAAAACAACATAATATTTAAGTATTTGCCTGAATTTAGGTCAAGGTTTTTTATTATTAAAAACCAAATTATTATCAACCTGTAAAGAAATTGATAATATAAATAAGCATTCGAATTTTAATAGCTATTTTTTTTCCTTTCTTTTGTGAAAGTTCGGATTATGGAACAGTCCGGATTTGAAAAGTCCAGAGTAGCGAGTCCATTACAACTAGGAACAGTGTAACATCAGTTGTTCGGTTTGCGCCTGCATAATCTGTTGATACATTAACGCATTATCGTGCGACAATGCAAATCTGATTGTCCTAGAAATGAAGGGGCTTTGCCTGATAATTTTACTTAATCAGTAATATAACTAATAACATTAAGTTATAAGTTAGTAAGTACAATAAATTAGTTTATTAGTAACTAAGAATATATTGACAAGAAAAATGAAATAATCTTCA
Organism: Euschistus heros; assembly: GCA_003667255.2. NCBI lineage: Eukaryota > Metazoa > Arthropoda > Insecta > Hemiptera > Pentatomidae > Euschistus > Euschistus heros. The sequence goes on from RCWM02000050.1 coordinate 3,667,172, forward strand.
ACTGTCTCTTACAGAAAAACTTACATTTAAAAGAAAAATAAAAAGTAAACATAATTTTTAGACTAATCTTTATGTTTATTTTATTTTTTACTATTTATTAATATTTACCACTGTATACATTATATACAAGTAAATTTGAGGAAAATTATTACAATAACATGTCAATAACACGTAAAGAATTACTCTGCAGTAACACTTCAATAAACTTTCTACGTTAGAAGGTCTATTGGCCATCTTCTTTTCTGACGTCTAGGAAGATTATCAGGAATGGAGTGTGAGGAAAGTTGGGAGACTAGTGGATTCGGGTGTGTATAGAGTTTACCATGAAAAGATACGTATCTGGTTTGGAACATTAAAATATTTATGGATAAGTTTCTTTGTGACATAATAACGAGTATTGAGGATTTTACATAAAATTTCGTATTGCAAGGCTTGGAAGGTTTGCTGGAGCCCAAAAACTCAACTCCGTATGTCCAAGCGGGCTTGTTTATTGTAAATATAATGATTCCTTTCAGGTTTATTAGTTTAATCTTTATTATTTTCAGCATTTTTAAAAAAAAAAATTTTGATTTAATCTGTTGAAATATAAAAATATCATTTTATTGCTGCAAGATGTTTATAATGACCTCAATAGCATCCTTTTGTTTTCCCTCTTATAATAAAAAGTTCTCACAAAGATTCTTAAAACTCACCATTCTGTTCCTAATTAGCAAATAAATTATTAAGGCATCCCCACGGGGCACCCTCTTTTCCCTTACCCCCTCCCTTCATTCCTACTCCCAGTTTATCATTTGCTTGTAATCTTCACTCATAACATCATGTTATACCTTAAAACTGAAGTAAAACATTATTATTTTACGTGAGTATTATCTAAGAACAATTAATTAATATTATTATTTCTTAATATTACAAAATATTATAACAGTTTTCATTTTATAGCTAATTTGACTATTGACTTTAGCTTTATTATTGTTTCAAGTGAGAAAATCATTTTCTATTACAATTAAGCAATTAAGCTATTTCAATACTTGAAAATGACCTTAAATTCTAAGTACACCAATTTTATCATAGTAAATTTTCGGGAGATATTTTTGATGTTTATTTTTATCATAGCATATGAAAATTACATTTAGAAAAATTGTAATACATAAACCTGCATTTTTGGTGATCGTATATTTTTTAAATTATTTTATCTGGTATATTAAGCAGTTTTATATTTCTTACCATATATGTTTTGTAAATTAATAAACAACCCTTATGGTATTATTTAAATGACAAGAAAAACAAATGAGGCAATTCGTTTGTTTTTAATGTTTTATTTTTCAAATTTATTTATTTCAATGAAAAATGATTCGTGGCCAATATTGCTAATTTCTAAACGATTCTATTTAAAAAATAATATTAAATAATTGCATGAGATTCAGGAAAAACAAAAAAATTTAAAATAAAAATTTGACTGAGGGACTATCGGTGACTTTTATTCCTTAAACATATTTTTCGGTAATATTTATGAAATGGACCTTCCAAGATTAAATGTTATCAGGAATACCGTTTTTTGTTTTTTTTTCGTTTTCTTGTCTCTATTTGTTTTTACCTTAAGAATTATTTTGTTTTTCACGTAATATTTACAACGAGCATACAATCTTAATTACACACCATAATTTTATTTTAATATTTTTTTCTTGCTTATACTATTTACTATTTAATATTATATTCGTCAGCTAGGAAGCCATTATATTGTTCGTTGTAGTTAATCTTAAGGAGCCATGGCCCCAGAATAAAATTTATTTCTTCATTTCATTTCATACCAAAATAAATATTTTAGTTCAATCCGGACATCGTGTCGATCTGGACTGATTAAAATTAAATTTATTCAAATTTATTTAAGTTTTTATACATTTTTTTTAAAGACTGATTTTAAACATGGATATCGTGCAAGAAAAGCAAATTAATAATACTATTTTTTTTTTCAATGATTAAAAAATTTTGTTTTCTTTACGTCCTACACATAGTTTTACTTTACAGTATCTTTATTCTTTATATCTCGTTTATTAATTATTTCGTTAGATTACATCCTTATTTACTATGATAAAATTAATCCGTTTCGTTTTGTTTAATTTTTGCTGTGCTCTCGGATCGTAAACTTAGATCAACATACTTATTTAAGAATAGTTACAATAAAATTAAGCTGTATTGAAAAGTGTAATAATGAGGGAAAGGTTTATCGCGTGTATTTCAATTAAGACCGTATTAACTGGACTCAAACATATTTTCAAAATTTAAATAAAACAAGCAGATAGGCAAATTAATATTAATCAGTAGCTCTTTTCTATTTATAGTGGAATCTCGCTAATCCGAACTAATTGTTCAGAAGGTGTTTGGATTAGCGAAAAACTCGTAATATAGAAGTTAGGGAAAAATAAACACAAAATTATAATAAGCGTTGTTTTTAATGTATATTATATATAATATATGAGTAATATATATTAAAATGTTTATTAAGTCCAAATATATATTAATATACATACAAACATATTTATACAAAAAATCGTCAAAAGTTAATGCATTTTTAAAATTAAACGTTTTTATAGTTGTTTAAAAAAAAAAAAAAAAAAAAAAAAAAAAAAAAAAAGCTTAATATAGTTGTTTGTTTTGATTTATTTATTTATTTTGATTTATTATAAACATTTATAATTTATTATTATTAATAACCAACGAAATAGGTTTTTAAAAAATTGAATAAAATAAAAACAGGTCTCCTTACTCGCTAGTTAAGGATTGATTATTCAGATTACCAATGTTCGGATTAGCGAGATTCCACTGTATTATTTTTTTTTATAAATCTGTTCTCTAAAATTTCTCTTCCAGGAAGTTTTCTCGTTGAGTATTATAGACAGTGATAAGTAGAGGCTGCTAACCAGACTTCTATTCTTGTTTTGTTTTTTCGAAGAGCTTGAATTAAATTATTTAAATAAAACAGAAACCTCTTATCCTTGGAAGTATTTAAATAAAACAGAAACCTCTTATCCTTGGAAGTGAGCCTTGTTGAGTTATTAAATTAATCATTTCCTCCCCCATCTTGAGTGAGTACTCTCTTTCACTCTTTCTCTCTCTCTCTCTCTCTCTCTCTCTCTCTCTCTCTCTCTCTCTCTCTCTCTCTCTCTCTCTCTCTCTCCCTCTCTCTCCACCCCTCTCTCTCTCCCTCCCTCCGTCAGACGCAAAAAACAATTATATATATCATTATTAATTTTATATATGTATTATATATATATTAGAGATATATAGTCGATGCCAAATCTCGATTCTCATCATTTGAGAAAATAAAAAAATTTAAATAAGTTACATTCCATCTTTAATAACATGAACGCATGAATCTGTATTTCTTTCATGCCTTAAATCAGCACAGCTTGGTTCAGTATTTAAAATAATTCTCTTCAAAATTCAAGCGTTTTTAACTCAAGGAAAACACTAAATCGTAGAAGATATGAATCCATTATTGAAAAATAGAGAAATAGGATAAAGATTAAAAACGTTCGGAGCTGAGGCACAAATGAAATATGTTCAACCAGATAAATCCAGCATTTTATTTTATTTATTTAATTATTCTTAGTGCATATTTACTATCCCCGAATTCATTTCTCTACATAATAGTTTTCGAGCCTAAACGAACAATTTAAATCTAGATAAATAACAGTGCATTCTCCCATCTATAGTGTTTAGTGAAATGTTCCAGTAGTATCAGTTGCGATTTCTTAAGTAATAAACAAAACCATGAACTATTATATTTAAGGAATATTTAATTTTTATAAAAGGATATAAAGTAGTAATTTATTTTAGAAATAAATTATTACTTTCTATATTGTACGTAATATAAATCTTTTTAATACGTAGATAATAAATCTTATTTATTTTTTCCTAGTTTATCTCTAGAATAATTTAATTTGCATTTTTATCTCTCTTATAAATAATTTTTTTTGTAATAATATTTTTTTACCGAGATATCGATATTGAGCATAGTGCCTTTTCAGTATCTGTATTTTTATCGAGATTCAAAAAAATTTTGCACCGACACATCATTATTATTTAAATATATGTATATATTTTTATGGAGCAATAATTTTTTTTTTTCATTAACAACCGATTATTTTTTTAGAATTGCTTTCAGCCTCTAAACTTTTTATATTTATATCGACGTACGTTGTTTTTACTTGTTTTTCATTTTCTTTTTCTTTTACGCGCCTCTCCATAATTCAATAACTGTCACCATAAATCGCCCCCATCGACATAAAAGTTCTTTCTTTATTTTTTTACTGTTTCTTTTCTGGCTGATATTCTGTACCGGCGAAATTAAAGAAATCAATCAACTGTTTTAGTTCTATAAAAAAATTATTAACTGTTAAGATTCTATCTTTATAAATAGAGTTATCACACCTTGTTATAAGTTTTTTTTTTTTTATGAATACATTAATTTTGCGAATTGTTTTCACATTTTATCAGATTCAGTTATTATTGTAAGAGTCAGAAAGACTTACTTTATGAGAAAAAAAAATCATTTTTGAAATAAGATTACGTAGAAAACTTAATGAGACCACACTCCTCTGTGTAAGCCCACATCTTTTTAAGTTTCAGTTATTTTGAAAAGGAAGTCAGTTTTGCTGATTTTATATTTTTGTAGGCAAAATTAATTGTATTTATTTTTTAAATAGAAAAGATTTGAAACAAAAGATCAAATTGTTTTCTAAAGAACAATAAATTAATTTCAATTCAACCTACAGTTGTTCAAATCACACAATGTTATTACTTACTTATATTGACTTTTTTTTAATAAAAGCAGATGTTCCTTTAAACGTGTCGATTAAACAGAATCTATATATCATGTAGAATTGGAGCCTTTAATATCAAGATTTACAACATTTTAAATAGGTAGGGTCAACCAGACAGTTGTTGACACCCTTAAGAAAATATTCATACTAAAATTATAGAAAGAATAGTTAAATAAAGTTGAAGTTACTATACTTTAAGCTAAGTAAAAAATTTCACACCAAACATTACTCCTGGAATGTATTTTACAAGACAGTGACAATAAATAATGTAAAATCAGTTACTGACAACCTATGGATATCCTTTGAAATACGGACAGAATTGAAAGTACTTTTACACAGTTGAGTTGTAGGATTTAAAAGGAATTTTATGATTTTTTTTTTTTTTTTTTTTTGGCTAAATTTTTTTTTTTTTTTCTAATTTTTAAGATAGGGTGTCAATAACTGTTTTATTTACCCTATATATCTAAGTTAATAACATTATTATAAATTTAAACAATAAATAAAATAGTGAGGAATAACGGGTACAATAAAACCACTATAGATATCATTTTAAAAACTGTTTCTTGTTTTTCCAACATGCCTAAAGGAATAGTTCATTCATTCAAAAAAAAAAAAAAACTTAAATTTTAATTCATGGTCTGGTTTCATAACCTATATCAAGTTGGAAATGAAATGAAAAAGTTCGTATTTAATTCTACATATGAAATAGAAAATCTCCCTTTGTCTAAAAAAAAATAGAACAAGTTCGGAATGAACTGAACTGCAATATAACCGTATCTGTAAACACACGGGACAAAACGGCAGAACCTTGATTTCAACTTCCCAATACATCGAAAACCATTAATTCAGAAAAGTCTAGGGAGTGAAACGGATATAAAGATATACGTAAAATAGTCTAAAACATTTACAAATAATTATCAATGATACAATAGTTTAAATCCAAGTTTTTATTTAAGTCCCCAAATAAAATATTCCTAATAGTCCTTGTGGGGTAGTAAAGAAGGTAAAAAATTTCTAATATGAATTTGTTCAACAGTTACCATATCACAAGGAGGACGGAAATTCCATAACTAATAATTATTGCTAAAAATTAATAATTAAAACAGACAATAATAATCAGAACAGCGCACTGACAAAAATATAAACGCAATGAAGGTTGTTTGGGATGAGCTATGTAATGCTTCTACGTGGTATAAAAATTAAAATTAAAATTACACAACATTGCTATTGTTGTTAAAATAATTAAAAATCAAAACGTTCTCTAAATAAAACCAACGAAATAATAAAAATTGTTGTAAAGTGATTGCGGCAGTGGCAAGTCCAATTACAGCTGAAAGCGTGTAACCGCCATAGTACAGAACTAGTCACCACAGCCCTATTTGAAATTCATTTCCATTGATTCTAGACAAGCGTTCAAAGTATTTGATAAATTGCGAAAGGCTTATTTACATGAGAGTAATTAGACTCATTTGGACATGCAGAGTTGAGCTTTGGCGCCCCACTAAACCTTCCATTTCTTCTCGTATGAAATCCTTCGTGAAATCTTAAATGTTCCTTATTATGTCACAAATAAACTTAGCCATAAAGATCTAAATGTCCCATATGTAGCAGATTTGGTCCAAATAAACATATCCTACCTTAACAAGCAACATACCAACACGAATCCCCGGTCTCCCAACCTTCTTCTCATTAAATTCCAAATGATAAAAATATAAATATATATAAACGACGCAATAGTATTAAATAACATAGTTAGAAAGATATATTTCAATCATAAATATAAATGTATCACTTAAATGCCGATAACCCTCAGAGGCATCTGAAAAGATGGTCTGGTTTTTTTCTAATGTAGACAATTTATGAAAGTTCTACTAATGGCTAGTTCTCTACAAGTTACTGGCGTATCACTTTATTGTAATAATTTTACAGTGTACGTTATTGTAATAATCTGAAAAGATGGTCTGGTTTTTTCTAATGTACAGTTCTACTAATGGTGTACGTTATTGTAAGAATTGTACTAACAGTGCATATTGTATACAGTTGTAAAAAAATAAAAATTGCATTGAGAATATGGACAAAAAATCGATGGCTCAGTGAATCCCGAAGACTCGATTTCGTCTAATTTTTTTTTTCTGAATTAATATTTTCTTATTTCAGTTTCCATGTTTTTAAAACGGCTTTTCTGAAATAACCATAATAGTAGCTTACTCCTCACCCCCCAAAAAAAATGTTTTATATATATATATATATATATATATATATATATATATATATATATATAATTATCTTTAAAAAAATAATATTAAGAGTTTTGTCTTTTGGTAATAAAACGATCTAAAAATTAAAAACAAAATTGTTACTAATACACTTTAGGATCAACAATATAGAAGTTGACATGATTATAATTTCTTTTTTTTTTTTTTGAATTAATATTTCTCTTAAAATTCGACAACAAACGTTTTATTTTATTATTAACTTTTTTTTAGTGACCATTATAATCTGTCTCGATGAAGAAAAATTAGTAATATATCCATTCACACAATTGTACAATAAGAAATAAATAATTAAGATAAAACTTTTAACTATTTCCTCTAACTCAAAGAACGGCGCTCACCACCTGGTGGTCAATTTTCAAACTTCACTTTTATCGATATATTATCGTTTATTCAATTACAAATTAATTGAAAATCAGTTAATTTTATTATTGCTTAACCTTCCTGGAACTATAAAGATGATGTGGTCAGTATTAAGTGCAGTCAATATAAGTGCAGATTAGTTCAGCAGTTTTCGTGGTTAGTGATCACCAACGAAAAATAGCTTGTCATTTAATATAAGTAAACTCTCATAAGTAAACAACTTAGATAATTTTAGCCTTATTTGTTTATTGATAAAAATCTTTTATTGAAGTATGCAATTGAGCATTGTTTCTTAAATAATATTTTCAGGATTAATAGTCATTTTAACCAACCATTGATTAGGTTTTTGAAGATTACGTAAAATCATAATTAGAAAACCAATTTTTAGTTTGAATCTATAAGTTGGTAATCCAGCCGGGCAGAGACTATTAAGAAACTCTTGCGGATAAAGGACTGCATTATCAGTGCTTGCAACTAAAGGTCCACGAATAATATTTTTACACAAAATATAAAAAAGCAAAGGATCGGCATTTTGATTTATTAATAGCTTTTATTTTACATAAATAATTTTATTGATTTGATCTGGTTGGATTTTAATTTTTAATCATAAATGTATATGAAAGTGTTGCTAACCTCGTTTCTGTCACTCAACATTGTACATATAAATTTTTATTGTAAATTTTATTATTGCTAAACCTTTCTAGGAATATGAAGATGATGTATGTACCTTCATATATTCTTGACCTACTTACTTTGCGTTCCTCAATTCACCTCCTGAATACAAGATCCCAGCCTTCCAATCTTCCAACCTATATACCCCTTCACATAGAACTGCCTCCTTTGAAAAATCCTTTGTCATTCGCGCTACCTCTTTTTGGAATTCCTTACGTATCCTTATTCGCAAAGCCTCTTCCTTAACTTCTTTTAAACATCTTCTATTTATCCTTCTCCTAGATCTTCAATCTTCCACAAAAATGTAAACAATATGTAAAAGTACATATTTATGTTAAACTTTTTTTGTTGATTGTTTTTTATTTTAATTAATTTTAATTTTTTTAAATTGTTTTTTTCTTCTCTCTTCTTTTTTTCTCATAATTTAAGTTGTAATACTGATGTGCTGTTTTATAATTAATCTCAGCAAGACAATTGTACCTTTAATTATTCTTAGGGGACAGTCTGTCCCAGAATAAAATTTATTTTTTATTTCATTTTTATGTATGTAGTTACGATGTAATTCCGATGAGTTCAATAAAGTTTTAAACCATTGCAACCATTTTAAACCATTAAACCATTGCAAACTCTGTTCCTGAATGGTGCTAGCCACATATCCTTCGATTTTTAAACTTCACTGGGATCCATACGTCACACCATATATTTATAGCTTTTTTGATAACTATATAATTAAATTAAGCAAAATTTTATTATTAATTTCTAGTTTTAAACAACATCTTATCTTTGTAATCTCTATTGAATATCACTCAATTTTCAAACTTCACTCCGCAACGCATATTTATCGCATTTTTAAGAAAAATTTAATGTAAGATATTTAAATTTTATCACTGACCTTTTCATGAACTATGAAGATGATGTAGTTAAAATTTAGTACAAATTGGTTCCATAGTTTTCGCAGATAGTGACACACAAACGAAAATGGCTTGTCCTTTTATATAATAATATAGCCAGATGAAAAAAAAAAATGAAAAACTATTCAATGACAAATATTAAGCCAGCAATTTAGTCATTTGACTTTATCAATAGTGATGATCACAATGCAGTGAGGCTCTGAAAGAGATCTATTGTTTTTAGGCTCGAATGGAAGCTGCACTTCGACCTAAAAACAATTCTCTGAGTCCCAAACAAAGACTGTCAAAGCCGGAATGTTATGTGATAAATGATGGCAATAGTTCACAGATGAACTTTAATGACCTTGATCATAGCTCATCCCGCCCAACAAAAAAAATAGAAAATATATATTTTTTTAAATAGTTACTTTTTTTTAAATTATAACTTTGTCTTTCAATGGTTGATCAATTAATATTTTAGGATCTGGTATAATTATAACTATCATATTATGGTATTATTTCAATGAAAAAAAACATATAATAATGTACAGTAAGCTATACTATTAAAAAATGAAAAATACTAATTTTTTTTTCTCAATAATATTAAGATTTTTGTCTATGATTTTGGTGCATAAACGATTTAAAAATAATTTATTTTAGGATCAACAATATAGGAGCCGATATTATTTATACTACCCTATTTATCAGTCTTCACAAAGTTCTGACACACGATGACTGATGTATGTACACTTAAACAATGTTTCATTATTTTCTAACTCTAACAAACCTTGTAATAGCTATAGTTACAATCACTTTCAACAAATGCCTTCAATTCACTTCTAATAATGTACAGTGAACTAAACTCCCCGTCAAAAGTATTGCAACATCCATAATTCTCGAGATTTTCCTGGTTTTACCTTAATTCATACTTGGTTTATATTCATATTAATATTATTTATTAAACGTGAGACATTTAGGATTAGACACATCAATGTTTTTCCCTGTTAATAACAAACGATGGAATGTTAGATTTTTTTTTTTTTTCAAATTTCCTTCAGTCCATGTTTATCATTCGTTTATTTTGGAATTCCATATTCCTTTCGATACATAATTTATTCATCCACCTCCACAATTATCAATCTTCCGAAATTATCTAATAATAGATTCGTATAAGAATGTTTTTTTTATTTATTTTTTTTTTTGGATATTTATTTTTTTCCTTCATATAAACCCGAAGATTTGTTTTTAAATCTAAAATTCCACCTTATATATTTATATGTATATAATTTATATTCCATATAAGTTGCTGTCTGATATGTGCGCAGACAGACAATAATACCTTTGATTGTACTTTCATTTTATTCTTAGGGGACAAGGTGTCCCACAATAAAGATTATTTTTCATTTCATATCATATAAATAAATCATTAAATTCCGAAATATTCAACAAAAAAAATTAATAGTCTTGTCTTCCGATGATTAAACAATTGTAATAAAAAATTAATATATATTAGGATCTACAATATACGAGCTGATATTATTATTTCTGACCTATTTATCAGTGTTCATAATGTTCTGATTCCTACGATGACCTATGTCTCCTTGAACAATGTTTCATGAACTCCTACCTCTAACAAACCCTAACCCTCTCTAGCTATTTACAATCACTTACAACAAAAGCCCTCAATCCGCTACCAACTAACAAGATTCCGTACTCCTGACCTTTATTGTAGACCCGACAGAACTGTAGAATTTGACCATTCCTTTCCTTATTCCAGTTCCACTCTGGAATTCTCCTAATAATCCGGATGCTTCCTCTTTTGAGCATTCAAAGTCCTCATATTCCAACACCTCAAAAGATATTCCAACACCTTAGCATCTAGACAAACTCTTTCTAGTTCTGGGATTATCTTGAATATATCATAGCTTCCCTCTAAATTTAATTTAATTCAATATTATGGTATTTGATTGAAGTACATTTATATCAATAAATGGAGAATATATGCCAAGTTTTGTATGTTAATTGCGATGTTTAGTTAGCTATATTAAATATTTTATTTAAAAAGTTAGTTTAGATTAATTACAAAAGTTTAAAAATGTTATCAATTAATATTAAGGGCATCAAATATTTTATTGCTTAAACAGTTTATTAACCATTGCAAAGCAAAACTTTTTTTTATTTAAATCAAAATGATTTAGATTTTTACGTTTGTCTGAATAATTCTCTATTGTAAGGTTCCCATTTCCTTTTTTGAACACGAAATTTTGTTTTTATTAGTATTACAATATGCTACAATTAAGGGCATTATTACGTTTCAAGAGATTATTATGTTGTATTGATAAACATAAATGAAAAAAAAAAAAAAAATGTTTTTCATAAAAGATTATTCACACTTTTTATTTCTGATCTGTGCTTTCAGAATTCTTGTTGACAAGGTGGCATAAGTACCTAACTCTGTATTTTCAGTTATCGCATTAATTTGTTGGTTGATAATCAGTTTGATCAATTGATACGTTTTCTGCCAATGTATTGTATATATATAATATTATTATATTTATAAAGTAGATATGAGAGATAATGAAATGTCAATTCCTTGTTAAGCAACTTCTCATTATTAACACTTCAATAATAAACACAATACATATATATTATATATATATATTACTCACAAGTACTAGTACAGAGCAGAGCAATACTACCATAGATATCGATGGCTATTCCTTCAAAAAAGTTAGAAGTTTCATATACCTAGGCTCAGAATTTAATGATTAGAACAAAATAATAAATGGATTAAGAAAAAGAATAATGGCAGCTAATAGGGCTTACTTCGCAAATAGAAAACTTTTTAAAAGTAGTCCATTGTCTCAAACCACTAAGGTGCGACTGTATAAAACCTTAATTCGGCCAGTCCTAACTTATGGAGCGGAGGCGTGGACTTTAACCACCGTAATGAAAAATCAATTAGCTTTGTTTTAGCGTAAAGTTTTGAAGAAAATTTATGGTCCAGTCCACAATGCACATTCAAATACGTAGAAGCTACGATCCAATGCCGAGTTGTATTCCTTATACCAGGACGTAAATACAAGGACGTGGTCCATTTTATTAAAATACGATGTCTGAAAAGGTTGAATGGAATGGTGGAATGGTTGAGTCATATCATAAGAATACCCACTAATAGAATGCCTAGCAAACTTTTGCAAGGCAATATAATTGACAAAAGAAGAGTTGGCCGACCAAGAAGACGATGGCAAGTAAATAATTAAGCAACACTTCAATAAAAGTTGCTTCTTTGTTAGAAGGGCCCGAGAAACGATGAATAGCTTCTTCTCGTTTCAGTCTTCTCTGCGGATTCCAAATAAGACGTTTTTCCATGCAGGGCCCTAGGTAACGGATTTGTTAGACTGGAAGTCGAATAAGAATAAATATAATCCTGTTTGATGAGTTGGGGTTTTTATAGTTGTTTGGACACAATGCATATACATATGATAAAATATGGGCTAAACTATTGATAAAATACTTTGTATTAACAGATACCATGAAGTGTCTTAATTCTATTCTCATTAAAAAGGGTGAACAATTGAGTAATAATATGTGTTCTAATGGCCCACCTAGTCTCTCTAGGTTGTCGTATTTGATATTAGTTATGGTCGCATTTCAGGTGACAAGTTTGTTCCAGATATGGATTTGTTTAACAAAAGTTATTGTAATGTTCATAACGAGGCAGGAAGGATATCGAAAATCCAAAGAGAATCAGGTTGAGAAACTAATGGATTTGATTGATTATAAATCAGCAACATTTTTAACATTAAGAGCATAGTCGCCGCTTCGCCCACTCGCATAGTAAAAGCCTCAGATGATTTTAACAAATAATTAAGGGTTTATTGTTTATTGCTAAACCTTCCTGGAAGTATATAAGGATGATGTGGTCAAAATTTGGTACAGATTGGTTCAGCAGTTTTCGTGGTTAGAGACCACAAACGAAAAATTGCTTTTCCTTTTATTTAATGTTATATATTTTGAATGGTAAGGATCGGAAATGAGATGAATTGGATGGTCTAGTGGAATCATAAACCTTAAAACTTTATGTTTAAATTGGTCTGGCTATAGCCACGTAAATATAGTCATAAGTCATACTCATATTTCGCAGTGATTTGGCCTTGTTTCTCCGGTTACATAGGTACTACATAATAGAGAATATAAAAAAAAGCTATACGTATAAATATATTTTATAATTTATTATTATAAAAGTTTTTTTTTTTTAAAGAGAGAGAAGTCGTGTTATGTGCATAAGAAAAAATGTTTACCAAGCCCGTTGGCGTACCCTTAAGGACATCCATGCACCATAATACGAATGGTTATATCTATCTAAGAATAAGGGTGTTGTTTATTTTATTTTTATTTTTTTTTTTTTTTTTTTCGAGTATAGCTCAAAGTACATTTTTAGTAGTGAGGCTTTTGTTATAGATTTAGAGACAAAAGTCAATGAAACATTGTTTAATGGTACGTACATCGTAATGTATAAAACATTATTATCGCTGCTAAATAGTCTAGTAATCATGATATCACCTCCTATATAGTTGATCCTAAAATAAATTATTTTTTAAATACTTTTTTGAATTGTTTAGTCAACGAAATACAAAACTCAAAATTTAGTCAAAATACTAATATTATTATTAATCTCTGAAAAACATTTATCAATTTTCGTATTACATTTTTAACATCCTAGTTACCAGAAGACGAAACTCTTATATTTTTTTTTTAAATATTACGGTTTTTAACAGCAGTGAAAGTTTAATTCAATTAGGACTAGTTACATGAAGTGTGTAATGTACATAAATAAGGTATATGGTATATAGCTGATACTCGGAATTGTGGCGAGCCCTCAACCATTGCGGTTCTATTAACTTGTCAAAAGTTTACCGTTGCTTCAGAGGGAACAATGCTCTCCTAAAACGTCTAGTAAACTTTACGTTATATTAGGCGTTATGCGTTATTCTAGTCGTTGAGTTATAAGATAGCATATGATAAATTCAGGTCCGTGACCGCAGTATTCCGAACCGGACTCGCTGGGTCATTACTCAATTAGCCGTTCTATTTTGATAGGGAACCTGAATACACTTCATTACCTGACAAAACATCCTCTTTTGTAATTGAACTACCTGTATAAATTTAGATTATATGGTATAGTTATGGATATATACACCTACATAGTGATATTAACCTAATTTCCAAGGTATAACTTGATTTCCTTTTGAATATAATGTGTAGACAAAAATATATATATATATATATATATATATATATATATATATATATATATATATATTATAAATTATATAATTCAGAATTAAAAAATGAATAAAATAATATATATTAATTTTATTAAAGGAAATATTTATCCAATTAAAACAGTTACATGTTAATTTTGTTTTTTGAATAAATAATTATAATGTGAGGAGAAAATTATAATTATAAAATAATTCAATATACCTCATCCTTACACTCAATATTTTATTATTTCATCAATTAATTTTATTAAAAAGAGTGAAAAGTTTATTTACATTTTATTTTGTTAGACCAGCGGCATTGTTAAAATATTTCAATGCTTTTTTTATGAACTGGTTTAATAACTAAAGCTGTACACATCCTTTATATAATTATGAAAAATCTTTCCATAAGTAATTATTTAAATTTGTAGCATTACGACTTATTTTCCTAAAGTATCCTTTAATGATATACCGATAACCGTTAACGATGAGGAAGGAGTTTTAGCAAGAGGAAGCCACTGTGAGTTGAGAATACGGTCAGAAATATTTCTTGGACTCAAGGCAACAGGAAGAAAGAATCATTAGAAAATTAACAATGAAATGAATTACAACTGTGAAGGTAACATATTACAGAGCGTTGAATGGCTGATTATTCAAAGCCAAAATATTGAAGGCTGTACAACACAAATAATTTTTTTTTTTAGTTCATAAACGCGTAAAGTTTAAAATAATAATAAATTGGGTTACAAAAAAAATCTTTTAATTACTAAATGAAGGTATAATTTTTTTTAAAATATAATTTCATATTAGATTTAAATATTTGCTATGATAGTAAAATTATTTAAATTTCACAACATAATGAATTTTTTTTTTCATGTGCATTATCTGTTTGATATTTTGATTTCATTTTTATAATAAAATAATTTTGAAATATATATATTTTTTTTTTTATAAACTGCATATAGAAGTTTTTCTTTTTATTTATCATCTATATATGTTCAAAAAACATTCCTCAGATATTTTATATACTAACATAATAATATTTTTTTTTTTTTAGATACTCCAATTATTATTTACCATTATAAATTTAAATATTAATTGGAGTTATTACAATATATTTATATCTCTGTTTAATTTCAACAAACATTTTCATTGTCTGGGTATAATTATTCTAATGGTATCACCTCCCGAATTCCGGTACATTCTCAACGGCAAATTTTATATATGTGTATAATTTATGATAATGTAATGAGGGTTGATATTATTTATATATAATTTTAAAATGAGATTATAAACCTAAATTTCTTCTTTTCGGGTAGGAATCTACAATACAATGTATGGGCTGGTGTACTCAGTAACGATCTGTCTTTCTTAAAGTATAATCAACAAGCGTACTCGGCGCCGGAGTGATTGACCCACAAATTGAACTTCACCTTTCCTCTCGCAAAACCAGCACCATCTCAGAGAATTCACGAGCCATCGATTTGATATACTTCTATGATTAAACTCTATAAAAGAAAGAGTAATGTTCTTTTTTTTATTTATTAATATAAATTTACAACTGTATTACAAAAATACATGCAGTAAATATGCGGTAATTACAATTTAGAGTAATGCTATGACAAAGACTTGTCGAGGAACTACCTATTGGCCTTACTTTAATGAAATCTACAAAAGAAGATCATAGGCCTTCTTTTCAGACGCCTCGGAGGATTGCCAGGAATGAAATGGGAAGCAAGTTGAGAAACAAGTAGATTTAGTTGAGTATTTAGTTTATTGTGAAAGGAAAAGTAACTGGATGTAGCCAAATCAGCGACATATGGGATATTAAGATCATTGTAGATCAGTTCATTCGCAACAAAGTAAGGAGCGTTAAGAATTTTTCGAAGGATTATAGATTGAAGTAATTGGATGCGGGAAGAATTAGATGGTTTGGTGGAACCCCATATTTCTACACTATAAGTCAAAATAGATCTGATAGTGTCCATATAAATGAGTTATTTGTAGTGAACCGGGAGATTAGAACGTTTGTCAAGTAAGTGCTGGAGCAGTCGAAATTGACGTACAGCTTTTCAGTCTTGTATAAGAGGTTTCCATGTGAGTCTCCAGTCCAGATAAAATCCAAGGTATCTTATCTGTTCAACATTTTTAATGGTACTCCATTAAAGGATACAGGAGGACAGGGGAGATTTATCTTAATTCTACAGTTATGACACCATTCTTCAAGGGAAGAGATGTGTGATTGGAGTGTCTGAATAATATTCTTTAAGTTTTATCACGATTCCAAGGAATCCAGGTGATGGCTGAATGTGTTGAGTCTCTGCCGCTTTCAAATACAATAAATAATTGTGCTATAAAGTACACATTCATTCCTCATTCGCAAATGAAATTAAAAAATCAATTATGATAAGATTGATATGATATAATTAAAGGAGAATAAAATTAATACAACAGATAAATAAAATTAAATACTTTAAAAATCACTTATATATATTTTTACAATATTCAGGCTTTGGATTCCCAAACCAGCTTTCCCACATCATGTGAGGGGTCAAGCAGGACTTCAACGTTTCTTTCTCGCCACAACATTGACTACTGGGACAGTGGAGGAAGAGGTAGCGCTTTACAGCACCAATCATTCTATAACTTGAAACGGAAATAGATAGATTCAAGAAATATCTACTTCAACTTATGAGCAGACATAGATGATGAGGACGGAAATGTAGATCAATACATGGATGACCCAAACTCCTAGGGAAGAAATGTTGTCAAGAGGATTTCAGGAAATAAACTATTATTAAACATTATTTTCTTAAAAAATCAATTTTTTTCTTATCACTCTATGTCTTAAACATTTTTTGAAGATGGTTACTATTTTTAACTAATTTTACCATCCAATGGTAAACTTTATTTTGCTGTTTCCACAAAATATTTACAAATGTACATAAACATTTTTTCCCATGAACCTGACATAGGTTGAGTAAGAAAACAGAGTACAGGAGAAAATTCTTTAAGACAAGCTTAAGAGTGACACGCAAATCCACCTTCGAAGTCGATAAGCTTGGAAGTTCTGATGTATTTTTCAAGCCGCGGATAGAAGGGTTACAAAGCAGTGGGAGAATCCGAAGGAACTAAGGCTTTCGAATAAAAATATACCTTAGAATACTAATAACTTTTACTAATAACTAATAATTATTATAATTATGTTTATAGAACATACTGCCTACATTAATAGATACTAATATTGATATAATGGTGCATGCTTAATATTTCTAATAATGTAATCAATAGTTCTAAATGTTCCCTAAAAAATTTAGTGATGTCAATTTTCAGAGGGAAAAAAATCTACCACCAAATACAATTTATGAATATTCGCTTTTGAAAAAACAAAATCGAAAAGAATACAATTTCTTTCTTTCTAATCTTGATTCTAAAAAAAAACAAAATAAAATTGAGGTATCCATTGTAGTTTGGACACTATATGACTAGATAGCATCCTCAATGCTATATGTATATACACCAGTTAAGTGATGTATTCGAAAGATGAGGTCATTATACAGAGAAAAAAATTGAGGAAAATAACAGCGCATTCGGAAGCTAGTGAAGCATAAGACCAATTTCCAAGCCCTTAGACATACCGACCTCTCAGAATGAAGACCAATTACTGACTACAGAGCTTTCAGCACAAGGCAAGCAATACAGGCTGAAGATAAAAGCTTTTTCCGTCGTAACCGTAGGCCATTTCGGCATTTTCCTTCGTTAGTTAACTTATTTATTTATCGTTTTATTATATTGTTATTTTAGTTCCATGGAGGCCGTTTAAATTTACTGAACTCACCAACCGGATGAAAGGACAACGGATTATAAGAGACTGGGTGCTTCGTTCTTAGATTTTATTCCTTTTATCTTAAAAAATAATTTAATTTATTTTAATAAATCTTATACTACTTATTTAATGATCAATTCCATCACACAATCCATTGGCATACCTTGACCAATACATTCTATCGCCAGAAAGCATATAATAATAATTTATTTTAAAGGTATTGTTTTAGATATAAGTTCTTGGTCAAAAGGAATATATGGATGCAGTTTATTTACAAACATAAGCGAGATTACTATTTTCACTATTCTGCTTATCGCTATGCTTCAACTAAGGAGAGTGTGTATATATATATCATATATATATATATATATATATATATATATATATATATATATATATATATATATATTTTTTTTTTTTTTTTTTTTTTTTTTTTTTTTTTTTTTTTTTTTAACGTTAATAACAACATTATATAAATCTTTTTCTTCGATTCAACTGTTTTATTTTGTTATAATTTTATTTCATAAATATACACATAGGTAATATTCATTGAGAATATCCAACTCCATTTGTTTATGGATACTCCAAAACGACAAATAAATATAAACCCCCCATCAAAAGTATCGCTACACTTTGAAATATTTGAATTTTATAAAAACGTATTTTTTCATAATAAAGAAAGGTTCTAAAGACAGTAATAAATATTCCTTAACTAGACATAAACAATTTTTATTAAAACAAATTGCAATATTTCTTTCAATAAACAAAAAAGTTTGAAAACTTACTTTTTATAATTTTCAGTTTTTACAATTCTAACTTTTAAATTTTTAATTTATATTTAATAAAACATATAGCCCCCTCTGGCTTTAATGACTGACTCCACTAGTCTTGGCACACTTGTAAATAACGAAACGAATGATAAACATGGACTGAGGGAAATTTGAAAAAAATTATCTAAAATTCCATCGTTTGTTATTAATTAATAAATAATACTAATACGTATAAACCAAGTATGGATTAAGGTAAAAACCAGGAAAATCTCGAGAATTATGGGTGTTGCAATATTTTTGGCTGTGAGTTTACATTGTATGCCCCTTAGTGTTTTCATATCTAAATACCTAACATTCGTCACTCCTTGCTCACTCTCTCTCACTCTCTCTCTGTCTCTCTCTCTCTCTCTCTCTCTCTCTCTCTATGTATATATATATATATATATATATATATATATATATATATATATATATATATATATATATATATATACACACACATACTAGTCTTTAACTTGTTTTCTATTCGATTTTCAATACAATTCCGAGAAGTCTAACTCTTTCTGGCATTTTTATATCTTCTGTTTATTCCACAGCAAGATTTTTTAATACTAACAATTCATTAAAGGAAAAATGTAGCTCGATAAATTCATGTATCAACTACAACTTGTTGTGAAGTTTGAAATAAACATTTTAAAAGGAATATAGTGCTATTCTAATATTCCATAGTTGGATGTTTCTTATTATAATATTTATGTTATATTTGTTCCAGAGTCCCGAATGGTTGCTTTCTCATCAACGGGCGATTCTTCGTACCCTGACTATGCTGATAAAGATAACATTACATCCACGGTACCATCAAGAGTATTATGTCCGAATGGTGAGTACTTTATTCTAATTATTATGATTCTACACTGTCAGTAGTTTTCATCAACTGAACTATTCTGTATGAGAATTAAAAACTAGAACATTGTTTAATATTATTATTATTGAACAGTGAGGCTTAAATACTAAACCTAGCTTCTTAAAAATAAAAATAATTATATAGTTTAACTTTATTTCTGGTGTTCCACTAACTGAAGTGAGTCTTAGCATCCTCAATAATTATATATCATTTGGCTCTGTCTTTTTTTATATTTCCTCCAGTCCATAACACCAAGTAAGCTTTCGGAATCAGCTACCATTCTGTATAGATTCATTTTCTCTTATCAGCAGGATGTATTTTGTTATTCATTTTCTCAAAACACTGACAAGATATACCAAGCTTGAGGTCATCTATCAAATTAAAAAAAAAAAAAAAAGAATTTATAAAACTGTATAATTCCAACTTTGTATAATTCTGAGATTTTCAGTGCTAAATTAACATTGAATATACTCTTATATTTAATTTACCTTTCCAGACTCCATTAACTGTTCAGCTATCCATGAAAGAGATGAAGATCTGGCTAAAATAGAAATGGCAACCCTTGCAGTAATGTTTGTGATGACTGTTGTTGGTAATGGTGCTGTTCTGGCTGCACTTTTTGCTAGGCGTCAGTCAGCTACCCGTACTAAAGTTCCACGGATGAATTTTTTTATGCTTCATCTTTGTGTTGCTGATATGTGTACAGCATGGCTTAACATTCTTCCTCAACTAGCTTGGGAGGTAAGTCTATGCACTATTTATTATGTTTCTATCCGTAATTTCTTCAAGTCATCTTAGTGAAGCTGACAGATATAAGTTTAATTTATTCTATAATGGGCATGAAACATTTATTCAAATGTTTCAGCCTAAACAGTGCAGACCATCATCAGAAATACAAAACGGATATGCGAGAAAAATCATAAAATAGAAATTATACGAGAAATAATGAAAAAATGCCAGCATATTTTTTGATATATATATATTTTATTTTTTTTTTTGTTGCCTGTTCACTTATTTGTTTTATAATTTTTCTTGTCGGTCTGTTTTGTAGTCCAAATGGTAGTCTTGTTGGGGTCGAAATATTGACAAAAATTAATTGTAATTTAAATAAGCATCTCATTTCTATAATTAAATAATCCCTCCAAATACAATTTCATCATTCATTATAAAGTCAAATACGAATACTTGTAAGTATTGTAACTGTATTAATTATAGTTCCTTTATTCTGTTACATTGACATTCAATGAACATTTTTACCCAATAATTTACTCCCAATTATAAGGGTGTTTTTTTACATATAATCTATCTTCAAATTTGTAATAGGCTAGAGGTTTACTAAATGAAACATGAGTAAACTGTACCTTTTGAAATTTAAAAAATCAAAATATTTTAACTTATTATAAAAATCAGGCATAAAATGGTCTTTAATTGTGTATTATAGATTTATTAATTAATTCAAACGCTTAAAAAAAATATATATAACATAAAAAAAAGTGGTCTTAAATTATTAATCTTAGATTGAGGGCATAAATGTTTTAAAACAAATTATTTATCATTGAAAAATATTGAATATCCACTAAATTTTTCTAAATTAAACTTAATCCATTTTTTTTTAATTTATTATTTTTTATTTTTTTTATTAATTAGGGGTTATTTATGCTGTGTTACTAACATTGTTTAGTTTCTTAACTATTGTAGTACTCATTTCTAACTGAAGTTTCTTACAAATATGTTGCATATATTTTTATTGATTTTCAATACATTACAGTAATGTGATATTATTAGTATGACTAAATTTTTTTTTCTTATAACTTTAATTTTTGAAGTAGCATAAAAGGGTAAACTACTTTTTTAAAAGCATTATATTTTTCTCCAGTTAGATCCGTTTCTGTAGTTATGATGCCTAATAATATTCTAGCTGATTAAAAACATTTATGTTCTAAATTCTTATATTTCCTTAGGTAACATTTCGCTTCAAAGGTGGGGAATTTCTATGCAAATCTGTGAAATTTGGTCAAACATTAGGTCCCTATTTAAGCTCATATGTTTTGACTGTAACAGCGCTGGACAGGTATCAAGCTATTTGTCACCCTCTCACTTATTGTTCTTGGAGTTCTAAAAGAGCGAGGGGAATGATAATGGGTGCATGGGCTCTCTCAATAACCTTCTGTACCCCACAGGTCAGTGATATTTTTTCATATATACCAAATTGTAAAAGTAAAATTGTGTTGTGCAAACTTCACCTGATTAAAGGTACAATTATTTAACTTTCCTCAAGCAACAATTAATAAAGGTAAGTACTAATTTTTTCTTTAAAAAATTGTGTCTCCTTTATTTTTTATTGCTTTACAAATATTTGTTTTCTTAAAATACAGGACATATAATTGTTATTAGTGGTGAATAATTATTATATATTTCAGCTCACTATCTTTTCTTATCAAGAAGTAGCACCTGGTGTTTTTGATTGTTGGGCTGTCTTTAGTGAACCCTATGGTGAACGAGTATATGTTACATGGTTAGTTTATTAATATTTTTATCTATCAGATACTTTTTTTTATTCAGTAAATAAGATATTCTATAACGTACAGTACTTACCATCTTACTCATAAGCTGTTTTAACCTGTGAAATCTTTGATAAATATATTTCATACCTTACAGTCTTTATATCTTAAATTGATTTCTTACTTGTATTTTTATTTTTCTTACACTTTCGAGTATTTGAGATTTTCAAGTATCTTAATACATGAAATCAGGTTATAAAATGTTTTTTCCAACTCAAGTGTATAGTCTAATCTACTTTTTTTTATCTCCAACATCATCTTAAACACTTTTCACTTACTATGAAATCTGTATTATTGAATCACTAATCGAATTTATATATGGATAGAGGAAGTAAGTTTTATTATCGTTCTTTCTTGTGTTCCCCAATTTCGCTGTTTGGTTTGTCTTGACACAAGCATATACTGTGTGTGTACCATTCTACTAGAGCTCTTTTAGCCCCTAAGTGCCCTAGCGCATACCCTAATGGTGATGTGTGAGTATTATCAAACGCCCCTTCTATGTCCACAAAGGCACATAGTGCTCTCTCCTTATGAGATAGTGCATTCTCCAGTTTTCCAACTAGATGGTGAAGGGCTGTTATTGTTGACTTGCCCACTTGGTAGGCAACACTTGATTAGGGTGTCAAGGGATGTTTCAGTTAACAGTTTACCCTTTACATGTTCGTCTATTATCTTCTCCATCGTTTTCAATATCACTGAAGATAAGGGCTAATAGGTCTATAGGATTTAGGATCCTCAGGAGATCTCTTACCCCCTTTCGGTATAAACACCACGTCAACCTACCCTCCACAGATGGGGAATATATCTCAGTCACATAGACTGGCCCTAAAGAGTATCACTAGACTCTTGAGAAGAATTTCCTTGCCCTCTTTCAAATGGGCCGGGTATTACACCATCTCCTCCAGGTGACTTGTAAGGCTGGAAGGACCCAATAGCCCATTCCACCTTACTACTAGTAAAAAGCGGGAGAGCCTCCTCTCTGTCTCTACCAACGGGTGGCCGTCCTTCCCTGTAGACCCCCCACCACATCCCATCTGGGTCTATCACTAACGCTTCCTGGAAAATGCGTATACAGTTAGAAACTCAAGAGTCTCCTCTCTGGTGTTAGTGTACATATTATTGGGCTTCCTCAGATTACCAAGCCCATTACTATGGTCCTTAGCAAGGACCTTCTGGAGTCTAGCAGCCACGGGTGTGCTTGCTTTTATCCCCTCACAGAAGTCTCTCCAAGTGGGCTCTCTTTGCCTTCCTTATTTCCTTGTTATACTCTGTTAGGGCCCTGGAGTACTCTTCCCTTTTCCCCTTTTCTTCATCCTGTTGAAGAGTCTCCTGGTTTCCTTCCTGAGCCTATCTAACTTCGCGTTTCCACCAAGGCACGTCCCCCTTATTACCTGTTGCCCTCAATGGGCAACTTTCCTCGTAGGCTTCATGGATCGCACAGTTGACCATTAATGAGGACTCCTCTAAAGCCCTTACTGTTAATGGTTGTCTCATGATCATATTCTCAATGTCTCTCCCATCTTTACAGCCAGACACTCCCTGAATGACTCCAAATCCGTTCTCTTTGGGTTTCTTACCCTCTGGCTGATATACCCCCCCACGACCCCTAAATCAAACCTAATGTGGCCTATGGTCAGACATTGAGGTCTCAGTTGATACATGCCAGTTCCTAACATAGTTACTAAGTGATGGCCTAACTAATGTAATATCCAGCACCTCCTCCCTGTTTGCTGTAATAAAAGTGGGCTTATTGCCCTTATTAGCAATATCAATATTATTAACTAAGAGATACTCTAAAAGCAACTCACCTCTTTTCTGTTGTCATCGTTGCTCCCCCACACTAGGCTATGGGCATTGGCATCGCAGCCAATGATGAACAGTTTATTGGTCCTCTGGCAGTGCTGCACAAAACTCCCGGACGTCCCTGGGTGGAACCTCCTCCGAATCACCAGGGAAGTATGGCGAGGCCACACATAGCTGTCGGCACACTCCCCTATGATCCTTCCACCTCCACAGCAGCCAGATCCTCTCGTATGAAGTCTGCCCCCCCCCCCCCCCCCCCCGGACAAAACTTAAATCCCTGCGAATGAGTAAGGCCGCCCTTGGCCTCTCTACTAACTCACAGTATACTAGCTTAACTTTCGTCGCGTTAAGGCCTCTGACATGACCTCTAAAACGCCCATGGCTCCTGGCACCATGGCTATGTCTAGGCCCTCGGAAGCGAACCTCATCACCAGCACGCCAGAAGCTGCCTTTGCGTGATAAAGGTTCGCGCTGGCAAGAAACTGACTACCTCCATCACTCGCGGAGGGACGAGAACGGGCCCTCTTGCCCGACCCTCTTGGGCCTCTGCTTGCCCATCTCTCCGCTGACGGTTACAGATCCTGCATACATTGACGACATCAATATTTTGGGAAAATCCCTTCAGGCAGACAAAAATCCACATAAGAACCTATTACTATGAAAAGGTTGAAAAAATTGTCTCTCATGGCTCACAGATCATTATGAATAACCACATGAGAGCAGAGATAAGCAGAATAATGACAATAAAAAACAAAATTTATTTTGTTTCATAGGTCTATCACTGTGTCCCAAAAAAATGCATTCCTCTGGAGTGGAAACATATATACAATGTTAAAAAATTAATACATGAGGCCGTAGTAGAAAGCCTAATGCTATATAGTTCAGAAACATTGCAAGGCAAAAGATTCCTGGCTGTGGAGATGGATATTTGGAGGTCAGCTAGAATCCGAAATGAGATTATAAGGGAAAGAATAGAAGTAAGGAGGAATATCCTGGAGGGATGGAGATTGAGATGGTTTGTAATATTAAAAGAATGGATAATAAAGGAATTCCCAAAATAGCTTATGAATGGAAAGCAGTGAGTAAGAGGAGAGGTATGCCTCGCATTAGGTGGGAAGATGTAGCTGAAAGTATGGCTGGCTGGATTATAGAAGAAGCGATGGACAGAGAGCAGTGGAGGAACTGACTGAGGTAGAAGTTTGGCTGAAGGAAACTTGGAATGGCAAAGAAAATCCTCACAAAGAAGAAAAAGAAACAAAAGTTTTTTTTTTAGACAGGGACACTTCTCCAGAGGCCAACGTCTCACAATGACTACAGATTTAAGAATGTATAAAACTCTTATTCATATATCTAAAAGGGTAATGCCAACCAGTCTATTGCCTGCCAAATTATTAATAGGCATAAGTTAATTAATTAATATTGTAAACACCCTGTCTAATTTTATATTAGTTTAAACTACTTAACATTAGATACCTTTTCACAAAGGATTCAACATCAGGATAATAAATTACAAAAAATTTATATCAATTATAAAAAATAACTAAGAAAAAAGTATACTTAAATCAATTGAATGAGTTACAAGCAATCGATAAACAAAACTCATCTGATATGAAAGAAAACAGAGTTATATTGATTAGCTGAATGGTGTTTAAAATTACAAAGATGAATCATGATAATTCTTAATACTTAATACTTAATTCCTTAAATATTAGCAAAAGCTAAACTTTTCTTGATTAGCATTAGGATTTATTATCCTGTGGGTGTTGACAGGGGATAGAGCCTCTTAGGCTGGATCCAGCTGGAGTCAATTGGGGAGATAGGTACCCTTGAGAGGCTGCAGTCTCTTTCCCAAGAAGCTTTATGGTTTCTTGATTTTTTGGTAAAAGCTGTGAGAGGTTAGCTCATGATGTATAACAACACAAGTACTAAATACACTATTTGATCATGCTGAAGATCAATAATACAAACGTTTAATCAAAATTTTAATCTAATTACAAATCTATTTACTTATTTTAAATGTGATACTCTATTTTAATTACTTTCAGGTACTCTATCTCAGTGTTTGTGGTTCCACTTGTCTCACTTATTTACACATACACTTGCATATGCCTAACAATATGGCACAATACTGGGCCATTGTCTGCATCTGCTCCCCACAAAGTTGTTTCTCGAGCAAAAATCAACACAATCAAACAAACGGTTGCAGTGATTGCTCTCTATATTGCTTGTTCATTACCATTTATCAGTGCACAACTATGGGCAACATGGGACCCTCATGCAACATCATCTCCATTCCTTTCAGGTATAATAGCCAGTTACAATCTTTATTAATTATATACATAGAGATAAACTAAACTATAGTCAGCCCTTTTTCAATTTTTTTGTTTTAGATTGGAAAAGAATTGTATTTATGCACTCATTTCATTGATTAATTAGTTTATATTTCTATATCATGATTAGGTATTTTAAGTTCCTCTAATATTTTTGTTAGTTTATCTAGTTCAATTGTTTCTGGAATGGTTAATTGAATGTTTTTAAGTAAAACAAATTTTTATGACGTGGTTTTTATAGACTTAGATTTCTATATCTAGATTATAGAAGGACTAGATTTCTATTTAGAGAACTTCTCAATACTATTTTAATTATTTCAAACTCTGTGAGCTTCTTTTGTCACAATGTCCTACTTAGGCTATATGTTCATAGGTCTCCTAGGTCTTTCTAGATCATTTGCTGTTTGGTGATTCAAACAAATCCCATCATAAATAAATGTTTGTTAAATTGCTGATGTTCATTGATAATTCATATCAATTTTCAGATTTGATGCTTAGATATTCTTAGCAATCTTTTTATACACTGGATAAACCACTTCCATAACATATTTAATATTTGTATCTGTCATTTCCTATTGTTCTTAATATTTCTTTGTTTTTTTATTTAATTTTATCAAAAATCAATGTACAAATTATATTCATACAATGTCTAAATATACAATAAAAAAAAAAGAAAAAAGAATTGGCTTGTAGAGATCTTGAAGTTATAAAGGTATATTGCATCAGAAGATCTTGACACTTTGCCTGTTCACTTGCTGAAGCATCACATGACCATGAGGCATCACAGGGTCAAGAAGAGGATAAGGGAAAAGACAAAATGCAACAAGGGGGGATCAGACCTCTGACATAGCTGTGAATGAATGTAAATGAAGCGAGTGTAGAGATCAGTTTTTCAGACCTTGTGAGAAGAGAGATTTATCTGATGTGGGGAATGAGCCCAAGCAATCAGAGCATGCCTGGAGATCAGCCAAGAGACAATGCTAGAAGATCGTATAAGGAGAGAGAGAAAGATATATGAATAACTAGAAAAAAAATATAAGCTGGTAAACGGTAGATGTTCCCTCCTCCTTAAAGCTAGGAGAAGACTGGACATCACACCAACTGATGCCTGGTGATAATTGAATAAAAATTAATGCGTCCAAGATGGCTTTTCTGGCTCTTACATAAGTCAAATCTTGAGAGGTGACAATTATTGAAATAATTGTTGGGCTTCGTAACATCTCCTGCTTATTTGTTCGTTGCAAACAAAATATAGTGGCAAGTTCTCCTAGTGGTTGCTTAAAGTATCGCTACTAAGACCTATGACTGATCACTCGATGTTGCTAACTTCTATTTCTGGAATCATCTGTCTCAAAATAACTTAATAAAAAACAATTTTGAACAGTAAGCATTGTCAAGTAATTGATTAATCTTTTTTTGATTCATTAGAATAAAAGAAAATTCTGTTCAAAATTAGCAATTTATGTTGAAAAGAATATTTCATTCATCAAATTTGCTTAATTATATACTTTGGTATATAACAATAGTTAAAATTTGGTAAATATGGGGTTTATAAAAACTCAATAAGTTAAAATTTAACTCATAAACAGAGTAAGCAAATGGTGCAGCCATCATAACTTTATTTACTTTTTATTTACAGTAGGATTGAGAATGTTTAAATATCGTTACTCTATCACTCTTTAGTGAATCATGTTTTGTGTTTATCATAATATTGTTTGAGATTATCATCTAAAAACTGTAATTTTGCTATGTTGTTATTTTTTGTATTACATTGATTTGAAAGGCAGTCTTGACAAATTTTGGACATTGGTTCTATTATTATTATAATGGTATCACATTAATGTGTTGGAAAAGATCATGATCATGATTTTCAAATTTCAAACGTTACATCTGCTTCCAATGAGTAGTTCCTTTACAAATCACTGTCATTCCAGTAATTCACAGTTTACTTATTGTATAGTTGTACAGTTGTTAATACCAATATTATATATATTTTTTAATTATATATCTTTTTCATATACAGTCAACTCTCAGTAATTTGAAACTAATCCAGAGATAAAGTTCTAATTTCCAAGAATTTTAAGTAACAAAAGATCAAATATAATCATGTACAATGTGATCTTTATTTTAAAATATCATAAAACTAGGAAAATAAAGTATTTATGTTAAATGTTCATTTTGATAAACATACTGTTTTACTCAAAATTAAATAACTCTATAAATTTTCTTCTTAATGAGTGACTTTCTGTCAAGAAATATCCATTGAAGTTTCTCAGATCATGAGGGCAATGACAAAGTCATCACTTGTTTCCGATTTAAGGGGGCCAGGGCACATTAAAATGCCATTGTATTACTTTAATTTATTGAAGTTGGCTATTTTACTTCTTCGTTATCTTTTTCTTTCTCACTGTGACAGACAAAAAGTTCAGTATTGGTTGGTGACTGTGGGCACTGATGTTATCTTTAACATGAATGAGATCTTGTTTGTTTGACTCATAACAGTTAGGTATTCTCCACTCTGGGTTCAGTGGAACATAATTTGTTAAATCTTGCTTACATTAGGAGATATAAGCTAACAATCAGTCTATGTATGATCAAACAAATTTTTGAAGTGGAGGAATTCAAATTACTTAGAATGAGGGAGTCTTAACTTTAAACTATAAAGAGTTAATGAGGTCATTGCCACAATTTCAAATTATGTACGGAAACCAAACAATATTGATTTTTTTTTTTCAATTGAATGTTGTTTAAGGGGCTGGAAAAATCTTCAAGTTACCAAGAGTTGACTAAATTAGTTACTAAAATGTATAACCTTTTAACATAATAACATCCTCATTCAAGGTGGAACTTTTACTATTTTGACTTTACTAAGTAGCTTGAACAGTTGTGTAAATCCATGGATCTATTTAACTTCTAACCAAGATCTTATGGAAGCTCTATGGGAAACCATAATTTGTCGTAAAAACAAAGAAAGACCAGAGATTGTGGGGAGTGGAGGATCTTCAGGTAGACCACACCAAAGTTGTACTCTAGCTGGTCAGCATACACATTATGCCAAATGGGTAGTTGCTCTTCCACCAAATTTATCTGAGTAAGTAAACTATGTTCAAATAAAAAATCAAAAACTTAATCTCCTTTATTAAAATTTAATTTTTACAATGTTCGGCAGTGTACTCCAAAACATGCTAAGGAAAATTAAAGATTAAATAGGAGTTATACCTTTAAAAGAAATAGGAATAAATATAATTTTTACTATTAATCTTAGGTAATAACTTTTTCATTTAAAAAAAAAAAATGAGCTTTCATGAACAAGAAATTGATGAATTGTAACCTGTTGGATTAACCTCTTTATTATTATTTTATTTCTGTGGGATTACTATCCATAGTGAATCCTGGCCTTCTCAATAAGCCCCTGTCATTCCACTAAATCTTGTTCTGCCATTTTCCAATTCCTGATCTCTAGGAGATTCCTGGAGTCACCAACCACTTCATTCATCCACCTCAGTATTGGGTGACTCGCTCTTCTGCTTCTTTAGAGAACTCCGAAATCCTTCAGATGTTTTTCATGGTATATATCTCTTGTCCATCCTGGCTAAGAGAGTCCACCCAGCTGTCTTCCTAGTTTAAGAACTTTAACTACATTATGAAGTTCTTTGTTCTTCAATGTTCTCCAAATGTCACCTTTCTTCACTTGGCCAAACATTCTTTGGAAAATCTTCCATTCAAAGATAAGTAGTTCTTTTTAAATA
Source organism: Euschistus heros (assembly GCA_003667255.2). Taxonomy (NCBI): domain Eukaryota; kingdom Metazoa; phylum Arthropoda; class Insecta; order Hemiptera; family Pentatomidae; genus Euschistus; species Euschistus heros. Next base: position 3,697,403 of record RCWM02000050.1, read on the forward strand.
GCCATTGATAGAGTCCATCTCTGTAATGCATAAGTAATAACAGAGCAGATGAGGCTCTTATACAAACTGAGACACAATTTTCCTACTAGTAAGTTTATTTCTCATACATTTCAACAATCCTAAATAGCAGCAACTATTCAATGCTTCATTTCCTCTGAGATGCCATTCATCAGGTTTACTTGTGATACCTGAGTGAATTCCTTAACCTTCTCAAAGATAAAAGGTCCAATAGTTATTGTTTCTTTTTATATGTATTGAGCCTCGTGTATAGTTGTTCTGATGAGCCGAATCAGCTTTGATGAGATTCCTATTTCTACCATTGCCTCGTAAATCTTGGGGCACTTTAGACCATAACAGATGCTATATATCAATTGACAGATGTTGTGTTGGAGCTTTGTATTAGTAGCCTTTTTACCCAGAATTATGCATATTTAGTGTAAGTATTTGGTCAATAACTGATCTTCCCTTTTGAAAACCTTCTCATTACATGCTCAGCAAGGGTAAGACCCAGTTAAACTATAAATTATGTAATAATTTAAGAGCTGGATATTAGAGAGTTGTTCTCCCTTTTAATGCAAGGAACATATCACAGCACTTTGCCATTGTCAAGGTATTCTTTCTCCCTCCCAGACCAATAGGATTAGATCATATAGGGTGTTATGTAAGACTTAAGTCACCATATTTGAAAAGCGCAGCAGGTAGTTCTTCAACTTCAGGAGCCATTTTAATTTGAATCTTACCAATTGAATCTATAACCTCTTTGAGGTCACGGGGTTCAATGATCATCTTATATCAGTACATACATATTATAATGTCTTCCTCAAACTCTTCTGCATTGAACTGCATTTTGATTGTGTGGTAAGTGCAGAAATGAGCTTGTATGGAAAGTTAAAAAACATTTTGAAGTAAAAAATTTGTTTTTCTTCTTCACCCTGTAGTGTCTACAATATTGGGGAGTGTTTAGCCTGAACTGACACTTTGGCTTGTTTTTGTCAGGTTTTTGGCTTAGTTAGGTTTTTTTTCTTCTGCACAGTCAGCATATTCCAGGTACAATATCCTTTGGTGGCCTCAGGCTCTTCATCCATCTGGTGCAAGTCCATGCTATTCAATGGACCTCATTTTTTCTACATTCTGATAACATGGCTGAACCAACTCAGATGGTGAGGCTCTATGTCCTCTTTTATCAAGGAGTCCTCTAGTTCATTCCTGATACAGTCTCCTTTTTGTATTCCAAGAAATCCTTCAGAGGAACTTCATAGTCGCAGCTGTTCTTATACTTTCCTTCTGGTCTGCTAGTATCCAGCTTTCAGCTCCTTATTTTTACAACTACAACACCTTATTATTACTTCACCTCATTTCTACTGCTTACAACACAAACACATTTCTACTCACTTCTTGCTTTCTAATTAAAGTATTGCAAATCTGGTAGTTGACTGAATTCATTTTATTTATCCTGTGTAGGTAGATTTCTGAATTTCCTTTTCCATACCTGTCCAGAACTATTTCATGTTAGTCAAAATCCATGACGGATTCCATCTCTTACTGTTGACTTATACACCTTTCTTGCCTCTTACTGCCTGTAGGATCTTTCACTATCTAGTGCTGATGGGCATATATTATTCATATAGAGGTTTTCCATGCCAGTTAATCACTGATTGTTGTACATTTAGCAATGATAACAATATCATCCTCACACAGAAGTACATTTCTTTGCCCCATGAAATGTCTTTTCAGTTCCCTTATACTTCTAAAGTTCCTAGTTCCTCGTGAAAGCTTTCAATAGGCTTCTTGGGATAATCTTAGTTGTTTGTGCCTTTCATATGTCATTACATTTGATGGAGCCAAATACTGCTTTAAACTATTGGAAGACAAAGTACACTCTACATATGATTCTGATTCTAGGACATCTGTATGTTTCTGAAGGAGAATATGTGGTCGTTTGTATGTAATCCCAGCCTGAAACCAGCTTGCTTCTATTATTCACATGTCCAACCTGATTGTTCTTGGAATATTCATATATATTTCTGAGTGTCCTTTTATAGTATCTCTTTCAGATATCCAGAATGATATCTTTAGCAACCATTTCCCTTTGCTCAATCTTAATATTACTACATTAATGTTTTGCTGCCACACAATGTTTCGATTTTCTCCCAGAATATTTTTATATTTTTCTAAATACTTCTATTTAGCCATTTTGACCACTTTGTTTGTCCTCTTCTTAGCCTTCACACATGCCTGCAATTTTTAGAGGTTTTGTTGCAACATAATTCCTTCCTTGCTAATTTCTTGTTCTTGGCCTGCACATTCAATTAAGGGTAAGAGTATGCATTGTGGAGAATGACCTACTATAGATACTTGTATCATGTGATTTGCTAGATATGATTTTAATAATGCTATTAAATACAGAGGAAAATTGTAGATAGACAATTTGCTGCAAAAAAAAAAAAAAAAAAAAAAAATATTAACCCGTTGTGCCATATACTATCAAGAGCTCTTAGAATGTCGAGTAATACCATGCCTGTGTGTTATTTATGGTTGAATAAAGGGGCAGACATGAGAGGGCTGTGCAGGCATCTTCAAGGCTTGGATCTGTGTTCTTCTTTATAATATTTTCTATTCTGTTGGTCTTGATGCTTTTTCACTTTGATCCTGCCTTATGTTTTTTCATTGTCTTGAGTTCCTAAAGCACTTGGTTTTTGGCAACCAATAGTATATGGTCACTTCCTATCTCTGTTTTTAAATTACATTCTTGTGCTATTTCAGCATCAACTGGTTCTTTTAGTGTGCTAAGGAAATCATCCTTACTACTTGTAATGAACTTAGTTTACTTTTTTTTAGTGAATAGTGTAATTATCAGTTATGAAAAAAATCTAATGTTCATTTAGCATGTATATGTGCTATATTGGTTTGATACATGAGAATCAGTATAACCTTGAAGACTGGTATAATGATTAGGTAATGAAACCTATTATGTAAGGATATATAATATTTGTATCAAGATAATATTTTTCAAATCAAATATTTACTTTTTAGATCAGACAAAACTATGCTAAGACTCTTCAGAACTCCAAATCGAAATGTTTGGTCATCATTGGAAGCTAGATATGAAACAACTGATTCGAAATTGAGTCCTGACTTATAGCAGTTATCTACAAGTGTTTAAGCTGTCTTTTTCAGCTATAGTTTTCTTCTTTTTTTTTTCAATGGTCAGTATATTAGATTTTCTTAAGTTTGTAACACATTTATTGTTTTATCACTTTTTTTTTCTATTCTAGCTTTTTAATGACAAATATTAGTAATTTAGATTAATGTGGCTCTCGCCATAAATCTTTCTTTGCAAAATATTTAAAAAAATAAAAAATATCATACAGCGTTGCAATATTGGCTGAGACCTAAAAATAATTTATCATGAAACTATCATTGTTCTACACATGTTAATTGACATTTTAAGTATTATCCCTTAAAACGACAAGAGACACAGACTACGTTAACATTTACTAGAAAAACGTTCAAAGCTCCCAATTAATTACAAAAGAATCATATACATGACTGTGATAAGACCTACTTGGACGTACAGAGTTGAGCTTTGGGGCTCCTCTAAACCATCCAATTCATCTCGTATTCAATCCTTACAATCCAAAATCCTCAATGGTCCTTACTTTGTCACCAATAAACTTATCCATAAAGATCTTAATGTTCCTTATGTTGCTGATTTAGCCCACACCAGATACCCATCCTTTCATAGTAAGCTCCATAATCACTCAAATCCATTAGTTTTTCAACTTGCTTCCCACTCCATTCCTGATAATCCTCCGAGGCGTCTGAAACGAAGATGGCCTAGAGACCTTCCAGTGTAGAATTTTTAATAAAGTGCTACTGATGAGTAGTTTTTTTCAAGTTTTAACATGTTATTATAATCATTGTCAATACATTTACTTGATCTATGTATATTGTACAGTTGTAAATTTAAATAAATGTATATAAAAAAAAAATTATTATTATCCTTTAATTTTTAGATTGATCTAGAAAATGGTAACTAACTTTACTTATTTATTTTTAATCATCATACTATAATATTAATTTGAAAAAAAATCAAATACTATGAGTGTCAAGAGGGCTTTGATTCAATGTTAGTTTTAAGCCTCAAATTTTGAAAAATTTTCATTTTGCAACAGTCATTAATGTTATAGCCATTTCTCATGATAATTTTAATGCTTAACTGGCAATAATGAATACCTCATTGGAAGAAAATTACAATACGTACTTATTGCTAAATTGCTTTTGCCAAGAGATGATAGCCCTTACACTCACCTTTAAACATAGGATAGGGTTTGTCCCCATAAAGAGAAGAACAATTAATTTATTTTAATTGTTTACAACTCCTAGAACTGATTATATTGGGTTGTTTCACATGAAATGTCCGTTTTCAAGGTAAAGGGATTTTAGTGAAAATACAATATGAAAACAATATAATTTTATTTGAAGTATTTACCTTCTTTTTCTACACATTTTTCCCAACGTGACAACAACTTTTTTATCCCGGATTTGAAAAACTCTGAGCTTTGAAGTGAAACAAAATCTGAAAACGCACTTTTTATTTCAGCATCATTTGCAAAAAATTTTCCTCTGCAGAAGTTGTCTAAATTCCTGAAAAGGTGATAATCTGTTGGAGACAAGTCGGGAGAATATGGTGGGTGCAGAAGAACTTCGTACCCCAGCTCTTTCAATTTATGCATGATAAGTTTTGAAACGTGGGGTCTAGCGTTGTCGTGTAGGAGTATAGGGCCCTTCCGATTTACCAATCCAGGTTGTTTTTTCAATAATTTTTCGTGCATTTGGCCAATTTCATTGCAGTAGGTTGTAGAGGTAATGGTCTCACCTCTAGGCAAAAAGGAATAATGTATGATTCCAGCCATGGACCACCATACTGTAACCATCAATTTTTTCGGGTGCAAATTTGGTTTTGGCATTTGTCCTGGGCTTTTGTCGATGTCTAACCACTGCCCTGACCGACGCTGATTGTCATAAGCAATCCAGCTGCCGAACGACCTAGTTTAAACTCATAAAAAAATATTACACGAAAATCGCGTGTTTCCATGTTCATATTTGAAGGTATACTAAACAGTGTGTAATTGATTGGGAAGCTAATGTTTATAAAAGAAAAGTAGAGAATTAGTAACTGCTTGATTATGATATGTGAACTTTGGAAGTAAACAACAGAGACTCGCAAAATCCTCTATGTATTTCAAATATTATAAAATCGGACATTTCATGTGAAACAACCCAATATTATGGCTCCACCCTTTTATCTATTAACTTTTACTTCTTTCATTTATCAGTTTTAAATACATAAGTTTAAATTGTAAAGTTCTTTGATTAGTTAAATACAAAGTTTTTTCTTCTTCTTTGAAATGGTGTTTCTCTTCCTCGGTTTTCTGTCAGGTCAAACATTCTTTCTACTGTTCTCTGTGTTCCACCAGTCACCGTCTCTCAGACCTCTTCCTGCCATTTCCTCCGCTATTTCATCCTCTCACCTCCTTGCTGATCATCCTCTCCTTCTATTTCTTGGAGGGATAATACAAAGTCTCAGTCAGATAATATATATATATATATATATATATATATATATATATATATATATATATATATATATATATGTGTGTGTGTTAGCCTACAGATTTGTAAGAAGTAAAGACGTTATATCCATATAATTTACATATATCCACACATTTTTATGTTTTTTTTTTCTAGAAATTATGAATATACTCGTAAGCTGGTAAACAGTACGATGAATATCTATATGTGTCATGCATGTTTGTTGTCAACCCTCCTTCAAAGGATAAAATTAATGTGGCTACTATAGTTACCTGTATTCCCAATTCTGTGAGTACTATTACTCAAAAAAATATTAGGTAAATTTAATCTTCTGTTGAGAAAATGATTGTTAAATTTTATAGTAAAGAAGACATTGTGATCCTGGTACCTTAGTAGTTTCTTGGTGTAAAATCTTAACATCTTATATTTGTGACTTGTTAATGTATGTTGTAAAATAAATGTGCATATCTGTTTAGATGTTTGCTGTTTACAAAAATAATCATTTAAAACTATTATGTAAATTTGTTGTTATTTCCTGGTTGTTTTGATGTTTAGCTGTATCTGAAAATTTATTTAAGACACCTGGTAACTGCTCACGAAATGTTTATAATATGTAAATTTTAAATTAAATGTTCTCTGTGTTTAATACTATTATTTTGAATGCAGTGATTGGTATCACTAAAGCCATTTGAGCTTGAAATTTGATGGCATTGCTATGTCATGTTGTTATGTCATGTCATGTTGGAATGGCTTTATTTTAAAAATTACATAATGAATGTAAAAATGTGGGTTGGAATATATTTTTATGCAAATGTACCCATGTAATTATGTACATATGTAAGCAGGTATGTTTCTATTTATCTACTTGTGTACATAGAGAAAAGAGAATTTATAATTTATATTGTTAACACTTAAGTTTTGAGAAAAATTAGTGAGATGGATTAAGATACTAAGTTTGAACGGGTTTACTCAAAGGAAATATACAGGAATTTTTAAAGTATATAAGGCAAGAAATGAGTGAGAAAGTATATTTTCTCTAGAATATTTTTTGTTATTTTTAATAATTTGAACATTCATATGTAACAAATAGTTTACATGTAATATCACACACACACACACACACACACACACACACACACACACACACACACACACACACACACACACACACACACACACACACACACACACACACACACACACACACACACACACACTGTGCTCACATGGGGTATATCAAAGCCAAAGCAGCTAGGGTCACTTCCTTATCCTCTTTTTAGGGTATATTTATCATGGCAAGATAGATTATTATTTATCACAACTGTTAGCTGAAAATTGCTCCTTCAGGACTCCTCAATACCACTTTAAATTAGATGTTACAGCAGAATGCTCAGTGGTTGAAGAATCTTTTGGGCACATACTTCCTGAATACTTTTACTAAAGAAAGAGATGTACATGAAAACATCTAATTACTCAACACTTGGCATTAACTTTCCAAATTATTAAAGATGTCCAACTGAAAATGAAAATGAAAAAATAATCTTTATTCTGGGACATATTGTCCCCTAAGAATAACAAACATGTAAAATAAGGTTGTATAATAGTCTGGCTATCTTAATTTCAAACGAAGATAATAATATGTATAAAAGGTAATATATGTATATACAATTGATAATAGCACTTTTGTTATAAATATATAAATAAGAAAAAGAAGAAAGAGAAAAGAAATATAATAACAATATGATGATATAATAATTATATGCTTATATAATTACAATGTGTTCGGGAAAAATAAAGAAATATATAAAATAAATCAATAAAATAAAGTACAAATAATTAATAGCAACGAAAAATATATAGAAAAAATTTAAGAACTACTTGAATGTTGATGAGACGAGATATTTACAGATACACAAAAACATATATTCACACATCATCAAATCATGTAGATATAGGTGTTCACATATATCTGTGCTCACCTATTAATCTATGCAATGGCATGAATATATACTTATGAGAGAAAAAAAAAAAAAAAAAAAAAAGAATTGTTAGAGAAACAAATGTTAAAAACAAAAACGAATTTAAATTTATACAATGATATACTTATTGAAGCAAATTTATTGGCATTGGATATGCTGAGTTTGATTTACTTAACTTTTAATTATCACTCATATTGGCGGCATCTAACTGGGATTTAAGGAGATATTAGGATAGGAAAATTTTGAATGAGTTTAAGGAAGAAGCATGTTTAATTTCAGAAGGGATCGAGTTCCGGAGGGTAGTGGATCGAGCTTGGAAGGAGTGTTGTTATAATGCTGTTCGGTGGAAAGAAGTATATAGGTCTGAGGAACGTGATCTTGTTGTGAGTTGGAAGTGAACAGAATACTTGAATTTCAATAGGTTATAGATGTAGGGTGGGCAATGGTTATTAATGACATGGTACAGGAAAGTACCCAGGAAATATTGTCAACGGGAGGATGGATAGAGCCACTCCAAGGCAGTGTAGAGGTGCGACACATGGGAACGTCTCGGGGTTCCGAAAACAAATCTGATAAAACTGTTCATGATTTGTTGTAATCTGTCCCGGAGACCCATCGAGAGGCCCCCATACACCACACACTCATAATCAAACTGAGGAAAAATGAATGAGGAAACTAGGAGTTTTCGTGTGGATTGAGGAAGGGAATGGCGGGAACGATGAAATAATTTGAGGATTCCTATTGATTTATGGGCTATTCGGGTGATTTGAGGCTTTCAGGAAAGGTTTTGGTCAATAATGATTCCTAAGTTTTAGCGGAGGAGCAGAAGGTGATAGGTTGATTGTTCAGGTTTAGGGTAGGAAAATCGGTAATGGATCTGAGAAGGGGATTTGAACCGATTATAATAGCTTGAGTTTTTCCTGCATTTAACTTTAAATTTTGCAGGTTGGCCCAAGCACTAATTCTATCAAATTCTTCCTGAATCTTAGAAAAAGCTTCATATAATTTGGCAGGAGGGAAGGATAAATATATCTGGGAGTCGTCTGCACAAAGGTGATGGGAACAGTGTAAATTTGATTGGGGGAGATCATTAATGGAGGAGTTGAAGAGGAGAGGTGAAATGCTGGAACCTTGGGCTACTCCAGGAGACAGGGCTAGGAAGTCGGATAAGGGTTGATTAGGGATGGATACTGCTTGAGTGCGGTCGGAGAGGAAAGACTGGAACCAAAGGATTGTAATATTGGAAAATTTTAAAGCTTATAATTTGGAAAAAAAGGATACAATGGTCAATGGAATCAAAAGCTTTGGAGAAATATAGGAGTATCAAGTCGGTCAGTTTTTTTCATCTATGGAGGCATGGATGTCGCTTATGATTTTGGTTAGTGCAGAATGTGTGGAATAACCAGGATGGAAACCTGATTGGAAAGGATCGAGCAGATGGGAACCTTCCAGGAAATAGGAAATTTGGGATTGTACCAATCGTTCTAGGGGTTTTGAGAGGTTTGAAAGGATGGAGATTGGGCGATAATCTGCAGGACAGGTGGGATTAGGAGTTTTGTTGATGGGATGGACAATAGCTTTTTTCCAGGGAGTAGGAAATATGGTGTTTTGAAGGGGGAAGTTATAGATGTGGACAAGGACCAGTAAAATTTCTCGGAGGCATAATTTTATTAGTTTAACGGGGATACCATCTGGGCCTATGGAATTGGTATGAGTTTTCATGATAGAGGAGATAATTTCTGTAGGAGTTATGAAGGAAAAATAAAAGTCATTGTCATTGAAAGGTGCTTCAGAGGAGAACCTGGTATAACGGGAAGGAGAGGTGATAGCAGATGAAACGAAATAGGTGTTTAGGTCATTAGGTAAAATTGGGAAGTTGGTTGAGGTTGAGGATCCGGAGGGGTTTTAGAGGGAGAGTTTTTGAAGGAGTTGCTATTTTGACTTGGAATCGGAAGAGGACAAAAGGGCTTCGTGGAAATAGGAAGATTTCGCACGTCGAATTCTTACTTGCACCAGGTTACGGAGTACTTTAAACGTTGGATAGTCCGCTAGTCTCGTTCGTCTAAATCATCTTCGTGCAGCTTCATGCTTCTCTGCAGATCTTTAATTTTTTTAGACATCCATGGTGCAGCCGACGGCGAAAGATAGAGGTTTTAAGCGGAGCGTAGGTATTGAGGATACTGAGGAGATTGGTTGTGAGGATTTCCACCATGGCGTCAATAAGTGTTTTGTGAATTCTTATTTCCTGTCATCAGGCATAATTAACAATAATATTATCATTACAGATTAACTGATACTATGTTGAATTATTTTTTAACAATTGTATTAACCATAAAATTTACCTAATTACTACTTGTTAATTTATTTCAGTAATGTTTCTATTAGAAATAATGTCAACTTAAATTAAACTCATTATTAAAATTTTGTGCATTCTTACTGACCCATGTTCTATCTAGTAATGAATTATGGGGTTAAAGGTACTATTCATTCAATGTCTACACCCATATCAGAATCATAAATAAATAATTATTTGGATATTTATTCTTTCTATTAAAATTCTATTTATTCTTTCTATTAATTTTTGAATTTTTAATTTATATACTAATTAAATATATTGAATATACTAAAAATATTTTATCCGAAACTATTATAGAAATGATAGAGCAATGAATTAAAAAGCAGTAACTAGGTAACTTTGATTGTTAATATAATTGTTATGAAATGATTCAATATATTACCAGTCAAGTTGTAGTAATACTGTTGTACATAATTAAGTCTGAAGATGGGAAATAAGAAATCCTGAAACGTCACATTATTAGTTTCAGTTTAAATAAATTTTGGAGAGTAAATGACTAGTGATGCTTACTTATTGTTAATCTAACCCCTACAATTGTAAGTATTAATAAGAACATCTAAAGTGACCCAAAAAGTGAGCCCTATGCCTATGAACTGTTGACGATGCAGAAATTTTCATTTAGTTTTTTTTTTTAAGAAATCTAGGGAATTCTCTAAAAAATAAACATACACACATATAATTGAAGATAGAGACAACAGTATGTTATACCCCCTTGTAAATTATATTTGATATTTTATCACTGCTAGTACATAACGAATATAATATGAATTATTATTATCATCTTATCTCAGTAGATATTATCTTATTTTAGTATGGACAGAGTTAGAGACTGGTTCCCTCCTATACTTTACCCATGAAAGAGATAGAATCTCATACATTTTAATATACAATAGAATCAGATAAATATGGAAGTAACATAGGGAAGGAAAATATAAGACTTCCCCTACTTTGTCATCCCCTATGGTAGGCAGAATTACAAAAACTGATCACAATTATTCTAATACAGAGTAATAATTAGAGTAAGCAACAAATTAAAGATAGAGTATTTCTGATGACTAATTTTTAAAAAACTTAAAAAAACAAAAATCGAAATATGGATTATGGATGATGATGGAAAAATTATTACTATATTTCAAAAGTCCTTTGTGTAAAGGTAATTTCTTTCAATTATAACAATAATAAACAGTACTAACATTGAATGGTCATGAAAACTATTCATTAATATATTTTGACTCAGCACTTACTTATACAACTCTTTATTACTTTCTACTCTCTACTTACACAAATTATTTATAATTCCTTTCAGATTCTTGAATTTGTGATTCCTTATTCCAAATAATTTCATGCAATTTAGGTTAATAAGCCCTCTTCATTATCAATATCTGACTAATGATATTCAAAAAAATCAATTTAAATTTTCAGGTTTAATATTTCTTATAAGATTCGATGATACCTTATTAAACCTCATAAGTAGTTCCCATAGCATAAATATTTTTCTTGTATTGATATTGTATATATTAGTGGAATATAGTTATAATATAAATATTTATAACTTTTTTTTTATAACTTTGACTGCATCCCTGATCATCTTCTCTATAATATAAATATATTGATATACGATATAATGAATGGCAAATATATAAACTAACAATTTAGTTGTTTTTCCTACATCTGAGGACATGTACCACAATATGAGATCCTGTACATGTTTAATGGCCTCTTGAAAGGGTTAAAAAATAGAGTAAAGGGAATCATGAACTGCCAAATAAAAGACCCATTGAAGAATGTTATCTGTCAAAGTGCTCTATCTATCCTACAGCGAGCAATTATTTGGGAAATCAAGATTTCTATGGGGGATATAACATACTGCTATCAAAATAAATTCATCTTTTTGAGACAGTTGTCAATAGAGTCAGTTTTTTAACATACAAATATTTCTTTAATAGTACAGCGATTCAGCGTTTTCAAAATAAAAAATTCTAGAACTCAGATGTGATATTTTCAATTTTTTTTTTTCATTAAATAAAAATGCGATATATTTAAAATTCTAAATGATTTTTCTATTATCTATATATTTATTTAAATACAGAATGACTGTACTACTATATATAATTGTAACATTTGTACCTGTCTTTTCTTCTTAATTCTAATTAGGTTTACTATTTTATTAGATAAAGTTTAGAAAGAATAAAATAAAATCAGGACAGTTAGTATTTTTATTAGAACTATTTCCATCACATTATTTCAATTACAAGGTAGATGTTTATGGGTTCAAGGTTAATGAATGGAAAAAAGGAAGTATTCTTCTTTGAAGCATTATATATGTTTAGTTTTTTTTTATAAAATCAATTTGTTGTCTTTCACAAATTTAATTTCACTATAAGTTTTTTTTTATTAACTGAAATTACTAAACAGGAAAATTATTATTACTGCTAAATAAGAAATTAGTAACGTATTTAATCCTCTGTTCTGTGACTCCAGTCTCTTAATTTTTGTAACAAAGTCCAAGATTAAACTATTTTAACTAAATTATTGGTGTTGAAATAAGATTCCTATAATAATAGGGGAAAAAAAAAGAATTACATGCAAAACAAATCAATTAGAAAAAAGCTTAATATTCTACCTGTAAAGTAAAAATTGGAAAAATGCCAACTGTTTTGATGGTTTTGGCATGTCTGCTGAATGACAGACGATTACAGAGACTAAAACTTCATGGAACCAAAGTCAGCTAGAAAAAATATTGGTAATCATACTCAACTTAATCAGCAAAAAGTACTCGGAAAGAACACCAAAGAGGTAACTCTGATAGAAAGTGACAATTGGTCATAGAGGAAATTTTGATACATAGTGCCTATTGGCCATACAAAAGAACAGCTGTAATATTTTACAGAGGTGTAGGACATAGGTAATAAAATAAGAAGATTCAATCTATATAGCTGTAGTTTTTTTTTATAAATTTAGGGGTCATTTCCTTCAAAGGTGGTATAACCTTATATAGGTTTAACCCAAAAACCGACAAGAAAATTGATATAAAAATTCGATCATTAATGTTTGAAACCTAAAAACTCAATGAAACAAAGCAAAAAATGTGATGATTTGAAATAAATTTGGTTCAATTTGTAAAGATAATAAAAGAATGTTGGAAAGAATTCTAACCAAATTTTAAATATTTAACATTCATCAGAAAAACAAAAAAAATATTTAATTAATAGAAAAGAATAATCCAATTTTAATTTCCATAGCTTCAACAAAGATAATTCAGTATTTCCTTACTGGAACAGAGGATTAATGCAGTCCTGACTTTTTTTATTTATTTATTTTTTATTTCACTGCACAACGTTTTACATAGCTATTTATGGAGATTACGACTAATACTCAAACAAATGAGTGTGATTAAAATCCATCATGAAATTTGATATACTTTTTATTACAAAGGAGTCTGAAATACGTTTCTAAATGTTAAAGTATTAAGTTTTGGATTAGTCACTGTAGCAACTTCTTCTGGTTACTTTTAGAATTAATAACAAATTATATACATGTTAAATAGTAACATTTTAAATTTAATGTTGAATATTTAAATTTGGTGTTTCCTGTTAGTGAAAAAGGTATTTTTAATTATATTCTAGGTAAAGACATACCATTAAAGTTATCATAAAGAAAGAAAAATATCAGATTTTAGAAAATAATTTGTATACTTAAATTGATTTAATGTTATTTAGAAAATATAGCTAAGTAACCTATGACCAATTTATATATATATTTTTTTATGGTTTCATTTCACTTTTAAATATCTAAAATATTTTTTATTTATAATATTTAAAATTTCTTATTTTTATGACCTATAAATAGATAAATAGGTAATTATAAGATTAATATAACATTTGATTTCAATAAATGTTCATATCTATTATATGTAAGTGGATGTTAATAATGTTAGCCTAATTAAGATCTACTTGAGTAAATGTGAGTTAATTCAGTCTGTATAACATTTTGTTTCTGAAAAAAATAAAACTGTTTTTGACTCGTCTACCATATAATTAATTAATTATTTTCCTATGCCTTATTTGACAGGATTTACTTCAATTATATTATTGTTGAAATAAGAATATGATAGACTCAAATATACACATTTAATTTTAAGTATAATATAAATTTCTATAACACAGTAGTTTACTTGTTTCTATATTTGTAACATTTTGTGTCAAACTGAAGTAAAGATATATTCTATACCTTGACAATGAATATATATATATAAACCTAGCATACCATGCTTGTCACATATAAAAATTTAATAATAATGAATTTCCAATGAAAATCATCAATGTAATAATGGCATGTAAGGTGTTGGAAGAACAATATTGGTAGATTAGAAACAAATTTACTTAGGAAAAATGTCCCTTAAGAATAATAAATAGGTACAGAAAGAAATACAATTATAATAGGACAAAGAAAAAAAATGAAAATTAATAGGAATAATAAGCAAATGAATACTGGTTATTGGTAAAAAGATGAGAAAAAAAAGTAAAAAATTAATCTAAAAAAAACTAATTCCTACAGTACAAAGGTACTTATTATTAAAAAATAATTGAGAAAAAGAAAAGAAATAATTTCTACTAAACTGAATCTAAATCTTTAAAAATAATCAATTTATAACACACCACAAATTTGGGAATTTATCTCAATTCAGTAAGTCAATGCTGAGAGAACATCTATTTGGATAAGAATAAGTTATTGGAGAAATAGGTATTTGAATGTGCAAATACAATTGAATTATCTGATATATGGAGATAGAGAATTCCAAAGGATAGTTTGGCCCCCTTTCATGGGACGGGGTTTTATAATTCAGAAAGATGTGATCTTGAGTGCTTTGAATGGACTGAAGGAATAGGAAGGATTAGGATTAAATTGAAGGATATATGAAAGAACAGGGTGTTGATATGGAATGGAACCAGGAAAATGTGTCTGTGGGAGGAGGAGAAAAGCCAACTTAATTCAGAGTGAACATGAGAAACATGGGAGCATCATGAAAACTGGAAGACAAACCCTTACTAAGCTGTTCATGATTCTGTTCACTATGTTCTTGAACCCTCTCAAGAGACCACAAAAACCATAGTCAAGGTGAAGGGATAAGTGAGAAGAGACAGAGATAACTTTTGTGTTGGCTAGGGAAGAATATGAGGGAATCAGTAGAGTAACTTAGGTATACCTATAGATTGTGGGAAGATTTAGCTAATCTGAGGTTTCGAGGAAAGGGTTTGTTCAAACATCATGCTCAAACTTTTTATAGAGGGGCAGAAGATTAGATGGTAAATTAGATTTAGGGAGAGAAAATGGATATTTGATTTAAAGAGGAAACTGGAACCTATAGCAATGGCATGTGTAGTAGGAAAGATAGATTTGGAAATCATCAGAGAGAAGGTGGTAGGAACAGCAGTTAATTGAGTTCGGATGGTTGTTGATTTAGAACTTGAAATAAGACAGAAAATGATGGATTTTTAAACAACACCTTAGGTGAGAGTGAGAAAGGTAAATTGAGGTTGATCAGGTATTTTAAATGTTTGAACTCAGTGAAAGAGGAAAAATTGAAATCAGCAGATGGAATAGGAAATTTTTAAATATTTTAATTTGAAAAACAGGATAGTGTGTTGAATTAAAGGCTTTAGAGAAATTTAAGAGTATAAGAACAGTTTTTTTATTTTTTATATGAGGTGGTATATATCACTAGAGATTTTGAGGACAGCAGATTGTGTGAAATAGCCAAATTGTAAACCAGACGAATTAAAATGAAAAAACAATCTTTATTTTGGCACATAGTATCCTATAAGAATAATATAAATGTGCAGTAAGATGGTATAATATTCTGTCTACAATAATTTCAGCCAATGATTACAGTGAATATAAAACATGAGACATGTAAGTATAGGAAGTAGAAATTACAATTGAAAATAGATCTTCGAGTACATATATACATACAAGTGAAAAATAATAAAAATAACTACAATACACTTAGAAAAAATAAATATAATAAAAATAATAATGAATAAGTAAGAAAATATGAAGTCACGTACATTTATATAAATACATATACATACAAATAAACATACAAAAGAAAATAAGTGACTAAAACAATTATTTCAGTAAAATAAATGATTTGAATAAATAAAATATGAATAAAGTTAATTAAATAATTATTGAATTGATTCCTTGGTATCAGATTTACTGAATTTGAATAAATGAATTCCTAATTATAACTTGTATTAGCAGGCATTTAACTGGAATATGAGGATATATTGGAATAGGAGTGCTTTAAATGAGCTTAAGGAAGGAGTAAGTCTGATTTCAGTTGGGAAAGTGATCCCAAAGGTTGTTGATCAAGCAAGGAAGGAATGTCAGTATAATGATGTTCTATGGAAAGGAGTATAAAGGTCATTGAGATTTGAGGGGATCTAGCAGATTGGATTCTTCAGAGGAGTTAGAGACTTGGAATACTACTTATCTTTTTAAATCTCTTATAGATGTATGGGGGATCAGTAAAATAGGAAACTTAAGAAATGTTTAATTAACAAATCTTTATTTTATATGCCAATGTTTTGGACACAAGGTTGATAGCCATCATCAAAAACCAGGAATGGATTTTTCATTTACAAAATAAGGAAATATAAAAAAGATATATAGAAATGAAGGTGATAAAGTAAATACCACACAAGTTCAAGTAAATGGAGTACAAGTAACTGAGAAAACAAGTTAATAAAAAAAAAAATTAAGTTGATGAAAATCATATATTAATAAAATAATGGTAATTATGTTGAGACTAAAATAATAAAATTTAATATAAAAATAAAAATATAAATAACGGTAATTATGTTGACACTGGAAAAATTTAATATGTGTTGGTAGGTTATATAATGATAAAGCAAGTAAGTGAGTTAAATTAAAAGAAAAGTGAATGTCAATAATGGGATATAAAGTGTGAGGAAAAAACAATGTTTTATAAAAATTATAGGAGTAAATAATAGGTGTAACAATGAAAATAAAATCAGATAAAAAAGATAGAAAGCAAATTAAAATATTATATAACAAAAAACAGATACAAATAAAATAAACCTAGAACAAAAGAAATGTTAAATAATGTAAAGTAAATGCAGCCAAAACATAAAGTATGAGGACACCGCTCAAAACTGTTTATAATCCATTATATTTATTATGGTAATTGTGTTATTTTCAATTTAAAAATTACAAACTATTATTTTACATCTAGTAATGCTAATTTTAGTTAGAGGTTGCTTTAGGAAAGATAAATAATCAAAGAACAAAAAGTATTGGGAAACTATGAAACCTCTAGACATTTCATCTTAATCCCCTTTATTGCACAATTATAACCCATTTTCTTAATCGCTGGGTATTATAGCATTAGGTCCTTCAGTACTTATTGTTTTTTTTGAGTTGCTGATCATACATTTAAAATTTATTAAAATGGTTAGGAAAAATTGAGGAGCTACAGAAGCATAAAGAAATATTATTATTTGTTTCCAAATTGATCATTTATCAAAATTTTCAAATTAGTGATCCACAAATAGCTAAATATTTACACTTCACTTAAATAAAACTCAGTTAGCATAATTTGAAATGGACAATACAAAAGTAATTATATTGGTCAGGTTCCCAGAAAAAAATTCTGGGTAAGTAAATCAAATAAAAAAAGAAGGCTTTACCAATGAGAGCAAATTTAATACATTTGGATCGAATCGTAAAGGAAAAAGAATCAACAAAAGCATTCTCTAAAAATTTCTATACATGTTGGAGGTGTATGAGCTTAGCAGTGGTTACAAAATCGGTCATTATAAATGGCACTATAGATGACAAAGTGTATGAAAGTATCTTAAATGAAAATTTAGGTCCATCAGCAGAAAAATTTGACATTAATGAAAACATAAAATACCAGGCTGTGGTTCCTTTATAAAACCCCAAAATGCCTCAAAACTCCTCCCAATCTCCTGACATGAACCCTATAGAATATTTATGGGATCATCTCAAGAGAAAAACAAAGAAACAACAAATAATTAAAAAAGATAATTTCGTTTTTTTTCTGTCTATGTTATCAGTTCAGCAGGAATTTTATCTGGGCCTGAAGAAATGGAATTGGATTTCATTACAGATGAAATAAGTCATGTGGAAGAGATGAAGTAGAAATAAAAAATCAACAGCATTAAATGCAGGATCCGAAGAAAAATGGGTGAGGAGATTTGGAAGAATAGGCAGAAACAAAATATGAATTTAATTCATCGGGAAAACCTGGACAGATCAAACCTAAGGTTTAAACCTATATTTTGGTTGAAATCTTGTTGGAATTCATCAAAATGAGTAGATAAGGATTGTGAGTTCATGTGACTTGTAGTTAGGACAATAGTGATGTTGAAATTCGAAAAAGGATAGTATTTGACTTGATGAAGTTAATGTTGAGATAATACATTGAGTTCCGAAACAATAATAAAGGCTAGAAGAATAATAATAACACTCAAAAAGTGAAAAAATAAAAATAAAAATGAAAAACTGAAACTACAAATGCCTCTTTTTGGGAATCGGTTTCTAGCTAAGATAGAAAGTCATTAATGACCGATTCCCACTCCAAATCTCCGGTGGAAAAATCTCTGTTAGCATTTTTCTTACAGGTTTTTATCAAATTGAGTAGATAAGGATTGTGAGTTCATGTGACTTGTAGTTAGGACAATAGTGATGTTGAAATTCGAAAAAGGATAGTATTTGACTTGATGAAGTTAATGTTGAGATAATACATTGAGTTCCGAAACAATAATAAAGGCTAGAAGAATAATAATAACACTCAAAAAGTGAAAAAATAAAAATAAAAATGAAAAACTGAAACTACAAATGCCTCTTTCTGGGAATCGGTTTCTAGCTAAGATAGAAAGTCATTAATGACCGATTCCCACTCCAAATCTCCGGTGGAAAAATCTCTGTTGGCATTTTTCTTACAGGTTTTCGACGACGGAATGTATAAAACCTTCGGCACTCAGTTCATTTCCAAGCCCCGCTCGAGATGTCGTATATCTCCATAGATTTGCGAATTAAGCCCTGTTTTGCTCAACACAGGCGAACTCAAAGCTCATCATCTCTAGTTATGAGTGCCCTGTTTTAAATTATAAAATCGTTCATTTGTTCAGATTGCCCCTTTAAGTTTTAAATACGATTTTAAAATTTAAACAATGTATTGTCTATTTCGATGCTGAGCCCGACGAATATTTTATGTGAAGATTTCAAGACTTCAATATCATTGACCAATGTGCCGAGCTGATTTACGGCCTGTGGTAATGTTTGTAATTCAATTGAGAAAAAATACTCATTTTGTTAAAACATATTTTTTCTTATAATACTGATATAACCTTAGACTACTCTGCAATGCACTGTTTGCTAATAAAAATCTATATACGAGTAAAACATTCATTTTCATTTCACAACGTGGCTTTTCGAGCCGTAATTAATTGATGATGGTGTTCTCAGGGTTGCCAATTTTCCGCTTGTTCGCAGCTAAGAGACCCCTACATAAACACATTGTATATGGGGGGATGGTTGAACAATAGAAAACCAAATTTAAGCACAGTCCTCATAATTTTTCAAAGAAAACTGATTTGGTATCCCAGTTCACCATTCTAAAGCAAATATAAAGGTAATGTCTGTATTATATAATTTGTAACCGAAACGTGGTGTGCCAAAACTGCTACTTTCACTTATTGGACGTAACTATCCTTAGCTACAAGGTGGACTAATTATTCCCACAAGGTTTTAATATATTTTTTCTTTTATTTTCCTATACAACCTTGAAAATTGAAAGGATAATTCATAAGTTTTTTTGTAAATGGTTGGAAGCGTAATTTGTTTTTCTGATACATTTGAGTACTAAATATTTTTGGGCTTAGTTTACTCTATTATGTATTGATTTCCTCATCTTTCATAGTTTTTAATAAGTCGTCAAGAATATTATAATCCAATAAAAATATTTTAGTAAGACAGTTCTCGTTTAATCCTTGTGAAACATTTATAAACATCATAAATGTTGTTTAGCCACAATTCCTTCTTTAAACCTTAACCTGGCAAGGGGAACTACAGTTCCCCTTAACTTTGGTCAAAGTATATGAAGTCACTTGCTGAATGGTGACGTCGCAAACGGCGTTGTTCTTTTCAGAAGACCCTTCTCAACAAGTAGGCAGCCCTACAAGGTGGGGGAAACGCGTTGAGCTTAGCTTTTCGACGATATTTGCGGCAAAGTCCTGTTGGGCTGATGACCATGGTTGGCTCGGTGGGTTAGGCATGTTTACAACAAGTTTTTATTTGTTATTCGTTGTTTCTGAGGCCTGTTTTCTGTGGATCCGTATAGATTGAGTTGTTTACTAAAGAAAACAGCAAACAAATAATATAAACTTACATTCACACTTTTATAATCAAAGAAATTGAAAAGGGAACCTCAGTTCCCCTTGCCAGGTTACCAGTACATCAACTAGGGGAACCTCAGTTCCCCTTGCCTGGATACCAGTATTGAAAAAAGCCAATTGATTTTACTACTTGCCTGAAGATGAGTCGGAGCATCTTAAAACACCTTCCAAATTGAAATTCAAGCGTAAGTACTTTATTGGGACCCTAAATCTCAATTCACTCATATACAAAAAATAAGGCACTACAACACCATCGTCAAAACTTAATGTCTCTACGCCAGTGAATGCCTATCGATGAACTATAACTCCGAGGACCTGGTAGTCTTGGAAAGGAGAATTTTAAGGAAGGTCATGGGTGCAGTAGAAGCTGAAAATGGATGGAAACTGAGAAGCAACAAAGAAGTCTATCAGAATGTGGAAAGAATCTCAGAGACTACGCGGAAGTGGAGATTGACGTTTCTCAGATATTTGTACAGAATGGACGAAGACTAGTTAACACAACAGATATTCAACTACCTCTGGAGGAAGAAGGCAACAGCGTGGATTAAACAAGTAAGGAAAGACCTGCAACAGTTGAACATTTCGGAGTCCCAAATGTTGGAAAGAGGTACATTTTGGAGTAGGGTGGAGGGGTTTCAAGCTGAGGGAAGACCTAAGAGAAGCGGACGAACGTGGACAGAGGATAAAAAGAGGCAGGTCAGTGAACGGATGAAGGAGTACTGAAGACAGGGGAAACTAAAGCCAGTGGAAAAGAATAGGAGGAAATAAAGTTGTAGCGAGATCCTAAGTGGCCAATTCGCGAGTAATTATTATAATAAACATAACACTCCCAGAGGATAAAGCTACCTCTAAGAAATATATTTTGATACCATATTAGACCCAATATCCACCAAAGTCGGAAAGGAAAATTAGATTTAAATCCTGCATTTAAAATAGATGCACTATTGTCATCCTATTTCCATTCACCTAAAGACAAAATAGACCCTTTCCAAAGAAGCGGTGTATACGAACTAATAACTGTGAAACTAAATACACGGGGAAAACTGGACTATACAATAACCCTTTCAGACCTGGCGTACACAAATGTACACATAAAATATAAAAATTTTACGTAAGACGGATGTGCACATTTGTACACAAAAAGAAAAACTATTTTTTCTGAAAAACCTGACAACCAGGTTTTTTTTCATAAATTTTTCCTTAGTATTTTTATTCTACTCTAGCTACAATTTTTTTTTTAGATTCAATGGACACAAAAAAAATAATTCAGGTCTGAAAGGGATAATAAGACCTAAAATTCCAATTTCGATATCCATCTAAATGAAAATATGTGATCATAAATTCAATAAAGACTCGGGAGTGAAAATAATACATCAAGTAGAAAATAGCCTAAAATTAAATATTTCTGAATCATTAGAAATAATAAAATCGTTTAAAACCAATCCAGATTTGTGTTTAAATGACCAGATGAACATTTCCAATTGTCCGAGGAACGGAAAAATCCAATAGGCAAAGGTTAAATTCCAAGGTAAAACCCCAAACAATTTTAATCTACAATTTTTCAATTGTGAAGAGCCATAGGGAAGAACCATTCCCTATGGCCCTTCACGATTGAAAAATTTCAGATATCTGTTAGATCTCCTCAGGTGAGTTCCAATATTTGATTTCTCGTCTTATATGTTTGAAAACTTTAGTATATATATTCCATGTAACATAGTGCTGATGTGTTGAAAATTTCGTATGTTTTGGAACTGAAGATGAATGTTCAGCATTCGAAACTAGTTTTCTAATAAAATAATCCCAATTGAAGTAACAATTAATTCATCATTCCTAATTGTATTGATCCTTCTATAACATCATGTTTATCTCAAGTAATTACATAAATAATAAATGGTGATAAAGCTTTTATCTCAAATAAGATAAAAACCCCATAACCTAATTTTATTTCATAGCTATTTTATCAATAGTTGTGTGCTGGTATCGCAGTTATGCTAGAAAATGATTATGGCATTAAAGTTACACCACAGACAATATGGAACAAAATAAAAAGTGCAGCATATAACTCACAGACTAAAAGAAAATAACCATTTATAAGTAAAGTGAATAGTGTAAAAACGTCTAAATGTTGCAAAAGAATATGTTAAAAAGCCAAATAGTTTGTTATTATTCTTTTCTTATTCACTGAAGAATGTAAATTTAATGTCTTTTCATATGATGGAACAGTTGGGCGTGGATAGAACCAAAAAAGGGCCTTGCGACTAAAAATGTATGCCCCACTGTTAAACATGGATGGCGTCTATTCATGATCTGGGAATGTATGTATTAGTGCATCTGCCGTTGGAATACTTAATGTAGTCGACAGAATTATGAACCAATATGTTTATATGGCCATATTAAGGCACAACCTAAAATCAAGTGCAGGGAGTATTGATATTGAATCATCTGTTTCTTGAAATGTACCCTTTGAAGTCCATTTTTGGACGTGCAGACTATAGCGAACTATGTAAGTTTCCACTTTTTTCAAACCTGTAGATGATTTTCTGGCCTGTAGAGTGATTTCCGGAAATTATTTTCCCAATTTCTCTTAAAGTCTTTCTTTTCTTTTCTTTTTTTTTTAAATTAATGACCAATTTTCTAATTTATACGAAAACCTCCATAATGAGAACAAATATAGTACTTAATTTACTTCCTTGCAGGGCAACAGATATTATAAACCTCAAAATTGCTTAGAAATGTACAATGCCATAAACCCTTCAGAGGATTATCAAGTTTTGATTGGTTAATTTCTGTCTACGAATAGTGTACACAGGCTTTTTAGACATAAATTTTCTTATTAAATTACTATAATTCCCAAATTACGTCAACGAAAAAAAGTAGTTTGATGTGTACCAGTTGGCACATTCATTTGAATTATTTCCATAAACAAAAATTCCAAATAAAGCTACTCAATTAAAAAAAACAACATGAATAAATATTTCAATAATCGGTGTTTTACTAACAGATAGTATTTCAATAACAGACCTTTTTTACTAACTGTATATTTAAATTATCTATATTTTTATTCGTTAACTTGTTCTATTATTATAGGTATCAAAACTAGTGAATAGCACTATTTAAGCCGAAATCTATTGATCTGTTAAACAAATAAACCTTTTTTTGTTTGAAGTGCAATAGATGTAATAAAAAAAACTGAAAATCTGCATGAATAGAAAAAATAAGTCTTTTATCCCTACTTGATCCTTTTGAATTATCCCTTGACTTTTCGAAAATACACATGAAATTCTTTTATTTGTTGAAGGAGATTGTAGCTCATTGGATGATATTTCGCTGCACTACGAAGTTGTTTGTTTATGTTCTTTCTTTGTTCAGTATATTGGGGGGGGGACTTGAATGTTATTGTGTCGGAGTGTTGACTAAGTTTTACGTAGTTCAGCTAATTTGCTGTGGGTTGTCATTAGACTGATATCTTTTTGTTTTAAAACTATTTCTAGGCCTTATAATGGTTAACAACGACAAAGGCGTTATCAGCTTAAGATTTAATCAAGACCAGGGTACTGTGCTTGCAATTATTTTTTTATTCATTATCATTGTATATTTAATGTATTGATTTATTAAATAAAAAAACTAAACGTTTCTCTCAGGTTGCTTCACTTGCTGTATGGAGAATGCATTAAGAATCTATAATGTTGAACCTTTAACTGAAAAATCTCACTATGGTAAGTGAATTATATTATTTCCTTCTTTTCCCTAATGAACTATTGGGGCAAAGAAGGAAATTAATAATTAATTAATGTGTTGTTATAAATTTAAAATAATGTATGTGCTTGTTCACATGTAATATGTTTATTATGGAATAAAGGATCATGAAAAGGATAGCCAACGATGCAGTCATAAGAACTATACAATTGTGGTGGAGTTAAGACTAATTGTACCAACCTTTCATCCTATAATGGTCTAAATGTTAGCACAATATCATTCCACCCTTGGTCTGCTTATTGTTCTGATCGCATCTCCAACTAACTTTTCCACCTAAGGATTAATTACTTGTGCATGTTAGTAGAATAAAGTCAATATGCTAGAACTACTCATAGGAAGTATTATAATTTCTATTTTTAGGTGATTATTTATGTTTATCCTAAAAGTAAATTAATGAACTTTGTACATTGTTTATCAGATGCTGATGCTATTGGAAGTTTAGCAACATGTGAAATGCTTCATCGATCTAATATATTAGCTATTGTTGGTGGAGGAAGAAAAACCAAATATCCTGACAATGTTGTCCTTTTGTACGATGATGCAAATGACATTTTTCTTTTAGAAATAGTTTTATCTTCTCCCGTTAAAGCAGTAAGATTAAGAAGAGACAAGTGAGTATTTAATTCATTTTTGCTTGCTGCAGTGTCACAGTATTAGCCATTTACTTGTATGTTTCAAGTGGAAACACATTTTCAATTCTGTGTTCTTTATAAAAATGTATATATATACTTTTTTTTTTTTTAAACTGTTACTGACATATTCTGGTTCATTGAATTTACTGTTTTTTGAGTTTTCAAAAGCTGAATAGGTTAATAGAGATAAATTTTGACTGAGCTAGGTAAGAAGATCAATTCTCTCCAGAATGTGCGTTTTAGATGCTTCTTGTACTTCATACTCTCCATCCTGACCACTAATCTATAACTCAGTTCTACAACCAAAATTTTTGATTTAGTAATATTAGCTAAACTTAATGTTTCCCGTGTGCAGAATTGGAAAATGAACTTAGTATACTACTTTAGGGCAGTCATGCAGCTCGAAGCACGATCTGTTTAGACTAGAATGTACTTGTCATCTTCGTAGCCAACTTTTGATGTTAAACTAGATCAAATTTATTTATCATACATATTAGCTTATATTGAATTATTGATAATCATCTCAAAACTAGAAGCCCAAAAGAGGAGCCCAGTCCACTCTAAAATATGCCCTTAAAGTCGTATTCTAGAAAGTCCTGTGCTCTACCTGCTAACTTATTAGTTTTTTTTTTTATTATACATCTTTAAAACTTTTTTTATGGTAGCCTCGTTATTAGAATATCATAGCTCTACACAGGATTAAAAACTATTTATGCAGTAATGTTAAGTTTATAGTGGGACTTTTGTTTACTTTGTCTTGGCTAGTTTTTACATTGTTGAATACAGCAGGAATTTTAATGAACTCAGTTCTATAATGTCACATTTGTTGAAATGTATTAAATTACACAAAAATATGGGAGTATTTATTAATTTCAGTTTGTGTTAAAAGCTGAATTTAATCTTCTGATCAACTATGTGAGTAGGGAAACTTATATGTTGTTGTTCAAATGTGTCTGTGGTTCATTATACAAATTCATGTGTATAATTATTTTGAACATGGATTCATAACTCAAGTATTTCACTTTATTTATCTTATAATTTATTAATAGCAGTTATTTAAAATGTTTAAGCAATAATTTTAATATGCTCTTCATAGCAATCCTTTTTTTTTTTATTGCTTTTTAAATCGAATTCCCAATGTAAACTACTATAAATTTGCTTAGGAATCAGCAATAAAATATCAGAAATAATTTATATAAACAATATATTTATGTCTATCTCTCCTTTTGGTATTTTAGGTTGTTTGTTATCTAAGAATAGGTACATTTTTTCGCCATACAAAGGTTATGTTGATAAATATACAAAAATAAACAAGGCTAATTTTGTCCTTTAACACTTTGACTGCAGGCATTAAAATATAAAAATATCGCCAGTGGTGGAAAATTTTTTTCATTTAATTTAAAAATTGTACCTTGCTTTGAAACATGCTAATAACGGCATTAAAACTAAATTACTGTTTAAAAAAATGCGTAAAAATTTACTACTACACAGTGAGAATGAATCTTCAATGAACATTGACTAATTAAAAACATTTTGGTTACTTACCCTATTATTTCAAAGAATATTAAAAATTTTATTGAAATTTCAGTTTAGAGTTATAGTTTATTTATATTTTCACAAAACCAAAAAGCGCAAAAAATTCATAGTTTGTGCCCCTCAGAATGTTCCCACCAGATCTTAGGAGGTTGAAACTTTAGTTTTGTTTTATTTATAACTTACCAAATTTTAATGTAAAATAAAAGCTTTTACTAGAATTATTGTATACCAGACCCTTCCCTTACTACATATAAACAATTAGCTTTGATTCAAATGTGGGAAGAAATTCCACAATAGGATATTGCTGCTAGTATTTTTCTCATGAAAAACTGTTGAGAAGCCCTTCAGAAAGTAAGAAGTACACCAAGTTCTTTAAATAAACAATCGAAAGTCAAAAAACATAAATTGTATAACAAAAACCGAAATTTTCCACATCAAATTTAAAAGGAAACTTCTTTTTTTTTAATCATTATATTATATAATTGTCTTTTTTCTATATTTTTATTGTGTTTCAATTCCATAGTAGATTTTGAGTAGTTTATGTCTAACTGCAGTAATAAACAGTTCTTGGTGCAACATTTTTTTTTTTTTTTTTTTTTTTTTTTTTATTAATTAGCTACAATGGTATATATCCATTAATTATAAGTTAGCATATTTTAGGTATATCATTGGTGTTAGGCTTGAATTATTCATTCATGTTCAGACATAATTACACATGTATTACAAACCTACTGCATTTAAACTTACCACCAAAAGGTTTAATCTTGACTATTGACCCTTTACTATCACTAATAATGTATTCAATAATGATATAGCTGTATAATGGTTTCCATTTTGTCTTAATTGTGAGTGTATTATAATGTAATTAAGAATTAAAATGTTTTAATCAAAGTAGTAACAACTGGTTATTTTTTAAAATTATTCTTGGCTTAAAATAATTGTAGAGTGTATAACCACCTTTCTGAATTTACTTGTATTTATTATTATTATTTGAGCCCTCATTTCTTCTCTTATTTTCATTCAGAAACCAATTTTTTTTTCATATATTTTGAATATTACTGATGTTACAGGGAATTATTTGATTATTATTGTCTTTCTTTTTGATATATTAAAATCAGATAGCCTTTTAGCAAATGATTCTGATGGACAGTGTGTTTTCTAAATTGTCCAGTTGATTAATAAATACTTTTACATACCAATTTCATGGTTCTAAAATGATTTTATTTTCAGAATAGTTGTTGCGACAACTACACAAATAAACGTATTTTCTTTCCCAGAAAAAATTGAAAGACTGTTTTCCCTTGAAACAAGGAACAATCCCAATGGTCTTTGCGAAATAACTCCTATTTTAACTGCTCAGCGCCATTTACTTGTTTATCCCGGCCATAAAGCTGGGAGTGTTCAACTGTTGGTAAGTTTATAGAATTTGTATGTAGTAGTTATTTTATTGAAGAACAACTGAAAGATGATTACTTCTTAAAAATTTATAAGTTTTCCAGATGGTTTAAAAATTAATAATTTTTGCTACAGTAATTCTCTTTTTTTCTTTTTCTTTTTTCCTTTTTTTCTCCCAATTTATGTGGGTTTTTTTTTTTTTTTTTTTTTTTTTTTTTTTTTTTTTTTTTTTTTTTTTTTTTTTTTTTTTTTTTTTTTTTTTTTTTTTTTTTTTTTTGGGTATATATAGGTTTTAGGTAAAAATTTCTAGTAAAAACAGTTGCCTTGGTATTATTTATGTATATATTGTCGTGAACATTTACATTACATTTTGTAGTGTATATTTATGTAATAATAATTTATGCTTTTGTTTCGTAAATTGTAATAGGGGTAAATTTTATTTAATTATTCTATTCAAATAGAGATTTTAAAGTTTAAACTAATTAGTTGAGTATAATAAAAAAGTGTTAATTTTCTTGGTATAGTTATTTATTAACCACTGGGGTCTAGTTAAGAGGAACTAATCTGAAAGTGGTATTATTTATATTTTGGTCCTATAACTTTTAGTTGAATTGCAAATTCCTTTGTTTTATACCCCTGCAGTATTATTTGTTTTGATTCTTCCTTTATTTATATATACTGCAGCTGTTTAGAGGACCTCAGCTGGTTTGTAAATATAATGGACAAACAATTTAAAAAGCATGCTTTATTGTCTCAACTCAACAATTTTTTTAATTCATTGCATTTTATCTGCATTATGTTACGTCAAATTAATTTTGAAAAAGTTAAGCAATATCTTTAATTAGTATGTAGGTTTTCATATTTATATCAATGAATTTTTATTATTATTCAGTTAAATTTAGAACTAACTAACTTTAAATCTGGAAATTCAGGATCTAGCAAACACTGAAGCTGGTATGTCCAGTGCCCCTGTAACAATAAATGCTCATCAGAATGAAATTGGTTGTTTGTCAATTAATCAACAAGGAGTTCTTGTTGCTACTGCATCTACCAAAGGAACATTAATAAGGGTATGGGATACGGCCAGACGAAATCTTTTGGTAGAATTAAGAAGGGGTACTGATCCTGCAACGGTTTATTGGTAATTTATTTTGCATTTTATATTATTGGTTATTGGTTTATTTCACATTTTACCAACTTAAGAAAATATTTTATCACTGGTCGTTTAGCAGATATTTGTTCAATTATTAAAAAATGCATATTAGTTTCCATGTATATATTGTAGAAAGCTTCAGTACAGTATTTATCACATAAATAAAAATCTGATAGTGTCAAGATAAATTTTTGGTGGTTAACCTTCTGCCACTTTTGAAACACCACCGGGCACTATCCGTATTGTGTATGATGTTCAACTTTTGTTCTATTTTACTTCCCCAATTATGCTTAATGGTGATTTTGTTTACTAGAATTATAAGATTGTTCATTTATAAGTACAAACAGAAGTATAAATTAAAAAAAAAATCTTTTTATAATCATTTATTTAAAATAAGATTAAAATCATTAATTCACAAACAAAAAAGTATTACCTATTCCTATTACTAATAATTTTTTTCAAATTAATTATGCTATATTACTACACATTACCAAAATATATTATAAACTAACATAACATATTATCATTTACATAATTGTCGCTTATTCCTAATAAGCAATAATTATATTATGAGTTGTCTTTACTAACACCTTCCATGGCATGTAAGCAATCCTCATTTTTTTTTTTTTTTTTTTTTTTTTTTTTTTCCTGTATAAAAGGAAACACATAATTGAGTTATAAATAAGAAACGGTTTTTCCATCCTTAATGTAGGAAAGGTATTTTCTAATGCAACATACAACTATAAATATTTGTGAACTTTAACATTGTAGAATAAATTGTACTGAAATAGCAAATGGAAATTTCCATTTCCTTTTAATTACAAAAATATCTGAGTGCTGTCCAACAGACGGCATAGCGGCCGGTGAAGGGTTTTTTTCTTAGTCTTTGTAAATTTGAACTATGAGCAAGAAATTACTGAATCACATATTTTAAAAATAAAATACTTTTATGTTTTTATAAGTTTATAAAAATCCACAGGCGTTTATGACCTTTGTAGTTTTACGCCTATAAACAATAACAAACAACTTTTATGCATTACTAATATTTTAGTGGTTTCATTATATTAAATTGTTAGTTATTATTTATTTAACAATATATCTTTTATCCTACAAACTACAAGTTCATCATTCATCCAACTATCAAAAACCATCTCTTCTGCTAATTCATTTCTTATTTTCTTTTATTTTTCAGCATAAATTTTAGTCAAGATTCTGAGTTTCTATGTTGCTCAAGTGATAAAGGAACTATTCACATTTTTGCTCTGAAAGAAACTCAGTTGAATAGAAGATCCACGTAAGTAACATAGATATTAGCTATTTTATTGAAAATTATTGAATTGTTTGATTTGAAATTTATTATTTGATTTTGTTTAATTTCAATTATATGTGGTAATATTATGCTAATAGTTATAATTATAGGTTTTTGGTTTATTTATACATGGTTGGGGGAGGCTTGTAAAAATACATGTTTTGTATGCCAAAGTGCATGTATCTTGAGCATGTAATAGCA
Organism: Euschistus heros; assembly: GCA_003667255.2. Classification (NCBI taxonomy): domain Eukaryota; kingdom Metazoa; phylum Arthropoda; class Insecta; order Hemiptera; family Pentatomidae; genus Euschistus; species Euschistus heros. The sequence goes on from RCWM02000050.1 coordinate 3,727,760, forward strand.
TTCTAACAATTAAAAAAATTATTGAAGATTACGGTTACATTATTGGCTTTACCTCATTTATAACTGCCAGCTAACTAAGGTGGTGTCAGTTGTTTCTTTCTTCAACTTTACAGTACCAGAAAAGTGAGCATTTTATGGGGTCATTTGCATGCTTAAAACACACTTGCAAAGCATATGTGATTAAACTCTAAAAGATTTTCAGTTGTGCTTCTGTTTAAGATGTTTTTCTTTGTATTGTTTCATTAATTTGTTTTCTTATGATTTGTTGAATTTTAATATTTAAAATTTCTTCATCAGTAATGAATTATGTGGAAATATTTGTCACCGGGAATAAAATAGAGGATTATGCTGGATTTTTACTATTCACCAGGAATTTTTGGAGATAATTAAGAAGAGGGGTTTATTTATTATTCATCAATAAAAATAATAGATCAAAATTTATAATGGGGTACATCTACATCGATGTTCGATGTTATAGAGAGCATTAACATCGAAGTTAAACTGAATCCAATTTAATTTAAAATTCTCAATCTCTTAAAAATTTCTTTACCATATTTTTGGATACTATTTTAACAGTAGTAAAAATGTATGGTACATACCCTCATTTTTTTTTTTTTTTTTTTTGTAATCAACATTCATAAAAGGGTTTCACTTTTAAAAAATTTGATTTACAGAAGCTATTATCTTAACTTGTTTCAAGATTTTGATCAAATACATATATGGTTGCAAAGTAATATATTACATTATTAAAATTGTGCAGTTACAAAATGAAAAATTGAAGACTAAGTAAAAAGCTATAAAAATCAACAAAGAACCAAATTATCGGCTGAAAATAATTCAATTAAATATAAAACAAACAAAAAATATTATCCTATATTGTACAACAGAAACCTACAGCATAGGTGGAGAAAGATGATTTTTTATTCCTATTTTATTTTATATATTCTCTTAATTCTTAATTATTCAAATCATAATAATTGATTAAAAAATTATTTCCTATAAAAAAATATTCAAATACAGTGAAACTCCAGTTAGCCAGACTCCAATTATCTGGATTGATTTAATGAAAAATATATATATATATATATATATATATATATATATATATATATATATATATATTTTTTTTTTTTTTTTTTTTTATTACATACAATTTTTCTTTAATATTTTATTAACAGACATTGTAGGCCATGGTTTGGAGTTCATGTAAAATACGGTAGGTTATTAGTTTTCATGACACAATAAAAGATGTAAAACTAAATAGACCAAGCGGCAGCCACAGGAACTGCATCTTAGAATTAGGGGCAGAGCCCAAACACCTGATAACAGTCAAGTTCTGGGTTAACGTACTTAGTGAATTCTTAGAAGCACAGCACATCTATCCTACACAGTTTTTGCCCAACATGAGCCCTATTGCCATTGCAAGTGGTCTCTTTATGAACTTAAAGAGTTGTGGCACCTAAAAGAAAATGTGTTGTATTAACTGTATCTGAAAAATTGTAGAACGTCTTAGGAAAGGTGAATCTGGGAAAAATTTGTCAATAAGTTCTTTGTCGGAACATCCATGATTTTCAATATTTTAACTAAACTTTGCTGTTACATAAATATAATTTATAAACAGGCACATTTTTAATTATTCAATATTATACATATTTCTGTATATTTTATCTCAACACCCTAATTCAATTGTAAATCTGCTTATCCAGATTTTTGGGTATCCAGATCAATTTTAGCCCCAATCAATCCGAATAATCGGAGTTTCAGTGTAATTAAATCAATAAACAGCTATTTGAATATTTTTTTAAAGATTTGTATAATGTAATAAATAAAATATTGTACTAATACTGGATTAATCAAAAAAATTATATTAAATAAAATCAACTAGAATCATGCTAGAGAAAAACGAACCTCAAGTTTTATATTAAAATTTGCTTTGAATTTTCTTAAAAGTAACTTATTATGGTTAATTTTATTTTGCCTGACTCTGGCCATCCTGTGTAAAAAATATCTTTTTTTCTAATGTTTTTGTTTTGTTAGTTTATATTGACATATTTTATCAATATTTTCTTTATAAATTACCTATTTAGAAACTAATATTTTTATTTTACTGTTTGATAAACTTTAATTTTTTTTATGGCTTACTATTATATGTTGTCTAGATTTTCCAGTATGAGTTTCTTGGGAACGTATATCGAATCCCAATGGGCTTTAGCAACATTCACAGTGCCTCCTGAATGTGCCTGTATTTGTGCATTTGGCTCCAGAAAGGCTGTTATAGGTATTATTTTTATTATAGCTTATAATTTTTTGTATATTTTTTATTCATACATATATTCCATTATGACTTGATTTTATGTTAAAATAATGAAGAGCTTTATTTTTAAAATTAAATTGATCATTGTATCCAATTTTTATTTAATTTTATTCTGTATTTTTATTTTGTGAATTATATTAGTTTCATTTTAATGAATACCCTTTGATTACACTGCTCTCATAGAATCAAAATTATACTATAATATAATAGGACTTAAATCTATTTTTTGTGCTGATTTCAGATATGTTGTCAGAATTTTTCCATCAGGCAGTTTTTTTTTTTTTTTTTTTTTTTTTTTTTTTTTGTGACAGGCATTTAGACTGTAATAATTTCCAAATATTCCTACTCAATCAAGATTATTTAAACATACTTTACCTAGACTTTTTTTTTTTTTTTTTTTTTTTTTTTTTTTTTTTTTTTTTTTTATGGGAACATTTTGCTTCTGGGATGTCACTTTGTAGTCCATCAATAGTCAGCCTACTTATTTTTATATCTTTGCAGAGCAGATTCCATCTTTCGAACCTAGAACCTAAAAACCTCTGGTTGCTGTTTAGACAAGTTTAAATCTTAAAAGAGGTGAGGTTGTGATGAACTTGGTTTGAAAGTGGGATCATTTTTCATATTGCTGTTTGCTTCTTTAGTGTAAGGTCAGAATCGGAGCTGTTGCTAATGTTCGCAAAAACTAGGTACTTCAGTATAAATTATAAAAGCTCTTTACTATTAAAAAGAGTCCTCATTACAGATTTTAATTTTGGGTATTTAACTGTGTATTTAGTTTTAAATGTTATTCCTTCAACACTCATTAAGCAGAAATAAGAATCAGGTTAATGGTTCCTTTGATTCCCAAAATCAAGCTTGTAATGTTACCAGTGGTTCTGACCTTATTCCTCTCATTACACAGTGATTAGCTTTAAATAACTTTGTTAAATCATGTAATCATGTTAAAGCCATACTTTACTGTAAAAACAAGTAAAATTAAGGAATAAAAAAAGGCGTAAACAAAATAAGAAGAACCCTATCTGATGGATAAATTCTGTCAATGTATTTGAATTTCTTGTAGGATGTGTAGTACTATTAGATTGGCTATTCAATGTTTTTGTGAAAAAAAATCATGTTGACCAGTGTAGTTTTATGTAGCTCTACATAGGGTTAAAACTGAAATAGTGTTCTGTAATGAAAAAATAAAAAATAAACCTTGACTAAACATCTTTACAATAGGGAAAATGCCTGTAGAAATGGATCAGTCATGTTTGAATATATGATGGTCAGCTATATGAAATATTAATTTTGTATTTCTTGACTAGGTTTTACTGATATTGTATTCAGGTTTTTACTCAGCAGTAATCATGAGACTAAGTGGACTCAGTTGCAAACCTAAACCATTCAGAATAAATCTTAAGGGTTTGAGAAGTAGAACAAAATATAAAACTGAATATTTTGTCTGCGTAGTTCTCATAAAAAAATAGGCATTGAATTATTTTGTTTCATTTTCTTGACTTGCTACCACCTAGTGCATACATGATACAGAAAACCCCAGAAAGTTTTAACTTCAATACCTTTAAATTTAGTAAAAATGGATAATCAACAGTAGTTTTAGCTACTTTTCTCTTCTGGTATTTTTTAGGTCAAGCTAATGGGTTTATTATTTTGTTGTTTTGTTGAATGATCAGCGATAACATTTATATTTTTTTTAAGCTGTAGGTATTAGTAAAATTTGAGATTTGTAAGAGAGAATAAAAACATTTAATCTGCTTCTTCTTCTATCCGCTCAACAGGTGCTGATACTACCCTTGGCCTGCTCAACAATAGCCAACCTTCTTCTGAATTTTAATCTCTTTTATTGCTATTAGCTTTATCTATTTTCAAATCTTTTGTTCAGAACAGGATTGCTTTTCAAACTATTGTTTAAAATAAATTTGAATAGTTCACAGCTTCACATTAGTTTTTATCTGTGGGTAGATTATTGAATGTTTTTGATTTGATGTTAAATAAAGCTGTATTGTTATGCCAACTTGAGATTGTCAGAGACATGGCTGTGTTGAATGTGTTTATCAACATGTCAAGTGTACTCAGTGTGATACAATTGTTAGTTGGGTAATTTATTGGCTTATCTGGGTGACATATTTATGATTTCAGGAGCTTAACAATATTTAGAAATAATTTACCATGGTTGTTGATTTTGAAATAGCTTCAAGTTCTGTTTTTACTGTTCAGATCTATTATTATATGACACATCCTTTAAATGTGGTAAATCGTTTGTCTCTTGATGTAACTTAATATAAATTAACTGTCTACCCCTTGAAAGTTCTTATTTAAGTTATAACACTTATTTATTTTAGTAGCTGTTTATAATAATATCTATCTAAATTGAATTTTCTTTTGTTTCAGCTGTTTGCGTTGATGGAACTTTCCATAAGTATGTTTTCAATTCTGATGGAAACTGTAATCGTGAATCATATGATGTTTATTTGGACATTTATGAGGATGATGAATTCTAGATAGTGTTATTTTATGACCTTTTGAATATTTTATGTTTATTAAATGTTCTATAGCATCCAAAGAAATGGCTGTGTGATGTAGTGAAGTATCAAACTTTAATTTGTATTGGAAGCTTTTTAGGGATAATTTATGTTGACATTGAATAATAATTAATAACTGTTTACAAGGTCATCAGGAAACATTGTATATGCATTCAATAATTCTCTAGGAAACAATAATAAAAACAGGCTTAGCCAAACTCCTAGGCTTAGTACCAACTCCTACAATGATCACTGACCACAAACCTCTTTCCTGTCCTGCCCATCAATACCCAAATTGTGCTCTCAGGACTACAATAATTCTCCTATGCTCAATCCAACTCTCAGACTGTCAGGTGAACTAAATTTACTGCATTCCACAGTATGTAACCTTCATAATTCTCTTGTCTACTCATGATTTTGAAACAAAAAATTAATTCAATCAGAGTATATTCTAGTTGGTATACAGGGCTGAACAGTTATGCACACCCCATTAATTTCTCATAGAATAACAAATAAAAAAATGTGATTTTTGATCCCATCAAAGTTTTCCATGGTTTAAGATTCTGGCTTTGGCTTTTTTATAAATACATCACTGTGTAATTAGCTGATGCCAACTTTGTTTTTTCAAACATGAACAATCATTTTTAAGTGTTTATTTAAAAGATTTTTTTCCATGAAAAATTACATGACATTCAGCATAATTGTGGGGAACTTTTAAAGATTTAAATTTGTAAATAGAAAAGTGAGAATTTGTAATTCAGGGCATTCCGTCCTTTAAAATGGCTGAATAGAGAAGATGGTTGGGAAGTGTGGTCATTTAAAACTGCTTAATATGGTATCCATGTATTATGCTACCTTTCAGCTTTTATGCTTAACCTTTCTCAGGGCTTCAAAAAAAAAAATTAATAAAAAATGATTAGATATATGCAGAATTTAAATAAAATTTAGGTAATAGGTATAATATAGGATACATTTAAGATAGTTAAACTGAATAAAATAGAAGGATTATAACTAGGGATGAATGGATATTATGAGTTATAAGAAAGATAAAAAAAATAGTTGTACATAACAATATAAATAAATTCATAAAATTATAAAAAATAAAATGAAGAATCTTTCTTATTACTGATAATACCAACTCTTCTTTTGTAATAATCCATTTATTTCTCGACTTCCTTTGTATCTTCGAATATTGTTTATATTGTTTGAGTTCAACTATTATTTATATTTTTTTTTTAGCAATAATAATGTCAAAATAAATCGATTCATATTGTTTTATTTTTGTGATGATTGCTTAACCTTCAGCTTATTTAAAAATTATTTCCTAATTTTCATTTTGAAAGAAATAAGTGGAGCATGCCTAGTACAGCACTGTAGAGTAGGGGATTTTGTTCTCCCTCTAATTACGGAAAATATATGTAGTTATTAAAATATTGTGTATTCTATGTTTTTTTTTTGTATCATTTTAAAATAAATTAAAATCAATATTTAAATTACATAAACATTATGTATATATTACATCAACCCCTTGGGTGATAGTGTTTGATACAAATCACTTTTATTTCCAATCTATTTAGACCCCTATTACTAAAACCAAACAATTTTCCTGAATGTGTGTCTGGATGCAGATCTGCCCATGAATTTTTTTTAAATAGGTAATCTAAATTATAAAACCTTCAAAAAAATAAAAAATTTCTTTTCACAAAAAAAAAAAAAAAAAAAAAAAAAAAAAAAAAAAAAAAAAAAAAAAAAAAAAAAAGAGGTGGAAACCAAGAATATATGTTGTATGAAATTACAGGCCTTGTTTTGTTAGTGGCATACTTTTAGGTTAGCTGAAATGATTTATTTTTCCTCACATCACTTCAAGAATATGAAAACCCCATCCAAACAATGCATGTTAGATTTTGTCCGGATATCTGGAGGCTTGAAAGCTCTATTGTGAAATTATTTGATTCCTTAGCCTCTTTACTAGAAGATAAGGAACAAGTTAGAATGACTGTTCCTGATAATTATCAGTCTGTTATGCTGTACACATTTCTTTTTTCTCTTCTCAATTGTAATAGGGGCTGATGGCCAACTTGCCTCTATCTTTTAAATGTTTTTCTTTTTTCCTATCCTTTAAACCTACATGGATGTGTTATACGATGTATTATTAATTTTTATTAGGAATTTTTAGAAGTCCAAATAGATTGGAAATAAAATTTATGTTTTCCAAACACTCTTAGCCCAAGGGTGTTTGTTTGTTTCTTCAAAACCCTCCATAAAACTAATATGAAATACATAATATTTTTATATCATTGTAAAATGCTTTCCGTAGTTTAAGGGAAGATGGCTGACCCCCTCCTCTCCGGATCTCCTATGTTTATGGACAATCATCATTATTCTTTGAATCAGCTTAGGCACTTGTTAGTGAAGTTTTAATATTTTAATTTAATTTCAGTGGTGTAACTCCTCATTTATGTCAGGAGTTATGCCACTGAAATTAAATTAATAAAGCCAACCTTCTACATAAATTGAAATTCAATATTTTAATTAAATTGTTATTAAATAGGCTCCTAAGGCATTTGTTGCTATTTGCCTGTATAAATAGCATATAGCAAGACATCCTCAACCTTGCTTCCTCTTAGGTATTTTGAGTTTCAATCACACATTTATCTATAGGTAGCAGAACTGGTGTTATTTCTGCTTTGTTTGAAATAAGTTGAAATCATTATTTAACTTAGTTATCAAATTTTCATTTTCTTATTTGTGGCCGATTAATTTCTAATATATTTGTATCAGAACAAAATCCCTTACTTATAAGACTGCCTTTGTCTTCCAAGCTTAGATGTGATTGATTTTATTATTTATTTATGTTAGTCGAAAAAATAAAATTTGATGATCATCTATGGCTATGTATAATCTCTCATTTGGGATTGAAACTTGCTTTTAATTGCTAGATCTCTTTCTATCTAATAGGAATTTTAATGGTCTTGCAGATTGTTAGACCATTAATAGCAGTTGTAGTGGCAAAGTGTGATAATGATTATTATGGGAATTTTCATTAGCACCCTTTATAATTAACTGTAAGTTTTATGATTTTTTTTTAATTAACATTAGATCGATTGTGTAGTGTAAAAGTAGTTTTGGAATGTATTTACATTATAAAGTTTCCTATTATATTGCATTCTCTCTATTAATCATCACTACTATTGTTTGTTTTCATAGTGCTTAAAATAATCTGTTTAACAAAATTTAAATGTAAATTATCTCTATTTTTAAATACTATTAGTTCCACTGTATGAGTAGTCTTACATGTTTTTATTTATTTTATTTTTTTTATTGCGTTTTAAAAAAAAAAAAAAAAATTGTGTTTGGCCAATTCTATGTAAGCTGGTTTTTTTTTTCTATTTTTTTGTTGAGTGTCTTCATGCTATTTTCCTCAGATGTGAAAGAATCTATATATTGGAGTTTATTTCACTGCACCTACCTTGCAATCACGGAATAGAAATTATATCAAACCAAAATTAAACTTACAGACCTGTGGAAAAGTATATACTCAACAGATTAAATTGAGATATTTCCAAAAACAATTACCAAAAACTTTTTTTTTTTTAACTAGATCTTATATTATTGCATGCAAAGAATACATTCAAACAAAGAAAAGATGAAAAATAATCCTTATATATGCCGTAAATAAATTACAATAAAATTGTAGTTTAGTTCACCATTCCACATTACAGAGATAGTCACATGTTTTCGGCAAACTGCAAAAACCATAGGAATTGATGCATTTGAGCTGAGTTTTATTACAATTTATCGATATTTTAATGAAATGATTTATAAACAATTCACTTGCATACTTATATGACATCACACACTAAGTTACATTCTCACAGTTTCAGCAAAAAAAGTACCAACCACATCTATTCAGAAATACTTCAATTTTATGTGTTGAGTATATATTTTGTCATAGGACTGTAGTTGGGTATCAGTAAAGTTTTAAATGAAGGAAATGTGACACTTATTTCTCACATTTAGACCCTTGATGTTCAAGATTTTACCTCCCAAGTATTTCATTAAAGTACCCAGTGTATATGCTATTGTGACCACATCCCTAGAACAGCTGAGTTTTGTCATTTCATTACCACACCCTGCAGCCTCCTTATTTAATAGAATGTCACCTGCACTTCAATCATTTTAATTTATTCCACAGAGATTTGTCTAATTGCACTCTACAATCATCAGAAGATGCCTTTAAGTTATTACTGTGTCATCGGTCTCTGTCTTATCTTTTTAACTAACATGTTGAGCTATTCATGATTCCTTTTACAACCTAAAATCTTATAGAAAATGAATTATATAATAGACACTTTGCAACACAATGTTGCAAAACTGTCTTTTTGTCTTTACATTTTTTTCTACTATTGAGGGACTAAGATCTTTAACTACCTGGGCCTATATCTGGAAAATAAGCATTACATGCTTTTATTGAAGTCTTGATCCCTTCAAATATAATTTCATCATTCATGCTACTGTATAACATCACTTTTAAAACTTTTTCCCAACTCATATATAAAATCTTATAAACATCAGTGATTTACTTTGAACATGCAGTCTATACAATTTTACTGATTGTGAAATACTATTCATTTCCACATTTTTTTCTTCTAAAAAGAAGAAAATAAACGAAGGAAATGATTTTATTTGATTTTTTAAGTATCATTTAAACAATACATTTATCAGCCATTTTAAATGAAAATTGAATTAAATATAAGAAAATTATCCCTTCTATTAATCTATTAAATTACAAAATAAATTATCAGTAAACTTAGATTAATAGTTATTCTAACTCTGCTTCTACATCATCTATTCATAGATGCATGGGTCATTTAAAATTTAACTTATCTCCAGGGTTTCAATTGAGTAGGATTAAAATTTTAAAATAATTTTATTCATTTAGGTATGATAATGATTAGTTTACTATATTCAAGTATTTCAGGATCAGTAAAAAATAATTTAAAATGATGCTTATTCAATTGTTGTTAGATAGAGTTCCTGGATCAAATAAGTGACCTTTTATTAATTCCTTCGGGGTAGCTGTTAAGGTTATTAATTAGATGTTACCAAAAATGTGTTTACAAAATCTTGATAGCTTCTAATTAATGTCTGTAAATAAATATTTTTATAAGATTTCAAGAAAGGTTTACTCTAGACCATATTGTTCATATTGTATTATATATTTTATAATAATAGCACATAGATATCTAGATAGTTAGGCTTGAAATATCAAGTTTTATTATCATTGTATAAAATTTTATAGTTTATTTTGTTCTGTTGTTTTAAATAAAGTTTATATTTATAAATATTGTAATTTATTTTTTGCCTTATTTTTTCTTTATATTATCATTTTTTTATTGTATAATTCACTAATTAATTTATTAATTTTGGGACTGTTGATTGAAATAGATAAAAATGAATTTTATGTAGTATTATAGAAAAGATTTCGGAACAATCTGCAGTGCCTATGATAAAAGAATAATCTTTAATATGTGAATTCTAATGTGTGTTTATTAAATATAAATTAATTTATATCTGTTATCTGCATAATGTCCCCCTTCTGAAAAGCTTAACCATCAAATGTTGTTTAAAAGTTATCAACTTACTTCTTCCAAAGAGTGTTTAAACATCCTGTTCCAGCAATACATTCATGAGGAACTTTAATTTAAAGTTAAATTCACTATTTTCAGGAGGTGCATGATTAAAAGGGATATGTTAAATAAATAGTGAAAACAGTCAGATACATATAATTTTTATGGCATCTGCTGGTAGTACCCAGAAAATTTCTCCTTTTAGTACTTAGTCCCCCCCTTCTCCCCAATTTACTAAAATGTCCTATGTGGTAGAAACATGTGATTTCCATTACTAACCAGGTATCTACAACAATAAAATATCATTAACTTTGACCTTTTATTATCAACTATTTGGAAACTCCTTGTTACACAACCCACTTTAATTTTAACTCCCAATTATACAATAAGAAAATCTCAAGAAAAGTAGATCTGTACTGTCATAAGAATAATCACATCTCTGTTGCTCCGGAAGAGATCTAAAACGCAACAGCGATCAGAACTATTTAAGGATTACTTGAACAACAAGAAATAATTCTACTCTATCCTAAGGGACCTACCCAGTAGTGTAGCAAGCCCTGTTTACGCCCAGGTTGGTATAATTCTCTTAGAGTTGTACAATACTTATTGAACTCTTATTATAAAATTTAAGCTTACTACCAAGTGGACTTGACCAGCATTAGCCAATACCTTTCTCTAATGGTGTTCCTAAATTTCTGTTTGTATCTGATGATGGCAAGGAACTTGCAGGAGTTGCATTCGCCCCCTTTAAATATCCAGACATCTGTTATGTGTTTAGCGTTTTTGTAATTTACTAAACTTGATAAATTAGACATCTGGAGGGAAACATGTTTCCTTATGTATATCCTCAGGAGAAAATTTTTTGATACTTATTGATGAAGAAAGGTTGCTGCAAACATAAATGCATTTTAAGAGATAAAATTACTGGAACAAGTGCATCATTAAACAGATTTAATCATAAATGTTTTTCTACGGTCCTACATAGAAAAAATAAAAACAAACGTATATAATATTTATTAAGTTCCTGGTGCTAAAGTCCGTCATCAATAAATATTACGCTAATGATGCACATTCAGTATTAGGCACTTTAGTCTCTTCCGCATGATACAATTTCCAAAAATTTTATTTTTGCTGCCACTTCTGACTGCTTGTGGGACGTTCGAAAATGAACAGGAACGTTCGCTGGGAATACCATTATATTAAATATGCTAAATTAGTAAAATGATTTACGATATTCAACAATTAGAAAATTTTAATCCAACAGTATATAGGAAGCATAGATCTAACAAGTAGTCCTGAACCTGTCTGTACTTTTAGCATCGTAACAGAGGCCAATCAATGATTAGAATTGGCCAAATTCAAATAATCAGGGCTACCAACGGCAATGGATTCAAGAAACCGTGAAAACTCCATTGGGCTCGGCTCTTAAATACCAGGAAACACCTTAAAGACGTGGTAGAGCTCCTCGCTAGTCAGAGACTTAGAAAGTTCATAGAACAAAAAAGTCAGCTGCAAAGATAGATGTATCTTCATATTGTATTGTCCTATTTCATACATATACAAGACGGATAGAAACATTCATTCTTCCAGAAACTTCAAATATGTATTTTACTCAAAATAATTTAAAACTATAACTGAAACATCCTGGTACATTAGTTTATACTTTACTCAAAAATCTTCATACGCCACAACTAAACAAACATGTACAGATATATACGACAAACGATTTCATGACAAATTATCATGACTTCCGAACTGGCAAGAGTGTGATCGGTTGTCATTAGTTTTATTTTTCCATTGTTAGAATCTTGTTTATTCTGCATATTGTTAATTGTTTTGTTCAAATAGATCTTATATATACTAATGCTGGAAAGATAAGTATTGTTACTAGGGCCAACTGCCAACACCCTGGTTTTATTTTTAATCTTTCTTGGCTACAATAAATTAGTTGGTCTTCTAAACTTTATAGATTATGATTTTTTTTTTTTTTAAATGTCACATTATGAAAAAGGAACTATCTTAGATCAATGTCATCATTGATGTATCAGTCATAAAGTTATTTTTAGAAATAAATTAATAATTTTGCATGCTTTCCTATTCTTTTATGGCTTGTACTGGAAAGCAAAGAAGATTTTTAAGTAGATAAAATAAAAAAAAAATAAAATACATAAAATATCATTGAATTCCAATTAAGCATCTTATTTTACTTTATGAATACGTACTTATTAATAAGTTTACTTGTTATTAGTTTATTTTATTATATTCTTCATTATCATTGATATTATATAAACTTGGTACGTTACCAATAAACAGAAAATTTCGATCATTCTCATCGGTTCCTTCTATCAAAATTTCCTCTCTTACTATACCTTCCTTATCTCAATAATATGCCTTTTCACTTCCACGTCTTATGATATTGATGTTTGAGGAGGGATAAGCTAGATATTGACTGAAAATATAATTACATTATGTATTGCTATTATTATAGTTATATCTAGGAACAATTGTAATTATTTATAGTTGATTTATTTACTTGTATCTGTTTTTAAAAATAGCCGGAAAAATAATCTATATATTTAGTCTCATTTTAATGGAGTCTCAGAAGACAAGTTATTTTTCATCCAGTGAATAAAGTAACTTGTTTTTTTTGGAATCGCCTTCTTCTTTTCCGGCTCTACAGTCCTTGGCGAAATTCGGCCTCCCTAACAATCACTATCCAGTCATCTCTATCCAAAACATTTCTTCTCTAGTTATTCAATCTCATTTTTATCAGGTCCTCTTCCACGTCAGCAATCAAAGTCTTATGGGGGCATCTTCTTCTCTTTTCAGGGAAGCCCCCCCCCTATTTTTCTTGATTTAATAAATCATTTTTTTGTTGGGGTCATCCAATTCTAGGTTAGTCCCGATGCGCTGTTATCTTTGAGCGTTTACATAAATAGTGTTTCAAATATTCCTATCTCATCCTTAGGGCTTGTTGGTCTGGTCTTTAAGCGTACAAATCTCTGAGCCATAGCGTATTTTTATAGATTCCAAATGTAACGCTGTTTTTTGGTATGACTTTTGTTAAAAGCGTAAAATAAAGACAAACCTATAATATTTATTAATTTCCTGATGCTGGAGATCGTCATAAAAAAATATTACGCTATTGGTGCGCATTTAGTGTTAGGCAATGTAGTCTCTGCTGCATTATACAATTTTCAAACAGTTTATCCTGTTCGTGCCATTTTTAACTACCTCTGTACGATATGCGATGTACGATTAGTAAAATAATTTTCGATATTCAACACTTAAGAAATTTTAATAACAATGACATGTAAACAGCTTTTAAAGAATTACCTATTAGTAACACATCAATAAATGTGCTACATTAGGAAGTCCCTAAGCCATTTTCTTTTCATGCGCCTTGGTGGGTTTTCGGGAATCCAGTTAGAGGCTACTTGGGAGACTAGTGGAGTATGTAGCTTGTGATGGAAGGTTAAGTATCTTGTTTGAGCCTAATTTGCAACACATGGGACATTTAGATATTTATGGATAAGTTTATTTGTGACATGATAAAAGGAGCATTGAGGATTTTACGAAGGATATTGGATTGTAAGGATTGGATACTAGAAGAATTAGATTGTTTACTGAAGCCCCAAAGCTCAATTCAATTACTGCCATGTAAATAAGTCTTTTGTAATTAATTGGGAACTTTGAACGCTTGTCTAGTAAATATTGGAGTAGTTGGAAACAAGAAGTTTCTTGTCGTTCAAGTCTCATTTTATATTATCCCTAGCATTTTTCACTATGCCTTTCAGATTGATTTATCTAATAATAAATATAATTAAACAAATAATTAGATAATAATTAAACAAAAATTAGTGATCACAACGACAGAAGATCTATGAAAGCTTTTGGATGATAATAAAAACTAGGCCTTAATATGATCTAACTTCCAAACAAAACTGTTAAATATTGATTTTATGTTCAAGTGAAGAAAAAATATGTGGCTAGTACTAGAGATGAAATATTGTAAACTAAGAAAGAAACTTAGGTTTTGTAGAAAATGTGTATAAATTTGATTCTGAGAAGCATTACAGCTTAATTTCATTGCGATTCAAATAAATAGAAGGCCCTGAATCAATGTAGGACTCTATAGTCAGGGATCGAAGATCGCTGATCAAAGTCAGAAGTTATTTAAGAGATTTTGTCGTAGATATTTAAAAACGAGACAATACTTCAAAACTGCCTTTGGTTCGAAAAAAACCGGGAGTAGATAGATCCGGCTCGAAACTGTGCCAATGGCTAGTCTTTAAAACTTGCCAATGGAGTGAGTCAGGCTAATATACTGACATATATATATGTAAAAAGACGTCGAAAACAAAATAGTTTTAACATTTTTTTTTTTTTTTTTCGATAATTTGATACGATGGTAGTATAATATATATAATGTTTGTAGAGTTGATAAATCATTTGACACTTCACATATTAAATATTTGCTGAGGAGTTGAAGAAAGCGTTACATAAATGTTTTTAGAACGGCGCTTAAGGTTAACTTTCGTAATATGGTAGTAGCGTACCGGCTCACCGCCTCGCTTTCTCTACCTTATAAAATGCTTTCCGATTATGCTATTTTTTAAAAATTTAATTGATTTTAGTATATTTATTTTAACTAAACGTGTACAACTTTATTATTTATTATTAAAAAAAATATTTAAGCTATTTACTGAAATTTACAACATTATATAATTTAGTGAACTGTGGAATATAGTAATCGTGGAGGTTATGCGTTATCATAAATGTGTAAACCAAAGAGGAACTGTGAAAGGTTTGAGAAACTGCCACATTCACTTTATAATCGCTTTTATTTTTCATTATTTGAATTGATGAATAAAGGTTTATAATATATATATATATATATATATATATATATATATATATATATATATATATATATATTTTTTTTTTTTTTTTTTTTGGCTATTTTTATACACCACAGTACTCAAAAAATAAACTAGGTATCTAATGACTCCATTTCGTATATGGAAACAGTAATAATCATATCACATCATTACATAGAATGCTTTATTAAGAATATTTTCAATGCCTAGAAATTTGTTTAATAATTTGATATTTTTTTTTAATTTAATGATAATTTTAAATTATATTATCTATAATTTGGATCATAAAG
Organism: Euschistus heros; assembly: GCA_003667255.2. NCBI lineage: Eukaryota > Metazoa > Arthropoda > Insecta > Hemiptera > Pentatomidae > Euschistus > Euschistus heros. The sequence goes on from RCWM02000050.1 coordinate 3,743,393, forward strand.
CCTTAAATAAAAACATATTTAATATTTTTAAATAAAACTGCCAGAAGCTGCAAGTCCTATATGACGGACGCGGGTAGTGGGGGCATTGAGGCAACCCATTTATGGAAGCCGGGAACACGAGCCGTCTAAATCAGACTCAGCGCAGCTCAGAGCCTCGGCAAACTGTTACTGAATCGCCGCCACCAAACCAGGTTTTATATGTATCTCTTCCCTCAATATATATATATATATATATATATATATATATATATATATATATATATATATATATATATATATATAAACACACTTTTACATGAGAAAAACATATATTAATTCGAAAATCGATTAGTAAACACACAATTGGCGTAATGGGATATAAAAGAAATTTATGTTTAAAATGAATCCATTCATCCAATATTTGACAATGAAAAAAAAATATAATAAAATAAAATAATACTTAAAAAAAAAAAACAAGAAAACTTTCACTGATCCCCGTTGAACAGATCCGCTACATAGGACTCCATCTGGACAAACGTCATACTTGGAATCCACATACGAGCCTTTAAAGACAAAAAAACGTATCTTCGTTTTAGACTGCTCCAACATTTACTATGCGTTCAAAGCTCCCAATTTATTACAAAATACTTATTTAGATGACAGTAATGAAACCCATTTGGCCATATGGAGTTGAGCTTTGGAGCTGCACTAAACCTTCCAATTCTTCTCGTATCCTCAATGCTCCTTAATTTGTCACAAATGAACTCATCCCTAAAGATCTATAAGTCCCATATGTTGCAGATTTAACCCAAACCAGATACCTATTCTTTCATAGTAAACTCTACAACCATTCTAATCGACAAGCCTCTCAACTTGCTTCCAATTCTATTCCCGATGATCTTCCGAGGCTTCTGAAAACAAGATGGGCCTTCTCTTATAGAATTTATCTATTAAAGTGCTACTAATAGCTAGTTCTTCACAAGTTATGGACATGTGATTGAAATCATTTCAACGCATATTTACTTATTTTATTATTGTATTCAGTTATAAATATCGATAAAGTATAAATAGAAAAAAAAAATAAAAGAAAAACAATATACAAAAATAAATTAAAAAAATAAACCTTTAGCTATACAAGATAAAAATATAGTAAATAATAGTGTAAAATCATATAGAAAATAATATAAAAAATAGAGAAAACAAAAAAGTTCAGTCACACCATAAGTACAGTACATATATATAAGCATTCCAAGGAAACAGCTTGTGCCTCACATATGGAAAGACAAGTCAGGGTCAATGTAATCCCAACGCTGTTTTCTCAGGCGCGTCACTAGCAAATATACAAAAATCGGAATAGAAAAGGGTTGCTCGACACGCTTGTGTTCTTCATTGATCAAACAGTCAAAGTTCTATTTAAAGTACTTTAAATAAATCGTAGTAAATCGGTTTTAATTTTTTTCAATTTTTTCCTAATATGGTACAATGATTGTGCCACTGGGCCAATGTTCATACACAGGTTTGTGCCTTCCATAAAAAAAAAAAATATATATATTTATCTATTTATTCATTTTACTATCTATCTGCTGCCAATCGACTTTGGGGTTTTAGAACATCATTTGGCACTCGAATTCCCTTTAAAATTGGTACCTGACTCTTTAATGTGATCAGAAAAATCCTGAAAATTGAGCATAAAGTTATACAATTGGATTAATAAGCTAAAATTTACAAATTTAGAATAAAATATTTTTTTAAAGTTATAATTAGTAATATAAAAAACTAAAAAATATTTAGTTATTATTAGGAATTAAATATATTTTACTAAAACTAATACCTTCTTTTATAATGATACAATAGTTTTAGTAACACTAAGGCTATTATCTTATATTGCATATATTTTATTATATTCATAAATATGGTTTTAAAATTTTAAAATAAATTTATAAAAGTTTTAGTTTTTATTAAACACTCACGCTCTGAAATATTTAGCCAGATATTGTGTGCCAAAAGGATTGGTTCTCGATTTCTATGTTTCTATCTTCAATCCTATTTTTAGAATAGCCATCGCGTAGACTAGTTCTATTGAACTAATAAAATATGAGTTGTCCAGACAAATAATAAAATTGGATCTAGATTAAATTGGAATCGCCTAAGAAATTGAATTTATTGACAATTAGTGGATACAATAAAAATGCAATACAAGTGTCACATCAGACAAGAGGGTGCTCAACGCCTATAGGTGCCAACTCCTGACTTGAATTTGATGTTTTATTATAGGAGCTCTCTAAGCCAGCTCATTTTCAGATTTCGGGTTGTCTCTGGCTTATCCTCTATCACCATGTTCTGAATAGGTTAGTTATGCTTATAGGTTTTTTTTTTTATGAAATCAGTTATAGGATAAGTATATATGATTCTATACTTTGGGTAGTTGTAGATATGTTAGCTGTTGTTAAAGAATTGAGTTGTCTGAAATTCAATGTAGGATTTTAGTTTTATTTTTCCCTAAGTCGGTTCCTCCACTCCTCTCATTCCATCACTCTCTCCTCCGTTAGTCCCCAAACTGCCATACTTTCATCCACATCTCTCCACCTTCCGTGAGGTCTACCTCTCCTCCTCTTACTCTCTGCTTTCCACTCAATTGTTATTTGTTTTATATATTTTAGCATCCATCCTTTTAATATGAACTAACCATCTCAATCTTCTTCTCTCAATTTCCTCCAGGATATCTTTTCTACTTCCATCCATTTTCTAATAGTCTCATTTTTGATATGCTGAGTCCTTAAGATTCTGCTCGATCTCCAAAAATCTCTCTCCATTGCACTTTCTACGAGGGCCTTATATATTTGTTTTTTAAAAACTATTTATTGACATTTACAAATGTATACATATATACAATAAGTAAATTATAAGGAAATTATGACTTGTCAATAACATGTGAAGAACCACTCACTCGCTAGTAGCACTTCAATAAAAAGAAAAAAAATCTATATAAGAAAGTCTCTTGGCCATCTTCTTTTCTGACGCGCGGTTGATTATCGGGAATAGAAGGGAAAGTAAGTTGAGAGGCTACTGGACTAGAATGGTTATGGAGTTTACTATGAAAGGATAGGAATCTGGTTTGGGCTAAATCAGTAATTGAACATTAAGGTCTTTATGGATAAGTTTGTTTTAGACAATGTAAGGAGCATTAAGGATTTTGGATTGTTAGGATTGGATATGAGATGAATAAGATGATTTGGTGGAGCCCCAAAGCTCAACTCCATATATCCAAACAGGTGTGATAAATGTCATGTAAATGAGCCTTTTATAATTAATCGGTAGGTTTGAACGTGTATCTAGTAAATGTTGAAGAAGTCGAAAACGACGAGCAGTTTCCTGTCGTTTTAGTCTTGTATGTGGATTCCAAGTTAAACGTTTGTCCAGTTGGAGTAATACATAGCGGATCTGTTCAACAGGGATCAATGGAATGGAATGGAAAATTATTTGAAATTTTTTTTATTGATCCATAACTCTCAATACATTAACACCAACGTTTTGATAGCTTTCCCATTCCCTCTGAAAAAAAAATTTGTATCATTAATATTTAAAAATTCTGAAAACGCATTTTTTATTGAAGTTTTATCAATATTTTTTCATCTTTATAAAAGCGGTCCAAGTGAAAAAAAAAAAAAAAAAAAAAGTGATGTCTGGAAAGTAGAGTGATATTTTTTCAAAGGTACTTTGGGCTGTTGATTGAAGTTAAAATTTTTGATAGTCTGAATGTAATTAATAATTTTTGAACTTGTTCACATTTACAATAGCTTAAAAATTACTCCTTAAAATATTTGAAATCCTGACTTTTAAATCCGAATATAAAAGAATAGATTCCTTTTGTTGTTTGGTTTAATACAGTATTATTAGGAATCCTGTGGAACGTTGCCAAGTGAAGTTCATTGTAAATAGTATCTCCTCAAAATAGAACTTCGATGGGCATTAACCAAAAATTTCATGTTTAGCGCTGACTTAATAAACTAATTTTGACAATGTGATCTTTTAGAGGTTGAAGCGATATGATAGTCAAATATTCAGTCAATGTCAGTATCCTGAATCGGTTTCCCGTTATCGGTATAGAAAATTTTTAAATTTTGATTTTATGTATAATTACAATAAATATAGGATTCATTTTCCTACTACTTATGTAATTTTTAACAAACTAAATATAGATCGTTGTGCTTTATGGTTTAGCGTCATCTGCCAGCAAGCCAGCTGTAAAAATTCTTTTATGATACCACTCTGAGGATTTTGGATTATAGAACTCAAGAGCCCCATTTCCTACCTTAATCAAGTTGATGAATGTTGCTCCCCGAAGGAAATGAGATCTTGTCTGCTAGAGTTAGATCTGGACTAGATGCTGGGTCTAGGGAAAGCTCGATTTCATCAAAAGAATCTTTTCTTGTTTATGGCGAGAGGTGTGTGGCCTGGCGTTGTGTAATAGAAACAAGACTCCCTGTTGATTAAACTTGGTCATCGCTGAACCGAAATTTCGTATATCATCTGCAGTTGTGCTAAACAGAGCATAGAATTGATGGAATGACTAAAGCCCACTCATTTGAGGTACGAATGGTGATATAGGAGGATCAATACAATTAGGATTAATGAATTAATTGCCACTTCTATTGGAATTATTTTACTAGAATACTAGTTTCGGATGCTAAGCATTCATCTTCAATTCTAAAATACACAACATTTTCAACAGATCAGCACTATGTTACATGGATTATATATACTAATTTGTTTTTTAAATGATGTAAGACAAGAAATCAAATATCGGTAATCACCTGAGAAGATCTAACAGATATCTGAAATATATCTATCCAAAAAAGCGGTGTATGTGAACTAAAATGTAATGACTATGAAGCTGAAAACACGGGAAAAACTGGACGGTCGGTAAATCAAAGAGTAAAAGAAAATATAAGAGCATACAATAATAAGACTCGGGGGTAAAAATAATTCATCAAGTAGAGAATAGCCTAAAATTAAATATTTATGAATCATTAGAAATAATAAAATCGTTTAAAACCGATCCAGATTTTTGTTTAAATGGCCAGATAAACATTTCCAACAGCCCCATTTTAAATTTGTTTCCAATAGGAAACGGAAAAATCCAATGATTCATAGGGGAAATCCCCTGGTAAATCCCAAATTTAACCTCCGTATGTCCAAATAATTATTATCTGGTAATAAATAGGAAGGTTTGAACATTTGTCTAGTAAATATTGGTGTAGTCCATAACGACGTGCATTTTTTTTTGTTATTCTAATCTGGTATAATCTTAACAGTATAATTTAGTCTCAATTTCTCAACATTTATTCTGATATTTATTAATTTGAAAAAAAAAATTATATAAATATTTATTTAATGTACAAAACCTATAAAATCTATTTTAATTTACAATCTGGACTTATCGAATTTAGGATATTAAGTTCAGTAAGTAATATTTCATGCTTCAATTAGTTGGCAGATAGTTGATGAGATTTGATTCAGGATTTATATCATTCAATCGCCATTTCTATTTTATCAGGGTTATTTTTAGATCAGGGCGTGTCAGTGTGCATTTTAAATAATTTTTGTGAGCATGAAGAGGAGTTTACAAATTTCTTCTATAAAATTGATAATAAAAGAGTTTGGCTGAACGGTGACAGCAAACCCAAATTTAAGTAGAAATATATGGTTTCTTATTTGGAAGAGGTTACTTATTTACAGATAACCTATTCTAGATAAATTCTTTGGCGTGTATTGCATCATACTTGCAATCAAATGTCATTTTAAAATCGATGCAAAAACACTTGAACTAATAAAAATACGATGTCTAGAAGTCAAACACGATTTTCTATCTGACATAATTGTTGGTAGAATGTGCATCATCTGATTTATGGACTGAACATATATTCAAGTTGGTGCACATGGTTCTCTAAATATTTTGTTGAACAAGACAGTTGATAAATCGTTATTTCCTTATCCGGCATATATCTCAGTAAGATACCTTCAAATTAAGGCATTTTCCTATTCTCTCCTCTTTACCCAATCTGCCGATGTTTCTCATGGTAGTATTCTAGATCCCGTCCTCAACATGGTATATACCACAGCTGACATCCGTACTCATCCTAGCACAGTCCTCACAATGAACTTTGATGAGACATCTGTATTATCAATAAACAATGATCCTTTCATTGCATCTCGATCATTCCAATCTCTTGTCACAGACCTTCTTGAATGGTGTCGAAATTGAAGAATTTAAATAAATCCAAACAAAGCTCGTTAAATAGCATTTACCTTTCGTTGAAAAATTTCGACTACCTTCCCTACAGTAAGTATCCTTTACTAATATTCCACTGATCCCTGTTCAAGAGACCCGATAGCCTAGAATTCATTCTGAACAAACGCCTTACTCCACATATGAAGCCTAAACAAGAAACTTCTCCTCTTTGTAGACTACTCCAAAAATTTACTAAACAAACGTTAGAACAAAGGAAAAGACTCATTTCCATGAGAGTAATCACACCCATTTCGACAGTTGAACTTTAAGGCACTAGTCTCCTAATTTCCTTTTTTTTTCTTCTTTTTTTTTTAATTGAAAAATAATCTTTATTCTTGGACACCTTGTCTCCCAAGAATAGCTTGAAAGCACAATCAAAAGATATTATTGTCTGGCTACGTACATATCAGACAACAACTTATATAGAATATTAATTATATACTTATAAATATATAAGGTGAAATTTAAAATTTAAAAACTAATCTTCGGGTATATATGAAAAAAATAAAATACAATAAAAATATATACACACATATACATATATATATATATATATATATATATATATATATATATATATATATATATATATATATATATATATATTCTTACACTAATATATTATTACATAATTTCGGAAGATTGATAATTGAGGAGGGGGATGAATAAATTATGTTTAAAAGAAGATAGAGAAAGTGCATTGCGGATTGAAATGGGTATGGAATTCCAAAATAAAGCTGCATTAATAAAGGATTGTTCAAAGGAATCAGTTCGATGAGAAGGGATATACAAATCAATAGGCTGAGGTCTGATATTCAAAAGATACAAACGGCAAGGAAGTCGTAAATGTTCGAAGGTTTTTGGACTTAAAAGATTGGAATAGAAAGGAACCAAGGAAGTATTATCGTCCAAAAGGTGGATAAAGCCACCTTAACTCAGAATACCAGCAAGTGATGTGAGAGCGCCTGGGGATCCCTAAGGAATTCATTAATTTTCTCAGCTTCATTCCGAGTTTTCCAGACAGTCTTCTGTATACTATGCATCCATAATCGCGGTGGAAAAGGGTGAGGGAGGACACTAACAATTGACGGGTATTGCGAGGGAAAGATTCATGAAATCTTAGGAGCTGTTTGAGGATGGAGATGGTTTTTCGGGTAATTTGGGAAATATGGTTATTCCAAGACAGATGTTGATCGAATACTACTCCGAGGTTTTTGATAGAGTTTTTGAACTGAATAGGAACGTTCTTGAGATAAAGAAATGGATAACAGGGAACGGAATTTCACACTCAATTCGAAATTTTCCCTCCAAGGCGTCGGAAAAGAAGATGGCTTATGGACTTTATAATGCAGATTTTATTAAAGTGCTAATAATGTGTAGTTTCTTTAAAAGTTATTGAAATGTTATTATAATCATATTTTCCACACATTTACTTGATTGCCAACTATTGCCAACTCAAAAATTGATATTAGTGATAATTGAGAAGTTTCAGTCAAGATGGCAACCATACACATAAGTTACACAGGATAATCAAACAACTGAGCATACCTACCTTATTTTAGTATTATTGAAATTGCAAATTGTATTATTTCTTTTTTTCATTGCTTAAGATGTCTTAATTTGTTTTTGTTTTTTTACTCGTTAGGGTGCCGTCTATTGACACCAACTTTAATTTCTCAAATGAAAAAAACCTTTTATGAATTTATTTTGATGAAGATTTGGTTTTATAAACAAGAACACCAAACCAAGCAAAATTAGTTATGAAAGTTTAGAAATATCAATTTTTAAAAAGGAATATGTGGAATCTTGGACTATTCTTCCACCGGTGTTTTAACCTGCAGTTTGGTGGACTGAAAATATTTTTTTTTTATTTGATTTTGTCCATTTTCCCCGTTTTTTATTAATGGAAGATTTGGAGATATATATATATTTATTTATTTTTTTATTATTATTTTTTTTAAATAGGTCATCACTTTTTTTTAATTGTTTTTTCAAATTTGAATACATATCGATTTCTAATTTAAATGGGGACGAAGATTTTTTTTAAAGATCCTGATGATCCTTCAAAATTTACGCGAATAATAAATATCAACTGAAATTATGTAAACAATACTACATTGTTAAACTAATTGTAATCCTGAAAATATGATTGATACTTCAAATATGTTAAATGCTTATTGTTTTATGTTTCGATATTGTGCGAAATATGTATAGTACAGTATTTTATTATTTTTGTACTGTAGGTACATATTATATAAATTTTATTAGTTTTATGTATTTACTTAGTTGTTCAATAAGTGGTTCTACAAATTTTGTTTATCTTTAGGATAATTCTATCAAAGAAAGTTTTATATTAAACTTATGATGTACTTTATTAAAAATGATGCATTTTGTTATACTAAAACTTCATATCACTGGAGGGCCATCGGAGTGTGTTGGGGCGAGGGTCTCAGCGCGGTTGGTACTAAAGGTCGTGGGTTCGAATCCCACCTGGGCGGGTTAAAGTTTATTTCATGGCGAACCTATGAATCTTGACCTTCCCACCCTGCTAGAATAGGTTGGTAACCTGTAGAATAACCCATCCTTCCAGCTTCAGTTGGAGTACATAAGGACGTTAAGCCCAAATAAATAACTTATTATTATTAAAAATTATGTTAAAGAAATAAATAAAATTATAGCATTATCCTTTAGTTTATTATTTAAAATAAATTTATAAAATGAAAAAAAAATGGCTTTTGGAGTTTTGAGCGCGATCACCCTATTTAAGACTCAGTGTGCGTTGCGAAATATATTATAAAAAAAACCTATACAAGAATCATAAAAGGTTAATTAATATGGCCTACAGTTTTAGTTTCTACACCCTCTGTGCTGGATAGATAGATCCCGCATTCAAGTAAGTTGAGTTTTTTAGTTAATTTGTTTTCATCTTAATTGTATGTATAAAACACAAAGTTGATAAAAGAAACCATACAAGACTATTGTTTTATTCAATCCGACAAGTTTTGCCTGTTGAAGTTGTTCCAAGATGCACTGTCTTTCGAAGCGGCTACATTCTATTACAAGGCTGTTCCCTTATTATAGCATTGTTTGTTCTAGGATTAGCTTCTTACAGAACGTATCCATAGGCGTCCCTTTGACATCATTCAACTACCAGACAGTTCTATTTCAATGGCTGGCTGAGCGGATGTTTTTTTTTTTATTTTTCTTAGATTATATCATTATGTATTATTTATTTAATATTTGAATATGCCAACATTTTTCTGAAAACCTTAGCTTTGTTAAGCATTGTTACGATCGAAAAATTCATTTCGTAGCGGATCTATGCAATAAATTTGGACTTTCCCGCCCTGGCTAGAATAGGTTTGCAACCTGTAGGATAAACAGTCCTTTCTTCCCTAGTAGGAGTGTATAAGGACGCTAAGCCCTAACAAACCACAATCATAGCCTTATATGTGCATGTCATTGTTATATATCTTCAACACTTGATTTGCAATCCCTATCCAGTTCCACACACTCCTTTAAACCTCCTCGCAAGTTAAAACGCAGTTACCTTGAGATATAATATAAAATTCTATATGGATTCCTGGCAATGTCCAACTTCACTACTCATGCTCTCAGTGACTGTACTATAGCGATCTCACTCGGTCTCCACTGGGTTTTTAAATTGAGGTAGCTGAGAGAGACGCGCTAGGATCTCTTTGGACCTGGCTTGTCCCTTAATAAGTGGAGGAAAAGGTTTTGTCAAGAGATCCCTAGACTGTTTATATTTAGCAAATAGAGTTTGATTATATTTTAAACTTTTAATTATATTTTATTTTATTTGCTTAATAAAGATAGGCTGTTGGGAGTATTCAGTCATTGACACACAGAAATGAAAATAAATTTTAATTTATAATGCCGACGTATGGACTTGAATTGCAGGCCTCCATCAGGGAAAGAACTCTAGAAGAAAAAACAAACAAAAAGATATGGCAAAAATGGAGAGAGTATTTAAAAAGATAAGAAAAGAATAAATATGACATTAAGAAAATAAACAAAGACAATTCAATTACAAATAAAAATAATGAAATTGAATATTTTGTTATTATAAAGATATTACGATAAAAGACAAGTGAATAAGTTAATGAGAAAATACAAAAAAAAAAAAAAAAATAATAATAATAAAAAAATAAAAAATAACATTAGGAATTCGACAATATAATCGATAAATTAATACATAAAGTATAACGATTAGAAGTACATAGCAATAAAGGAATGATGAAGAATGATGTAAAAAAAAAAAAAAAAAAAAAATCAAGCTAATTTTACTACTAATTAGCTAGCTAATTTTACTAACTAACCATCAAACAAATTTTAAAAATTCTGTAACAAAATGTATACGACTGAAGTAATATTGGGTTGTCCGGCTTTTGTCATATTATGAGTTAATGCATGTTAATGTTTTTAAAATAAAACTAAGAAATGAGCGATTAGAAAACTCTTGAGTTAAGAATCGATGATCCAAAGATAAGTGGAACAACATTAGAGGATACTGTAGGGCAGGAAATATCAAATATAAAACATAAACATTGAATGTAACGTTACGATTATATAATTAAAAGTCATAAATAAACGTTTAAAAAACAAAAACCCTATGCTCTTGTCATTTTAGATTAGACTTAAGAATGGCAGTTTTGCCGAAAGTATTTTTTTTTTTTTTTTTTTTTTTTTTTTTTTTTTTTTTTTATTTAAACATTTATTTAAGGAAAGTATTACAATCTGCCTCAATGTGGGCAATAAGTAATATGGATGGCTTAATGGATCCATTCACACATATGTACAATATGAAACAAAAAACAAAGAAAGTGAACAATAAATAAAAGTGAATAATAAATATAAATAAGTAAAATCTCGTAATATGTAATACAAAAAAAAAAAATTAAATAAACAAAGTACCTCAAACTATACAATACATAAAGTGAAAAAATAAAAAATAAATAATAATAATAATAATAATAATAAAAATTAAATTAAATCTTAAAAATACATTCATTCTTTATTTACAATATATACACATTTGAGGGATCCCCCTACCTGACCTGTACCTCCACTTATGGAGGAACAAGCCAGGCCCCAAGAGATTCCTGCGCTTCTCTCTCAGCTGCGTCACTAGTATAAGATAACACCAGTGGAGGCTCAGTGAGAGCGCTAACCTTAGTCACTCAGAGCATGAGTAGAGAAGCTGGCCATTGCCAGGACTCCATACCGAAATTTATAATAGATCACGAGGCCACTGCCTTTTTAACCTGCAAGGAGGATTATAGGGGTGAGTGGCGCTGGATAGGGATTGTGCTAGTGGATTAGGATGATGTGAAAGTTTTTGATGAAATTTTGAAAATTTGACAGGTATGGATTCTAGGACAAAAGGGATATTAAGATCGTTATGTAAGGTTTAATTGGAGACATAGTAGGGGGCATTGGTTATGGTTCTCAGCCGAAAGCATTAGTGTAGTGATTAATCAAAATGGGAACAGAAAAAATTCAAATTTTTTTAGATATTATGACCAAGGGAACTAAATCTTGATATTTCAACTTTTGATGATTGTATCCAGTAATTTTCTCCTATAGTCCCACACAAAGTGGGATGAGCCTTTTTTCAAACTATAAAATTTGCTCAGTTAATCTTCGAAAAGAAAGCGAATGCTGGACGTTTTAGAAATTTATACGCGCATTTATAGACAGCTCCCATCCACCAGGACCCAGATTTACACCCCAAACCATCCGACACTGCTATAATAGAGTTAAAAATTATCTTGGGAGCGATCCAATAATGCCGGTTAAAAATAGTCTCCGCATCACAGGCGGATCTTATTTTTTTTTTTTCCTTTTTACCGTGATGTAGTAAGTAAACTATACGAAACTAGAATATTCGTTGTAAACATAGCCATTGAACTATTTCATTCACCGAAATGTAGGTTGACATTCAAAGCTGATGGGTTCCACCTGCCTTTATAGATTAAAATAGTTCCTAAGTATACTGTATTTACATACTGAACTTTGTAATCGGGGTTGAATATTACTTGGCAAACTCATATATCCATATTTGGGAATGTTTTAAATTCATGTAATAACAACATTGTATAATATGGTTTATATTTAGACATTTATAAAAAGAAAAAATCATATATTCGTAACTATCGTACACTTACATCTTTAAGAATGCAATCAAAAATTATATTAACTGTTTACTATCCAATAACTCTATTTGAGTTGATCACGAAGATAACTCGTAGAACTATTTCGAATACTTTTGTTGATGTATTTTAAAAATTAAATTCAGATTGTATGGACTCTTTCAACTTTGGATAAAATAGCATTTCATGCTGTCCTGAAATTTGGTCGCCACCTTAAAAATTTCTTTAATATAGTGAAGGATTGTATATGAATTTTACAAAATTTGTAAAAAAAAAAAAAAAAAAAAAAAAAAAAATTATTTTTTATTACTTTTCATTCTCCTTACTTTGTTACAAATAAACTTATCCATAAAGACCTTATTGTTCCATATGTTGCTGATTTAGCCTATCCTTTCCACTAGTCTCTCAACTTGCTCCCCATTCTATTCCCGATAACCCTCTGGGCCGTCTGAAAAGAAGATGGCCTACATAGAGATGTTCTAGTGTTGAAAGAATTTTTAGTGAAGTGCTACCGATGAGTAATTCTTTACAAGTTTTGACATTTTATTGTAATCATTATCAACACATTTACTAGATTTATATATTTTGTACAGTCACTCTTTTTGTTTGATTTTGTTCTAGCCTTGATGAAGCCTTACATTTTATGCCGAAACGTCGGTACTACAAATACATTTTTTTTTTTTTAATTGAGTATCTACGACTGCATACTCCATCTTCATTAGTTCAACAGTCATCAATTACCTCATAAACATAAATATATAAGTTCGATAAGGGAATTAGGTCAGAGAAACCACCCCCTCCCCCACACTCATGTAATATTAAAATAATAGAGATGTGGATTGGGGTATGCAGCAATATATACACAGCAATTAAAAATTATATTTTAATTTATAATGCCGACGTTCCGACTTACATTGCAAGCCTTCATCAAGGTTTCAGAGAGAGTGGTAATCAGAAACTGATACAATTTTCTAGAAGTGAAGGCTTCATCATTCATTCCACTTTACCGTCAAAATTGTATCAGTTTCTGATCACCACTCTCTCTGAAACCCTGATGAAGGCTTGCAATGCAAGTAGAAACGTCTGCATTATAAATTAAAATATTCCTTTTAATTCCTGTGTATTTATGACTGCATACCCCAACAATTTATATCTGTAACTAATTCAGAGTCAACTAATACCTTATCAATAGATTTCAATCAGAAAATTATTTTTCTATATAATATTTCTCTATCATAACAAGAAAGAGATATATGCTTTATTAATACAAAAAACATATTGCTGCCCTACTTTGGGTAGCAAAATACACAGCATACCAATCTGTCTAATTAAAGATAATATTATGTATACATAAGATAGGAAGTTATATATCTGTAAATTGTTAGGAAGGAGATTCCCGAACACACCAACTGACTATTTCATGAAATATCTCCTGCAACTACTGCAGAAATTTAAATTAAAGAATATTTTAATATCAAGGTTGGAAAATTGTACTACCCCCACCACTTTCCCTCTCCTGACTGGCTAACCTGGTTTTCTTCTGGGCAACGCCCGTCGCTAAGGAAAGTGTCTAAATTTAAACGCATCTGTTGAGTCAGTGACCTGTTAAATAATGTAATTCCTTAATTGAACTTTTGCGTTGGTTCTATACTATAAACTGACAGGCGGAAAACTCCATCCAATTGAACTTTCCATTTTCAATATTTTTAAAATCTATTATATATATTAATCCGTTTCATTATTTTTCAGTTGTTAACGCCACCATATTCTTCAACCAGGGCATATGAAACGTATTAGAATTATTAAAAAAATAATTAAACAAAAGAAAGCAGTATTTAAAAAAAAAAATACCGAGAAATTTCAAAATTTTTAATTAAGTAATAGGGTTTGTTACGTTTCGTCCTTCCCTAGGGTATAGGTCTGTTGTGGTTTTGAATAATTCCTGAAGAATATATAGTCCAGTCAATAAAGACATTGTAGAGAACATGAAATATGCGATGCTTTTTTACTTCATAGCTTCGTTGGGAGTAGGTAGAAGGTAAACATAATTAAAGTCCCCGCCCTTGGGGGTGGGCTAACGGTGGGGGAAGGGAGAAGTTCATTTTTTCTGTTCTTTCGATTATATCTCGAAAACGGTTGACTCTAGAAAAATATGTTTCGGATCAAAACTAAAGCTAATTAAATGTTCTATAAAATTAAATATATATAAATTTGTCGAAACTCCAACGGTTTTCGAGATTCGGTTATTCAAAATCGGTGATTTTCGGGAAAGAACAAATGTTATCCCACTTATTGTTAAACTTTTGTTTCTAGGAAAAAAATTACTTCATATATACACTGGCATTTAAAGCAAATGTTTAAAAAAAAGTGAAGTATACATTTTTTTTATTTCTAAAATTATCAATTTTTAATAACGTATATCTTAATGCAATTATCTCTGTGTACAAAATTACCAAAGGAGATACCACATTTAATGCATTTAAAATTTAAAAGTCGAATCCACCAAAATTTACTAGACAAGCGTTCAAAGCTCCCAATAAATTACCAATGACTTATTTTACATGGCAGTAGTTAGACCCTTGGACATACGGAGTTGAGCTTTGAAGCTTCACTAAACCTTCCAATTCTTTTCGTATCCAAATCCTTGGATTTCTATATTATGTCACAAACACTTATCCATAAAGATCTGAATGTTCCCTATGTTGCAAATTTGGCCCAAACCAGATGCCTATCCTTTTATAGTATACACAATACCCACTCGAATCCACTAATTGTAAGAATGTATACTCAGTTCCCGATAATCATTCGAGTAGTCAGAAAAAAAGATGGCCAAGAGACTTTCTAATTTAGTACTTTTATTGAAGTTCTTGAACTTAATTATACCGTTTGCATTAAAACAATAACAATAATAAAGTTCTAACCAAATTATATTAATCTCAACCAAATAAAAAAAGATAAGTACGATTTGCAAAAATAAATAAAATAATAAAAATTAAATAAAATTCATGTAATCCAGTTTTCTTGATAAATTATATGGTACTACAAATGTACTAAGCACTATCGCCCAAGGCCATACAGAGCTGACGAGGTACAGCACATTTATCCATATCTCTCCTGTAATGAGGAAACTGCTCGAAGATATACCTCACTGTTGGAGCAACTCTGCAAAGTTGACACTGAGGGGGAACTCTCCTTGCCATCAGGTAGCCATGTGTTAAACGACAGTGTCCAATTCTTAGCCGTGTGAATATCACCTCCTCCCTTCAACATTGTCTTGAGGAAGAGGCCCAGCCACCGATGTTCGGTTTGATTTCTTTCAATTTGTTATCTTCCGACCATGCACTTTGCCAGTCAACCAATATCTTCATATGCAGTGTTCGAAACATGTCTGCAGTAGACAAGAAAGTGGTTGTAATCGTTTCTAATTGGTGGGCTTCTCTTATTGCTCCATCCGCCTCCTCATTTCCGGGTATACCGGAATGGCTGGGGATCCAGAAAAAGGTTAGCTCTTTTCAAGATTTAGTGATCCTATGTATAATGAAATGGATTTATTGACTTACAGGGATGTCCGAATAAATTTTAAAAAGGCTTTTAATAGCACTCAAGGAGTCAGAGCAGATAGTTATCGAGTGCTCTACAAATGTTCGAGCTAGTTGAAGCGCTTTTAATGTCGCCGTCAGTTCAGCCATGAAAATACCGCAGGCACTATCTAGGTAACACTTCAGCGCCCTACTGTTGTTCCAAACTGCACATGATGTTGATTCATTTGTTTTTGAGCCACCATGTAGTTCAGTCAACTTGCGAGTAGTTCTTAGCATGTTATTGACATGTCATTGTAACCGATATTCTCATATTACTTGTTGTATGTAATGTATACTGTTGTCATTATCAATAAATAGTTAACAAAAAATAAATATAGAATAGCATTGGTGGTTATAATATATTAGAAAAAAAAGAAAAAGATATCTAGTAAATTTGCAGAAAAGGTTCATAATAGCTGTCAATTCTTGCTAAGCAACTACCCACTGGTAGCACTTCAATAAAGGTTCTATGATAGAAGGTTCCGAGGCCATCTACTTTTCAGACTCCTCGGAGGGTTATCTGGAATAGGATGGGAAGCAAGTAGGTTTGAATAGTTGTTGTCCATTAGGTTTTTAGAACGTAAAACATATAGGTCATCAAACCGCGGGAGGAAATTATTATCATTTAAATGAGCCTTTCGTAGCTAATGTTGGAGTAGTCTATATTGACGAGGAGTTTCTTGTCGTTTTGGTCTTGTATGTGGATTTCAAATCAAACGTATGTCCAAATGGAGTCTTAGGTATTGGATCTGTTCAGCATTGATCGGTAGAAAATTGAAGCGACATATAAAATAAAGGAATATAAATAAGAAAATAATATTTCCTTTGAATTCGTGGACCGCATCCCTTATTTCCAAGATGAAATAGCATTTGCTATATTTTATATTAATGAAATTTTCACCGATATTTGAAAAATTTATTCCTTTTTTTAACCTAAAATATTTCTATAGGAATGGAAATGCATCTGTTGGATAAGTTACCTTATATTGTCGTTTTGTATATAGTTCCTGATATATCTACTTGGTTTATCAAGAATTTTCATTCTTTACGAAATTGTATAACGCAATTTAATCTCGGAAATCAGAGTGTTTTTTTATACCTAATAAAACAGTTTTACAGTTTTATGTCAATGAGAATTTTTTTTTTTGTTTCCTATTACTCTAATACGGTCTTCCTTCTGCGATATAGCTGTTTTTCTTGGACCATAAGTACAGGGGATTGCAGACAGCGGGATGGCTGGCGGCCTGGCAGAGACACGCTTCCTTGGCACCTCGGCAACTTCGTGATGCTAACTTTGCCTTGGCGAAGGGAACCAATAAATCACGAATCAAACATAAAACTGAACTAGCAGAAACAGTTTCACTTCAAGTAGTGCCCGAAGCTAGGCGAAGTAAATGATAAAAGATGTTTTTGCAAATGTCTTCTTAGGATAATTTGAAAAACATATTCCAACTGGCCCAAATAGTTGGCCATTGTCCTATATCTAAATATAATTCCTTATAATTAATTATAGTAATATTTATCATTATAAACACATAATAATAAATTTATTTTAAAAACAAATTAAAAAACAAAATAAACTTACAAAAGTGTTTTTAAAAAATTACATTTATCCAAGACAGAAAATAATTAGATTCTTAGAGAGATAGGAGATAGACAAATAGACAAGATTTAAATGTAGGAATAGAAGTGAAATTTCAAAGTAGGCCAAGTATAAAATTTCACAATCAAATGCAATATTCTCATGATGAGATACTTAAAGGAATTAAGATAATACCTCATGAATGGAAATCAAACGAATCATAAATTGTTTTATAAGATATAAGTAAAGTCCTATCTTTACACCGAATTAAATTGGCTCTCCCCTTCCTTCCGTTGAGATTACCTCCTTGGTACATTTCAAGCTATTAACACACATCACCCTCCGTTTATTCATAACATCCTACATTTCAAGTCCTCAATCCAATAACTACATACACTATTGCATTCCAACGTTCCCTTCTTGCTCGCTCCGCTATTCTTTGGAATACTCATCCTCCTTCTATTCGTAATGCATCTTCCCTCGGAACTTTTAAAACACTCCTCTTCCACCACCTTATCTCCTTCCAATCGGTTGCTATCTAATTATATAGATGCTTTAATGAATTTCATTAAAGTATTTTTAGTATATATCAACAATCTTTTTATGATAATTTTTTCTCTTGTATTCAGATAATTTTCATTTTTATTTATTTTTTTTAATCATTTTTTTGTTTGTTCCCTCTCAACAAATATTATTTTTCTTCATGCTTTATTATGTGTAATATAAGAAATCTATCGTTCAATGAACTTTATATATACTTTTTTCCTTTGCTGATTGTATATATAGTATATGTATGTATACGAGTATATGTGTTTATGTGTTTACATAACGTATAGGTATAGATTATTATTATTTAATTAAAAACCTCTAGGCCATATATCATTTATGTTCTGTCATGTAAATGTTATTCTTAAGGAACTTTGTCTCAAAAGAATTTTTTTTTTACTCAAAAGAAAGAGTAAATTAATTTCAGAAAAACAGTCCAGGACTAAATATAAATATAAAATTGCCATAGTGAATTAAACAATAAAGAATAAGATAAACAAATAACTAGTAATTGTATTAAAAAAAAAATATTGTTTAAAAACTATAGAAAACTTAATTTTAAACCATATGTTATATTGATAACGAACTGCCAACCCTATATCTATTAATTCATATTATTTTAAAGAATATTACGAATCCCCAATTAATCCAAGAACTACTTTCTGAGGTTAGGTAACTTACATTGTTATCGAGATGGTGAAATGACACATAAGTATTATTAAAATAACTTTTACGATTTATTTAGACATTAAGTATTAAAATAGATATAGAATGAAATGGTCATATTTGAACGACTGGGCCAAGACTTTATGTAGTCATAAAAAGGTTATTCTGGGATCACTGGCATCAATTTATAAAAGACTGATATCGTTAAAAATGTATCCTATATGATATTTAAATTATGAAAATTTTTCTTATATTTCAGTACTTCAGTTCCATCATGCTTGTGTTATGTGTCCATAATAACTATCAAACTCCCTCAGACTCACTAATAAATTTGCTTTCCATTCCTTCCCGATAATTCTCCATGGCGTTCGTCCGAAAAGAAAATGAACTCGAGATCTTCAAATCAATAACAAATTGTAGTGAAACTAATAGCTTTATAAGTCATAACCATGTTGTTAGATTCATTCTTCTCATTACTTTAATGAATTTCGGTTATACAGTAAATTAGAATAAATTATTTTTTAAATTATTTACTGATATTTATAACTGTATTGAGTACACGACAAGTAAATGTGTGAATGGCATGCCAATAGCGTGTAAAGAAATACGCAATATAGGACTTGTGTTAGAAAGTCTTAAAGCCAAAAAAAAAAAAAAAAAAAAAAAATAAAGTCATTAGTAAAACTTCAATAAGAGTGTTTCATTAAAATCTCTATAACCATCTTCTTTTCATAAGTCCCGGAGAATAATCGGGAATTGAGTGTGAAGCAAGCTTACGATGTACAGATAGGTATCTGGTTTAGACTAAATCAGCACAGTATGGAAGATATTTATGGATAAGTTTGTGATATACTAGAAGTATGAATACATTTTTATTATTTTTATTTTATATCTTTTATATTAATCTATTGAAATTTACAACTGTACAAATATCTAAATCAAGTTAATGTGTTGATAACGATTACAATAGCATGTTAAATGATCATCAGTAGCATTTCAATAAAAATTCTACACTAGAAGATCTCTAGGCCATCTTCTTTTCAGACGCCTCGGAGGATTATCAGTAATGGAGTGTGAAGCAAGTTGGAAGACTAGTGGATTTGAGTGGTTATGCAGCTTACTATGAAAGGATAGGTATCTGTTTCGGGCTAACTCAGCAACATATGGAACATTGAGATTGTCGAGAATGTTTAGTGTTAACGTCAACCAGAAGGTCTCGACAAAAAAAAAAAACTACGTGTTCAAAACAACGACAAAAAAAACACTTTATTAACTAACTATTACAACTAACTGAGAAGGTTACAATTAATAATATTATCCTGATTATTTGATGTCTGCGGTTGTCCAGGTGGTGATGATGCTTGTTTTACTAAGGTGCTTTCCGTAGGTGTGTCACTAGACAGGATATAAGCAGGCTTGAGACGATCGAGGGAGACAGTAACTTCTCTATTGCCGATCAAAAGAGTAAATACCTTATCGCCTCGACGTAAGACTTGGTGAGGGCCAGAATATGGAGGTGTTAGTGGCTTATGAACAGCATCTTCACGCAGGAATACGTGGGAACAAGTTGCTAAATCTCTATGTTGGAAGTTTTTTTCTGTTGTACACTTCCCGTGATTTTGAGGGCTTGAGTCGTGCGAGATCCTCTTTCAACTGCTGAAGGGCAACACAAGGCTCTCGACTTGTTGGGTCCTCTAAAAAGTCACCAGGAAGACGCAAAGGTTGCCCGTATACTGCTTCAGCCACGCTAGCTCCCACATCTTCTCTGAAAGTAGCTCGTAGTCCGAGCAACACGGATGGCAAAACCTGTGTCCATCGTGTAGAGCTAAGATGAGCCGTTATTGCTGTTTTCAAACTCCGGTGCCATCGCTCTACACAGCCATTGGATTGTGGATGATAAGCGGTAGTTCTCTGCCTCCGAATCCCCATTATTGCTGAGAGTCTAAGAAAAAGTTCCGCCTCAAATTGTCTGCCTTGGTCTGTCGTAATCCGCTGAGGAGAGCCGAATCGTGTAACCCAATTGGCATAAAATGCCTGAGCGACAGCCGAAGCACTGATCTCAGCGAGTGGAATTGCTTCTGGCCAGTGGGTCGCTCTGTCTACCATGGTTAAAAGGTATCTCATTCCATCAGATGGTAACAGTGGTCCCACTATGTCGATGTGCACGTGTTGAAATCTGGGTGCCGGTAAATAACTGCCCAGAGGAGTCACTGTGTGGCGGTGAATTTTAGACTTTTGGCAAGGAATGCAGGTCTTTGCCCATTCACCAACATCCCGATTAATTTCCGGCCAGAAGTAGCGACTAGCGAGCAACTTCCTACTAGCTCTGATACCTGGGTGGCTCAATGAGTGAAGACGGTCAAAAGTGACGCGGCGAAACTCTTTTGGGATGTAGGGTCGAGCTGTCGAAGTTGAAGTCTCGCAAAGGAGCTCTATATCTGTACCGGGGATGAAGATGGATTTTAGTTGCAGCCTGGTATTTTTCTTGAGGTCTTCTATGCTACTGTCCTTCTTCTGTGCGTCCGCTATTTCTGAGAATTCATCCGGAGATTGAATTTCTTCGATTCGGGATAGTGTGTCTGCTACCACATTTTCGGATCCGGGTTTATATCTAATATCTGTGGTAAACTGACTTATAAAATTTAAATGCCTGATTCGACGAGGAGAGGCTGTCTCAGATTTTTGTTGAAAAGCATGTATTAAGGGCTTATGGTCCGTTATGATGTGGAAATTTAAACCTTCTAGAAGAGGTCGAAAATGTTTAATTCCTTCGTAAATCGCGAGGAGTTCCCTGTCGTAAGTAGCATAATTTCTTTGTGTATTTGACAAAGCTTTTGAAAAAAATCCAAGGGGTTGCCATTCACCGTTCTTTTGCTGCTGCAGGGCACCACCAATACCTTTGTCGGATGCATCACAGGTTAAAGAGACTTCCCCTGAAATTCCAGGATGGGAGAGCCTAACAGCTTCAACGAGACTCTGTTTGCACTGTTCAAAAGCTCGTAGTGTCTCTTCCGTCCATGCAATGGGAGTTTTATCCTTCCGTTTGCAGTTGTGTGTGAGTTGGTTCAATGGTTTTTGTGTTTCGGCAGCGTGAGGGAGGCATCTCCTGTAAAAGTTTATCATACCTAGAAACCTGCGAAGTTCACTGATGTTGCTGGGTTTCGGGTACTCCTGAATCATTTGAACTTTTGCAGGAAGAGGCTGTATACCATTTGCGTCCACCCTGTAGCCGAGAAAATCGACCTGAGGTTCTCCAAAAACACATTTGCTTACATTGAGGGAAAGATCATATTCATTGAGCCTCTTAAAAATTTCTTTGAGATGATGCTCATGTTCCCCCTGTGATTTCGAAGCAACTAAGAAATCGTCCAGGTATGGAAAAACGTATGGCAGATCTCGCAACATGTTATCCACGAAACGCTGAAAAGTTTGTGCTGCATTTTTCAAACCGAATGGCATCCTGAGAAATTCAAACAGGCCAAAAGGCGTAATGATAGCTGTCTTTCCAATGTCTTCCTCAGCAACGGCGATATGGTGGTATGCACGTACAATATCTAGAGTCGAGAATACCTTGGCGCCATCTAACTGGGTGGTGAAATCCATTATGTTTGGCACTGCGTACCTATCAGGTACCGTTTTAGCATTCAATGCGCGATAATCTCCACAGACTCTGATTTTTCCGTCTTTTTTGGGAACTACATGGAGAGGACTTGACCAGGCACTGCTTGATGGTCTGCAAATACCTTCCTCAATCATGGTTTGGAACTCCTGCTTCACCGCTGCATACCTCTCAGGTGGAAGTCTTCTTGCCTTGCAGGTAACTGGGTTTCCTTTAGTCTCGATGTGGTGCTCGATGACACTTCGAGCGGGTCCACGGATCGGTGATGGTCGAGTAATCTTGGGAAATTCTTTCAAGAGGTGAGCGTAACGACAATTCTGGGGTATAGTAAGTATGGTCGGTGTAGTGACCGTAGACACTGTTCCGATAACTGATAATCCGGATTGCCGATCGATCAACTGCTTCTTTCTAATGTCGATATTAATGCCATGATAGAAGAGAAAATCGGCTCCGATTATTGCCCTACTTACGTCCGCCAAGAGAAATGTCCATGGAAGAATTCGTCGCAGTCCAAGATCAAGTTTGAGAGTCTTCTCCCCATAGGTAGGTATTGGAGTATTATTGGCTGCTACCAGTGTGAATTCCGTTGGTTTCTTGTGTATCCTGGGGTTACGTGGCATTATTGAGATTGAAGCACCTGTATCAATAAGGAAGCATATCCTAGATTCTCGGTCTGTTATAAAAAGGCGGCGTTGAGGTTGGGTTCCGACGACTGCCGCCTGCTCCGTCGACCCCTTCAGTTTAAAGGACTTAAGGATTTCCAACCACACGGTTTGACACATTTCTTTGCCTTTGGCCCAAATCGTTTGTGGTAGAAACATATTTTACTCTCCTGGGACTAGATTGAGTGCTATTTTGCCCTTTTTGTCTAAAGTGCATTCGAAGCTCGGCCACTTCTTCTCGAAGGCTCCGCAGTTCCTCAATAACGGTATTGCTAGTTGCTGTATGTGACACTCTAACAGCGGCATTTACTTCTGCCGGCGTCTCAACTTCCATAATATTGTCTGCCAGAGAGGCTAAAACCTCAATATCATCTTGTTTCGTAGCGGCCAAAATTTCCTGAACTCTAGTAGGTAGTTTTCTTAGCCACAGGGTCTTCACTATAGATTCCCCCGTCAAAGAACCTGCCAATAGCAGCATACATCTATATAATTGAGAGGGTTTTTGGCTACCCAGCTGCGTATCACTTAATAATTTATTAATTTTAGAAGAATTGGACTCACCATAGATCGAAACGAGGCGTCTTTTGAGCGCGTCGTAGGGATCTTCTTCTGTAACTGCCAATAGGTCAGCGACTTGGGTTAGGACCTCCAGTTCCAGCCCCGCGACTACAGTCTGAAATTTGATCTTAGAAGAGGTTATACGTGAAGTAGCAAACACAGCATCTGCTTGTAAAAACCACAATTCCGGGTTAGATTTGTAAAAAAAACTGGTAGTCTTGTGGTCGGCCCACCAAAGGCTCCTATTTGGTAGTCTAGTACCGATTTTGAAGTGATTGAGACTCGGAGAAGTCGGTGGTTCCAGGCATTGCCTTACTTGTATCGCTCTTTATCTCCGTTTCTAGAGGCATCTCGGTAAAAAAAAATCACGTCGGGGTCACCAGTTGTCGAGAATGTTTAGTGTTAACGTCAACCAGAAGGTCTCGACAAAAAAAAAAAAACTACGTGTTCAAAACAACGACAAAAAAAAAACACTTTATTAACTAACTATTACAACTAACTGAGAAGGTTACAATTAATAATATTATCTATCATTTTTACAAAACTGGTTGCCATGGCAACATATAAAAGTAGTCCGTAAGCACAAAAAATAATTAGTGAAAATAATATTTGTTAAGCTCGGTAGCTACCGCTACAAGATCTTTATGGATAACTTGAATATTTATTGGTGACAAAGTAAGGAGCATTTAGGATTTTTCGAAGGATTTTGGATTGTAAGGATTGGATACGAGATGAATTAGATGGTTTAGTGGAGCCCAAAAGCTCAACTCCGTACGTCCAAATAGGTCTAATCACTGTCATGTAAATAAGTCTTTTATAATTAATTGGGAACTTTGAACGTTTGTCTAGTAAATGTTGAAGTAACCTGTAAGGACGAGCAGTTTCTTGTCGTTTTAGTCTTGTATGTGGATTCCAAGTAAGACGTTTAAATAAATTTCAAATTCGTATTAACTATGTGTCTATAAAATATTCATTAAGGTCTATCAATACAGATTCTGATTAAATTTATTATTTATTGTCCGTATGTAAGTTATAAAATTCAATTTCATAAACGTAGGTGTTTTTCATGCAGATTTATAACGCCTTTTTTGGTCAAAATATTAAAATTATTAAGGCTTAAAAATACCCCAGAATTATTCTTTAAATAAACGCTCGAAATTCGCGGCTGGACAAGTTGGCATCTCTTATATTATGTCCAATTTTAAATACTTCCCCTGTGGCCCATTTTTCCCCCACCACTGTCAACACCAATTCCAACTCTGTCCGCCACGCCCAATAGGAACTTTCCTTGCCTTTTGAATATTCCGTTGCGAAAAAAATATATATTAATTATACAAATTTACGGCCACATCTTCTGAAAACATTTGTTTCCAATTAGGTAGCAAAATAAAATTATTTAAAACAGATATAAACGATTTAAAAAGATATATTAATTAGCAATGATTTTGATAAGGCAATCTGAATTTCAGTCGAAAAATAATTTTTAAATTTTGAAGCTTTTTAATCCAGGAAAAGAAAAAAGAATTGTTGATTGGTTTTAATACTTATACTTTATTGTTACTCATTTCAAATATAATTTAATTTAAACAGAAAATTTATTTTCTATTATGTCGGTCGTGGCTCGACTTCGAGATCGGGAAACCCTCCTAGGGGTACAACCATCCTCTACAAAGTGGGTACCCTTAATTGGGGAAAACCTGGTGGTTGGACGTGATTTAAGCCAAATCTCCCCCTTTCACAACCGTTGACCTAGTAACAGTACGTCCTTACCTAAGTACTGAACCCAAGACCCTTCATGGGTTGTTAGTGGTACAGCTTTAGTTTTATTGTTGTCTTTTTAATTTCATAAGTAAAAATTGTTTTTCAGTAAGCTAATTTCATAATACAACAAATACGATTTACTCTCAAACTCTGAACATTTTGAATATTTTACATTTTTCTTCATTTGAAAGTATGGACGTTAAAATTCGGATTTGGTGATATTTTTTTTGCAATATGTCCTAATTTTATATGCATGCTTTATTCGTAGAAGAAGAATTAAGATGTGCAACACCATTCTATGGAAAAATTTAAATAACGTTCTTCTTTTGACATGGCTGCAGATTCATGAAAAAGGAAACTAAATCCATCCATTAAAATAATGTTTAGGGCTAAACTCACGCTGGTTTGCCTTTTTTTTTCAAAAAACACGAAAAAAAAATGATAGTTTCGTCAAGTTTCATATTTATTTACTTAGATATGTAAATAATATAAATACATAGTTAATATGTTGTTGTTAAAGCCCTTGTGCATGAATACTTCCCTAAATTTATACTCTCACAATCAATTCTATAAGAATGATTTTCTAATACTTATATCAATGTTTAATTTACCTAATCCATTGATTACATGTGATTTAAGTTGACTTTATGCTGTCTTTTACATTTTTAAGACGCACGTCTGAGCGCAAAGGTAACCCCGCCTTTGGAACTTCGAAGGTGTTTTGCATCGATTCTCTTATTTCATAATCTAAAATATAAATAATTTAAAAAATCAAATCGGAAATAAACAAATTGTCCTGGTATTTAAATACTCTCCAGTGATGTTATAACTTCTCTGGAACTAACTCTCCACAGCTGTCCGATTCAGTTACAAAAATAACCGCTGTAACTGGAGTTATAAATAATCAGTTTTAGTTGTGGGTGGCTATAGCCTACTATAGATACATTATATATATATATATATATATATATATATATATATATATATATATATATATTATATATATTCATATTTATACATTCCGAACATTCTATAGTCGGGTATTAGATCTGTTTTATTTTTTATGCTGTGGATTTTTATTATGTTTTCAAGATTTTAGACGAAATACTCTTTTCGATTCTAAAATAAAATATTTTTTCGACAGTTTGGAGTGAATAATTTCTCGCGTTGATGGACATATTATTTTTATACGCACATAATGTCATAAAAAATGCCAATAAATCTTTGATACTACTACCTTCCGCTGTAGAATTTTTATTCAAGAGCTACTGATGAGTTGTTCTTTTCAAGTTTTGACATGTTATTGTAATCGGTATCAACAAATATACGTACTTGATGTATAAATATTGTACGGTTGTAAATTTCAATAAATTATTATTAAAAAAAAAAAAAAAAAAAAAAATACACATGCGTTCGCCTTGTCCAGATAACTTGGATGAACTTGCTGACGCTTTAATTGAGAAATAGGCTTCTTTGCCTCAACATTACATATTATGCATGCATTAATTCAAAATAAAGAGAGTTCAACATCCTGCTGATTAAGGTTAAAGTGAAAAAACACATTGAAATTAAGTAAATGTGTTGATAGTGAATACAATGGCATGTAAATAACTTGTGAAGAACTACTCAATAGTAGCACTTCAATAAAAATCTACAGTAAAAGGTCTCTAGGCCATCATCTTTTCAGACGCCTCGGAGGATTATCGGGAATGGAGTGGGAAGCAAATTGGAAGACTAGTGGATGGGAGTGGTTATGGAGCTTACTGGAAGGATAGGTATCTGGTTTGGGTTAAATCAGCAACATAAGGAACATTAAGATCTTTATGGATCAGCCTATTGGTGACAAAGTAAGGAGCATTGAGGATTTTTCGAAGGATTTTGGATTGTAAGGATTGGATAAAAGATGAATGGATGGTTTAGTGGAGCCCCAAAGCTCAATTCAGTACGTATAAATAGGTCTAATCACTGTCATGTTAATGAGTCTTTTGTAATTAATTAGGAGCTTTGAACGTTTGTCTAGTAAATGTTGAAGTAGTCTGTAACGACAGGCAGTTTCTTGTCGTTTTAGTCTTGTAAGTAAATTCCAAGTAAGACGTTCGTCCAAGTAGAGTTCTAGGTAGCGGATCTGTTCAACAGGGATTAGAGGAATATCATTTTTCTTTTAAAAATATATGTTTTTCTCAAATTTTGTTTGGTATATTTTTTTATGTAAAACAAATAACATTACCAATGCGTATGTCAGGTATTTCTCACACAAAGAAACAAAAAATAACCAGAAGTATGTTTAAAAAAAGAGTGTTACCTAAGTTTCGATTAACGGCCCACTTCAATTTGTTAACAGTATATATATAAGTTACAGAACTCTTAAAATTCTATCTAAGCTCTTATAGCCTCTATTCCTGAATTTCAAATAACTTCGATCGATAAGCAATATATAATAATGAATATTTTCTAATAATTATTAGAATTATTTTCTAAACTGCAACCAACATAAAAAAAAAAAAAAAAATATTTTTGTGTTTTGAAAAAAATAGTTTGGTGAATTGATCATAATTAAAATCGAATTCTTCCATAAGATCCGGATAGGTCGAATCATAATAACATCGATTCTTGAAATAGGTATTGCTATTGAGAATCGATTATTCAATGATGATTTCTAGATTTCGATCTATTCTGATATCCAATTCAGGATTAACATCCCCAGAGTATAGATTATTTTTACATTCATTTAAACTTACAACGAAGTACCTGTACATAACCCCATCTACAGTGATAGTCAGTTTTTCAGTAGAGCTTGTAACATTTGCAATATTATAAAGAGATAGATTAGAACCAGAAAGCATGAAAATGTTGATATTTTTAAATATGAATTTTTTATTTATTTTTTTTATTTATTTTTTTTTTATATTTTTTTTTTTAACATCACCTGAATTGTAATTAGATACTTATGAAAATAATTTATTTCCTGTGAGCATTAAGTTTATTTTAATAAATCGTTTTTATTTAACTGTGATATACTTTAATTTTACCCTAAGTTACTTTATAGACAAATGACTTTTGGCATCAAATCTAAGCCTGTCGAAGCTCAGAAGTTGAGAAAACAACTAAATATTTACTAATCGTCCTATACATAGTCCAACCAATGCCAACTATTAGTTAAACAAGTGCTATTTATATTACATTGCATTACTGGATTCCATTACATGTGTTTTGTGTGTGTGTGTGTGTGTGTGTGTGTGTGTGTGTGTGTGTGTGTGTGTGTGTGTGTGTGTGTGTGTGTGTGTGTGTGTGTGTGTGTGTGTGTATGTGTGTGTATATGTGTGTATATATATATATATATATATATATAAGTTTAACAAGTCAACTTTAGAATTTTCCCAACCCATTCTAAAATTTGCTAAGCCAATATCAGAATTCTAGAAACCAATATCAGAATTATTTATTTCAAATTAAGAAATTTTCTTTTCATATTCAGGTGTTTCTCAATATGTTTTATACCTCTGTTTGTGTTAACGTCTGGATATATTTTTCAGTTTGGTCAAAAGATAAATGCAAGTCACCATCTTGTTTCATGCATTCCATTTAGTTTTTCTAAGGCAGTTATTGGCGATGTGAAAAAAATGTTTTTTCTAGTTTTTCTATAACGTTCCCATCTGATATGAAATTTGCATACATATTTAATTTTTCTATTTTACTAATTTCATCCATATTTTGTAGTATAACTACCTAAATTTCTAGTTTAATTTGATTTTCTTCTTCTGTGTTTTTTTATAAACTGAGTTGCTTTAAAAGCTGCGACCTTTTGTAGTTTTATGTCGTCAATGATGTCACCTACCTCTACAGAAGCAGTTAGGTCCCTTTAATACAAAGGGAGTTTAATCTACATGTAAAGGGTTTGTGTAGTATTCACCTATATTCTCTGCTATTAAATTTTTTAAAGTGTTAAAGTCTTTGGTGGTAATGTAGATTAGCTTATTGCTTTTGTATTCTAAAGAATAGTGATTTTTTATATTCTTATTTAAAATGCTCAACTGAGCTATTAAAATTTTTAAATCTGTTATATGGAACTAGAATTCTTATTATTTTTTTTTCTACACCGGGTGTATTATGGAGTTGGGATTCTTTGAAAAAAAAAAATGTTTTCTTTTTTATCTATGGGACATTATTCGAGAAAAATAAATCTTAAACCACCTCAAACAGCCGTTTCACGACCTCTAGATTTAAAAATACATTGGAATGGCTCTATAAAGTTTTCAGTTATTTGTTTCGAATTTATGATTTTTCATATATTATCATATACACAAATTATATGTAAACGTTCGTAAAAACATACTTCTGTGTAGTCACAAAAATTATTGATTTTGTTTTTTTTTAGGAAATTTTGAATCTATAACCTCTAAATCTATGAAATAACGAACGTTTAGGGAGGTTAATTTTTTTTTTTTTTTTTTTTTTAATTGCCGAAAAAAAGCTCCATTATTAGGAATAAGGATTCCACCTCCATTTATAACCAGTGGTAAAAAAAGTTAAAATAAAACTTTTTAACAAAATATTGAGAAAAAAAAGTACCACTACAACCCAAGGTCTTGGGTTCAATATTTGGCTAGGAAGTATTCTTACATAATCCACGGTTGTAAAAGGGGGTGGTATGGCCAGCAATCATGCTCCACCCCCAGTTTTCCCCCAATTTATGAATACCCGTCAAAAATATTGAAAAAATAAATTAAAAATTAAAATGAAAGATTCTGATGTTGGAATAGAAAACTCAGAACGTGAAATTCTTAACTTGTAATGTTAAATACTAATATATCATGGAAAATCATCAAGGAAAAAGAAATTATTTCTGTTATGCTCTGCAAATTTTTTAACCACTGAAAACATTATAGTAATTGTTAAAAAATACAGTCTAAACACCGTTTTCATTATTACCTGAAAAGTTTTACAGTATATACTTATCACACTTTTAAAGTCAATGCCTAAAATACAACATGAAACTGTGAACTTTATTAACAATAAAAGTCTTAACTATACTTTTCAACGCACTTATTTTAATTTTTTTTTAAATATATAATAAATAAAGACCAGCGCTTTGTAAACATGTTGAAATTAAATTTACTAATGAACAGGAAAAAATATAAAGAAATAAAAAAACTTGAAAACGATTTTCAGTTAGTTACAAAAACTGTTTTTGAAAAAGCAGTGGGGCATTTTCAAAAGAGTACACTATTATCAACAGCCGAATCGACACAGCAAAGATTTAACCGAATTTTAAAAGAAATAGTTTCAATAAAAATCCAAACATTCATTTTTTGATCAAACTAAAGAATATGTACGTAAACGCCAGCAATACCTGATCAAAACATTCAAAATAATCGAAATATACTTATCTAAAGTAATATTTAATCAGTGATAAACTATGGAACGAAAACTTCAGTAAAGTCAAAACAACCATAAAGTTTGATCAATAACTTTTAATTTTAAAAACATACCAGTACCCTCAAACATACCTCTTACCTACTCAAATAGAATCGAATTTTCTCCTGCTGGTAAAGCTATCCTGATAGTGGACTATTTAGTAAAAATAAGCACATATATATATATATATATATATATATATATATATATATATATATATATATATATATATATATATATACTCGTACATATATATAAAATAAAAACCAGTGCTTTGTAAAAATATAGGTCAAGTTTTCGATCTTAAATTTGCTTCTGTTAAATAAGGGACCTATATTCATAGCTGATTTATATATATTTTTTAGATAGTTGATGTATTATTCTCTGATACATTCTGTTTTTTTCTTGTACAAATAATCATTCCAGAACAGACCAACAATCCACTATCATTGAATAACTGAACTATTAATCTAAGAAATATTTATTTTAAATGCGCTGGAATCTTTAGGAATTTGTATCATATTATACCTTACCCGTTGGAGGATTCGTTATTTAGTCTCTTCGGCTTCGGCCGGGAACTGTGAGGTAATCACCAAGGGTTTTTTTTTTAGAACGGCAAGGGGAACGTTTATGAATAACGTAGGCTAATGTGCTATTCTTGCTAATTCTTGAAGAAGCTCTGTTATTTTTTGAAAGCTAGGACTATATTGTATTTACCTGCCACAGTTTTAAAAACAGTTAAACAATTTATTAAAATCAGTGTTATTAACAACAAAAAATAAACATATTTCATAGTGTATAATGTAACTAATCGTTAAATAGTGTATAATGGATTCATATAAATTTATAAATCAAAATGCATTGTAAAAAAAAACAAAACGGAATATACAGTTTTCAATTTTATTTTTCATTGATGTATGAAACTGAATTGTTCATTTATAAATATTTTTTTTATTTCTAATAAATGTTTTTAATCTTTGAAATTGTTCAGCTATTTTGCCTATAACACAAAATAAGCTTTATGTGTCTTTTCTACAAGTTTTTTATCCTTGTTTAGTTTAGGAATCGTTTTAAGTATAGCCATTTTCCATACTTGAAGTATTTAAATTTTGGAATTGTATTTATCAATTGTACCAATCGTGTAATTCATTAAATGGAGGGAATGTAATTTTAAAAATTATATTGGATATATTGTGTCATGACCAGGGGTAATTTTTTTGAATTTTATAAATTTTTAAGTAATTACACAATGAATTTGGGGGAGTATCTTTATTTTCGTTTAATTTTGTTTCACTTCTCTGTTTATTCTTGTGATATGACTATTGGTTCCTAAATTATTATTTTGATTTCTTATTTTAACTAAATGGTCCGCTATCAGATTGGCTTTACCAACAGGAAATAATTCCATTCTCTTTGAGTAGGTAAGAGGTGGGTACTGGTACGTTTTGCCTCTTTTTAAAAATTCTTTTTATTGACCAAAGATTACACATTTCTGCAAAAAATAAAATAATTTCGCTCCTTAAAGGAATTGTTCCTGATTTTTATATTTTTATGTGTGTTGAGTTAGAATCTGAAGGTGAAAAATTCTATCTAGCATAGTTTTTGAGAAATTAGACGTTATGTAAAAAAAACAACAACAAATAAATGAAATATCATATTTTTTATTTTTTTTTATTTAATTTTTTTCACTCATGAACACTTTTTTCTTTTTTACTTTTACATTTACAAGTGTGCTGAATCCAAATCAATAGTAAAAAAAAAATCAGCATAGTAAAAAAAAAATAGCCTTTTTTTTTTTTTTTGTGCAAGCATTATTTTTTAAACATTGGAAATTTGTATACAATTAAAATATGAAAAAATGACAATGATAAAAATGACAACTGTTTTTAAAGTAGCACCCATTGGTAGCACTTTTTCATATATAGTTTTTATAGCACTTTTTTTTTTTTTGTGAAAAAACAGTAATATATAAAATAATAATATTTAATACTCAACATAATAATTTGTATATATTTCCTTTTTTACAATGCATCACGTGTCTCCCGTTGTAATGCTCAACGTTAGTCGGCATGCATCTTCTCATTGCATTTATCACTGTACCTTTTTTTCCTTTTGGGCTAGCTCTTGATGAAATCGTTCTCCGTGTTCATCTAAAACTGCTGGAAGAAATGGGAATGCAAAAAATTAATTTTTGAGGAAATATAGCAATTCTTCAACAATGCCATTTATGCAACAAAGCCTATTACTTGTGAGCTCCAAATTTCTTCATTTTGTAATACATTATAAACTTTTCAAAATCAAATAGGTTTTTGACTTTTTCTTAAAGCTTTCAACCATTAAAAAATGCTCGAAATGTCGCAAAACACCTTGTTTTTCGATCTAAATCACAAACTGACAAAAAATGGTGTCTGATTGAGATTTTCTGATTTTGGATTCGTGTAAAGCACATTTAAAACATAATAAAACAACATTTTTGTTTGAAGGGAGTATTTTGAAGCAGAACAGTGTTATCAATTTGTCTGATTAAATATTATTGCTTTTGTTATATTAATTAGTTTAGATAAATACAACCTTGGCCAAAAGTATTATGCACCGACGATTTTCTCACCAAATGTTTCTCTAAGAGTATTAACTAGCAAGGATTGAGGAATAGCCCATTAAAAGGAACTATTTTGTTTTCTCCACAGATTCTTGGTCCCCTTGAGCTTGTTGGCTAAAGAAAGAGTAACATGTTTAAGGCTAAAGGAACATGTTTTAGGGGTTAGGTAGTACTCTCCTAATATCAAACCATCAATCTACGAGTAACGCCCTCGCGTTCCCAAAAAACGTATCGCTTCTTACCAATAAGGTCACTGATAAAACATGTTCTATGTTGAAAAGCAAACAAGAGGGAAAAGTGTAAAAGTCGATATAAGACACTAATCGTGTTGTATTGGACACTTTATTAACACTGCTCACTGGACACTGTATTAACACTGTTGCATAAATAAATAATATATGATAACTTGTCTTCCTTATTCAGTAAGTTCTGGGACGTGGGATATCCTATACTTATCAATCCCCATTTCAATGAACTCATTAGAAGCGGCACATGCTTTAAAATGGGTTTCCAAAATAGACGACCCCCAATTGGCATGCTTTTAAAGTTGACCTATTTTCAAGTTTTTCTGGTTTGTTATCTCTAAATTTAGTTTAAAACACATTTGTTGATTACTAATTTTATAATTTGTTTTCATTGTGTTTTATATTTTGTTTTACAGAAAAAGTTTCAAACTGGTCAAAAATTTAATATATATTAAACATAACTCATAAAATAACACTTTTTATTCGAAAATTGATGAGTAATTATTTATTCAAAGGAATAAAGATGTAAAATCCTGTAAATCATTTTTTAAAACAGGTTCACTGGCTGACCATGAAATATTGACGTATAAATGTGGATTCCGAAAATTAAAATTTAAAAAATTTAATTTTTTATTTTATAGATATAAAATTTCTTTTATTATTATTTCTATGATTTATTTATAAGCATGAGATGATTATGTACTATAGATCACTATTAGTCGTGGCAAATTGTGCTATTTCCCAAAATATAAAAGATGAAAATAAATAATTTCGATCTTTCTCTATCATACATTATGTTGCCATATGTTTAAAAAGTATGTCCATAAATTTCAGATTATGCCATTGGCTTTATTTCCTTATGTATGTAGCGTGAATGGCACCGTAGCCAAAAAGAACTGATTTATTTACTGTTTACTTTTAGCTATTGAGTTGATTCTTAATCTATTGGACGGGATACATTACTAAGAATCTTGTCCAAAAAAGTGTTTCAGACTATATAAACCGTGGGTAAAACACCTGATCAAGGATTGTGTATTACATCGAAAATATGTAGTTCGGAATAGGAAAAGAAAGACGGACATTGGTCTATACAATACTAATGACGTTAAAACAAAAAATAATAAAAGTAAAAAATAATATTCTCATATTATAAATTTGTTTATCCTCAATTTTTATTACTGAAAATTTCTTATAAATCATAATTAAGGTTCATTTTTTATATTTTGTTTCGTTTACTGAATGGTGCTACACTGAACCCCACGCCTCGGGCACACTATTTTGTGATTTCAGATAATAAAAAAATACACAGCTTCTAAGTATAATTGGAATACTGTTTCAAGCCAAATGAAGTTTAAAGACTTTTGATTTTGTAGTAAATATTTAAAAGACAATATTATAAACGGTTTTTAAAAAAAATAAAAATGTCTTTTTTGTTACACTGTTGACCCTCTAGGTATAATGTTATTTCATTGAAGAATATAACACATCTAATACAAAACTGCAATAAATCATATTAATTTAAAATTTCGTGATTTTAATTATTTTTTTTAATTACGGCTTGCTTTTATTTATTCATATTTACAACTGTATACATATACATATATACAATAAGTAAATTTACAATAACTTGTTGATAACGTATAAAGAACCACTCACTAGTAGAACTTCAAAAAGTTCTCACGTATCTCACATGAATTCTGAAAATGGGCAGCTTTTACCCAGTTTCCAACGTCAATACTTCCTAGGTGCACTCATATTTCAATCCTTGAAAACCAAAAAACCTACCTATATTCATGACCTCCTTACCCTGCGCTCCTCCATCCACCTCTTAAATACTAGAACCCAACCCATCAACCTGTACACTCCTGCGCATAGAACTGCATCTTTCGAAAAATCCTTAATTATCCATTGATTCATCGCTCATCTCAATTCGAAAAAGCTCCACCCTTACTTCCTTTGAACATCATATATTTTTTTACCTCCTGGGTTTTCAATTATCCGAGCAAATGTAAAACATGAATATTTATGTACACATTATAATAGTATACATAAGATGTTTCCTTTTACAATATTACTCATTTGTCTTGTAACTCATAATTATAATAATTAATCAATTTTTATTATTATTTATTATAATTAATTATCATAGCCAGACGATTGTCCTATGTGTTGTACTCATATGTTATTCCTAGGGGACAAGTTGTCCCAGAATCAAGTTTATTTTCTTCTTCTTAGGAAAAAAAAACAAAAAAAAAGTTCTACGTTAGGTCTCTTGACCATCTTCTTTTCAGACGCCTTAGAGGATTATCGGAAATAGAGTGTGAAACAAGTTGGGAAACTAGTGGATTCGAGTGGGTATGGAGTTTACCATGAAAGTATGGGTATCTGGTGTGGGGCAAATCTGCAACAAATGGAACATTAAGATCTTTATGGATAAGTTTGTTTGTGATATAATGAGAGTTGAGGATTTTACTAAGGATTTTGGATTGTAAGGATTGGATACTAGAAGAATTGGAAGGTTTAGTTGAGCCCCAAAGCTCTTTATTTATAATTTATCTCTCTAATAATTCTAATACGTTTTATATGCTATTTTGCGATATATATATATATATATGTGTGTGTGTGTGTGTGTGTGTGTGTGTGTGTGTGTGTGTGTGTGTGTGTGTGTGTGTGTGTGTGTGTGTGTGTATGTGGTTTTACGAATTTTAACGAGGAATCTAGAAACATTCTATTCCTATTCCTATATTCATGCCTTTGTGCTGAATCATATTATCATGTAGTTTGACGGTTTCGTATCCGTACATGCATTAAAAAATAAATCCATCTATATTACCGCGAAATGGCAGTGACGTCTGATGCAGACATCGGAGATAATGCATCACCATAAGAAATAGCAGATAGCCCTGTAAGGTAGCCAAGACAGAGAGTTAAGAGCTACAAAATCTCCTTGTAATTTCAAACGTTTCACCGGGAATGGGTTTAATTATTGCTAGCCAACTCTGATTGCATAATCAGTTGGATTTTGAAAACTGTCCAGATTATATAAACGTCCCACACCTCGTTATAAATCAACGGCTTAGAAGACAGTATCTATGAGAGAGATCGTTTTCGTTGTTTTGATTACTTGTTATTGAATTAATTATTAACAAATTAATCAATGAATAGCTAGAAATAGACTCTAAAATCTTAGATATTAATTTACTAATTTCTTAAACTTTAAAAAAAAGTTATAAAAA
The DNA here is from genome assembly GCA_003667255.2 of Euschistus heros. Classification (NCBI taxonomy): domain Eukaryota; kingdom Metazoa; phylum Arthropoda; class Insecta; order Hemiptera; family Pentatomidae; genus Euschistus; species Euschistus heros. The sequence goes on from RCWM02000050.1 coordinate 3,780,307, forward strand.
TATGCTTCAAAGCATTACTTGAATCAAGGAATTGGTGAATGATTAGCTGATTTTAGGACGGATGATTTTTTTCAGCCAATCAACTGGAATTTTTTTAATTATTTTTAAAAAAATCTAGTTTCGAACGTTAAACCATACAAAATTGCAAAACATCCGCACTTTGCTACATAAATTATATACAGTAAAATCTGTAATACAAATGAAAGGGATTCTGTGGGTCCCGCCATATTTTTCCGGTTTGACAGATTTCCGTTTTTTCATAACTCGGGATTTATTAGGTAACATTCTGTAAAATATATATATATATATATATATATATATATATATATATATATATATATATATATATATATATATATTTTCTATTATAATCTTCTATGGTTTTGTGAACCATTCTTGGGCCGTAAGAGTATCTACGTCTTTTAATTCTCTAGAAATTTGCGGCAGTTGATAAATTGTTAGTACTTAAATAGGAAATTAGTGCTTTATTTCAAGCCATAAACTTTTTGATTTACATCTGTGATAATTTTATTTTTGTATATTATTATTATTATCATGACCGATTATTTCCCTTAACTAGAGCGGTTGAACTTGAAGTTAGTTCATTTTCGCTTATTCCTTCCCCGAGTCTCTTTATTCTCTCGGAATGCTCCTTCTTCCGCTCCTCCTTCCACTTTTTTCCAGGTTGTGATGTTCTTTACTCAAACGTCATATTGTTGATTTTAGTCCGGGACTCGGTACGATCTTCAAAATTTTCTACATTGATCAGCTGCAGGTCCTTCTCTGCCTCCTTTAACCATTCTGTGCCGCATTTCCTTGTTGTTATTGAGTAATTTCTTTGCTCATCTGGAGCTTTCCATACTGCAGATGTGCGTAAATAACAATCTTTTTTCATGAGAAATTGTTATTGACAATTCGTTTCATAGTTGGCCGTCTTACCAATCCTCCAGCTATCCAGCAATAATACACTTAAATAAATTGTATAATATTTTGCATACACATTAAGTATTATTTTTTTATTGAACAGATATATGTATTACATCCATTGTCCTATGTTTATATGTACAACCCTTAATTTTTGGGATCTCTATTAACCGAGATTTGGTTAACTGAGCATATCTCGATCCCAACCACATCTGTTGATCCAGTCCCAAGTGTACATGTAAATCAGATTGTTTTGGACACCATAGAGGTCACATGACATTACAAATGAAAAACTACAAGTAATTACAAATGACAAACTCTTCTGACATAGAGTTTCAGGGATCAGTCAGGGTTGTTAAATTCAAAGTTAAATTAAAGTATTTTACAATGTATAGAATTTATACGATTTCTAATTGTTTACTATTAATTCAAATTTAGTTTCTAGAAATAATAAAGTCACCTGTTATTGTGGACATTTTACTGTCCACGAATTCAAACAGAAATATTCAGTGCAAGCATCTGATTCATAATAAACATTATAGGCACCCAGGATAGCCCTTGATTCAGAAAAAAAATTAAATTTCCCTGAATAAATCCAATGTCGATACATTTATCTTATCACGTTTAGGCACAAATACATTAACCTTATCGATGTTGAATTTCCATTACCTGATAAAAAACATTGTGAGCATCAAAAAGTTGCCTATTACTAAACGGACGCATAGTAAAACACTATCACCAATCAATTTTTGGCAATAATTTAATTTTTCTTGATTCATAATATATAAACAAAAAAAAAAACTTGATTTCTAATAAAACAGTTATTTATTTTAGAGTCTAATACTGATACGTGGTTAGGAGTTTCTGACATTTGTACTTTTTGACCCTATGAGTTTTTTATTATTTTTTTAATTAGTTAAAATTATTTCAATATAATTATGCAAATACATTGTGTGGTACAAAATATCATTAATATATATTGTGGGGTTTAAAGGAGTATTAATTATCAGAATTATTGTTTTGTATTTTTTCTATAACATTTCATGACATACGTCATGAAAATGTATTTTCTTACATCCAAAATAGTGAATAATTTAATATTAAATATTTCAGGCATATATTCAAGTTCTCTGGTTTATGCAGAAATAGTCATATATGTATATCTATTTCTTTAGGATATATTACATTCAATCTATTTTTTTTCAAAACAATGCTCAATGCTTTTTATTATAGTAATAATTAGATTATCAAACATATGGGCCCATTTTTTGCTGATTAACCACGAATTATCTACATGTTCCTTCATAACCACTATACTTATTCTTTCATAATTAAACACATTCCATTAGTTTCTCAATTCGCTCCCCATTCTACTAATGATAGTCCTTCGAGGCGTCAGAAAAGAAGATGTTCTCGAGACCTTCTAATAAAGGACTTTAATTGGAATGCTACAAAGTGGTAGTTTCTCAACATGTTTTTGTTATGTCATACAACTCTTAAGAAAAACTTGAGGAAAAATCTACCCAGCCAAATAATCAATACAAGTAATAACAATAACAAGTGGTGGAGAAATTATGATACAAGCCAGTTAATAAAAATAATAGTACACAATTTATGTAATAATATTTAAAAAAATAAAATAAAATAACACTGTTTTATAGTATGATAAAATAAAATAAGAATTTAATTTAGTTTAATATGTAATTCACAATTCAAAATTGTTCTTAACTAAGAAAATAAAAAAGGTTGAAGTAAAAATCAATGATTTGAAAATTTAATTGTGATATCATTCTATTGGTTTATTCATTAAATTTTTAATTTGAGTGTAACAAGTTACGTAGCGATATGTGTGACATCACAAATCATATTTTCCATTTGCGTTTTTGCATACAATAATTCAGCAATATATTTTTTATTTATCGACACGGGTTTTTAATTATATAGAATTCAATATATAATTCATAATTAAAAATTAGGAAAATAGAAAACGTTAAAGAAAATATCTATAATTTCAATTAAAAAAAAAAAATAAAAGATCTAACGTACACTTACAGGTAACTCGAATTTAATTGGTGGTAAAAAAAGTTTGAATTTATAGCCACGGGTTTACAATTATTTTTTTTAGTGAGTTTAATATATAATTCACAATTCAGAATTATTCACTATTAAGAAGATATGAAAATAGAAAAAATCCAAAAATATATAATTTAAAAAAATAATGAACTAACGTGGTATAATTTATTTTTTTGATTCTGAATTTAATTTTAGGAAGTTCTGCTATATCACAAATCCTATTTTTATTTGTTTATTTCAGAAGTTAATAAAATCAATAAAAATCTATAATTTCAATAAAAAAATAAAATAAAATAAAAGATCTAACGTAAATTTAATAAAATTCTATAACGCTATTGGCTTATTTTTGAATTCGGAATTTAATTGGTGGTAAAAAAAAAGTTTAAATTTATAGCCACGGGATTATAATTATTTTTCGTTAGTGAGTTTAATATATAATTCACAATTCTGAATTATTCATTATTAAAAAGATATGAAAATAGAAAAGATTAAAAAAAAATCAATCAACTAACGAAAATTGAATAACATGATATAATATTATTTATTTATTTTTAAAATTCTGAATTTAATTGTAGCAAGCTTTGATGTCACAAACCATATCTTTATTTGTTTACTTGAGAAGTTAATTAACCGGGTTTATTATTAATTTTGTTAAATGGATTCAATATATAATTCACAATTCTGAATTATTCATTATTAAAAAGATATGAAAATAGAAAAGATTAAAAAAAAAATCAATCGACTAACGAAAATTAAATAACATGATATAATATATAAAAAGATATGAAAATAGATAAGGTTAAAAAAAAATCAATCAACTAACGAAAATTGAATAACATGATATAATATTATTTATTTATTTTTAAAATTCTGAATTTAATTGTAGCAAGCTTTGATGTCACAAACCATATCTTTATTTGTTTACTTGAGAAGTTAATTAACCGGGTTTGTTATTAATTTTGTTAAATGGATTCAATATATAATTGAATAAAGTAATAAAATATAAAAAGGCTAAAGGGAATATAATTTCAATAAATAAACAAAACATATACATAATCTAACGTAATTTTAATATCATGATATGAATCTATTGGTATATTTTTGAAATTGTGAATCTAATAGTAATATTTATTGTTTAACAGGTGTGGATAAAAAACAATAATTAAGTTAAATAATTATTGCTACAAGTTCAAAAGATATATTTGTGCTATCACAAATCATAGCTTCATTTGTGTACTTCAGAAGTTAATTAACCATTCAGGAAGAGATTATTAATTTTGTTTATTTTTAAATTTGAATTTATAGCGACGGGTTTTTAATTATTTTTCTTTAATGAGTTCAATATGTAACACACAATTCTGGATCATTCACTTGAAAATATAATTAAATACGTTTAAATAAAAAGTTAGCTATAACATTTTTATTTTTAAATAAAACTATAAAGAAGTTGCAAGCATTAACGAAAATTTAAAAAAAAAAAAAAAATAGTAATAAAAATTGGAATTATTCCTGAAGCAGGAGATTATTTAAATAAATAAATAAACAACAAATTGGAGCAGTAACATGACTAGGACCACGGGTTCAATCGCCGGACAACTGAGAAATTTTCCGCATAAGGTTGAGGTCTGTATGGAATTAGCTCAAAATTCTACTGTGAATACAAATTAAGGAGTTTTGTTCTTTTCTATATATTGTTGATGTTTATGTTTATTTTTATTAATTTTTTTTACGATGTAATATTTTTTTGATATCGATAATAAAAATAGAGGGTATGACATATTTAAATAATGTATTTGTGAAAATGTGACACCCAACAACCGGTTCCGCATCAGATTTGAAAAGATAAAATTTGAAGTTTCAATATCCTATCAGTATCCAAAAATATTCCATCATCTATGTCCACAAGCTTCCCCTCCTTGTAAAGGGTTCTCGCCATGTAATCTTAGATCCCTACGACCCCTTCTTGTTTCGTAGAGGGGGAGTGGGGGTGGAAAATGGGTGGTGGGGATAGCCTTAGGAGTGGGGCCGCGCCTCTGAAGAACCGCCAGAGTTGAACCGGTGACAATCGGCTCTACATTCCATCGGTTAGTCACGCCTTTAGCTCTGTAAGTGCCTACTTGATATTGTGTGTGCAAGTGTCCAAGGGCCGCCAGGACTTGTGGAAAAGTTCCCAGCCATCTTCCAACAATAAGTTTTGTTCTGATAAGTCTTTGCGGCTCTTGATTCCTCCTAACTTTAAAACTAACCTGAACGAGCAGCGATAGTGTGAGTAAGGTTAGTGGTAAATGTATGCCAGTGAAAGTGTATTTAATTAAACATATAAAGGTACGACCGTATAACATATTCTGAACGTAAGTAAACTTTTATTTTAATTTTTAAAAGGGGTTCAATAGACAAAATTTTGAGAATTTATTTTTTTATGAAAGTCAGACGGTACCTGCTTCAGAGGAAACATGTATTAGTCCTCCTGACGCAGATACAATTTAACTTATTATTATTACTATTATTATTCAATAAAAACACACCTATATACAAAAATATATCACAGAAGGGGAAAAGGTGTGTATGATTTTAATAATTTTATTTTTTAATTCGAATTTTTCACTTTTAATTAAAATGTTACTGATTCTCATAAAAATTTATATTTTACTTACTTTAAAGAAAATTTTAAATATCTTCAATTCTATACATATTAATATTAGTATCAAATATTGCATTTAAAATTCATTCCCATGTTTTATTGAACAGCTTTTTGGAATACTAAAACTCATTAACACTTATAAAGTTATTTTTTAATTCAATTAACAATGAGAGATTAATGAGTTTTACATAATTAAAAAAGTAATATGCACCTAGTATGCGATGGCTTAGACAGTATATTAATAATATTTTTTTTATTTATTATTTTTTTTTTTTTACTTTGAAACTTGAGATTCAACCATTTAAGCTAAGGAAGACGCCAATACAAAAATAGAACGGTATGCCGCTTAGGCCGGGCACCCAATGGAAAACATTCTCAGCTCTTGGCATCTCTCTGCCACTAAATTTAAAACATCTTTGCACATTTCAATACTTCTTTTATAAATAAAAAAACATTTAATAATAATTATTTGTTTAATGCAATACATTTTTTTTGGTTGGTCATTTTTCACAATAAAAAAAAAAAATACTACATATCTTCATCAGCTCTATTGAAGTATTGCTATGGCTTGATTATCTATGATAATTAAACTGCAATTTTAATAAATATTTTGATAATTAACTTTAAAAAAATTTAAATAGTTTCTGAGCTTCCAAAACTAAAAATTTAAATAAATAAGTAAAAATTAAATATGAAAATATAAATAAAGCTAGAAACTAAATTAATTTTTATTTTAACTTTGGGAACTGGCGCTTGTAGATTTTATATAATTATTTTTTTTTTTTTTAGTTTTTTTTTTAGTGTCCTTGTTCAAACCACAGACGGGCAGGAGGAGGCGCTGCCAAAATTCTTTTTTGAGTTGGGGGGGGGGGGGGGGGGGAGAATAAAAGATCAAATGACCGACAAACTGCCTCCCAGCCTAATTTTGGAATTGGAACCAGACATCTTCATTTCTATTCTTATCCATAGTCTCTTCAGACCCAATTTTTTTTTCGTTCGGAGTTTAATTTTTATACCCTTTCTTTTATAAACGGAAAATTAAAATATAATAACAATAATATTTGTTTTCCTATTTTTAAAAATTATAAATTGAGCATAAAAGTAATACAATTAATAATAATAATAATATCTTCCATAATGATAATTAATCTTTTGAAGTACCAAAATGAAATTATGGTTTGCGATCATACAAATATATCTGCGGAACTTGCTCCAATCCAATTTTGAATTTTGAAAATAAAACATCAACATTATATTTACGATTTGTTTTTTTTTAAATATTATTACATTTTCTTTAACAATTTCTATTTTCTTGATCCCTGTTAACCTTAAAAAGCGATTGCATGCACACTATATAAATTTACTGGCTTCAATTTAGCCTCCTGAAACTATCTATACATAGGTTATGGTTTTAAGTAAACATTGCAAGTGAATTCTGTTATATAATACATGATTATTTTATGTGACAGGATATGATTATTAAACTCGTAAAAATAATTATTACCTAATGGAATAAAGTTCTTGTGGTTTCAAAAGTGTTAAAGACTAACTACGTCAACATTGCTTGTGATAATTTTTTCTATAAATATGGATATACTGAAGTAAAAAAAAAAAAGAATTCACTGAATGATTGAAACCAATTTATTAAGTTTTGCTTCATACGCAGTATCGTTGAACAGCAAGTGTATTCGATGGGGTATAAGATTAGATTTTAAATGATTCAGAAATCATTTTTTTTTTAAATTCGTCATGTAATTATTAATACTCCAGCATACTCAGATTAAAAATATATATATTTAGGGAAAAGTAAAAATTAATCCATTCAAAATTTAAACTGTTTAGCAAAATACAAATATAAAATTGACATGGCAAAAATGGTTTTTAAGAATCTATACATTTGTAGCACTCCAATAGAAGATCGATATTTGAAGGTCAAGAGGCCATCTTCTTTTCGGACACCTTAGAGGATTATCGGGATTGGATGGGAATCAGGTTAAGATACGAGTTGATTTTGGTGGGAATGCTATTAATAAAAGATATCTGGTTCGTGCCAAATCAGCAACGTACGGGAGATTAAGGTCATTGTGTATTAGTTCATCGTGACATAATAAGGGGTCTTAAGGATTTTTGATTGGATGGACTGAATACGGGAAGAATTTGATGGTTAACAACTATAAAATAAATTTAAAAAAAACAACAAAAAAACTAAAGAATAATTTGAAGAAACGATTCACAGCAAGCAACAATAACGTTCCTATTACTTGATCTTATTTTGGAAAAACCATAAAGGATTACTGTTGTAGGGTTTAACGTGGATTTGAGTTGGTAGGAAGTTTGTTATGGAAGGAATTGGTGCCTTGTTGAGTGACATGCATTATCATGACATTACTATTATTACGGTGTTTATCATTACTGATAGCCCAGAAATAAATAATCAATAAACTAAACGGGCAAGGAAAGAGTGATTTCAATGACAGACCTTTCATAAATACCGAAATAATGTCCAGAAATATTTCTCTGGGTAATTAAATTAATGATAACATTTAATAAAAACCGTTTATTTATTTTTTAAAAGTATTATATTCTTATGAGAGTTCAAGATTAATACAAAAATGGCAATTCGTTGACTGCTCGGCTCTCCGTAAAAAGAAAATTAAAAAAAAAAACATTATACTATAAACCTGAGAGTGAGAAAACGCGTGAAAGCTCTACACCTCATTGTTAGAAAAATAATAACAGAAAAAAATTAAATTAATAATGCAAATGAATCAAATACCAATGTTCAGCCCGAAATCATATTTTCTGATAATAAAATATAAAACGCTAATGTGGGACTCAAAGCGTAGCAGACATGTATGCGCAGGTGGGGTTAGCTTTACAATTTTCTATGGATATTTTTTTCAATTTTCTGTCTAATGAAAATTTATTTAATGAATATATAATATATTAATGAGCATTAACCCTTTTCAGGGCACAGTGTACTACAGTACATCATAATTAAATAGATTGTTTGGGCTCATCGTTCAAAAACATGAAATGATTTTTAAAAAACAAACAGAAATAGTAATAAATGCAAGTAATTTTTTTTTTTAAACATTTATTCACTATTAGACCAATAAAAAAGAAAAGAAACAATGAATTTAAATTATTTTAAATATGTATCCCTGACCTGAAAAGGGTTAGTGGTACTAAAAATAAAGAATGGCAGGTTTAATGGCATTTCGGAAGCTTGTTCATCGAATAATCGATTTTTTTTAAGCATTCCCTCATAATATTTTTACCGATTTAAAAATGATATAAAAAATAAATCAAAAATATTTTAAATGAAATACTTGTTGAGATAGTGTCTAGACTGTTATTCCTTCAGATCCAAGATCTGATTTGTGTTGTATTTTCATTTATTAATTATGAATTATTACATTTATTTAAACAATAAGCCTCTTCCTTATTTATGCACATGGCTGGTTCAAACGATTTCACTTGACTTCGAGAATATATGAAATGATGATTGCCGACATAATAAGACACGAAATATGCTTCATTATACGAAATACTAAAAGCAATTGATCCTTGGTAAAAAAAAAAATAATAATAATAATAAAAAATGTATTAAACTCTGAAACAAGAGTCGGGAGAAAGGATCTGATTCAAAACGACCGTCTGGCTCTTTAACTTGAAAATGATATTTTATTTTATTATTATTATTATTATTTTTTTACAATGATAACTATCATTATAGTCCCAATATTTAGGTTGAATTGGACTTTACGTAGGAAATAGTGAGACTGCCTGGGAGCAAATATCAAGGGACGCAAAGTGTATCGAAATCCTAATCTAGCTGACCTAAAGTCAAAAAATGGCAGTTCGAATATTGGAATCAAAATAGTGTAAACAACAGATATAGAGTTACCCAGAACATAGTGAGAGAGAGGCGATGAAACTGGTATAAACAGAGTCGAGTTTATCCAAATATGAGCTCACGCAATTTAAAACAAATCCGCGAGGCAGTTATAATTTATATAAACATTTATCAGAATTTACGTAAAATTTCATGTTCAGAAATACATATTTATTAGGGAACGTGCTAGAGTACCAAAAACATTTTTTAAAACTGTCATCAAATGATTTAAAATTGATTTCATATCCATATGTAGTCAAGTCTTGAAGTGATCGGGTCTTTTCTTTTCCGAAACTTTGTATACCGTTCCATACATGGAATAGTTCAAAAGTATAAAAACAAAGTTCATGATATTTCAGGGAGATAACGAGGAAATTCTTCTTTTAGTTTTGAAAATGTAACCTCAATTGTAGTTTTCTGAGCTAGAAAGAAATGATTTACTATCCAGAGGTGACACTTTTTGGAAAAACTGAAGTAATGTTGGCATATATATATATATATATATATATATATATATATATATATATATATATATATATATATATATAGCGAAAAGAATATCTGGACTGCGAATTCACAGTTCGAGTAAAAAATAAGCCTTTGCACCCCGGATATTAAAAAAAGATTTTGGAATCTCAAGCCAAACTTCACGAAAAAAAAAAGTTAAAGATGTAGTCGACTGTGGTCGCGGTACAAGCAGAGGGGTAGTTGCACTGATAATTCAGCTTTAGACGATTCCAGCATTCTTCATCCTTCGTTCCACTACAGTTATGTACCGTAAGTGAAGAGAACGAACATAGAAAAATCTTGTGGTTAACTTCTCCCATATTTTGTCGTCCCATGAGAAAGCGATATGTTAGTGAAAATACTGATGAGTTGTTGGAAAAAAATCACATATTGAATGCCAAATTTCTCAACATGTCCCTACTGAAAAGAAGTGAGCGGAATTTTATATTAAATTTCTGAGAATTTATATTAAATTTCTACTAACAATGGTTGATGTCAAAGTGTGCAATGCTTTGGCTTCTAATACCTGTGCTCAAAAATGTTATATATGTGGTGCCATCCCTAAAACTATGAATCAACTGGAAGTGAGGATATTGAATTGAGGATTTGGAACTTTGAATTTATATTTTTACTATAAGCTTTTATTTCCATCACTACCATAAAAAATATTGCATAGTTTATATTATTTCATTTTTCAACATTAATTTATCCTAGAATTTTTTTATGAACCCTTTTTATATCTGCATTATAATTGATTCTAGCTCAATTTTGATTACTCTACCGTATTCTGCGTCAAAAATCCTAAAGAAAAAATATTTTTAAAAATATTGTATGATGCAAATACAAACGACAATCATTTTGGTAAGCTAGATTAGGATTCTGAAACACTGTAGATCGGGTTTGATTCATCGGGAAAATATTTTCAGAAGAGATTTACAGAGATGAACAGCTAACCTTTGTTTATGATAACTGAGTACTCAATTAAATTGAAAACTATTATCTCGATCCTGAAAACTAAAATAGGTTATGCGAAAAAAAACATAAATTTCAACAGCAAACTAAGTGGTAACTGATTCATTAAGCTTAATATCAATACAAGTAAGATATGCATTTGTTTACTTTTTGAGAAAACAATTATAATGTGTTTCTGAGACGAGGGGTGGCACTATTCAACATGAGGTAACTTTGACGATTTGAATTTCCCTCCACTTGAGCCTCTATTCTATTGGCTAATAGGCAACCAATCAAGCTCCAGGAAATTTCAATTGTGTCCTCATGTGGAGGTGCTTGAATGGTTGCATATTGGCCTATCGGATAGATGTTCCAGTGAAGGGAAATTCGAATTTTTGAAAACTGTATTTTTTATTTTTTAAATAATAACCGGGGCCTTGGAGTAACTAGAAATATAACATCAATCGAAATGTATCATTTCTTAAATAAATTTAAAAATAAATAAATGACTTTAGTATGATGGTATATACTTCATTTATTTAAAAAAATTATAAGGTGAACCGATTCCATATTTTATAATTATATTCTTTACAATTAAAATTATAATTCATAGTTCATTCTTACTATTGGGTAAATCAATTTTAACTTTTTGGGAACATTCCAGCTTCAGTTTGTGGGCAATTTTTTTTATTTTATTTTTTTTACTTTTTATTTATTTTTTTTTAATTTTGAAGTATCAATATCAAAAGAAAACAAATTGCTATGATTTTAGATTTTTTCCCAGGAATTTCTATTAGTTATTGAAAGGCTTTACTTAAGTATCGATTTGACTACTCAGTACCTCTCACGAGTAATTATTTTTAAATATATGCAAGTGCTATCGGGAATCTCTTGCACTGTTTTCGGGTGTAAGGACATGAGTGACCAACTAAGTTTAGAGTAACGATAAGAAATTTTGAAGCAATATTAAAATTCCTCTTAATTAAATACATTAAGAAACAAAAAATCGAAAATATTTTTTAAAATATGACATTTAAATTATCAAACATATTTTTCACCGTATCTCTTATTACATCCACTTTTTTAATACATAGCCTAATATGTAAAGATATTTAAAGAGAAAATTATTGATTGCATTAATGCGAGTTATTTTTTAAGGACACGATATTCCCTTCAGGCACTGATCCTAAGCTAAGCATTAGAGGCTAAAGACATTTATAAATTTCCCAAAACTACTATCTGAATCGAAAAAACTAGCATTTTTTGCTTCCACTTATACGTCCTTGGACTAATTTTTATTTTAAAATTTCTAATACTTCAGGTTCGGATTTTCATAGATTGTCGAAATTCTAATTGGCTCGAAGTTTTTTATGAATATAAATATTTTTGTTTTCGTACGAAAAGTCTAATGCTTATTTTTAGAAATATACGCTATTATTTCAAAAAAGGTTTATCTCCTGAATAACGGATGCATTTCTGAGAGGAGTATGGGAGTTTATTTTTAAATTTAAGAGGGTAAGAGTACTTATTTTTAGCTCAAGAGGGTGCTAAAAAGTTTAGAACCACCGAGTTACCGGAGTACCGGAGAACAGTGAAAGAAGGGCGTTCCGCTAACCTATGTTAGTAACATATATTTATAATTATTAGTAATATATACCCATATAATATAAACATTAGATTCTCAATAATTTGAGTAATAAATAAACGATAAGCGAATAAGCTGTGATATAAAAAGATAAATGTTGAAATGAGAGGCGTGATGGAGAGCCTAACCATTGGTAGACTAGGCGCAGATTGAGAAGGCGAGGCCGTAAGCTTCTACGATTTTACGAAAGTTGACCTAAAATGCCGTTGTAAAAACATTTATTAAATGCTTTCTTTAACACATCAGCACATTTTTAAAATTTCTAATAAAGGTTTACAAAATGAATAGTACATTCTCATGGCTTCTGAAGGCGCGTCTACACTACTTCCTCTTGATTTTATTTCAAGGTCGTTTCTAGTAATTATGCTCTGTAAACCCTTTGTATTAGTAATTTTGAATTTTGATAATTTTCCATCATTTTTTTTTTAATTTTCCTAAATAATTATCATTAATCCGAGTTTAACGAATTACATATAGACAAGGTGGTTCGGTTCCATTTGGTTCTATGTATATGGAAATATGTTAATGGATGAATGTTTGTGTATGTATATATATATATATATATATATATATATATATATATATATATATATATATATATATACTCTATATATTAAGTATATTTGAATACTAATAGTTGTATTTTAATACTACTTTTATTGCCAATTAATTTTAGTTAAGTTTATATTTTATTCACACTATTTAATGTTTACTTTTTGTTATTGTTTCCTCTCCTAATAAGAATCATAGGAGTTATATTATCAAGTATAAATTATTTGTGATGAATAAATTTCATAATTTTTTTTTTCAGCCCCTTGCTCAATAACTGCCAACATGTCTGACGAGGAGTATTCGTGAGTATAAAAAAACACACAGCTTTTGAAGTAGATTGTCCAATCCTTGCATTTAGTTAAAAATATTTGTGATAAATCAATCTTTGTCCCTTTATATTTTGTCATGTCAGATATGCATATAATGTATTATTATGTCTTATGTCTTGAATGAGCATGAACTAAATATAATCCATCTTTCAGGGAGTCCGAAGAGGAGACGTAAGTATCTTTACCATAATTTTTTTAAGTACCTTATTATAATTTATATTACAAATATTTAAGTAATTTATATGTAATAAGATAAAAAAAAAAAACTTTTGAATGAATTACACTCATTCATCACATACACAAATATAATTTGATTTTTTTTTTTTTATTTGTTTTATTTTATTTCGCGGAATACAAAAGTGTACCAGAGCCCGAGCCTCAAAAGAAGACTGAGTAAGTTCATATTCAATATTTAAATATAAATGCTTCAAATATCTTTGGCGTTGGCTAGGTGCTTCTGCTTATTTTAATTTTGAAAACTATTTATAAAAAAAAAAAAAAAAAAAAAAAAATAGGAGACTTCAAAATCTCTTCCAAGACAGATACAGAGTCTGCCTACAATACACAGTTTAACTTTCACCTTAATCACTAATCGTACTGTATCATTTCCTCATAAAACTTTTGAATTAAAAAAATATCCAAAGTCATCACACTGTTCAACACATAATGGAAATAATAAGATCAACGTTCGTTAAGCAATGTAACACTGCATGACAGCTTATGACAAAGCAATCGCTGCCTTTAAAATAAATAAAATATTACCTCATATTTTATGTACTAAGTTAACATTCATGTTGCCATAAACTAATGATTCGCCAAATAATATCTGAACCCTTATTGCTTCAGGACTTATACTCACAAGATTTCAATATTGACAGTCACAATGTTAAATATTAATCAAGTTTCCCATTGGCATAATAAAAACAACAACATATATTAGATCAATATATGACAATTCTAAATCTAGCTTTAGTGTTATTTTCAAAATACTAAAACCAATATTATGAAAAGATACTCGGATGATAAAAATTTTATACAAATTGGCATTAACAAATTGAAGTTTATGTATTTTACTTTATTAACAAACGCTTTATTTATGAAAAGTTGGAACAGCTTTTCATTCAATCACATTTATAAACTAAAGACTAGTACGCTTCCAAACTATTAATAAACGTAAATATTATTTTTAAAATAACGTCATATGCAGTAAATGTATTTCGCGATCAGTTGAATAAAACAAGTTATAGAGCTAATGGTATAGTAATTTTGTTTGAAAACGTTACGAACTTTTAGCTTTATCTTGTATGATTACAAATACAATGTGATGTTTCAACACAATATTGCTTAGGTCATTTATTCTTCGTTTACATTCATTTTTATTTTTTGAACCAGTTTGTCCTTAAAGCGTTCTGTACTACGAAAATTTCAAACTGGATTTTTGTCTCCATAAAACATGGAACAGAAAGATAATGAGTTCAAGATATTAGTAACAGAACATCCTTACTTAAGTACTGAACGCAAGACCCTTTATGGACTGTAGTGGTACAGGTTAGGTCAAACGATTAATGAATTTTCCGGTCTTTATATTTGACTCGTAATTCTGAAAATTTAAAAAAATTGGCAGATTCCAATTTAGCAACATCAATAACCTGAGTTATGAATTTCATACGGGTTGATTTGAAACATTCTTCACCATATGCGCCTGCCATTTTTGATTACCAGAACCTATCCAGCGTACCACCAGAACCATGATGACTGAAAGGATTATTTGACCTTCTGAATATATTTTCTTCAACCTTATTTTAATGGAGTATATCATATTACATCAGTTTCGAAAAGGTTAAACTTAAAAATCAGAGACACTAACCTTTTCTTGGTAATTTTAGAAAAGGGAGTTTTCAGATATGATACTGAATGGCCCGTGCATGAGCATAATTTAATAAAACTAGATAATATAATAACTGCCCTTAAATCATTTTATTCAACAGGAGGTCATAGAGAAACTTAATGAGGCTTTTTTTTAGAGAACAAAATCGATTTAAAGTACATTGAAATAAGACATAATCCATTAGGGATTTCTCTTAATCATTAGTCTTATAAAACCAATTGGACAAAAAAATATTGTGTTTCCACTACTGCTTCAAAAATTTTTATTAATCTTCCGAGTTGAAAGAGATGGAGGAGTTATTAAAATAAAAGTGATTTTCTCCCATAGTAGCTCAAGATATGAAAACTGTTAGTTTGAATCAGCAGGGCTTATAGTTCAAGGGTCTCCATTAGGAATTCTCTATCTAGTAAAAAATGTCATAATAGTTATAAAGAGACCACCTGAGAAAGAAAAAATCAGTTTTATTGACGGAAGGAAATATATCACAGAGTTATTGTACCATCATCTAATGCTAATACCACATTATTAGCCCCTTTGATTGATTTTAGCTTACTTGATTTGAACTTAGGCTTAATCTCAGGAAAAGGAATTGTAACAAAAAACAATTTTTTCATTATAATAAAGAATGGGTAATTGGAAAGCAGTAAAAAGTTATGATGGTGAATAAAGATTGGTACTTAAAAGGAGATTAACTAGTTTTGAAAATCCTATACTTGAACATCCATCAAACATAAATAGCTTTTGTAAATATACAGGATCACACTAAATGAAATATGAAAAATGTAATATTCTATGAATGATAGTAATATATTTCATCAGGTATTCACTAGAATGATTTTTTCTATGATAGAATTTACCCGGTAAAATCAAGCTTTTATTTTCAATTAAAAATCATTCCTAAATATCTGGTACAGGTTCTGGAAACTAATTTTTGAAAGTATAACCTTGAGGAGTTCCTCTTTTATGGTTTCAAAAATTTTTTTTTTTCTTGTTGCAATATTTTCATAAACCTACCATGCAAGAACAATATTTGTACACATCTCCAGTGAACTCTCATGGGCTGAATTGATATTGAAACATAGCATTATTGTTTCGTTATTTCGGATTCGCGACTATGAATCTAATTTTTTTCATTCTTCAACTACACTTGCCTGACTGTCTTCTGAGTGTAAATAAATAAACAATGCAGGTAATATATATTATAAATAATATTTCATAATTATGAGAATATTATTTTGGAAAATATAATAGAGTATTTTAGTGAAGTATTTTTTTTTTTTCTAAATAGAAGTAATAAGTAATAACATACATAAACAAATACTACTTATATGTAAGTATAAAAATTATTTAAAAATTAGAAAAAAAAATCAACAATAAAAATTTAACAATTCCTATCATAGAAAGTTTACTATACATTAAATTATGGTTAATATCTGTTTAAAAAAATCAAAAATTTACTTGCAATATATAAAGAAAATTATCGCTGCCAAGTTATAATCAATAGCTGAGTAATAAAGGTTTCTTATTTTCAGTGAATAGATAAACTACGTAAAATCATGGATATATAATTGATTATTCGTTGTGTTCATGATGAACTAAAATTTTTTGATCATTTATGAAAATTTTTTTGTTTTCAAACTTGATGAAATATTTATTTGGATTGCTAGTTCGGCTCAATTTAGATGCAATAGTGCTCTTACAGTAATAGAACATACGTCAATGCAGCTGAACAATGTTTATTATACACTTACAGCTGTACAATATAGTACCCAAAATCCATTTCATCAATTATAACATTTCTAATATATATTTACCATTATTAATTTACTAACTCATTAACTTAGAATACAATTAACAAAGCTAAATTGTTTTTGCTTAATTATAACATTTTTGTAACTTTATTTTTATATAGCTCTTTCTTTTAATTTTTTTCTAGATTATATACTTTTTTTTTTATATTTATGTATTTTTTTCAAACCAATATCTGTTAAACTTTTTAAAAATTAATATTTTTTCTTTTTTAATTATTTAGTAGAGCTTTTCTTTTTTAACATCTAAATATTTTTCTTCCCATATTGAACAAATTATAGAGCACAATAAGTTATTTCTAAATAGTAAAGGATAATATTTATAAGTATGATCAGTTATCATTTTGTTAAGATGGTTAAGCTATGAGAATTAATTTGAAAAATCAACAATCTAGTGATCCCCAAACTTATTTTCTTAAACCAAAATTAATCAAAACAATTAATTTTAGAATATATCTTTATTGATGTAAGCCTGGTCAAAAAATATTTCAAGAATTGTCTTTTTTTTTTTCATAAAATTAAAGCTGAGAAACATTTTGGACAAGATTTGTTAATATATCTTGTATGGTCAAATAAATGAACATACATGTATTATTAATATTTCATGTCATAAGTTTCAACTAATACTATTTGTATTTTCCTTAAAGCTATTGTTATAAAATCATTCATTTTTTTATTTTTGATTAATTATTTCAATAAACCATTAAAATTGGATTGTTGAAACGCAGATTAATCATAAAACGCTTAATCCAACTTAACTGAAATGAATTATTTTAATGATAATTTGTTCCAAGGGATTATGTAACATTTAACTAATATATACTTTCTGTCTCTTTATAGGCGTAGACAATCTGAAAAGTAAGTTTCAAACGGATTTTGTGCATGAGCATGATTATACTGCTTTTAATCTAAAATAGCAATATAATTAATTAAGTAAAAATATCCCATCATGTTTTGAAAAATTGCTTCAACATAAACTTTTTTATTTATAACTTTTTTTTGTCACGTAGAAATATCTCCTTGCAGAACAGGGGTCACCAATATTGTATATTAATATATTCAAATACTTCATGTTGAAAATACTTAAAAAAACAAAGTAAACATGAGGAATAATTTGAGCTAAAATAGTTTTAGCTGATTAAGTAAGTGGATTCTCTTTCCAAAAAACATGGATTGAATAAATATTTTCCTGTTTCTAATCTGGGTGCAATAAATTGTTTACTTCTAAGATTAAAACTGCAACAGGGTTCCATTACATTATCTGAAGAAGAATTTTTTTTACCACATATTAAAAAATTATGACAAAATTTTCTATTCTTAGCACAAAAACTGTTACTACCAATATCAGTTAAACACTTTTCTATAAAATAAAAGCATTTTACTTCTTTCTTTTTTTTTAATAATTAGGAAATAATAAATATGCTAGTTTTTTTTTTATTTGTTTGAAATTAATTAAAAACGATAATTAATTTTATATAAATTTAAGAAATTTAATTTAAGAGAAATTTAATTGCCTTTGACAAACATATTGCGCCATGATGATACAAAAGCAAAATTTTTCAGGCAGAAATGAGCTACAAAAATTTGAATATATGTGCTAAATTGTTTACACATCATGGTAATTACTTAACACTTTTTTTTTTTTTCGAACATGTAATGCACTCATATAGTCAAATAATTCACGAGAACATGAAATGTAGGTGAAAAGAAATTATTCTATTTACAATCTTGTATTGTAATCATAATCTTTTATCATTATTGTAATACTTTGCAACTATTTATAAAAGTTACTTTCCTTAGATTCAGGTTACCTAACTTGAAGCTCTTCTAAAATAATATGTTTTATGAGTAAAGCGTAGAATAATCTAATATGAATGTTATTATGGAACCATGTCGATGAAATGATAGAACATAACTCCCTATAAATGTTATTAAATTTATAAGCAATTAAAGTGATACCATAATTGTTATAATTTATTAAAATAATTTTGCTTTCCACTATAAAATATATTAATGGGAACAGATTTTGAGGTTTCAAAAAACATCATTATATGATACTTTTTTATATTTCTGTTATGGTGGTTACAAACAAATATTTTGGGACTCTTCAATTATAATGACCAAGTAGGTCTCCAGGAACCATGCTTTGAATGGTATACTAATGTTTTCTAGTTAATAATTTGCAGATTTATAAAGTACATCAATGCTGGTGTTACCAGTTGTTTTAAGTGGAATAATTATGAAAAATAATTTATGTACACTTAATTAAAACAATTATGAAAAGAGGAGTAACAAAAACAATGTAAACTGATTTTTACAATTAAAAATATCTTCGATAAAATCTTGAGGCCACAAATAATGAAATGAAGTATCTCAAGCTGTTTATTTATTTCATTTTTTTTTTTTAATAAATACAAATATATTTTAATATTGAATTTAAGAAGCAACAAATTAAATATGAAATAACAGGTAAGTAAATGTTACTAGTAATTTATTTTTATACAATTAAATATCTAATACTAAAAAGTACAACCTATTTTGATATGTCTGATTTAAATGATAACGTTTTAACTAAGTAAATTATTTCCAAAGATTCAAAAATTAAATTAGATAGATCGGCAATTTTCTTCTTCTTTTTTTTTTTAACTTCAGAACTGGATTCACCCGCATTGGTGACTCCTGCAGTAGAAAGTTATCTATTAACAGTGCTATTATATGTTAAGACATGAAAGGTAAATAATGTTCAATATAATGAATGCTAGTTCACAACAATGCTATACTATGTTTTATTATACATGTTTTTGTTGTTTTTTTTTTATACATAAATTTTAAGTATAAGCCAACTTTTAACAACAATCTGCATGTTTTTGTGATTTTTTTTTTTTATAAGTTATAGTATTGATTTTTTCACTATATATATTTATTTTTTTTCGTGGATGTCTCTTTTAATGTACATAAATAAACAAAGTTAATTAAATCATACATTTTCCTTTAATATTACTTTTTAAATTATACAGTCAATTTTTTTCTTTCTTGTTTTTTTTTTTTTTTTTTTTTTTTTTTTTTTTGAAACTCATAAAATTCATAACTTAATTAATAACAAAGTTATAATTTATTAAATGAATAAGTATCTCATTCACGATTAAATTATAGAAGGATAAACATTTTAAAATTAATACACTATTAAATATACACGTTTCTAAATACTTAATTCTGCATTTGTCATGAATAATATTTTATTTGATAAAACTTAAATATCTAATATTTTTTTTAAATTTTTGTAGGGGTGATGGAGATCCAGAATTTGTAAAAGTAAGTATACTATATAAATTTATATTAAATTAACTATAAGTCATTTCCTAATTTACAACAAAAAGTTATAAGAACTAAACAGAAAATATCAATTAATAAAAAATATTACTGAAGCATGTTAAATTCAAAGCCCAGTTTTTTTATTGAAAATTATTGACTAATAAATATGATCGACTGCATAATATGATTCCATTCTGAAATAACTCTGGGAAAAATTCAATAATTAAACATTAAACCAATCCTTATGGTATTTTTAAAATACTGGCTCTACACTCGCTTAGTGGATATAGCAGAAATAAACATAAAAACCTTGTGCACTACAATTAATAAAAAACTTTTTTTTAGGTTGCAATAAATATCCATATAAAAGGTTAAATGTTAAACTTGTTTATATATAAATGTTACAAAAATTGTTTATATATACTCTTAAATATAGAGTTTCGGTAGCCATTTAAGCCATTTTACAAGTATTTAACTTGAAAGCCCCTCCAAATTGAGGATTAGCTACTATGGGAACCAGTGATACTGGAAAATAGAAAGCTTCAGTATATGGAAATTCAAATAGCAATATAGTTGCTCAAATAAATACACATACATATAAGCCACAAAAATTTGCTTGAGTTTTGGTCTCCCCCTAGGACCACTAGCAGTGGGCCTGATAATACTTGAGATAGTTTTGTTGTATATTACTACTAATTATTCTGGCAATCTCTCTCTGAGGTTTAGAAAAAAAGTAAAATACAAGGGTTGAGGGTTATTAGCCCATTTTATTGGTGTAAAGAAACAGACTTCTTTCTCAGAGATTTCAGACCAGAGCATCCATCTGAGTGAATATCGGGGAAAAGTGACCCAAGAGAATGTACTTTCAGAGACCACATGTGAACAGTGTTAGCAATCTCAGTATTAGCATTGTGCATTGAACTAAAGTAACTGAGAAGAGGGATCATTGATCTCCACTAGCTTTGCACTAAGCTAAACACTAGTATAAACATATGTTGGTAATCAGCAAGAGCGCTAAGATTGAAATATGAATTGTAAGAATACTAAAATAAATAAGGAATAATACAATATAGTCATTTGTATTAATTGTAGGAACTAAAAAATATTCATCTGTTTCAACAATTTTTAAGATAAATAAAAAGAGTTAAATAGTTACATTAAGAAATAAAATCTTTAATTTTTTTATTTATTTTACAGTTTTAATGCTATTTTTATTGAATAATAACATAACTAATGCCAAACGATTTATCACAGCGCCAGGAGGCTAAAACATCAGCTTTGGACGAACAACTCAAGGACTACATAGCAGAATGGAGAAAACAAAGAGCGAAAGAGGAAGAGGACCTGAAGCGCCTCAAAGAAAAGCAAGCCAAGAGAAAGGTACCCACATCATCCCTTTAAATTAGTTAATGATTTAATCTTACTTTATTTTAATCACAACTTTGAGAATGTACATAGATACGTTTTTTAAATATAACAATTGCAAACTTTTGCATGATGCAAAATGAAATATCTGCTCTATATATATTAATAAACTAAATAATTTTGTCATAAAATTAAAAGAAAATATTATAATAAAAATTATTAAGCAAAATAAATGTTCTTATTATTGTTTACTTTTTTTAATCTTAATGATTATTGCTGTTATTATGATAGTAATTATAATTATTATATAATTTAAACTAATAGTTTAAATTAATAATTTCTCACAAATTATATTATAATATGCTTACTTACAAATATATATCATGATTTACAGGTCATGAGAGCTGAGGAAGAAAAGAGACTCGCTGAAAAGAAAAAGCAAGAGGAAGAAAGGCGAGTTAGAGAAGCTGAAGAAAAGAAACAGAGAGATATTGAAGAAAAGAGGCGTCGACTTGAGGAAGCAGAAAAAAAACGACAGGCTATGATGGCAGCTCTCAAGGTAAATATTCAAGATATATGTTTATTTTTTTTATTGATTTTAATATTTCCTAAAATATCAACTTAAAGTATATTAATATGACTCATTAACTTTTAGGATCAAAGCAAAAGCAAGGGTCCAAACTTCACCATTAGCAAAAAGGAGGCTGGTGTAAGTTACTTTTTATACAACGTACTATATAAGGTAAGAGGAAATTCTTTATAAGTTTAATTAATTATTTATGTTTAGCTAAACTTGTCTTCAGCACAAATAGAAAGAAACAAAACAAAGGAACAATTAGAAGAAGAAAAACGTATATCCCTTAGCATAAGGATTAAACCATTAAATATTGAAAATCTAAACATTGATAGATTACGATTAAAAGCTATTGAACTCTGGGATTGCATTGTTAAACTGGAAACTGAAAAGTATGATCTTGAGGAAAGGCAAAAACGTCAAGATTACGATGTGCGTATTAACAGTCATAAAGTATATAACTTTTAAGTTTTGTAAAGAACTTTAGAATAATATTTCATTCTCGTTTTATTTTAGCTTAAGGAACTGAAGGAGAGACAAAAGCAGCAACTCAGGCACAAAGCACTGAAGAAAGGTTTAGACCCCGAGTAAGACAAAAAGTTATTTTAAACTTAGCTTAAAATTATTTAAAATATTTCTCATTAACCACAATTGTAATTTTTAGGGCTTTGACTGGCAAATATCCAGTAAGTTAAATCATACTTTACAATTAATTAATTAAAATTTTGAAGAAAGTATTCATTAATATTCAATCTTTTTGCAGCCTAAAATTCAGGTTGCATCTAAATATGAACGTAGAGTTGACACAAGGTCATATGATGACAAGAAGAAACTTTTTGAGGGCGTAAGTACTTTTCTAAAATTCTATAGAGTACAAATATTTTATTCTAAATTTTCAGATATTGGATATTTCACAATATTATTCTAGTAAAAATAGTTTAATATGAATTATTAATACCAAAAAAGTAAATTAAAAAAAGATAAGATTACTTTTTAACAAAGAAAAATCTGTACGAAGAACTGAATACATGTTGATATTTAATTCACATCAAATTATAATACAAAAAATGAAAATGGTTCAGAATAAAAAAAAAAAAATAAATAAATAAATAAAAATAGAAATGGTTCAATTTTATTACGATAATGATTAAAATATGGCCAAAATAAACAGCTTAATTTCTTTGTACCACAAATATGTTTTTATTAAAGGGAAAAAACAACTTAACTAAAATTGCATAGTTCTGAGGGAACATTTTGTTCTTCCATATTACTTTTTAAAAATTGTATTTAAATTTAAACAACTGAAATTGTTATAAGCTATGGTGATAAGTATGAATAATTTTTATATTTCATTATATTGGACACTTTACATTATCTTATTAAATTATGAGCATATGATATTTGTTTTAAATTTAATTAAAAATCAGAATTAAAACATCTTCTGAAGTGATAAGAATTTCTGTAAGAAATCTATTTAAAAATAAATTAATAAAAAAAGTATTTTTTTTTTTTTTTTTTTTTTTTTTTTTTTTTTTTTTTTTTTTTTTTTTTTTTTTTTTTTTTTTTTTTTTTTTTTTTTTTTTTTTTTTTTTTTATATATACAAAACATGCTTAAGAAACTTAAATGACAACACTTCTGTGAAATTAAAAATTTATTTGGTTCATAATTATGAATGTATTTTATAGAGAACTATACTGATTGAACCTATTAAAAAATTAATAGGTATAGTTTCAACGGGCATAATTTCTTCAATAATCAAAGGTATCATAGGAAGATCATCAATAATATTTGTAAACAATAATTTGTAATTATTTTATTCATATTTTCAATTTTTAAAAAATAACGAAAACATTGAACTACCAAAATTTTTATTTTATAGACAATTTTCAGTATTTAATTTTCAAGGATCCTAGACTAGTTCTGGTTCATTAAAGGAATTTTCCCCCTTAGGTTCTGATCATTTAAAATTGTATTTGAACTATAGATTGAATATCTAAAATGATTGTTAATTTCAAATAAAAACATGCAACTAAAATATTCTCTTCAAATAACAATTCTAATATTTTGAAATGTTATACAAATTTAGGGGGTATCTTTTACATAAATAGTTAGTACTAAGTGCATGCAAGAAATTATTTATATAAATACTATATCATGATGTGTTAGGGTTGGGAAACCTTGACTGCTGAAGAATTAGAAAAAATATGGAAGTCTAGATATGAACAATTTACTAAGCGAAAACATGGTAAGTTGCTGGTGGGAATGCAAATCAATTTGCCCGAGGAATGATCCTTTTGAAGTGCAACTAAGACTGTGCACTTCAACTAAGTTTGTTTTTTTCCCCTTAGACATGGTTTGCCCACGATCCGAACCTTGTGTATAAAGCGTCAAATCTATGTATATGTACAATATTTTTTTTTCACTTTTTTAAAATTTTGCCATGATTTTTTTTTTTGGATGAAAGTCCACTAGTCTAGAAAAGTTTGTGAGTTTTTAAGCATGTTACACAGGGCTTGGTGGAGCAGAACAAGGAGATTATGGAAAAACAATGGATGGAAAAAAGTGATCAGTTTGGCAGTCGCCCACAAAGTAAGTAGGCAAAACTCATATCAAATTTTCATTCACCAATCCAAGATTGGAGACCATGATGTTATTAAAAAGAGGTTGACTGTTTTATAAGCAATTCAATTTTACTTCTTTTTTTTCACAAACTTTTGAAATACAAAATAATTGCCTAACTACAATTAACTGATATATATTTTACAAAGAACATCAGAATATATACTATAGGTGTATCTATTAAGAGCTATATGAGAAATAACTGTGCTTAGATTGAATATAAATAAAATAGTAAACACAAAAAAAAACTTCTAACTTTCCTTAGGTGGGATTTCAGGAATCACTTAGAATGTAACACAACCTTTTCAAATCTTAAATGAATGGAATAACAATTAATTTTACTTATTTCTTTATATAATCATCCCATTATTATCAGATAGCAGATCACAGAGTAAATATTTAAATACTGAAATACATTATGTCCAAAAGTAAAGGCAGTAGACTACCAATTATTTTTCATTCTTCAGTGAACCTTTCTTTCTACCCATGTGCCACCAGTCATTATCATTGTAATGTCCCATTAATTCTGACATTTGTAAGACTTTAAAAATATCCATTAGTATTCTCAGAAACACATTTTATACCCTTCGTTTACTGATACTATTGTAATTATAACTTAAAAATGTTCTGTCTGTGATAGACTTTCCCCTTTTTTGTTTCTGTAAACATAATTACTATAATCTAAGAAAAACTACTTAGACTCTGATTTTTTAAAGTTTGTTTAAGATATGCAAAAAAACTAATGGAAACAGAAAAAAATTAAAATAGTTAAATGATACCCAATTTTGATTCCAGCAGTAATATTTATAGGCTAAAAATAATTTCTAGAGAGACCCTTAAAATCAATAGTTATTGAACTTATAGTTCACGGAAGTTTAATTTAAGGAAAAAAGGAATCTGCATCCTAGATTTGGAAAAGAGAGTAAATAGCTACAAACAATTAAAATGTAAATAACCCTTCCAACCAGCATGTAGAATGTAAGCATGCTTATAGTTTTCATTTTAAATATGTCATGTCGCATGAAGATATATTTTGTTTTATATTTAGAATGCATTTATTTCTAAGTATGATAAATAAGTATTTCATAATAATAAACAGTTACTACCAGGTGATACAAAAATTAGATATAATGTAACATCATACATAATTTAATTAGAAAACAGTTGTCATAGCATAGTGCTAAACACATGAGATTATAGCTGTAACTATATGTCCTATAGTGTAACTGTGATTATATGTGCTTGAAAAAACCGTTTTTTAAAACATTGTTCGAAGTAAAGAAGTAAATATTCTATAGAAAAATTCAAGCATTAATCAAAATAAATATAATTAATACTAAATCCAAACAGTCATAGGAATGTATAATTATTGTATAAATAGATAGCAATTATGTTTTTAGGTTGAATTTAAATTTTAATTAAAGCCTCCAATAAATAACTATATATATATATGTGTGTGTGTGTGTGTGTGTGTGTGTGTGTGTGTGTGTGTGTGTGTGTGTGTGTGTGTGTGTGTGTGTGTGTGTGTGTGTGTGTGTGTGTGTTTGTTTTTATTGTTGGTTGCAATTAAAGATCATGATCTTTGTTAGGATGATTTCTCAAAGATATTTGCCATTTAAAGGAAATCACACCCTTACTCTCCTGCTAATCATGATCTCCATGATACAGCAGTAGGGTACTTAAATGTTAATGACCCAGTTCATTGGAGAGCTATTATTAAAATTAATAAAAATGTGGATAATGGATGTTCAGACTTAGAAGACCATCTAGAACCTATATGATAATCTGCTCCCAAACAGATTGATTACAGACCTAACATCTCAGCAGAAATCTTAACATTCTAGACAAACAAATCATGAATCAGATTAGGCAATACGAGCTGTCTCAACTGCGCTGACATTGCTCATTAAGTGAGGTTGAATCATCACCTCGGAATCCTTCCAACATGCTCGCTCTTTCACAAAAAGAAATTACCAATTGAAGTATTTAACATCCTATTCTGTTTGGGGCCCTGAGTGTATATATAATAAACACTTTGTTTTTAATGTATAGCTCAATTTTGAGGAAATGGAAATTTATAATGATTATCTTCTTTTCTTCATATTTAAAAGAGCAAGGATTTTTTTTGTTTTAGGGTGATTTACAAGTTTATCTAACCTCAATTATCTGTATGATTTTTTTTTCTAATTCAACTCACATTTTCAATATAGAAAGCAAAACATTTTTGATAAAATGTAAAATAAAATTTTGATTTATTCCTTGAATGACCCACAATGAGGAATTAAATGAATATAGATCCATTAAATATTAAATCTAAACAATTTAGAAAGGATATGTAATTCTTTAAGAATGATTTTTTTTTTTTAGCTAAATTGCCCAAATGGTTTGGTGAGAGACCTGGCAAAAAGAAGGATGCTCCTGAAAGCCCAGAAGAGGAAGAAGTCAAACCAACCGATGATGATGTAGAACCAGTATATGCCGAAGAAGAAGAAGCAGAAGAAGAGGCAGAGGAAGAGGAGGAGGAAGAAGAAGAGGCTGAAGAAGAAGAAGAGGAAGAGGAAGAGGAAGAAGAGGAGGAGGAGGAAGAAGAATAAACAATTCAGGTTATTTCTGTACATTTGTTTCTAATGAATAACAAAATCATTATTCATTGCCGTTGAATGGAATATTATATTCCAGACAAATACCAGCACATGAAGGATTATAAGCCTTAATTTCACATGAATGCAAAAGGAAAAAAAAGCATTTGATGCTCAGATCTCAGAAACTGTAATAAGAATAAACAATATAATAAAAATTGTGTTTATGTGTGTAGATTTTATATTCATGTCTACACACAAAGCACACTCATATAAAATGGTTTGTGTTTACAAGTAAAAGAATAAATTAGACATTTATATATACATGTCATTACCCCATCCATTTAATAAATATATATCTCAGCACTAAAATACTTTTTTATCAGTTGTTCTATCTTGTTATAAATGTTTTAATATGTACCTCATTGTATATGACTAAAAATATATTATTGATTTAAAAAAAATGTGAACGTTTTATTAAATCTAATCTTATTTGATACACATATATACATATATATATATATATATATATATATATATATATATATATATATATATATATATATATATATATATACACTCACTCCTATTTATATATTGTCATATTAAGGATTTCAAAA
The DNA here is from genome assembly GCA_003667255.2 of Euschistus heros. Lineage (NCBI taxonomy): Eukaryota > Metazoa > Arthropoda > Insecta > Hemiptera > Pentatomidae > Euschistus > Euschistus heros. Next base: position 3,808,593 of record RCWM02000050.1, read on the forward strand.
AATTATAATGAAGACAAAAAGATAATACATATTATATTATCAGCACAGAGGATATTTTCAGCCAACTAATTAAAATAACTACTATTCATGATTATTGCAAAACCTTTGATAATTTATATTAACTATAATTGCTCAAATTAAAAGAATAATCTGATCATTTAAGTATGTCAGAATAATCAATGGTAGCAAAAAACATAAATATGAAACTTTGTTAAAAATTAATATATAATAAAAATGAAGAACATGATTAACAACATCTTTTAAAAAATAAACTAATATATTCCGCTGGTAAGTAACTATTTTCTACTGTTTCTGATAAGTATTTCTTCACTAAGTACAAACCGTTAATATTGACGGCAGTTATAAGGAACAACAAGTGATAATGTACAAATTCTCAGTAAAAATACATATTTGTAATGTACAGCCATTTAGTGTTTGATTTTGGTACTAAGGAATGTATTCCAGGATTATATATAATGAATGAATTACCATTATGTGTCCTATTAAGAAAACAACAAAAACCAATAGATTACTAAATTACTACAGAAAACACCCTAAACACCATAAATAATGTAATATTCAAAGCAATAGCCATAAATGACATAGAATATATCAAAGAAATCAAAAAGAATATTTGCAAAATGATGGAAGACAATTTCATACCAAAACATATAATAAACAAATATTGGTATAAAAATTCTAGTACTAGAATTGTTAGTCTATTCATATCCACTAGTAACTCTGGCATGATTATGAGAACAATATAGTCTCGAAACGTCGCCAAAATAGTTGTTTTTTATTTATTGACTGAACCTCAAGAACCTTACTAAACATATATATAGGAGAAACCAAACAAAAAATTGAAAATACAATCAAACAGCACAATTCAGACACCAAAAATATCAACAAGACAGCATTGGCACAACATGCAATAATAATCACAAATTTAATTTTTAAAAACCAATATTTTATTTTATGAAAAAAAAAATGATAGAAGAAAACTTTTAGAATCTATTTTTATTACAAAAGATTTGGACGAAACTGTGAATTTTAGAATAGAATAGAATAGAATAGAAAATAAACTTTATTCTGGGACGATGTCCCCTAAGAATAATATAATGTACATAAATGAATACAATAAGTCTAGCTTTCATAAGATGAAATAAAATAAATTAACAATCTGGTTAACTATTTACAATTTTACAAATAAAGAACAAAAACAGAAACAGATGAAATAAAAATTAAAAAAAATCCAATAATTGTAGGAGAAAAATAAAAACCTATGTACATCTACTGAATGCTTTTTTTTTTTTTTTTTTTTAGTGAGGTTTTGCTAGTCAGTATCATTCTGGAGGGAAAGGAGGTATTGAAAAAGAAGGGATTTAAATGTGGACAGAGATGGAGCATTACAGATATTACAGGGTAGTGAATTCCAAAAGGAAGTAGCACGGGAAATGAAGGAGTGGTCAAATGATGTACTCTTATGGGAAGAAGTATACAGGTCTGAGGAGCGAGAACTTGTAGTGCGGAAGGAGACCGATGATCTGAACTGGAAGATGTTATAGATGTAGGAGGGATTCCGAGAATTAATGGTTTGGTAGAGGAAGGAGGCTAGGAAGTAATTTCTGCGGGATATAAAGGATAAAGCCATTTTAACTCCGTATATAGATGTGATGTGTGGGAGGCTTTTGAAACCCTAAAGATAAACCTAACGAAACAGTTCATTAGTCTTCTTAGTTTACTCTCGAGATCCGCCGTCAACCCACCATATGCCACACAGCTGTAGTCAAAATGGGGTAGGATAAGGGAAGAAACCAAAAGTTGACGGGTAGGTTTCGGAAGGGAGTCCTGAGAAGAATGGAATAGTTTAAGGATGGATATAACCCGTCGAGAAATTTGGGAGATATGAGGTTTCCATGAAAGGGTTTGGTCGAAGGTAATACCAAGGTTTTTAACTGTGGAGTGGAATTGAATAGGTTGGGAGTACATAGACAGGATCGGGAGGTGGGGTAGGGATCTCAAATGGGTATTAGAACCTATGATAATAGCCTGCGTTTTTTCTACATTTAATTTTAACTTGTTATCATAGGCCCACTTGTAAATGCTATTAAGGTCCTCTTGGATAAGGGAGAATGATTTTATTAAATCAGAGGGATGGAAGGATAGATATATCTGGAAATCATCCGCGTATAGATGGTAGGAACAGTGGTGGATGGAATTTGGTAAATCGTTTATGTAGGCACAAAAGAGGGTAGGAGAGACACTGGAGCCTTGAGCGACCCCTGATGTCAACGAAAGAGAAGAGGAAAGTGGCTGTTTTGGTATGGATACTATTTGAGTTCTACTATAGAGGAAGGAATGAAACCAGAGGAGAGAGCTTGAGGAAAAAGATAGGGCTTTTAGTTTCGTGAGGAGAATAGAATGGTCTAGGGCGTCAAAGGCTTTAGTAAAGTCTAGAAGGATAAGTACAGTTACTTTTCTTTCGTCAAGAGCAGTATGTATGTCATTTGTAATTTTTGTTAAGGCTGTCTGGGTTGAATAACCAGGTCGGAACCCAGATTGGAACGGATTAAGGAGATGAGAGTTTTCTAGGAAATTGGAGATTTGTGATTGAACTAGTCTTTCAAGGGGTTTGGACAGATTGGAAAGTATTGATATGGGACGGAAATTGTTAAGCGAAGATGGGTTAGATTTCTTTTGTAAGGGTTGTATTTTAGCTTTCTTCTAGGATGAAGGAAAGATGGAATTTTGCAAAGAATAATTATATATATATGTAGGAGGACTGGAAGGATAGTAGGAAGGCATAATTTGATTAATTTTAGTGGAATACCATCATGTCCAATAGCTTGTGTTTTACATTGGAAAATGGCATCAATGAGGTCTGAGGGTGTGATATAGGAAAAATAAAAATTGGAGGAGTTAAAAGGAGGACCGTTTGGAGTGTATCTGGCGGAAAGAGATGAAGAGTTTGATGATGAGGTAGCGAAAAAGGAATTCATTTCGTTAGGAGTAAAAGAGTATGAATGCGGAACATTTGAGGATTTACTGAAGGAAAGTTTTGATAGAATTTTCCATTTTGATTTTGGATCACAGGCATTGGAGAGGGCTTCATGAAAATATTGTGATTTAGCTTTTCGAATGCCAGTTTGTGTCTGGTTCCGAAGGGATTTAAACAGAGCGTAGTCGTCCTGAAGTCTAGTCCGTCGAAAACGTCTTCGGGCGGCCTCTCGTCTCTTTTGTAGGTTTTTGATTTCTTTTGTAATCCAGGGTGCTGGTGGACGTCGGATTAGGATGGTTTTTAGGGGGGCATGTGAGTCAAGGATGGATAAGAGATTGGATGTGAGGATGTCAACCATGTTGTCGATAGTGTGGGAGGAATATATAGAGTCCCAGTCCAGAGTGTCAATATAATTTTGGATTGAGGAAAATGTTAAGGAATCAAGATTGCGATAGGAAATGGTTTTTGGGATGAATGTTGGAGTTTGGATATTGTATGTCAGGGATATTAAATCGTGATTTGAAAGAAACGTAATTGGTAACTGGGAAGAGGACATAAGGCTTTTAGGAGAATCAACTATTAGGAGATCAAGCCATGTATTAGATGTAAATGTGTGGTGGGTAGGAGAGAATGGTACCACATGTAGGTTGAGGGAAAAAAAAAAAAAAAAAAAAAAAAAAAGGTTTTCAAGATAAGACTTGTCTAAGGAATCGGAGAGGAGATTGGTATTGAAATCTCCTGCAATAATAACATGTGAGAAGAGAGGAACAATGTTGAAAAGAGTGGTTTCGAAGTGGGAGTCAAAAGGAACATTGGGAGGGCGGTAAACTACTACAACTAGGATAGTTTGAGAATCCATGGTTATTTCGGCAAACAGGAATTCAATGTGGGGATGTTCAGAAGAAGGGGATAGGCTTAGGACTTTGGTTCGGAAATTATTATGTACAAATATACAAACACCTCCGCCAGTGCGGTTAGTACGATCATGACGCAGCAGATAGTGGTTAGGAAGGGAGACACTGAGGGAAGGAATTGACGGCTTAAGCCAGGTTTCGGATATTGCAATGATATGATAAAAATTACCAGAGAAGTATTGATGGAATTCGGTAAAGTGAGCAGGGAGGGATTGGGCGTTAACATGACAGACAGTAAGGACGCTAGTCATGACAAGGATGCTGGAAAAGAGAAAGGAAGAAAGAAATAGTGGATTCAGAAGACACTAAGCAATAATATGGTGTGAAAAAGTAGAAAGTTAAAAATAATGACAGTAAAGAGAAATTAACTAAAAGTAATTTAAGTAATGAATGTGAAAAAAGAAACGAGCAAGTAATACAGAAGAGTAACCAAGAAATAAACGAGAAAAGCAAACATGATGTAATAAGTTGTACACGCATTAAAATGAGTAATAAAGAAAAGAAAATAGTCAATGAACGAAGTGTTTTTCTGTTGAGGAATTTGACTGATGCGACAGATCGAGAGGAGAGCCAGATGTCAGAGCCAGGTATGAGGTGACAGGAGTGGATGCTTCAGGTGAAGACCTCAAGATCCTTAGCTGCGTTAATAAAAATGACAGGATGGCCATCCTCCCGCCTGCAGCGTACTCTGCCGCCAGAAAACCAAACATACTTCAATTTTTCTGCAGCTTTCTTTTGTCGTGCCATCCAATAGAGATGCCTATTGGTGGGAGTCATCTCCTCCTGAGATAGATATGGTGGCAGTCATTCTCCTGCCAACCAATATCACGCGTCGAGAAGTCGCTTCTCATTTTTCTGAGTCGAATCAGCTCGTCCCATACTGATTGCCTAACAAATTTAGCAATGATGACCGGCGGACGTGGGTCATCTTTTCTAGGTCTTCTCCGTTCCACGATATCAATATCTTCGGGAGTGATCTTTAGACCCAGACCAGCACCTATGTTCGTAATTAGAGCTGCCGTGGTTTCTCCTGGGCGAACCGGGATCCCCCGGATCTCGGCCGATCTACAAAGTTGTCCTTGCTCTACCTTATTTAGCCGGACTTCGAGCTCAGACACTCTTTCCTTGAGAAGAGTATTTTCTCTTAACAGGTCTTCAAAGTATTTTATTTGAGACTCCAAAGAGGTTTCAATTTTCGATAAACGTTCCATGTTTTCAAAACTAATTTGGCCCTGTTTATCGAGGGATGATTTTACTTCTTTCATTTCATCTTTTACCTCAGCAATGAAAGTAGATTTCATCCCTTCGATGTCTAGTTTTAGATTAACGAGGGCGCCTAAAATCGTGTTCGTAGAGTCTTGATCAGTTGATGTGGGGTTGGTAGGCCTGTCATCTGTCGGGACACTTTTTTTTTACTTTTTACTCGCATTTTTGACAGTGCCAAATTTTTTTCGACGCATTTAATTTTTCTTTTAAATTTTAGCCATTTAGAAAAAGTAAAATTAAAATTAAACAAATGTAAATATACTCAGAGCGTATACGTAAATAACGGAATTCTCGTTGTTAATCCTGTTAGCTGATAAGGGATTACCTCTAACAGGACGCTTGTTACCAGCTCTAAATTATACAATGTTAATATAATTTTAATTACTCACTCCTTTACACTTCACAGCGAAAACAGTGGTTATTTAAATATAAATATTGACTAGTTTCACTAACACCTGAGCACTATTAGCAACACTAATTTAAGATTGTTTACGTAACGATGTGGACACTACAGACGCTAGAGCCAGACACCACAGATTTTAAAACAGACACACAAAAAGTAGGAGCCCACTATGCACTATTAAAACAAATTAAAGATTTAACTTAAACTTTAGACCTCATTGTAGTCAGTGATAGTAATGGACAATATGTGATCCCTGATTAAATGTTTTTAGAAATTTATCATTATTAAGGTAATTATAATATTTAAACAATAGTAATAATAACAATAAAAAACTTTGCAAAATTATATCAGTGTAATAGAACAGTATATTTTTTAATTTTTAATATTTGCAGAAATGATGACAATTAGATGTAATACAATTGACAAGACTATTTAGTCCTTAAAATTATGCTCATTAGACAGATCCAAATGTATATAATAGGACACAGAATGGTAATTCATTCATTATATATAATGTACATTAGATGAATATTAGTTCATATTTTCAATACTTTATTCATATTTTTTGTCCATATATGTTTTTACACCTTTTAGGGCTTGAAAATGTGGCAATAGCCATGAAACGTTGCCTATATAAGATTCGTGTAGTATTATATATTTAAAAAAAAATAAAATAATGATGGGAGATAAGATTGCTATTCAATACACCTTATAATACTCTCAGTTTTATTTTGCTAATGAATAAAAATGATTTGTTAGACATTTTATATTAAAGGAGAATTTGGAATACTTTATGGAATTTAATCAGGAGAATGTGTGAGTCGTATTGTGAGTGAAATGAAGTCTCAATCAACTACATCAAGAATTTTTTGACAATTAGATGATTGAACAATTCATTGAATTCCTTAAAGTTGACAACATTTGAGCCTCTTAACACAACCCTCTGGATAATACTCTTTTACACTGGCTCAAGAAACAATAAACCAATCAACAGCCGTAGCTTCAGACCAAAATTAATGAGAAAGCTTTTCTATAAGAAAATGAAATTCCATTTAACTTTAATATAAAATATAATTTTGAATCAGGCAGCTTTATAATTTAGAGTTTTAAAGTAATATATATAAAAAAGGAGGAAAATTAAAACAACAATGAAGAGGTATAGGATGGTCAGTCAAAAACAACTCCTCAATTTCAATTTTTCATGCCATTTCATTACAATTTTTTACCAAATAACTATTTATTTATCTCAATGAGGTTAAATTTCAATAGTTTAGAAACCTTTGAAAGATTTCCAAGAGGTCCCAGTAATAAAATCACTATCTCTAAGATGATTTAAGAGAATCAAGCTAATGATGAAATATGTGTGTAGTTCTACAGTCAAAATATTTCAGTCATATTGACAGTTGTGGTATAATCACAATTAAACTTTAATTAAAATAAGACTCTTATTGACCATTAAATAGATCAGTTCAATGATAAGATATAGAATGAACATCATAGTTCATTATAGAACAATATATCCTTTAGTCTGTGATTGTATACCATAGCATGGCCTGAAGTAACAGCTCAATATTATAGTAGCAAGGAGAAAAATAAGAAATTTATGTCATAGAATAGATCACCCTATTTCATATCTGATGCTCTAGCTCAATCACAATCATAAATTTATTATACAATTACACTAAAATGGTGTTGTTGAAACATGTGTTTTATTTGGCAGAAATATAGATGATAAAGTGTAGAATCGGTAAGTAAAAATAACATAATTTGTTTAAAGGAACCTGAAATAACTACAATAATCACAACGAACATGCTAGTCACACAGGCAGGGAGATCACACAAGTGTTACTCATGTTTTGAAGATATTTCAGTGATTCATTTGCTAATTCTGTTTCAAGTTTAATGGAGTTGTTTTAAACTGAAATTATTAAAAATTGTTGAAATTATTACTGCTTTAGATAGACCACAGCTGTAAACTTTGAGGCGCTCGAGACAGATCTTTGGCAAACCTCCAATGTCCTCTCTTCAGTGGAGATTGGGGCTCAGCAACAACTTAAATAAAAATTTAAAATCTCAAAATTGAGATGTTCTGATTGAACAAAACATCCAATTTTTTTTTTTTTTTTTTTGCTTATATCAAACAGTTTTTCAGCACTATTTCTTCTTGTATATAATGAGCAGCCCCTCATATAATATTTATAAGTAGCTCGAACCTACTGTAAAATAGCCTTAAAACCCTCTCTGCTAGACAGCAGTATCGGATATAGGGCCTGTTTGTCTGCAAATAACATCTTGTAAATATAAACATTTCGTTTTGGAAATAGAAATAATAGGAACCAGGTAAGTGTGAAATACACACTGACATCTTTTTTAATTAAGGAAAAGTTGATAAAAATGTAAATATAGCATATATTCTAAAAACAAAGCTATACAACATAGATTGGCAAGAGGACAGATTATAAATAACTGAAAGCATTTAAAAAATGGATAATTTTAAATCAATAATTATAACTTCAATGTAGATACTAATATATCAACTAAGGATGTCATGAATAAATATAGATATTTATATTTTAGGAGATCGTAAGGACTAAAACTCAATGAACAATAAGTTCAATACAGAGACAAGATACAGTACTACTGGGAGTATCATATCATAAATTATTGCTCATTGATATTCAACTTATTCAAACAAGCCACTTTTGAAAAATAATATTCATTTTCATCCAATGCAATATTTAGCAATTAACAATATTAATTTATTTACCTAACAATAGATATAAAGACAGATTTGGAATGACTTAAAATAAGTTGTAAATGTTTCTGATAAAGAAAAAATTAAAAAAAAAAGAAAAGGTTTATTATAATTAGCAACATGCAATGATTGAAATGATGGATTAAATCTTTAATAACAATTTAACAGTGGAAGTGTTTTGAGTCCCTTATATCCACAGGATGAGAAACTAAATCACTACCCAACCTAAGTGTTTAATCCTAGCCTGATAAATTAGTATACCGTCATGAAAAGATATCTTGCAAGAACTAATCCTTTTATATAGAACGTTTTATATAATAAACTATAGAAAACTATAGTTGAAACAAGTTCCCAATTGAATATCATTCACAATATCATCATTGTGACCTAAATGGGGGGTTAAAACTTAAATTGATATCATGGAAATTAGGTATGGAGAATAATTAAGGTTTTTTTTTTTTTATTTCAGAAGATAGTTATCTATTATCTATTTGTAGAGTAAAGAAAAAAAGAAAAAAAAAACATTTATACATAGAAAATACATTTATTATAACCATATAAAACAAAATACATTTGAATTAAAATGCATTACTTAAACTTATCTAAATTATTAACGATTTATAATCAACTTTTATAAATTCATATATAGAAATAATTATTTATATAACACGATATAACCAACACAATATGAATAACTAACAAATAACTACTTAGGAAAATCATTACAACAATTATATTTAATATAAATTTAAATATAACCCGTGATTATTTGATGCAGACATTTGGAATAATAAATGGCTGTGTTATAGAGCTACTAAAGCACTGAAACACTAAAATATTTATATGAATGTACGTGATATATATATATATATATATATATATATATATATATATATATATATATATATATATATATATATATATATATATATATATATATATATATATTTATATATATGTGTGTGTGAATAAATGCATATACATATAAATTTTATAACATTAATCCAGTTAAAAATAATAGGATAAAATGAAAAATAAATTAAATAGAAAAACTTATCCAAGCATAGATAATAATTGACTAAATTAAATAAGTTATTGTTTGATATTTTCATTATTTTGTAAGAAAAAAGTTTGAAGTTTTTCCAAGTTAATGTTTCATATATTAAACGGCAAGAAAATGACAAAACTCAAATCCAAAATATAACAGATATCAGAGGAAGCACAAAGTAAAGGGAAAAACCACTCTATCCATGAATAGTGATTCATACAAAAAAAAATATGGAGTCTTCTGCTCTATATTGAAAATACTTTTAAATGCAATTAAATTCCTTGGCTTGACACTGAATGATTACCTATCAAAAATAGTGTAGTGCATCAAAAGTGTAAACTATTCTCTCAATCTGAAGAATTTTTGATATTATGACACAATACAAAAGGCAGAATTAAGTTTTGAAAGCAAGGTCCTCGAAACATTGCCAAAGCCATCTGGGATCAATATATTAACATATGGAAAAGAGCTAATAAAAACTGGTTATTCAATATTCTTTGACATAGAGGTTAGAAAAATAAGGTGGACATGGTTTATGCTCAAATTAACTAATTATGAGGCTTCAACATGACCATGACTACCATAGTAGTTGTCAAGAGACTGTTTTCCTAACATGTGTCCACATAGTAATAAACAAAATAGTAAATTGGAAAGCAACATATCTTAATTTTTTTAACACCATTTATTAACCGGAATGACGCATTTAAAACATTTACTTCAACAAATAATAATAAAATTAAAAATGTTTTATTCTTACAATAAAGCCTACATATCAAGATATTTACATTGATTAATTGAAATATTCTGATAAATACACACATTGATGATAATGTAAAAGATACATCAGCACTGTTTCCTTAACAAACACACCTATTTTTAAAATTAGATTATTATCCCTGGATAAGAAACCCATTAACAGCATAAACTGCAATAAAATTATTAAGATTTAATAAGGGAACGTCCAATGAGTAAGATAAGATCTAAACATTAAAAATTATTTCCTTAATCATGATGGAATATTCAAAATGCCACAAAGAGACTCATACAATCTACTATTTTATTCACAAACTTGAAATTAGCTCCAAATACTTTTATTATAAAAATTACGGACTATAATACACAAAATACCTGCAACATTTTTAATGAGCTTTTTCTTACATAATAAAATACAAATTTATCACTTTTTATTCATATGACAGGAGTAAACTTCATTAAAAACAAAATTTCTCATTAAAACCAATGGAATGATTTTTTTTTTAACATTATAAAATAGAAAATAGATATAATTTAAAAAAATAATTACTCCTTTCAAAACAAAATCTTTCATATCAGAAACATGAAAGATATTCAAAGGAAAAATAAATCCCAAAACATGAATGAAAAAAGAAACCAACTTTATTTAACTTAACTTATAAATTTGTACATCCATCTCATAATTTTACATACAAAATAAGGTAACTACCTACACAATTAGAGCCAACACATACCATTCTAAAGAATAGTTTTTTTTTTTTTTTTTTTTTTTTTTTTTTTAATTTTTTTTTTTAGATGTTTTCAATTCAATAGCCTCCATATTTATCCTGAAATAAAAAACAAACAAAAACAAGTGAGATTAAAAAGTAAAAATAAAAGAAACTACTCATAAACATAGAAAGCATGGTACTGATTATAAAGTGGACTAGTCAAGTCAAGGAAGATAAAAATCCTACGGCATACAAATTTCTTTTCATTTTATATTATATTGAAACATACTATTTATGCATTACTCATTAAAATACAAAATTCATAAAATCAAAACATCTAACTAGTTTGTTAGATAAGTTCTTTTGTATGAAGATAACATTTATGCTGATAGCAAGAATCAGTGCTCTGAAATCAACAGATTAATTGAGTTTATCAAGTTTTAAAAAAATACACCACAAGATCAGGTATGTGAAAAATGATAAATTTTGTCAATCTACAATATCTCATTTTTACAACCTTTCAGAAAAAGTACCATTATACAGGGCTAAGCTGACAAAAAATCATATAAAATTTTATTCATTTAAACAATATAAAAATTAAGATAGCATCATTGATTTATTTAGTAAGAAAAAAAAAATGATATTCTAGTCATTTTTTCATTTTGTGCTTTTTTACTTGTGAAAAGGGAAAAATGCAGCTCAGGGTCATTGAAAATTTCGAGGTTTTTATGATGATAAATGCGTAAGCCAATTCGTGTCAAAATTAGCTTGCTCATTGTTGTTCCAGAAATTTTGATGTTAACGATAAACTTCTCCCTGGACGGCTAAATGTTGAAAAAGTTAATGAAATCCTTTGAAAAAATATAGGCAGATCAGCATATTTCATCTTAAAACATTGTAACAGAGCTAAACAAAGACTATAAAATAATTTAGAACCATTTACTGGATACCAAAAAAAAGCTTGATACTTGAATTCCGTGTAAGCAAAAAGCGCAAAATTATATGGACTAAGTTTCCGTTAGTGAAACGCTGCTAAATTGGGAGGAATGTTAGTAAAAACGTGGTTACAGTATCTAAAATTATATAAAGAATTAGCCTGTGCTGTGCATCCACCAAAAATAAATAAATTGCCCAAGCATGAAATTTTATAAACTGTCCGTGCACTAGCGCTCCAAAAACTGCTACAAACTTGCCTTGCGGTTATGGTGAATAATTTAAGGAAAAGTGGTTAATCACTTTTCCTTAACTTATTCACCATGATATGCTGTTGATATGCATGCAATGATGTATTATGTTGTAATTACAGATTAATGTTTTTTGTGTAAAATAATAGTTTCACTTTGAGAAATTGCTTATTTTAGACAGGAGGAGCATAAGCGTAAAATTTTGGCAAGTGTTTCCAGACATTTTTTGCCCACTGTATGTCTTATTCCTATTTTCATATAATATATTGTAAACTCTGAAGTAGTCTTTAAGAGTTAAAATCTTTTAGTTTAAAAACAAAACTTCTGACTGTTCTATTACTGGAAAATGAAACTGAATGATTGTAATCGTTCAATACGTTTCCCACTTAACAGAAAATATTCTTAACATATCATACAAGTATTTTTAGTTCTTCTTAATGGTTTTAATGTCAATAAACACAGTAAATTTATATAGAATCAAATGAATGTTTTGTTTGTCCTAAATACATTCCAATGCCATTCATTCCACTGTAATAAAAGATTGGCAGTTTTACACACTCCCATGAAGATTTGACACAGTCCTACTGATTATTTTTTGCTTATTATTTGATTAAGGGTAGACAAAGGTGGATAAAACAGTGTGGACAGATTTTGTATTAAAATCAAATTGAACAACTGGCTTAATAAAAGATAAATTGTTTACAGTAACAAAAATTGTTGATTTTTTATTTGAGTTCAAGTCAGAGATACATTGTCATCTACTTCTAAGCTCTGAGTAGCTTTGATCCAATTAATACATCTGGCTACCACTGCCTCAGATAATAATTTTATCATAAATTTTAGAATGTAGAATATTTTTTAGATTTTTCATTTCCATAATATTTTAGAATAATTTAAACCAATGTTTCTTAACATAATTGAAGTTGTAATCTTTTAGATATCAGAAGTTGTAGGTCATTGCAATGGATGAATCCCTCCCCCCAAAAGTAATCAATACTGATAAGCGGTCTGAGAGGTAGATGAAGATGTAGATAAGAGGATTGTGTTATGACTGATCATGTAGATTTCAGTTTTTATAGAGAAGGGAGGAAGGTTTGTAGCCAGTGATTGTTGGCAGACATCTAGCATTTTTTAGGGAAGTTGATCCAAAATGTAATTTCTATAAGTGGATTTTAAACCAGTGGCCTTTTTGATATGGCTTTTAGTCCACCCAACCTTGATGTCATAAACTTTGATTAATTTAGTATCTCAATAGCAAAACAGTTTCCCAAATCCCTTTAAGAGTCTTGCTATCAAGGTTCTAAAGTAAAATTGATTTCACCAATAATAAAAAAATTACCTGAATAGATGATATGACACCACTAGCTAATGAACTAAGCTTCCCAGCAACCTTTGTAACACTTTGTTTGACGCTTTCTCTCACTTCTTCAAGATCGGGTGCCTGTAATTGGCTAGAAATATATCCTCTTTGATGAGCATTTTCATTTCTTCCAAAATAGTCAGCTGATGATATACTGGTTGAGCCTTCAAACCTAGAGAGATTTGATTTTTGTTCCCACTGTAATTTAAAAAAAAATTAAGTTAAGTAAATTTACCTGAAAAAGTAAAATGAAGTTGAAGAAAATGAATAAACGAACCGTATTTTCAGCGGAATCTGAAAAATACTGATCTGAGGATATTGATTTAGCTGTTCCAAATTTCTTTTGAGCAACAGTAGTTGGTTCACTTGGAAGACTGGCATTCTTTCTAGAATTATTATTCTGAGATTTATGCCCACTATTGTAATTGTTTTGTGATTTAAAGCTATTATCAAAACTGGCTTGAGGTGAAAAGCTACTATCATAGTTCATTAATGATTTAATAGTATCTTCATTGTCATCAGTTCCTGATGACATCATGCGTGACTGTGATTTAGGTGAACTTCTGCCCCTAATGCAAAATTCAAAAGAAAATTAAAACTAAGCATAATAATTGTATGCCCTTTTGTATTAATTCCTTAAGATATTTAGAACTATATCATTGTAAGTAACTTACAATGGACTGTAACTGCTACTAGAAGAAAATCCAAAGTCGTCAAAAAAATCGTGAGATTCAACATCATGTGATTTCCCAAATTTATTGGAATTTTCTTGATGAATTGTCTTCATGTCATTAAGTGCTGAATGAGATATCCCACTGAAAAAATGTTTTAATTAACATAAACATTTTTTTTTTTTAACAAAACTTTCATTGTAGAAAAATTTCATGAGAAAAATCTTATATACTATAATAGACTATAAATTATAACATTAAGCCCACATGTTGGTGGAGGACAGGGTAACAACACTCCGGTAGAGCTAAGGATGAGATGTCAGTTCAATTACATTTTAATTGTAAATGTATTTGTGTTAAGAATTAAATTGATAGCACAGTAGATTCCCTCTCTTCACTACTGACTGCAGTTTACTATAAAATGGTATTAAATTTTGGAAAAAAAAAAGTATGCGCATACAAAAATTAGTCATTTAGATCTAATAATTTCATAAATACATATATTTTCTAATAATTTTAAATTAGATATAAATTTTAGTACAACCAAATTTTAATTCAAATTAAAGTTAATTACTAAATAATGTATAGATAAAAGTAGTTTGATGGTGTGATATGGAAAAACATACTTGATCAAAACTTTACTAGGGAACTAAAATATTCTGTTCAGGAGGCAGTAGATACCAGTGAAACCTGTGGCACATGCACAAACCTATGCAGCTCATACATGTGTTAAAACTGCACCATACCACCCTGCAAACTAAAGCCTAGTAAACACTGGGACACATTTGAATTGACTCTCTGCATCTGAGCTGAGTCCCGCGAGAGCGTACGCTGAGTCCAGCAGAGTTGACTCTTGTGATAATGAATCTGGTGTTCGGCGGGTTAGTATTTATGACTTTTTTTGCATCCCCTCTGAAATGGGATTCTTCGAATCTTGTTTTACTCATATTGAGCAACATGACTCGGTGCGGATGTGAATCTTGACTGGGAAAGAGCTCCTCCTTCCAGCTTCAGATTGCGTGCACCTATTGTTCCTGCTAACCGGTTTATTGTTTTTTCTTTATAATTATTTTTTCACTCTCTAACATTAATAATTAATTATTATGTCGTGTAGAAGTGTTCAAACATTAAGTTTTATTGAGGAATTGCATTCGAATCGGTATCTGTGACCCGTCTTTCAGTGATTATAGAAACTGGGAAAAAAAATTTTTATGTCTTCTGTCATTGGCGACAAAGTATTTGCCGAAGGTTTCATCAGCCAAAATAGAAAAAAAAATCCACACACTAAAAGGCAGATTTCGTCAGGAGCACAGGAAGGTTGCATCCCCCAAAAGCGAATTATCACCACAAAAATGTAGTTGGTTTGGCTATGAACCACTATTGTTTTTAATTCCAGTGACTGAGTCAAGAGGAAGCAGGAATACTGACAAGGAAAGCGAAATAAATGGAATTATTTTAAAATTATTATATTTTAAATTTTACATTTTTTAAATAAGAATACAAATAATAGTTAATGTTCGCGCCAATCGGCGCTTATGTGAGGGGGGGGGGGAAAGAGAAAAACTTTAATTACCGTATATTAACGCACTCCACGAATTTCCGGTGCAACTAGCCCTTATCTGTGTTAATCCCTACCAGAATATCCCTCTTTCTTCTATCATCTGTACTCGAGTACGCACCTCCTACAAAATTGCCCAAGACCTCATGGTCTTCCATTGGTTTTTTAACCTAGTTCTCCCCCGAATGAGTGATAATCTAAGAGGAGGCGAGCTTAGACGAATATTGCAGCTTAGGAGAAGCATCTGCCAGGCCGTAAAGATTCTAGGGGCCCCTGGACAGACCGTCGGCGGCAGTAATAAGGTAAGAGATTTCTTCTGTATTATTTTTTTATGCTACCTTCTCAATAATATCTCCCCAAGAGTGCAAAACCTCGATTTCATATTTTCCCATACAGTCCATTTTCTAGAGGCCGAGGCGTGTTTGTCTGGGGCTTGTTTATCTGATGTCCGTCGCAGTGCGTAAGTAAGAGGTTTGTGGTCTGTAAAACACGCAAAAGTTTGCCCTTCCAACATGTGCTTGAAATGTTTTATGGCGCAGTATATGGCGAGTAACTCTCGATCGTATGTGGAATATAAAACCTCTGTAGGAGTCAACTTTCTGGAGAAAAATCTGAGTTGCTGTATAACACCGTGAACTATTTGCTGCAAAACCCCGCCTATTGCTACATCAGAAGCGCCCGTGTACAGTTGTAGCGTGCCCAAAGGGTTTGGATGATGTAAGAGCGCCACTCGTTCTAAGGCTTGTTTACTTTCCTGGAAAGCGGTATCTAATTCGGATGTCCAGGTGATGACGGAGTTTTTTGCCCCCGTTATGGCATTTAACGGTGCCTGACTATGTGCAGCATGTGGAATAAACCTTCTATAGAAGTTAAGCATACCCAAAAATCTGCGGAGCTGCGAGATTGTATTGGGGCGTGGAAACTCCTTGATTGGTTTTATTTTGTCCTCAATTGGTCTAATGCCAAATTCTGAAATCTCATGGCCCAGAAATGATACCGAAGGCAAAAAAAGGCATTTTGATAAGTTTAACGTGATGCCACATTCTTTTAGGCGTTGGAAGACTGTTTCTAGGTTTTGCATGTGTTCGTTTAGGTTGTCTGAAGCTATGAGGATGTCATCTAAGTATATGAAGCAAAATGGAAGATTGTGAAGGATTTTATGAATAAAGCGTTGGAAAGTCTGAGCCGCGTTTCTTAATCCAAACAGCATAAAAATAAATTCATATGAACCAAATGGGGTTGTTATGGCGGTTTTTTCGACATGTTCAGGTGCTACTGGAATCTGTTGGTAAGCTCGTACTAAGTCGATGGTAGAAAAAATTTTTTTGTTGTGTAAAAAATGAGACGTGTCCTGGATATTGGGAAGTGGGTATCTATCGGGTATGGTAACTGAGTTCAATAATCTATAATCCCCACATGGTCGCCATTCTCCGTTCTTTTTCTTCACCATATGTAAGGGACTAGCCTATGAACTGCTCGAAGGGGGACATAGACCTAAAGATTCCATGGTTTCAAATACGTTTTTGGCCATCAGTAGTTTGTCAGGTGCTAATCTTCTAGGCCTACAACTCACGGGGTTTCCTTTAGTTTCGATGCGATGTTGTGTTGAGTGCTTCACTTTTGTGACTTCTTGCAAAGTGGGTGGAGAGTCTAAACCGTATGTTTTAAGTAGCGCTTTTATAGGGTCGATTGGATCAATTATGCTGATTCTGCCTGTTGGTTCGATGTTGCATTGGAAAACGGATGTACGTAGAGGAAGAAATGAGTTCCTATCGATGATTCTTTGTCCGGGTAAATCAACCAAAAGATTAAAATGTGTGATGAAGTCGGATCCGATTATAGGTTTGGAGACGTCAGCTATGAGAAATGAGAAATTAAATAACTTTGAAAGTCCAAAGTCCAATTTTAGTTTGTGTTGCCCATAAACAGCTATGCGCGAGTTGTTCGCTGCGTGCAAGAATTTTGAGGGCGTTGTTTTCCTATCCCCAGGTCTTGGAGGAATTATAGACACATCTGCTCCGGTGTCAACTAAAAATGGGACTTTAGTATTTCGGTCAGTTAAGAAAAGGCGGCTTGTCTTTGTGTGGCAGGTGCACGCCGTCGTTGCCTGCCTCAGAACTAGTTTTTTGAACTGAAAGAGCATAATGGTTGGCATCTTTTAGCTTCTTTGCCAAATTTTAGGTGATACCAGCACTCCTTAGGGCTGGAATTGTAATCTGCGCGCTGTGAGAAGCCTGACCGCTGTTGTGCTCGTGTTCTGCTTCTGCCTAGGGTTGGTGATCGTCTTCTAAATTGTGAAGAAAGGTTTCTTACTTCACATCTCAATGCCTCCATCTCCAGTCTGAGGTCCGAATCAACTTGTTGATTTTTTGTCCGTGATGGTGCAGACGGACGACGGGTTATTAATATCGGCTATCTTGTTTGCAATGTTGCTTAACTTATCTAAGTTCCCGTCTGTCGCCTGTAAAATTGCTTGGGTGGCTACGGGAAGTCTCTGGTATCCACAGGTGCTTGATTATTTCTTCTGACATTGACGAAGTTTTCAAAGCTTTCATGTCTCTCAAAAGTTGTGAGGGTTTTTTGTCTCCTAATTCTAGCCTTGATAGCAACTTACGAGTTTTTTGCTCATTGCTGTCAGTGCAACGTTTAATAATGGTATTTTTAAGCAGAACATAATCAGCTGGGGGATCTGTGGATCGTATAATATCGGCAACTGACTTTATAGTTTCACTATCCAGATTTGCTACTAGGTGATTAAATTTTGTTATTTCATTTGTAATTTTTACTATTTCAAACTGTGCTTCTATTTGTGCGAACCACAGGTCTGCTTCAGCTTTCCAAAAGGGTGGAATTTTAATAGAAACATGACTTACAGTGGGTGTTTGCTGATGCTCTGGTTGTGAGTTGCTTTTAAGTTGAGCGATTTCATTTTCCAAAGTAGTGATTTGTTTTTTTATCACATCCATTTCGGGGTCACCAATTTGGGATACTCAGAATAACTATAATGAAACTGTAAGAGACTGATTATATTTGATAAACAAATAAAATTATTAAACTCAGAATAAATTGGTTAATATTCATAAAACACATGTGTATAGGAAGGTAACGCCACTTCTATCTTTTTCTTCTCGATTCTTTGTGGTGTCATGATATGAGCACCACAATCTAATAGAGTTTATTAATTTATTATTGATTTTATGATGTTTCATCAATCAAAACATGTTAATTTAAAAGCATAAAGTTAAAAGCAATGAAATTTACAGATAACTGTCTGATATCAACTGAGAAGTACCAAGCAAGGGTTTTTTTAGTTCTTAAATAATCGCACCAAGCGGCAGCCAATAGCTATCCTCTACCTAAAGCAGTAATAAGATGAATGCATATAATAAATATGCACTAGATAAGAGAGGTCAGGAGAAGTGAGGAAACCTGTAAGCTGTAATATAGATTCAACTAAAACATCATGATAAATTGATTGCAGGTAACAAGTGATAAAAAAGATATCTGTGCAAGAACATAGGCAGTTGTCAAAAGATACAAGTACCAAAACTATACCAAAAAAAGAAAATTCTGTTAAAAGAAATTATAAAAAATAGATAAAAAATCTCACACTCTTGATCCTAGGCCCATCCCAAGCCTTTCTAACTGAACAGCTTTTTTTGGATCTGTTATCTTCAATTTATCCTCTTCTTTTTTTTGCTTTAGACTAATATCTTCATAAGCTAGCCTCATGGAAGCAATCTAAGAAGGATATTTAAAATTAAATTCAAGAAGTAAAAGTAGATATTCAAACATAACATTCTACTGCAAAATTACATGTATGAATTTTGAAGAAAATCAGGTCTATGAGTAAAACATAGAGGATTCAGGTAATATGAATAAAACAACAGTTTCAATAAAAATTTATGTTGAAAACTAAACAAATAGACCCTACATGTTTCAATGGGCATTAACTTAAAGATAATGATGAATTTTTATTGAAACTTTTATTTTATTCAATTGAACTCAAGCCTTAAAAGAATATAATTAAGTTTTTCAAGGTTATTTACACAAAAATGTGTTAACGTTTATTTCATTAATACACTATCTAATTAAAAATAACAAAAAATATCCTGATCAAAGAAAATAGGCTTTATTTCACCAACAAGCCTCTGGCTGAGCCCTTTGGCTCAAGTTAACTTTTGACAAATAGGAGATATTTTAATTATTAAAGAAATTTATCATAATTATAAATAACTAATATAATTATAAATAACTAATATAATTATAGTTTTTAAAATTCTAGGTACTATAAATGTTTTATCACTGAAATTCTTATTTCTCTGTATCACCTTTCATTGAAAACATAAAAGTTCACAAAAAAAATTTCAATAAATCATTATATGATACATGCGGCAATCATTTTACCTGAGTTTCTTCTACTTCTTTTTTATTACGTTCTTCATTTTCCTTTTGCACTTGAACTTTCAATTTCTCAGATAATACAGCCTCTCTTTCAACATCAGCAAAGCTTGTGCTTGTCTTCTGAGCACCTAAGCTTAATCCTTTTTTGCTACCAATCTACAAAAATAAATACATACAAAGAAACTTGTAGAAACCACACACACACACACTTTTTTTTTTTAAAAAGAATACAACCAAATTTATTGAGACCACCCAAGGAAATTGTGCCTATGAGCTTAAATGATTGGATATTTAATAATCTAATTTTTATGTAGAATCAACAAAAATATTAGGAATGAAATTGGCAATACCCAGTAAGTTCCACTAGTTGGACAAAATATGTACAAGGACTATGGTACATTAAAAAGTATAAATGGATAATTGTATCACAGAGGATGAAATCGAGATGGCAGCCAATAAACTCGACACAGCTGGAGTTACAGAGGACTTCATCCCAGAGAACTTATGGTTGTTTTTTGTTTATTGGGGCTTAATGTCCTTATGTACTTCAACTAGGGCAGGAAGGATGGGTTATCCTACAGGTTACCAACCTATTCTGCCAGGGTGGGAAGATCAAGATTCATTTCTTGGGTCTGCCTCAAAATAAATTTAAACTCGCTCAGGCGGAATTCGAACCCATGACCTTCTGTATTGAGCTGAGGCCCTCACTCGGCCATCAAGTCCCCAGAGAACACTGAATTCAGAGGAAAATACCTGAAAAAGATCAACCAGACTCTATTCCAGACAAGGACCTAGCAAGTAAACCATATGGAAACTGCACTGGTGCCAAATGGAGGAGGGTTACTGACTAAAAATTGGGCTTCATGAGATATTTTTGGCATATAAAATAAGTTTTTATAGTAGTATTTAGTTTAATTTTCAAAATAGTTATAGTAATTATAATAACTCATGATCAGATGTTAAGAACAATAGCTCAAAATATATGTTAAATGATGTCAAATCACTATATTAATCAAGATTGTCAGGATGTAGGTCTCAAAGAGTGGCCATCAAAAGTTTATTAAGAGCTTTCAGTTTTTGATGTTGAAGTTTATTTCAATAGAGGATTTTAAAAACTCTTAGGAAACCAGGATTTTATAATACCACTGTTCATCTTGAACATTAGTAATGTTTGTTGTATAAAATAAGAGTAGTTTCATTATGGGAAATTGCCTATTTTAGACAGGAGGAGAAATTTAACTAAAAAATATTATAAAACCAGAGATAATAATCTCCAGTTCATTAAGAATGAACCCTGCATCTAAAATCTCATAATTATTTTAAGTGTCGAGCTCCTCATTGAGTTAAATAAAAAAAATACAATAAAAAAACAAATTATATGTCTTCAAAATCTGGACCATTGTGGTTAACTATTAGAGAAGTAAAACTCGGAAAAACAGATAATAATGCATTGCAGAGGATAAAACAGAAGAGGAAAATAAAAGTAAGGATACATTTTTTTTATGCATGATTACCCAAAATATTCAAGTATAAAACTTACTCCACTTCTTTTAGTTTGAGGTTTCCTAACACCAATAGTCGGCTTTCTATCTGCTGATGTAGAAGCATTCATAGAAACAGAAGGCCCCCTTTTTTCTTCAGTGGCATGATCTTCATCAATAGGAGGTTTAGCAGTAATCACTGTCTCACTATTACTTGCAGTTTCCTGAAGAAAAAATATTTCATAAATATTTATAGCAGATAACTAAAAATAAAAAAAATTCCCTTGATAACAAATCTTGCAGTAAAATAACTTGAGGATTTATCTTATAAAATTCTTAATAATGCAGTTCAATGAGGAATTAGAAATATCACATAGATCAACCCTATAAGTACTAGCTTATCCATATGATCACACCAAATGTACTCCCTCTCAAAAGGGCACCCTGCTCTCCCACCCTTATTTTATTCACTTTTACCTCAGCAGCCCTTCTCCAATGCTAGTGTTGATTTGTGACCAAAACTATGACGATTGACAGACTTTTCACATGAGAAATAAAAGTTTGAAATTTGTCAAATTTTGAAAATCGATTCTCACCAATGTTAAGTGTAATCATTTTGTTAAAATTTCTTTTCAACTGATAAGATTACAGAGTTAAACACTATAAAATCACATCATGCTCTAGTATGAGTTTCATTAAAAAATAATAATCCTGAAAGTTTTAAAATGGACATTACTATGACTGTGGTTGTATGATCATGCCTGTCTTTTCTCCAGACAATTTTTTTAAATTTTTGATCCAAAAAAAATTCTATTGTACATTGAAAATAGGTAAATAAATATGCATTTATAATAATTTTTAAACTTTTTTTTTATGTCATAAACTTAACAAATTAAATAAAACCTTTTTCTGTTTTAAAATTATAATGTTCCCCCAAAATATTGCTCATTATCAGAAAAATCTGAATGTGGTTGGTACATATTAAAATTTATCTAATTTACTTATCGTTGAAGTTTCTCAAATTTCATCCCATTATCATACATATCTACCCTTTAGGTAACATTTTTTATAGATAGCACAAGTATTGTACTTTCACTGTTGTTCATGTAAAGAGATATAGCAGGCTATGAAAATGATTATTAGCATCCATAAACAAATACAACCAGTTCTTGAGAGGGACAGATAGAATGGATGAGGACGTCAGGGAATCGGCATTCACAGAAAAAGTGATGGTGACCTCTATTTACATGGCTGTTAGATATGGCAATAGATAATGTGCGGATTATCCACAAAAAATCAGGACATTCGAATACAAAAATCCAATTTTGTCAGGTACAAAACACCATTCAACTTGAGAGCAGCATCGCAATCATCAATTGGTCATCAGCGAGTACGGGCAGATATAAGGTATGATAGGATCGATTACATTATAGTTGAAGGAACTCGTCACCGATGTGCCATGGAATCATGCAAAAGGACTGTGTGCACCTAGTATGAAAATTATGTTGTAGGTTTGTGTATCTCATGTTTTAAAATGAAATGAAAAAATAAACTTTATTCGGGGACATATTGTCCTCTAAGAATAACAAAAATGTATAATAGATAGTAAAATAGTCTGGCTTATATAATTTTTAATAACCCTATTTATAGTGTGACATATAAATATGGTTAATAGTAAATCAAATTGCATAAAGAATGTTCAGTAAATATACTACAAAAGAAGGAGAAAAAAAAAAAAATAAAATAACCATGAGAAAATAAGAAAAGATTTGTAAAAAAAAGAGACTATAACTATGAATATATTTACAGATACCATGATATTCATTTATATTCACTGTATATATACATGAATACACACACGCACATACACTTTACATACACATATTCGTACCATTCTGTGCACCTAAGCATACACATTTGAATTGTCTTGAAAAAAGATAAAGACTGAAGTTTGTAAGGAGTGTTCTAAATGAGCTTAAAGAAGGAGCATGTCTAATTTCAGGAGGGAGAGTGTTCCAGAGGGTAGAGGATCGGGATAGGAAGGAATGCCAGTATAATGTTGTTCGATAGAAAGGTGAGTATAGGCCAGAGGAATGTGATCTCGTTGTGAATTGGGTGTGGATGGAAGTTTTGAACTTCAAAAGATTATAAATGTAGGATGGGCAGTGGTTATACCTTGGGGTTCCAAAAATAAATCAGACAAAAATATTCATAATATAGTTTTGTGGGGTTTCTTAGATAATATTTATGAATTCTGTATTAAATAATTATTTTTTGTATGTTTTTTATGTATATGAGTAAAAACAAAAAATAGATCATGTTAAAAAAAGGTCGGATAATAGTCTTGTATATCATAATTTTTTAATTTCTGGACAGTAGGTATGAACTAAGTTGTTTTGAGATAGAGAAATAACAGACGTTTCCAGCTTGAATTTCATTTTTCCTAGATATTGCAGGTTCCCTACCTATATTGATAATCTTAATATTATCAATACAATGTTAATAACCTCTGATATCACCAAAATCACCGGTTCTTCTAACAACCATATATTTTGTTTTATTGGAATTAATTACTTGACCGATTTCTTTACCAGCTTTTATGAGTATAAACGTGTTTAATTTAATAGTTTCCTTATTTTCACAAAATAGTACCAAAACATCAGCATGGGTTGAAATAAAATAAAGAATCACCCATTTTTTAGATCTTTTCCTGTGCGCACTACTTTCCTAATAAAGTATAATAATATTAAATTAAATAATATAAGAGAAAGAGAATTTCCCTGTTTTAAACTAGAACATACTCCAATCTTTTTTAATAAAAAGTGCCGATTCAGACTCTGGTTAATGTTTTAAACTAGAATTTAAGTCAAGGATATAAAAAACATAGGAACCTTTTTTTAAAAATCTTAACTATCTGAATAGAAAGGTACCAAGGAAGTATTGCTGTAGGTTTCATTGATAAAACCATTTCAACTTGGAATAGTAGCAGGTGTAATATTGCTAGTGTAAATGAGCAACTTATTGGTATAACAAAACAATATTGAAGGTGTGCGTTGTTGGTTGGGGAATGCAGACAAGAACAAAGCAGTTAATTTTTTAATGCCTACTTTTAGACTTGTATTGCAAGTCTTCATCAGGGTTTCAGCGAGAGTAAGAATCTGAAACTGGTTTCAGATCAGAAAAAAACATATTATATCACCCGCCATTGGCTAGAAAAAACGTCTACTAGGCCCGCAGTGAACGTGTTAATTTTAATTTTAATTAAATAAATAAATAATTAAATTTTTGCAACTGTCAAGAGATATTTTGGGATTCGAGCTACTATTACTACAAGTTACCTACCTCCCATTGGATAACAGGCATTAACGATTTAGGGAAAAATGCTAGGTTACTAGTTAGTGCTCACCTTAGCTAGACCCAACAAAATGACTACCAATCTCAGCTTTATCTGTACAAATTAGATTTGACAATGCTAATTTATTTATCTTGGTTGCTTAATTAATTTTATCTATTGTCATATAACTTCAGAAATAATGTCAAAAATGTTATAAACTAGTTTAGATCCTATAAATTTATACAATGTTGAAAGCACATGGCGTGTATTTTCATTAACTTCAAAGCTGAAAATATAAATGGGAGGAAAAAGTAAATGAAATATTGAGCGAGAATATTGAACCAACTATTCCAGTGTATTTACCTGAGGAAAACTATGGTCTTCGAAAAAATCATATTCCTTGTTACTTTCTTCTGGATGGTTATCATGATCAATATCGTAATCCAGGAACAGCTAGACAAAAATAAAAAAAAAGAAATAAATAAAAATAAGAATATCTAAAATCTACCTTAAAACACATTGACAAATTATACAATATATCGATTACTGTACTCAACAATAAAGCATTAAATACAAATAAGGGGAGATGAGGAACACAGTACTTACTTCTTAAATTGAAACAAATGGATACAATTCACACCTGATTTTAGCATATCTTCATTCCAGCATCAATAATCCCAAACAATAATATATTTTACAAAGGTTAGTTAAATTTGAGGATTTGATGTTGATACTTTTTCTCAACTTGTAAATACTACTATTAACAATGTAAATTGTTCTTTTTTTGTGTATTTTGAGACCCATTCCTTTATCGCTTTTCATCAGAATTTCATTTGATTTAATAATTTCCTTTTAAGAATAGAATATTTTGGCATCATTTTGCTTTTATAACTCTGGTCCTCCTCCCACAAACAATATTTAACCTTGAGATTCCAACCTGGCATCAATATCTTTCCATCATTCACCTAGTTTTATGGAGGGTAAATCACTGTTAATCCTAGCCCTTCACCACACCTATACAGGCGGGGAAGTGTATGTTATAGAAATTTCATAATTAATTGCAGTTAAAAATAAAAAAAAGCTGTTATTAACTAACCTCATGATTTTTACTGAAATCAAGCAAAATAAAAAATTTCAAAGTCCATCTTGAACAGATAATTTATAGTACTTGGTAATCATTCAGAAACAAGGAAGATTAAAAAAAATAATATTTTTAATATTTTATACTATAATAATATTTTTAACTATTGGTTGAAGGTTCAGAATATACAAGGTGTGTGATAAAAGGAATGAGAATGATTTTTTACTGGTCTAAGTTATCTATGTTGAAATGTTGAAAAGGATAAAAACTTTGGTCAGAAAAAATCAGACTCATTACTTTTATAATACCTAGTACTTATATTCTACAGAAAAAATTGCCTACTACTATGGCAAAAAAAAAGGTGATAAAACCAGAAGCACAAAATTTTCATCAAAATATGGAAGAGATAGAACCAAAATAAGAAAAAACAAAACAGGTACATGATGAAACTATTCACTTGATCCCATATCTTTGACAAATAATTACAAGGATGTAGACTCAGCATGAAAATGTTAGACACAACTTTGTAAATAACAAAAACTTTTTATGATTTCTTTATTTTCAATTGATATTAGTATTTTAACAAAGCTTGAAGTATAAGTTAATATATTTGAAAAGGAGACAGAATTATCAGACATTGTTCAATAGTTAAATCTAGTATTAGTAAAAATCTACTACTTTATGTGCATCAAAATGTTAGACATACTGTCATTTTTTTTTTTACGATTTTCTTAATCTCCTTGAGGTTGATAACAAAAAATACCATACTAAATCTAATTTAGAGGTGTGTTGAATTGGAACGAAAGTAGACACAACTAAACATGTCAATAAATGTTTTTCATAAAAACAGCACCGTTTGATTTCTTCACTAATGAGGATGGGATAAGTTCTGGGGAGATTGTACACCACATCAGAGTTTTTCCTCGGTTGCGAAGTTTATGAGGCATGGAGAGAAAAATGGAACCCACCCTCAACTAAGAGACCAAGCTTTATCATCACAAGAAAAATGGAATATGCATCTAACACTTGTTAAAAGGCAAGGGCAATCGCTGAGGAAGTCTGGAGTTTAAACGAACATTAGGAAGGTATAAAGTTTATTAAAAAATTCAAGATCACTAGTTAGAAAAAAGAAAGACAGTTATGCTATAGTTAGTATGGGCTTTGCTCGAAATATAACGTCATGGACTGAGCAACAGAGGAAAGTTGTCTTTTGTGATGAAAAAAAAAAAATTAACCTGGATGGGTTTGTTGGATTTTCAAGACTTAAGAAAAGATGAAATTTCTAATGAAATGAAATGATTTATCAAAGGAGCAACTGGAAGGTGAAAAGGTTATTAATTTATGATGGCTAAAAAACTGGCTTTCTTTTTTTCTAACTAGTGTTCTTAAATTTTCAAAAATGTTTATACCATAAACGGTATAAGGTTCCAGGCTTCCTCAGTGATAGCCCTTGCCTTTTAAAAAGAATTAGATGCATATTCCGTTTTTCTTGTGATGACAAAGCATGGGGCCCTCAACTGAGAGGTGGGTTCCATATGCCTCTCCATGCCTCATAAACTTTACAACTGGTGAAAAACTCCATTCGATGCGGTGTGCAGTCTCCCTAGAACTCATTCCATCCTCATAAGTGAAGAAATCTATTTATTGGTATCAATCTCAAGGAGATTAAGCAAATGGTAAAAATGTCAGTGTGTCTATCATTTTGATGCACATAAAATGTAAATTTTTACTAACATTGGATTTAACTATTCAAAACGGTTTGATAATTATGTCTTCTTTTCCAATATCTTAACTTCTACTTTAAGCTGTGTTAAAAAACTAGTATCAATCGATAATAAAGAAATCATAAAATGGTTTTCATATTTACAAGTGTGTGTCTAACATTTTGACCCTGAGTAAACCAAATCCTGAAATGAGGAAAACATATAGGATAAGTCATTACTAAATCACTGGAATCATTGTACAATATAAATTCACATAGATGTAAGGAATTTCGCAGTTAGACTCAAAGCAAGAACTCTGTACTGTAACTTCATAGAATGGGGTAAGCAATGCAAGACTAATTTGTTAGTGGCTTATATTATGTTATAATAAAAATTGATTATCTGATACTTCAATGTTTTCAGTGATAACAACTAGTGAGAGGATTACAAGTGTTTTCGAAAGCTTGGCTAACATTTGTACAGATTGTGGAGATATTTACTAATGTTTAAGCAATATAATAGGTTCTAACCAGCGAAGGAGACACACAAGTGAGGCACGACCAATAAA
Source organism: Euschistus heros (assembly GCA_003667255.2). Classification (NCBI taxonomy): domain Eukaryota; kingdom Metazoa; phylum Arthropoda; class Insecta; order Hemiptera; family Pentatomidae; genus Euschistus; species Euschistus heros. The sequence continues at coordinate 3,836,784 of RCWM02000050.1, forward strand.
TAAATAATTGGTACTTGTTGACAACAATATCTTGTGTCTAGATAAAGTGACTATAACCAACAAAAGTATCCTAAAATTTATAAGAAATAATTTTTACCTTCGTCCCATGTACTTGCATGGCATGTACTGAAGCTGCATGAAGTTTTTCCTTATAAAGTTGAGCTGCACGAGAATTGTACTTCTGTTGGGCATCTTTGGTACGGCAATTATGTTGTTGAAAAAATGATTCCTAATAAAAAAAAAAAAAAAAAAATAAAAAATATGAATAAAAACAAAATATGAATATAGAAAATTGGATATATATATATATATATATATATATATATATATATATATATATATATATATATATATATATATATATATATATAAAAGTCAAGGTCCAAAGCAGCCTAGTATTAGGCTTAATCCTAGTTCCAGACACAACAAACAATGGACATGTATAAATACAGTAGCCTCAGAGCAATAAAGTTAGTTGATTTCCAACAGTCTATGTGTGTGTTACTTTGCCCTTTTTATTCTTTTTGAGACTGAACTTAAGTGGTGCCGAAACCCGGGAGAACGAGGAGCGGGTGAGTTTAAAAATTTTTTCTTTCTCAAGTGTTTGCTATGGAAGAGAGCAGCAGCATCTTAAGACCTCCGACGCTGCAGGTACCAAACAGTTTGCCAGAGTTACCACGGCAAACAATGGCAGAGGCTCACGCAAACACGTTGGCCTGGTTGAAGGTTAGGACGGCCACCGCTCAAGACCTGAGAAAAGCTGTCTCAGACATTGAGAGATTCACCGGAGAGATCGGTGAGCTAAATCATTTTATTAAAAGCGTAGACCGAGTGCTGGCGCGCATCGAAGTCAAGAGGGCAGAGGACCTTCTAGATGCGCACGATGCGGAATCCTTGAGAGCAGATCTGACTTGCCGGATCAGGAGAAACATCCTAAATCTGATCCAAGCAGATGAGGAGACGCCGTGGGAGACGGTCAAGGACCGGCTAAAGAAGGCGTACGGCGGAGGCAGGTGGACACCGGAAGAGGACCTGTTTCAACTGTTTAGAGAAATGAGGCACCCGCGTCAGAGATCAGGGCAATACGCCCGAGACCTTCTTGTCAAGTTCAACAAGGTCACTGACAAGATGAGGGAGACGGTGATCGCACCGGAGGTGGAAGCAAGGATGGCCTTCATCTCAACAATCATTAAAGTGCAGCTGGCGAGAGAGACGGGAAGAAAAGAGAGTTTCCCTCGCGAAAAATCCTTCATCGAGTGTGCACAGGACCTAGTAGATGCGAGCGCCCGTGATGAAGAGGTCAAGGCAACCAGGGAAGAGACAAGCTGGAGCCAGGTGGTGTACAGGAGACCACAGGAGTCTACCTGGCGGAGGCGGGAGACCTCAGATAGAACAGCTGAGAGAAGAAGACCAGGGTCAAGGAAGCCAGCGCCCAACAGGAGGAAAGAAGACCGACGATGCCACGGATGTGGCAAGCCAGGGCACTTAGTAGCGCAGTGCCCCCGCACCAAATGTTTCGAGTGCGGCACTGAGGGCCACATTGCCAGGCAATGCCCCTATATCAGGAGAAGGGACAACTCCAAAGGTGAGCCTATGGAGGTAAATAGGCTCGTGAGGAGGCCAAGAAGGACATCGGAGGCCTCGAGATTGTCAGAAGCCTCAGCGGTATCATGCTCCGGGACGGAGAGAGAGGAGGAGCCTGGAAGCAGCTGGGACGAGAGGACCAGCAGCCGGGAGCGGAGCGGGCGGAGGAGAGCGTCACAACCCGGACGTGTGGCAGGCTGAGGAGGGTGCCAGCAGAGAGGCGGCCGCGTACTAGAGAACAACAGCGAGAGGGCGAGGAGCGGCGGCCTGCCTATCATCAGGGTGGAGAAAGGAGTGCGCTGCCTGGTGGACACCGGCAGCTCGAGTACCATCCTGAGCCGGAGAGCAGCGGAGAGGATGCTGGGAGGAGACAACGGGACACTCCAGATAGAGGTATAGAGATAGAGGTGACTGTAATCTTATCACTCTGGGTGGCCCTTGTGCTGTGGAAGGAAAGATAGAGGTGGATTTGGACCGATGGTCCGATAATGGGGGAAAATTAGCCGTCCACATTATGGGTAAAATGAGTAGGTCATATGACGGAATAATCGGATGCGACCTGTTAGAGAGGGTGGGATCGAGGATCCGAAATAACAAAGGGAATTGGACGGTGAGAATTGGAAAAAAGAGATACAGGCGATGTACGGGTATTAAGAAGGAGGGTACAGGGCAGATCGGGGCAGTTTCGAGGTCGGAAGAGTGGAGAGGGAAAATTATGGACGACTTTCGGGACATATTTTTCAGAGAGGGGGATAAGTTAAGCGTCACGGGCAGAACGGTCCACGAGATCCCACTAAAAGAGGAGCGGGTGACCTATATAAAAGAGCGGAGGTACCCACAGGCGTTGAGGCAACATATACGGGAGGAGATTAGGAGCCTCAGGGAGCAAGGCATAATAAAGGATAGCACTTCGCCGTATAATAGCCCCTTATGGGGGCAGTCAGGAAAAAGAGCGCGCCGGGGGAGGAGAAGTATCGGGTGGTAATAGATTACCGAAAGCTGAATGAGAATACTAGGGACGAGAGGTATCCAATCTCCAGGTTCGAGGATATCCTAGACAGGCTTAGCGGGGCGGTGATATTCAGTGCCCTAGATCTCAAGGCGGGTTACCACCAAATAAAAATGCACCCCAGAGACCAATGCAAAACGGCGTTTACGTTTGAACGCGGGCATTATGAATTCACGCGTATGCCATTTGGACTTAAGAACGCGCCCGTGACGTTCCAGAAACTCATGGACGAGTTCTTACGAGGGGTCGACGAAAACATATGCCAGGTCTACATGGACGACCTACTAGTCTTCAGTAAGTTGGAAAAGGAACACGTCGGACACCTGAGGGCGGTGTTCGAGAGAGTCAGGCATTTTGGGTTGAAACTGTCCCCCGAGAAATCGCGGCTAGGCGAAAAAGAGATAAGTTTCCTAGGACATACTATTTCGGAGGAAGGGGTGAAACCCGACAAAGGGAAGGTGGACGCGATCGCGAGGATGGCGATTCCGAGAGATGTAAAGGGGATTCGATGCTTGATGGGGTCACTTAATTATTACCGGCGGTTCGTACCGGAAATGGCGCGGTTTCTCGTACCCCTTAATGACTTATTGAAGAAGGGACGTAAGATCGTCATCACCCCGGTAATGGAAGATAACATTAGGCGGTGCCTGGAGGAACTTAAGAAGGAACCGTACTCGCGTTCCCCGACTTCGAGAAGACATTCACGGTGACAACTGACGCGAGTGAGTACGCGCTGGGGGCCGTATTGTCTCAAGAGAGCGAAAAAGGGGACCGACTGGTGGCGTACGCGAGCCGGAGACTGACCGACGCGGAGACCAGATACAGCGCGTTGGAACGGGAACTACTCGGGATTGTATGGGCTGTGGAGCACTTCCGTCCGTATATCTTTGGGAGGAAATTAGAGTCCATACGGACCATAGACCCTTGCAGTGGGTTGGCAAGCTTAAAGAGTCCTCCGCGAGAGTTACACGATGGAAGGAGTTCCTCAGTCAGTACAATCTCGAGATAGTGTACAAGCCGGGTAGGGAAAACGTGGTGGCAGACTGGCTTTCGCGGGCGGTTATGGTCAATGCGGTCGAAGAGGAGGAAACGGGGCCATCGGGAGATATCCGTCAGTTTTTGCGCGAATGGACACCGGAGGGGGAGGGTGACGAGGGTACACGAAGCGCTGATAATGAGACCCATGAAGATAACGAGCCTCAAGAAGAAGAGAGTTCCGCAGACGAGAGACCCACAGAGATGGAGGAGATTGATGAGATGATAAATGATAAAAAGCTCCAAATCATTTGGAAGACCAAGGCTGAGGGTCTACCGAAAGCGGAATTCTCAGAGTACGGGAAGAGCAGCGTCATCACTATCTGGACAGAGCCAGGAATTAGGGAAGAACCGCTGCTCAGGATTCTGAAAGGAACAACGAAACCCAAGAAGACATACCATATCTACGTGGGAAACCGGACGATATGGGGTAAGATAAGTAGGTTGTGGAGAGAGGAAAAGCTCGGTTCAGACAGAACTTTTATTCGGTGCGCAAGATTAGTAGAGACGATCCAGGACACCAATAGACAGAAAGAGGTAACCTCGGTGTACCACGTCGGAAAAACCAACCATCGCGGGGTCCAGGAAACGCTTCAGGCGTTAAGGAGGCGGTATTTTTGGTGGGGAATGAAGAACACGATACGGGAAGTCATAGGGTCGTGTGAGGTATGCCTGACCACCAAATACGATCGTCATCCCCCGGGTTGGATTCAGGAAGAAACACCCACGGCGGAGGCCCCATTAACCGATTTCCAGATCGACACCTTCACGTGGAGGGGGTATCGGTGGGTCACGATGTTCGACGTGTTCAGTAGTTAGCCCTAGCACACCTGGTCCAAGACAAATCGGCGGAAGCGGTATTAGGGGCACTCAGGATATGGTTCACGTTCTACGGTATACCGGATCGAATTACGTCAGACGGGGGTCTCGAATTCGACAACGCGGCGGTCAGGGCGGAGGCCAAAGAGTTAGAGATCCGATGGCATATAAATACCCCAGGGCATCCCAAGGGCAGAGGGGGTATTGAGAGGCTGCACGGGACCCTTAGTGACCACCTTCGGATATACCAACTCGAGAAGGGGTTAGAGCCGGATGTCGCGATGGGGAAGGCGATTGTAGCCTACAACAATTCAATTCACGCGGCTACGGGATTCTCACCCCTAGAGATCATATTCGGGCTTCGAGAAAGACGGAGGGACGTTCGAGATACCGCATCGGATCAGGGAACCATAAACTTCGTGAGAAATCGCCGCGCGGGATTAGAAAAGATCAGAGAAAAGGCGCGAGACCGAATCATGAGGGAAAAATCGCGAAGAGTCGAGAGAGAGAGAATTTGAGGGTGCGTGACGTCACCGGGAAGATAAAAATCGGAATGATCGTATACCGAAAAAAGAATTCCAACCGCGGGAAAGAGGTTTGTCGGTACGAAGGGCCATTCCGAGTGATAGCGATAAGAGAGCATAATGTGGTGACGCTGGAGAGCGTCCAGGAACCTAAAAAGCGGAGAAATGTTCACATCGAACAATTAAAGCTCCCGATAGAGGAGCAAGTAATTCTGTGAGTGTTCCGTTGTGAGCAACGGAAAAGGAAATTTTTATTTAAATTTTGTTTTAGAAAATTTATATTACTGTATTTTGAGAATTTTTTTTTTTTGTTGTTACTTTTGTAAAGATTAAAAGGAAAACTGTTTTTGTTAATTTGTATATAGATTTCAGTTAAAGCAATGTGTAAATTAGTGTGTGAAAAAGAGAATTAATTAGTTTTGTACATAGAGAAGTTTTAGTTTTATTTTGTGTGTGTGTGTGAGATTTTATTTTATGAAGAAGACATTAATTTGATTGTATATTAGCTGTAAGTTAGTTTTAAGAATAGTGTAAATATGAGTTTAAGAATAGTGTATTTAAGTGTAGATAAAGTTTGACTTTTGGACTATTAATGCTAGTTAAGGATTTTAGAAGTAAAGTTTTATTTTTGTATGTTATCAAGAGACTTTGTACCATATAGAATTAAGATACTGTTGTGAATTAGATGATAAGACTTTGGACTGGGTAGGATTAAGGTATTTATGTATCTACTTCGGCCTTTTACTTCGGCCTTTGACCATGAGGGAAGTAGTGGCTGGACTCCTTAATACCGTATTGGTATTAAGTGCCCAAAGTTAAAGTTTATGAAAGATGATCATAAACTGGAGGGAGGAAGTCAAGGTCCGAAGCAGCCTAGTATTAGGCTTAATCCTAGTTTCAGACACAACAAACAATGGACATGTATAAATACAGTAGCCTCAGAGCAATAAAGTTAGTTGATTTCCAACAGTCTATGTGTGTGTTACTTTGCCCTTTTTATTCTTTTTTTTTTAGTTTCTTTTTGAGACTGAACTTAAGTTATATATATATATTGTTGAGATATATTTTAAAACTGAAAATTATATAGGACAAGGGATGAAAGTGTAAGGGTCTAAACCAGGTAGGAACCCTTGGATTAGGAACACCTGAGGTACCTGCAAGGTACCAGCCCCAGCCTTGAGGCAGGTAAAGGGAGGCAGTTGGTATTAGGACAGAGAAAGAAGAAGACGTGGTCAGTTGTTTATGGACCTTAGAGCAACCAGTGTCAGGAGTCAGAAGACTATGGAACCAAAATAAGAAGTGTTTACAGGTTCTCTCAGTAATGGACTTTAATTAAAATTAAATTAAGGTAAATTTAAATATGTTTATATATAAAATAATAAATATAAAAAGTATGCATAAAACATTGTTTAAAAAAATATCCAGTCATAATTCAAAAGAATATTGACAGAACCCTAATAATGAGTTTAAGTCAGTTAATTATAGACATATAATTTTATTAAAAATATATGATTTAAGAAAATCATAAAATTTGGCGCCCGAACAGGGACTGTCAATATTGAAATTATGACTGGAAAATGGTTAAAATTTGGTAGATGTTTGTGTGAAAATAATGAATAAATAGTAATTTTAAAGTCAAATTATATTAAGGGAATTAAAAACAAATGAATTTCGAACAAATGTTGGAATCTATCAATAAGAATGTTGATTTGCTGTTTAATACCATATCTAAAAAAATAGATGAAATTGCTGAAAAAGAAAATAAAAAACATGAAGAACGTATGAAAAAGTTTGAAGAAGATAAACAAAAACGTTTTGAAAAAGATTCAGACTTTCAGGCCATTGATATAAATGTTTGTGAAGATGAAAAAAAACACTGGAACTGAAGAACAAATGGAATTAGAAGAAGAAAAAGTAACTGATGCTGTGAAAGAAGACAAAGAATTGAAAAATGAAAAATTAAGGGAATATGAAGAAAGTAAAATGAACAAAGAAAAAGTAACTGATAATGTGGATAAAGAAAAAGAATTAAAAGATGAAGAAATAATGGAATCCGAACAAAATTTTACAAGTGAGATAGTAGTGTGTGAAAGTAAAATTGTTGATAAATTAAATGAAGTGGAAAAAGAAGAAGTAATAAAAGAGGACATTGGTGAAAACATAAACAATGACTTTGATGAAAATGAAGAAGTGCTAAACTGTCAAATGGTTCGAAGAAATAAATATACCAATATCATTCAATTTCAAAAAGTAGAAAAATTTGGTTTCTTTGAATATAATCAAAAATTAAAGTATGCTTCAAATAAAGGTTTGAATAAGCATATGATGGAGTTTCAAATTCCACTTAGTTAGAGCAAATATACTTCAGAATGGTTATGGTGGTTATATAAATTAAAATGTTCAAACAGCCATAAAGGGTTTAAAAAGAAATTTATATAGGTCAAGAAAAGAATTAAAAAAAAATTTTTTGGTGAAATTTAGTATATTGCTGACATGATAAAAAAAAAAAAAATAAATAAATAAAACTGTTTGCATATGGAACCATTTTGTTTTTAAATAGCATAGATAAAAATTAATTTGTATTTGAATCAATCCTATTTTTCATTAAATTTATTTATTTTTTATTTTAAGCATCTACCAATCATAGAATAAAAAAAGGTGTGAAATTTCACAAAGAATTAAGTGTTATTATTAAAAATTTTGCTTATTTTATGTAAATGTTTTAAGCAATAGATCATAGATAATTCATCTGTAAATCAACCTATTTTCATGGTCATTAAATTTTTTTTTGGTAATAATTTTCATAAAAATCTAATAGGTTTGTAGTTACTTATAGTTATTATCATATTAAAATAAATTGACTGTATTATATAAATGTTTGAAAAAGGACTATTATTAATTAAATTATGTTTCAGTCTGTTACGCATGTTATTGAATTAATTTGAACATTTTTGATTAAAAAAAAAAAAAAAAAAAAAAAAAAAAAAAAATGGTTATTAGATTAATATAGAATTATTCCATTTTATAGTAAACATTTGGTTATTGTATATAAAATTTAGATTTTAAGGATTTGTTTAGCGTTTGGGATTAATAATTGTTTTGTTATATTTTAATTATTAAGGTATTACGATTTTGCATTGTTAATTCATTAGATTTAGAAATTTAATACAAATTGTATAAGCTGTAATATAGAACAAGTAGAAAAAATTTCTACGCAAAAGCTCAAAATTTTTTAAATTGGAGAGAACCCGAATGTTGAGATATTTTAAAACTGAAAATTATATAGGACAGGGGGATGAAAGTGTAAGGGTCTAAACCAGGTAGGAACCCTTGGATTAGGAACACCTGAGGTACCTGCAAGGTACCAGCCCCAGCCTTGAGGCAGGTAAAGGGAGGCAGTTGGTATTAGGACAGTGAAAGAAGAAGACGTGGTCAGTTGTTTATGGACCTTAGAGCAACCAGAAGTTTTAGTTTTATTTTGTGTGTGTGTGTGAGATTTTATTTTATGAAGAAGACATTAATTTGATTGTATATTAGCTGTAAGTTAGTTTTAAGAATAGTGTAAATATGAGTTTAAGAATAGTGTATTTAAGTGTAGATAAAGTTTGACTTTTGGACTATTAATGCTAGTTAAGGATTTTAGAAGTAAAGTTTTATTTTTGTATGTTATCAAGAGACTTTGTACCATATAGAATTAAGATACTGTTGTGAATTAGATGATAAGACTTTGGGCTGGGTAGGATTAAGGTATTTATGTATCTACTTCGGCCTTTTACTTCGGCCTTTGACCATGAGGGAAGTAGTGGCTGGACTCCTTAATACCGTATTGGTATTAAGTGCCCAAAGTTAAAGTTTATGAAAGATGATCATAAACTGGAGGGAGGAAGTCAAGGTCCGAAGCAGCCTAGTATTAGGCTTAATCCTAGTTTCAGACACAACAAACAATGGACATGTATAAATACAGTAGCCTCAGAGCAATAAAGTTAGTTGATTTCCAACAGTCTATGTGTGTGTTACTTTGCCCTTTTTATTCTTTTTTTTTAGTTTCTTTTTGAGACTGAACTTAAGTTATATATATATATTGTTGAGATATTTTAAAACTGAAAATTATATAGGACAAGGGATGAAAGTGTAAGGGTCTAAACCAGGTAGGAACCCTTGGATTAGGAACACCTGAGGTACCTGCAAGGTACCAGCCCCAGCCTTGAGGCAGGTAAAGGGAGGCAGTTGGTATTAGGACAGAGAAAGAAGAAGACGTGGTCAGTTGTTTATGGACCTTAGAGCAACCAGTGTCAGGAGTCAGAAGACTATGGAACCAAAATAAGTGAAAGTGTTTACAGGTTCTCTCAGTAATGGACTTTAATTAAAATTAAATTAAGGTAAATTTAAATATGTTTATATATAAAATAATAAATATAAAAAGTATGCATAAAACATTGTTTAAAAAAATATCCAGTCATAATTCAAAAGAATATTGACAGAACCCTAATAATGAGTTTAAGTCAGTTAATTATAGACATATAATTTTATTAAAAATATATGATTTAAGAAAATCATAACAATATATATATATATATATATATATATATATATATATATATATATATATATATATATATATATATATATATATATATATATACAGGGTGTCACGAATTTAAATGGCAAAACTTCAGGAACTTAAAGGGGACCGAAAAACTAAGACAAAAAGTCCTTTAGAGATTCACTCATTTTTGCTTAGTTTTAAAGAAAATCGCAAAAAAAAGAAACAAAACAAAAATGTTACAGGTAGCGATTATCACCTTTCAAAGTTCGTCAGGCTAGGCAGTGAGATATGTAAACACTTAATGTTATCCTTTACATTCTTTTATTAGTTTACATTTTGGCTTCCTTCTAGGATTATAATTCCTAAATCAGTCTTCAGTCAGTTATTCAGATATTTTTGTGTGAATAGCATCAGCCACAATGCTGCATACATATTCTAATGTTGAATACGCTGATATGATTTTTGTGTATGGTTTCTGTAATGGTAATGCTTTAGAAGTGGTGCGGGAGTATGCACGCTGATTTCCAAATAGAAGAGTGCCTAATCGGCGAGTCTTTTCGTTAACTTTTAATAGACTACGAGAGACTGGGTCATTCTTAATACATAATGAAGGTGACCAATTGCAGGCAGCAATAAGAGCAGATTATCGGAGAAGAAATTGTGTCCAATGCCACTTCGACAACAATCCTGAGACTAGCATCCGAAGAGCATCTGCTCCATTAGCAATATCGCGAACTTTGAAAGGTGATAATCGCTACCCATACCATCTTCAAAAAGTTCAGAATTTATTACCACAAGATTATGTCAAGAGATTGAATTTTAGTAACTGGTTTCTTGACAAAATTCGTGATGATAATTTATTTCCATTAAAAATTATATGGACCGATGAAGCTAACTTTACAAGAGGAGGAATTGTTAATCAAAGAAATTATCATGTATGGGCTCTTGGAAATCCCAGAGCTATTAGAGAGAATAAGTTTCAGCATGAATTTGCTATTAACGTTTGGCTTGTAATTTGGAACAGATTACTGGTGGGACCATATTTTTTACCTGGAAGATTGAATGGTATCACATTTACACATTTTTTGGAGAACGACTTTTCTAATTATTTAGATGACATTCCCTTACAGCAGCGGATTGAAATGTGGTTCCAGCTCGATGGATGTCCAGCTCATTATAGCAGAGTTGCTCGAGCTTGGCTGGATATAAATTATTATGGACGTGGAGTAGTACCTTGGCCACCCAGATCACCTGATATGACACCCATGGATTTCTTTGTATGGGGAACCTTGAAGCAGAAAGTTTATTCGGTTTCAATCAACTCAAGAGAGCAATTAAGAGACCGAATCATAGATGCAGTGCACCAAATATCATCAGAACAATGTTTAGCTGCAATTTATCGAGTGATTGCTAGATGTAATGCTTGCATTTGTGCAAGAGGACAACATTTTGAGGAATATTTACATTAAAAAGAACATAACATAAATATAAATGTAAATAAATAAGTAGAAAATGAAAACTTGTTTTGTTTCTTTTTTTGCGATTTTCTCAAAAACTAAGCAAAAACGAGTAAATCTCTAAAGGACTTTTTGTCGTAGTTTTTTGGTCCCCTATAAGTTCCTGAAGTTTTGCCATTAAATTCGGGACACCCTGTGTATGTATGTATATATATGTATATTGAATATATATATATATATATATATATATATACACAGGGTGTCCCAAATATATATATATATATATATATATATATACACAGGGTGTCCCATATATATATATATATATATATATATATATATATATATATATATATATATATACACAGGGTGTCCCAATATATATATATATTTTTTTTTTTTTTTTCCGGCTTTAGTGGCACCTCAGCCTTGTGGCGCATTGTGCCTATGCCCTTTAACATGTACTATTATTAGTACAGTCCTAGTGTTTTCATGTACCCTATAATACTAATAGGGTCTATGTCCACACTCGGATCTAGGATGATTTCTTCCCCAAAGTGAAGAAACCTTCTCCTTGCCAGCATATCGCATTTGCATATAATGTGGTAAGGCGTTTCATCCTCCCTGTTGCAGAATCTGCAGTTCGGTGAGGTCTTGATTTTCATTATGCAGAGATGTTTGTTTAATCTGCAATGCCCTGTAGACATTTCTGTCAGGTATTTGAGCTTGGCTCTGTCAAGATTAAGAAGTTGTGTGCTTCTTTTCTTGCAGTGCCCTCCCAGAAACAGTTTTGACTGTCTCAGTTGTTCCATTTGCCAGTTCTGAGAGGCGATTCCGTCATAGAGCCTTGCAATTTCGCTTTTTGCAAGGCTCCAGGCTATGCCACAGATAGGCTCGGGAGCAGTAAGAATGCTGTCCTAACCTTGTCTGGCCAGTTCATCAGCCTTCTCATTACCTGTTATGTTCGAGTGTCCTTTCACCCATTCACAGATTCTGTTTTCAACAGCTAGCCTGTTGAGGTATAATTTACAGTCCTCAACAAGCTTGGATCTGGTTATAGCATTCCTCAGAGCCCCCAGGGCAGCTTGACTGTCTGAGTAAATCTTAATGGTTCTGTTTTGTGTTCTATCTTCTATTAGTTGTTGTGCACAGTAACAGATTGCCATTACCTCCGCCTGGAATACCGAGGTATACTTCCCCAGGGGGAGAGAAGTGCTCTTATTGTCGCTTGCTCTCCAAATTCCTGCTCCTGAACCTTTCTTGGTTAGGGAGCCATCGGTATAGCAGTTGATACCATTGCATTTTTGGTGTTGCTTCCCGATGTCTATTTCCACATTGAAGATAATCTCAATGTGTTTCTTTATCTGGAGGTCTGAGTTCATTTTGAGCACCTCTATTCCCTCCATTTTGTTTAATAGCTTCTTATGCCCATCTCTTCTAGATGGTTCAAAGAGCAATCCTTGCTTAACAAGTTTATACATAGAGAGCATAGCTCTCACTTGGCTGTTACTATTAAATATTTAGTAAGGTTCTTGAGGTTCAGTCAATAAATAAAAACAACTATTTTGGCGATGTTTATGACAACAATATAGCCTCGAAACAAAATAGAAACGAAAAATATATATATATATATATATATATATATATATATATATATATATATATATATATATATATATTTATATTGTGACTATCAAATTAAAAATGTTAAAGGCAAAAATAAATTGTTGGAGTGAAAGAATTTTGTTAAAGTTGGTCAGTCAAGACATCAAAATACATTCTCAGTGGATTTGGCTTTGTGCATAGGTTTATTATCAAGCTGAAATTTCATGTTATTCGTTTCTTTCTTTTCTTTTCCTAAGTTCGAATAATTTATTTTCTAAAATCTAAATACACATAATCTATTTCCAAAATCCTACAATATCACATTACACGCCCACTTTATCAGAGATCATATAATCCCAACCAATTAACTTTTAGCACGAATCGGTTAAATTCATTTTAATAAACGTAAACGTAAAACTTAAAATATTAATAAACATCAAAGGAATAAAAAATAAATGATCATATTCTGTGAACTAAAAATTTATTGTCATAAAATTGATCAAGTGATATACCAATAGTGAATATAACATAATTTGTAACTGTATGTATATATGTTTGCATATGTATATATTAGGTGTGAGCGTGTGTATTTAGATGTGTGTGTATGTAAGTATGTATGAGTATGTATGTGTGTATGTATATAAAAATGTATAGATATTTAAGAATGTATAGTTACAATTTTGTTTATTTTATTACTAGGATGTTATTTTTCTTTTTATTCTTTGAAAGTTTTTTTTGTATATTTTTCTTTCTTAATAAATTATGATTATATCAGTATATACCTAAGTTGTTTAATAGTATTTTATTTAATTTTGAGACTGGTTTATTTTTGGTACAGCATTTAAAATTGTGAATTGTAAAATTATATAAGAAATAAAGAAATAATTAAAAAAAAAAAATAAAATAAAAAAAATAATTTGTAACTGTAAATACTTTCATTATTTTCTGAAAATAATCGAGGCAAATCATGGAATTAATAAATTAAAATATGATGAATATTAAAAGGACTGAATCAGTCAATTAAGGGCACTATTACAAGTGACAGTGGGGGGCACATCAATGAATTAAGTCATTTTGGCATCTAATACACTACATACTGGTAGGATGGGGCTGTAGATTGGTTTATTTAACTTTATATTCATCTAAAGTTTTGCAAATGAATCAGGCAAATATTCCCATACTATCATATTGTTGGTATTCAGTTGACAATGAGATATAATAAAATTTAAGAAAAAGTCTATATAATTTTTTTTTTCTCGGAATAGAAATATTTTTGAACCAAAAATAAGGATTATAATTTATTTTTAAAAATTCAAGTAAATTATCTACAATACTCTTCTTTCCTGGAACTACTCATGGAAAGTCAAGTCTCCTGTCATTTTAAATACCAAACACTTCTGTATATATAGTAAAGAATCTACATTGCTAACTAGAAATATTCAATAAAACCAACTTTCAAAGATCAGACATAAACGAGGCCAACAAAAGTAAATAATATGCAATCAAATATTAATGCATGGGATACAAGCTTTAACTGAAATAACATTATTAAATGGACGTCACTTAAACATTTTAATTAAACTAAGAATAAATCAATATTGTTTTATAAACCATTCTATCACTATGTAAAGGATTAGCATGGTTAGGTTAGCCAAAATTAAATTGGAACAAAAATTAAAAATTCTTCATATAATAAAACATTACTTTCATCGAGTTGTAAATATTTGATCACATAGTTTATTCCAGATTGTGGGCTAACAATATTTAATATACAAAATACTTAATCAAGTTATTCAGTCAAAGGTATATAATAAACATAAAGTATAACATAAAGTAAAGACTTACTGCATTAGCATTCCCTCCAAGTTGCATATGTCGTATTTGCAACCATGTCCAATTTATGTCTAATTGTGTGGATCTAACGAAAGTTAAATGCACACCTAGACTTCGATGCACAGCAGAACAATCAATGCATATGAAAACACCATAAGTAATACTGGCCCATGTCGGATTTTTTGCAGTACAATCAAAGCAAATCTAAGAGTAAAAGATAAAACATATCATTGACACAGTACTCTAATAAAAATCAATGTTATCATCAAACTATTCTAATTATACATATAATCTGAACCTTATTGGTTGGGATCGAACGAAGTCTTTTGAAAATTAATTCCAGGTTTTTTTTCTCAGGAACAACTTCAGCCATGGTTATATCAACCTATGAAACCATTTGAGTCACCATATGGTTTTGACAACACAGTAAATTAACAATGCAGCCACCAGAAAAAATTGTAATAGTGACTTTTAAATCGATGAACCTGTTTTCACGATTATTGCTCCGTGTCTAATTTGAGTTATTTATTTTAATAAGCATTTTATTTATTTTTTTAGGAAGATATATGAGTAATTAGAGATCGGTAATAATATAACTCATTAATCATGCTCCCCCTCTTAAACAAAACAAAATAAATTTTAATATTTTTTGTAATAATAGTTAGCAAATATAATATTTTGAAGCTATTATGTTGATTCGTTATGTTTATCATTATTAATAGTACAAGGACCTTCTAAGAGTTTTCTTATCAACGCTAACATTAAATATAACATAATTCTGTTTATCACATGGTATTAATGAACTTCGTAATTTCCTTATGTCCATATTACAATTTACATACATTCATATATCTGGCAGGGACCGGGAGCCCACTCTAGTCAGATAAGTTCCATGTAAATTAGGTTTACATGTAAAGAATGCACAAATGTATTGTTTAAATGCAGAGTTCTTTACATTTAGTGTAAAGTTCTTTTTATTCGTTTATTCATCTTTCTATTGTACTAAAAGAGGTTTCCGGGGTCAAAGAAATCTGACAGTTTATCATATAAAAAGAAAAAAGCTGCTGGGATTATAAAGCTATGGAAGCTGTAAATCAATAAAAAGGAGAAAACCTGGAGGAAATATAACAGCACGAGAAACGATTCGGAGTAGGAAAGTTATGTGAGCTGTAAAAAACATAATTTCTGCTAAAAAGTTCAAAGATCAAATCCTACCGAGACTTTGGGAAATCAATTAACAGCAATTATAGAGGTAACAAAAAAAATTCTGGAGTAAAGTGAAGACGTTTGGAGGTATGAATTCGAAACCTTTTAGGAATAAAAAATTCAAGAACTATGGAGAAAAGATTACATGAACAGATCCTTTAAAAATGAAGCACCAACATTTGTACACATTGGATTAAAGATAATAGAAGAACCAGTTGAGAATATCAATGACTGCATTGTAGAGATGGATTAGCATTAGTGAAGGCCCGTTCCGACTTAAAAGTGGAATGAGGTTTTATGTTACGTTTCACTATTGGAACCAGTTCTAGTTTTCGTTCCACGTCAGTTTGACTAACCTATTACATACTAGTGAAGGGCCGATCCGACTTAGCAGCGCAATGAGAATTTACTGTCTGTTCCACTTTTCGTTCTACATCAGTTTGACTAACCTACTACCCATGTACCATGCATTTTAATGGCATCCCTATTTGTGACTTCGAGCTATTAACCTCCTCCTATTTTATAATTTAAAATTTTATAGTTACTAGAATATTAAGAAGGTTTAAATAGCTAAGTATACTTATTTAAAAAATGTATACTTTTAAAATAGTTTGATTCAATCAAGAATTTTTTTTTTTTAGTGGGGGGGGGATTAAGCTCAAGTAAAGTGCACAATTGAGCGAGAATTTTCCAACTACATTGGTTCCGAGAAAAAGTTAGTAATCAATTCTTGTGAGTGCTCCATTAGCTTTTAAACAAATAGCAAAAAAATCATTTAATTACATATGCAGTAAAACTTTGTGTGATTCATTTCTCTGAATCCGAAAGAAGAAGAGGAGCTTCGTCGGTAGAAAATTAAAAATTTAGGTAGAAAATAGGAAATTTCAAAGAAAGCTGTTTATTTTGAATATGCCTATGCGCGGGATGGTATAGCAAAGGAGAGAGGAGAGGGAATCAACTGCAGCATGATAAACGCAACAAAGCAGTCATAACGACCTTGTGTGGAACGAAACCAGAGATGCAAGCTAAACTCTACTACACCGAGAGATATCTTGGCGTTGGTTTTTGTTCCAGGTGGAACGTAAAACTTGGGCGATTGGTTTCGTTCCAAACCGGTTCAAAGCTGGAAACAGTTCCAAGTTCCGTTCCACCCAGAACGACCCATCACTAATTAGAATAAGCACAAGTCAACATAACTTTAGGAAAGACAGCAGAAAGGCATAACATCTAACCTGAATTCATTAAGTTTAGAGAAGAAGAATTGGAAAGGATACTTCAAATACTTTTTCATAAAATTTGAGGTGGAAATACAGTTTTAAAAGGATTTGAATAGTGTGTGTTTAGGAAAGATAATGATATTCTCCGATGCGACTCCTCAAAATTCGCACCGGCCTCTAGAAAGTGGACTGTATTTAAAAGTATAAAAGCGACCGCTCGCAGTCTCGGGGAAATCTTAATCAGAAGGTAACCCAACCAAACACTACAGTAAAAACCACTCACCTGGCTGAAGCGGCGGACGTAGTTCCGAGTCTTGGAGGCCTCCAAAAGAGTCTCGGGCAGGCGAACGATTCTCGCAGGCTGCAAAACTTGATCAGGATATCCTCCTCTTAAATCACCACTCATTAATGGGAATATTAAGTCTATATTGAATGTCATAGAAAACAAAAAAACACTTTAAGAAAGAAAAAACTTTGGGAAAGCTAATATTAGCCTTGGGCATGAAAAACGCGGGAAGACCATGGGGTCTTGAACAGAAGAGTGAGGTATATTCATGTAGGGATTAAGGCAGATAAGGCCAGTAATCTAGCAATTTTATAGAGTGCGTGACTATGTAAGGTAATACAACAGTTTTTCTCCTTCCTCCCTCACAAAAGCGCCGATTAGCGCGAACAGTGTGTTACCTTATTTTAATATTGTGTTGTAGACAGGAATATTATATTACTATTTCTATTTTCAAGACATGTAACCAGAGTGTAACAACTCATTATATCCCTGACAGCTGGCCCGTCTGTTATCATTAGTTGGTTATGAGCTGTTTACTAGAGTTATTGAAAGAAGAATATGCCAAATAATTTAAAATGATCTCAAATCGGAATAAGCTGTTAAAGAATGACCATGGACCATCCTTTATACCAGCAAACGGTTTGGAAAAGGCCAGGGACCGAAAGAAAAACACTTTTTTTGCCTCTTTTGGATCTGAAGGCAACCTTTATTTTGCCCTCCTAATATGATAGACTATAATGCCAGCCTACCATGATCCCAAGTCCGTGGGCCGCCTCAGTGTAAAGAAGTCTGAACCATTAACCTCTAAAAAGGGCTTCAAGCAAGGGGACAGCTTAAGTCGTAATAACTTTCACTAACGAGATTCTCAAGAGCAGTAAGAGACGAACTTCCGGACAATAGTCGGATATGGAAACATTAATCTTGTTTTAGCAAGATAGTTTGTATTTTAGATGACACAGTGATAATTGCTGACTCCTGTTATAGTTACATCTGTAAAGTAACATGTTATAACCTCCATTATATGTATTTTCTCATGCCGTTATTGTGTTTTATATCAAGTTTTGAGGTGTGTTTTTAATTGAATAAAAGCCTTGCTAAAGATTCCAATTTATTTTTGTTTCATTCAGACATTCAACCAACTCATAACAATTTTATTCAATTAAAAAAACTTGATCCTGGCAAAGTTAAAATGGATAAATATCTCAGGAGACGGACCCCGATTCTCCTTCAGGAGGTAAAGAATGGGTACATTGGCTGAAAACATTTCAAACTTTCTTGGATTCGGCAACAGAACATCATTCAGGCGAAGACAAATTTAAGATTTTCGCAAACTACTTGTCTCGTAATGCTTACGATTTAGTAAGTGATTTGGGATCATTCCTAGATGCATTAAATATTATCTAAATAAAGAAAAAAAAACGAAATCTTTGCTAGGCATTTGCTCGCAACTAGAAGATAACAAGCGGGGGAAAGTATAGATCAGTTTGTACAAAATTTAAATCTTTATGCTAAGGAATGTGAGTTCAAAGCAGCTACAGCTGCTCAACATAAGGAAGAATACGTCCGTGACGCGTTCATAAACGGAAGAATGTTGTGAGTAATACAAGAGGCCCAGTAGCAGCTGGCATAGTCTTGGCGACCATCAACGGAGATCACTTGAAAAATCTAGCAAAAGCGGTGGTAATAGCTAAAATAGATCATCAACCTGTTCAGTATTTAATAGATACTGGAAGATCGAACACCTTTGTTAACCCGGAAATTGCCAAACGTTATGGTTTACAAGTCATCATGAAAATGGAAGCTTATCGATTGCTACGACATCACTTTCTTCTCAGGTATGTGCTTGTTACTCTTGAACTTTTAGGTCACATCTATTCTGAATTTAAACTGTCTGTACTAAAAGAGCTCTGTTGTGATTTACTGCTTGGTCATGATTTAAAAAAAAAAAAACACTAACGTACAATTAAAATTTGGTGGAAGTATGGAACCGCTAGCAATATGTTCAGCCTTAATGGCCAGAGTAGAGTCACCTCGATTATTTTCCAATCTAGCTCCAAATTGCAAACCTATAGCTACGAAATCAGGAACTTACTCAGAATCAGATCAAAAATGTATTAAACAGGAAATACAACAGCCACTCTCTGATGGTATTATTGAGGAAAGTAACTCTCCGTATTAAGTGGTTAGGTCATGTAGAAAGAATGACCGACCAAAGGGTGCCAAAGAAGATGCTATACGGGAAGCCAGATGACTAGAGAAGGAGAGGACGTCCCCGAATCAGATAGATGGATGATGTCGAGGAAGATCTGAGGCGGATGGGGGTTCAGGAATGGAGAGAGTGCAGGATCGAAGATATTGGTGGGCTGTTGTAGAGGAGGCCCGGTTCCTTGTATGCCCGTAGTGCCCATATAATAATAATAACTCTCTGTGGCGAGTCCAGGTTTTGGTTGTAAAAAATGAAAATCATAAAAAGAGGCTTGTCATTGATTATTCTCAAACTATAAACAAGTTTACCAGATTAGACGCCTACCCTCTTCCCAATATGGATGAGTTAGTAAGAAACGTGGCAGTATAGTATAGGCAGAATAGCATTTTCAGCACAATAGATCTGAAAAGTGCTTATCACCAGGTGCCTATTGCCGATGAAGAGAAAATCTACACTGCATTTGAAGCTCAGGGACTACTGTGTCAGTTCACAAGAATCCCCTTTGGTGCTACCAATGGTGTAGCATGTTTTCAGCGTGTGATAGAAAAAATGATTTCCGATGAAGATCTAAAGAAGTTTTCTCCTATCTAGATGACATTACTGTTTGTGGTAATGACAAAGCGGAAAACGACGATAATCTTCAGGTTTTCATGTTAGCGGTAAAAAAAAATATGATCTACAAATAAATTTTGAGAAAAGTGAATTTTTAATGCCTTGTGTAAATCTTCTTGGGTATGTCATATCGCAAAACTCAATGCGTCCTGATCCTGAGAGATTTAAGCCCTTGCTTGAGCTTCCTCTGCCTTATCATGATGCTTTGTCCTTCAAACGTTCCCTCGGACTTTTCGCACATTATTCAAAATGGGTTGCTCGTTTTTCTGAGAAAATTAGTAGCATAGCAGGTTCTGTCACTTACCCATTCATCGTGATACTGATGACAGACGGCGCATTGTGCAGCTATCTGATGACAGCAGGAATTTGTAATCAGGAAATGTACAAAAACAAAATAATTGGATCTGAAGTAGAAGGACATATAACTAATCTGCCAAAGGAACTGTAGATGAACCTCAAGACAATTAGAAGCATTAAGAGACCGAAAAAGTACCTTCACCAGATGAAACATTGCCTCACAACAAGCAAAGGCCTCGGAAAAATGTACGACCTCCTTCTTACCCACAAGATTATGTTACATAAATTTAATACAGAGGGGGAAAATGTTATAGTTACATCTGCAAAGTAACACGTTATAACCTCCTTATATATATTTTCTCATTTCATTATTGTGTTTTTATCAAGTGTTGATGTGTGTTCTTAATTGAATAATAGCCTTGCTAAAGGTTGTTTCATGCAGACATCCAACCGACTCATAACAAATAGGTTTGCTAAGCTACAGAAAGAATGAGTATTGCTATTTAATTTTTAAAATATGACAAGGTATCTTGGTGTTTATTTACCTGCTCTCTTTTTCTATTTAATTTAGATGATATATTATATAATAAAATATGAAAATACCCTTTACAACTGGTAACCTCTCACATCATGATTACTAGTGCTTTATGATTTAATGATTGTATGTTTTTATATGTCTCTTCACAGATTTATAAAATTAAACTGGTGTTTTAAATGTTGTTTTTTCTTACTAAATTATTCTAAGCTATCGGTAATGGGTCCATAAAAAACAATTTTCGAGGTCTATGTTTGGCGTACATTATTTACCTGTTCTTAACATCATTTACATTGAAATGTAAAATTAATGATTTATTTTTAAAGGCACGTTCCTGATAAAATACAGACCTTCACTCCCTATAATCTCTATTTGCATGCTTACCAGTGTTCAAATCTATAAAATAATATGTTTGGACTAATGCTCTAAGTACCTCAAATATAACAAGAAGGACGGGTAATCCAAACTATTTTAGCTAGAATGGTAAATATGAGAATTATTTAGTGGGACCACCACGAAACGAATATCAACTGACCCAGTTGGGAGCACTCGACCTTCTGTACTCGGAGCTTTGAGAACGTTGCTAAAACAAATTTTATCATCATTGTCCTTATATTTATCACAGTTCTATTACTAGTATATATTTTAATACATATGTGTCTTTGCAGATTTTTAAATGATTAAACTGTATTTTAAGTTTATTTGTTGTTTTATAATCATTACTAGGCCTAAAAAAAAATATAAAAAAATTGGCGAATATGACTGCTCTCCCATGTTACGTCCCTGGCGAGTGCACTAAGAAATAAATATTAACAATCCCAGATAGGAACCCACGACCTTTTGTACCGGGCGCTCTGAAACCACTCCAACGTGACCCTGGTAAATGTAGGGGCCTGCCCCCTCCACACTGCACCTCTTTGAACATTACCTCGTTGGTTTCTACTTCAGCTGATTTAATAATATGCATTATTTTGTCTAGAACCCAGTGATGGGTGTTTCGTCCGTAGATTAGGGTTTATAATTGTGTAATTACTTTATCATGGGAGAAGAATTGAAAATTCTCGAAAAAACCTCTAAATATTGGAGACACAAAAAGCTAATATTGCATAACTGATAAAAGAGAGGATAGTTATAAGAAAATACCAGACATCGGCGACCGTCTTAATACGAGGAAGATTAAGGAGAACAGGTGATTCTACAGGGAATCTCTCAGGTTACGGGACCTTGGTTCGTAAAACTTTACCTAATGAAGGTCGATAGAATTGCTAATCGAATTAGATAAATTGGGTAGAAAGAAAGTTCTGGTATCCGAAATGAATACTGTAAAAGGACCTAGAAGTGTATTCAAATCTGGAACGCGGGCACTGCTGAAACTCCATCGGAAGCTCATCGAAAACATCGAAATATTGCAGAAAGAATGGATGGTATGAAGTTAAAAAAATTAGCTGACTTATAACCGAAAAGCTTGGGAGGAAGACCTCAATGGGATGAGTTGTTTTCGACTTTTTTCAACTTGGTCTGAATGCTCCTGTGAAGGGACAAGACATGAAAACTTTTCTGTAGAAGAAGCTACAGTGATAGCAAATCAGACATATTTGATTATGAGATCGCGAAGATAGAGATTATATCAAAATAACCTCACGAATATTACAGTCATCAAAGAATTCTCAAACTAGCTAAGAAAGATGTTGACAAGTGTCAGATTTCATACCAATAGACTTCCAAGTAGGTCGATGGAAGTAAACACTACATGGAGAGGATTCTAATGGAATGTCAATAAGAAATATAATCGAAGTTCGAATCTTCCAAAAGACCCATACGCTAAGAGATGGTAGACACCAGTAAGAGAGAGTATGTAACTCGAATGATGATTGATGAGCCAGGTTGGAGCTCCATTCAAGACCGATGCCTGTTGTCAATAGGAGACCAGAATTCGAATATAAAGTAAAGGAAGGCCATGAGCCGCCGGTAGAAGAGAGGATAGAAAATGCCACGGATGCCAAGCGCGACACCTCGTAGTCCAATGCCCCGCACGAAGTGTTTTGAGTGCGGCATTGAGGGGCACATCGCCAGGCTGTACTCATACTTGCATCGAAAGGACAATTACCGAGGAAAGCCAATGGAGGTTAACGTCCAGAAGATATACCGAAGCAGACGCAGGACAATTAAGAGGGAAGACTCGGTTTCTGACACCACGGATGTAGCTGGAACGTCTGAGTCGGAGGAGGAGGTAATCGAACCAAGAAGCGGAAGTAGACCAAGGAGCGGGTGGACAACTTCTAGTGGAGGAGAGAGGATAGCGGGGCAGCAGCTGAGGAGAAGGTCAACAGAAGGGCAACCGCAAATTGGAGAATAATATTGCAAAGGGAGGAGATGGCGCACAGTGGGGCAAAGGTGGAAAAAACCCTAAAATCTTATGATTTTTGTTTTTGTTTTTATTATTATTTTTGTATACCTAAATAAATGTAGCATAAGGTTGTGGAACTGATTTTTCGATTATTTCATTACCAGGGTCTGTACACGGCCTTGAAGTTGCCCTTTTCTGGAGTTTAGAAAATAACTCGGTTTTGAAGTTCTCTTAAAATAATTTTTTATGAGACTGAATTTTTAGCAAAAATTTTTGTATAACCCTTTGAACTTCACTATTGGTGTTTACTGGTTTATGGACGATTTTTATTTTGTAAATGTAGCCACAACCTTGACTGCCAGGAATTTTCAAAGTTAGCTGCCTCGTAAATCTAACTTATCTTCATTTCACTTGGTCTTTCAAAAAAAGCTACACCGAACTAGGCTCTCTATAGGGGTTCAAATTGAAGTACAGGTATCTGAGGAACCGTGTTATAAATATAAATCCCGGCTTCGGCCATATTTGTTCAGGGGATGAATTTATGTGTTATTTTTCATTATACAGAAACTAATTTTTAGAAAGAATTTTTTTTTTTTTTTATAACTAGGATGTGAAAATTGGCTTACTATATATGTATATTTGTTTTTATTAGTCTGCCTTATTTTATATATATATATATATATATATATATATATATATATATATATATATATATATATATTTTTTTTTTTTTTTTTTTTTTTTTTTTTTTTTTTCTTATCTTTATCCATTGTAAAATGATCTGATATGATTTCTGGTTTTCTATACAAAAATAACTAACACATAACTCTTCTTGAGAGAATTAGTTCCGGAATATTACAGAAAGATTAATTTTCAAAAATAGCCCTTCAAATAAAAAAAAAAAAAAAAACAATTGAAAAATAAACGTTTTGGACTTTGGATGATAAATTTATGGGGTTATGATTTGTATCACTGAGTTCTAATTATTATATACCTTAGTTATCTTATGAAGATTATCATATTTATTTATATTATTCTTTTATATCAATGGCTAGGATATTCTACGACTGGAATTTTTTTCGCTCTATATTTATAACTAAATTCAGAGATTTAAAATCAAATTATAAAAAAAGAAGTAATTCAAGACCGGATTATAAAACAAAAAAGAAGTTATCATTAAATGATAAAGATTCTCATTTACTGTTGTAGAAAAAAGGAACAATTCGAAATATTTTATTTCTTTACTTTTATAGTTAATATCTTTTATTTTTTTATCTAATAGTTTTTGTTTGTATCATTGGTTCATTATGTATTGAATATTAGTTCATTATATTGAAAAATATGACGATCAAACTTCTTTGTTAATATAAGATTGATAATTGTAAATAACTGCCCAGTCCATTCAGTAGAGCTCAACTGAAATTACTTTGTAAAACTTATTACGTAACATTTTTCAAATTATATTAAACAATTTTTAATTTATTTCCAAATATAACTTAATAATGAATTTTAACCTAATTCAAGGAATCTTGGGTCTGTAATAGAGCTATATAGTAAATTTCATTCAATTTAGCACCTAAAAAACATATAAAATAATAACAAACTTGATTTTTATTATTTTTTTTTTTTTTTCCAAACTAAAAACATGGCTCAATTCTGATGATCTGATTGCTCTGGTTATAGTTTTATTCTATTCAGCAGCTTAGATAGCAAATAAATATACTCCAAACTTGCTTTATTATTATTTTTTACATTTTGTTCTTACATTTTGACCCTTTTTAATCATCTGATGAAGCTGATTATGGTTTCATTCAATTCAGCACCTCATGAAATATGTAATTCCAAAATTTCAAGCTTATAGCACGAACCGTTTAGAAAATATGAGGTTTTTACCCATTTTGCCCCACTGTGTGGCGGTTAGCCTTTAATTAAATATGGAGGAGTGAAGTGTTTGGTAGAAACGGGGAGCTCCAAAACAATTGTATGTAAAAGGGCACTACAATAGTACAAGCAATACAATTGTGTGGTACCGGAGTAAGGGGGCATTCCAGATCCAGGGATTTTATTGCAAATTGATAACCCGGGGGTCCATGTAGAGTGGTGGGGGAAGCCTTAATAAAACTAGAGAGATGAGCCAAAAAAGAAAGGTGTAATTTAAAGGTACACGTGGTGGAGGAAATGCCTAGCGAATACCAAGTGATTATTGGGTGCGACCTTCTAACTAGGACCGGAGCGACAATTAAGGCAGTGATGGGAGGTGGAGCAGGTGGAGGTGGGAACTTCAGAAGGACGGTACCGCGAAAGTGGGAGCAATCGGTCAAGGGGAGGACTGGAGACACGCCTTAAAAAGGGAATATGAGGACATATTTTTCAAAGTGGGCGATACGCTTAGGATAACAGGTAGAGCAGTCCACGAAATTCCATTAAATCAAGAATGGGTATCTTATGTGAAAGAGATACCCTCAAACCCTTAGGCATCACATCAGGGAGATATTGGATAACCTCAAGAAAAAAGGGATTATAGTGGTCAGCACTTCGCCCTTTAATAGCACCTTATGGGCTGTGAACAAAAAAATGCACACCCGGTGAAAATAAAGAAAAATATAGAGTCGTTGTCGATTACAGGAAATTAAACAACATCGTGGATGAGAAATATCCGATCTGCAGGCTTGGCGATGTAATAGACAGGTTGATTGGGGTGACAATATTCAGCACGCAGGACTTAAAAGCTGCCAACACCAAATAACGATGCACCCTCGAGACCAACCTCAAACAGCATTTACATTTGAGAGAGAGCATGACGAATTCACCCGGATGCCGTTCGGGCTGAAAAAGCCCCGATAACATTCCAACGGCTTATGGATAAGTTCTTGCGGGGTATAGATCAATCAATGTGTCATATCTACATGGATGATTTGTTGGTGTTTAGTAAAACGGAAGCACAGCATGTAGAACAATTACTTAATGTTTTTGGTAGAGTTAGAGAATTCGGTTTAAAACTGTCAGAAGAAAAGTCGTTCCTAGGACAGGAGTGAATACATTTTTTAGGACATACGATATCTACAGACGGGGTATTATATTATAGGCGCGTTAAATTATTATAGGCGGTTTGTACCAGAAATGGCGGAGTACATGGTACCTCTAAACAACCTTCTAAAGAAAGGGATAGTGACGCCGGAAATTAAGCATAATATCCAGAAATGCATGAAACGGCTCAAGACAGAACCAGTCTTGGCATTATCAGATTTCACGAGGCAATACACTATCACATAACAGAAGCCAGTGAATACGCATTGGGGGCAGTGTTATCCCAAGATGGGGGAAAGGGAGATCGTCCGGTAGCTTATGCCAGCAGAAGGCTAACGGATGCAGAGACCAGATACAGCGCATTGGAAAGAGAATTGCTCTGGATCGTGTGGGCCATCGAGCACTTTAGACCATATGTTTTTGGTAGGACCTTTCGGGTGCATATCGATCATAGACCTCTACAATGGATAGGAAACTGAAGGAGCCCTCGGCGAGAATCACTCGATGGAAAGAGTTCTTAAGCCAATATAATATGGTAATCGAGTATAAACCGGGGAAAGAAAACGTTGTAGCTGACCGTCTATCGCGTGCACTAATGATCAATGCAATCGAAGAGGAAAGAGGAAAAACTTCTAGAGACGTGCGGCAATTTTTAAGCGAAGGGTGTCCGATGAAGAGGACCATATAGAAACGTCGGGGAGACAAGCATCAGAAGACGAAGCAAACGTCGGCAGATGCTTAGTAAAACGAGAACCTAATGAAAACGGAATTTAGCAATTATGGTGGATGCAATATTGCAACAATTCGGTCGCAGCCTTGGGCTACGGAGAATCATATTTACAAAGTGCTGAAAGAGTCGTCCGGATAATTGCTTCATTTAAATGTGGGGACCGCTACGACCTGGGGAAAAAGTTAAGAGACTGTGGCGTTCGAAACGGCTGGGGTAGATATGACGTTCATTCGATGTACTTTGATGGTCGAGGCCTTGAGGGACGAGGAGCGACAGAGAGAGGTGACGTTAGCTTACCATCAGGGTAAAACTAATCACCGAGGAATACAGGGAACCCTACATGCCTGCTAGGAAAATAAAACAGGGACGTTCTTGGATGAGATGGTAGGACTTAGTTGGAAGCAACACAGTGATGCTAGAAGCCCAGAGCTGGTAGTGGATGGGATGGGTATGGACGGATGGAAAAGATTGCTTTTGGAGGCCAAGATTCACGCCAGGTGATACATGCATAGAAGTATGAATTTATTAATGCACGCATGCATGTATTTCTCTTTGAAGATGTCGCAACTTCAATTTTCAATTTTGACATTATATTTTGCCTAATCTAAATATATCTCCAGTGACAACTAAGTTTAACTAAATTCGTTCAGCTTAGTTACTAATTTCAATATCACACAAATCACGCTAGAGCGTCAGGTTTTCCCTCAATTTACGGGTACGTAGAGACTGATTGTGCCACAGGATTAAAATAAAATTTTCTGCTTTCAGCTGGACTCGAACTCATGTCCCAGATCATGGAGTCCTGTGCTTTACCCACTGATCTAGATATAATACCACCAAACATTAGAAAGAAAAAAATATATTAAATTGATTGATTGAACAGAAAAGTAAGCTTCAAAAGAGAAAACATTTGGATGGATGATTTGTCAGAATGTATTCCTAATCTTTCTTCCTTACATAATGTAAAATGCATAAATTTTGGCGTGATGTTCTATGTAGTACTATGCTAAATTACTTCTTTTCGTTTTAATCTATTGTAATGGATGGCAACTCATCTTTCTTCTTGTTCTAGTTTCACTAAACCTTCTCTCCTTCCTTCTGGCACTGTTATTGTCAGGAATAGTCTGGCAATTGTGCCTATTGGTCTGCTGGTTACCAAAAGGCTGCCTCCTAGTCATTGCTAGATAAAGTCAAGACTGGCAGTGTGGGACCCTCAACTCAATGATTTAGGCCATTAATTGCAATTGAATAATTTCATTAAATAATTATGCAACAATGTAATCACTTCAACTATTGAAGTATTTTCAGGTAAGATTTAAAATATATATTAATTCTTTATCAGTGAAATATATACCACCTTGAATTTTAAAATATAATATAATTACTTAATATTATGGACATTATAAAATTTGGGAATTATAACATCTCATTCACAATGTTTTATTAAAAAAAAAAAAAAAAAAAAAAAACAAACAGTGTAAAATCTGTTTCCATTATAAAATATTCATAATACTTAATAATAATTCTTCTAGTAATATTCAGTTTCTTATTCATTAATAACATATTTTACAGTATTAGCACATTATTTAGAACAAGTTTCTACTACCAAATAAATGTTATCTCTTATATTTAAGTGTTACAAATTATGTTGTTTGCACATGTTAATATATAATATAAGTATATGTGATCAGTAAAGCTAATGTTAAAATTATACAGCGTCATTGGCACATACGTAATTGTTGGTTCACCTCATTATAGGAGCAGTAGTCAACATTCAGTTAATCTATTACCAAAATAACAAAAAAACAGCTATTACTAGGTCTTCATCCTTCTCTTCAGCTAAAGAATATTATAGTGGGATTTCAAATCCTTATGTTATATCTTTCCTCAACACTATTAATAACCCCCTTTATTTTATTTATTTTTTTAAAGCCTGAATCCAGGGGAAAATGTGCTAAGTCCAATATTATTTATAATACTCCTTTCTAACATTTATCATTGTTTGTTAAAGCATAAATATTGTGTCATTCATTGTAATCATAATATTAAAACTAATCATTAATTTATTTAGTTTTCTTTGTACAATGGGCAGTAAATAGTTAGTCTTATAAATAACAAATGATATATATTTTTTTTTTTCTTGTTACCAAAAATCTTGAAATCTTTAAGTTGAAAATAATACTTAATACAGATAGATCTACATACAGTCAGATTTAATTTTTGTTTTACTTAATTTCAATATATATAATAATAAAAATATAGTTGACCATTAAGATGAATGAAGATGATCAGGGATGCAGTCAAACAGAAACAACACTTCCAAGTAAAAATACAATTCTTGTGTGCCAAGAAAACACATTGGCTTTCTTCTTTGTATTTATTTCTTTTTATTCTTTTTGTATTTATTTATTAGTTTTTGTCATCTTGTGGTCACTATATTCACTAAATTTTTTTGTCAAATTTTCATTCCTTTTCTCCCTTTTACCTGCTTAGCTGTTCTTACTGTATCACATCAGTCATCATTCATCTCTTTTCCCATTTGGTTCAGTGAGTAAGATTTTCTAAGCCATTTCTTACTTTTCCTTTTACCACTCCTCTTTTTTTTCTTTCTTTTTTTTTTAAATCACCTTTTTCGATTACTGTATATTTCCCTCCCTCTTTCCCATATTCTCGTATTTTTATTTGCTTAACCTATCCTTCTGTCCTTTTTTATTTTTCATTTATTATCTTTTTATTCACTAGCCTAGATTAAATCACCAGTTACGGTCATAGTTAAGGGAACTTGTCGATTTAAAAGGGATATAGTTGTATCATTTGTAATATGACATCTTTGGTTATATATATATTTGGTTACTATTGAATGTAAAATTGACAAATACACTAAAGTTTCCTTTCAAATAAATTTTTATAATTTTTTACAATGAGCTAAAAGTACCAGTTATGGGCATATTATACCAGTTATGGTCATAGCTAAGACCAGTTATGGTCATGTGACAAAATGATTTAAAAAAATTATTTTTAATAATTTAAAAATGAGTATTAATTAATGAGCAACTAGAACTATAAAAATAATCTAAATACTAATTCAACGTGGTCTAAAAAAAAAGTAAAATATCTATTTAAAAGCACAGTCACTCAATATACTCATTCACAAACTTTGTAATAACTAATTAGTTTAGAAAACCATCATGAAATGATAGTTGACAATGAATTAAAACAGCTATTTATCAGAGTATAATTTATAGCCGCACTTCTCATTGATTTTCCTACATCCTAGTAATAGCATACAATGTGGTAATCATCCCCTCTAAATAATTAATTAATTAAAAGAAATCGGAATGTATTTTTTGTAAACTATCTTCTTCCGATATTTCCAGTTTTCTTAAACAGTAGTAGCCATCTGTTAAGTACAGAATATAACTAACTATATTAACTTGTAATGGTCACTTAGAGATGTTAGGCCAAACATGACCACTACTAGGAAGGTATGTAGTATTTATGTTTAAAAATGACATAACCAAAGTGAAGAAAGTTCTATTTTTGTCTTTTTTAGCAGAAAGAGCATTTGTTACACCAAAGAAAATTGGAACAGATATGGGTGACCATAACTCATATCTCATATTTATATACACCAGTTATGGTCAGTTCAAAATTATTGCTAATTAAAATCAGATAGTCCAACATAATGGAGCTTGTGTGGAAGCCTGAAGACTAATGAATAGTTTCATAACTCAAAAACTATAAACTAATGAAGCAATTTCTTTATAATTCCTAGTAATTCTTACTTAGTAAAAGAGGTATTTCAGGACACTATTCGAGAGAAATATTTTTTAATAGCTTCTGGAAAGGGATAGGAGGAAGAGTTTCATAAGTAAATGAATCTAAAATCCTTTTCAGAAATATTTATCCTAGTGATATCACAAATAAATGGATCGTACCCTTATTAGGTTGACAATTGTTTTAACCTGCCCATAACTTTTGTTTTATCTTTCCTGTCTTATCCTTATCCTTACCTTGGTTCTTTGTATTATCAATGATTTTTTATCTGTTCTTTTCTATAGCCTTTGTTGTATATTTTCTTATTCATGTCATTATATATTATTCATTTACCATTTGTTGGTCTGTCAGTTATTGTTTTTCATTCATTTTAGCACTGAAGAAGACCTTAAACCTGTTGTTTCTGTTTGACAGCATCCCTGATCATTAGCTTCTTCATTAAAAATATATAATATAATATTAAACATATGCATTCATGATTATAGAATAGATTTAATATTTGTTCACAAAAAAATTGACTGAAGTTAGCATAATATCTTATACATTATAGTATGATGCACTCTTAACAATAAGTCAAAAGTATTCGTACAGTAGACTTTAACTTTTGTTTCCATCCCTGTTTTAATAGTTTGGGGATAACCAGAAAGCTATCTGAAAATTCCAGTCCTAGAATGGCTGAGCTACCATAAAAGCTTTTTAAGAGAATAGTTGTGAAAAGTCTAATGTATGATTATAGATATATGGTAAACCAATGAAATTCCATTGGATTTTCAAGATATTGCTGAGTATCTAATTGGAATATACAAGGAAGATGTCATGAGAAGGAGATGGGAGACTGGCCAAGTTTCTTGTAGAGGATCATTCAAGAGAAAATCAAAGAACTCAATATAAATAACTAGCATTTACTTATTTATTTACTGAAAGCATATTTATATGCTGCACATCTGAGATATGCTTTAAATAGGAATAGCAATCAACTTTGTTGGTCTGATCAATACCACTTAAAAGGAAGTGCATCGTCCAAATTCAACATGATTAATGTACTTAAATGCTTCAACACACCCAAAGGCTAAAACGAAGTGGTAGTCCCTTGTATACAATGTTTAATCTGATACAGGATTATTTTTCTGAGAAATAATGAATTCAGATTATAAATGCATATGCTGGACATCATGAAGAGCATAAGATCATCTTCAATTTAAATGAAGAAAATATTAGGCCTATGTGAATTCATGGTAACTAGAGAATATAAAATAACATGCAGCTTGTGGTACTATTAAATAAACCTGACATCATGAGCATTATTTAGGCTTGATGGTGGATGGGGGAGGCAAAAGTTTGATGGTCATATTGTTAGGAAGACATCTATCAATCATTATATTTCCGTATATAACGGTTGATTGATGTTATGGCCACATATATGAGATGCAGCTTAGTTATAGTTACTAATGGGTGGCAACATTTAGACATTTAGACTCTCCACAATTTACAGCCTTAAAGAAGAAATCAAGTTTTATTCAATTTTCAGTTACACGTTAGTTGTTATTAAAATATTCTAGAAATGATTATTAACTAAATTTTCAATTCAGCTTTCAACAAACTATATTCTTAATATATATAACTGATAAATTAATTGAGAAAAAAATTCAATATAGAAACAAAAATATTATATTTGCTGGACAATGCATCAAGCTTTGATACAATCAAGAAGTAGGGAAGGATGTGAAGAATTGAGCATTGCTATCTTAGGGAAGTTATAAAATAAAAACTTTTTTTTTTTTTTTTAAATAAAAAGTAAAAGTAGAAAAAATCAAGGAAAACTGATTGTTTAATATTTTAGTATTTTACATTAAGGTTAATGTTGCTAAAAATTCTGAAAGTAATATATTTGTCCCTATTTAATACATTTTATATAAAATATATTTTCTGAAACTCATTGCTTAATTTTGATCTCAATGACAATCAGAAGTCTTGTTGTGGTTCTTTTATTTAAAATCAAAATCAAATTTATTACTAAAGTAGCTGAAATGTCAAGAATGTCTTTTATTGTAAACTATTTAACCAAAAAATCACTTATCAATAAGAAATTAAACTAAATATTAAATTTGATTTTTCAACCAATCTGCCTGTGATCAAATGTTAGTTATGACTAATGGAAACATTTTTAGTATAGTTAATTTTCAATTGTTTCTCAACCTCCTTGCATACTAATCTTTTGAAATGAGAATGTAGTAATATTAATATAGAATAATAATAGATAGAAAATAAACATGAGCTGGCCATTTATACTTAATTTTTTTAAATTAGATTTTCACAGATAAAATTGTTTGTTGTTATTTTTTACATTTTAATTGAGCCCAGCAATTGGAATATAGGGATGATTTTCACTATGTATTCTTTTGTTTCAAGATAATAGCCTTATCTATATAAGTTAAATAACTAAAGTGATTGATATAGAAAAATAAAATATTAGTTGGTGAACCTTTGCAATATTTAAAGCAACATATAAATGTACCTACATTATTATAAAATAGAAAAGAATTAATACACACATGTTTTTCTGTTATGTTATGTATATAAAATTTAATTTAAAAGAGGAGCCAAATTAATAATTCTGGTTACTTTGTTTAAATTAATATATAGCAATGCATTATGCAAGTTCTCAGGTTCATGAAAAGTTCTGTAGCACTTACCACCATATTGTGTATCACATTGGTTCAATGAAACCTCAGGTTATATTTTAGTGAATGTAGTATGAAGAAATTGTGACATGTTTGTGGTAACAACTACTAAAATTAATAATTTATTATGTTAATTAAAAATATGTAAATTATTATTATTGTTATTATATTGTTTGTTTATAAAATTAATCCATGAAATCCAATTTAGCTCCCATTCTCTGTAAAGCGATAATTGTGTTTACAGCTTTTATCCATCTTTTCTTTATTACATAGCGCTTGAGTCTTGTTTTATCTAAAGCAGTTTCACAAGCAGCACTCTGTAACCATTTATGCTCCATGGCTTCCATAGCAGTCAGTCTTTTTCTAAAATAAAGTGATTATTGTAAAATAGAAAAGAATAATTAAAAGATAGAAGATATGTTTTATTATTAACCATAGTTACATACATTACAATACATCAAAGTAGTTACCATAAAATATACAATTGCAAATCCTCTTTAAAGTATATAAACATTTTTTAAATAAGAAGTAATGAACTTTATGATTACATTACTGTAAATAGCTATTGACCACAGCCAAGAATTTTTATAAATAATATAAATTTAAGGAATTAACAAATCTTGTTACAAAATCACTTAAAGTATATGTTATAATTATTGCCTAAATAGGAAAGTTAGATTTAGTTTTGGCTTTGTTCTGAATTTGTTTGTTTTGATTGACAGTTTTTGAAGATGTACTGCCTTCTGATATTTGCCTAATGTGTTCCATGTCAACACCCTGGCTTAAAATATTGTCATCAGTTTTTATGTTTCTTCTGTCAGGTGATAATCGTGGGCTTCCAGGGGCTGAATGTGAATCATTTCTGTCTAAACTTGATGCCATATTTAAGTAATAGGCTATGTTGCTGGGAGGAGGTGGAGAGCCTATAGGAACATCTCTGTTTAAATTTGAGAATTTAAATTTTGGTCGTGGATGGGATATACCATGATTCTCAAGAAAGCATGTTATGGGATCGTTCCTAGTACGAGGATTTCGACTAGTTGTTGTGTAATTATCTATATTCTGATTTTGACTATTAGACATTTGCAAAAGCCTTGCAGATAACTTTCTTATTTCATCGGCCAGATTTAAACTAGCTGAGTCTTCTTTACTGTGCAGAAAACAGGAGAAATCTGATGACCTCCTCTCACATCTATCTGTGAAAGGATTACTGAAATTTGTGTTATTCAACTCACTAAACCAGGGTGGGGTTGATCTGAGATGTTGCTTGTATGGAATAGGCTCTCCTTCTTTTGTTTTTGTTTCTTCTTTAAGGCTTTCAAGTAGAGTTGGGGTAGGATTCTTGTCATTTTCCATAAGCATGTATGAAGTTCTTTTTGTAACATCTGAAATGTCTTTGTTACCAAGCATTTTTACTGGTTCTTCCTCTGGATAATCATTTACAATTATTTTTATGTTGTCTTTTCTATTTTGAGTTGATGAAGCATTTGCTAATATAGCACTGAAGTTGCTTGCATTTTTGGATACACTCTTTTCTTCTGACCTTTTCCAGAATGGTTCAATCTTAGGTTCCTCATTTACTAGTTTCATATTTTTAATAACACTTTCTTCTTTTTTACTACTGAATATTAAACTACTAGTACTTTGCATAGACTCTGCATTTGTTAATACCCCACTGCTAGCTATATTTACTTTACTCTTTTTCAAATCTGTATTTCCTTTTAGCACTTCTGTTCTATGCAGTTTGGACTCAAATATTTTGTTGTCTTTTGTTGAAATATCAGTTTTCAAGCTGCTAATTTTAGTTTCATTCTTTTCCAATGTTTCATTTTTACCAATTAAGTTATTTTTAAACATAGGTTTTTCAACTAGGGGAGCTTTCATCAAACTTAAATTATTGGAAATTGGATTAGGATCCTCTTGGTTTTTCTTTGCTTCCATAGTAGTTGCTGTAATTTCATTTTTAGCAATTAAGTTGGTATTTGGGGGTTGGCTTGGAATATTTGGAATTTTGACCAATGGAGGACTAAGGAAATTCTTGTTTTTAGTCTTAATATCATATATATTTTGACTTTTTGAAACCCCTCCATCTTCTATATTGTTAGTAGCATTGTCATTTTCTTTGAAACTTTGTTTCTGAATACATTTCACAAACTGTGATCCATCCTTTTTACCTTCCAAATGGTCTTGTACCTTGGGACTCGCTAAAGAGCTTGAAATAAGATGTGGACAAATAACTTTCTGAACATTTCCAAGAGCTTTATCAATAACTGAATTGAAATTGTTTTCCATAATTATATTATTTTTAAGAATAGGAACTACTGGTTTATCAACATAATTCTTTAAGTTTTCCTTCGAGCATTCTAAAGATGGTGGTGGAGGTGGGATCTTTCTCCGAAGCCATGGGTGAGACAAACATTCGCCTGCTGTCAAACGAGCCCTGAAAATATGACAAAGACCCCTGTTAGCAAGCAAGCAAAACCAAACACTTAGCTTTAAAAAGAAAGTTTTAAGAAGTAATTAAAGGCATGTTAATAAAACAAGTTAGTGAGGAATTAATTTTTTATCAAATGAAATATTCACTTTTATAATCATATTATTATTCTAGAGATTTTTTTTTTTTTTTTTTTTTGTTACTTATGTTGTATATAAAATTCATGTAACTCTGTTTTAACTTATAATAAAGAAAATTATTGCTATGATCTAAAGTCTCATAATGAAAATGCCAACTTACTTAGTAGCAAGCGTTCTGAATAAAAATGAAAAAAAACGGGTTTGCTATTTTAGTTTATTTCATTACTTAACAAAAACATATCTACTATCCTCTATAACAGTTAAATTACTGACATTTTTACATCTCTTTCACAATAATAAAAAAAATCCCTAGTTTTCTGAGTTTTAAAGGAATTGATGATTTAATACTTGAAAAGGGATTAGTGATTTGTGACCAACAGTTATACAGAAAGGTGATGTGGTTTACATCCACCAGGTTTTCCCTTCCACAGCTATTTATTGAATGGTTTATATACTATGAGAAGTGGGTATTTACTTTATAAAGACTGGGTCTACCCTAGGTGGATCTATCATTCTTATAGTCAATCCATGATTACTAAAACAGGAATAATGGAAATTAATTTTTTATCATATAGGACCCAAACTTACCCAAATTAGTAGTCCATTAAACAACCCCATTTACAAAATGATAAAAGAAATATTTAAAAAAATTAAAACATTTTTTAGCTATCCAAAAAAAAAAAGTTTTGATATCATAGAATAGGATCCATCCAATCCATTTATGTTTTACAGTAGTGCTTCTTATTTCTCCCCAATCTTTGTTAAATTAAAAACTATTCATATGTCTGATAATTATTAACATTGGAAAATTA
Organism: Euschistus heros; assembly: GCA_003667255.2. Lineage (NCBI taxonomy): Eukaryota > Metazoa > Arthropoda > Insecta > Hemiptera > Pentatomidae > Euschistus > Euschistus heros. The sequence continues at coordinate 3,873,503 of RCWM02000050.1, forward strand.
ACTTTTTAATTTATAAATTACATAGTTCAATAATGAAACCATAGTCATTAATAACTATTTTAAAAATAAAATACTACCTACAAATTTTCACGTTTATTATTTAATAATATTTTATGTTTTTTAACCACTTATATATTTTATGTTTTGTCTGTCTTCATCAATTTGTGTGGTGGATGGTTTCCGTTATCAAGTTTGTTAGATGCCATTGTGTCAGGTATCCGGACCATAGATCCAACCCAACAAAGCTTGACCTATCTTGATAAGTCCACATCCTCGAAGACATTCATTATTTTTTATTTTCTCTAGACCCCTTGAGTCCTCGCCCCCCAAAGCTGCTACTCAAGTTGCTCCTCTCTCAAAGATGTGAAGATGATTTTATATTGTTGGTCCTGGCTTATGCTTTTGCCTGGGAAATTAAGACAGGAGAAAGAAAAACTTGTCTCATCTAGTATCACTCCAAGCTATGATCAATATAGTTTTGTCGAAAGCAACAAACAATAACAATGAAAAAATAATCCAAGATCTAGAAATAGTAACTCTTGTAAACTTAATTATTGTTTGTTGTTTTTTCAAACTGATTTACTGCACATTCTACATATTTATATATGTTGAAGGTATTGCTATTTTATAAATATTAGTTAGTTTATCTTAATGAGATAAAGATTTTACAGGTTTATTCGAATAGATGATTGGTAAACTACCAGGTTCTCATATTAGTTTGAGTTATTTGAGTCTCATTTTAAAGCTTGGTATATTATCAGAAACTAAAAGTTTTATCTTCTACTCTACTGTATACTGTAATTCTACTTACTGATAAACATTTTATTATTTTTTTTTTACATTATTTACCACATCAGTAAAAAATATTTGAATATTAGATTAATTTAAATTACAAATTACAATAGATTAAAAATATTTCTGGTATTATTTGTTTTCATCCATTTTGGTGCAATTTAATACTATTTATTTCAGATTTATCGTTTTTAAGATCTTTTTCTTTCCAAATATCTAATAACTATTCTACACATTTGGAATCAAAACTTTTTGATAATCAATCATTAAGGTGGCATTGCTCCTGTTCTTTTGCACAGAAAACAATTAACATTAAAATACTCCATGAATGTTATTGCTATGATCTATTCACTAGAGAGGGAATGTACCAGGCAAAAATTAGGAATCATAGCATCTACTCATGAGATCATGAGCTGATCAAAAGAATAATTCACATTGTATAGGTCACATAAGTGATTCGGTTTTCTATATAAAAAAAGAAAGAATGATTGTTCTTTTGCGTGAATTAGTATCTCAATTACCCTGGAATGGCTTGTGATTTTATAGTGATTTCTGATGTGTGTCAGATTCTCACTCACCAGTTATTACTTTTTACTGAAACAGAGGATTAAGGAAGGAAAGGACTAATTTCTATAAGTGAATCATTCTGAACTGACTGTTTAGCCTGTCTCTGACACACACAGAACAGAAATGGACATCAACACTAAATTCTTGACACTACTTAAGTAATGGTTATGTCAATACTTGAATAAGATATATAGACAACTCTTAGATTGGATTCTAAATGTACACTTGACAATAACGAACAATACTAAGTTAGCTTGATTGGAATGAAAGATAGGTAACAAAAAGAAAATCAACCATCTGAGATTGTAATATTGTTTTTCTTTAGGATTTCTGCTTCCAGGCAATAGAGGAAGCAGTAGATGCTGGGCATAGATCGTCAGAGAGGAATATAAAGTTATAAATTGTAGAGAAACCACAACTTCACAGAATTGTTGGTTACTTATTTTTTTTGTTAAGAAGAATTTTTTTAAAGATTAATACATTTTTTCGGTCCGTTGTTGTAGAATAAATTATCCGGAAAACCTTATGCTGAAGGTTTAGTTTCATGAAATATGCATGATTTTGACGAATTTATTGGTACTTTTTTTTTTTCTTATTTTCTCAATTTTATCGGATCACTGACACCCTAGGCAGAAATATGTATTATAACTATACTCGAGCAACATAAATTTTCTATGCAGGGGAACAAATGTTCCGGATGAAATGTTTTTTTACTGCTTACAAAAACAATATTCAAGACAATTTTTATATTTGGATTTATCAACCCCATATTTGTCTCCCTAATATAATGTCATCTGTTGCTTAATTATATACTCTATAGTAAACTTAGAATATTTATTTTCTCTTTTAATTGGGTCAAACATTTTTTTTTTTCCTGCCCCCATTGCCACAGTTCTCATTCTATCTGATTATTCAGATTATTTTTCAATTTACTTTTCAAGGAAATTAGTTTCAAGTTACAAGCAAATAATTTATTATTAACTTTTACTAAAATAAGAATGTTGATTCATCTCCTATAGGAAATATTAATGAATATTTGATTAGGACAGTACTCCCTTGTCAATTACTAAATCCAGGACCATCATATGCTGTTTTGGTATTGAATAATTTGTATATTTAACCTTCAGCTGTTATAATAATTTAAAAAAATGTAGATATAATTACTGTTGTCCTCAAACAAATAAAGATTTAAGTAAGAAATCTAAAAATATGTTTATGAACATATTAAATTATAAATAGTTCATCAGCAATGGAAAAATGAAAAAATACATCTCTTTGTATGGAAGCGAATATATCTACAAACACTGTTTGTGAAACATATTTATTATGGTAGCAGTAATTCATGTTTTATTTCCATATACTTAAAAGTATGGAATATTACTATATTTTATAGAATTATATTATGCTGTAAGCTACAGAAATGTAAAATATTTTAATTAACCAAATTATTCTTATATTTATATTGCAGGAAAATATTATTAGTTGAGTGATGATTTGAATATGTTTGATTTAAACAGTTCTGATGGGTGTATCTCTTAAATATTTTTTTGTCAATATGCCTCTATATTAATATAGAATTATAACTGTGTTAATGATATTACAATCACCCTAGATGGGGAATACTAATACTTAATACAGTTCTACTTCTTTACGTCCTGAAATAATTGTTGAGACTAATGAGCTGTTGTATCAGATTTACTTCCTAGGTGCACTCATATTTCAATCCTTAAAAACAAAAAAACCCACCTATATCCTTACTCTCCTTCCATCCATCAACCTGGTAAATACTCGAACCCGACCTATCAAATTGTACACTCTTGCTCATCGAACTGCATCTTTTAAAAAATCCTTTATCTTCGTGGAATTCATTTCCCATCTCAATTTGAAAAAGCTCATCTCTAACTTCCTTTAAACATCATCTATTTCTTTAACTCCTGAATTTTCCATCTTCCAAGCAAATGTTAATAAAAATCTTATCTATGTAATAGATATTATAATGTTATAGTTAAGTTGTATCTTTTTATAAGATTTCTCATTTTGTAATTCATAATGTAATCAATGATCAATATCATAGTCAGACGATTGCACTATGTATTGTGCTCATATGTTATGCTTAGGGGACAAGTTTTGCTTGCTCATTTTCTTCTCCTTCTTATTAAAAGAATATAAAATAATTGAATAGCAGCTTAATTCCCTGAACAGCTTCAATTTCGTCACCATTATACATTCCCAGCACTATTACCCATCATAAGTTAAGATCTTCTAAGTAAGTTTCTATCTGTTGGTATAGTTGCTCTCATGTTTCCGCTCATCGCCCAGCATCATTATCAGAATCCCATTACAGTCCATCCCTATTAAGTCAATTGGCTACCGGAGTGTCCGAAACATGGTATATTTCATGGCACCAATGTGATCCTACTGTCCCGAGGGCTCTTTCTTTTCCAGCAAATGTTACTCTACCACATTGGTTCCCAAACTGGGGGACGTGAGGACATGTCAGGGGGGGGGCGCGAGATAAGTTGAACATTAAATTAAATTTTGGTAGTCTTTCTAAAATTCTAAATTTTAAAAGACATAGCAAAATGTTCTCAGTTAATTGTTTATGTTCGGTATATTGAAAACGAAAGAATGAAAGACGAGCTACTATTTTCTACAGAGTTGGGGCCCACGACAAAAGCTATTGATGTTATGAAAGCAGTGTCAGACTTTTTTGACAAACATGAACTCTATTGGCAAAAACTGATTGGTGTATGTACAGATGTACGGTTCTCGCTCAGGCTTTGTGCAATTAGTAAGAAAGAAAAATTCTGATGTGACTGGGATACATTGTTTTATACATTGACAAGTCTTGGCAGCAAAAATCCTTCCAAATAAACTCAATGCTGTCTTAGAGTTATATATTAAAGTAGTGAATTACATAAAAAAACAGTGCGTTGAATACTCGACTGTTTAAAACTCTTTGTGAAGATTTAGGAAGTGATCACAAAACAATGCTATTTCATACAGAAGCACGATGGCTCTCGAAAGGAAACATGTTGGCAAGATTATTTGAGCTTCGAGATGAAATAATCACCTTCTTGGAACATCAAAATGAACTAAGCGTGGTCTTCAAAAAACCTTGTACCCAAGTAATATTGGATTATTTGTCAGACATCTTTCACTCGTTGAACAGCCATAACCTAAAACTACAGGGTGGAGACTCAAATTTAGTTGCTCATCATGATGCGATCAAGATGTTGAGAAATTGCAACTTTGGAGGCGTAAAATATCAGCAAATCCCTGCAATTATTCAAATTTCTCTAAAGTAGAGTCAATCTCAGAAGAAACACGCTTCAAGGACATTTATGAAGGATCAAGTTTGAAAATCCAAATATTAAACCATTTGGAGAGCCTAATAGAAGAGTTCCAGAAATACTTCCCAAACACTTGTGAAGATAGTATTTACAGAATGTCAACTGACCCATTCCATGTCAACATAGACTCCCTGCCTGAATCACTTCAAGAAGATGCTTTGGAAATAAAACATGATTCCTCTGCCAAATACAACTTTGATATAATGGAGAAACCTTCATTTTGGTTAAAATATTTCAAAGTGTATCCTAGTGTATCACGGGAAGCTCTTCGTTTATATTTGCCTTTTTCAAGCACCTATTTGTGGCACAAAGGATTTTCAACACTTGTGGCAATTAAAAAAAAGTATCGGAATAAACTTGATGTTGCTAGTGACTTGCATTGTGCACTTACTAAAACTCAGCCACGAATAGGCATACTAGTAAAGAAAATGCAAGCCCACCCATCTCACTAACCAACCTAATCTATTTTTCTTTTATTAATAATTTTTGTATTTTATGAAAACTGATATTGTTGTATCTTATGGCAGTATAAATAAATGTTTTGTTTTCAATGTAACACTTATTTGTTTTTGGTATGTTCCTATTCCTATACAATTTATTGTTATGGGGGGGGGGCGTGAATAGCTTTCATTTCAACAAAAGGGGACGTGGTACAAAAAAGTTTGGGAACCCCTGCTCTACCAGATAGGACAAAAAGTTAATTTTTCTGTTGTTCAACTAGGAGATATAATTATGAGTGTTCACCTCAATTTGAAAAGTTAGCAATAAACTGAATGCTTGTATGATGCATATTTTTTACAACCACAAATTTACAAAATGAAAAACACATAAATGTTTTTTGGCCTTATCCTGAAGACTAATTCTCCTCTAATCAGTACACTACAACACTCAAAATGTTCATTTGTCTTTTAGGAACATTTATTTTTTCTAAAAGCTGGAATAGATCTTTAGGGTTCCTCTGTCACTGTAAACATTAAATAATATGCTTAATTGAGCATAGGTGCTGAAATGGAGACTATTAATGTGACCCTTGTAACTACTTTGAATAAAATGCTAAAAAATTTCTAAACATACACATGAGCAAACACACTTCAGGGAATTGTTTTTCCTACCCTCGAAAATTTGAGACCAAAGGCTTTAATAAATGGATAGATTTTCTGTCTGCAACGACTACAATACACACACACACACACACACACACACACACACACACACATATATATATATATATATATATATATATATATATATATATATATATATATATATGCACAATGACCATTATTCTGTTTTTTTAATATAATTTGGTGAAGTTTCATTGCCTATTCAACATCTTAGTGAGAGCAAAGATGAGAAGGATGAGACATATCTCAGTATCCTTCTCTTCGTTTGATCAGAGTTATTATTATATACCAAATTATATTTATATGAGCAGATTGTGAATCTACTTATTGAATTGGTGGTCTGAGTATCAACCCTTATATTGAATATGAAGTGCAATCTAGATTCTCAGTTGTTGAAAATTCCACTCCAGCATCTTTCTGCATCTCTTAATGAATGCTTTCCATGATAGAATGTCATCATTGACTTTTCTGTTTTCATATCATTCACACTTAGATATGACAGATGTTAATGAAATAAGGGGAGATTGAGGAATATTTTATATTTAATTCAATTAATCAATTCATTATTTAACCAATTACCCTCATTTTACTTAATTAATAAATGAAATGCAAGACTCATTGCACTGCCAGAATCCTATTTCTCAGCTTTGCTTGGTAATGACTGGTTAAATTGAATCTTCATTATTACACTGTAATAAACATTATATTGTGAAGTAATTTCAAAAACTTCAAGCTTGAAAGCATTTTAATATATATTTCTTCAACATTTTTTAACTTGAAATGATATAGTGTTAAGGATTTTATAACAGTACTATTTTATTCCTCTTATTCCACTTGTGTTCCATTCAAAGTTGCTTTCTTAGTGCTATTGGATTATTCAAGATTCAATAGATTTCCTTCCTTGTCTTCAGTGGAAAATGCTTAATGTTTTCCTGTTTAGATTCAGTAGCTTGTAATTAACATCATTTATCTTACTAACTAAACATCCTCAGGGGATGATAGTGACCACTTATTGGATAGAGGAATTTATTTGGTATTATAAAAAAATCCTGTAACACCATAACTCATTTTTTCACCCTAACATTATAAAACATTAGGTACCGACATTGTAGAGGCTGTGTGGGTCGTGGGAGTATCTCCTGATCCTCATTTCGATCCATAGTAGAAATAACATAGTGAATAAAGCCCCTTACCCATTGACCTTACCCCTCCCTTGTTTCTATACATAAAGATTTTTTTTGTCTATGATATTCATGCTTTAAAGCAAAACTTGAAAATGATAAGGGATCATTTTTGTGAAATAATGGAATATGATATGTAGGAAGAGCGGTAATATGATAGCAGAAATAAATATAGCAATATAATGTAAATAGGCTACTGAAAAACTATTTTAAGAGCTAATTTAGGATTATTATTTCACACACTAATCCTCTACTTCTAGCACTAATAGACTTACAGTAGTTAGGTGAAAACACAAAGGATGATATGTAATATAGCATTATGGTGGAATGTTAGTAAGATATCACAAAAATATCTGAAGCTGCAACATATGTACAAAATGTTTCGGTTGACATTTATGCTTATTTATAAACATATTTTCTCAAATACAAGTTTTCTTTTGATGAACAAAGCTAAAGTTATGTTCATGAGATGATTAATATACTCATTTCACACAGCATCAAAATAAATTTCATTAGTAAAAGGCTACAAATAACTAAATGATATATGGGGTCTTTGTCTTACAATTTTGTATACATACCTTCTTAAAAGATAATATTTGTAGATTATGAAAAGGAAATTGTGGATCTAAAGATAATTTTTTTTACTTTTTTCAAAGATAAACAGTAATTTGATGTATCTAAAACAAGTATTCATGCTTCAGGGTTAAAACTAAAAATAAATTAAAGGAAATTTTATTTACAATACTATCAAAATGTAGAAAATCTGTGATAAATAAAGATGTTATACATGGTTTAACAGTGACTTTATAAACCTAATAAATATATAGAATTATATATTTTTTAACTTTTAATTTATACACACACACACACACACACACACAGGCATTCGTGTGGTGTGTGCCCACAAGCACATTAATACATCCCCACTGTGTTTAGGAGATGCTTCATTAATTTTTATATAAATTAATTACCAAAATCTCAATCTAAAAAAATGCAGCTGATCAACAATTATCAACATGTATATATTTACTAATTATTTAATAAATGGGTGATTGCAACTGTCATTTTCCTAACTGCTTAGTAACAAGTTTATTTTCTTTTAAGTTATTTGAAGAAAATATAAGGTCAAATAAGTTATTAAGGATAAATGTTTCTAAATATATCTTTTACTTTAAGTTTTATTTCTAGTTGAATGCAATTTAAACTAATTCTTCCGAAACACTATAATAGGCAAAACAACATTAAGAGGCAATGTACACTGTTAGATGGTACAATCACATACATATAAAAGAGGGATAGAATTGCAATAACGTAGAACAAAATTGTGATTTTTGTTATCTTATGCGGCAGGAATACACTTTTCTTTACAATTGTTTAATTGAACCATAAAAAGCAAAAACAACAACAAAAAACAGCACTGTTATATTAGTACCTATTACAAATATACATATAATGACTATAGGCTGATGGATACTGGAGCTAACAACAAAGGGAATAGGAAGAAGGGAATATTTCGAATGAGATGTGCTTCCACACAAGTACCTAACTGTTATACAATAAAAGTAAAAAACTTATCAACGGATGAAATAATTTTAACATCTATTTGTAATAATGGCCTTTGAGTACGTTCTTTTTAAATGTTTAAATAAAAATCTCTCTTTTCACTAATTTTTAGAAGACCAGCAGTTCAATTATGTTTTGTAAAAACTGTTGGGAATATACTCGTACAAAAATGTAATAGAAGATAAGATAATTGTAGGATACAAATATAAAAAAGAGAGTCAGTCACCAACTATCAAAATTAATTTTTCATCAATGATAATCCATAATATGAAAATATGATTACACCAAATTAATAATTGTTCTTTATAAATTGTTATTTAAAATTCCAAATGAATTGGTAATTAAAATAATGAGACTTATTTAGCAAGTATTTTACTAGGTATAATTACCTAGGAGGGCCAATATGTTACAGGAAAGACTTCCTTAAAAAAAATCAATCAACTGCTCTCTATGCAGTTGTTCCAAGTGAAAAAAAAAAAATGCACATTTTATTGAATTATTATTTGCTCATGATTTGGTAGTTGATATGTATCATAACAATAAAGCTATGAACAAACTAGCATATATAGCTTATATGCTTTGCTTTTTATTTGCTGCTATACGATTAGTAAATAAAATTAAAGCTCACAAATCATTAATGTTAAATTAATATAACGACCTTATATTACTAATAATAATCTTATATATTGTCTCTTGCTATTTGCCACTTATCATTTTATAGTCTTTTATATATATATATATATATATATATATATATATATATATATATATATATATATATATATATATTTATATTTGACAAACATAGCAGAAAAAAAAGCTTTTTTTATAATAGATTAAAATAAATAACACTGTTTTACAGATCTGCCAGGATTTTTGAGATTTTTTGAGGCCGAAGGACATCCTTGGCCACTCTCTCCATCCACAATTAGAATAAGCTTTTTCGTCCTTAAGGATTGCTGTTTTAAAAGTTTTTAAGGACACTGTTTTACAGATCTGCCAGGATCTGACGATTTTTTGAGGCCGAAGGACATCCTTGGCCACTCTCTCCATCCACAATTAGAATTAGCTTTTTCGTCCTTAAGGATTGCTGTTTTAACGGTTTTTAAGGACACTGTTTTACAGATGAATAATGAAATGACTTTAATAATGAAATGACTTTATAACTTTATTTTCCTTAGGAGGCTGTTCTTGTTAGATTTATACTATTAATTTCTCAAATAAGTTTTAGCTTTATATCAATTATTCAAGCTCAACGTCTATAAATATAGAATAAAGAAGAAAAAATAGATCTATTTCATTCTGTTATTTTTCTTATTTTAGTGGCATGAAGTGATGCTTGGAATGCTCAAGCTCCAAGTCCCACCTGTTTCTGTTCTGTGCATGCTTTGCATTCATTCACAGTTTCCTGAGATCTTCCAGTATGTTACTTTCCATCTACTCTAGTGCCTTAATCTGGGTGTTTGTCATACACACTTATTTCCAACATTCTCTCCTCCATTCTGAGCCAGTGACCTGCAATTTCATCTAAGTTGGATCTTTGGGAAAGAGGATATGCTCATATCAGCATGGATTTAATATAATTTAGTTATTTTCCTTCTTCAATCTGCGCTTTTTTTCTGAACTGTATCTATGACAAGCCTTAGGATTTATCTTTCAAATCTATCCCAACTCCATGTGTGGTCATTTTTTGAGTGGTCAAGTCATTAGTGTTTTGGAGGCACTAGACACACATCACTGCAGGAGGAATCAACAGTAAGTACAAGTTTTGTTCATCAGTATTTTTGTTTTACTGCTAACCATTATACTCTTGGGCAGTCGGAATGACAAAAATGCTTGATTCCCAGCCAGAATGCTAGATCATTGACAACGGAGCCAAGATATTGGAAGCTATGAGCTAGCTCAAGAGTATCTTGTTCTTGCCACGTAGTGTTGCTGTTGACATAATTACTTTTCTCTTCCTGATATTGTTAGTTTTGTGTTTTCATTAATTTTTTTCCCTAACCCGTTTGCTTTTATCATAGGCTTTTAAAGATTGTTCTTAATACCCGGTAGGGACTTCAAATACGAGGGTAGTCTGAAAAGTTTCCGACCTCAACGTGAAGATAAACAATTATTTTGCAGAGAAAAACGCCGAGTACTATTTGGACGGGTTACAGAGATGGGAGCATCGCTGGGAGAAGTGTGTAGAGTTACAAGGACACTATGTTGAAAAATGTATATATACCTACATAAAAAAAATGTCTTGTATCTTTGTTAGATCGGAAATTTTTCATACCAGCCTCGTAATTCCGTTCCCGACTTTTTCTGCTATTTCCATGGCTGCCTGAAGTGTAATATTGAACTAAGGGTTGCGAGAGGATCTCTTTGTTCAAGTACATTTTATATATTTAATGGTTTTGACTAGACTCCATAATACCATACCCGACAATTAGTATACGAGCATATCATTGTATAAAACAGGAAGCTATTAGTATAAGAGGGATCTCCATCGCCTACATGATACTGAAGAGTTCATTTCTTAGAAAGGTTTTTCGTTTTGTTATAAATAGCTTGAAAGTTCATTTAACTAACAGAAAACAGATGTATCTATGATTTTCACATTTGGAAGACTCCTAATTTTTGAACAAAGTTATAAAACCACATCGTAAATGGTCGAGTAGTCAAATTTAGTATATTCCCAGAATTATTGTAGCCAACTTTGTTTCAATATTGCTATATAATATACTGGTTATAAATATCTAATAAACTTTGTCTGTTTAACAATTTTCAAAGAAAATGCCATAAAATATCAGTAAATGTTTCGGCGATAATTCGAATATCATTGAAGCTATATGTATACTAATCACCATGCCTCCGTGTCACGTGATACTGCCATCAATTTCCTCACACCAATGTTCCTGGCATCGTTGTCAACGCAGTCCCTTCATCGCAGCTAAGTCTTCCGATCCTTCAGCTAGTAGCATACTGGATCTCTGTAAGGACTTACCTGGAGCCATGTCGTCAGACATCTACAGTATACTAATTAGTTTATACTTATTTATGTTTATTTTACTCGATTAATTATGGAAGAATCCTCGCAGTTTCAATGATATACGCCTCTCTCATCTCCGATTTTCAGGAATTCAGGATTTTGAAGGTAGAAAGATCAACCTTATAAATCTTATATGGACTGAGAGAGGAGCTTATTTTAACGTTTCATAAATAATTTAATAGGTGATTGATAAAATGACGGGGTGAGTAAATAGGTACGTGTATTTTTCATGGAATTCTCAACTAAAGGGTTGGGGTTATAATGTGCACCTATTAATCTTAGCAACCTACCTTAGGGACGCTGAACACATTCAGCAATAATTATATTTTGACAATTCTGCAGTAATATGTCTTTATAATCAGTTTACAATAATTTATGTCAATGGAAATTTTGTTTTACCGCCATTGTGCCTGGTGTCAGTGATACTGGTTGCGATACTAATGTATATATTTTTTATTTATTTATTTTTTTCAAGTAACTAAGGTATTTAATTTCATCATAAAGCCGAGAGTAAAAATATGTTGTGACTATAGGGATGATGCATAAGAAATAAAATGTTTGCGTCAAGTAATTTCAACATAAATCTTGTTACCCTTTCACTATAAATACTTATTTAAAAAACCATTAACTTACTTCAAATTTGATTATGTTAAAAACATTTGTATGATATTAAATAAATTTAACTTACTCTTTTTCTTTTAATAAAAGTTTACTAATAAAGTCTTTGGCTTCAGGAGAAATTTCTTCGAAGGACTCATCATCATAATCATACCGGGCGATGGTCACGTTGGCCATTGTCTCAACGTCTGTTTCGCCCATAAAAGGTGAAAGACCGGAAAGCCTGAAAATGGTATTCCAAATTAAAAAAAACATGGAATTAGTATCATTGTTTCTTTGCTTTATTGGGAAATAAATCTCAACGTAAATCATTCAACAGAAAAGTATAACATGAATTGATAACATACAATTTTAATTCCTGGGAACAATTTCGTATTTTAGACACCTTTTTAGGTTGAAAGTCTTGTAAGTATTCGGTCAATAGACGGCTGATGGACAATAAATAATTCTAAATTTTAAGGCTAGAAGCTTTTCCAAAGCTGATCTAGTAGTAGATGCCATAAAATACAACAACTTTGCGACATGAAAATAATTTTTGCCCCTAGAAGGAACTACCGAGGAAGTTGCTTTCTGAAAGCTCCACTACTAAATTTATAATTTCAATAAAAAGCTGTCTAGGATTCTAGGATGAAACGAGTGATTAGTACTGTGATAAGGCTAAATCTGTTTTCGTCATAGAAAAATCAGATAATGAACATTAAAGAATCTTGCTTGCATTTCATAGTAGAAGTTGCTAAGGATTATTGAAAAGTTCATATTGATATTTCTAGAATATAAATAGGGAAATAACTAGATATAAATGACAATGAACCGGCAATTTTGCTATACTAGAAAGATTGCTTGGTCACATGGTTTTGGTGCTGAAAAGCAAAAGTAACAATCAAGGGGGGAAAAACAATTTTTACGGAGATTGAAAATTTAAAATTATATAAAGAACAACTAAGTAAAATTTTTAATGTATTTGATTATTCATAAAATGATTGAACTTTGTTGAAATTTTATCAAACTCAAATACCCTGTTAATTTTAATTTTTTTTTTTAAATTGGTACATCTTTTCACGGGGACTAACTCGGTTTCAAGAGTGTAACTGTTACCTGTCATAAAAAATATTATTGTTACTCATTAATAACTGAAATTAATATTATTATTATTATTATAACTGATAATATTGCTAATACTTTTATTATATTTATTAATATTATTGTTATTAATGTTATTGCTGTGCGACTCATTACAAAAATCACTCTGAAAAAAACTTCAATACTGCACGCAGTGGTTCCTGTATACAACTACTCGTAGACTTACAATTAGTGATATCAACCTCGCCAGTAAGAACTACATTTCCTATTTTACTTATGATAAATCTGTATCATCTACAGCCGAAAAAATATTGTACGTACTGATTCTAATCTAATATAAATATATAGCTATTCGAAAAAACATGTATCATGTTTCCATGCTTTGATCCTTGATATAACTGAAATAATTTATTTTTTAAATTTAGTAATTCAGTAATTTATTAATTTTAATTTTAAAAATATTATCTTCCACCATTTAATATCTGGCTGCCCAATGTTTCTAGACATTCACGTGGTTTAAAATTTAATATCATGTCCACTGTACCTATAGAAGTCCCATTAGATTCTTCAATTTTAATATATCTGAACTGTCTTCGACACCTGTTCTGTATATATGTGCCAGCAGAACAGATTCAATGGTGTCCGGCTAATAACCTTAAGTTGGCAACAGATTTTATGAGCAGATCGGTAAGTTATGTTCTCTTAATAGGTCCTTTAGTTGTAATTTATTTTTTAGTTTACTTATTTTATAGAGTTATAGTGATACACACATAGATACAAACATATATGCAGGGTATTGAAATCGATAAAATTTAATGGACCAGACTTCGGTGTTGTTTGTTGTATTTAAATATATTACACTCCTATATACTATAAAATTATATAATTTATTTAATTTTATACAGAATACAGAATAACCTGGCACACTAATGGCGAGACACTAAGCTCTGGTGGTGTCTATTCAAACAGTCGGGCGCTACTTTCACCATGTTGATTCACAACCTGACTGGGGTAACCAAATCAGATCGAACAAATACCATATACCCTATATTATTTATCGTATGGTGACATTTTATTTTTTCAATTCAATTAAAATTTAGCATAGCACAACAAAATACATTCAGTAAATAAGGTGAATTAGGATTATAATGACATGACCAAAGCTTATAGAGAAACTAAACACTAGCAGCACTTCAATGAAAGATTCCGAGGTCGTAATCGTTTTATATTCTTTGGAAGATTATCAGAAATCGAATGAAAAACAAGTTGAGATACTAGTGGATTTGAGTGTGAATTTAGTTTATTATCAAAAGAGTAGGTATTTGGTTTATGCCAAATCAACTTTGAGGTCATCGGGTATCAGTTAGTTTGTGGCATAGTAAGGGTTTATTTCAGTAACTTACAAGAGTTCCATACGAGTCGCTTGTCGATACAAAATTTAAGATAACGTACTCGACTGTATTTAGTGGTAAATTAACCCTCCCCCTACTCTACTCTTTTTCTATTATATCCCAGTTTACTCTTTCAACTGATAGCTTTTAAAAGCCGTTTCGCTGTGGTGAGTATCGACGTTTGATTTAATGCCTTACATTTTTAAAATTAATAAATAAAATCGGTGTATCAAAATACCGATAATTTGAATTGTTTGTATGTTTATAGAACTGATGATGAATTTTTAATGTTCGAAACAAGTGTTCGAGTAACAAAAAAAAAATCCAATAAAATCAGCAAAAAATTCATCAATCATAATAAAAAACAATATACATCATAATATAAGATAGTAAAAACGTAATAACAAAAAATAATGCAACTTGTTTAATTTGAGATATAATACAATAATCATTAAAATTAAATAGCAAATAATATTAATAAATAGTATCACAAAACCATCCTAATCCTGCTGCTCAATCCAAGTAGTTGCCATGTTTATTTAATCATCAGATAAAAATTTATAATTAAAAAGAAAAAAATTCCAGACTTCCAGACAAGAAACTGCTCCTCGTTTTTGACTACTCCAACATCTACAATATAAGAGTTCAAAGCTCCCAATAAATTAGAAAAGGCTTATTAACATGACATTAGTTAGACCCATTTGGACATATATTGGACCTTTGCGGCTCCATTCAATTTTCCAACTCTTCTCGTATCCTATTCTTACACTACAAAATCCGTCGTAAAATCCTCAATGCTCCTTATTGTGTCAAAAACTTAATTATAAAGATCTTAATGTTCTATATGTTGCTGATTTGATAACGAAGCAGATACCTATCCTATCACAGTAATTTCCAAACCCACTCGTATCCACTAGTCTCCCAACTTGCCTCACACTTCGATAATCCTCCAAGGTGTCTGAACAGAAGATGGCTAAAATACCTTATAATGTAGAACTATTGAAGTGCTACTAGTGAGTAGTTTTTTCATGTTATTGACATGTCATGGTTATTACTTTCTTCAAATTTACTTGTTTTGTAGAGTGTATAAAGTTATAAATATCAATAAACAGTTAAAAAAAAAAATTTAAATAAGCCCAATAACACCAAAACATTTATTCATACTAAAACTTGAACCAAGCAAATATTGTGCTGACTGCTGGACTTAATTTCCCACCAATCTGCCCAAAGGCTAAAATTCAACCAACCCTCCTGGTGTTGCTGACTAAAACGCCTACAGTAATCCCAAGATCCCTTAGGCCCTTGGAGGCCTCCTTACACCAGATCCCTCTCCAGCTAATTGTACGTGTAACATTTGTCTTGGAGAACGGGACTCCCGGTTCTCTACAGACCGGCATCTTCACTTCCGTCACGTAATACCTTTGCGCCATGCAATGCACCACAAATAAAGATTGACTACACATAAAACAGTCATTGATACACAGCAGTTAAAAATAATAATTTTAATTTATAATGCCGACCTTTCGACTTGCATTGAAAGCCTTCATCAGGGTTTTAAACAGAGTTTCTGATTGCCACTCTCTCTGAAAACGTGATGAAGGCTTGCATTGCAAGTCAAAACGTCGGCATTATAAATTAAAATATTATTTTTAATTGCTGGGTATCTATGGTTGCATACCTCAACAATCTACATCTCTCTATAAACGTATTTACTTATGAAGAGGTTGGTAAACATATATACTCGTCTGGAAAAGCAGTCTCAGTGTATTATTTTATTGTTAATGAAAAATACCGTTTTTTAACATGGATCATGTTTTACCCGTGGTCTAGTTGGTCAAAATTGATGCGTTTTTGGGGAACGCGAGGGCGTTACGTGTATTTTGTAACGCTCTATCTCCGTTAGTGTTGCTCATATCGAAAATTTGACGAAAGTTTCCGTATCAGAAATTAAATGGAGAATTATATATATATATATATATATATATATATATATATATATATATATTTTTTTTTTTTTTTATACATTTGTCGTTAGGACCTACAGTGTGGGCGCTATATTTTCTATATTATTTGTATTACTTTACTTAGTTAACTAAATGGTTGGTTGTGAAATTTGTAATTCAATTATGTTGAAAATGATATTGTTTTTATGGATTTACCTCATTTGTAAATGTAAAACATAAAACTGTATTACATGAAATTGTAAATAAACACGCAAATAAATTGCTAAAATAGCAGTTTCCATTTCGAGTTCCTACCTTTATATTACTTTTAAATTAATAATTGATATATTTTAATTATGATACAAAACCAAAACTATGATTAAGAAGAGTAGTAGGTTACGTAAGTTCTTTATTTAGTTTTGCAGAATTTATCGAATTTATAATCGATATTATTGGGTTGTTTCACATGAATGTCCGTTTTCAAGGTAAAGGGATTTTATTAAAAATACAATATGAAAACAATATAATTTTATTCGAAGTATTTACCTTCTTTTTCTACACATTTTTCCCAACGTGACATCAACTTTTTTATCCCGGATTTGAAAAACTCTGAGCTTTGAAGTGAAACAAAATTTGAAAACGCACTTTTGATTTCAGCATCATTTGCAAAAATTTTTCCTCTGCAGAAGTTGTCTAAATTCCTGAAAAGGTGATAATCTGTTGGAGACAAGTCGGGAGAATATGGTGGGTGCGGAAGAACTTCGTACCCCAGCTCTTTCAATTTATGGTTTCAATTTATGCATGGTAAGTTTTGAAACGTGGGGTCTAGCGTTGTCGTGTAGGAGTATAGGGCCCTTCCGATTTACCAATCCAGGTTGTTTTTTCAATAATTTTTCGTGCATTTGGCCAATTCATTGCAGTAGGTTGTAGAGGTAATGGTCTCACCTCTAGGCAAAAAGGAATAATGTATGATTCCAGCCATGGACCACCATACTGTAACCATCAATTTTTTCGGGTGCAAATTTGGTTTTGGCATTTGTCCTGGGCTTTCGTCGATGTCTAACCACTGCCCTGACCGACGCTGATTGTCATAAAAAAACTAAAAAATGTTTAAACTCATAAAAAAATATTACACGAAAATCGCGTGTTTCCATGTTCATATTTGAAGGTATTCTAAACAGTGTGTAATTGATTGGGAAGCTAATGTTTATAAAAGAAAAGTAGAGGATTAGTAACTGCTTGATTATGATATGTGAACTTTGGAAGTAAACAACAGAGACTCGCAAAATCCTCTATGTATTTCAAATATTATTAAATCGGACATTTCATGTGAAACAACCCAATATTATGGCAGGGGGTCTATATTTTTTTGGAGTAGCGTTTTTTTCACATTCATTTTGACCCGCTCTATCTCTGTTGGTGTTGCTCGGATCGAAAATTTGAAAAAAGTTTCTTTATCAGAAATTAAATGGAGAATAATAATAATTATAATTAAAAATTTTTTTTATACAACATTTGTCATTAGGACCTACCATTCACGAGCTATAATCCTTTGAATGAAAAATGTCAAGATTGAAACCCCTATTTTTAAGCGTAGGTTTTTTTGACTCGCTCTAACTCTGTTAACTGAGCTCCGATTAAAAACTTTTCCGACACTATACTTATCAGAAATTAAACGGAGAATATATTTTGTTATATAACATATGTCGCTAGGACCTACCGTCTAGGCCTATATTGGTTGACAGCTACATTGATTGAATAAAAAATGTCACATTCAGCAGTATGAAGCTACTAAATTTGAAAATTTATCTCCTACTGACAAATGAATCACAGGTAAGCGAAAAATAAATATAGAAAACATATGAGCATCAAGGGTTAGCCATTAGGATCAAGAAGGCTTTTAATTTTAATTTTGTTTTGATTATGAAAGAATTATTTACATGACAGTAATTAGACCTATTTGTACTTAAGAATTGAGTTCTGTTGCTCTACTAAACATTCTAATTCTTCTCGTATCCAATCCTTACAATCCATAATGCTCCGCATTATGTCACCAATAACCTTATCCATAATAATCTAAATGTTGCTAAATTGGCCCAAATCAGATACCTATTCTTTCATTATTAGCTCCATACAAACTCAAAGCCACCAGCTTCCCTCTCGATTCCCGACAGACTTCCGGGTCTGGTTTTATTTGTAGTTTTTTTTTTTTTTTTTTAAATATTTATACATCAAGTAAATGTATTGACAACGATTATAACATGTTAAAACTTGAAATGAACCACTCATCAGTAGCACTTTATTAAAACTTCTACATTAGAAGGACGCTAGGCCATCTTCGTTTCAGACGCCTCGGAGGATTATTAGGAATGGAGTGGGAAGCAAGTTGAGAAACTAACGGATTTGAGCGATGGAGCTTACTATGATAGAATAGGTATCTGGTGTGGGCTAGATCAGTAACATAAGGAACATTAAGGTCTTTATGGATAAGTTTATTGGTCACATAGTAAGGAGCATTAAGGATTTTGGATTGTAAGGATTGAATACGAGATGAATTGGATGGTTTAGTGGAGCCCCAAAGCTTCACTCCGTACGTCCAAATAGTTCTAATCACAGTCATGTATATGAGTCTTTTGTAATTAATTGGTAGCTTTGAACGTTTGTCTAGTAAATGTTGAAGTAGTCTGTAACGACGGGCAGTTTCTTGTCGTTTTAGTCTTGTATGTGGATTCCAAGTCAGACGTTTGTCTAAGAGGAGTCCTTGGTAGCGGATCTGTTCAACAGGGATTAGTGGAATATCATTAAAGGATATTGTAGGACAGGAAAATGTAGGTTTATGACGTAGGGTAAACGTTAATTGGTGGGATTTGTTTGGATTTATTTTGATTCTCCATTTTTGACACCATTTTTGAAGGTTTAGGATATGTGATTGGAATGTTTGAGAGGCAATGAAGGGGTCATTGTTTACTGATAACACACATGTGTCATCAGCGTAAGTGGTGAGGACAGTGGTAAGGTAAGGTGAGTTGGGATGTCACCGAGGAGTCTAAAAAAAAAGATGGCCAAGGGATTCTTCTGCATAAGAAAGTTTATTAAAGTGCTACTGTTTTTTTTTTAAAAATAGTTATTGAGTATTCGTTGTAATGATGTTTCCACACATTTACCTGATGTGTATATATTGTATACAAGTTTAAAATATTAGTAAATATAAAAATAAAAAATATTTTGCTATTCTCCAATTCCTTTAACAATAAGAAATTTTTACTTGGCATCTGAGGGAAGAACAAAGAATAAGAAGATTCGTTTGTTTTGGAAGGCCATTCATATTTACATTTATTCATATAATGTAAGACATATTATACATATATATTTAATGATCTTACAGAACGTAGCAGATGACGCCAACAGACCACATGTCGGTTGCACATGATATTTGGTCGAAATTTACTACTTCAGGTGCCACAAATTCAGGTGTACCAAAAAGTACCTGCAGTTTCTTGTCGGGTTCGTACTTTCTGGCAAGCCCGAAGTCGATGATTTTAATTCTATTTCCCGTTTTTGTGAGACATAGAATGTTTTCCGGCTAAAATAAAAAAAATTATAAAATAAATAAATAAATAAAAGGATGTTATAACTAAAACTCAGACTTATGTAACAATATTTTTGGTATTTTGAAATTATTAATGCTTCGTTGTTTTTAAACTTCTTTCCTGAGCTGGCATTATTGTTATTCTGGCTTTTATCTCCAGGGAATCAATCAATGCTTTATAAATAACGGGTGATGTGAATAAGCATTAGTATAGAGCCCTTTTATTATGAACTCTCGTGTTCAATTTTTTTTCAAATCGATGTGAATGAACAAGTGGTCGGGATATGAAACAATATCTCAATAGCTCGAGATTTTTTCATGGATTGCTTTTTTTTTTTTTTTTTTTTTTTTTTAAGACTAAGCAATTGCTTAATGTAGCTGTTTCACAAATATATATTTTTAAGCAATTACTAGCATTCCGTCCACTTTGAACGGGCTTACACACATGTCTAAACTTTCGATTTTCATAATATTCTAGTAGTTTCTTCTAAAACTACTTAAAATAATAATATTTCATTAAAAAATAAAACTATAAATAATATAGTTTTTTTTCCTGGGTTTTTTTTTCTAACACCATTGACGTAGCTGAAAGAGAAGCGCTGGGATCTCATTGGACCACGCTTGCCCCTCTATAAGTGGAGAGACAAGTCAGGGTGGGGGATCCCTCAGATTATATTTTTAACTTTTAATTTTAATTTTTACTATTATTATTGTTTATATATTTATATATATTTCTTTGCATGTAATTTATTTTATTGTATTTTTTTTTTAAACTTAATATATTGTAGAGTTTGAAGTTCTTCATTTATTTATTTTTTTCTCTTCTTTTCATTCATTTCTTATTGTACATACTAAGCTATCAATACAATCTGCCTCGAAGTAATATTACTTATTTCCTCCTTCGAGGCAGAAAAAATAATAAAGAAAATATAACTCAAGGTTGAACATGTGCGTTGTGAATAAGCGGGCATAAATCTATTATTTTATAAAATTAGTTTATTTTCTTAAAATTAAACAATCCAATATTTAATGACTGGATATCCATCGAAAAATCTAGCGAAAAGAAAAAAAAAATGCAAACTCATTCTTGAAACACAATCCCCTTCTCAATGATCGTGAGCACATTTTAACTATTTCTCACGCACTTAAAAAGTGGGAAAGCGCCTATTTGATGACTAGATTTTTATCAATAAATAACTCAACTATTCTTAAGTAATTATTATTTATGTAAAAATAGGAGCTGGTTGCTCAGTGGTTAAGGCTCTGAACCTCAAGCTCAGGGGTCCGAGTTCGAGTCCGGCTGAAGCCAGAAAATTTGATTTCTGTTATTTCCCCTTTGGATCGACTTTGGGGACTGAAGATGCTCTTGTGGCACACCAACCTCTATATAGTTGGTACCGTTAAACTTGGGGAAAAAAACCTGGAGGTTGTGCGTGATTGGTGACTACACCACCTCTTTGAACAACCGTTGATCTCGAAACAATACTTCTTTACTATGTACTTAACCCAAGATCCTTTACGAGTTGCAGTAGTACAGGTTCATTTTTTTTTTTTTTATTGTTTTTTAAATTAAACAAATTCATTTAAACAATTGCTTCTTTCCAGAAAAAAACAGAAACTATGTTTGGCATTATTCATCTCAAATTGAATTATTTCTTTAAAATAGTTGATTAAGAGGAACGATTTATTATTGATTTCACTCATTGTCTAGCCGTCCGAATAACTTCTCAAAGGCTGTTCAAAAAGTTATGATACTAAGAAAAATAGAGTTGTAGCCGGGAAAGCCCCCTACCCGGAAAATTTTAAATACAGCAGAAAATGGCTAAACTTTATTTTTTATAAAATTTGAAATAAGTATGTAAAAGAAAAAGTACATTCCTGTAAATTTAAATATCTGTTGTTCAAATATTCGTCGAATTTTTTTTTTTTTTTAAACCTAATTTATTAATGTCTTTGAGGATTTTCTCATTTATCAGGACCTTTTGGCATTGTTTGCTAAATTTTCCTCTTGGACAATTATTAAATTCTTAAAACAAATCATTAATCTGGCATCATTATTAAAAACAATCCGAAAACATCCCAATAATAATTTTAGGAACGATTGTAGGCAGAAGAGAGGGCATTTCCCATTCGGATATCACATTAAGATTTACTTAACTAAAAATTATTCATTTTAAATATATCTGTATGTAGAAAATTCTCCATTGGAGTATTGTAACCGGGAAATCAGATCGTTTTAATAAATATAATTACTTTAGAAAATCAGTGTCTGGAGAAAAACAAAAATCGTCATAGGAGCGTAATAGCGAAGATAAACTGCATACATAATTTAACATGCATATATATTTTTCTCCTAGTTTGGGGATTTTTCATTGTAGCATTTTAACTTTAATTTTATAATTTCTCAACTAACATTTACTGTTTCCTCAAGCGTCAAAAAGCTCTTCTTGAAAAGGACGTGTAACGAAGAAAGCCTGGTAGAGGATGGATGAACTTAGGGTTCCAATGCTGTCTTGAAATTTCCTTATACTAGGAGAAAATTAATCTATATTCAATATCTATGAATTTAGTTCTAAACCAAAGTTGTATTGAAGGCATCTATTAAGAAGTTGTAAGAAGGGTAAAATGATTGTAAAAAAATATAAACTGATCCCTCTGGAGATAAAAGCCTCTATGAAAAAATAACATTATTTTTAACATTAATATTGAATATAATTATAGAAACGAATTTTTTTTTTTGAAATTTATGTCCTGCATGTATAGTCACAGGAGTGGGAATGGTATAGAAAAATATAGTCATGATCTTTAATAAAGGGTGTCCCCAAATTAAAGCAAGATTTAAATTAAATAGAAAATAAAGATTTTATTCTTTAGATTGTTGTTTTTATATTATATCATAAAGTAAATAGGATAGGGTTATTAATGGAATAACACATTTGGCAAATAGCCTTTATGCTGGCACATACGCACCCTTTTGTCGAAATTTTCCATGACCATTTTGCATAAATGTTTCTGAATTTCGTAGATGCAGCGTTTATTTTCCTCCCATGATGAACGGATTGTTGAGGGCTTATAGACATAGACCATTAACTTCAAGTAATCATTAAAAAAACTAATAGTGTATAATCACACAATCTAGGGTCGCCAATTCTGATCACCGAAACGAGAGTGTACACGAACGAAATTAAAAAGCCCCTTAACGTGAAAACATACTTCATCACTAAAACTGCGGGTACCAAACTTTTTATACTTGAGAAATTGTTCAATAATGAAAACAAGTTGTTTTATCGTTTAACGCTCAATTTTCACTAATCCTAAAATGTCAGCTTTCGAATTTTATTTTTTTTATTTTATTTTTTATTTATTTATTTTTTTTTTAAGGTTGCCAACACTTTACAGCACAAATAGCAGTAAATTCAAATCTTGCTTTAATTTTTGGACACCCTTTGTAATGCAAGCTATCTAATGTAATATAGTTCATATTCATATTACTAACAATTAATCTAAAATAATTACTGAGCTTAATGGATATCTTCGAAATTATCTTCTTGAACTCTACATAAAGAGTAAAAGAGTACATTTTTTTGTTAATAAATTTAAAAATTACTAATACATATATAATTTTTTACAAATATGGCCTTTTCAGCTTACCTTGAGGTCTAGATGGATTATATTGTTTTGATGGATGAAGTTGACTCCTTCACAGATCTGTCGCATGAATACTGTGCAAGCCTTTTCCGTCAAAATGAAGTCATCGTCAATGACCCTCTCAAAAAGTTCTCCTCCCTCTATGCTAAAATTAAATGAAAATCAAAAAAAATTAAATCTTAAGATTGAATGGAAGTTACAAGTGAATGCCTTCAAATTGAAATATTTATATTTTTTTAAAAAAATGTTGACTTAAAATAATTATCAGTTGAGGTACGCATGATAGAGAAGGATTGATTCAATTAGGAATGGATGGAATATTTTCAACTTCTCTGATATTTAGTTTTTAGATAACTTTTTTTTAATTTTATTTTTATTGCGTAATTATTACAATCTGCCACAAATGTGGGCAATAAGTAATATAGATGGCTTAATGATTATATTCACACATTGCTTGTTTTTTTAAAAATATTTAAATCGTATAAAGTATCTTAATGTTGAAAGGAACTTGTCAATAACAATTATTGGTACTACGAGGCGATCCAGCCCCTTCAAGCGCCCGGAATTTTTTTCTGTATTTTTTCTTAAATTTATTTTTATAAAAGAATGTTGGTGCAAGAATCATGTCGATATCATTTTTTAAACTCGAGATACAAAATAAATTAGTTTAATGCTATTTCATCTATTTTTATCGGTTTTAACATTTTCTTTAGTAGTTTGCTTGAAGATATAACCATTTTTTCAGAATTTTATTAAGCTAAAATAAAATCGAGTGGAATAGGGCAAAAATAAATGATAATAAGACCAAGATAATGATCCTAAGATAGAAGAAACAAGCCTGCCCCCCAAAATACTACATAATAGGAAAAAACTGGCTCGAAGTAGTGAACAGCTTCCAGTACCTTGGATCTACAATAAATGATCTACTAGATGAGGAGAAGGATGTAAAGAAAAGGATTGTGATGGGAAATAGAGTATACTTCGGTTTGTCTAAGATTCTGAGGAGTCGAAACTGATTAAACCTGTAGTAACTTATGCCAGCGAAACCTGGACCATGAAGAAATGAAAATCTACTCGACCGGTTTGAGAGAAGAATACATAGAAATATTCTGGGACCTGTTCACCAAAACGGAATATGGCAGAGAAGGAAAAATAAGGATCTGTACAACGAATTCAAAGACCTTAATATCTCGGACATCAGAATCCCGAGATTGAAATGGTTTAGTAACCCAAGAATGGAGGGCAATAGGACGCCAAGGATAATCTATAAAGGCACACCAGGTGGAAAGAGAGATAAAGAGAGACCCAAGGGCCGCTGGAGAGACAGTGTACTCCAAGACATATGGCAGAAGAAAATGAATGGGTTGTGTGAATAGTCCATTATTTGGAAATAAGGGTTTGTCGAAGAAAAAACTACCGAACTTTTATTCTCAACGAATGTTTTTTGGGGTGATGAATCCGAATCTGAAGTTTGCTACCACGGCAAACGTCGGCTTCATATCCTAAATCGCAAAATACAAAAAAACGCCCAAAATACCGGTTATTTTCGGAATTTTTCCTATAACACGAAAACGAAGCTTTTTTTTTAAGAAAGTCTTTAAATATTCATTGTAGCTGGAATTATTACCTAAGAAATTATTTTTAAAAAAATATTCCAAAATCGGACCATTTCCCGCGAAGATATGGTCTTGGAAAGGTGTAGGAATTGACCAACTGGCGGCCGCACAGTGGGAAGAATGGCCCAAATTTCCAGACATGCACTAAAAATTGAAACTATTTTATTGAAATCTCTGACCACTTTGCACCATCTTCTATCATCTTAGGAATAAAAAAATGTGGAAATTTTTCAGAAATACGTAGTTAAAATTCTGTTTTAAAAATAAAAAGGTAATGAAAATTGACATAAAAATACACGCAATCGTATTTAGTGATTATGATTGTTCCTGTAACTTTTTAAATTTAACTGATAATTATACCTCATAATCTCAAATAAAAAATTACTTTCTATTTCGTACTAGTCTATTCAAACTAAAAAAAACAAAAAACAGTAGTGATGGTTTTATCATTAGAAAGAATTAGGATTTTATAAAACAGTGACATGTGGAGTAACTTTCAGAGTGTTTCGAGTACATAATTGCGTGTTAAAGAAAATGTCCAAATTTGTCTAAAAAATGGACTTCATAGACTTTTACCTTGGTATTTAATGAGACAAATACATTCCATTATTTTCCGAATATGGCCGAATTAACCCGTGGTTAAGCATAGATTATATATTTTTAATGTTGTAATTCGACCTAATTAAACCATCAACCTTTATTTTTATTTGTACCTTTCCCAGTTATGAAAAACAAAACAATATTTGTAATTTTAGTTTAGAATTGTAATTTGTTAATTTCAAAATGTTTAGTCTTAGTTCTTTTCTTTTCTTAACTTTTTCCACATTGCAGTAATGGTGATAGGCGCCCTGCAATAGGTGCATATATTTCTATATTTCTACGCGTTCTCATGCATATATTTCTCTACATAACGCATATTTAAATAAATATTTATACAAACTATTTTTATAATAATACATAAAATATTTTTAGAATAATACTAAAATAATTTTATTTTAATTTAAAATAATTAAGCTAAGATGAAATTTAAGCATTAATTATCAAATGAATTTATACGCTAATTGATGAATAGCATAAAGATTAGAGAGAAAAAAAAAATTGAATAAAAAGTATATATAAATGAATAAAAAAGAGAAAAAATAGAAGAAAAAAAAGTATATATTATTAGGAGTAGGTAAAATTATATAGGCAATTTATTCGTTGCGCTCCATGATCACAACGTGATCCACAAATAGTCTATTATTGTATAGTCGTTTGTTGTTAACAAATGGCAACAATAGCCATGAAAACATATAAGCAGCAACTGGCCCATCAGTCTCTACCCAGATACATGTTTTGATAGCTTGAAGCCATAGTCAACTTTTTTTTTTTTTTTTTTTTTTTTAAATCATCGCTTACTTAATTATCACGGGAAGTCGGGGTTAATTAATTATAGTAGGTTAATCTTTTTTCAACCCCGACTTCTTAAATATTTAAAAAGTCCGATCGACGAAAAAGGCATACAACACGTATAACTCACATAACGGTAAACTGATTGCCGAGATTTTTAAAATTCGATAGGGCGCATCAAATATCATCAAAAATCAATAATATCTCTCGAATCAAAACACGAACAAACGAGAATTGGATTTTTTGGATACACTATTGGTTAACAGAGCAAAATCTTCAGACTTCAGATTCGAATTCTACAGCCTTAAAAACATACCCATAAGAAATTTGAAGTCGATGCAAAAATGTTTAGAGGCTCAAATTGTGGTGTCTAGAAAAAACACCGTTTCGTCCCACTGTGGGCCGGTCCCATTTCTTCGCGAAAACATATTTGTCGTACTTCTTCGTCTATAACTCCGAAGCTATTTATCCAATTCAAAATTACTTTTTTTCATCTTAAAACTCATTAAATTTACTATTAGACTATTATATATGAAGTTTTAATAATGTTCCTTAAAAGCATGCAATAAAACCCGTACTGTTGTGAAATCCACGTTGTTTTGTACATTTTTCATTATAACTCCGAAAGTATTCGTCCGACACAAAATTTCTTTTTTTTATCTAAAAGCTGATCAAATTTACTATTAGACTTTAAATATATGAAGTTTTGAGCGGGTCTCTTGAAATATATATGGCAGAACGCTGAAGAAATCCCGTACTTTTATGAAATCCAACCTTGTTTGGGACATTTTCCCCTATAACTCCGAAGCTATTTCTTTGATCCAAGATTTCATTTTATCATCTCTAAGCTGGTTAAATTTACTATTAGTTTATATATATTTAATTTATATTAAATGCCGTGAAACCTACACGCTATCCCACTGAATATGTCATAATTGTCATATTTTGCCAAAATACAAACATTTAGCATGCTAGTAGCATGGGTGTTACAGAGTGTAACAATGGACAGAGAAAAATGGAAGGCAGAAGTTGAAAAAGCCAGGGGCTGCTATATGCACCTGTTGGGCTAAAAGAAGAAGAAGAAGAAGAAACTAAAATATATGATGCGGCTGAATTTTACTTAAATCTGCTATAATAAATAAATAACAAGATCCGCGAGAGACTGTTTCCTCCTCTTGTTGATTACAACCCCTACAAAAAAGACAAGCGATCTACCGCTTTCTTCATTCTCCTTCGGAGGTTTGATCTAAGTATGGTATACTTCTTGTGAAGGCAAAAAGGGTTATAGATTGGACACCTTCATGATATCCCCCGCTAGGACATAAAAGAGTATTCGTAACGGGCCGGTATCGGTTGGAACAGTTCCAATCGGTGACGGGCCGGTGATAAACTTTTTCTCTATAGATAAACTGGCTCTAATTGATCAATCGGGTGACATTTCAATAAACCTGTTAAAATTTAGATACGTCCCGCCTAACGTACCTTTCCCAAAACAGAGGAAAAAAGCCGCCAAAAATATTTCTAGTCTATTCTGAAAAGTTTCTCCTTATTTTTAACGCTAGTGAGGGCTCTTGATATGTGTGGGGATAAAATGACAACAAAACTGGCTTAGCTCGGCGCCGGGCCAGCTCGGCTCAAGGTTTTTTCTACTCTTCCAACGCTTCCTTCTGATCAATGGGAATAGAGTGGCTCCCAATCTACCAATGGCAGATTATTATCTTAATTATTGTTATTACTGTTGTTATTTATGTTAATTAATTTTTTTTTTATTCATCTGTTTATTGAAATTTACACCTGTATACAAAAAAATACATCTAGTAAAGGTGAAGATAACGTTCATAATAACATGTCAATTTCTTGTAAAGTAACTACCCACTGGCAGTGGGGCAAACAACGATTCTAGGACAGCAAAAGATAAAAATCGAAGGTACGATTTTGAGCCCGAAATGGTAAGGAATGTAAACACAAGTGTCTAGTGGAATGAAAACAGGAACTCCCACTTGGAAAATCTCTGTTTTTAGGTAAGAATAAAGAAACTATATTTAATGATCCCAACAAATAACCTTAACCCTTCGTCGTAAACCTACGACTTCCTGTCCCACAGTATCCTTTAATGATATTCCACAAATCCCTGTTGAACAGATCCGATACCTAGGACTCCACTTGGACAAACGTCTGACTTGGAATCCACATACAAGACTAAAACGACAAGAAACTGCTCATCGTTACAGACTACTTCAACATTTACTAGACAAACGATCAAAGCTTCCAATTAATTATAAAAGACTCATTTACATGACTGTGATTAGACCTATTTGGACGTACGGAGTTGAGCTTTGGGGCTCCACTAAACCATCCAATTCATCTCGTATCCAATCCTTGCAATCCAAAATCCTTAATGCTCCTTACTATGTGACCAATAAACTTATCCATAAAGACCTTAATGTTCCTTATGTTACTGATCTAGCCCAAACCAGATACCTATCCTTCCATAGTAAGCTCCATAACTACTCCAATCCACTAGTCTCCCAACTTGCTTCCCATTCCATTCCCGATAATCCTCCGAGGCGTCTGAAAAGAAGATGGCCTAGAGACCTTTTAGTGTAGATTTTATTATATTTTCATGCCATTGTATTCACTATCAACACATTTACTTTATGTATATGTTTTTGTACAGTTGTAAATATCAATAAATGAAGGGGAAAAAAAAAAAAATGTTTTTTTTTTTTTTTTTTTTTTTTTTTTTTTTTTTTTTTTTTTTTTTTTTTTTTTTTTTTTTTTTTTTTTTTTTTTTTTTTTTTTTTTTTTTTTTTTTTTTTTTTACTAAGAATAACAACTTCAAGCGGAGATGACAGGAAAAATTAACTTAATAAAGATAAATGTACATAATGATTTTATAATTCATCCGTTTACTTTTAATTCATGCACTCACTGTAAGATTCGCCTGATCTTTGTCGTTCATGCAAACTTTTTCTAATATAATCAAAGAACAATATTTACAAGAATTAGCTATCACTATTTACAACTTTTAAAGTTTTGTATTTTTATTTTAGAAAAAAACGAGGCTTTTTCAAAAGGACACTTTTTCAAATTTGGCGGAAAACATCAGGTAAGACGAAGATACTGTCAAAAGAGTCGTTAAAGGCTATACAAAATTTAACCTAATTAGACGGTTTGGTGTAATAATAAATACAATGTCCAGTGGATTCAATATTGACACCGATGAGGTCCATGTTTATACGAATGAAACTGCAAAATTATTTGTTAGTTTATATTTTTGGTGCTCCATGTCATTCAGTATCCACCAAATTCTTACACATGGGGCAGATTGTCGAGTCCGATATTCCTCCTATTTAGTTGCCCACAGTAGAAGCACTGGAGACCCGTAAAAAGGACCTGCGAAGGTACAGACAGACAACATAACTGGAGAAAATGTTCCTGCCTTACTAATATAAATGATTTGCGGTATTCATTATTTATTCTTCAGACCCTGTTTTATCTTCTATGTCAAATTAAAATAATATAGCAATAATTTTTTAAAATACCAGGATTTGAAAAGGATATGAAAACATTTTAAAGACCGGAATCAGACGATCATATAACGATGATATTGAATAATGTAATCGGTTTAAATGTTCATTTTGCTTCGTTTCTTAATTAACAATTAATTTTCTAAAAAATTACACAGGTCTAGTTATTTTAAATTCACTTATAGAGGGCCTTTTAACGCGCAAAACACAAAACATTTATTAAAACTTAAATTTTTAATATTTTTTGAAAATTTCTCACTCCCCACTGGAGCACCCTAGAAGCCGTCAAATTTCCCAAAACTGCGGAATTTAGTTAGCTTTTTAGTGGTGTAACTCATGATACAATTGCACTTCACCTTTTGAGTCTAACAGAAGTGTTTCTGATGAAAAATAGGCTAGAGAATAAATACTTGATTGCTTCGTACTACTATTAGTTAGTTTTTATCTCTTGTCCATATGCATGAGAGGTAAAGAGTTGTGAAGGTGGCAAGCCCTCCCTCCCCCTCCCCCCCCCAAAAAAAAATCTTATTTATAGGGAGTTAAGGGGGGGGGACCCAAATTCTTGCTGATTACCTAATGTTACATAAACGTAATTTTTTCTTTCTTTTTTTTATAACTAATCCCACTGTTTGCAAAGGTCACAAGAAGTTGACCTCTCATTTCATGACTGCATCAATTGTTGTTCACTCTTCAGCCATGGACTTCACTATAAGTGAGTTCGCATATATGATTTTCGTGATATAGGTGGCAAGCCCTCCCTCCCCCTCCCGCCCAAAAAAAATGTTAAGGGGGGGCCCAAATTTTAGCTGATTACTAGCTTTGAACCCGGGTATCGGTTCTGATACTCTCTCTGAGCTGCTAGCGCATTGCCATTGCAGAACCCGTTGACGAAAATCATATCTGCGTACTCACTTGTAACTGAAGTCCATGAAATGAGACAACTTCTTATGACCTTTGCAAACAGTGGGATTATAATTGTTTACAAAGCTTAACTAATCAGAACGTGATATCATTGTCTGGGCTAATGAGTAGCAGGCACATTATGAAATGTCATATTTCTGTTGGCGTATTCAATTTCTTCAAATAATCCTAAATTGTTATTTATTATATTTAAAAAAAAAGAAAGAAAAAAGTACGTTTATGTAACATTAGGTAATCAGCAAGAATTTGGGCCCCCCCCCCTAACTCCCTATAAATAAGATTTTTTTTTGGGGGGGGGGAGGGGGAGGGAGGGCTTGCCACCTTCACAACTCTTTACCCCTCATGCATATGGACAAGAGATAAAATAACTAATACATTTATTCAATCTAGTAGGTACGTGAAGCAATCAAGTATTTATTCTCTAGCCTGTTTTTCATCAGAAAAACTTCTGTTAGACTCAAAAGGTGAAGTGCAATTGCATCATGAGTTACACCACTAAAAAGTTAACTGAATTCCGCAGTTTTTGGGAAATTTGGCGGCTTCTAGACCTATGTCATATTTTAGAAAATTTAATGTTGATTAAGAAAATATCATCGTTTTTGTTTCTATGCTAAACCAAAGTAGAGAAAACTGCCATTTTTGAGAAAAAATAAAGATTTTAAAAATAAAAACAAAAAAAATTCTATCTCCTCAACAGATTGAGATATGAAACTAGTTACTGCGCCATTCTACCCCGTTTAGTATGTAGTATTACCAAATTTTTTTTTACACTATGTCTGGGACATCCTGTGTAACGCCAATAATGCCCATTACTAGTTTTTTTTTCTTTTAAGCCAAATAACATTAGTGTGATTCCAAAATCATCAGATGTAGAATTAAAAAATTGAAATAATAATAATTAAAACCTTGTTTTTTAAATGTTTAATACAGCAATATTAGTAGCTTTGTAGCAGCTGTAACTTGTTATTGTTCTTCCTCTTGATGTTCGAAACATTACTCACAGGACAAGGTATTGTTGGATTCTTCGATTTTATTTTATTTTTTTAACAGACCAGATTAACGTAAAAACAATACAGTATTGTATAGCTTTAAATGTATCTATATATTCATAACAAACAAGAAAAGTAAGAAAAGAAATAATGTAACTCAAAAGAGAAAAAAAAAATTACAAATATTGTTACTATACATCGTGCTGTAACATATATTTATAATGTAGCAATAAAACAAAATCATCTATTGTCCTTCAATAGTAAACCGTGAAATTGTTGAGTTAGTAATTTCATTGAGTATTACAATCTCCTTATCAAATAATAATAGAGATAGTAATGAATCCATTCATAAATTAAGAATAAATAAATAATATAATATACAAAATATAATATAAAATAAGAAAAAAAATATTGTTAGACAATTAAAATTTATAGATAACATTTAGGATACTGTCATAACACTGATAGGATATACATTTTAGCCTGGGGAATATGAATGAACAGGAGGGAGTGAAGTACGGCGAATTCAATTAAATTCCAACGCTGCTCTCTCAGTCGCGTCACTGGTGTGGAAATCCAGTGTATGCGCTATAAATGCTGAATTAAATCGAGTTTTAGTCCTTCAATACGCTAAATATATACATTTATCGCTATTCAGGAACAATATAGTGATATATATATATATATATATATATATATATATATATATATATATATATATATATATATATACATATGCATAGTGATCTTTTATTAGGTGTGTATTAGTTAACATTTACACAGTGTTTGTGTAAGCTATGAGGTTATGAATATCAGCTTAAAAAACCCTAAGGACCGTTCTTTTTTGATATATTCTGTCTGTGTAGCTAACTTTTGCGATGTTTGTTATGTTTAACCCATAAAAATAAAAAGGATGTTCTCGATTCATTGCGTGTTTAATTTATTATTTTTTTTTTTTCACATCGTTATTCAGGAACAATATAGTAATTTTTTTTTTTTTTTTTTTTTTTTTTTTTTGCGTTCAATTTTTTATACCAATTATATTACCGATTTCTGTCAGTCAGCTAGCGGATTTGTTTTCTCGATTATAGTTTATTCAAAGTTGAAAAGAAAGGAACTAATCGAAGATAGTGAAAATTATTATGCCAATTTAATCAATCCAAACAAAACAGATTAGCGATGAAGTAAATCATCTCAGTCTGGCCTCTTTTGATTAATAAATTCGAGTTTTTATGAATTTTTCTAGATTTAACTGATCTTGGCCCAAAGCTAAAACCATTTTTTGAATTAAATATTTTTAAGTTCAGTAGGCTTCCATGTACAATAGACGTATCTTTTCCCAATATAACGCATGAGCATATATAGTCGATGCAACGTTTATAACGTGCATCAGAACGTTGTTTGTGTTAAGAAGGTGAAAAGATAACTAATAAAAAAAAACTAAATAAAATATAAATAAATAAAAAGAAATTGGTAATTAAAAATTGTTAAAGAGGACCAAATTTCACGAAATAGATTACGAAAAGCTATTAGTATTATTTTAAATTGCTTTCTATTATATTAAGAAGTTGTCTTTTAAGCTGAAAGCTAGAAGAGAGAAAAAAACATCCAAAAAGTTTAATCGGAATAGTTGTCGAGGCCGACACTTTAGTATTTAGTACATATTTAATTTAGACTTATGGCCTCTAACTTTCCTAGAGTGCGGGCGTGTTTAAGTGATCTCTTGATTATTAATTTTACTATAGTTTTTTTTGTGTATAATCTTATGTTATCTATAACTTTCTACAAAATTTAATGAACTCGGAAGATGAAGTAGGTGTTAATCCATTAAATACCCAAAATTGCCAACTTTCTTCTAAAACAAATGGCCATGAAGTTATAGAAGACTCCAATTCGAAGAAAAGAAATCTCGAAGGCTCTCCACTAAACCAATCACCGGTTAAAAAAATGGGTAAATATTATCAAGAAATTTCACCTATAAAAATTAGCAATAGATTCCAAATATTAACTGAAACTGACCTTACAACTAATAAGCCTTGCTGTTCAAAACAAACAACCGCTCAAGAGAGTATTATCACTGAAAATAAACAGGTTACACCTAAAATCCCCCCCATATTTCTGCATAATGCAAATAATCACCAACTTCTGTTAAATGACCTAAATTCATTATGTATGAATCCCTTTTCTACAAAATTAGCCGGTAAAGACACCAAAATAATGCTATCATCCATCGACGATTATAGAAGAATTACTCGTTATTACGATGAAGAAAAAATCGAATATCATACTTTTTCATTAGATAAAAATAAAACTCTTAATGTTGTGATAAGAAAGGTGCCCTACTCCATTACGGATGAAGAGCTAAAATCTGAACTAATATCTAAAGATTTCGATGTTTTATACGTTTCGAGAATATTAAATAAAGAAAAAAAACCCACCCCTCTTTGTTCAGTTTCAATAGTTAATAATACAAAAGCCAAAGATATTTTTAAACTCGAAAATTTATTTCAGTAGAACCAAAAAATAAAAACAATGACATCCCCATGTGTACCAACTGTCAAAGATTCGGTCACACAAAGAATTATTGTCGTTTAGAACCTAGGTGTGTTAAATGTAAGGAAAAACATCATTTTTCAAAATATCCCCTCAAATTCACCGATAAGCCATATTGTGTAAATTGTAATCAAGCACATGCAGCTAGCTACAGAGGTTGCCCATATTATCAAACAATAAAAAACAAAACCAACTCACCTGCCGTTCCAAGCAATATCGAAAATAAAAATGAAGAAACCCCATCAAATCGTAAAACATTTCGTAAAGCCACACCACATTTTTCGTATTCTTCTGCCTTATCACCTGAACAACAACCTCAAGAAAAAAATAACACCGAAAATGACAGTGAAAACATATTGACCGCTATTACAAAAATCATAATCAATGCTATAAAACCATATTTATCACAAATAATAAAACATTTAAGTTCGCTAGTAACCTCCTTCTTTACAAATGGGCCTTAGTGTAAACAACAGCTCATCGACTGTTACTAATTCCTTCCCCACCCGTTATAATCAATATGTTTATTTTCATTATACTTGTTACATGACTAATGTTTCTATATTTATTTTAGTATGGCCTCTGGAATAAAAAAATTAAATCTTTTAAACTGGAATGCTTATGGTATTTTTTCACAAAAAAGTGAATTTAAAATATTTCTAGAATCAAACTCCATCGATATAGCCTGTATATCTGAAACACACTTTCAAGTAATATTAAATTTAATATACCAGGATATATAATTTTGAGAAAAGACAGGAACAGCTCGACAGCCTCTGGTGGAGTAGCTCTCATCATCAGAAATAATATTAGCTTCTCCGAAAATATTATTCTCAACATATTTAATATCGAATTTATATCCATCCGTCTCAACTCTACTCCCAGCACTGTTATCACAGCAGTATATAAGCCTCCAAATAAAAAGCTCAAAGAAGAAGAAATTCTTAAATTATTACCTCCGAAGGAATTTACTTTAGTATTGGGGTGATATGAATTGTAAACATATCTACTGGGGGTGTCGTAAATCAAACTCGAATGGTAGTAAATTACTAGACATTTGTTCTAGAAACAATATTCAAATTACGGCACCTCCTGAACCTACATTTTTTAGAAAAGGGTGTACGCCTGACATATTAGATATTATGTTATCAACAAATATCAGTCTACCTGTCACAAGCAAAACAATAAATAGGTGCTCTAAATTCGGGCCACATTCCAATATTGATTCAGTTCTCAACCGAAACTCCTGAAATTATCACTCGGAGTTCCATGATTAAAGGATTCATTAACTGGGATACGTACAAACAATTGATGGAAGAAAATATTTGTTTAAAAAAAAATTCCAACATAAACATGAAATAGATGAAGCAATAAAACAATTTACAGAAAACATATCAAAATGCATAAATGAGTCTACAGTAAAGCCATTCCCAAAAAAAGAAACATTTTTTTTAAAAAACGTTCCAAATTCTATTCTATCAAAAATACGAGAAAAAAATTCAGCTAGAAGACAGTGGATAAGAACCAAAAATCCATATTTCAAAAAAATATGGAACAAATTAAGAAAAACTGTCAAAATAGAATTAGAAAAATTCACTTTTTCACAATATAAAAATTATGTTACAAACCTGGATCCAAATGATCAATCCCTATGGAAGGCTACTAGACGTCTGTTAAACAAACACGAAAAAATTCCAAGCTTATTAGAAAATGGCGATTTCATAACGAGCGATGTGAAGAAAGCTGAGGTCTTTGCAGACTATTTTGAAAAAACATTTTCTATCCCTACAAGTGAAATAGGTCCGTCAAGAATAAATTTAGCATATGATGAGATTAATGAATTTGTATCAATACCACTAGCAACAGCACAAATTCCACTGAAATTTACAACTCCAAAAGAAATTTTCGAATTTACTACAAGACTTAAAACAAAAAAAAGTCCTGGTCATGATATAATTCAGCTATTGCCATTAAACAATTACCGAGAAAAGCTATCATTTTAATAACTTCAATTTTCAATAGTTGCTTGCGGACTGGTTATTTTCCTGATAATTGGAAAAAGGCTGAACTGGTAGTTATTCACAAGCCAGGGAAAAACGTCAAACAAATCAGCAGTTACAGGCCTATAAGCCTCTTACCAATATTAGGAAAACTTCTGGAATCAGTTATAAAAAGGCGCCTTACTTCATTTTTTTTTTCAAAATATAAACATTATTCCAGATTTTCAATTTGGATTTCAGATCAGTCATTCCACAGCGCATCAACTATCACGATTATCAGAATTTATAGTAAACGGTTTTGAAATGAAAAAACATACACTTGTCACATTTTTAGATTTTCAACAAGCATTTGACAAGGTATGGCATCAGGGTCTTTCATATAAACTTAAATCAATAGACACTCCAAAATATCTATATGATATTCTACATCTTTTCTCAATAACAGAACCTTCACCGTCAGAATAAACAACACCATCTCAACCACCAGACCTATCAGTGCCGGTACTCCACAAGGATCAGTTCTATCGCCCATCCTCTTCAACTTTTATCTTCACGATATCATCCAATCGTCCGAAACCTCCATAGCTATGTTCGCTGATGACACGGCAGTTTTTTCGCAACACGAAAATATAACAATAGCTAGAAATACCCTTCAAACTCACCTTAACGAACTAGAAAAGTACTTTGACAAATGGATGATCAATTTAAATATTCAAAAATGTATTGCTAAAATTTTTACTCTCAGACGACCAACAGACCCACCGGAACTGGTTCTAAACGGAAACAGACTTCAGTGGAATCCATCTAATGAGGCAGTAAAATACCTTGGTGTTCATCTCGATCGTCGCCTTACCTGGAACCACCACCATCAATATTAAACTTACACAGACCTACGCAAGGCTGGCAATGCTGTACTCGATAATAAACAGAAAATCCACTCTTAAACCAAATATAACCATCCTTGTCTACAAAACAATACTCAGGCCATTAATGATGTATGGTTGTGAAGTGTGGGGAGCTGCATCCTCAACTAAACGGAAGAAACTACAATCTTTCCAAAACAAGGTCCTGAGAATTGCAGTAGATGCTCCCTGGTATGTAAGAAATAGTCAGCAACACCGCGAATTAGAAATAGAATCCATTGACGATTACATCAAAAAATGCTACACCAGGTTTCATAGCACGTTACCAGGGGTTAAAGGTGCAGTAGCCTTCAACATAGGAGCTCAAACAACTTCCCGCAGATTGAAACCAAGACTCATGCAAGACATCCAGATGTAAACACCATTACTATTTTATTTCGTATTTACTTCTTCGTTACAACACCAACTACTACTCTAGTTACTACAATTTTATTGTATTATTAGTTATTTCTTACTTCACCTATTTGTTTTTTTGTCTATATTATTATTCTCTTATATTTTTTTTTTCTGTTTTATTATTATTAATTTTTTGTTAAGCAACTGATATTGCCGTTTATTACTATTATTATTTTTTTTTTCTTTCTTCTTTATTTATTTACTTCATTTACTTTATTCATTTATTTATTTACTTCATTTACTGTATTTATTTGTTAATTATTATTTTATTTTATTTATTTATTTTTTTTGCTGTTATATACTGCCTCTAAAGTTACAATTATTCAAAAATGATTAGAAAACTTATCTGTTATGGGTGTCTCTTGCACGAGACTATACCCTCCCTTCTACTATTGTTAACTCATTATTAATATTGTTAAACCATCCATGTAAGGCTTACCAGGCCGATCTGGAAATAAAATAAATAAAAAAAAAAAAAAAAAAAATTTAGACTTAGTACTTAAATTATTTATTAATATATTAATCACATGGTCTCGTTAAAATTTACCCTGAGACTGTACCCACATCCTTATTTTGCAACTTCGTTAATCTTCGGGCAATTACTTGAGTCATGTGACGTGATTCGAGGCCCGGAGACATCAGTGTGCGACAAGACATTGAAGGAAAGAGTCATGTCTACCCTGGTATAAGATTATGGCGGACGAGAGAGCTCTCTCGCTACATGTTTTTGCATTCGGAGCGCAAGGCTCAACTATCCAGATCTGATACTAAGGGACTATATAGCATCATCTATAATCGCTTTACTCACCACGGGTCTCTGAACGGCATCTACTATCATTATTCACACACAAGGTCAAGCCATCGTTTAACCATACTTTGTGGAACTTTACCTTGGTAATTTATTAATGTTTATTGGTTATAAGGAAAGGCTATATTTGTATGTAATGTTAAGTTATAATTGTTCATTAACTTATTCATAATAATTTATAAGCTTTATTTATTTATAAGATGATGAAAAGAGGCTGCATGTTATTTAAACTAACCTTGTTAATTATGAAATAAAGTTACAGGCAAAATGTTTATTTAACGATATTTATTATATTGAGCTACCAGCTTCACAAAAGTGGACGGTTTCGGCTGAGTTCACTACGAACCCCTAGCCGCCACAACAATAGTTTACTATAATAAAAACGCCGGCGGCAAGAAGAAATGAAACGATAGGAATGATTTAGTTCTGTGACAAGCCCAAGAAAGTTTATATTTTCATTTATTGGATTCGAGAACAAATTTTATCACACCTCGCTTTTACGAGAGGTAATTTTAAATACACTTGTAAATATCAATAAATGAGTCTGAAAAAATTTATATTTACTCCAGGCCTGTTTCGATTCCAAATGAGAACATGTTCGGTATAGAGAATCGATGATCAAAAGTCGATTCTTAGGAGCCAATCGATACTGCTAACTTTGACAATGGAGTCTTGTTAATGACCAGCATCTTCACACAGGTCCTGCGTGGCTTTAGCGCTCCCACTCTGCCTCCACTGGATATTACCAGTGATGCAGCTGAGAGAGCAGCGCTGGGATCTCTTCAAGTCTGACTTTGACTCCCAATAAGTGGGGGAATAGGCTCGGTTCGTTCCTCAGGCTGAGTGTGTCTGTATTGTATTGGGTTGTTTCACATGAAATGTCCGATTTTATAATATTTGAAATACATAGAGGATTTTGCGAGTCTCAGTTGTTTTCGTCCAAAGTTCACATATCATAATCAAGCAGTTACTAATCCTCTACTTTTGTTTTATAAACATTAGCTTCCCAATCAATCACACACTGTTTAGTATACCTTCAAATATGAACATGGAAACACGCGATTTTCGTTTAATATTTTTTTATGAGTTTAAACTAGGTCGTTCGGCAGCTGAGGCTGCTAGAAACATCTGTAAGGCGTTAGACATCGACGAAAGCCCAGGACAAATGCCAAAACCAAATTTGCACCCGAAAAAATTGATGGTTACAGTATGGTGGTCCATGGCTGGAATCATACATTATTCCTTTTTGCCTAGAGGTGAGACCATTACCTCTACAACCTACTACAATGAAATTGGCCACGAAAAATTATTGAAAAAACAACCTGGATTGGTAAATCGGAAGGGCCCTATATTCCTACACGACAACGCTAGACCCCACGTTTCAAAACTTACCAT
The DNA here is from genome assembly GCA_003667255.2 of Euschistus heros. Classification (NCBI taxonomy): domain Eukaryota; kingdom Metazoa; phylum Arthropoda; class Insecta; order Hemiptera; family Pentatomidae; genus Euschistus; species Euschistus heros. The sequence goes on from RCWM02000050.1 coordinate 3,913,906, forward strand.
GCATAAATTGAAAGAGCTGGGGTACGAAGTTCTTCCGCACCCACCATATTCTCCCGACTTGTCTCCAACAGATTATCACCTTTTCAGGAATTTAGACAACTTCTGCAGAGGAAAAATGTTTGCAAATGATGCTGAAATCAAAAGTGCGTTTTCAGATTTTGTTTCACTTCAAAGCTCAGAGTTTTTCAAATCCGGGATAAAAAAGTTGTTGTCACGTTGGGAAAAATGTGTAGAAAAAGAAGGTAAATACTTCGAATAAAATTATATTGTTTTCATATTGTATTTTTACTAAAAGCCCTTTACCTTGAAAACGGACATTTCATGTGAAACAACCCAATACTTATAGTATGAATGTATTTTATTTTTTTAATTATATATATTTTTTTCAATTAATGTTTGATTTCAATATTTGATGAATGTAAGTAACTATTAATTTTATTTTTATTATGATTATTTGTTTTATTTTTATCTCTTATTATTAATTTTATATGCATGAAGACTTGTATATATAGTGCGAATGAATTCATCATTAGCAATGTTACTTATTGCCCTTAACTGAGGCGGATTGTACATATATTTCAATAAAAGTTTAAAAGAGAAACTTCGACAAAAGTTTTACGATATCCAATTATTAAATGAATTTAAAACAACGATTTTCAATAATCAAACATTGCTTCAAGCCGGACGTCAAATTGCTGAAGATATTTATTGGCTTTTTGAGAAAAAACAATTTAAACTGTGAAAGCCGAAACATTAACGGAATAAACGAAGCCATACTATTGATATGGTTATTAATAGTACCATATTATTATACTTTTTGTTATTTTTTGATGATTTTTGCATTTGCAAATTTGCAAAATGAGTTATTTTTTCGTACATTATTTGAATTGTAATTAACTTATATATTAATACACATGTTGTAGATAATAAATGCTATTTTTAAATAATTATTGTTTCCTTAATAGATTTGGTCTGCTTTTTTAGAACATTTTTTTTAATATAACTTTTTTCGTTTTTTAATAGCAGGTTTTAAAAGAAGGTATAGGTATAGGTATTGAGAATCGAAAATATTTGGTTCATGACATAGCTAATTTCTTAAGTTCTATCTGCAACTATACCAGGGAGTTCGTATAGTTTCATTAAAACATAGCAATGTGATATTGCTCAGCTAAAAAAAAAATATACTCACAGCTCTAGAACAACGCACATAACATTGTCCGTCTCGAATGCGTCATAGAGTTGAATCAGACGAGGGTGTTGTAGGGTGCGCATGATCTCGACTTCCCTTTCAACGTTGCGCCTGTCTTGCCGCCTTGCGATTCCTACGAATTTTGCAGCAAGAACGAGATTCGTACCCTTTTCACGGCATTTGTAAACAGTGCCGAATTTCCCCCTGTAAAATAAAATTTGTGTTAGTTAACTTAAAATAATTGCTATAGCAACAATAAGGAGACTAAAATTTTAGAACATTTACTAATGCAAAACGAATGTATTTTATTAAGAAAATAGTCCTGGAATCAGTCAGCATTTATCATGCGTCACGCTTACCTGAAGTAATTGTTTATACAGTTGTAAATATCAATAAATCATTTTGAAAATTATATAGTATTTTTTCAGGGTTGTATACAAATACTGATTCTCAATTCCACCAAAACTGTGAAAGAAATCGATATTTTCTAGTAAATAATTTAAATTTTAATTAAGTCATAAAAGTAGTAAATACCTTAAATTTTAGTTAAGTTATAAAAGTTTCATTGCAAACCTTCTTAAAAGGAAATTTCCGCAAGCCAGGAGAGCAAACGAGGATGACTGTAATGCATGCCAAAACGTCGGCACTCTATTTAAAGTCTTTAACTTGGATTTGGTTCTTTTTACTCCTGACTGCATCCAAGACTATTTTCTTCATTAAATATTCCACAGTCAACCATATTATATTTAATATGTTTCAACAAAAATATGGTCTTAAATTAATTATGAAACTATAATTAATGTTTAATCTGTTAATATTAAATCCATTTATTGAAAGAATATCACACATTACATAAAATTCGAATTAGATCCTAGTCAATCCTATTAATTTTGTCCACAGTTCAATATTCTGGAATCTTTATTTTTATTTTATTTTTGTTTTTATTATTATTTTAACTTGTTTCTATTATAAATCGAAGGACCTATTTTTCAATTTTAATTTAAATTATTCCAATTTCCAAAACAAAAGACTCATTTACATGACAGTTATTAGACCTATTTGGACGTATGGAATTGAGCTTTGGGGGTCCACTGAACCATCTAACTCACTCCTATCCAATCCTTGCAATCCAAAATCTTTCAAAAAATCCTTAATGCTCCTTACTTTGTAACCAATAAACTTATCCATAAAGATCTTAATGTTCCATATGTTGCTGATTTGGCTCAAACCAGATACCTATCCTTTCATAGTAAACTCCATAACCATTCAAATCCACTAGTCTCTCAACTTGCTTCCCATTCCATTCCTGATTATTCTTCAAAAGGGTCTGAAAAGAAAATGTCCACGGGATCTTCTCAAATAGAAATTTTATTGAAGTGCTGCCAGTGAGTTGTTCCTTCACAAGCAATTTTCATTTTATTATTTTATGTTATTATCACATTTACTGGATGTATTTTTTTATGTACAGTTGTAAATTTCAATAAATAGATAATAAAAAAAAAAAGAAAGAATTTAAACTTAAATGCTATCAATTCTTCTCTAGTATTTTCACTCACGGATTTACGTAGGGGAAATGCTATTTAGAACAAGATCCTCTTAAATTAGTACTAAGAGGTAACCAGCAATTAGTGTTGTTTTTTTTTTTAATGTTTATATTTATTTTTTGATACATCACAATTACTCCATCTTTGTTTATCAAAATATGAATACATATTCGTCGAATTTGGGATTTTGACAAAAATCGCTCTGATGAAATCAAATCAAAATTGCGCTAAAATTAATTAATTGATTAATTGCATTGATTTTACAGTTATTAGAAACGAAAGGAAAAGTCAATAGTAGGTCAATCCAGTGGCTTAAAATAAACAGCATATTAATCTTATGTAAATAAAATAGATTTTGGTGTCTACGTCGTCATTTTTCATGAAACATAATCTTTCACAGAAAACAGGTATTAATATTAAACAAACTTGACATCTTGGTATAAAAAAAAAAAACAACAGAAAAAAAACAAAAAAAAAAACAAACAGAATGATGATAAATGAGGAATTGTACTAAAAAGGTGGGTGAAAACGCTTGAAGAAGAATGATCCTTAGTGAAAAATTTTACATTATATTACTTTAATATATATTAAATGTTACTGATTAATTTGGCTAAATTTGATAGGATTGTAAGAGAAAATATATTTTTTTAATTAATATAGACGTTCACAATGGAGTGAGAGCTCGAGGAATGCCACGGAGCTGATGGGAGGATAACGAAGTGGAGGAATTCCGAAGTCTCAAAGACTTGCTGCAGATAGAAAAGACTGGGCAAGAGTTATTGAGCTGGTAAAGGATTGACTTTTATTTTCTTCTTCTAATCATAAGTAAAGTTCACAATCGTTAAAAAAAAATAGTAAACATTAAGGAATAAGATTATTCGTGATTTTATCATTTCTTGTTGCTCTTTTTATACTACAATGTCAGATTCCATCCTATCAACTGGTATATACCTTATAGAATTTTTTAACATTGAACATATTTTACCGATGATCTAGTTGGTTAAAAGCGATACGTTTTCTGGGAACGCGAGGACGTTTCACGTTGTTTAATGGTTTGATATTAGGAGAGTAGAAACAATTAAGAGCTCAAATCTATTTTTATTAAATAAAACTAGCTCTCTAATGGGTGAGCTCCTTTTGCTCCTAATGCGAACTAAAAAAAAGTAACCTGGATTTGACCGATCTCCCTCGATCCCTCTCTGCTTTTGTGTATAAGAAATTACTCTCCTTTGGAAATAAACAATATAATCATACAGGTAAGTGGAAACAAATAAAGAATATAAGGGCATAGACGGTCAGCAGGATAAAGCTATTTAATTTGAAAATTTATCTCCTACAGAAAACTGAATCACAGGTAAGCGAAAAAAGAAAGAAAAGAAAACGGTGGGATTGCCAACTCCGCTATGTGCATTTTAGCACCTTTTATGACATTAAATACAAAATGTGCGTTGATGCACAAGTTTAATCATTTTTTGGGCTAAAAATCACAACAGTGTTTCTTCAAAACCTGACCCAACCTGACGTGGAATTCGATTTTAAAACGAAACCTGCAAAAAAACCTCAATTGGAAAAATGCACATAATTGAATTGGCAATCTCACCGACGATATGACTATCATTAACGGTCGAGGCAAATTTTAATATGTTACCAATAAAATAAAAAAAAAAAAATGATTTATTGACTTTTTTTTTCTAATTTTCTAATTAATAAATGCAGCTTGGAAAAAGTGCCATAAACTGAGAATTTATTGTAATCTCAAGGTACAATGTGTCCCAGGATAAATTTCATATTTAATTCCAATTAAAATGCAATAAATAGATAAATAGGCTTTTAATAAAAAATAAAAAAATCTCTTTTCCATTACATTATAATAATTCATTAAAAACTCCGTATTAGCAGAAAATCTGGTTACAAGTGTCTTTGACCTGCTGAAAAAAAAGAAAATAATAATAAAATAATATAAATAAATAAATATACGATCACGTGACACACTAACCACCGAAAAGAGAGATAACCAGAAGACAGAGAGATAGCAGAAAGGGTGTTGTATTTCGGGAGACTCAAGGGCAAATAACAAATAATCTTGTGCTGGTCTGATTCCAACTGTCTAAGATCACCGCATAACTGAACCCCTTCTGGTCAACCATCTTCATTTACTCCCCCCACCACCTCGAATAGTTGACATTTATGTAATCAACCCTTGAAAAGTTGAATAATTTAATTTTTGTTTAAAAAAGACCTAGCGTAAATTTTAAAGTTGGCGATGTGTTAACTTTAATAAAAATTTAATCATGTACAATATTATAAATTTTTTTTTTTTTTATTTTACAACCATATAACAGAAAAAAAAACGGCAAGAAACTGTTTTCGGCTTCTTCAACACTTACTTGAAAAACGTTCAAACCTTACAATTACATACAAGAGACTCATTTACATGACAGCAATTAGACCTCTATGGACATACTAAGTTGAGCTTTGGAGTTCCACTAAACCATACAATCCTTAAAGTCCAAAATCCTTCTAAATATCCTCGATGCTCTTTAGTTTGTCACAAACTTATCCATAAACATCTTAACGTACCATATGTTGCAGATTTTACCCAAACCTGATACCTAAAACTCCGTAAAAGTAAACTCCATAAAAATTCAAATCCACCAGAATTTCGACTTTCTTCCCTTTATTTTCAAGATCCTCCTAGGTGTCTGAAAAAAAGATGGCCTAGAGACCTTCTAGTGTAGAATTTTAATTGAAGTGCTACTGATGAGTAGTTCTTTTCAAGTTTTGATATGTTATTGTAATCGTCATCAACACATTTACTAGATGTATATATTTTGCACAGTTGTAAATTTTAATAAATGGATAAAAAATAAAACAAAAAAAGTTTTTTTTTTTTTAATTATTTTTTCATCAGTTTTAGTTTCAGGTCTTTTTAGCCCTGAAGACGACCTGGGGCGAAAAAGGCCTTCGAAACGTCGGCACTCCATATATAAAGTTGTTTTAAATAATGATTCCATATTCTATTTATAAGAGCCAATAAGCTGACAGAAATGTCTAGATAGGAAAGTACCGTTTGAAAAGAAGATCAGGAACCTCCTAATGTAGAACACTTATAAATGCTAACAATGGGTAGTTGCTTTAATAGTAATTGACATGTCATTATGAGCATTATCTTCATATTTACTAGCTGCGTTTTTATTTTGTCCTATACAGTTTCAATTAAAAGAAAAAAAACAAAAAACATTTAGTGTTCAGGAAATTTCATTCCTTGATATAATTAACTTTATCATCCCTTATTATTATTCCTTTTTTTCATTTATTTCTTCCCCGAGCTACGCATAGACTCCTAATTTCTTTTTTCATCAGCCCCTACTTTAATTATGTCTGTGTGGCCTATGAGGGCCTTTTAATAGGATATAATATAGCCGAAATAGAATGTTGCGAAATTATAAACAGCTTTGTCAGATTTGTTTATGATACCTCAAGACGTTCCCATGTTTCACAACTTAACGACGAAATTGATCAGCTCTTCCCCTTCCGTTGATATTATTTTCTCGAGCATTTCATTATCATGTACCAATTATCGTCCTTCTTATATTTACAACCTCTTGAAATTCAAGAGCTCCATCCACTCTCAACCCCCAAGATCCCGTTCTTCTGACCTGTACAATCCATTGAACACATTAATTCCAGCATATTTTCTTTAGCTGTTCCACCAACCACCCTCTGGAATTCCCTCCCTCGTAAAATCAGGCATACTACTACCCTGCGCTCATTCAAAACTATCATATTCCAAAAATCTGCTTACAATCAAGGCGCTTACTAATATGGGAATTACTCACCAAAATGATCAACGTATATAGAGTATTATAGTATTGTTTTTATATTTTTTTAATTGTTTATCTCCCTCGTTTTCTTCTATGTATACGTATTTGGTTAATGTCCTTTTTTATGTTTTTATATATGCAACTATGTTTTAATTTTATAATTATTTTATACATTTAAGTCTTTTGTATTAATCCATTCAGGAAACAGTAACATGTCACGCCTTCGCATTATTCTGAAGGGAAAATTAGTTATAGAGTTTATTTTTCATTTCATCGTGTTAATACCCAAATGTTTTAAACCGTTCGATATAAAGTATAATCGATATTATTAGATCGACTCTACAGTTGAGAAAAACTATTTATGAGTCGGAATTCCATGAGGTCCCTGCCCTCGCTTCCTGTCTACATCGTTTCACAAAATGACATGTCTTTTTTAAATACCTCTAGTCCTCTTCACTAATACACTACTTATGGGGTTCATCAATCTTGTAAACATAAACAAATTGTGTCAATAATAACCCTATCCACTAATATTTATAAATAAATCATGTATATAATAAATTATATTTAAGTAAGTTATATCATACTATATAATGGATTCTATTTTTAAAAAAAATATATTATTGTATTTAATGTTACAAGGCAATGCATAATATTGGGTTGTAAGGAAAATATTTATAAATTTATAATTTTGAAACCTTACAAGGAAACGTTTTGACTTGTAACTCACAGATTTGAATGCCGATTTTTGTAAGGGTATTAAGGACCTACAATAGTGCAAAACTAGAGTCATAGCCAGCAATGAGCATTAGGAATCAAGAAAAAAAATATGAAAATCACGTATTGTTTTTTCTCAGTTCTCAGTCAAGAGACAAGAAATGCAACTCAAAAAAATCCAATGAAATGCGCTGTAAATCAGTGGGAAATTATTTTCATGGATAAAAACTGACCTAAAATATTGATTTAACGTACCAAGAAAAACCCTTATATGTAAAATTTTTACAAAATCAAAAAACAATTTTTTTAACTCTTTCGAGGACGTTAACATTTTTGAAATTCAGATTTCATCAACAACTTCTAACGGCTATATACGGCTGTGTTCAAACTATTAAAATAGTAGTGTCATCACTAGAATCAGAGTGCATTCTGCTTTCTATCCATGTATATGACAGTGGGTTTACTCCAGATTTTAGTGGAGAAAACTAATCTCCAAATCTCTCGCCTGCCAATATCTATTTTTTTTAAGTCATTTGGATCACTTTTCATAAATAATTCTATTATTATAAATCAATTGGAAATGCGTTTTAGAATTTGTTAATACCAAAGACTCAAAGTTCTATACACAGGGCTTGAAAATGTAGGGCACTGGCGTTTTTGTTTTCTTTTTTATAACCGATTTCAGATCGGTTAACTATTTTTAATACTATCTTGTATTACGGAATATGAACTTATATGATTTGAAGTAATTGTACGACGTACATGTGATCGTGACGTAATTCAACTGTAAAGGTCTGTTAGACGAACGTCTCGAACCGCGATGAACCACAGAAACATAACATCATAACCTGATATTACGTTCGATCCAGACTTTTATGGAAAAAATCGTCATTCGCGGGTAAATAACTATATTTACACGCGAATGCCGAGTTTCCCTTCGTTTAAGAAAGGAGACATAGAAAGAGAGAAAAACCACATACATAAGGAAGACAGGAACCTTTGATTTCGATATTTTGAATTTTTTCAAGAAGGGACGATTGTGAATTTTTTTTTTTTGTAAAACTTCATACAAATGAGCCGGTGAGAATGAAAGTGGTGTAAGTCAAGTTTTCTTAATTTCTAGAAAATGAAGGTTTTGAGAACGTTCCTATTAAAAATTACATAAGCAAGATAGAATGGACTGTGTTTAGATAACAAGGCTTTATAGTTTATAAAAATGAGTGGTACAAGTTTTATTAATAATTTATTTTCGAAGCGGCAAATGCAATAACACTTAACACCATTCTCATAATTACTAAAAAAAAATAAGGAGTCACCAATAATAAAAATTGTTTTAAACATCTTTGGTTCAAAATAAGATACGTGCGAACTTCTAAACCCTAATATTGCTTGAAACCCAAGATTACATAATTCGACAAATTTGTTTTAGGTAGAATATTTCAGTTGTTTTATATAACTTTAGATTCTTTGCCGAATTTGTTACTAATAAATATTACTTGGTTTACTAGAGTTACTTAAGGGCCGCGTACTTTTTATACATTAAGCGAAATGCCAGATAATTTTGTAGGCTTTACAGTCAATTGTAGGGAAAAATAAATAAATTCATAAAATGAAAAAAACACTAAATATATATAAAAAAACAAATATTTTTCCTAATTAAATATTCATTACTTTGCAACGATTCTAGAAAATCTAATCCCACCACATCTAGCGTGCAAGAATACATAAAAATCATGAATCAAATGTGTTTGAGAAATTTCTTAAAATGCACTTTGCGCATCTATAGCGCAAGCTAGACATTATAACTTAAGCAAGGTATCGATTCTTCACGAAATTTAATGTAGAATAAAAATCTTTAAAAAAAAAAAGGTGGGATACCCGGCAGAATTCGTCTCCCGATTCGCTCACTTTATATTTTAAAAAAATATGACAAAAAAAAAATTTCTCAACATGAAAATATGAACAATTTGACACCAAATTTGAATCTTAACGACGCTCAGTAGTTAAGTTATAGAGATTATGTAAACTGCGCCACATCGACTATTGCCGCCCCCCTCCCGCCCAAACCTAGAACATGCAGTTTCATGGTCAGTAGGACCCCCTGAACAATAATCAAAAGAAAAACATCGGTGCGCGATTTTTGTATACTCAACCATACTCAGCGCCTAGACTATACCTATTGACTTACCCCTCTCTCATTCCCAACAGATACCCGTTTTAGTTAAATTTGATAATGATATTGTGTTTTTACTGGCATTAGGCAAGGAGTTCAACATAATTATTGACAGTTTTCCTTTATTTTCTATTAAACAATATTTTTTTTCTTTGCTTTTTATTCCAATGAACAGTTTATTATGTTTAAAATGCACATTTCCATTAAGGGATTGTCATAATGTTTTATTTACCCAAGTAACTGATTTGTATACAAAATGAGAACACCATGTTTTTTTCGGTTTCAAAAGTAAATATCTCCATGAAATTGAAACAAAATCATTACGTTTAACATATCATTCGAAAGCTGATTAAATTTGAAAGTTTTTGTCAGATTTGACGTTTTGTGGATAGTTTTTACGAAAAACGGTGAGCGTTGAAGTAAAAAGACATTGTGACTTCCCCAAATAAGGTGAAGATCAAGCTGTTCTTTAGATACCAAGTTTGTAAAATTCAAGGTTACGTGTACTCTGTTCTTATAGGAAATTTAATGCTAAATCTGAAAATGAGGCCAAAATTTGAAAAATATCTAGACAAAATGGAGATATTACAGTTTTTATAAAAAAAAAAAAAAAAAAACGTGATTTCCTCAAAAAAGTCTTTGATTTATCGTATATCTGCAACGGATTGGAATAGAAAGGTGAGATTTTCGGCATTTAGCTACATTTTTGGTCTAGTTTAAGCCATTTTTTTCTTTTACACTATAAGATACTCACCCTGTATAACACAGCGGCAACATTTAAAAATTCGCATACAGGCCACCGAAAAGCTAGTGATGTAGGGAGAAATATATTGGTAGCATTCGAGAATCTTTTTATAAATAAAAAATGTTTTTGATCGTTTTTTTTTTCTTCATATTTTATATTTTAAAATAAACCTGAATTAATTCTTGAAAACCAATAAATTTTCATAAAAATATTTTTTCCTATTTAGGGGGAAAAAACATTGTTTCACACTACGTATAATTAAAAATTTGATTCTTTAGCTTAGTCAACTGTATGAAAATAAGAATAGAAAAAATATAAATTAAAAAAAAAAAATCTATTGCTGTAGGCTTTGTTGTTCTTGGAAGACCGCAGAAAATCCATAAATCATATAAATTATCCGCGGATAGTCGAGAGTTTACTGTATATATATATATTTAGGATTGCAAAATGATACACTTGGTTGCAGGAAACTATTTCTGGATCTTTTATTTCTTTTAGAATCTGAACTAGCTCCCATCAAAACATTCATTTCCCCATGACGTAAGTATGATTCAGGAATACCCCCTGTTTTCTAAACATCTAGACTATTTCAAAACAAGGCTGCCTTTTTCAGCAGTTGTTAATGGCACGTAGTTTAAAATTATCCATAAACATTCAACTTATTGTGCTAACACAGAAAAACAATAAACAGATGTAGTGGCACGTAGAATACAATCTGATACGTAGCTATTCAACCTTCCTGTTACAATCAAAATAAACTCTAAACAGAATGATACAAATTATTTTTTTCGTACTACCTAATTCGAGAAATTACTCCAAATGGGATTTAATAAATATGTATAAGCAGCAAGTTTCTGTTTAAGTTTTAACTTGGATTGTCTTCTAAGTAGTGGGTAGCTTAAGTCTTTGGTTAATGATTGGGCGTTTTTTCTTACGGGCCCCAAGGCATTCTCTTATCGAACGTCATTCCTAGGTAATTTACTTGGTCAGCCTGTGGTGATGGAGTATTGTCAATGTACAAATGCAAGTTTCGTGTAACTCAGATATTTTGATTAGTAACTCAAAGATTTGAAAGCCCATTTTTGTGTGTGTAGTAAGAACCTATAGTAGTGCAAAACTGTGGCGAAATCTGTGAGAAAGCGCAAATTATTTACAAATTTACAGCCTCGCCTTCCTACATTATTATTATTAGAGAGATCATTCATCTGAAGAAATATAATCTAAGAATAGCATCAGGTTTTGGTTTAAACATGAAATTGTGCATTAATTTCCGGACAACCCAATATTTTCCCCTCTATCAGTTTTGCTGTATACGTAAGATCCCTAAGTGTAGTACATAGAGTTTTTTTTTTTAACCAGAACCTGATATTATTTTTAGATTATTCATCGAAAGAAATATGTAAATATCAAATTCGGCGGAAGACAAGAGGCTGTAAATTTGCAAATAATTTATCTCACAGATTTCGCCACTGGTTGAAACCAAATTTTCAGGGCTTCTAGAGGCCGTAAAACTGTATAGTTTTGCTCAAATGTGGAGGTCACATGATTTTTCTATATTGGGGTATATTAAATTATAGTTGACCTCGGATTTTTTTTCGAAATCAGTTTTTGTCCACTAAAATCTGGAGAAAATTGTTATGCACATGGATAGAAAGCAAAATGGACGTTGATTCAAATTGATGAGATATGTAATACTATTTTAATCGGTTGAACTCAGCAAATTACACACAGTTGTTAAAATCTCAACTTCAAACGTGATTTTCACATTTTTCTAAGCTCCCAATGCTCACTGGCGGCTATAACTCTAGTTTATAAAATCGACATTTAAATCTGTCTTACAAGTCAAAACGACCCCTTGTAAGTGTAAATGTGATGTACTGGCATTTGTCGTAGTTTAATCAATTTAAGCTTATACATCTGTTGATTTAAATTTTTAAAAAGTATTTTTTAATCTTAAATGTACAATTAAGAAAGATAACTTTTGTTGGATAATTCGCTTATATATTATCATTTAAGATTTGAAAATATAATTACTACAGTATATATAAAATTACAAAATCATCATGTCAAACTAAAGAGAAAGTTGGTAACTATTGGAATCAACACTTATTTGGAATATAGAAATTCTTTTTAGTTAATATAATAATATTTAAACATAATAATATATAACATAATTTAATAATACCTTCCTATTTCTCCTTCGAGGTCATAAAACTGTTTCACGTCAACTCCCCTTTTTATGGATACATCCCTGTAGGGGAAGCTTGGTTCCATCTCTGAAAAAAAAAAATAAATAAAAATTACATTTGTTTTAATTGCATATAAAGATGTAGATGATATTTAGGTGATAAGAAGTAATATAAATATAAATACGTCTTTGTCGTCGATAACGTTTTGTACCAGTTTTTCTGGCCACCATAACTTTTTTTTTTTTTTTTTTTTTTTTTAAATTAAGGGCTGTGAACGATATAAAATAAAATCTAAAAAAAAAATACACCTGTATATGCATACATATTGGGTAAAATACGCAATTAAATTTATAAAATATACAACTATCTATATTATTTAGAATAAGAAATAAATTGCAATAAATACATGTACATAAGTGCATACTCAAGTTAAAGAGAGTAAAAAATCCTTAGCTATGCCGTCCTTCGGAAGGGACGTAAAATGGGGGTCCCGAGCCTGTGCGATGTCAGGTACTCGTTAAAGATCCCTATCCTAATTATACCTGGATAGGCAAAATTTAAGACTCCCACCGTAGCATCGTCCGATTTGCCATTGCAGCATAAAGTGACGTTAAACGAAATAAACAAACTCAAGTTTAAGTAACTAATTGTGTTGAAATGGGAAACTATAGGAAGAAGACTATCAAAAAACAAAAAAGACAAGGTGATTATTAAATCCATTATATCTAGTCGCAGTTTGTGTAACAAAATTTCCTTCACATTTTACGTCTTACATTTGTTTTATTCCTGCATTGTTGTTTTTATGTGCTTAGTTAATAAAAAATGTGCAGTAGGTAGTTGATACAAAAAAAATAAAAAAATAAAAATATATATATATATATTTATATACAGGGTGTCCCGAGTTTAAATGGCAAAACTTCAGAAACTTATAGGGGACCAAAAAACTAAGACAAAAAGTCCTTTAGAGATTTGCTCGTTTTTGCTTAGTTTTAGAGAAAATCGCAAAAAAAGAAACAAAACAAGTTTTCATTTTTATACTTATTTATTTACATTTATATTTATGTTATGATCTTTTTAATGTAAATATTGCTCAAAATGTTGTCCTCTTGCACCAATGCAAGCATTACATCTAGCACTCACTTGATAAATTGCAGCTAAACATTGCTCTGACGATATTTGGTGCACTGCATCTATAATTCGGTCTCTTAATTGCTCTCTTGAGTTGATTGACACCGAATGAACATTCTGCTTCAAAGTAACCCATAGGAAGAAATCCATGGGTGTCATATCAGGTGATGTGGGTGGCCAAGGTACTCCTCCACGTCCAATCCATCGTTGTGGATAATTTATATCTAACTAAGCTCGAGCAACTCTGCTATAATGAGCTGGACATCCATCGAGTTGGAACCACATTTCAATCCGCTGCTGTAAGGGAATGTCATCTAAATAATTAGAAAAGTCGTTCTCCAAAAAATCTGGGAAATGATCTTCCATCTAGACGTTAAATGATGATCCTCAGAAATAGGAATCTCGGCAACGGATAAAAGTGGAGCCCCAATGAGGAAGAGTCCCGGACTTAAGTAAGCAGCGGCATCCGCGGGGGCAGAAGACAATGAACAGATAGGACGGCTATTTAGAATAGCCTCGATCCGAGCGAAAAGAGTGGCATATTCTTCGAAAGTGAATATAACTTCGGTGGATAACCGAGATAACAAAGTTTTTGCGGATTTGACTGCGGCTTCCCAAAGACCACCGAAATTGGGCGCTAAAGGAGGATTGAATACCCAACTTATCTCTCGACTCGACAAGACATTCGAAATTTCCTCGTGATGAGCGCGGAGGAAAAGATGCACGTCTTTTAATTGCTTATTAGCTCCGACAAAATTACGACCCTGGTCAGATAGAATGGAATGCGGAAGACCGCGGCGTGCAACGAATCTATCTAGAGTAGCCAGGAAAACGGCAGTGGAAAGCTCCGAGGCAAATTCGAGGTGCACTGCCTTGGTGTCGGTACACACAAATACGCATAAGTACCCCTTGGTAATAGCGATTTACGAAGCCGCGACGCGCGAACCTGAAATGGGCCCCCGCGAAATCAACCCCGTTGGTTGAGAAAGGTCTGCTGGTCCGAACAGGCGGCCACGAAGCAGGTCAGCCCTATGGGTTGCACGGTATTACCGGAAACGAAAGGCCTGTGTACAACTGTGGATCACCATTCTTACGCTGACGCAACGAGATATCCAGTAACTGCTACAGCACGAGGGCCTGCAAGTAGTGGTCCCACGGGGGGGGTGGGGTAGGGAGGAATGTGAAAGTGCTTGCGATTAACAGAGCTATATATGCACTTATGAAGCAAAATTGGGGTGACGGGAATCGTCTTTAAATTGCGTTCTTAATCGGGCCGCCCACCGTGAGAACACCCCGTCTGGTCGCTAGAAAGGCGTCCCGTGTTGCACAGCGACTTTCTGTGCCTAGTGGCATAGTTCCTGGTAATCCGTTCCAAATTCCAAGCCAAACATTAATAACAAATTCATGCTGAAATCTATTCTCTCTAATAGCTCTGGAATTTTCAAAAGCCCATACATGATAATTTCTTTGATTAACAATTCCTCCTCTTCTAAAGGTAGCTTCATCGGTCCATATAATTTTTAATGGAAATAAATTATCATCACGAATTATGTCAAGAAACTAGTTACTAAAATTCAATCTCTTGTCATAATCCAGTGGTAATAAGTTCACCATACTGCTTGCTGCGATATTGATAATGCAGCAGATGCTCTTCGGATGCTAGTCTCAGGATTGTTATCGAAGTGGCGTTGGATACAATTTCTTCTCCGATAATCTGCTCTTATTGCCGCCTGGAATTGGTCGCCTTCATTACGTATTAAGAATGACCCGGTCTCTTAAAATGACGTAGTCTATTAAAAGTTAACGAAAAGACTCGTCGATTAGGCACTCTTCAATTTGGAAATCGGCGCGCATACTCCCGCACCACTTCTAAAGCATTACCGTTACAGAAACCATACATACATTAGAATGAATGTGTATGCGGCATTGTGGCTGATGCTATTCACACAAAAATATCTGAGTAACTGACTGAAGACTGATTTAGGAATTATAATCCTAGAAGGAAGCCAAAATGTAAACAAATAAAAGAATGTAAAGGATAACATTAAGTGTTTAGATATCTCACAGCCTAGCCTGACGAACTTAGAAAGGTGATAATCGCTACCTGTAACATTTTTTTGTTTTGTTTCTTTGTTTGCGATTTTCTCTAAAACTAAGCAAACACGAGCAAATCTCTAAAGGACTTTTTGTCTTAGTTTTTTGGTCCCCTATAAGTTCCTGAAGTTTTCGGGCCATTTAAATTCGGGACACCCTGTATATATATATATATAACGTACCTATTACTCTTAAAAGTCTCAATTGAGAACTCACATGTATACTTTCCAACAAGATATTTCGTCTTTGCAAGAGCCATTTTCGGTATTTTAGTGGTACACAAATAAATATTGGACACTGCTTGAGAGAATGGCTAATTGAATGATGGTATGGGAGGAAGGAAAATAATAAAATGGAAAGTAATATTCCAAGTGCTGTGTCGGTCCCGAAATTCTCGGAACCAATACCCAGGTATAATTCAATAATAAGAGCAAACGAGATGATTGAAAAAAAAAAATATTCATGAAATAAGTCAGTTAACAGTAAATAACATTTACTGTCAGATATTTAATATATAAGTTAAATTACAATTCAGACAAAATTAAAAAAAAAAATCATTTTAAAAATTCTTGTTTGAGTTTTTAATCATATCCGAGTTAATAATCTTCATTCGAAAATCCTTTTAAAATTATAAAACTGCGCGTTGAAAAATTGGTCAGTGATCAAAGATAAATAGAATTACCTTGGTAACAGTTTATTTTTATAATTTTGGTATTAGAATCGATGTATAATAATTAATTAAATAGGTATTATTAAACACTCTTCTAAAGTTGTTAGTATCGATTGATTCCTGGGAATCAACTTTAGACCTTCGATTCTCGATACGAATAGACACATCCTTAATTTCAAGTATTTGAGCGGAAGGATAAATTCATCCAATTAAACAATTCCAAGAGAAGTAAATGCGATCGAAAGTTCGCGCAAATGAAAAAGTCAACATCTGGACAAACACGAACTTATTCATTCGGTGAAAAAAAAAAAAAAAAAAAAAAAAAAAAAAAAAAGTAGGAGTTTCCATACCTATTTTTCGGTTTTTATTCATATATTATTTTTTTCTCTGATAAGAAAATAAAAAAAATCAAAGGTCAAATGCTGATATACCGAACATGTAGATAAATATGCAATTACAGTTCAAAATATGAATATGCCAAAATATCCACCAATATGCAAAATAATAATTACTCAAATTGATTCCAAATGCCTCAAAACATATACATTTTGATGATATTCGATGTTTTAGATATTCGATTGGAGAAATATCCAAATGCATCTACAGTAGATCGTCGAAAATTCGAACCAACTGGGACCATAGATATTTCGGATTACCGGTTTGTTCGAATTTGCGAACATAACCTAGAATGCCGCTTAGACCCCTAATTAAAAGTACAGTTCTGAAATACAGTAAAAGAAATAAAAACAATAGTTTTTAAGTACTTACATATATTATGAACATTACTGTAATTGCTTTCTTAAAAAAATATGTACAGTACATACAACGGGAACGAACAGAGCACTGAATAGTTACAGTACACAAAAAGAAACACTTTGAATCTATCTGTACAAAATCACTTACTTATATGTATTATATGTATCTATCTTACATTAAAAGAGTCGTTAATTTTGGGTTGCGTTTGCTTCGATAATCGTTTTTTGCCAGCCAAGTCCTTCAATCGCTTAAGTTGCAAAAGCTGAATTTGACTACATTCTGACTGTGTTTGGTACCAAGTCATCGCTGTCTCTAACGATGTAAAAGCTTCAAAAGGTGAAGGGACTGAGTCTGCTGGTTCTTCACTGTCATTGCCTTCATTTGTATTTTCTGAATTGAGGTTGCAAAATCGTTATCTTGCAGGAGCTCTTAAACATTAATTCCGTACTTAAATACCCCCCACTTGAACTGTGGGGAACAGCAAGACAATCCAATATTAAACGTATTCAATCCTTCCAATCCAAAGTCCTCCGAACAATTGTCAATGCAACTTATTATGTTACCAATAAAACCCGACATAATGACCTAAAAATACCTTTTGTCCTTGATCTCATTCCTTCAAAATTCTCGAAATTTCATCAAAATCTATCCGATCATCCTAATCCTCTGGCTCAATCCCTATCCAGTCATAACCATCCTTATAAACCTCCAAGAAGGTTAAAACGGCAATGGACCCGAGACCTTTTGTAATGTATAAAGTTATGTTGGAGTTGTGTAATGACCAGCTTCTCTACTCAAGTCCTGAGTATCTGTATCCATAGCGCTCCCACTCAGCCTCCACTGGATATTAACAGTGATGCAGCTGAGAGAGCAGCTCTGGGATTTCTACGCGTCTGGCCTTGACTCCCAATAAGTGGGTAATAGGTTCGATTCGGGGTTCCCCGGGCTGAGTGTGTTTGTATTGTATATAAAGTATGAATGTATAATAATTTGTGTATTTTAATTTTTTTATTTTTGATTATTGTAAATAATTATTAGTTTTATTTTTGTGAAGATATTTATTTTATTTATTTTTTTTATTATTATTAGATGCGTGTGTGTGTGTGTGTGCATTTGTAAATATGGTATGAATGAATAAATTTATCTCTGTACCTATTGCACTTTACTGAGGCGGATTGTACACTTATTTCAATAAAATATTTATATATATCAAATATAAATATAATACCCCCGACGACAGTTTGCCCCGCCAAACTATAAAAATTCCGTTGTTGTCCGCGCTAATTTAAATCCTCAGGAGGCATTCGAATTGTTGACGTTCTGGTTTACGACGTTCTACTATTTTTCATCGCCCTATTATTTGTTTATTTCGGCTTAATGTCCTTATGCACTCCAACTAGGGCAGGAAGGACAGGTTATCCTAGAGGTTAACAACCTCTTTTAACCAGGGTAGGAAGGTTAAGATTTATTCTTGGTTTCACCATGAAATAAATTTAAACCCGCCAGGTGGGTTTTGATCCCACGACCTTCTGTGCCGTGTTCGCTGAGACTCTCGCCTCAAATCACTCGGCCATCGAGCCCCCACAGCCCTATTTATAATGCTTTCTGAGGAGGAAATAAAGTAAGAAAACAGAGGCTCAATAACTGTCCCATGTTGGGAACTTCAATTATTATTTTTTTTATTTTCACTTTAAGCATAAACTGCTCATGTACAGTGAAACTCCGATTATCCGGATTAATTAATCATAGGAAAACCTAAGGAACTGCCCATTTACCTGCCTAATTAATGTAGGGATCAGAATGTATGTATGATCCTGACTCTTCTCTTTACACTAAGTCCTGATATATTTTAGGAGCCCTTCTCTTTTTGCCTCTTTAGGTGAATATCAACATGTTTAATTCCTCCTCTTGAATTTTTAAAATTTTAATACATATAATGTATTTAGCAAAGTGTTGATGTTTTGAATTTTGTTATGTTTTCAACCGACTTTAAATTCGCCCGTTTTTTTTTTTTTTGTATGTTCGTTAAGCGAATACTCTATGAATTATGAATCGATTTTGATGACTCTTTTGAAATCCACTTAGCGCTTATTAAGAAAAAAAAACAAGCAATTAATAAGAAATCATTGTTATATAACCTTCCACTATAAAAACATTTCTCAATGGGTGTCTAAATCTAAATTACAAAAATAATTTAAATTAACGGTCTACACAGTGTATACAGATGACATCCCGACCCGTCCTAGCACTATCCTAACCACTTACGCTGATGAAACATGTTTGATATCAGTAAATAATGATCCCTTCATTGCATCCCAGGCACTCCAATCCCACATCGTAAAAAACCTTCAAGAATGGTGTCAAAAATGGAGAATTTTAAATAAATCCCATCAAATAACCTTTACCCTCCGTCGTAAACCTACGACATCCTGTCCTACGGTATCCTTTAATTATATTCCTCTAATCCCTGTTGAACAGATCTGCAACCTGGGACTTCATTTGGACAAACGTCTCACTTGGAATCCATCTACAAAACTAAAACGTCAAGAACCGACCTGTCGTTATAGACTACTCCAACATTTACTAGACAAACGATCAAAGCTTCCAATAAATTACAAGAAACTCATTTATATGACAGTTATTAGACCTATATGGACATACGGAGTTGAGCATTGAAGGCTTAAGAACCAGATACCTAGGCTGCTAATAAATCTTGCAACTTTTGCAAACATATTAAATTGTAATTGTGTCGGTACCATTTTTTTTTTTTTTCGGTACCGATGCCTACAAACACAAACAATATCAATTCAAGAAATCAATTTGTTCAAAGCTCCCAATTAATTACAAAAGACTCATTTACTTGACTGTGATTAGACCTATATGGACGTACGGAGTTGAGCTTTGGGGCTCTACTAAACCATCCAATTCTTCTTGAATCCAATCCTTACAATCCAAAATCCTTAATACTCCTTACTTTGGTACGAATAAACTTATCCATAAAGACCTCAATGTTCCATATGTTGCTGATTTAGCCCAAACCAGATACCAATCCTTTCATAGTAAACTGCACTCCCAAGTTGCTTCTCATTCGATACCTGATAACCCACCGAGGCGTCTGAAAATAAGATGGCCAAGAGACCTTTTAGTTTAGAACTTTTTTGAAGTGCTACTAGTGAGTAGTTCGTCACAAGTGATTCACATGTCATTGTATTCACTATCAACTTATTTACTTAATGTATATGTTATTTATATGTCATATGTTAGTTAATGTATATTGATGTACAGTTGTAAATATCAATAAATAGTTAAAAAAAAAAAAAAACTCTCGATGTGTCGAATATCGATAATCCGAATTCTTAAATAAGTCGTTCAAAATCTACGGTCGCAAGTACATTGCTCGTAAATTTCACCTCGATAAGTCAATTTCAAGCAAATATGTGATTAAGTAAATAAGTCGAACTGAAAAGAGGGGACTTCTAAGAAATCCACCTTTAGGAATCGAACTATTGGAAGTCATCGCTTCTATAACTCGAACTCAAATTCGAAGAATTTCTTGGGAAATTTGTTTTCCTCTTTTTCTGCCATTGCTTATCTTTTCATAGGTACACCACTTATTGGTTATTCACTCGAGTGGTTTTACAATAACTCCGCGAATGTTGAAAATTATTTCTAGGAGAAAGAAGTTAAGCGGTTATTATTAGTGAATTCGGAATTCCACGAAGTTCTTGTAGGTCGAACTATATTTCAGGGTCCCTTGAAGGTCGGCTTATCAAGAGTATCAAGAGTTGACTGTAAAAAGAAAAATACACTCACTTACCACAAAAAGTGAAAAATAAATATAATTTTGAGAAAAAAAATCAAAACAAACACAATTTGAAAAAAATATGGTAATTGTAAATATCCATTTACTATTTCATCACCGCAACAATGCTGTCTCGTGCCGTTCGAAAGTATGTTGCAAAGACAAGATTAAACTGCCCGTCTTGGCTGGCACCGACTCCAAAAATATCTGATCATAAATTGTGAACAGGTATATAACTATCGATAATTTCGTTGATTCTCTTTAATTCACTTTGTATCGAAGTAATTATAATATTATTTTTTACTTTTTAGTTCAAGTTTGTACATTCAGGTTTAATCTTGAAGTCGGTTTTGGTTTTTTTGTTTTCTAAAATTATTTTTTTTAGAACCGAAGATGAATGTTTAGCATTCAAAACTAGCTTTCAAATACAAAATGCCAATAGAAGTGGCAATTAATTCATTAATCCTAATTGTATTGATCCTTCTATACCATCATGCGTACGTCAAGCGACTGTTGTTTATGTTTTTCGATGTCAAGAAAATTTTAATCTTGATATGTAAATGATGAAATAGGCGAAAATACAATATATAATATATAATTACTACACTATTATAAATATCTAGTCTTGGGTCTGACAAAACTACGGCTGTCCTTGAGAGAACATTGGAATGATGACAACACCGCAGCAAAATGTGGATTTATTCTTAAAGGCTTGGTAATAATCTGTGACGGTTTGAATCAAGTCCGTGTAGCGGATCCATGGATTAATTGATGATTCTCATAAATATTGAAATGGATAAATATGGACAATATTCAGGATAGAATATCATTACTGTGACTTGTAGAGTGATAGTCCTTCATTCAAAGATCAAAAGAACAAATAATAAGACGCAGAATTTCAACTTCACAGAACATTTAAATAAATAAAAAAAAAATACAAAGACATAAATTCAACAGATCTACAGAGGCTAGGAAGTGAAATGTAGAAAATAGTCGAAAATTAAATACTTGCATTAGAAATAATAAAACGAAACCAATATTTTTTGTTTAAAATAACCAGATAAATATTTTCAAAAGCACCATATTAAATATACTGTCAGGCAAAACATTCCACCTTGTTGATTTTTTTTGAATTCTCGGCTAAACGTGTAATTTTTTTTTAAAGATTCCTATCACCATATACTTTAACCAGGGATATGAAATGTATTAGAATTATTAAAAAAAAAATAATTAAATAAAAACAAGCAGTATTTAAAAAAAATGACCAAGTAATGATAAATTTACGATTTCTTTATTTATTAGGGTTTATTCGTCTCTTGCATTCATTGCGTCTCGCATTCGCTGGGGTATGGATCTTGTGTGGTTTTGAATAAATTCTTGATATGCCCCATCTAATACTAAATTGTATAAAATCATATTAGCGCTACAAGGCCCCAGTACCATATGCGGGACAACCATTTTTATCGTTCCTACAACCATAGAAATATTAGCAGCGACATCTCTTGACGTCTCGATAGGAGCTTCAGATATTTAGCAACTGTATAATTCAAACCGTTGCGTATAGATGTCGTTACTGTTTCTGTTACTGTGGGGTTAGTGTAAACTTTGAATAATAGTGTCATGTTTGTTGTTCGTGCGAATTCAAAAATCTAAAACAAATATAGTAAACGAATAGTTCTGAGTCGGAAAATAAATACTGTGTCGTAACGAAGTGTATATATTGTAGAGGTAAGTTATTTTTTATATTTCTACAGTAAAAGTATTAGCAATAATAATTGCTTAAAAAAAAAATTGTTTTTCTGTCAAATATTGCATTATAGTATTTTTGTATAAGTTTTCCTCTAACTACATCATGGGAAAAAAAAAAAAAAAAAAAAAAAAAAAAAAAAAAAAAAAAAAAAAAAAAAAAAAAAAAAAAAAAAAAAAAAAAAAAAAAAAAAAAAAAAAAAAAAAAAAAAAAAAAAAAAAAAAAAGAGCTCTCTAGGGTTAATTTAAAATCAGAAAATTTTATTTATTTTTTTTTCTTTTTAAATCAAGCTTGCTTTTGTTTAATTAATGTTTCCAATAGTCCTAATGCGTTTCATATGCACTGGCTAAATAATATGGAGACATAAACAACTAAATAAAAAATAAAACATTTAGCAGAGAAAAAACAAAGTGCGTGATATATTTCGCTTGTATTGTATGGCGCCATTGTTATTATACGATAAATTGCTATTTAAATATAAATTATAAAGGATATAAAATAAAGAATTTCGAGTAAATAATATAATAAGTTATTATTATTGAAAAATATTCTAAAAACAATAGATCTTCAGACCAAAAAATTTGAGATATTTATAATACTATTTGCAATTTTATTTTATGTATATGAATATTATTATTAGCAGTAGTGAAGGATAAATAAGGTAATATCAGGCAATCCGGTTGGAACTGGACCTCAAATCCTACATTGCTAGCTTGTTCAAAAGGAAGAAATAGGACTCAATATTGATAGAACGGCTGAATCTCCCGGACCAATATGGATTCCTATTTCATATAGAATGAGACGAGATCTTATTTGCAATAGAATGGGATGAAAGTTCTAGAATCCCCTTTCTACTATAATAGGGAAATAACTAGCCATCGTTGTCAAAGCTTTGTTCTCATAATTTATATATATTTTCGAAATTCTTATTGCAAGTTCAATCATTGGAAAAAGATTAAAACGACAACAAACTGCCCGTCGTTACTTCAACATTTACTAGACAAACGTTCAAACCTGCCAATCAATTACAAAAGACTCATATACTTAACTGTGTTTAGACCTATTTGGACGTACGGAGTTGAGCTTTGGGGCTCCACTAAACCATCCAATTCACCTTATATTCAATCCTTACAAACCAAAATCCTCCGAAAAATCCTTAATGCTCCTTACTTTGTCACTAATAAACTTATCCATAAAGGTCTTAATGTTTCATATGTTGCTGATTTAGCGCACACTAGATCATCTATCCTTTCATAGTAATCTCCATAATGACTCAAATCTGTTAGTTTTTAAACTTGCTTCCCACTCCATTCCTGATAATCCTCCAAGGCGTCTGAAACGAAGATGTGTAGAAGTTCTTCCTTCTAGTGTAGAAGTTTTAATAAAGTGCTACTGATGGGTAGTTCTTTTCAAGTTTAAACATGCTATTATAACCGTTGACCATACATTTACTTGATGTATATATTTTGTACAGTTGTAAATTTCAATAAATGTGTATAAAAAAAAAAAAAAGCATTGGAACAATATTTAAAGTATCAACTAATGTGTCATACTAGAGTAACAATTGGAACATATTTAGAAATAGAAAATATTTTATAGAAAAAACTTTATTCTGGGACAAAGTCCCTTAAGAATAACATCACATAACACAAAGTAAAATCATAACTGGCCGAGAGATAACAAAAATAAAACAATAAAGATAAAACTGAATAAAAATCTGTATGAGAACAAGTAAAAAAAAAAAATAGAATAAAAAAAACTATAAATAGAAGAATGAGAAAGAAAAAAGAAATATAGAATATAGGAGTTAATATAAACAAAATTGCGAAGAAAAAGCACACAAAAAAAAGAACAGAAAAATGATCATTTCAACTATAAATTTATGCTAATGTTTTATGTCTGACATACTGTTTGATTACTTTATACGATTACAAATTCGGTGAGACATCCATATAATTAGAGAGCGTCTGATTAGAGACAAAGAAGACGGTGAAAGGGTTTTAAATGTTCCGTGGGAAGAAGCATTGCAAATGCAGGGGGGGGGGGAATTCCAGAGAATAGTGGATCGGGCAACGTTGGAATGCAGTACTTCTGTGGGATGGAATATTGAGGTCGGAAAGATTTTGTATGCAGTGTTTTGATTGAGGACTTGAATTGCAGGATACTGTAAATAAAGGGAGGGTGACGGGTGTTGATGATACCTTGGAATAGGTATATGCCAGGGAAGTATTTTTTGCGGAAGGAGGGTGAGAGCCAATTCAACTTGGTGTAGAGATGCGAAACAGGAACGTCTCGAGGTTCCATATGCAATTTATCATGCAACCATAGTCAAATTGGGGAAAGATAAGGGAGGATACTAGAAGTTTACTTGTGGGTAGAGAAAGGAGATAACGGGAGCGGTGAAATAGAGAAAGGAGTCACGTTATCAAAATTTATTTCTTTTTTTTTTTTTAATATAAATTTTTGAAATTTACAACTGTACAAATCTTCAAGTAAATGTGTTAAAAAGAACGTTTAAAATAACATGCCTAAACTTGAGAAGAACTACTCATCAGTAGACTTCAGTAAAAAATAAAAAAATCTTCTTTTCAGACACCTCGGAGGTTTATCGGGAATTGAGTGGGAAGCAAGTTGAGAAACTAGGGGATTTGAGTGGTTATGGAGCTTACTATGAAAGGATTGGTATCTGGTTTGGGCTAAATCAGCAACATATGGAACATTAAGATCTTTATGGATAAGTTTATTGGTGACAAAGTAAGGAGCATTGAGGATTTTTCGAAGGAGTTTGGATTGTAAGGATTGGATACGAGAAGAATTGGATGGTTTAGTGGAGCCCCAAAGCTCAACTCCGTACGTCCATATAGGTCTAATCACAGTCAAGTAAATGAGTCTTTTGTAATTAATTGGGAGCTTTGAACAAATTGATTTCTTGAATTGATATTGTTTGTATTTTAAATTTTAGTAATAGGTTATTGTAATTTCAACTTATCTTAATAAAATAAAATATTATAATAGCGTATCGAGAACTGATTCTTAGTGTAGGCATCGGCTTCGAAAAAAAAAAAAATGGTACCGACAAAATTACAATTTAATATGTTTGCAAAAGTTGAAAGATTTATTAGCAGCCGAGGTATCTGGTTCTTAAGCCTTCAATGCTCAATTGTCTTTTTTTTAAGCTTTGCATCAAACATTAAGTTTTTTTTCTTTAAACTTTATTGACATAAAGTTGTTAAGTACAAAAAATATACAATAAGAAAAAATCCGGAAAAATTATTACAATCATATGTCACTAGCTTGTGAAGAACTACCCGTTAGTTGAATTGAACTACCACTTCAATAAATGTTCAGCATTAGAAAGTCCCAAGGCCATCTTCTTTTCAGATACCTCGGAGGGTTATCGGGAATCGAGTGAGAAGCAAGTTGGGAAACTGCGACATAGGGGACATATAGATCGTTATGGATCAGTTTATTTTTGACATAATAAGGAGTATTTAGGATTTTGTGAAGGATTTCATAAAAGGGGTTCGGATACGAGAAGAATTTGAAGGTTTAGTGGGGCCCCAAAGCTCAACTCTGTACATCAAAATAGGTCTAATTCCTGTAATGTAAATAAGCCTTTTGTAATTTAATTGGAATCTTTTGTTTTGTAAATGTTGGAGTAGTCGATAATGAAGAACAATTTCTTGTTTCAGTCTCGTAAGCGGATTCCAAGTAAGACGTTAGTCCAGATGGAGTCCTAGGTAGCGGATCTGTTCTACGGTGATGAGTAGAATATTATAAATTTTAAATTAAAATCCGAAACCTGACAATGAGTATGAATAATCGAACCAGATATTATGTAAACACATTTAATGTTTTTAAAACTTGCTTGAAATATCTACAACTCAATAAAGGTAATTTTTGATACTTAAAGTTAATAAGTGATTGCGCCTAAATAAAGGAAAGAGGCAATAAGTCTGATCTATTGGAGGACAATAATCTTTATATGGTAAGAAAATTCTTTTTTTTTCAACTATTTATCAATAATAGAAAGCACAGAGCTTTTCAAAGAAATAATATCTGAGAAGTATCTATTGAATGAAGGTCCTTAAAAGGGTAATAAAATTGTATGCATGTTTGGTACGCTATGGGATATCTGCATATCCAATATAAATTATTTCTTATCGTGAAATCGATCATCAAAAGTCGATTCCTTGGAATCGACCGATGCTTTTAAGTTAGGTTTGCAATGGATTTGACTAGTATCAACTTATAAATAATAATCATTATTATCATACATTAATAGCTAAAGGATGAGCGACATCGTTTAGTTGAAGGTTGAACACAGGTAGTTGTGCTTTCGGCAAGACACCTAATTAGCCTACAGCCTTGGTACTTATAAGAGCTAACTTATGCCCTTTGTCGATAAGGTTAATGGAACACTTGCGAAGCAAGTTGAGCAGAAAAAGGATTAAAATTTCAGATAAAAAATTCAAATGCTATATGGAAAGGGCAAACTCTTATTTAAGAAGGTCTTTTGGGATAGAAAGAGGGGAGACGTCGCAGAAGATGTTGAAGACAATGGACAACCAGAACCCCAACCTTGTCGTAACACATAACATAAGATAAGAACCATACATTGAGAACGTTAGGAATAGGTTTAGAAAGTAAATTATGCGCTGAATCATTAGTAGAGTAATTATATTATCACTCATAGATTCATAGTTTTAATTATCATCCGATTCATTTATAGAGAATATTTTACTACTTTAATATTAATTAATATTTATTCTTTTCATACCTCTGTTTTTTATACTCTCTGCAATTTAGTCATACCTTTTTATTTATTTTCTACTTTCAGCCCTGATGAAGGCTTGTAATGCAAGTTGAGACGTTGGCATTACAAATTAAAAAACATTATATTTTCTGCATTACTTCGTAACTTCCAACCTTCTAATGTGTTATGTTATTATTATTATTATTATTTCATATATTTTTTTTTTTTTCCTGTCAAAAATATATGTCGTAATTATTGAAGCAATTAATTTGTAAATAATACGGCCAGACAATTGTAGGGGACTGCAAGTCCCAGAATAAAGTTTATTTTTTCATTTCATTTCATTTCATATATATTGCTCCCCACTAACAGCCGAACAAAACGAGGAAGGAGGTGAAAAGCGGTGGAAATTGTTTTCTACGTCTGGTGTGCAAGTATAAAAGCGATCTGCAACACTGCTGCCAAGGTTTCGCGGTCAAGTTCCCTCACATTCATCCCCTGGCCCGGGTTCAAGACTCGATTAAAATTAACTGTCTGTCCTCATCTCCTTCTGTTATCATCAGATTCACTTTCCTCCTTTCTGAAAGTGTCCGATCCACGGTGCAGCTACTGCCGATGTTGTGAGGGAGGACCTCAAGGTATTTCGGCCAAGGGCAGACGGTAGCTTGCGCTCCAATTCCTAAAATATTCTTGTCTACCCGAGTCATTCATCTTTCCAACACGTTTCAGGACAATGTTGGAGTAGCACACTCCTCAGGTTAAAGGTAGGTAAGTTCATTGATCTAGAACGTATACCTCCATTCACTAATAATTTGTAAGATAATAAACAAGGATAGCTGAGTAACATTTTCTAAATATAGTGTTATAAATTTAAATAGAGGATTTGTTGTCTTGGCTACAAGATAATAAACGTGATCTACAGCTGATAAAAAAAGTTTATTGGGATTTATTTTTTCCTCTTACAGGAACTCATTATGAGAGTTTTTATTATATGTTATACGTATTCATACGTATAACTAGGGATGGGTATAGAAGATATTTTGAGCTCTGAATATCGATACACGATATATCGATGACCACATATATCGATTTATCAATATTTTGTGTGATTTTTTTTTTTTTTTAATGAAATACTATTTTAAATATTCCCATCACGCTACAATGATATTCCTGTTTATTTTAGTTAATTAAGTTAGCGACATCGAACCACGGGTCTTCTCAAATGTAAAATGCAACAGAGGTTTACATCAGTTTCAACCAGGATTTAGTGTTTTATATTATAATATTTTCTTATTTCCCCTGCCATATTGTGAAAAAGTGTAATGCAAGTTAAAAACGTTGTTTCTATAGTCACAAAATCGTCCCTTATTTAAACCAAATTTATAAGGTTTTGTTAGTTTCTTGTAGTTATAAGAAATACATTGCAAATAGATTTAGCAAAATATTGTTCTGAAAACATTATATACTTATCAGTCTTTTTAGATCCTTCCTAATTGATTCCATTTTTTTTTATTTTATTATTATTATTTTTTTTTTTTTTTGGAACATAATATACCTAAATAATTTTTTTTTATTCATTTATTTATTTTTTGACCTCGCACTATACATAAATTAAATGTTTGGTTAAATTATTACAATAACTTGTAAAGAAACTACTTATAAGTAGATAATAGAAGGCCACCTTCTTTTTAGAAATCTTGAAGGTTATCGGGAATTGATTGGTAAGCAAAATGAGAGACCAGTGGATTCGAGTGGATATGGAGCTTATAATGGAATAATAGGCATCTTCGGTCAATTCAGCTACATATGAGACATTTAAACGAAAATATTAGTTAAAAATAATGATATGATTTATTCATTGACAATTTTAAAAATTTTAATCACCTAACCTTAATAAATATACTAGAGATACATTTTCAGCTATTTTTACACTTTTTTTTTCACTACTCATAGTTCATAAGCTTGCTTATAACTATTAACGCCGAGCAGCGGTAATCTTAAGGAGGTAGGAAATACAAAATGAAAAAATATCCTGGAAGACATCGAAAAAATTCCTAAGCTGGTGCTGACATCAAAAAGAATGTCCGATGAAGAGTTACCAAGGGAAATATATGGGTGGAGAATAACTGGAAGATGAAAACGAGGGAGGCCCATGGAAAATGGAAGAAGGAAATAAAGGAATTCGTGATGGCCTAGGAGAGAAATAGGCCTTATACAAAAGAATATGAAGATATGTCATTGAAAACATGGTTTTAAAAAAAAACACTGCAATGTGAAAAATACTTAAATATATTTAAAAAAAAAAGAAATAGATTATAATAAAAGGTACAGAATTTCGTAAACAAAAATAAACTTCAGAAATTGCGCAAATTTATTTTAAATGCTGATAAAAAAAAACGCTAGGAATGAGGTAGTGGTATCCGATCGTGTTAGAATATGAACTGGCAGCTTGACATTTATAAAGTGTTGAACCCATGGAAGGAATCTCGATCTTTTCACCGTGGTTAGAGTAACTTGGTAACGTGAAGGATAACCTTTTGTATAAGGGCGTTACAAATAACAATAAACAAACGCTTAAAACCAATCATTGTTGATTTCTATGGATTTTTTCACTAGAGAGGTCAATGTTTATCTCATAAATATTTGATAATCAAGTCAAAAATTAATTTTCCAGAAATGATTAATTAGATTCTGCATGACTCCGACAACATTCACATTCACATCAGCCAACGACGCACAGTGGAGTATTTACCATTTAATCATGGCCAAAAGTCCAAAAAATAAATTTTACTTCAGAACATTACAATACGTATTCCGAGGTAGCTTAGGATTGTTTACATCGAAATATATTTATCTCGTTCATTGTTATCCACTTCCCGCCGGAGGAAACTAGCCTAAATCCAGGAGTTAGGTACGCTGCATGACAGTTGCTTTTTGAGTTGTAAATGCTTAAAGATGTTGTGATTTCTGTGGTATCAATTTAGCAATTGATCTGAAATTTCTCTACACAGCTTGGAAAGGTATGTATTCCTCTGTGATAACTAGTTTTTAGGTGTTTTATTATCATAACGGTTAACGTATAGTTCTTTTGATTACGATGTTTAAACGAAAAAAATTGACTTGTATAAAAGAATAAAAAAGATTATGTTGTACTGTCGGGCTTTGTCGGCATATATTTTTGCATTAATGTAAAGTTCAATCCTTCTACTTGTTATACCGCAAAAATCTCACCCCAAACCCCCCCCCCCCCCCTGTTTTTAATAAATGTCTAAAAATACCTCTTAAAGTGAATTTTTCGATAACCAAGTCGGTGTTTAGCGTGAAATAAGTAATTTCAAACTCTTTCAAGACGTGTAATGAAAATTATATAGTCGTAATTGGTTAAAGAAACATTTTAGATTATTAAAATTTAAATCCTTATAATTTTTATCATGAAATAATTGTCTAAAAAACGATTTTCTGGGTATTTGAGCTATGCACGTATTTAGTGTCTTACCAAAGTTATACACAGTTATTGAGAGACTAATGTTCAATTTTCGTGGTAATTTCTAATAGTTTACCCTTTTAAGTAACTTATTTGACCTATTACATAATTATATGTCTATAATTGTATTTGTTTGTGATGTCACACTGCGGCATTAATAAAAAAAAAGATCAGTCTGTCGTCAGAAGATCAGTAAACCATATAATATTGTATTTTTTTTTCTGTTTCACAAAGATTATTTCATTTTTTAGTATTTTTTGTTATCTGGTTTCATTTTTAAATGTGGAGAGAGATTGAAAAATGTTGTATGCAAATAAAATAGTATATCCATTTTCCCATTACATTATTTACATTCAGGTTTTGACAATTAAAATTTATTACGCAAATAATGTATTTAGTATTTGCAAAAGCTGGATATTAAATTGCCATATAACTTTCAAATGTCGAACATTTTCCCGATTTTTTCAAATTCCCTGATTTTTCCAGAGATTCCCTTAATTTTTGTAAAAACTTGAAATTTTTTATATTTTATTAGTCTGATATATTTCTAGATTGTTGATAAAATTTTTTAAGTATTCCACAGTCACAAAAAGATAGGTAAATAGTTTTGGCCAGGATTTCATGGCCAATACTTCACTGTGCGACGTTTTTCCAACATTGCTTCTTTTAAACAATAATTTTCCAAAATCTAGTAATTTATTTTTTTTTCCTGAGGGAATTATCTGGGAAATGAGGTGTAATGGAATGTATATCCTTTGGCTTCTGTTTACTTCCAAATCGAATAAATCTTGCCAAGACCTTGACCCTGACTATTGCTACAGTACTGGTACTGGTGGGGACTAGAAGTGCGGCGAGTGGGATCATTGGTGTTTTTTTGCCAACCCCTGACATCTATCAAAAGGTTACCATTCTTTTCTAATCAGTATGTAAGTGCCAAGTTTCACTACACGAGAGGGACAGGAAATAAACATTAACTTACTTACATTTCACTGCCTTGTTTCCATAAAGAGATCAACAGATTGTTGGTCGGTATTTAATATTGCTTTTGTCAAATTTCAAATTGAAATTAGTTTTCCCCAATTAATCACATTCATTTAAGTATGAATCCAAAATATAATCATAGAGACACCAGGTTTTCGTGTTATTATTGGAATGAGTTCATATAAGCATGAAGTATTATTAAGATTGCATTCGGAGCTGGAAATGTGAATGAACGAAATATTTCACATGAGAAGTTTTTGGTAGACAAAATAGCATTTGAAAACAGTCTCCGTGGAAGTACTCCATCATCAATTAACAACAAAAAAAACTCTCCGGTACATTGTAATGCAATGAAATTGAACGAATGCATCAGATACTTTGTAATTAACCTGCACTAATAATCGGAAGGGCCCTATGCCCTCTTAAACCGCAAAACTTTACGTTTCAAAGTAGACTAGATAAACGTTTAAAAAAAAACAAATTACCCTAATTCTTTAAATTACTCTTATGTGTGATAAACAGGATTTTACTCGTATTGTTTATTGTTTTATTTTATATTTATTGTTATGCGAAATGAAATAAAATTGTATGAAAATAAGGTACAAACTTGTGGGTAAAGACTGAATTATTTCCTAGTAGCAAAATGCTTAAGAGAAAAAAGATATTGTTTTGAAGAGAAATAATAAATATTAAAAATAACACAAAAAATAATCTAATAAATATGAAAATTTTATTAAACTGTGGGGTAATTAAAAGGAAACTAGAAATGCAGGCTTAAATCTTTAAAATAAATCTTATTTTCTATGTATTACCCTTCTTTGCAACGAATAGTTTATATTACATTTATTATTTTTTTCGTATGGATTCCAATATTTATTATTCTTAGTTTTAAAATCTTTTTTTTTTTTTTAAGTGATTTTCGAAAAAAATTAGTTGAGCTTGATCGGTACAGATATCAGAAATATGTGCGATGTATAATTATTTAAAAAAAAAAATCGAGATGGAAAATCCAGACTTGAAGAAGATCTGATATGATCCAAAATTTGCAAAGAAAAAAAATGTTAGCAGATTAATCGAAGCTGACCACCTCAAGATCTTAAAACGTTAAAAAAAACAAAAAAACAATTACCAAGGTTTCGTAA
Source organism: Euschistus heros (assembly GCA_003667255.2). Taxonomy (NCBI): domain Eukaryota; kingdom Metazoa; phylum Arthropoda; class Insecta; order Hemiptera; family Pentatomidae; genus Euschistus; species Euschistus heros. The sequence continues at coordinate 3,946,847 of RCWM02000050.1, forward strand.
TTGTTGTATTGTTGGAGCTTGGTTATGGTCCCCACCTTAACCGCCTCTCTTTCCAGATCTGTAGCCTAACAACTACTATTTTTTAAGGACCTACGCTAATTTTTCAAACGATAAAAATTTATTGATTGAAAGTCGATAGAAATCAGAAATGGTTAATAATAATGATTTAAAATTTTACAGAAAGGTATTATAAGGAATTAAGCGTATTATAATAACATAAGCCAGTATTTATTTCCTGACAACCTATTAAATAATTCTTGGTGTGAAACCCAATTTTTTGTGGAAAACGAGTCAATAAGTGAAAAATGTTTCCTCTAAAGAAGCGAAAATAAGATTTTTATTTTTCGTATCTTGACAAATAAACCAGAGGAATATTACTAAAAAAAAAAATTTATCGAATTTCTCAAAAACTATATTCTCGACTAAATTATTTAAATCCAACCTGAATTATAAACAGAGCCACTCGCAATATTGACGCCTGAACCGAGAGTATTTGGAGCAGCACCTAAAAACATATTATAGGTAGCCAAAATGGTTCTCATTTCATAAAGAAAAGAATGTTAGACAAACGACCGCGTATCTCTATATTTTTTATTGTATTCGACAACCTTGCCAAAGAAATGAAACTCGGTTTGGAACAGTTTCCCATCTTGGCATGACACAGCGTTGGGCGGGCGATATTCAACCAGAACGCCATAATTAAGGGAATAATTACTGAATAGAATCTTGTTTTGAGAAATAAATCAGGGGGTTATAAACAGGTGATACTAATGAGAAAGTTTTAATTTAAATTCTTTATTGTGCAATATTTAAAATATTTTTCTTCAAATCATTAATGATAGAAGGTAAAAATCCTCTACACCCAAATAAAGATACTTATAAGTGCCTCAATTGCTCTGTTAGCAGAATTATAAATTAAAAAGATAAATAAATTCTGAATGAGAAATTAATTTGAACTAACTAACTTTGATCTTCAACGTAAAGTTAGTAGTTAACTTTAATTATATTTTGACCTAGTTTTAAATAATTGATATTTATTTTAAAGTTAAACTTACTTCAAAATTAAAAGATAGTTAAAACTAAATCAGAAAAATTAAATTTACGAAAAAATCAAACACTTTTCTATGAAATTTTTTTTAAATTTTAATTTATTATTATTATTATTTATTTTTTAAAGCTATTCATTGATATTATGCATTACATACAACCAGCAGAATTGAGGAAAATTTTAGCAATGGTATGTAAATAAGATGTTAAGGAATATTCACTAGTAGCACTTATTAGTAGTTCTACAAAAAAAATTCTACACTAGAAGGTCTCTAGGCCATCTTCTTTTCACATACCTAGGAGAATTATCGAGAATCGACTTTGAGGCAAGTTGGGAGACTAGTGAATTCGAGTGGCTATGGAGTTTATTATGAAGGGGTAGGTCTCCCTAAAAAAATCTACACTCAAAGGTCTCTAGGCCATCTTCTTTTCAGACGCATCGAAGGATTATTGGGAATGAAGTGGAAAGCAAGTTGGGAGACTAGGGGATTTGAGTGGTTATGGAGCTTACTATGGAAGGATAGGTATCTGGTCTGGGCCAAATCAGCAACATATGGAACATTAAGATCCTTATGGATAAGTTTGTGGCATAATAAAGAACATTGAAGAATTTTAAGAAGAATTTTGGATTGTAAGGATTGCATACGAGAAAAATTGGCATCTTCAGTGGAGCCCCAAGACGAATGAATTTAATTAATGTCTAGCGTACTTCAGACGCTTCTCCCGTAAATGTTGTAATAGTCGAAATCGACGATCAGTTTCTTGTTTTTAAGTCTGGTATATGTTTTTTAAAAGTAAATTAAATTTTATTCATACCTAATGCTTTTTTTTAATAATAAAATCCTATTTTATATGAGTAAAATACACAACGATCTAAACGTTTTGTTTGTTGCAGCATTGGCCCAATCCTGATACTCTTCCTTCCGTGATAAGCTCCATAATCACTCGAATACACTTTTCTACCAACTTCCAATAACCCTCCGAAGCGTCTGAAAAGAAGATTTTTCCGTACGTTTAATAAAATAATGAAATATAGTAAACATCAATAAATAAATAAACACAAATGATGACAAATCATAAGATTGGTATAGAACCCGTCCTATTATTTATGGTTTAATAAATCTTAAGTTATTAAAAATTCTAGAAAAAAGAACTTTTATTTTTGATGGGGAAATATTTGGTTTTATCTAATATTTCATTTTTTCATATATAAATGTGTCTGAATTTATCTGAGTCCATACAAACGGGCTTGAAGCCATGCATCATTTGAAAGGACAATGGTGGCGTTGAATTCTTCAGTGCTTTTCTCATTCCTCTACTTTAAAAATATTTTTTTTATTTGATATTTATTATCATATTTTTTATTAAATAATTGATTTATTGTGTACATAAGTAAATTATGTACAACATGTGTGAATCGTAAATTTAATTGTATTTGCTTGATATTTAAGGCAAAGTCAAATTTTTAAATTAAAGAGACTTGCTGTGCTAAAATAAAAATAATGAAAGATAATGAACAGATCTAAATTTATATAGTAAATCTAAATATACGATTATACGGTTCCGTGCGGTTTTTACAGACAATAGATTGTTTATTGTTGAATTCATCCCATTTTTCAATTTTAAAAAATATTACGGTAGAGAGAAAAGACAATCACATGAAGATATGTTTCAGTACTGCGATCTAAGTTTACACTTCCAGTGCCTGGTCCTAAGTACACCCACTTTTTTTTAAATTTTATTTTTATAATTTGTTTTAATTATATTATTTTCTTGTATACATCTGACATCCCGACTCATCCTACCACCGTCCTTCCCACTTACGCTGATGACACATTTGTGTTGTCAGTAAATAGTAATCCTTACGTTGCATCCCAAACACTACAATCTCATATTACTAACATTCAAGAATGGTGTCGAAATTGGAGAATTAAAATAAATCGAAATAAATCCCAACAAATAACCTAGAAGCCACATACAAGACTAAAACGACAAGGAACTGCTCGTCGTTACAGACTGGTTCAACATTTACTAGACAAACGTTCAAAGCTCCCAATTAATTACCAAAGACTCATTTACATAACTATGATTAGACCTATTTGGACGTAAGGAGTTGAGCTTTGGGGCTCCACTAAACTATCCAATCATCATCTCGTATCCAATCCTTACAATCCAAAATCCTACGAAAATCCTCAATGCTCCTTACTTTATGACCAATAGACTTATCAATAAAGACCTTAATGCTCCTAATGTTGCTGATATAGCCCAGACCAGATAAATAAACATTTCGATCGTTATGTATTTTACTCATATAAAATAGGTTTTATTATTAAAAAAAGAATTAGGTATGAATAAAATTTAATTTACTTTTAAAAAACATATACCAGACTTAAAAACAAGAAACTGATCGTCGATTTCGACTATTACAACATTTACGGGAGTAGCGTCTGAAATCCGCAAAACATTAATTAAATCCATTCGCCTTGGGGCTCCAATGAAGATGCCAATTTTTCTCGAATCCAATCCTTACAATCCAAAATTCTTCGTAAAATTCTTCAATGCTCTTTATTATGCCACAAACTTATCCATAATGATCTTAATGTTCCATATGTTGCTGATTTAGCCCAGACCAGATACCTATCCTTCCATAGTAAGCTCCATAATCACTCAAATCCGTTAGTTTCTCAACTTGCTTCCCACTCCATTCGTGATAATCCTCCGATGCGTCTGAAAAGAAGATGGCCTAGAGACCTTTTAGTGTCGATTTTTATTGAAGTGCTACTATTGAATAGTTCTTCACAAGTTGTTTACATGCCATTGTATTCACTATCAACACATTTACTTGATGTATTTTGTACAGTAAATATCAATAAAAGAAGAGAAAAAAAATTACCTTGATTTTATTCGAAATAGGGTTTTTATTCGAACTTTATAGTTCTATTACTAATTGGGCTTAGTTGGGGTAAATCGTAATATCTGGCAAATAAAAGTTTTAAAATAAACTAGGTCCACTACCGGTATTTACCTTAAGTAAAATCATATTGTTATTCAACTATAAATAACTAAATCGAATAAACAAAAGGTGTTTGTGATAGATAGCTAAATAAAAATTGTTCAACAAATGGGTACTCAGTCAACTTAACTATGTTGATTTAAAAAAGTTACACTATGTTGATACGAAAAAGTTTATCCTTTAAACCATCGTACAGTCTTTAAAACGGAATTTATAATTTTATGCGTCGTGATGATAGGTTTCCAAGGAAGTTGCCAAACATAGAGATGACAATGTGAGAACATAATGCATGGCTTGTTGGCTCAGATATAAACCGAGAAATATATGACGCTTGGTCCCCGGACGCGGACGGGAATCCTGGGGACGATGTTTGCCATTGAATGGCTTGTTCGAGGAGCGCTCATTAACAAGGCTCACTCTGGCTCGAGTATTGACACCAACAAATGGTAACTACCCTCTAAGTTATCCTCCCGTTCTATGGCGCAATGTCATTGAAACTGAATTGTAAGATAAAGATTGAGCCTTTTCATTTGTTTCATATATATATATATATATATATATATATATATATATATATATATATATATATATATATATATATATATATATATACATACCCTTCAAGGAGGAGAAAATTTTTTTTTAATCAAAATAAGATTTTTTTATATTTTCCTTCGTTAATGGACGTACTGAAGTTCAGAAAAATTGTTTAAAAAATAAAAACAAAACAAACTTACTGTTTGCTCATAATTTGCCATAGTAATACAATCATTCTAGGTCTTCCCTAAGATGATTTGTTCAGTACGCAATGGATGTTTTCAATTTTGGAATTTCATAACAGAAACGCTTTTATTAACAAAATATATTGTTTTATTGAAACTAATATACATTAAAAAAAAAAAAATTGTTTAATATAGAATTGTTTTTTTATGAAACCCCATCTAACATCTAACAGCCGTTACCTGGAACGTCAGTAAAATGAAATTACTAGTGCCACCTGTCAACAGCAACATCGCTACCTGAAATAATATATTGGTAAGAGATTGGAATGAAATTTGAGAAACTTCGACGATTATAACTAATTTTAGTTTTAGCAAATAATGAACAATATTTAAGAAGAACGTTATAATTTTAAAGCAGGAAAAGGTTTTAATTTGCCAAGTTTACGAACAATAAAAATTTTGTTAGATCAACTATTCAAAAATTTGTCTTGGGGAAAGAGGAAAATATGATCACAGACATAGGAACGGCAATTTTAAAAACTTCAGGATTGTTATTTTTTGTTGAAACTCATACTAGAGCATGATGCGACTCTATAATCTTATCAGTTGAATTTTTAAAAAAAAAAATATAACACTTAACGCTGGTGAGAAACGATTTTTAAAATTTGACAAATTTCAAACTATGTTTTTGATGAAAGAAGTACTTCAATCATCAAAGTTGATCTTGGAGAAGAGCTGCAGAGGTATATAGGAATACAATAAGTGTGGAAGAGCAGGTTGTCCTTTTGAGTGGGGGTACCTTGGGTGTGATCATATTGACAGATCCTTGTAGGGTAACTCACATTTTTGGAATCTTAAAATTTAAAGAAACCCCTACAGAAAATTGAATTTTTTTTATCACGATTTCATGAACGCATGTACTGGAATTTTTCAGCATAATTCTTAAAGATTTCCAGCAATCTGATTGACTTGAATATTTGCACACGTATCAAAGACCAATAACAATACAATTTTGTTCTGAAGTCCTAAATAGAATTAGGGTAAATCACTAGTTACGGTCACCTAACCAGTTATTGGCAGGCTAATACAATTATCGCTCTAATAAGGGTAACCAGGAGAAATATTTCTGAAAAGGTTTGAAGATTCATTTACTTAAGAAATCCTCTCTGATATCCCTTTACAGTAGCCATTAAAAATGTTTTCCTCAATTTGAGTCCGGAAATACCTCTTTTTTTTTTTTTAGTACAATCGCTTTTGAAAGTGCGATTTCTTAAGGAATTATTGTGAATTTTTTTATTAATTTTTAGTTTATAAGTTATGTAGCTTTTCAATAAAATTCAGGCTTCCACATAAGCTCCATTATATTAGACTATCTGATTTTAATTAACAACAATTTCGAAATGACATAACCGGTTACTAAAAATACGAGTTATAGCCACCCCTATCCGTTTCAATTTTCTTTGGTGTTACAAATGTTCTTTCTGCTACTAAAAAAAAAAAAAAAAGAAAAGAAAAAAATTTTCTTCATTTGATTATGTAATTTTAAAATATACTAGATCCCTTCCTAGTAGTGGTCATGTTTGACCTTACGTCTCTTAAGACTATTACTAGTTAATATGGCTAGCTATATTCTGTATTTCGCGGATGGCTACTGATGTTAAAGAAACTAGAAATATTGAAAGAAGATAATTTACAAAAAAATACGTTTCGATTTCTTTTAATTAATTATTTTTTTTAGTGGAGATGATTGCCATATTGCATGCCGTTACTGCTTATGTAGAAAAATTAACGAGAAGTGCGTCTATAAATTATACTCTGATAAATAGTTGTTTTAATTTATTTTCAACTAGCATTTCATGATGGGTTTTTGGACTAATAAGTAACTACAAAGTTACAATTATTTTTATAGTTCTAGCTGTTCATTAATTAAAACTCATTTTTAAATTATGAAAAACATTTTAATGATTATTTTGCCACATGACCATAACTAGTCTTGGGTATGACCATAACTGGTGCAACATGCCAACAACTGGTGTAACATGCCCGTAACTGGTATTTTTAGCTTTTTGTAAAAAAATATAAAAAATTATTCGAAAGGAAGCTTTAGTGTATTTGTCAATTTTATATTTAAAAGAATAAGATTTTGAGAATCTAAGTATATAACCAAAGATGTCATATTGCAAACTGTGTCAACGAAATTCCCTTAACTATGACCATAGCTAGTGATTTACTCTAGTCATTCGTTACAAAGTTAAGTAAAAATGACTAAAGTTGAGGCTCTTGATTATAAATACTATTGATATGGTATGGAAACTAAAAATTAAGAAAACAAATTACAGTTTTAAAACAGCACTCTTAAATAGCATACTAAACTAAAAAAAGAGAGCATAATTCTTATTTCATGAGTAGTTTATGTTTCGTCAATAATGATTAATTAATTTGAAATAAAACTAAAGGAGAACTTAGGTTTTTTACAAAATAATATATTTGTGTTATAAATGCGTGGGGTGCTTGGTATTAAAAGTTAAGAATATTTAAATAAATAAATAAATGTCATTGTTAAATTATAAAAAATTAAAAAAAAAAAGAAATTCGACCTCGGTATTTTTATGTCGCTTGGCGATTCCTTGAGAGTGAAATTAAAAAAATATCAATTCTCATTGGTGTCAGTCCACCCATAACAACAGTTTGTTGCACCCACGTATTTTTACTATAAATTTAATTATTTAGTTAAATAAACTTAAGTTTTGCTTTAATTGTATTCTGATTTTTAACTATTCATAATTGATTATCGGGCTTTCTATTGCCGTAACAAACTATTCACGAAATAGAAATTATTTTCTACTTTTTAGTTCGGTTTGCGTGTTTTTTTAAGACTATAATTTATTTATTTAAAGGACAAGCTTTATGGAAATTGAATTAGCCTGTACTATTTACAAACATACATATATAATAATGTAAATTACAATTTAAAAAAAGCGAAAAAAAAATTCTATTTTCTAATATTTTTAATGCTTTTCTTTAAGCAGCAACCATATTAGAAGGGATTTCATTTATTTTTTGTACACTCCATCCGTAAAAATATAGGATAGACATGTGATTTGGAGAATTTTTGTTTGGTGTTTTACATATACAGAATACATGTATTGTAAATTAAATATAAAAGAATAAAACGAGAACTAAAATAAAATATAGAATAATAAGTAGTAAAAATACGTGGGGTGCTTGATAATAAAAGTAACAAAAAATTTAAATATCAAAAATAAGTTACAATTAAATATTGCAAAATGAATAAATGGAATTATTTCCTTGGTCACTTGGTCACTACCTTGTATTTTTTTTTCTGCTAGGAGAGGTCACCAAGAAAAAATTTACAATACTAAAAAATCTATGGAGGTATTTTAAAGAAACATTCTAGTCTATGAACAATCACTATGTTGATATGTTGAAAGAATCGAATAAAATTATTTAACAATTTTTTTTCGGTTTTATAGGATTTAATACTGTTTCTGAGAAGTCCCCTCAGCAATAACCATTTTCTGATAAATGTTTCTTATTCCAAACCTTGTGTTTCTCAGTTCTACTACCGTCGGGTAGTAAATATTTTACTGAAGTAAATAATAAAATATATTATTAAATAATAATAATCCAATTACTTGTATATATATATAAGTATAACAAGGTCGACTCAAGAAACATGTAATGCTGGTAGCCTACTCTCCGTTCATCTGCGGCGCAATTCGGAAATCAATGAAATATAATTCTAAATGATTTGAAAACATTTGAAAACTCTCTATATACTAAAACTTGACTATTTTAACATTATTTGTAACATGCAATGACTTTTGTGAGCTGGTTACTGATTGATTTTGAATTATTTTCAATTAAAATAAAATTCAACAATCTTCTATAAGAATCTAGAATATATTTGTTTAAATATTCGACATATTTTAACCATCTTTCGTCTAATATAATTTTTTAATTTTTAATTTTAAAAAAATAAACTTTTAGCCTCGGACGGATCTCATTACTGCGAAAAGAAGCGTTCCACGAGTGACTGAAAAATTCCTCCTCCATGTTTCCTAATGGACAGAATTGTTGCATGGGTATGGATTATGTTTTTTTTTAATTTTTTTTTTTTTTATAGATCTTTCTTTATAGAAAAAATACTACAATTAAATTAAATAAAAAAAATCCTCTAACTATACAAGATAAAAATTATAGTGAATATTAATATAATTTTTTTTTTCATTTATAGATATTTACAATTGTACAAAATAATATACACCAAGTAAATGTGTTGATAGAGAATACAATGGCATGTAAATAACTTGTGAAAAATTACTCAATATTAGCACTTCAATAAAAATCTACACTAAAAGGTCTCTAGGCCATCTTTTTTTCAGACGCTTCGGAAGATTATCGGGAATGGAATTTGAAGCAAGTTGGGGGACTAGTGGATTGGGGTGGTTATGGAGCTTACTATGAAAGGATAGGTATCTGGTCTAGGCTAAATCAGCAACATAAAGAACATAAAGATCTTTATGGATAAGTCTATTGGTCACAAAGTAAGGAGCATTGAAGATTTTTCGAAGGATTTTGGATTTTAAGGGTTGGATAATATAAAATAATTCAGGAAATAGCAGTATAAAGAAGATACGAAATAACTATGATAAAACGAAAAAAAATTAAGATTAAAAAAAAATCACGCTTTATATAGGACCAAGCTTATCCCCCTATTTAGGGCAAGCCAGATCCACATTAATCTCAACGCTGTTCTCTCAGTCGCGTCACTAGTGTTAAAATACAGTGGAGGCAGAGAGAGAGCGCTACAGTCGCTCAGGAGAATGCCTCAGATAGTCTGGTAAAAAATTAATCAATGAAAAAAAATTTGGAAATTGGACTTGGTTTTGGAATTCCACGCCTCATATATTCGATGAGTTTTTATCATTGAATAAAAATTAAGTTTAAAAAATAACAAATATCATTCTTAAACATTAGAAGTAGATACGTTATTAAAATAACTTAGCAATGAAGAATTCGAAATGATTTAGAAAAATTATCGATACGAAATAGGAAGGAACCATGGGGTAAACGTCCGACAGGCAGACCAAAAAGGAATCCAATATAATAAATATTGTAAAGTACAGCTTGAATATTGAATCATCCATTGTCCTGAGTACTTCTAATCATCCTTAATATTCTAAGATATTGATCAAAATACGTTATCCTCCCACCGAAACCACCTGAAACTTGAAGCATTAAAAAAAGGAACCCAATAAATTAGGATACAAATGAAACAGAGGCACTTACATAGACGCTATGATCAGTGACACAACTGAGTGTGCCTCAGTCCTGGCGAGTGGCCACGAATTTGTCAAGTCTTTCTCTTTTCTGTCTGCCTTTCCCAACGGAAAAAAAAATAACTACACAACGCACTATCAAATGACGAAAAAATTAAAAAAAAAAATTAGTTAATATATTCCCAGTAGGCTGTATTATTTATAGTATTTCAAGTTGAATATAAAATTTAAAAGACCTTCTTGGCATAGCTACAGATTCTCGTGTTTTGTTTTTTCACGGTCGTAGATTGTTAATTTCTAGACGTTTGAATACTTTTCTAAGATAATTTATACATTCTTTTACTGACTGACCCTATTTAAGGATCCTAAAATCATTATGATATAGTTTAATTAAATTGTTACCTGATACTTCTTTAAAGCAATAATTACACTTTTTTAAAACTAGATTTCAAATTTATCCCTTCTAAAACTTCCAGAAACAGTGTATTTTTTTTTATCTTAGAGTCATTTTTAAACGTTTCCTGTGATATATTACCAAATATAAATAACAGAAAAATTAATTTTAAAAGCAAATAACAAGACTAAAACGACAAGAAACTGCTCGTCGTTACAGACTACTTCAACATTTACTAGACAAATGTTCAAAGCTCCCAATTAATTACAAAAGACTCATATACATGACTTTGATTAGACCTATTTGGACGAACGGAATTGAGCCTTGGGGCTTCACTTAACCATCAAATTCATCTCGTATTCAATCCTTACAATCCAAAATCCTCAATGCTTCTTACTTCGTCACCAATAAACTTATCCATAAAGATCTTAATGTTCCATATGTCGCTGATTTAGCCCACTCCAGATACCTATCCTTTCATAGTATGCTCCATAACCACTCAAATCCTTTAATTTCTCAACTTGCTTCTCACTCCATTCTTGATAACCCTCCGAGGCGTCTGAAACGAAAATGGCCTAGAGACCTTTTAAATCCAATTATTTACAAAAGACTTTTTTACATGACAGTAATTAGACCCTTTTCGACATTCGGGGTTGAGATTTGAGGCTCCACTAAACCGTACAATTTTTTTTTCGTATCCGATCCTAACAATCCAAAATCCTTCTCAATTCTGCTTATTACATCTCAAACGAAATTATCTATGATGATCCAAGTGTCCCATATGTTGCATATTTGGCCCAAACCAGTTACCTATCCTTCCATGACAAACGACACTAATCTTCCAACTTCGGAAGGAGCCTAGGGAGGAAAGCCTAGGAGCTTTCTAACGTAGAACTACTAATGGATAGTCACTGTATCATTGTAATCATTTCACCGCTTGTACTGCATACGATTGTAAATATCAATAAAGTAAAAATATATATATATTTTGTAAATAATGGACTTGGCAAAAACCTAACCAACAGGGACTTTTGTTGAAGTTATCATCGGTTTATGATTATCTGCCACCGACTTGAAGCCAGCATAGATGGGTTGACAATCATATCGTGTTGGAACCTTGTAATAAACCTCAAATGTTCTTCTAATTGAAAATAGGATGATAGCCTGTAGTATAACACATCCTTCCGGCTGAAGTTGGATTAATAAGGAAGCTTAGCCTAATAAACAAAGCAAAAGGAGCTTTTTTTTATCTATAACAAACATTGGTACCGATCAGTGCTCATACACCACTTTAAAACATGGAATCAACTATTAACCAAAGAATGACCTCCATTCTTGTTAAGATTTTCTTAACCAATCTAAGTTTTCCTCATCCAAATTCTTTCCTCGATTGGTTCCTCCAATGTTCTTTATCTATCGCTACCTTTCGCGAGACCTGATTTGTCACCCTCTGCTTTCCACTAAAATCCTATGATGGGGATTCTTTAACATCCACCCTTTTTATTTGTCCGCAGCATCTCAATCTCCTTCCCTCCGTTTCCTCCATTATATTTTTCCTATTCCCATCCTTTCCATAGTTCCATTTCTGACTCCCATACTCTTCATTAAATTTCATGTTTATAATGAATTTTATTTCGAAAAATTCAGGACGTTATATGAAATTATAAATGAATCAGTTGAAATGGGCCGGTTATGTGAAGTTACAAAACCTTTTGAATCTAGTCAAAAGAAAAGGCAAAATTTTATATAAAGCTAACAATAAATTACTCAACCGAACAATAAAGCATTATAAGAAAGATATGAGAAAATTACCAAATTCTTTAAGTGTAATTGCTCTTTAAGATATCTCAAAATAGTAAAATTACTGGAAGATTCCTTTTGTATTTGAAGGGAGAAAAAAGGTTTGACGAATTCTTTGTGTATAGGAGGCCCTCACCTTTTATAGAATGCAATATAAATAATAGTCTAATAGCCAAATCAGAGGAAATGAATTGAACAAACCCAAAAAAACATGAAATGCTTTAAAAGAAGTCCTTAAGTTTAGCGTACTCAGATGAATGGCGAATTTCAGAAATGATCCACAAGGTTCAAGGTGGACGAGGGTGGATAATGTTATGTGGATAAAAATTTCTTGAAAAGGATTTTTTTCTTATTATAATAAAAAAAATCGTTCCGCAAAATCCATATCTATTTTGTTTTGATTTTATTAGACTCTAATAGAATAAAATATGTCTTTGAATACCACCACATTTGATGATTGTCGCTATCGTAAGGCAGGTGTAAATAAACTATAAGATGTGATAAAATAAAAAACAAAAAAATTATAAGGATCGGACCAATGTGAGACTGGAACTATCTAGAAACTACTGTGCCTCGTAATGCTTTGAAACAGATGCATCATCGTATATTTCATCACCACGTCAAACGGACATGAAACCCTCATTCAAGATAAAACATTTTCCTTGTGCAATACTGTTCACATATGCACCATCTCAATGTACCCCATTCATTAGGAGTCGTTTCATAGTAGTTTTATAATATATTTTACAGTGTTTATCTAGTATTTTCTCTCATATTATATATGAATTTTGTTGTTGAATACGTTAGATTGTTACAATTTTTTATCATTTATTTTTTTTGTATTAGTTAAAGAAAGCTTAAAACTTATCGGTGGGTGCAGGGGGTATAGAAACTTAAACGATATTTCTGGCCACAATAAGAACTCTGGAATGTCTTGAAAATCTTTTGAAGTTGTGATTTGTAAAAATATGCAAAATAAAACACATAAGTAACAAAAAAAACAATTTTAAACAAGCAAATGAAAACCTAATGTAATCATAATTCTAATGTTGCTGAAAATTGTTATGATCCAAGTTCGTCCACCTCTTTCTCCCTTCAGTTTGAAACTGTTCCAATTTTGCACTCTACTTCTAAGTGTATTTCCAACATTTGTGACTACCGAAGATTTTAGACATTTCTAAATCTTTCCTAATTCCGTTAATTAATGTTGTTGTCCTCTTCTTCACAATGTATTTGATTGTATAATTCCTAAGTATATATTTTTGTTTAAATAGAGATTATTTATTTCTGAATAAAAATTAGGAAGACAATAAAGTAATGTTTTTCTATATTCATGATTAATAAGAGGATGTACCTAAGAGATATACATTATCTGACTTCTTTCTACCCACTCGGAGGAAGGGTACATCGAGTGTAATGAACTGTTATTACATAATACTTATTTATGTAGGAAATATACAAAAAGTACAACTAAAAATTCATTAAAAAATCCTACTTCTTCCTTTCCATCTCCGATCTATCCAGAAATAGTTAAGGGGTCCTCACTATTACTTTCTAATTTATTGCTAAGATCTATTCTATAATTTAACATTTTTCCCCTAACACTTAACATTATTGTAAGGATCATTAACATGGGCTCAACGTAGCAGATAATATAGACTTGGATGGTTCTACGATTGACTACCTCCCACTTTTTTAAACGAAGTAGAGTTATTGGATAAATCAAATAAATTATATGAGCTATAGTATTGTTACTGAACAATACTATATTGCCATCTCAGTTTGGATCTTTCGACACACCTCATACCATAGATATGTTTTGCAAGAGCCTTTGCAGGTTTTTCCTCTGAACTCATTCTTGCCACATGACCTGCTCATCGTAGGCGCTTTTACATTGACGAATCCCAAATCTCTCGAAAAGAGTCGAACGCTGGTGCATTTGCTAATAGTCCGTACTCGAAATTCTTAGTTTCTACAGAGATTCCAGACCAATAAAATTCCACTCCCCTTAGGTGTGGTTTACTTCACTCGTTCCCAAAATTAATTCGTCCTTCATCCCTCATATTCATCCATTTTGATATTGCAGTGCGGTGGTGTTTGGAGGGTATTCAATGCAAACTGGAGAAGTTCATGAACTGATGTCCAAATGTTCTAGAGATCATAGGTTATAAACCATATCTCACCATACCAAGTCAAAGTGGTTATTCCCTTCAATATTTCGAATATATTACGTATAACTCGTAAACTCTTAGTATCCTCCTTCATCTTCCCTCAATTAGACATTGGATGTGTGATTTATGTTGGGCTCTCGATGACTTTTGAGGATAGATCAAAGCGAATCATGAATTGCTTTATAAGGTTTATTCTTGGAAGACGCTCTCATATATTCCCATCTTTTACTTTGTTAAATTGGATATTCCCTTCCTTCAGTAGTGAATACTTCCTTGGTTCATTCCTCTTCCAAGTTATTAACACACATCATCCTCCGTTTATTCGCAATATCCTAGATTTCAAGTCCTCAATCCAATCACTAAATACAAGATCTCATCTCTTTAATCGCTACACTCCATCCTACAAAACTACTGCATTCCAACGTTCTTTTCTTGCCCGATCCACTATTCTTTGGAATTCTCTTCTTCCTTCTGTTCGTAATGCTTCTTCTCGCAGAATTTTTAAAACTATCCTCTTCCACCACCTTACCATATTTCCCTCCAGACGGATGCTATCTAATTATATGGATGCTTTATAAAGAGTTTCATACTAGCTTATCAGATACAAAACTTTAGTCTGTTCCAACAACCTTCTTATGATAATGTTTTCTCTTTTATTCAGATAATTTTCATTTATCTTTTTTTTATTTTCCTCTTAACAAATATTATTAATCTTCATGCTTTACTATATGTAACATCAGATATTTTTCGTTAAATCAACTTTGTATATAATATTTTTTCCTTTACCGATTGTATATATGGTTTATGTATGTATATATGTATGTATGTGTTTATATATATGTATAGATTTTTTTTTCATTATATTACCTATTTTATTGTAAACTTGTATTTAATTTTAATTATCTTATTTTATTATTTAATTTAAAATCTCTTGGCCAGATATAATTTTTGTTCTGTAATGTGATATTATTCTTAAGGGACTTTGTCCCCATTCTCTAGAATAGTTCATTCCTTTTAAGTTCTTACTCAAAGTTTATCGAATTAAAACTTTATATTGTCGAAGCGTAAAATTTATTTGTGATTTCCATGAGACCTGATCACTTCCTCCTAATCACCTTACCATACAACAACACTAATTGATTGAGCAACCGGTTTTCAAAACTTTCATCCGCGATATCACATACATCCACTCTTATTACTTTTAAATAGCGAATTCCCCTGTTATTTATCCAAAAAATTAGATCCACAGAAGAAAACAGTGATTTTAGAAATTAAAAAGTTACTCACTCATCTTTATTTAATATATTATTTACCATTGTACCAAAGTTTTATGTCCATTTGATAATTTCTCATATTTTTTTTTCTATGTTTTGTATTATAAGGGATAAAGCCCTGGGATACAATATAAATTTTCATTCAACTCGTGGTTTGAGGGTTGTTTCCAGTATTGTTGTTATTATTGTAATAGTTGGGAGGATCCCATCTCGGAGTTGTTAGAGCTGCCTTTACCAGCTGCGATTTTGAAGCATTTCAACAATGTTAGACCTGCCATAAACAGTTACAACTAACTTCGGCTACTTTGTGTTGGCAGCTGATTATATCCATCTCCAAATGATTATCTGAATTCAACTGGTGTCTGTCTGTGGTTGTGAGACATGCATGTAATTTGTATTAAGTGTATACAGTGCAATCTCGAAAATCCGACGAATACGGGACCAGAGGGATGGAGGATCACTAAAAATGGTGGGTTACTGTATCTTTGAAGTTTTATAAAATAAACAGTTATAAAAATAATTAATATCTACAAAAAAAATCCAGAAGAAAATGAACGTGTATTTATAAGGAAAATGAGCAATATTTCCCCAACTAATTTTATTAATTAAAAATATTTATAATCGTATGGGCGACGTTTAATGGCTCTGCTATATTTTCAAGCCCTTAAATATATTTCATAGTAAATTAAAAAAAAATTCAACTAAATGTATCGTCCATTCTTATAAAAATTGTTTCTTATTCATCAGAGTATTTAAAGTTTTATCATACAGGGTGAGTATCTCTTAGTGTAAAAAAAAAATTGGGTGAAACTAGATCAAAAATGTAGCAAAATGCCGCAGACCTTTCTATTCCAATCCGTTGAAGATGTACGATAAATCAAAGAGTTTTTTGAGGAAACCACGTTTTTTCCATAAAAGCTGTAATATCTCCACTTTTATAAAATAATTTTCAAATTTTGACCACATTTTCGGATTTAGCATTAACTTTTCTATAATAGCTAAGTACCTGTAACCTTGAATTTTACAAACTTGGTATCTAAAGAACAGCTTTGGGGAAGTCACAATGTCGTATTTACTTCAACGCTCACCGTTTTTCGAAAAAACTATTCACAAAACGTCAAATTTCATGAAAACTTGCAAATTTAATTAGCTTTCGAATGATATGTTAAACGTATTGATTTTGTTTCAATTTCATGGAGCAATTTACTTTTGAAACCGAAAAAACATGGTGTTCTCATTTGGCATACAAATCAGTTACTTATGTAAATAAAACAATATGACAATCCCTTAATGGAAATGTGCATTTTAAACATAATAAACTCTTCATTGGAATAAAAAGCAAAGAAAAAAATTATTGTTTAATAGAAAATAAAGGAAAACTATCAATAAAGCGACACCAGATCAGAGGATCTTAGGTTATTACATTTATTTCTTTATTACTATAATTTAGGATTTATTTTATTAGACTTTCAATGTAAGGTTTAAAACTCAATGATAATGAACATAAACCTCAATTTCGGTATAAGCTTCTGAATGCAGATGATATTAAAGAATACTACTTTTTGAGGTGAACTTAATGGGCAGATGAGTTTGTTTTTACCGGGGAAGCCTACCTATCTATGTATATGGTTTATATTTGTATTGCTTTCGAATAATGTGGAGGAGCAGCATGGTGTTGGAAAATCATATTTTGCCGAACTTCAGGTGGAATATCGTGATGAAGTTGCGGTAGGATGTTTTGTTACAAATCTTAGTAATCTCATCATTCCATCTGTTGGGCAAACTATGTTTTTCAACACCATTCGACAGCAATACAAAAATGAAAAAAACAACGATACTCCACATGTAACGGTAGAAATACCTTCCCCTGTAAAAACAGTCCCATCTAGCCATAAATTCACCGCAAAAAGTGGTATTCTTTAATAGCATCTGCATTCAGAAGCTAATACCAAAATTGAGGTTTATGTTCATTATCATTGAGTTTTGAACCTTACATTGAAAATATAATAAAATAAATCCTAAATTATAGTAATAAAGAAATAAATGTAATAACGTAAGATCCTCTGATCTGGTGTCACTTTATTGATAGTTTTCAATAATAATAATTACTTTTTTTTATTATTAAATTTTTTATTTTTTTATAATTAAAAAACAATAATTTTTTTCTTTGCTTTTTATTCCAATGAAGAGTTTATTATGTTTAAAATGCACATTTCCATGAAGTGATTGTCATAATGTTTTATTTACATAAGTAACTGATTTGTATGCCAAATAAGAACACCATGTTTTTTCGGTTTCAAAAGTAAATTTCACCATGAAATTGAAATAAAATCAATACGTTTAACATATCATTCGAGAGCTAATTAAATTTTCAAGTTTTCGTAAAATTTGACGTTTTGTGAATAGTTTTTTCGAAAAACGGTGAGCGTTGAAGTAAATACGACATTGTGACTTCCCCAAATAAGGTGAAGATCAAGCTGTTATTTAGATACCAAGTTTGTAAAATTCAAGGTTACAGGTACTCAGCTATTATAAAAAATTTAATGCTAAATCCGAAAATGTGGTCAAAATTTGAAAAATATTTAAAAAAAGTGTAGATTATTACAGCTTTTATGGAAAAAAACGTGGTTTCCTCAAAAAAGTATTTGATTTATCGTACATTTATCAACGGATTGGAATAGAAAGGTCTGCGGCATTTTGCTACATTTTTGATCTAGTTTCACCCAATTTTTTTTTTACACTAAGAGATACTCACCCTGTATAAAGGAATATCATATTGTACATCAATATGTGATGCCACTTACAGCCTATCCATAGTGGATAGCCAAATAATTGTATATTACCTTCTTTGAGGCAGATTGTAGTATTTTCTCAATAAGAAGTTTAATTTAAAAAAAAAATACTGCTTTGGAAGACGGTTAAAACTTAAATAACATATTTGTTTTTTTATTTTTTTTGCCAAATTTTCTTAGCGGCTTGAATAAATATTGTTACAGCGGCTGCGATGCGTGGACAGGAAGTGAGGTCTCACCGAGGCAGAAGGGTGGGAATAAATTAGACTCCTAGATAAGAATAAAAAAATCTTGGCAAAGTTCGCTCTTCGCCATAAATACCTCTCCTCCTTAGAGCTCTGTTTAATCAGTTTAAAATTATAGTTAAGATGTGTGCCCCGTAGAAAAAAAAGTGAGTTCCTGCTTCTAGAATGCGAACAATACTAAATAACTGTGTGTTTGTCTACATTTCTAAGAATAATGTTTTAAACTACTGTTATTCATAGTTAACTATCTTTTTGTTCTTGATTTTGAATAGCTTAAGACGGCGTCGATCTTTTTCAATTGATTCATGTGAGAATAATAATTTTAATTTTTTTTTTTTCCATTTATTGATATTTACAACTGTACAAAATAATATACAACAAGTAAATGTGTTGACAGTGAATACAATGGCATGTAAATAACTTGTGAAGAACTAATCACTAGTAGCACTTCAATAAAATCTGCACTAAAAGGTCTCTAGGCCATCTTCTTTTCAGACAGATATATGAATGGATAGGTATCTGGGTTGGACCAAATCAGCAAAATATGGAACATTAAGATTTTTTTGAACCGATACCTCGGAATCGAGAACCAAAACGGTACTGACACTTCTTTATGCTTTATCCAGGGAATATGAAATTGTTTAGGATTACTAAAAATATTAATCGAATAAAACCAGGCAGGTTATTTTGAAATAAAAAAAAAAAGAAATATCAAGCTGTTTTAAATTTACGAAATTTTAAATTAATATGGTTAATAACCACTCCTAGCGTTCATTGCGTCCTGCGTTCGATGGGTTATAGGTCTAATGTGATTTTAAATAAAGTGGAAGATATGCCCTTTCTAATGAAAAACTGTAAAAAAAGAAACGTATCAACTAAAATTTCGTATCAAAGACTAAAACGACAAGAAACTGAGCGTCGCACACTGGGACCATCTCCTCACTAATACCGCTCAAAACTCCATTTTTGATTTTTGGGTATTTTTACTTTTATTTGTGGCTAAAATAATCTACATAATATGGCAAATCAACTAGTAAACAGCACTCGCTTCTGTTTGTTTCCTTTCAATGTTTTATTCCGTTTTATGTCGCGGATTATTAGAGAGAATTATTCAGTCGATTGCAAAGTGCAAACCATTTCAATTCGATAATTTTTTTTTTCTTTTAAAGTTTTATATTTCAAGTTATACTATGTGGTGTTCAAGTGAAGGTGTATAATATAAAATATTAATAAATAAAATATTAAAGTTGAAATTCAAAATTTAAATTCTTAAAACTTAAATTTGATTAATTCAATTTTGCGCAAGGGAATTGCAAAACTGTCATTGTGATATGATAATAGAAGCCTTTTTCAATATAGATGTGAAGGCAAAAGTGCAATTCCCTTGCGCAAAATTAAAATATTGAAAATTTTGAATTTAATAAAAGGCCCACAACTAAGATTTTAAGGCTTACAGGAAAAAAATTAGTGGAAAAACTTCTAGAATTAAATAGGCTTGTACTATAAAACACTAATAAATAAAAGATTATAGACGAAATTGGAATTAAATCTTTAAATTTTAAAATTTGAAGCCTAAATCTTTGAATTTGATTAATTCAATTTAGCGCTAGGGAATTGCAAAACTGTCATTATAATGTGATAATAGAAACTCTTATATAAAGAAATGTGAAAGCGAAAGGGTAATTCCTTCGCGCAACATCAAGATATTGCAAATTTTGAATTTGGTGAAAGGCCCGCAACAAAGATTTTAAGTCACTTGATGGTATAGAAGGATCAAACCTAAAAGATTTTAGGGCTTATGGTGAACAATTTAGTAGGAAGACTTCTAGATTTAATAAAATTAAAGACGTTTTTGATCGGCTGCTAATATCTAATAACTCGTCTGATCTAAAATCTGATAATTGATAACTAACCTCAAAAAAATGGCAACATAAAAAACAAAATTAATTAATATTAAATCGACCTCGATGTTTGTGGCATGTTAACAATTGGACCATCTAGCTTAAACAACATTACATGTCACATTACATCTAGCTATTTATTACGGATTCGAATAATTCTGATTAGACCCATAATAAACTTTTTTTAGGGGATCAGGTAAAACTAACATTGATTCAATATTAAAATTTGAAATGATTCATAAAAATTTACGTGAACATTGAATAACAAATTTAAAGACATCATGTAAAAAAAAAAACATTTCTTGGTTTTTTATTAATTATAATCCTAAAAATATGATTGATACTTAAAATATGTTAAATGCTATTTGTTTATATTTTATTGTTTTATCTGTAGATATTGTGCGAAATTTGTACAAATTTATTCGTACCTTTTATTACAATTATTTTATTATTTTTATACAATAGGTACATATTATGTAAATTTTATTAATTTTATGTATTTATTAAATTGTTAAATATGTAGTTCTAAGTAATGCATTTTATTAAATTAAAACCTATCATTAATAAAAAAGATGCTTTTTTTAATTCAATTATAACTTCATCTTTTAGTTTATCATTTAAAATAAATTTAAAAAAAAAAAAAAAAAACCGTTTTTTTTGGAGTTTTGAGCGCGAGCGCCCTATATATGGCCCCAGTGTGCGTCGTTACAGACTACTTCAACATTTACTAGACAAACGTTCAAAGCTTCCACTTAATTACAAAGGCTCATATACATGACAAAAGACTCAATCCTTACAATCCAAAATCCTGAATGCTCCCTACTTTGTCACCAATAAACTTATCCATAAAGATCTTAATGTTCCATATGTTGCTGATTTAGCCAACACCAGATACCCATCCTTTCATAGTAAGCTCCATAACCACTCAAATCCTTTATTTTCTAAACTTGCTTCTCACTCCATTCTTGATAATCCTCCGAGGCGTCTGGAACGAAGATGCCCTATATATTTTGTACAGTTGTAAATATCAATAAATGTATATAAAAAAAAAATAAAGAAAAAATCAATTGGGTAGAATATTTCGCTTATCAGTGTATACATGTGAAACAGTATGGCATACATACACATAATAACTGTCGGAAAATATATTAAATGAAATATAACTGATTATAGAAAATAATTTATAACAAATTAAGTATTAATATAATCGACATATTATAAATTCAAAAAAAATTGGAAGGAATATTTTTTTCAGCAGCAGAGCTTTTACATTCCCCCAGGCCTACCCTTAGGCCCTTCTTCCCTTATTCTGTCCAACCCTTACCACTCTCTGGCCCTCTCAGATTGGAGATAGTATGAGGATCCCTCCGACTATTAGGAACTTCTTTGTACCTTGACATCGAGGTTAAAGGAATACAAAACGCATAAACTTGCAGAAGGGAGTTGTTTAATCTCCATTCTAAATATAAACACAACCTATAAGCAAGTGGATAAACAAAATTATTTTTAGTAAAACTCCTCTGATTTCGTTCTCGAATGAAAAAGGCCCCATTGATATTGCGGAAAAACGCTCAAGGACTTTTCCTTATCTGCTTTACATTTCGGGGAAAAAAAAAATAGCTTGTTTTGTTTTCACGTAGGTGTGATAAAGTCCATATGTTAAGTACCTGGTTTGAAAAAAACAGAAAACTCAATTTCTTCCTCACTGGGAAAACAATACATAATGGGTATGCTTATCTATAATCTACTGCTTTTCCTAATTAAAATTTTGGAATTAAAAGGAACAAATTAATTAATTTAATAATCAAATAATATTATCAATTAATCATTATTCGAAATTAACAATGTTAGTACTAGTGCGTAGGGCAAACGCGACTGTTTTAATACAAACCAACATAGCTCCTAAACGGATATCTATATTTTCTTTCTTTCAAGTTTTGGGCAATTTTTGAAATATTATTGAAAATAATTTTTGAGGAATTCGATAATTATATTCTATAATATTACTAATATCACCAAGAATAGTTGGGTGGTGTCTTTGTAATACTTACTGATAATAAGTATCCCACTGAGGGCAGTGATCTAGAAGGTGTATAATCATTAGTGGAGAAAAACATAACAGGGATGCTTGCCAACGTTTCACAAGTCATCGTTCGTCTCCTCTCCAGTTTGAGTCGGTGGCCCTGAAGAAGAACTGCAAGGAACGTCGAAACGTTGGCACGCATTAAAGTATTTCTACTAAGACTTGGTGTTTCACTTTGACTGCATCCCTGATTATTCTCTTCTCCATTAATCTTAACAGTCAACTATGCTTTTATCATTGTGTCTTATCATTCGTTGTATATTATTGCACTTACGCACTTCGTTGGAGTGTACTTCGTTATATGATAACTATGAGGAGATTGTGTATGGCAAATCTTAAGTCTAGTTATAAGTTCTTCTCTTTTGTTGTTGGTTGGAACTTTTCCATATTTTATCTCTTTTTTACGGTTTCATTTTTTTTTTGTTTCTCTATGTTTTACCGAAAATAGACTCAGGTAATTAATTATACCTCGATATTTTTACAAGTGGCAAATATCTGAGTTGTAGATATTTGTAATATCTATTGAAAATTGTACTGCTTTCTAGACTACCCTATCTGCTGTTTCATTGCCTGTGATACACACGTGTGATGAAGTCGAAACCAGTGATACATTATTTTTTAGATTTTTTACCATTGATAAACTTGGGCCTTTTTTTTACAAGATCTTTGTTGTAAATCTTTATTAAAAAAAAGTCCGCAAAAACGCACGTATATACTATTCTTCAACATGTCAAGACCCATAAGGTAGTTATAAACTCGAAAAACCGCGAAATTGGCACTATTTTATAAGTGAAATATTTCAATGGCACTATTTTCATTTTTTCGATTATATCTCGTAAAATTAGTAAATTTGCTTTACATGGCATATTTAAAATATTAAAGACCACTAAATTTGTGACAATTTAATCCTAACTGCAGATCTATAGATTAATTGCTTATGGAGATATAGCACTCCGTATATTCCGTAATTTAATAAGCTTTAATTTTATACCTACACTTTACATGTAGACCAAATGGTTATCCCAGAAATCGAGAGAGATTGGAAAATAAGAAAATCGGATTTGGAGTAAAAGTCATAAAACACGTCAACAAATTACTTCATAAACATGTATTAATTTAAATCTTATTAAATTTCCTCTAAATCATTTTCCCAAGATATTTTTGTGAAACCAATTCCTAGGTGTATGCGGCCGAGAACTTGACTACTAAAAATTTAGAATTTTGTTAAATATCATCTTTTTTTGGAGAACTGTATTTCCTCAACCACTAAATATACAAAGCTGCGAGTAGAATTAAATTAAATTGTAAATATGCTATGTCAATCAAATTTACTTATTTATGAGATATCCATAACATGAACATCGTACTAAAATATGGCGGTTTTTGGAGTACTACAAAAATCTCGCGAGATTTTGAGGGTTGGAATCTTTGATCTTAACTAACCATATAGGTCCTAATATATTGAAAAATAATAGATACATGCGTTTTTGGTAACTTCTATGAATAAATCAGATGGGCTTATGTAAAGTTACAAGGTACGGAAAGAAGAAGTTTATAAAACCTTAACGAGTTTAGTAGGAGTAAAACGAGTAACAAATATTATTATTTAAATTAGAACTGTCGCTGTTGATGTATTTGTCGTTACAGCATTTCTCCGTATTGTTTGTTATTCCGCTAAATATGTTAGTCCTACGGTAATATGTTTTGAGTATCCAGAGTGGGTAATAAAATACTATTTCAAATTAATATAAATATGGAAATGAAATATTATTGAAAAGAATTATTGTTTAAAATGTTATAATTTTTTATTTAGAGATTTTTTCCAACTAATAATGCACACTCCAGATTATATTATGGTTGAAAATCAAAATTATTTATCCACAGTTCAAACAAAGTAATGCAATACTCCTGTCAACTCAGTGTTGTCAATTCATACAGAAATATTGCGTAACAGAAACTAATTGAACTGAAGGCTGTATATTTGGCAGCAAAGGCACATGTCATTATCTATACTGCCAATTCCGTGTACTTCGTTGATACAACATAGGTTAATATATATTTTTAAAATTTTATAAAAATATTTTTAATTTAACTTGTAAATATTTGGAATTGATTATTTTTGTTCAATTTAATACTAAAAAATAAAATAAAATAAAAAATAAATAAATAAAATAAAATAAAAAATAAATAAATAAACAATTACATTCTGCTGATTATCATTCCATCTTACCCTAAGTGGATGTGGCATATGTACTTACCTTCTCACAGAGCGTTCTTAAGTATCTTGTTCTGGTTACTCTTCTACTTTCTATATCTCCCTCAATATCTCGATATTACATATATATATATATATATATATATATATATATATATATATATATATATATATATATATATATATATATATGTATGTATATACACACAAACACACTTACTCCCACGTGATCGTCGTTTAATGTGCTTTTATTGCACTGTTTTCGTTTTCAAATATTACAATCTACCACAATGAAGGCCCATAAATATTTGAAATAAATGCATCCTTAAAAATATATTTACAGACAATATCAATACAAATAATAATAAAATAAATATACATATAAAAATAATTTAAATTTAGATATCATATCAATCCCTAAATTCTCTTATCCCAAACCTTCAAGAATGGTGTCAGAATTGAAGAATTAATATAAATCCAAACAAATCTTATGAAATAACCTTTACCCTTCATCATGAACCTACGACTTTCTGATCCCTGTTGAACAGATTTGCTGACTAGGAGTCCTTTTAAAAAAAAAGTCTCACTTGAAATCCACATAAAAGAGTTAAACGACGAGAAACATTTAGTCGTTTTCGACTACTCAAACATTTACTAGACAAATGTTCAAAGCTTACAATAATTGCAAAAGACTTATTCACATTACAGTAAATAGATATGTTGGTTGAGCTTTGGGGCTCCAAACAACCTTCCAATTCTTAACGTATCCAAAGCTTAAAACCAAAATCCTCAATGCTCAGTGTTAGATCACATATAAATTTGTCAATAACGCTTTAAATGTCAGATATGTTGCACTACTGACAACAAACCTATCTTTCCAATATAAGCTGCTTACCCAATTAAAGCGGCATTTTAGGATTTTACGATTTCGGATTGTGAGGATTGGATACGAGATAAACTGAATGGTTTAATGGAGCCTCAAAGTTCAATTCCGTATATCCAAATAGGTCAAATTAATGTCATTCAAATAAGTCATTTGTAATTAATCGACTTTAAGCGTTTATCACCGTTTTAGGATTCAAAGTTAGACGTTTGTCCAGATGGAGTCCTAGGTAACGGATCTGTTCAACAGAGAAAAATGGAATATCATTAAAGAATACTGTAGGACAAGAGTAATTAGGTTTACGACGAAGGGTAAATGTTATTTGATGAGATTTCTTTTGATTTATGTTAATTCTTTTTTTTTGACACCATTGTTGCAGGTTGATGACATTAGATTGGATTGTTTGGGAAGTAATGAAGGGATCATTCACAGATAAGACACAAGTGTCAACAGCGTAAGCGTTGAAGACGGTGGCTGTATATCTGAGATGGAAACTTTACTATTTGATAAACGAACTGAAATGGAGAAATGCATTTGCATTTGGAATGCTTGCATTGCATCGTTTGTAAATTTAGTTTTTACCTTTTGCAATATAAATAATGAAAAATAATGACGGGATCAAGGTCACGTTTATTCGCTTTGTTTTCTCCTAACACAATCGGAAAAAAAAAAAAAAAAAACCCTTCAAATAGTGAACAGGTGTGCCCATAAATCTATCCTGATCACTGGGAACATAAACGGCTGCATAGTAAATCATTTTTGTTGACTTATATTCAGAAGACAAATTTTGGACCGATACTCTGTAAATGTTGGTATTATTGGTTAGAATACTTCCTGTTGAGAAATATAAGAAGGATAATTACAACATGACTTAAGAACGAAGTTGGGTTTACAGTGCTGATATAAGTGATCACCTGTTAAAATACACCCTCAATGAAAGAGGAATGCATTCAGTAGATAGTTGCTACCAAAACACTGCCAACCATCTTAGAGTAGGTGCCAAAAATCGACCTGTAAACACCTATGGCGTCATGTTGACATTCGCAGATATATTTGCTGAACATGATTGAAATAAAAATTTAAGCATAGAAGGACCATTGTATGTTCTTTTTTCTAATTAAATTTTCTCAGTCGTCACGTTTTTCAATTAAATTAAAAAAAAAAATTGAAATAAGATAATATGAAATAAGATAATCACCAGCCTATAATGAGACAACTGGATGATAGTAACTAGTGCATGGTACTAGAGATTTTAAATATTAAGTTACAGATAAGTCGTTCGATTTTTTAAATAGGTTTGTTTATTATGGATTGGAAGGATGAGTTAAACTGCAGGTTACCAACTTATTCTAGCCAGGATGGGAAGGTCAAGATATATTTGTCGGTTCGCCATGAAATAAATTTTAACCCGCCCAAGTGGGATTCGAACCCACGACCTACAGTACCGAACGCGCTGAGACCCTTGCCCTAACTCACTCGAGCCATCGAGCCCCCCTTCGATTTTATAAGGTAAAATTGTAAATTTAAGTTTTTATTTTAAATTAGGAAATGTGAAAAAATGTATTGTTTACGATTTACGGATCAAAGAATTTACTATTTGCGTTACTGCACTACCTGACTGTATCTATAACATTTTCGAATATATATATTGACTGAAACTTCGCTCACAATAACATCTTATCGCGGCTGTGATAAATCACATTGATTTTCGCTAACTTCTTATAAATAAAATATGTTAAATGAACGTTAAAAAAAAAATAAAATGATTTAATAAAACTAAACTGATTGGCAAACAACTGTACTCAAATAATATTTTCGTTTGGTCGGATAAAAAATACTCATAAAAAATATTACTATGAAATTTTAAGATTACAAAATTTTAAATTAATAAGATTTACTATTTGACCCCTTCAAAATTTACATTTACTTATTATTTACACTATTAGACCCATTTGGATATATGGAGTTGAGCTTTGTGGCTCCACTAAACCATCCAATTCATCTCATATCCAATCCTCAGTGGTCAGCCTTGAGGCGCTGAACACCTTCAAGCAATGGAAAGAGATCAAGCATAGAACGGCCTATTTAAAAAAAAATAACTTTCACATATTAACCCTTATCCTGGCAATGGGAACTACAGTTCCAATCAACTTTAGTCAATATTTATAATGCAACTAGCTGGATGGCGGTCTCGCAAACAGTGTTGTCCTTTTAAGCAAACCCTTCTCTTCACGTAGCCAGCCTTGCATGGTGGTCGGAACGCGATGAGCTTAGCTATTCGACGATATTTGTGGCAAAGTCCGGTTTGGCTGATAGACATCGTTGGCTTGGCAAGTCAGGTATATTTACAACCATTTTTTATTAGTTATTCTTTGTTTCTCAGAACTGTGATCTGTTGATTCTTATAGATTGAGTTGTTTTCTAACAGAAACAGTTAAAAAATATTCGAAATTTCCATTCACACTTTTATAATTGAAGAAATTAAAATGGGAACCTCAGTTCCCCGTGCCAGGATACCAGTACATCTACTAGGGGTACCTCAGTTCCCCTTGCCATGTTACCAGTATACCTACTAAGAGAACCTCAGTTCCCCTTGCTTGGATACCAATATTCCAAAAAAGTTTACATTTTGACTAAATAAAAAAAAAAAAAAAAAATATGATATTTAACTAAATTAACTAAAATTATACTTTTAATTAATTATTTATTTATTACTTAAACAAATTAGCTAATAATGTACTATTATTTTATATTATACCGCTGGATAATGTATTATTTTATATTACAGCTTAAATGTCTGCAATTTATTAAAGAATATAATGCTCACATGGGAGAAATAGACATATCGGACATGCTCATTGCATTTTATCGTATTCCTCTCAGACCCTACCGGTGGTACTTACCAATATTTGCTCAAATGCTAGACATTTGCACCAACAACGCTTGGTTATTGTACAGGAGGGACATAAAAAACCTGCGAGAAATAAAAGGAATGGAAGTGAAAAGGAGGTAGAGAAAAAAATTAAAGAAGGAGAAGCAAAGAGTCAAAGAAAGGCGATTGAGGACGGGTCAAAAATTTGAAAACAGAGATAAGTCGCCAATGGAAGATGCATTTAACCTCCAGGAACAGAGTGTATTCGACTTAGGGGGATTTGAGCAAAATGAAGGAGAAAATTTAGGAATTGGTCGAACCCAAGAACAGAAAAAAATAAATAGAGAAGGAAAGAATGTTACTGAAACACTAGCTGGAAAAAAAAAGAGAATTCAAAACAAGTACTGATGGACGTGAACTATCCCTCTAAGAATTTAAATCCGACGTCGCCCAACAGCTCATCTGAGCTGCAGTTGTGGCTGCATCCAAGATTAGAGCCTCATCGCTCTTCGTCCACAAACATCAACCAAATAAATCATGGAATGCCTGCTGTAATTTCGATGACACATCAGCAGGTGGTGATCATTTTCTGAAGTTCACAGGAAAAGGAAGATGTCGCCTGAGTCGAATCAATAAAACGGTTTTCATCTGCTCAAAATGTGATAAAAGATTATGTCTCGTTCCTAAAAGAAATTGTTTCCTACAGTACCACACCACCTCCAGTACCACTAGTGCCAAGTAAACAATAGCCCTCTCTTTTCTTTCATTTACGTATGGAGTCGTCCTAGTATTTTTTAGTTTCATAAGAAGTTTTCTTTATTTTATTTTTTTAATTTAAGACTGAGTTTAATATTCTTTAAAATTTTTGTTTAAGTTAATGTGGCATTCGAGTTGATGTCATAGTGATAACAACTAATGTGATTTTGAAAGACTGATTTTTTTTTTTTTTTTTAAATGTGCTATGATTTCCTAGAAGTAAAGTGACAAAATCTCAGAAAACAAGAGATATTTATTTTTAATATAATATATAAATTATTGATTTTTAATTGTTTAACCTTCCTAATTTTCCTATACGGCTACCTGGCAAGGGGAACCACAGTTCCCATTTATTATAAATGACCATAAAAGTAATTAAAACTAGTTTTGGCCGTATTGGATAATCGTTTCAGTATGTGTGAAGGCCAAACTTCGGTGTTTTCAAGTGATTTTCAAAAAAATCCCAATATTTATGTTTTTGCCAGGAAAAGGGTTAAACGATAAAAAAATTAATGATCATAAGTTAATAGAAATCAGAAATAGTTAGTAATAAGGATTCAAAATTTTTTTTAGAGGAGCTAATACCTTGGAAAAGTGCATTAAAAGGAATGAAGCGTATCTTTATTGATAAAAATGTTCTCTGATAATTCATTTTATAATTTTATATGAATAAAACGATGATGATGATGACGATGACGAACATAATGAAACATATTTATTTATTGTCTCTGCGTTTGAAAAAAAAAAAAAAAATTACGAAACATAAACCTTTACTAATTTCCGGATAACTCAACGGGTAAAATATTCCATGTATGGTTGTAAATCTGAAGAAACATATTTGTTTTACTTATTCTATTCCACTAAAATAAAATATTATGAAAGTTATTGATAATTATTTAATTTGAATCTATATGTTTTTTATAATTATAAGAGGACAAGTAATTTTTCGTTTTTTATCACTAATCACGAAAACTATTGGGCCAATCTGTACCGAATTCTAACTACATCATCTTCATAGTTCAAGGAAAGGTCCACTATAATAAAATTTACTGATTTTCAGTTACTTTTATATTGAAAATGCGATAACATGTGGATAACAGTGAAGTTTGACAATTGAACGATAGGTGCGAGCGGCAT
The DNA here is from genome assembly GCA_003667255.2 of Euschistus heros. Classification (NCBI taxonomy): domain Eukaryota; kingdom Metazoa; phylum Arthropoda; class Insecta; order Hemiptera; family Pentatomidae; genus Euschistus; species Euschistus heros. The sequence goes on from RCWM02000050.1 coordinate 3,977,455, forward strand.
TCTACATGAGAGATTACAATGTTACGGTGTTAGATAGAGCTTGAAATTAATAATAACATTTAATTATATTAAAATACCAAATTTTAACTACATCATTTACATAGTTCTAGGAAGGTTCAGCAATAATAAAATTTACAATAACAATAAATTAAATATGCAACGTTGAGTGACAGAAACGAGGTTTGCCATACTGTCGTATACTTTTATGGATAAAAATTAAAATTTTCGACTACATGAAATAAAAATGAGAACCAAATCAAAATTTCGATCCTTTACTTTTTGATATTGTGTGTATAAATGTGATTCATGGACCTTTTGTTGTAAGCACCGATTATGCAGTTAATTATCCGCAAGAGTTTCTTTACAGTGTCTGTTTATCAGGATTACCAACACATAGAATATAATTAAAAACTGGATGTCTAACTATAATTTTACGTGGCCTTCAAACGCCTAATCAGTGCAATTTTAACAAGGTTATGCGTGAAAATATCAATTCGGAAATAATGCTTAATTGCTACAATACAATTTTTTTTTTTCGATCAACAAGTAAAACTTTAATTATTACTTAGAATTATAAGTTATTTTATTTATGAAAGGGGAAAAAGCCGCGACGGAGATGATAGTAGAATATATTTCTCCCCAACTGTCAATATTGAAAAAATAATACGAGGTTCGATATTAGGTTTATTGTAATAGCAATAAACATTACTAACCTGAAAAATCTTATTCCTCTATCATAGTGAAACAAATTAAGACGTTCCGCCGTCAAACTATTTGCACCGTTCGCCGGAACGAAACTGAAAAAAATCCCACCTCGTTTGGCTGACGTTTGGCTGTATGCGAGGGAACAGACGGGTGAAGTAGACACGCTCCAAGGCGTCGCTTATTTATGGCATCTTCGGCTGTCCAAGGCGTTTGTACACGGCCGAAGTATTATTCAGCACAGCCAAATATTTTCCTGCATTAAATCATGTAGTTCCAAACGTTCTAAGAATGTTTAGAGATCAATAGCCTCAGCATCACCTGATAAAGTAAGGTTAGGGGAAGGTTTGAAGATTCGCTGATTGATTAACGTATATCTTGAAAACTGAGAACAAAATTATGGCGACTCACGTCATTCGTCAATCTTGCAATGGTAAGTTTGAAATTTTTCTGAAAGATTTCTACTATCGCCTAAAATCTTGGGAACGGTAACACCAGAGAGAATTGCAAATATAATAAACTTCCTCTTATAGTCCAGTCAATAAACATATTGTAGAGTGCATGAAATATGCGATTATTTTTTACTTCATAGCATCGTTAGAAGTAGTTAGAAGGTAAACATACTAAAAGTCCCTGCCCCTGGGGGGTGAGCTTACGGTGGGGGAAGAAAGAAGGTCACATTTTGGGGTTTTTAGATTATATCTCGAAAACGGTCGATTCTAAGAAAATATCCTACTACTCAAAATTAAACCTAATCAAATTACAAATAAAATTGTTTATATGCATATTTGTCGATGTTCCAACTGTTTTCGAGATATACGTCATTGAAAATCGATTATTTTCGAGAAAAAAAAATTTATCTTACTTTTTGTCAAACATTTGCTTCTAGAGCCTTACACGATCATTTTTCAGAAAAAAAATTTTCGAATTAAAGTTTATTTCATTTATACGTTTATAAGCAAATGTTTGGAAAAAATTGATGTAAACATTGTTTTGTTTTTTTCGAAAATTATCCAGTTTTAATAACGTATATCTCGAAAACCGTTGAAACTTCGACAAATATGTATATAAACAATTTTATAGGAGGTTCAATTAGGTTTAATTTTGACATGCAGGATATTTTCTTAGAATCGACCGTTTTCGAGATATAATCGAAAAACCCAAAAATGGGACCTTTTCCCCTCCCCCACCGTAAGCTCACTCCCTAGAGGTGGGGACTTTTAGTATGTTTTCCTTTTAACTGCTCCTAACGAAGCTGTGAAGTCAAACATAATCTCATATTTCATGCACTCTGCACTCCTCGTTACAGCACCCATTGACTGTACTATTATCCGGAGTTACCGGGCCTGACACCACGTCCGATAAGGGAAACGCCGGGTAGCGGATATAACCAATTGTAATTGGAAAAAAATATATTTATAATAAAAAATAATTGGTTTTAGGTTAACAAATGACAAATATCGGGGTGCCGAGAATATCAGATTACTCGATATTTAAGAAAAAAATGACAAATTATTTTATTATTAACAAATACCCTGAAGAAAAACAAAATTTACGTTGATCTAATATATGGCTCTGACCTTGGCAAACGACGATGTTTTTGATAATTTTCTACCGGAAGCCGAATCTTTATGCCTACGATATCAAGTTTTATTCGGTAGTAGACTAGAGGTAGCAGTTTTTCTCCGGTAGAATTTAGTTTTAGTCTGGAATCTTAAATTTTAGACGCAAATTTATCTTGGAAACGTTTGACGGCTTAATGATCTGATGACTGTTTTTGTTCTCCTGTAGTAGCCAGAGATTTTATCCTAATACAAATTTTAAATTAATAAAGCTATCCATCGTTAGCTTTTTTTCAGTAATTTTATTGTAATTTATTTTAGCTTTTTCATTCAATTATCTTTTTCCGAAAATTGTTGTTTACTGTCGCCGTTCTTCAATGAACCATTCAAACAAGCAGTTTTCTTGATGGGACCGGATTACTAGAGGTGTCACACTGTCGAAAGCCGGATATTAAAAATTGTACTGTATTTTTCTTTAATAGTCCGGCATTTTTAAATCGATATTTCTTTTTTCAAACATTTGTTGTATGGATACGTACGTTACGGTAGAGCAAAAGGTGTAAATATGGGCACCATCTTTTATTTTTTATTTAAAGCTAATTTTAATTTGAAAAAATCTTTTTTTTTTTTTATTTATTTATAAATTATTTTTTTATTTATTTTTATTTATTTACAACTGTACAAAATAATATACAACAAATAAATGTGTTGACAGTGAATACAATGGCATGTAAATAACTTGTGAAGAACTACTCACTAGTAGCACTTAAAATAAAATCTACACTAAAAGGTCTCTAGGCCATCTTCTTTTCAGACGCCTCGGAGGATTATTAGGGTTGGAGGAGGAAGAAATTTGGGAGACTAGTGGATTGGAGTGGTTATGGAGCTTACTATGGAAGGATAGGTATCTGGTTTAGGCTAAATCAGAAACATATGGAACATTAAGATCTTTATGGATATGCTTATTGGTCACAAAGTAAGGAGCATTCAGGATTTTTCGAAGGATTTTGGATTGTAAGGATTGGGTACGAGATGAATTGGATGGTTTAGTAGAGCCCCAAAGCTCAACTCCGTACGTCCAAATAGGTCTAATCACAGTCATGTAAATAAGTCTTTTGTAATTAATTGGGAGCTTTGAACGTTTGTCTAGTAAATGTTGAAGTAGTCTGTAAGTGTTAAACGACGGGCAGTTTCTTGTCGTTTTAGTCTTGTATGTGGATTCCAAGTTAGACTTTTGTCCAAGTGGAGTCCTAGTTAGCGGATATGTTTAATAGGGATTAGTGGAATACCATTAAAGGATACTTGAAAAAATCTTTTAATGGAATTTTATCTTCCATAATTAACTACAACGTGTTTCCTAAATGCGAGAAGGCAAAACAATGATTCACATTAATTATTTCATTCCAAAAACGAGGATTTACAATAATTATTTGGAAATTCATCAGGAAAATATAGGTGTAAATATGGGCCCTCCTCAAATGAGTCCCGAAATTAGTTTAAAAACATGATAAAACAAAACAAAAAGGTAGAGAATTTAATTATTACAGAAAAAAACAATTATTAACAGAAATAGCAAACATAAATGGATCTTCTAGTTCCGGTACAATCTACTTATGCCCACATTTCACCCACTCCTCTCCCCGAGAAACTTCCCATCACAAAATATGCATGTTGCATCGCTTGAGTCTGGTTTATCCCCACTGGTGATTTCTAGATAGGTATCACCTTCGCGGTCCAAACAGGGAGTGTCATAGTAGTCTGATGAGTCTGATAATGAATCATATCATATGGGTTGAATTTTCTTTTTATAAGGCCTTTCTTATTCCCACCCCTGACTCTTGGCCGGTCTCTTACCCTGGAAAACTCAAGGACGTATTGTTGAAAGCACTTGGTCAACTGAATCATGGTGATCCGTTGATGAGGCTGGACCTTGCTGCTTTGTGTCCACGAGCAGTCGTTCTCTTCTTAATTTGGTTTATCGAACGGAGAAATTACACTTGAAGTTCCGCGGAGAATAGGGCCTATTTTTATTTTTATACCAAGAAAGGGTGCCCATATTCACACCAACCCCTCCTAAGAAAAATGGCCACTATCACGTTTGACTTAAATGCGTGCATGAATGAAAGCGTGATTCAAAAAGTAGCTTAAAATCTCCGTCTCTAGATGTCACTGTGAAATTATTGGTTTAATAAACATTAGAACATGAAAAGAAACCGATTTCAATTACATATCATAAGTTTGCAGTCAAAGGTTCGTCTGACAGCGTCGTGTGCCAAGGTCAGGGCCATAAATTAGATCTACATAAATAGATTTTTTTCATCAGAATATTTTTAAAAATTGCAATAATTTGTTATTTTATTTCTTTGCATTCAGTGATCCGCTATTTTCGGCAGTCTGGCTACCCAAAATGTTTTATTTATCTTGTATCGTTACCCATTGTTTTAATATTTCGTGGTTTACTTACGATTTCTTTCAAAAATCAAGCATTGCCACTGAAGGCTAAACACCAAAATCTTTAAGTAAGACATTATATTAGAAAAAAAAAAGAAAGGAAAATATTACAATTTTAAATTTAAGTTTTCGAACCCATATACACTATCAATTCCATATTCAGAGAAATATACACGGAATTATATACGGTCTATACTTCCATCTACAGTGTTCAGCGAAAGGTCTTAGTAACATTTAGTATTTCTTCAGTAATTAATTAATAAATGAAACTAAGAATCATAAGATTATTTATATTCACAACTAATAATATGTAAAATTAATTTTTTTTTATACATGGTCCGAATTGCAATCAACATATCCATATATTATTATAACAATAGTCCAAAAGCTCCCAAGGTGGACGCTAAGTAAAGATATTTTCATTTTGGGGCTTCTTGTTGTTTTTATTTACGCACCAGTTTTGCCAGGATTGAGCTTTTCTTTCTTCCCTCCATTTGGTTCCAGTTCTCGCAGCTTTTGTCTCTCGTTAAACCTCCCATTTTTCAAATTATATTCAAAAATTAGTTTCTTTTGTCTATTTCTTCATTAGTAATGTTGGCTTATTCCAAGTCTTTGCTAAGACTTTGGATCCACTCTCCTCCATGCTACGTATTTTACTAGAGCCTTATTATGCGGTCATATATATATAACTTATAGTCTGTCATATAACTATTATTCTTAAGGGACTTTGTCCCAGAATAATTTTTTTTTCTATTCTATTCTATTCTGTTCTATTCTCTCTCTCTCTCTCTCTCTCTCTCTATATATATATATATATATATATATATATATATATATATATATATATATATATATATATATATGTAAATATATGTAATCTCTCTCTCTCTCTCTCTCTCTCTATATATATATATATATATTATATATATATATATATATATATATATATATGTAAATATGTATATTCTTATATGAAATATTTTTTTTAATAGCGGTTTATTATTTTTGCACCGAAGTATAAAGAATCTAAAATTGATTTTTTGGTTTCGGTTCCGGTCGAAATCCAATAATTTTGTTATCCATATGTTACAACTTGAAATACTTATGTATATCAATAGATACATACATTTGTTACTTTGATACTGCTATCAATTTCACTTAATAAGGTTTAAAAAAATTATTAATCTTTTAAGAATTATTATTATTAATATTATTATTATTATATATAATTGACAACCTTGAGGCTGTCGGCTAAAAAAAAAAATAATAGAATATGTTTTAGAGGTTGCCCCCTTAACCGTCGATGCTCATATGTTTTTGATTTTTTCGCTAACCTGTGAATTCATTCATTCATTCATTCAGTTACGACTTCTTGCCTCAAATTATCCATTAATAATATTCCTCTTTTATACACTAGGAAGAAATCCTAGGACTACATCTTATATCTAGGACAGATTAAAGAAGATAATGAACTGCTGCCTGAGATTCGTTCTGAGAATACCACGCCACGAACATATTTCCCACCACTACTCCAAATTAAAATGGTTATTTCCTTCCTTCCGTCGACAGTACTTTCTTGGTTCGTTCCTTTACAAATCTCTTTCCTCTCAGTCACCTTCCTATATCCTGAAAGCTTTAACATTAAAATCATCAGTGAGTTCCCGCAAAACCAGATCCCGTTCCTCAGACCTCTACCTAACTCCTTTCAACACAACATCCTTCAAACGCTCCTTTATATCCAGAGCTTCCACTTTTGGAATTCCCTCTCTTCCTTCATTCGCCATTCCTCCACTTATAACAGCTTCAAATCCCGACTTTTCATTTACCTGTTAGATATTCAATCTAATAGCCATATAGATGTAGAAAATATCTCTTAAAGTGAGATATGAACATTCAAAATGTAATATTGATTTTTTACAGTATTAGTCTAGTACCATTGCACTGAATCGGTTTTGGCATGATGTATATTATCTATCAGATAAGACACATTATCTTTCTAGGTAATTTTTATTGGTCACCTTGATTATTGTATTTGATTTCATTGAGTTTTTGTTTAATTTTCTCTATTTTTGTTTTCGTAACTTATCTTAGATTCTAACCTCAAGATATAATTTGTTTTTTGGGTGAAATTTTAAAATATGTAACATTACTTTTATATTGTAATTTGAATTTCTTTTAAATTCCTTAATTTAATTTTAATTATATTTTCCTTGCTTTTATCATATTTCTTAATTATATATACGGTATGATAGGTAGCCATTAATTGTTCATTGTAATTATTCTTAAGGGGCAAGGCCCCAGAATAAAATTAATTTTCATTCATTCATTCATTTCATTCATTCATACATCTGGACAAACGACTGACTTGGAATCCACATACGAGACATTAAAAACAAGGAACTGCTAGTCATTTTTGAACACTCCAACATCTACTAGACAAGCGTTCAAAGCTCCCAATAAATTACAAATACTTATTTAAGTGATAGTAATCTGATCAATTTGGACATAGGGAGTTGAGCTTTAGGGCTCCACTAGACCTTCTAATTTTTCTCGTATCCGATCCTTACAATCCAAAATACTTCGTAAAATTCTCATTGCTCCTTTTTATATCACAAACAAACTTGTCCATAAAGATTTTAATATTCCATATGTTGCTGATTTCGCCCAAACAAGATACCTATCCTTTCATAGTAAACTACATACCTACTCGAACCCAATAGTCAATTCCCAATAATCATTCGAGGCGTCTGAAAAGAGGATGGGTTATTGACATGTAGTGTTATCATTATACTCAAATTTACTTATTGTATATAATGCACACATTTGTAAATAACAATAAATAGCTTTAAAAAAAAAAGAAAAAATCAAATGTGTGGAATTTTCGCCTGTAAATGAATTTATATAATTAAAATGTAAGTAATTCAAATTTTAAAAAAAATAAAGAGATAAATGAATTTAATTTTTATTGCAGGAAACATGTCGTCATTTTCGACTTCTTCAACATTTACTAGACAGACGTTCAAAACTTCCGATTTACTATAAAATACTCATTTACGTGACAGGTATCAGACCTATTTGGACATATGGAGTTGAGCTTTGGGGCTCAACTAAACCTTCAAATTCTTTCCGTATACCTTCCAATCCTTACAATCCAAAATCCTTCGAAAAATCCTTAAGGCTCCTTAATCTGCTACTAATAAACCATAAAGATCTTAATGTCCTATATCTTGCTGAATTAGCCAAAACCTATCTATACCTATCCTTCCATAGCAAATTCCATAACCAAACTAATTCTCTAGTCGCTCAACTTGCTTCTCACTCCATTCCTGATAATCCTCTGAGGTGTCTAAAAAGAAGATGGACCAGAGACCTTGTAGTGTAAAATTTTAGTTGAAGTGCTACTGATGAGTAGTTCTTTTCAAGCTTTTTCATGTTATTGTAATTATTGTGAACACATTTACTAAATGTATATATATATATGCATTTTAATTTTTTTTTTTTAATTTGTTCATACATTATCACAATAAATAAATCTTGGTAGTTTATATATTGTTATTTCATCACCTATAATTAACAATATGAATTAAACTAATGGATCAGATGACAATAAAACAATGAATAGGTCCGTGGCTCTAAAGGCTTGGACACCATTTCATCAGCAAGCCGCCCAGTATGCACCAATAGCTACCGCGTTACTTGCTTTGATGTCCTGTTCAGTGTCTAGCATAGGTACCCGTCCTGTTTATCTGTTTGGCGCAAGTCACTTTGAATTAATTAACAAAATTAACAGGGAAATAATTCAATTCGAATCCCATTAAACTGGATGATGCAAGACAATTAGATTTCATTTTTGAAACGTTATCATCGTATTTTACGTTATTTAAAGTTTTACTATTGTATGTTGTACTAAAATGTTGCAATCCGCCCTTTCCTAGTTTTTTTAACTAACCAGACTATTCTTTCATGATCTCACTCTTTCCTTTCTGTTCTTTTTTAATACAAATCCTCGTTCTTCCAACCTATACCCTCAAATATCCTAACATTGCAGATTTTAAATCAAGTTAGCAATGTTAAATGGGAACGAATTTTCTCAATTCGTGTTACATAGATTATATATACTAAAGTTTTTCATAAATGTAAGACAAGAAATCTATTGGTACTCACCTAAAGAGATCTAACAGATATCTGAAATATGTTCTTAATAGAAGGGGGAAGGGTTTTAAAAAAAATTTTTGGGATTTTAACTCAGGATTTCCTCTATTACTCTGGATTTTTCCGCTCCTATCGGAAACAAATTAAAAATGGGGTTATTGGAAAAGTTTATCTGATAATTTAAACAGAAATCTTGGTCGGTTTTGAGCGATTTTATTATTCCTAATGATTCATAAATATATAATTTTAGGCTATTTTCTAATTGATGTATTATTTTTACTGCCGAGTCTTTATTGAATTTATGGTTATTTTCATTTAGATGAATAGCGAAATTGAAATTTTGGGCTTTATTATTGTGTGCTGTTATATTCTTTTAATCTTTGATTTACTGGTCGCCGCAGTCATTACATTTGTATACACAGCTTTTTTGGAAAGGGTCAATTTTGTCTTTAGGTGGAGGCAAATAAGATGACAATGGTCTATCTATTTTTAATGCAGGATTTGAACCTATTTTTAAAAAATTCTTTTTCAAATTTGGTGGATATTGGGCCGTAATATAGTATCTAAATATATTTCTTCGGGGTAGCTTTATCCTCTGGGGGTGTTGTGTATGTAATATTCATACTTATTTTATTTATTTGTTTTAATAAAATATTGTCGGTCGTGATTTTACTGTATCTGTTATTGTTGGCTACAGTGTATATGGTTTGGATTTTTTAATTATAATGTTGTTCATTTGATAGTATGTTTAAAAAGCAGTAAATCATGCTATTAAAGCCTGCGAGGTAATAAACTCAAGATAAACATTTCCAATTGCCCCATTTTGAATTCATGACCAATAGTAACGGAACAATCCAATTAGACATAGCGGAAATCCTAAGGTAAAATCTCAAAAAAATTAACCTGCCTTGCCCTTCCCCTTCCAATATGGATATATTTCAGAGATCTGTTTCCTCAGGTGAGCACCAATATTTGATTTCTTGTTATACATTTTTGAAAACTTTAGTATAGAAACTAGTTTTCTAATAAAATAATTCCAATAGAAGTGGCAATTAATTCCTAAAATATAAATGTATTGATCCTTCTATACCATCATGCGTAGCTCAATTGATAGCTAAAAAAGATATATCACATATATACACAAATATTTCTTTTCATTTAAACATGCCTCATTTTTTTAAAAGCTAAATAATAAATCTCACTAAAAAAATTAATACTGTAAAGTATTTTTTAGCTTTTATAGAGGAGTACCACAAGGGTCTATTTTAATCTATGACATTGAAGCGCCTGAACTTTGACGTTCTATTTAGAGAGTATCTATAGAAATGTATTTAATGATTGGAAGCATAAATTTTTTATTTTTATAAAACAAGATATATGTTATTTTTTATGGATACTTCGATATAGAGATGCTTGCAACATGAAGGTTTATAGTTAGTGGAAGTGACAATGCTTTACATCATGACTTTGAAGACATGCATTTCATGATTGGAAAAAAAATTACCGATGCAAATTTTACATAATATTTTATTGTGTGACCGTGTGAGTGCATCTGTGTTGTGAATAATAAACTAGCATTAGGTTTCACGGTTAATTGACAATCGATAATTTGATTATATCGATAGTCTTAGATTTTTTCAAGGTCCTTGAAGACAAATCTTGGTTTTCCAGCAACCAAAAGGTACTCAGCTACTTCATACAAATCCTCAGGCAATACAAAAGAATGTGAAGAAAATGGAAATTAAGAAAATCTTTAATAAAGTGAATTTTGAATTGAGCTTGTTGAAGAGGAAGAAAAGATCGATTTGAGTTTTGAATAGGAGTATTGTGGGAAGTTAAAGAAGATGAAGATGTTGGCATGTCTATTGGTAAATATTGCTGTGTAGATATATGAGGAGCTGACATCCCAACTCATCCTACCACTATCCTCACCACTTACGCTGATGACACATGTGTGTTATCGGTAAGCAATAATCCCTCCATTGTCTCCCAAACACGCCAATCCCATATCCTAAGCCTTCAAGAATGGTGTCAAAAATGGAGAATCCAAAAAAATCTCACCAAATAACCTGTACACTTCGTCGTAAACCTACGACTTCCTGCCCTACAGTCCTTTAATGATATTCCACTAATCCCTGTTGAACAGAACCGCTACCTAGGACTCCACTTGGACAAACGTCTTACTTGGAATCCACATACAAGACTAAAAAGACATGAAACTGCCCGTCGTTACAGATTACTTCAACATTTACTAGACAAACGTTCAAAGCCTCCAATTAATTACAAAAGAATAATTTACATGACTGTGATTAGGCCTATTTAGACTAAGGAGTTGAGCATTGGGGCTCCACTAAACCATTAAATTCATCTCGTATCCAATCCTTACAATCCAAAATCCTGAATGCTCCTTACTTGGTCACCAATAAACTTATCCATAAAGATCTTAATGTTCCATATGTGGCTGATTTAGCCCAAACCAGATATCTATCCTTTCATAGTAAGCTCCATAACCACTCAAATCCCCTAATTTCTCAACTTGCTTCCCACAACATTCCCGGTAATCCCCCAAAGCGTCTCAAAAGAAGATGGCTCAAAGACCTTCTAGTGTAGAAGTTTTATTAAAGTGCTACTAATGAGTAGTTCTTTTCAAGTTTTGTCACGTTATTGTAATTGTTAACAGCACATTTACTTGATGTATATATTTTGTACATTTGTAAATTTCAATAAATTGTTATAATAAAAAAAAAAAGGATATATGAGAGATCAGTCAAATTAGGAGGAATGATAGATTTTTATTTTTTTTAATTTGTATGTCGACGTATCCATTTAGTAATAAAAAGAAGAAACTATACTTTATTTAGGAACAAATTGTACCAAAAGAATAACATAAGAATACAATAGGGCAATCAAATGGAATGATGGAATAATTGGCTATAAATGACATTTTTAATTAACAAAAGTAAAAGAAAAATTATGTAAAAAGGTATAACTAACATAAATATATTTTACATTTCCTCGGTTGATAGTTCAGAAAGTAAAGAAATGCACTCAGCGACAAAATGTTAGACACTCTTATAAATATGAAAAACTTTTTATGTTTTCTTTATTTTCGATTGATATTAGTTTAACATAGCTTGAAGTATAAGCTAAGATATTTAAAAGGGGGACATAATCATCAGACCTTATTGAATATTTAAATCCAATATTAGTAAACATTCATATCACATCAAAATGATATACATTTTTAACACTGTCGTCTTTCTTGGTCTTCTAGAGGTGAAGACCAATAAAAATCATATCTAATTAAAAGCTTTGTTGTATTTCTACGAAATTAGACACAAATAAGCACGTCACTTATGTGAAAAAATTAATGTTTTTCAGATGAAAAAAAGGCAGTTTTTTAGCCGTTTCAAATTAGTAAAATTTTATCTTTTCAATTGCTGCTTTGATAAAAACTTTTCTTTTCATAAGTCACAAAAATAAATGAAAATACAACAGGCTCATCTAGATTAAATTTTTTTTCATCACAAAAGACATATTTCCTCCGCTGCTCATTCCATAAGGTTACATTTTGAGAAGGGGCCATACCGGCTAATTTGTGAGACTGAAAAACTGGCTTTTTTTTTTTTTTTTTGTAACTACTGTTTTTGAATTTTTTATTAATCTTTAAAAATTACTAAGGTTCGTTTGAAATTCAGCCTTCTTTAGCGATTGCCCTTGCCGTTTTACAAGAGTTAGATGCATATTCCGTTTTTGTTTTGTAATGACAAGGGAGGGGTCCCTCAGTTGAGCGGTGTGTTCCATATGTTTCTTTGTGCTTCACGAACTTCGCAACTGGTGAAGCGGTGTACGCTTTCCGTAGCTCATCCCTTAAGGTTTTACATTTTTTCATTCCCAATTAGTTCATTCCCATTAAGTGAAGAAATCGAACTCTCATCCTAAAAACATTAATTTTCTTCTAAAATTGACGTGCTTATTTTTGTCTAATTTCGAACAAATCCTACACAGCTTTAGATTAAAAATGGTATTTATTGGTCTCAACCTCTGGAAGACTATGAAAAACGTAAAATACAACAGTGTGTCTATCATTTTGACGCACATAAACTGTAAATATTTTCTAATATTGAATTTAAATATTATCACAATAAAAACAAGGTTTGATAATTCTTACTTGAGGTACGCATAATGACGAAGGAGGACCAATACAAATATGGTTGATGAATTAACTGCCAGTTCTATTGGAATTATTTTATTAGAAAACTAGTTTCGAATGATCAACTTTCATCTTCAGTTCTAAAACATACAAAATTTCCTACGCATCACACATCTATGTTACATGGATTATATATACTAAAGTTTTCAAAAATTTAAGACAAGAAAACAGGAAGGAAATCTAACAGATATCTGAAACATATCCATATTAAGAAGGGGAGGGGGGCCGGTAGGTTAAATTTTTGGGGTGTACCTAGGGATTTCCCCTATGACTCATTGGAGTAAGACAAGGATTTTTCCAATTGGAATGAAAAAATCCAATGATTTATAGGGGAAATACCTAGGTAAAACTCAAAAATTTAACCTACCATAATCCATGTAACATAGTGCTGATTTGTTGAAAATTGTGCATTTTTTCAAAATAGAAAATGAATGTTTAGCATTCGAAACTAGTTTTCTAATAAAATAATTCCAATAGAAGTGGAAATTAATCCATCAATCTGATAATCCGGTCTCCTTTTCAAATATCTTAACTTATTCTTCAAGCTGTGTTAAAAACCTAATATCAACCGAAAATAATGAAATCATAAATTTTTTTCATATTTCCAAAAGTGTGTCTAAAATTTTGTCGCTGAGTGTTTATAGTATTCAAAGAAAGTTAGAGAGGAGCATTTTCAAATCAAAATGGGCAAAAATCCTAAAAGAGGAAATACGGATGAAGGATTTTTTGAAGAATTCAGTTTGATGAACTGTGCAGGTGTGAACAGTTTTGTGGTTAAGGTTCCTGAATTTAAGATCAACCTCATAAATACAAGAACGCAGTGTATGGAGGTCATGGATATAAGTGTGTTCTTCGGATTCAAGGATTGACTTATGACAATTCATAGGATGTACTGGCGTCAGAATAACAGCTAGAGATGCGAGAACTACTGGGGATCCCGAGTATAAATCTGATTAGGCTATTCTTTAGCGTCTTAAATTCTATAACTAGCTCACTAGACAGTCCTTTATATACAGTGACACTCTCAGCTAATGAAGGGGAAAACAAGAGAAAGTACTAACAAGGGGAGGACACACTCAGTCTCTCACGGATCTTGTTGGCAATTTTTTTGGAGGTTCCTGGTCAAAAAATATTAGACACGTATTTTGCCGTTCCGACCAATGGGCCCTAGAAGCCGAGAAAAAAAAAATAAAATAGCATTAAACTAATTTATTTTTGATCTCGAGTTTAAAAAATGATATCGACATGATTCTTGCACCAAGATTTTCAGTTTTGATTGCGAATTAAAGGAAAAATACAGTCGCTCCATAGATTTTGGTTTAGGTTAATTAAATTCTAAAAAAATGATTAGTTTTTTAAGCAAACTACCTCTATCGATTTTTTCACACAAAAATTGAGGTCAGATTCTAATTCAGCACCCTCAAAAAGATTAAAAAACGGTTATTCAACAAAATAAAAAAATATAATTTTTTTCACCCTCTTCCAGGAAAATGAAATTTTAAAACCGATTATTGGTTACATACCTTTAAATCGTCATTACTTTGTCATGCAATTCACTGGTTGGTATCGCTGGAAAGAGGAGGGTCTCAGCTTTCGTTTGATGTATATCAATGTAAAATTCGATGAACAAAAACCTATTAAAAAAATTGGAAAATCCGAAAAACATTTTGATTTTTAACTTGAGTTTGAAACCAGATAGGATGATGAAACCAAATACATTTCAAGCGTATTACCACCCTATATTTTGTGTAAAAAAATAAAGTTGATACGTTAAACCGTCTAAGCGTAAAGAATTAGATTAATTTAAAATTTTGTTATTTTAATTGTTTAAATATTACTTCTATTTAATGAATGCTATAATAATCTTAATATGCTAATATGTTTCATATGCTCTTTTAAAATAATATGGGGACATAAATACCTAAAGAAAAATGAAACTTTTAGCCGATGAAATGAAAAAAAATAACATTGAGCGGAATTTGATTTCAGTGTGTGTGTGTGTATACATATATATAAAGAGGTCAAGATTTTTTATTGTTCATCTACTTTATTTATTTATAACGATGTATGTTACATTTCTAATAATTATTGCTCTTTAGTGTGGAAGATTGTAATATCTTTCAAAAATATACAACAAGGTACATCATTACGTCATTATAGGCCTAAAATAATGTAATTTTTAAAATTAATTTTGTTACTAATTGGAGGTAAGCAGCGTGTCATGTAAATAGCTACTATCAGTTAAACATATATACGAACAATTGTAATTAACTTACCCCCAACGGGATCTGACTCGTCTACTTTAATCATGTTGATGCCAGGAGGTCCTGAAAATAAATAAGGTTTATTTAAAATAAACATATTTTAATTAAATATAATTAATTAATTAATTTTAATTATGTAAGTACAAGAGAGAATATAAATAAATCTAATAGTAAATAGATCCATCATAAATGTTTATTCTAGGCTTTAACATTATAAATATATTCAAAATATACATTTAAGTATTGTTGTTAATTGAGCCTTAATTAATTAATCAGACATTTAAAGGAATGAGTTGCAAGAACAATTTTGAATGATTCCATCTTATCTTCAATTATAATTCATATCGGTAGTTAATAAATGATTGTATGCATCTAGTAATATGGAATTAATCTATATGTAAATATTAACTGAATCAGAGAAGATAATTACGTAAAACAATGCAAGAATTTATCAGGTCCATAAGAAAAACAACAATATATGACAGAAAAGCAGTTTAAAATAGATAAAGAAGATACGAAATTAAAAATACGTATAAGGTAAAAATATAAGATTACAACAGAAGATAAAGACATCCATTGTAAGCCGAAACGTCGACACGATAAATCATTTCAATTTCAAAGTGAGATGTATATAAAACTAAACACCCCTTCAATCTTCTTCCATATCATTAATTTTGTTTTAAAATGTAAAATAAATGTCAAACGAAAAGAATACGTTTTTATTAATTCAAAGTTCAGACTTATAATATTGAATGTTTATGACATTTAAAAACTTAAATGTTATATCTTTTCCTAGTCATGGTCATGTTTAACCCTCTAATGCATAGTGTAGCATATCTGCAACATATTTATACTTACTGCAGCGAACTCTCTTTGCGTTTTCTGGAACTAAATCTTGTTGTAGAGATGCTACATCATCCCTCTAGGCATGAGAGGACTTTGCATGCCCTAACAGGACCAGACATGTCTCTAATTGCCACATACACCTGCAAGTCCTCAGTTGTGGAGACTCCTCCCTCCTTCCAGTAAAGTGTTCTTATTTTTTTTTATAACATCCATTGTGTTTTTTTTATCAAATAAAATTTCTGTGGCTTTTCCCAAGATATGTAGTTTGTAAAATATCAATGAGGATAAAATTCTTGTTTTTTATTATCGAGATAAATTACTTTTTAGTTTTGTGCAACATAATGTATATTATTAATTAAAATTTTTTTTCAGTATTTTTCTATTAATAACCTGACCAAAACATATTAAAAAAAAATTAGAATGAAAAAGAAAATATCATGAATTAAAGGGTTAAGATATAAAAACCTTATGGCTCTTTAGTGACCATTACCAGTTAATATATTTATATCATGTACTTCGCAGATGGCTGCTGCACTTTAAACCAAACTAAAAATACCAAAAGAGGATAATTTACAAAAAATACATTCCAATTTCTTATAATTCATGATTTTTTTAGTGGATATGATTACCATACTGTAGGCCGTAACTGTTTTTATAGATACATCAACGAGAAATAAAGCTGTAAATTATACTCTTGTTAAAAGCTGTTTTAATTCATTTTCAATTATCACTTTATGACGGCTTTCGCTACTAATAAGTAACTACAAAGTTTGTGAATGAGTGCATCGGGTGGTTTTTTTTTTTTTTTTTTTTTTTTTTAAACATTTATTGAGTAATTATTACAATCTGCCACAAATGTGGGAAATATTATTCCATAAGAATTGAAGAAAAAACGCAACAAAAAATATAAATAAATATATCATTTATGTATTATGTATTAATAGTACTTCTGTGTTTATTGTGTTTTTCTTCAATTATTTTTTTTTTTTCTTTCTCTTATTGTACATAATGTTTATATTCACACATCTTGAAGTCATCGATATTAATTATTACCCACATTTGTAAGATTGTAAATTTTTTTTTTGGAATTTGTACTGGTATGGAGAATTAAAAAATTTTGCTTGCAACACATCACTAGTTTTTGAAGTATCGACATATCTGAATATAAGTGATCTGATGGAAATAATTTTTTAATAAATCAGTCACGAGTTCAAGAAAATTGAAATATATATATATATATATATATATATATATATATATATATATATATATATTACTGTAGGTTTTTTTAACTATGAAGGCTTCGAATAATGCTCAGATCAGATTATTCATCAGCGGATAATCGAGAGTTAAGTGTACAGAAATATGAACAATTAATTCTTTATTTTTTTCATATCACTAAGTGAGGCAGGGTTTATAAAAAAAACTACTAGTATTTGAGCTGCCAGAGTCTAAATGTCCAGTTAACAATCTAAAGACTAGACTGCCTCTCTACTTACAGTTGGTCATGGAAGTGTCAAGTCAGAGCTGCTCAGTGCACCTGGTCCTGGAACTAACTGATTCGAAAGACATCTAATTGTGCTCGCTATTGTCTATTAAATCCTTCCCTCCCACGGTTTGCAGTTATTTTAATTATTTTTAATTGATTGTATATTTTTATTTATATAAACACGTGAGCTATTACTTATTGTTTATAGATCATTAGAGTTAAGTTCTGTCAATATTTATATAAATTAAATTAAATGAGGCGATGAGCCTAAATTAAATTAATTAATCCTTTAATTAATTAATGGTGGTAATAAGTTACACAATTGTCAATTTAATTAGGGAGGAGGAGAGGGATGAAAAAAACTATGATTTGAAAATATTTTGATATGGATATATGGCTGGGAGTTTATATTTTTTTGGTCTGTTTTTTTCAAGGTAAAAAATTTGCCAACAGTTTCCTAATCAGAAATTTGAGGGAAAATATTTTTTGTTTTATAAAATTTGTCGCTAGGATTTACTGTTAAGAAGCTTTATAGGTTTAAATGAAAAAAGTAGTTTTTGCCTACATTTGTTATGTATTATGGTTTTTTTGTCACGATCTAACTGTGTTAGTGTTGTTCGGATCAACAATTAGTCGATAACTTCCTTATCAGATATTCAATGGAGAATATATTTTGTTATATAATATTTGTAACTAGGACTAGTTCCACAAAAAAACTAGTTACAAAAAAAAACTAGTTTCAAAAGAACTACTTACAGTGAGTCATACATCTATCAAGTCTGAGATGCGGAGTGTACCTAATCTTGTAACTCACTGATTCAGAAGACATCTAATGAAGATCCAGTAATTAGTTAATTATTTAATTCCTACCCAGAGTACGCATTTATTTGAATTAGTTCTAATTAATTGTATATATATATATATATATAAATATATATATATATATATATATATATATATATATATATATATATATATATATAAACGTAGGTTTTAATGAATACATATTGTACACAGTTCATTAGTGATTATTAAGGTCAATTTATTTTGACTGTAAAATCTGCTCATCAGATTTTAATATTGGGTTGCTCCAAAAATATTTTTTAATTAAATTGACAGTTTTGTTTTAATTAAATTTTCTCTCAACTTTATTCATTTCGAATAATCATTATTTGGTAATTCAATTTTATAATTAATTGAAGTAATTTGACTATTTTTACTTCTAAAATGTATATAATGAAAAGCAGCATATCATAGACATATCCCTGTCACGTTGTAACTTTTTTATTTCACCATCAAAAATGTTTCGTTTTGACATGCTCTTTTTATTAATTGAATTAATTTGATCCTTGTAATTCAAAAATGAAAATTGGGCAACGTAGTAGATTATAGATAGGCACAACCATGATCTATTATTTTTCCTAGTCAATAAGAAATCGAGTTATAAGGTATATGTTTTATCAGGTTGAATCTATTTCATTCTATTGGAAGGAAAAATTCAAAAAAGCCTGGCAAATTTTAAAGGTTACGATTTTTATTATTCTATTTGGATGTAATTGCGTAGAGTTCTTTTGATTGCTGAATTCAAATCCGATGTCGGTTTTCTAGAAAGGAATCAATATATATAGTTTGCATGAAAATATAATAATTTATTTTTTTTGGAATTTAACTAACCTGAAACAAATTCTACGATGCGGCTGTATTTTTCTTTAAATTGAAAATAAAAATTATGGTGCTAGAATCTTGTCGATATCTTTGTTTAAACTCGGTATATAAAAGTAATTAGTTTAGTGCTATTTCATTTTCTTTTTCTAGGCTTCTACAGCCCATTAGTGGGAACGGCAAAACACGTGTCTAATATTTTTTGACCAGAAACCTCCGAAAAAAATTTCCAACAAGATCCGTGAGTGACTGAGTGGTTTGTTACCTTGTTAGCAATGCTTGGATTAAAACATTATTTCCCACATTAAGTATGCAGCTTCTAAAATTCTCGAATATTTCACCGAATTTTTGAGATCAGATGAAGTAATACATTTTATTTATATTCGCTCACATATTAGAACTGGTTTTAACCTGTTTAGTGCAGTGTTTTGTGGAAACACGTAATGGCTACAGGTGGTTGGAGCAACTTATGATCTATCACACCCTTCTGATCGCACCAGTTATACAGTGCCTTTGATCCATGGTATTACCGATAGATTCTCTCCGCCTTGTTTCATGCAAGCTGCCGAGTCTTTTATATTGTATTGAATTTAATGTTTATCTCCAAGAAAAGCATATCTAAAGGTCTGTTCTTCTATCCTAAATCTGTGATCTTAGAGAGAAAGTTTTGTGTTATTAATTATTGGGGTTGTTTTTCATTCAAAACAAACTTTCTGAAATAATATATATATATATATATATATATATATATATATATATATATATATATAAGTCACTAAGTTTCTTGATTTGTTTTGATCAATCAGGTGAAGTAGAACTTTGAAAATAGAAATTTCTCGGTAAAAGGATTATGAATTGGGTCTCGTGGAGTCATACCAGGAAATACAAGGAGCTTCTTGGAGGACCTTGGTGTGGAGGCGAGGTACATTGCAGTTGGGCAGAAATATATTTTTTTATATTAATAAAGCATATCTCTCTCTTTTAGTTTTCGCCTACTGGATTAATAGGGGAAGTACATATGGCTCGTGGAGGTTATTGTGTAATAAAAAATTATTTTTCTCCTACGAATTTAAATGGAAACAAAAGTAAATTATAAAATTAAAAAAAAAAAAATAATACAGAAATTTGATTTTGTTATTAACTCTGAAGAAAGCCGAAATGCCAGAACTCTATAAAAGTTTCTTTTAGTTTTGGGTCAGTACAAAACTTTTTCGATTCTAGGTAACAGTGCCGATCCCGAAAAAATTTATTCTCGATATAATTTCTAAATAAAATAAAATATTTTAAAAATATCAAAAATTATCCCAGAAATAAATTATAAAACAGATAAATAGCGTTTAATTTCAAAAACATGCAATATATACAGGGTGTTTGGAAGATCGTTGCCCAAAATGGTATCTCGGGTAGGAAGGTTCATTTTGAACCAATTTAAGGTCACTTACCTATATACAAAGTCTTACGGTTTTTATTTTATGATTTTTTTTTTTGTAAAAATGGCCAAATCCAAACATTTATGCCTTATAACTCCGTTGTTTACTGATATATCAACGCCATTTTTTTTTTTGCTGTAATTACTAATCCATTGTGCATGTAAAATAAAAAAGATATGGTGCAAAAAACAAATACCAAAAAAATAGGAGATCGTTAAATCTTGTCAAAGGCAAAAATAAAAATTATGAACTCCAAGTTTAGGTTCAATAAAAAAAAAAGTAAGCGCAACAGCCAAACCCAAATTATTAAAAAAAAACTCTAGTTAATACTGTTTAAAAAAATACCATTTGCAGGCACGCAGCACATCTAGTATTTTTCTTCATAAGTTCATAATTTTTTTTTTTATCTTTAACAAGATTTACCGATCTCCCGTTTTTGTTTTATATTTGTTTTTTTCATCAAATCTTTTTTATTTTACACGCACAATGTATTATTAATTACAGAAAAAAAAAATTGGCTATCATCAGGCTATAATAAATATATCAGTAAACAACGGAGTTATGAGGCATAAATGTTTGGATTTGGCCAATTTTACAAAAAAAATCATTAAAAAAAAAAAAAAAAAAAAAAACCCGTAAGACTTTGTATATAAGTAAGTGACCTTAAATAGTTTCAAAATGAACCTCCCTACTCGAGATACCTCTTTGGCCAACGATCTTCCGAATAACCTGTATATACTAATTACAATTGAGACAATGTTTAAAAAAATAAATCATCCGTCAAATTCTTATTTAAGAAGATAATTATTTTCAGTACGGTGTTTTAATATTATATTAGTGCTTCAAAACTAATATGAGCACGTATTAAAATTAAAAATGATTTTGATTTTGGGATAGCAAACAATGACAAAGGATAACAAAATGGTCCGATTATCTGACAATATTTATTTTATCAGCGCTTCAGCTTCTGCATTTTGAAATAGTAATCCTATTTTTTATTTATTTTTATTTTTTTCAATAGACTATAGATACCTTCCTTCGAGTTGTTTTTTTTTTTTATCATTAGGGATAGTAATTGATATATAGAAAACACGAAAAGAAATCGATCGGTTTCTTGGAATCGACTTCGGACCATCGCTTCTCGATAACGATTCCTTTAATAAGAATTTGTGGAATCGACAATCGACATTCGAAATCAACACAACCCTACCTTATTTTCAACCTGGATGTGTTTATTTAAACCTCCCTGAGAACATCCCTGACTACTTGCTGTATAAAATTCTGTAGCTCACTATATCCTCCCCCTCAATGCATACATTAGAGAATTGAAATATCTGGATATAAGAAAATTTACATTTAAATATAAGAAAATTAAAAAAAAAAAAATTATAAATAGGTTTTCTTTATAGGTTAACCTTGAGATCGGAATATCCACCCGAATATTCGAATGTTTACCGAACAAAAATATAGGTCATTCATTTTTTTTTTTTTTTTTTCATCCAACGATGCTGGGTTTATAAAAATAACCATTACTGTGAGTGTATAGAAGTTTCACAAAAAAATTATTGCTACTTACAGTTAGTCAGAGAGTTATCAAGATATGCTGAGTCCACCTGATCTTGTAACCAACTGATTCGGACAAAGACATCTAATGATGGACCCGGTAATTGATTATTTAACTAACCCTTCCCCAGAGTGTGTACTTTTAATTAATTGGTTAATTATTGCTAACTAATTGTATATATTTTTACTTTATATAAACATATGCGGTAATTAACACAGTGATAACTGTTAATAGACCTATCGTATACAATTCATTAGTCTGTGGCTAAATTAAATAAATATAAATTTATTTGAACAGTACAATTTGCGCACCAGATTGTAATATTGCGTTGTCCGGAATATATTTTAGGCTTGTCTTCATTGAATAAGGAGCGGGGTAACTCAGTGGGTAGGGCACAGAACTGCTATGCAACTTGTGGGGGACACCTCTTCCTCTTTAAAGTGAGTATCCTTATTTGGGGGAATAACCTGGTGGTTGAGCGTGGTTGCTGACCAGATCACCCGCTTCATGGGTTGGAGCGGTACACATTTTTTCCCCCCATAAAATTAAAGAAACTGTTTATATTTTATAAATTTCTTTTGTGTGTGTGGATGCCAATATTTATAATTTCTCTTCAAAACAAAAAAGTTTTTTATACCTCTTTAGAATTACTCTACAGTAGAGCGTCGATTATCCGAACTAATGTTGGGGTTTATTTTTTCTCTGTTATTATTACTTTTTTTATAATTGTTTCAATAATTTTTTGATTAATGATATTTAAAAATACACTTGTTTTAATGAATATTTATACATTTTCTATACGTTCACATTCATATACATTGAATAGGATTGTCATATACAGTATGGAAATTTCTCATAATATTAATTTATATAAAAACAAGCTATGATTCTAAGCTTTTTGAAAATATTGATCTGAACTTTATTTTGTAGTTTTAGGAAAATGTAAGGGGAGATGATTCGATATATTTATAATGAAGTGTAGGGTACTGAATTGAACAAAAAATCACTTACAAATCTGGAACATGGCCAGAGGCACAAATAAAAAAAAAAAAAAATTTACAAATTTAAGATAGACTTACTAACATTTGTATGAAAGATTGTCTTTGACAAAATGGCCAATATGGAAGGTACTATATAAGGAAAAAAAAAAAATTATCACGGTGATTCCTTAGGTTCATATCGGTAGTTCCGGATCGGTCTAATTTTAGTCTCGTAGACCAGGCACGTCTGTCAGCGAACAAAACTACTATGTGTGGCCGATTTTTTATTTTATTATGTATATACATATTCTTTTAATATTTAAATAGACTTGAGATTTTGTAACAATGTTTTAAATAAATATTTTATGTTTTTTGTTTTATATTCTCCAAATTAGGAGATATAATATTATAAATTAGGTTATAGAAATTAGGACTCATATGCACCAATTACAAAATAAATGTTTTGCGTGTTATATATGGGATGGTATTTTTTGATTTTTCTAGATCAATTATTTCATGAAATTTTAGTTCAGTCGAAACATTTTAATATATTTAGGCACAAGTTTTCCACTTGTTCTAAATTTGAGAAGAGCAAATTTTAGTTGTAAACTTTTAAATTGTCAACTTCTAGTTGTCAACTTTGGTGTAAACGCGGCTTTAATTTACGGATAAATTTTAAATCCATGTTCAAACCAACATTAACTTGAGTTCACCTTCTGATATTAAAATGAAAAATAAGAAAATAATGAAGCGGAAATAATAAAATAACAAACTATAAAACACTAAATCAATGTTGAATTAATATAATATTAAATCAGAATTAATATAATGCTAAATAACAAGTAATTTAAACTTCTGATGAACTTTCTGATGTTAGGGAAGTGGAAATAACTTATTATAAATATATAAAACACAGAATCTTTGTTGGAAGTTATGATGTTAATTTCTGCCATTATCATGAGAAGTGGAAAAAAATATGAAACTTCTGATATTCTTTTTTACATTCATGTTTAGATCAATGTGTATTATTTAACCAATAATACAATTTGTCTCTCTATTTAGGGAAATAAGTAATACAGTCGACAAAGAATCCATTCACAAAATATGTAAACTGAAAATGTCTCACCTAAAATTAATATAACATATATAAATATATCTCTTTTTCTTCTTCTTTGTAACGGTGTTTCGCTTCTTTAGGTTTCCGTTGGGTCAAACAATCCTTCCACAGTTCTCTGTGGTTACCAAAAAGGAGGAAGATAGAAAAAAATTTAAAGAGTCAAACAATCTGGTCAAGAGAGAAGTAGAGAAAGGTAAAAACGAACAGTGGGAGATCACATGCAACAGGATTGACAGTGTTCTAGGTTATAACAAATCCTAGGAAGCATGGAGTGTGCTAAAAAGTTTAAGAAGGAATACGGTCCAAAAATGTGTAGTACAGATTATAAGCGAAGAGAAGTGGATAGAACACAAGTATTTGTATACAGAAGATAGGGAACAATTTAAAACAGAATCAATATCCCTCGAAGAACGGAGAAGAGAGGAAAAGATAATTATAATTACGGAGGAAGAAGTTTAAGAGGCGCTTAAAAATCAAAAAACGGAAATTCTGCGGGACCAGGAGGAATACCAGTGGAGTGTTTAAAGGCAGGAGAGGAGGTTGTAGTTCGGGCATTGGTTAATATCTTTAATTTAATATTGCAAGGGCAAGACATTTTAGAAGAACTGAGACTAGGATACCTAACATCCATCTATAAAAAAGGAGATAAAAGTATATGTAACAACTACAGAGGAATATGTGCCCAAAGCAGTATAACAAGAATCCTAGGGAAAGTATTGAAGGACAAATTTGAGGCATGTTGTATAACACCAGAAGAACAGTGTGGTTTTACAGCTGGTAAATCCTGCATTGATAATATATTTATAGTGTATAAAAATATATAAAACTCCATATCAACGTAGAAATTTACGAAACGCCAACGTTATTAGAAAAAAAAAAAATCAAGAAAACGAAAACTTGACATTGAGATGGAGCACTATCCCAAGGAAGAGAGGTAGGGGGCAGGGGTCTCTCCTGGCCATTCATCAGTAAGTTTTTTTTCGCCCGCGGCTCACTGTTGCCCAACTTCCTAACCGGAAGAAGAGGGGTGGGGGAGAGGTTGTTGTCTTAAAATCCGTGCAATTTTGCGCAATTCGAATAATAAAAAAATCAGTTATTTTACATACCAACTTAATGTTTAAAGCATAATCGTATTTTTAAATTTTAATATTATTTATTTATTGTTTTTAATATTATTATTGTTTTTTATGTAAATCACTATTTATGGTCCCCTCACCATTTATGGGTAAACTCATACAGTATTCATTATAATCAAGACTGCTTCATTTATTTGTGATATCGCCAGTAGAAATATTTCTAAAGAGGATTTAAGATTCATTTGCCAATGAAACCCTCTCTCCTATCTCTTCCAAGTAGCCGCTAAATTATTTTTTTCAAATAGTGTCCTAAAATAACTCTTTCTTTTTTTTTTTTAGTAAGATAGTTTTTAAAAGTGAGGAATCATAAATAATTATTGTAGAATTGCTTCATTTATTTTTAGTTTTTGATATATGTAGCTTTTCCTTTTTTTCAGGCTTCCATACAAGCTCCATTATGTTGGTCAATCTGATTTCAATTAACAATAATATTGAACTGACCATAACCGGTTTATAAAAACTTGAGTTATGGCTACCCCTATCTGTTTTAATTTTCTTTGTTGTTACAAACGTTCTTCCTGCTAAAAAAGAAAAAAATATACATTTTTTTGTTTGATTATATCATTTTAAAACTATAATAACCACTCAAATCCACTAGTCTCTCAAGTTGCTCCCCACTTCATTCCCGATAATCCTCCGAGGCGTCTGAAAATAAGATGGCCTCAAGACCTTTTTAGTGTAGAATTTTTATTTAAGTGCTACTGATAAGTAGTTCTTTTCAAGTTTTGACATGTTTATGTAATCATTATCAACACATTTGATGTATCAATTTTGCACAGTTGTAAATTTCAATAAATGGATTTAAATAAAATTAAAAATTAAAATCATTTGTATAAAAATTATTATGTCAGATGACCATAACCAGTCTTCAATATAACTATAACCGGTACAACATGCTTATACGGTACCAGTTTATTTTAGCAAACTAAAATTTGAATGGATCTATCGATATCTTTTTTCCCGCAATTAATATTTGTTTATATTTCCAATCCCTCTCCGAAAAAAAGATGTTCTTAAAACCATCTGATTTAGTATTGTTGAAATGTTAAAATATCCAGATTTTTTTATTTTTTATTTTTAACTGTTTATTGACAACTGTTATTGAACAACTGTTTACATTATATATAACAAGCAAATTTTGAGAAAATTATTACAATGACAAGTTAATAACATGTATAAAACTACTGACTAGTACCTTTCATAAACGTTCTACATTAGAAGGACTCTTGGCCATCTTTTTTTTAGACCCTCGGAGGATTATCGGGAATTGAAGTTGGAGACTAGTGGATTCGAGGTATGGAGCTTACTATTAAAGGATAGGTATCTGGTTTGATCCAAATCAGCAACATAATAAAGATACATTTGTGACATAATAAGGAGCATTGAGGATTTACGAAGTATTCTTGATTCTAAGGATTGTATTCGAGACGAATTGGAAGGCTTAGTGGAGCCCTCATGTAAATAAGTCTTTTGTAATTTATTGTGTGCTTTGAACGCTTGTTTAGTAAATGGTGGAGTGGTCTGAAACGACGAGCAGTTTCTTGTATTTTAAGTCTGGTATGTTGCATATCCAGAAATAGATGTCATATTAATAGAATTACGGTTCCTTAAAATTATTTGATATTTTGCTATGTAAGAGTTAATATCAAAAAGGAAATTTAAAAATAATAATAATTGAGTTACTATTGGTAAGATCTCTTTATGTTTGGAGGGAAAATGAGAATTATTTATTATCTTACTATTCCGGAGGTTAATTATAACTTGGGTAGTTCTGGTTCCAATAATAGTAACTCGTAGTAATCATAATGTAGTCGGAATTAAAGCTATATTTATGCGTAAGAGGGTTGTTAGTCTTCTATGAAGCAGCCCCATCTGACGGAAGCTTGGAATATTTTCCGTCAGCTCGCAACGGGGTGTAGATTAGTTTTTAAATTCATGTGTCGCCTGACCTTAAGCAAACATCATCAGTTCTAAACTGAAAATTATATGAGTAATATACCTTGGAAGCTTCTTCCAGCGTATAAAGAGTCGAAAGAAAACGCCCTTCAAAACGTATTTTATGAGAATACTATGAAATGGAAAATAATCTTTATTCTGGGACATACTGTCCCCTAAGAATAATAATAATGCTCCATTACTGGTACTATTTTCTGGCCAGGTTACTTACAATTCATCAGTAATTACGGCAAAAAATATCAATAGGGAGAAAGATTGTCATATATGAAAAAATTAATACATATTTAAATATATTTAGATTGAGTATCTAGAAAGTGGAAAAATTAGTGATGTTATCAAGAAGATAAGAAAGAAACATTACGGATAGGAATGGATAGTAAATAAGGGACTTAATTCCATCAAGCCGTTATAATATTTTATTTACTAAATTTCCTGATTTTTATGGCAAATTAAAACACCATATTTTTTCTGTTTTCAAAAGTGAATTCCTCCATGAAATCAAGAAGCAATTAATAATTTGATCATACCATTAGAAAGCGGGTTATATGTGAAAATCACGCTGTTCTTTAGGTCCCAAGTTTGGAAAACCCAAGGTTACATGTGATCTGGTCCTATAGGAAACTAAATTCTAAATCTGTAATTGTGGTCGAAATTTGAATTCTCGAACACTTCTTGAGCCAAGTGGAGATATTACAGTATGTATGGCAAAAAACGTAGGTTACCCAAAAATATCTTAGAATTTTTAAATATCTGCAACGGATTGGAATAGAAAGGTGCGGTCAGCGGCATTTGTCTTCATTCTTGATCTAGTTTCATTAAGTTTTTTTTTTTTTTTTTTAATACTAAGAGGAACTCACGTTGTATATTTATGAGTCAACTACAAACCACACAACCAAATTCAAGGTGATGAAAGAAACTAAGCTTACATCTTGACTGCGGGAGATAACGAGGTCGGTAGAATAACTGTAGTATACTTATAGAACGGTTAATATGTTGTATTGTTTGTAAGAATTGAGGTGGTATTAATTAAAAAAATATAGGGGAACGGTATGAATCATCTCATAGCAGTATTAAAGATTCTATAAATTGCCTTGGTTTGGTAGAAGCATTCCCTGAATCTTCGATGTACATAAAAAACCAAGCTGGAAGAAAACACCAGTGTTTGATAAACACCTGTTCGAGATTATTTATCTAAGACTCTTGACTGTTGAGAATAAAGTTTTCTTAGCTGCAAAAAGACGAGTAATGGTATTTTTTTTTTTTTTAACAAGAGTTATTTTGGAGTCAGTCGTCGCTTCATGAGCCATGTGTTGTCCAAACCTAGCGAAGTCAACCTGCGACAGATCCTCCATTGCGATCAATGTTATGATCCCTCTAGCCTAACCCAATAAAGTTTTACCAGTTAGTTAGTTGCTTGGAGTAAAAACAAAAATTCAATGGTAACAATACAAGTTCTATGGTTTTTAATATTATCTAGGTATATATAGAAAATCCTCATTTTCTTTAACCACTGGTTTTTGTAATTGGGTTGTCCGGAAAAATAATGGTGGCGTTCTTGCTTTCTTTAAATTAAATTCTTAAAATTAAAACACAATTCATAAATTCTGGTTTTTATGCCTGTTGGCTGGGGTCTACATTTTTTTCGGGGTACGTTTTTCACCCTCATTTTGACAAACCCTAGCTCTGTTGGTGTTGATCGGATCAACAATTAGTCGTCAACTTCCTTATCAAAATTTAATGAAGAATATATTTTGTTATAAACTATTTGTCGCTAGGACCTACCGTTTAGGAGCTATATTGGTTTGAATGAAAAAAAAATCACGGTTTTTCATTTTTATCACGTTTTTAACCCAATAAATTTTAAGGGTTGGGGCTTTTTTGACACGGTTTAGCTTAGTTGGTGTTCCTCGGATCGAAAATTTATGGACAGCTTTCTTATCAGAAGCAGTCGATTGTACATAGATATATCCATGATCTATTTTTTTTCCGCAATCAGGAAGAAATTGATGTTTTTAACAACTGCCAGTATATGTATTGTAAGTGTATATAAGTTCAACAAAAAACTAGTTACAAAAAAGAAACTAGTTACAAAAGAACTACTTACAGCGAGCCATGCAGCTATCAAGTCTGAGTTGCTGAGTGTACCTAATCTTGTAACTAACTGATTCGGAAGACATCGAATAAAGATCCAGTAATTAGTTAATTAATTAACCCCCTATCCAGAGTGCACATTCATTTTAATTAATTCTAATTAATTGCATATATTTCTGTAAATAGGCTTTAATGAACACATATTGTACACAGTTCATTAGTGATTGTTTATTAGTTCAGTCAATGAACATATCGTAGAGTGCATGAAATATGCGGTTATTTTTGAGTTGGGGGGGGGGAGGAGAGAAGGTCCGATTTTGGGTTTTTTCGATTATATCTCGAACACTGTGGACTTAAGAAAAATTTGTTTAGTATAAAAAATAATTCCTATAAAATTGTTTATATACATATTTGTCAAAATTCCAACTGTTTTTGAAATATAAGTTATTGAAACTAGATAATTTTTGTCAAACATTTCCTTATAGTGCCTTCCACAATCGTTTCTCAGAAAAAATTTTAGAATCAAAGTTGTAGGGTATTAAATTTTCTTTAATTTCACACACAGGGTGTTCAATATTCGATGGCAAACCCCTTTTTTTTTCCACAGTTTTTGAAATTTTCAATCGAAACTCTCAGGGTCTTAACTGTGTCAAATAAAGTCTCTTTTCAGGTTATAGTCTGCTCTATAACCTTCTCCAGTTCTTCTCCAGCGACCCTACCTTTGGAATTCCCAATGGGATGTGGTATTTTTTATGACCGATTTCGATAGAAAATAAAATTTTGAATCGATTTTATACCGGTAATTTTTTTAATCCGGCGCACCGTTTCGCCGAAAATTACGAAAAATCATTTTAAGAAAATAAGCAGTATAAAACTGGTATTGAAAAAATAAAATAAATTTTGAACAAAAATATGAAACACGCTTCCACCGTAGCCAGTACATAATGATAGTTTCATTTCGGGCTTGTTGTTACTTAAAAAAAGTTATTATTTAATGTCATTAAATGTAACTAAAATTTAATTTTACAATATATAATGTTTTAAAAATTCATTATTAATAATAGGAAATCATAATTTATTATGAAATTAAAAAACAAATAAAAAACTAAAAAACAATAGAGTAAACCAGACAGTTATTGACTAGAAAAAAAAGTCATAAAATTCTTTTTAAATCATACAACTCAACTTTGTACAAGTACAAGTACTTTCAATTCTGTCAGTATTTTAAAAGATATCCACAGTGTGTCAATGGCTGATTTTACCTTCTTTTTTTTTTGTCACTATCTTGTAAAAAACATTCCAGGATGTCTGTTGCAAACTTTCTTGCTTAGCTTAAAGTATAGTAATTAAGGAAAAATGACAGCAAATTTCAACTTTATTAAACTATTCATTCTATAATTACAGTAAGAATATTTCCAAATATTTCTTTAATGGTGTCAATAACTGCCTGGTTTACCCTGTATTATATGGACATGCGTGGAGCATTTAAAAGATAAAATATTCATTATGTTTTTATAGTTGACATAATAAATTAAAAAGAAGAATTCTTTGTTCATATATAAACATGGTTATTTATTATATATTATATTAAAAGAAATGATTAAATAGTATTGTTGATTTTCTATGTTCAAATGAAATTGAAGTTCTGATAGGGATGCATACCCCCTTCTTAAACGAGTCTGATCTCAATAAATTCTCTTCTGTGAACTTTAGTTTATATATAAAAATCAATATGTATATTTTATAAAACTTATTAATTAATACATTTTAATGTCAAACAAAACATGTTAGATGTGGGATTGAATCAGGAGGAAATTCTAAGGAAAAACTTGAACGAAAATTTATAAATCACTTTACTAAACAAAGTATGAAGTTTTCCAACGATATTTTGCTTGAACGTATGCGCAACTCTGTGGGAAAAGTTCTTTAATTTCGTATTGTACGTTCCCTCACGGTCGCGTATTCGTGCCTTGTCCAAATATAACCGTACCGGCAGTAAGGCCATTCTGGTATATTTTTGTTTTGGTCAAGGTATTATCCTCTGAATAATAGTGGTGATTGAAGAATTACTTAAAAGTATATACTAACATGTTAATATATTCATATATGCATGTGTTGTTATGTACTTCCTGATCATTAATTACATGTTATTGAAATCTTCCATAGAAGTTCCTTCCAATTTTATTAAAACATAACTTCCTTAAATTTTACATCACTGCATCATTTTTTTTAATTTTTTGGTGTATTAATAACTAATAATAATTATATATTTTTTAAAATGATTATTTATTATTGCCCTGGACAAACATTTTGATCAAGGAAGTCTATTTTATGACATAAAATTTTATAACATAATAAGTTGATCTCCACGGATGTCACTTTTTATTGGTTATACCTTTTTTAATAAAACACAAATTAATGCAGGTTTACATTTTTAATTGTTCTAATGCTAATTATAATGTCTGCTAAAAAAATTATATAAGGAAATTGTTTTAGACAAAGACATTTGAAAAATGTTTTAAATATTTAACTCACAGTTATAAGGTTTGGATTTACACTAGGAGAAATTGCTTAAGAACTGATTTAATATTTCCTTTGTCTTGTTTATTTATGGAGCTAATCCATGAGCTTATTAAAAAAAAAAAAAAATTGTTGTTATTATTAACTTCCTCCATAGCTTTACAAATTTGTTTATTTTAATTTTTAATTTTTCCTACTTCAATAGAAATATAGAATTTAACATGAAATTACAAAAAAAAATATTATTAAATATTATTTCACTGTTTTTTTTTGGTTTTTTTTTTTCATTTTCTCCATTAAAAGTTTCATTTTTCTTTAGGTGTTTACCTCACCATATTCTTTTACCATGGCATATAAAACATAATAGGATTATTAAAAACATTAATGAAATTAAACGAAGACATATTTTTAAATAAAATACGTAATTTTGAATTAAAACGATTTATTTCACACTTCAAAATCACATTAGACCCATACCTCAGCGAATGCAAGTCAAAATAAAATTAATTAAATAATTAAGGATTTCGTAAATTTAAAATTGTTAGATATATTTTTTTTAATACTGCATGTTTTTATTTGATTACTTATTTAATAATACCAATACGTTTTATAAGTCCTGGT
This sequence comes from Euschistus heros, assembly GCA_003667255.2. Lineage (NCBI taxonomy): Eukaryota > Metazoa > Arthropoda > Insecta > Hemiptera > Pentatomidae > Euschistus > Euschistus heros. Next base: position 4,010,211 of record RCWM02000050.1, read on the forward strand.
TAAAGTAAATGGGGACTTAAACACCTAAAAAAGAATGAAATTAATACCCAAGAATCGATGAAAAAATCGATTAGGTGGATTTTTTTCTACTTCCAGGATACTAACAAAGCAGGAGGAAATTTCATAAAAACTGTTTCATAAATTAATCATTGTATTTTTAACATTAAAAAAATAATTATAATATTTAAAAAATTTAATATTTTAACAATTTTTTTTTTCTTCTAGTTTTCCATACCGCAGTAACACTGCAATGGGTGCATATATTTCTAAGCGCCTCATCTTAAATTTATATAAACATGTTTAGTTATACATAATTTGAAATATTTTAAAATAATATAGGAATTAACATTGAGTGAATATGAAATATAAACAATAACTAATGAATGGAAATTGAGCTCTATATAATCAACATGATCCAAAAATGCATCAAAGTATTTGTCTATGAGATCCTTCTATGACGGCGGCCATTTTTCTCCGTTCAATAAGACTTTGGATATCTGTAACTTTTCAATGTTCTGCAATCATAAATAAGATGGTCGTAAGTTTGTTCACTGTTATCATCACAGTTACAAATTCTACACAGTCAGCAAGTTTAAATCTGCGTAAGTAGCTTTTACCTCCGCCATGTCCTGTCGAAAATTGGGTTAGTTAGTTTTTTTGTATGTTAGTTTTTTTAATTTTTATAATTTATTACTGCCACTGAAAACGTGTTACAATTCTGATTATTTGAAAATTAAGGAATACGTAGAAGTTAGTTCCAATTCTAGCAGCGAGCAATAAGTTACCGAAGAAAAAAAAAATCAGAGGGAAGATGTCAAAATTCAATTCATTGCTTAACAATAGCCAGAATAGATCACAGCTAGCTTTATTTTTTTAGTAGACTCAATTTTCGGTTTATTTTTATCTAATTATGCTAGCTGGCAATTTTTCATTCTTCTTTATGAGGGCCGTAAATAAAATTATTTTCTTCTACTCTCGGATCAAATAATTTCTAACGGCTTTGTTTAACAATGAAGAGTAGAATTTACTGAAGATTTAATGACACTTAGCGTCAATTTTTTAAATATGGGAAAAATGTCTAGATCGATTAATAGAATCGTCTCAGATGTCTATTGATTTTCTTTCTTCCAAAACTGTACATAGACCGATTTTGATCGAAATCAACTCATTTTGATAAATTAATTCTATATAATATACATACGTGAATGCATAGGGAAAATGAAACCTTCCAACCGATGAGACACCAAAGCCTTCAACGAGTTTTAAACAAGCCTGATTTGTTAACAACCTTGTCAATCGTTCTCGCTGTCCTGGTCGCGATCAACTATACCCGAGACCAAACATTATATCCATCCAACATATACATGATAATAGTGTACATATAATACATGTAATTAAAATAGTTTGTGAAGAAAAAGTATTATGTTTCTTAATTTTTTTTTTTTTTTTGGAGTCAATAGAAGTATGCTTGCATTGTAAAAACTCCGACAATAAATAATGTTAATTTGAACAAGAATTTAACTGAAATTATTAATAATACGTCACTTGTATCTGTCTTTATCAAAAATTAGTTCATAACGTTTTTACTTTTTTTTTTTTTTTAATGGGAATTATAAATAATTAAATCATATTAAAGTTCACAAACTTATAATTTATCCTCATTAGCTTTCAATAGCTTTTTAACATGACTTTAATAACACTATAAAATTAAATGTTTAGTAAGGTTCTTGAGGTTTAGTAAATAAAAAAACAACTTATTTTGGAGACGTTTTGAGACTATTTGTATGTAATCATGCCCTATAGTAAAAACAGTAATTTCAAAACATAAAGTTAGCTACAATATAAATATATAAAAACATGCGTTAGAATATATACTACACATAATTACAAAATATGGAGGAGTATGAAACTACTTACAATGTTACTAGTGGTTATGCTATTGGTATATATTACTAAATATAACAATTCTAGCATACAACTGAACAAGGAAATATCATAATACGGAAATTCCATCTACCTGCACCAGGGATTCCTTGGAAAATTCCCATCCCTAACTTTTTTTTCCAAAATTCCCCTGTTCAGTTGTATACTAGAATTGTTATATTCAGTAGTAGATACCAATAGCATATCCACCAGTAAACTCCTATCCTCCTGTGTAACTCATATAACTTTATTGTAACCTATTTTTTCACTGTAGGGCATGATTATGAGAACAACATAGTCCAAGAACCTTATCTAACATCTAATAGTAACTGTCAAGAATATATATATATATATATATATATATATATATATATATATATATATATATATATATATATATATATATATATATATATATATATATCAAAATTCTATTTTGTCAACTTTTTAAAAATTGTTATTTATTTACCTATTACCCGATTATTATAAAATAGTTGTATATATATATATATATATATATATATATATATATATATATATATATATATATATATATATATATAAGGATAAATTTCTTGACTGTTACTATTAAATGTTTAGTAAGATTCTTGAGGTTCATATATATATTTAAAGTATGTCTTTTCAAAGATTTATTATTGTTTAAAATATGCGTAAATATGGATCCCAAATTTAATGTTCTTGGAAAAATTCAAGGAAACGTAAGAGAGTTATTTTGAGAATTTAGTTTTTGTGTAATTTCGAATATTGATTTTCCAGAAATCCAACTAATTATGAATTATAAAAAAAAACAAAAAAAATGTAAGCTTGAATAGATCTAATTTTGATTTTTATTGTTTTTAATATTTAATTCTTGGAATAGGATATAGTATAAAGAGGCCAAATTGATTTTTTATTTATTTATAAAACATTTGTTTTCATAAAATTACTGCTACGATCAAGGGGAATAAGTAATCGTCCTTAAAATTTCACAACCATCGCTTATTTACAAGAAAATTATAAAACAAGCGCAAAATAATAAATTATAAAGAAAATGATCTTATGAATTGATTTTTAAAAAAATATATTGCTTAAACTTCCCAAAAAAAAAAAAAAAAAAAAAAAAGTCCTTCAATTTAATTCACAATGGTCAATGATATAAGGACAGAATTATAGATTTTACTGTCAATAATATAGTACTCAATAATCGGATAAGCGATAATTGGTTTTAAAATTTAAAGTAAACCCTTTCCGCAAAGTGACAATATTGATGAAATTAAGACAGATTTAATTTGGTTTTGTTGAATATTTACATTTTGTTTGGCGATTTACAGAATCAGTTAACAGTTCTCTGCTCACCTTTAACTTTTTATTTTAATAAAAATGTTTTTTGATATTTATAACTGTAAAAATAATAATAAATTGACAGAATTATAAAATTTGACCTTTACTTTCTATGCTATTAGAGTACTACCAATGAGTAGTTCCTCTACAAGTTCTAATCATACCATTATTTTGTATTCTATACAGCATAATTACTAAATGTGTTTTTATTAATACAGTTGTAAATTTCAATTAATAAAAAAGTAAAAAAAAAAATTCTATACCTTTTAAGGGATTCGAAATATAGTATTTTCATACCCTATTCAATGAGAAAAAAAATATGCAATTTAGAGCATCTGTTAAGTTAAAGAGCTGAATTAAAAAACAAAGACAGAATTCTTCAGAATATTTCTGGCAAACAGGAATAATATTAATAATTAACAAAATTTACTTATAAGCACACGAATTATTATTTCAGCAGTATCCTTTAACAATATTCCGATGATTCTCGTTGTATTTGGAAATACGAAGTAGAGCTCTGGGGTTCCACTTAACCATCCAATTAGTCACTTATCCTAGGTTTTATTTTTATATTACTGAAACCGAATTTTGACTTTCATATCATTATGTTATAATTTTACTAATATGACTTTTAATATTATTTTGAATATCTTGATCTGTAGTAAAAAAACAAAAATTTAGTAGCCGCTAAACCCAACGCACGTTTACTCAGACTTAGCGCCTGACTTGTTGGTTTGAAAAAAAAAACAAGTAGGAAATAAATTGTATTTTATTTTTCTTAATCCGCACTATGGTACCAACAATCTTAAAAAAATAACGTGTTTTTTAAAACTTTTTTGCGTGTTTTTTTCACTTCTATTTTTTTTTTTTTTTTTTAACAATAAAATAAAATAACTAAAGTTGAGGGAAATTATTACAATGACAAGTCAATAACATGTAAATATTACTCACTATTAATAAAAAAAAAATTCCAAATCAATGAACTATAGAACATTAAGATCTTGATAAATAATTTTATTTGTGACATCATTAGGAGCATTGAGGATTTTACAAAGGGTTTTGGCATGGAAGGTTTAGTGGAGCCCCAAAACTCAACTCCATATGTCCAAATGGGTCTAATTACTGCCATGTAAATAAGTCTTTTGTAATTTATTTAAAGCTTTGAAAGCTTGTATAGTAAATATTGGAGTAATTGGAAACAACGAGTAGGTTCTTGTCTTTTAAGTCCGGTATGTTCATGGACAGAGTTAATCTTCGTTTTTAGCACCCTAAAAAACATGAATTGAGGAAAGATCAATTTAGTATAAAACTTCTCTATTTTTTTCCTGGCCATTGAAAACAAACTTCGCATATACAAAACTATCAGTAAACTTATTTGGAACTATGGACCTATGGAACTGTGGGGGACAGCAAAACAATCGAATATCAAACTCATTCAATCTTTCCAATCCAAAGTCCTTCGTACTATCGTAAATGCTCCATATTATGTCTCCAACAAAACCCTACATAATGATCTCAATATACCTTTTGTCCTTGACCTGATACCTCTTAAATTCTCCTAATTCCATCAAAACCTTTTCAATCATTCATTATCTAATTCCACGCATACTTATAACCCACCTTGCAGGTTGAAACGGCAATGGCCCCGAGACTTATTGTAAATATTTACTAATGGAGTTCTGGTAATGGCCAGCTTTTATACTCAAGTTCTGTGCTACTGTGCTATAGCGCTGGAAACTCTCTAAGGCCGGCTTAGTAAGTTAATTTTTCTTTTAATTTTTTATTCATTAGTTTCAAGAATCATTACCTATTTTACGTTATCATTTATCATATTCTATTTATTCTTGCACTTTATTTTATTTCTTATATTTATTTATTCGTGTGTTTTATTTTAATTCTTGTATATTCAGAAGCTTTTATTTTAGTTTTCATACTTGATTTCTTTTTATTTTATATCATTGTAACATATTGTATGTGTGAGTCTCTTTCATCCATATTACTCATTGCCCTTGAGTGAGGCAGCTTGTAATTATTCAAATAAAATGTTAAAAAAATAAAATAAAATAAAATTTACTGGATTCTCTAATTTTTTTCCTCTAGTGACTGGACTAAACAAGAGAAAATATTCGTGGCGCCTATCGGTTTGGCACTCGGCAGATTTATTTATATATTTTTTAAATTGTATTATTATATGTAGGCTACTTATAATGAGAGGTTTTCAGCGAGCCTGTTCTCAAGGAGCCCAATAATCATTGAATATGAATTCTTCCTAATTTTATCAGTATTTTATTACCCAAACATCGCTTTTGGAACATCACTGCATCATAAACAAGATTTGCTTGTTATCGTTGACAGATATTTTACAGTGTCTTCCAATAATACACAGTGTTATTTAGTCAGGAATGCATCTCTTATTCCCGAAGGTGAAGTGCTCCCTGGCCTATGCGGGAGTAGATAGATCTGGGCATGGAATTAACGGGGTCAGGTATTAATAGACAAGCAAGCGATGTCTTAGCTCCGAGATGGATCTGGCGTCTAGCAGCATCAGCATTAAGGAATTCGGGCGATTTATTTAAAATTACCTGCAATTGTATAAAGCTGAAAAAGCTGTGCCTTTCAACATTAATCAAGGGGAGATTGTCGAGTGGCTATTTTTATACAAGAACCTCGGATTTCAGAGAGAGAGAGCGAGAAAAAAGCTTGAACAACCTCTTCTAATCTAACTGATCGACGATTTTGTATGTGCCTGTAATGTGTGCTCACTAAAAACTCTTTTATTTTATTTTTTTATTTATCTATTCATTAAAATTTAGAACTGTAAAAATTAAAAAAACCTCTCCTAAGCCTCTTAAGCCTATTTATTTCTGAATTAATGGAAGTCGACGAGGATTAAAATTGATTTTCCTTACCTAGAAAATTAATGCCTTCTATAAACAATTTTTAAAATTACGTAAACAAAAAAAAAATATTGTAATAAAATACCAACTTTTTTCTTTAAAGCATTTATTATATTTTCAAAAACTAATTTAATGTTTGTAATATAAATGATTTCTTGTAATCAGCTGTTTTTTTTTTTCTGTATAGTCCAGTCAATAAACATATTGTAGAGTGCATGAAATATGCGAAAATTTTAGACTTCATAGCTTTGTTAAGAGTAGTTAGAAGATAAGGGTACTAAAAGTCCCCGCCCCTAGCAGGTGACCTAACGGGGGATGGGAAAAGGTCTCATTTTTGGGTTTTTCGATTATATCTCGAACACTGTGGACTTAAGAAAATTATGTATCAAATAAAAACTAAAGCTAATTAAATTTACCATAAAATTAATTTTATATAAATTAGTCAAACTTCCAACGGTTTTCACGATAAATTAAAAATGGGTGATTTTCGAAAACAAAACCATTTTTACTTCACTTTTTTCCAAACATTTCCTTTAAGTGCCAAAAACGCATATATAAGAATTAATTAAATTTAACTCTCTACAACTTTGATTCTTACATTTTTTTCTGAGAAACGATCGTGGAAGGAACTAGAAGCAAATAATAGAAAAAAAGTCAGGTAAATTATTTTTTTTAACAATTACCGATTTTCAATAACGTAAATCGTGAAAACCGTTGGAAGTTCGACAAATATATATAGCATGAATTTTATAAGAAATTTAATTAGCTTTAATTTTTACTTCAAACATATTGTTCTAGAGTCCACTGTTTTCGAGATATAATCGAAAAATTCAAAAATGTGACCATCTCCTCCCCCCACCACCGTTAACTCACTCCCCAGTGGCGGGGACTTTTAGTATGTGTAGCTTCTAACTACTCCTAACGAAGGAATTAAGTCAAAAATTTTTGCATATTCCAAGCAAAGTTCAGCATTCATTGACTGGACTAGTAGTACCAACCTACATTTCCTTTAGACATACATTTAAAAGATCTTTGTAACGGAAGAAATACATCGGAAATAGTACCAACTTAAACATGATAAAAAACATGAATATTAATATACTAGGTGAAAACAAAGTCCGGTGAATAAATTAGAAAGTTTAGGTTGTTCAGGCAAAATTTAAAAAAAAAAAAATCTTGAATAAATTCTGTAAATTAAATTTTATTCAAAATAATTGATTTTCCCGCTATTTTGGTAACATTGGTGTAAAAAAATATTCATTTTTTCAAAAACGGGATTCACAGGTAATGTTCAAAGTTAAAAAGTTCTGCATAGAAAAGTAGCAATTTTAGATTTTTCAACTTATTTCCTGCGATTATCGATATAAATTAAATAAAATAAGGCTTGGGAGATCCAGTTCATTAACAATGAAACTTGTATTATCTTCCTTTTAAAAATTTAACTGATTCCCTGACCTTATGCTGTTCTAGCTACCCCTAGACAAATACTTGTCTTAGAAAGGTCCTCTAACCATACTATAAGCTGCCCACCTTCTTTCGTTTTTCATGTTTTTTTTTTTTAATGAGTAGTTAATAGATCTTTTAAACTTTAAGCTGTCACTAACAGTTTCTTTATGTATGGAGATTGTAACGTATTATACAAAAGTAAGTTATAGTTAAACTATCTTTTATTTTCACAGGAAAAAAAAAAAAAAAAAAAAAAAAAAAAAAAAAAAAATCTCTCTTTACAAAAATAATTTCGAGAAAATTACCATTTCAAAGAAATTTCTGTATAATTACATAAATAACACAAATAGACTTGTCGATGAACCTTTCCACAAATACCTAAGCTTATTTATAAATTCAGACTAAACTTAATTACATCTAGTTAAAAATTTCGAGTCATTCTCAAATACTGGAGCATTCCTCTCCATGACAGGTGCAATAATTCAGGGCAACGGTTTAATGACCCCTTTATTGCGCCTTGCTCTATTTCTGGTTCTGAACGTAGACAAAACATTTCTTAATGCTCGTCTTGGCCACAAGAGTGCCAGTAAAATAATTTAAAACATTATCTATAGGAGCGGCTAAACATATTTGAAGGTATTCGAAACAAGATGTTTTAGCCTCAGCGTCAGCTTTGGATGCAGTCGATCCATCTCTCTGGATTCATGTCTGTTATGTTGGAGTAATGTTTGTAGCGTACACCATCCAGCAAGCTTCGTATCAACATACTTGTTGAACACCGGATAACAAGTTCACTTTTTATAGATCAATGTAAAAGAAGTTTCCATTAGGAAAAATATAATTAGAATCGATTTAATAAGTTACTAATGAATAATTACACGGTTAACAGTAACATTTATTTAATGTATAAGAAAAGTGGAAGTAGCTAAATTTGTACTAAATTTGATAAGAGACTGGAAAGGTAGAAAGAGTAGCGCTGAGATCTCCTGGAAACCTGCCTTCTTGTATGCTTTCTTCCGACTGAGTTTGTATGTATGTTACATATATACATTAGGCTACCCCTTATCTGGTTTTATAGATTCAGTGTGATAGTGTGATAGTTTGTAAATATATATATATATATATATATATATATATATATATATATATATATATATATATATATATATATATATATATATATATATATATATATATTTAGTAGTTAGGTTATTCAAATTTTATCTTCTACTGGACAAACGTTTAACTAGGAATCCAAAAACAAGACTAAAACGAAAAGAAACTGCTAGTCGTTTTTGAATTCTTCAACATTTACTAGACAAACGTTTAAAGCTTCCAATAACTTACCAAAGGCTCATATACATGACTGTTACTAGACCTATTTGAACATACGGAGTTGAGATCTGGTGCACTACTAAACCATCTAGTTCATCTCGTATCCAATCCATGTAATCCAAAATCCTTTAACAAAAACTAAGTGCACCTTCCTTTGACACAAATAAACTTATCCATAATGACCTTAATGTTACATACGTTGCTGATTTAGCCCGAACCAGATACCTATCTTTTCGTAGTGAAATTAATAACCATTACAAATCCATTAGTCTCCCTACTTGCTTCCCATTCATTACCCGACAACCTTCCTTTGCTTCTGAAAAGAAGATGATCTTGGGACCTAGAACGTTTGCAGTTGAATAAAAGTGGGTAGTAGTAATTAATATGTAATTATGAACGTTTTAGTCACATTTACTATATGTATTTTTTTTAATAGAGTTGTAAATATTATTAAATAGATAAAAAAAATATTAATTAGATACTTATTTTATTGTCATAAAATATATAAATAAAAAGAAGATTCATCTATTGCAACCACGTAACCTTTATTCTCCACTGCAAATCTTGCTTCCCTGGTAATTTCACTTTACCCATTGGTATCATTGATTGTACTTAGATAAAATAGTTAAAAAGCAAGAACACAAGAGAACAACTTACTTTCCCATTAATAAAAATCATTAAACCTAATTGGAAATATCAACTAGAGTTGTGGGGGACATCAATACAATTAAATGTCAAACTATTTAATGCATCAAATCTGGAGTACTTTAAAATATTGTGAATATTATGTTTTTAAACAAAAAACATAACAAATCCCTAAGTCCCTTAAATATTTTTGTTTCCTTGAAAACCATTCCAAATGTTCTAACCCTTTGGCTCAATCGTTATTCAGTTACAGGCATCTTTGTTGCCCATTTCGCAAATTAAAACAGCTTTAAAAATTAAATTGATTTAAAATTAAAATTAATTAATGTTTTTCTATATGATATGGTCAAAGTAAATGGAAGCGTAAAATCTTAAACGTTTTGCTGAGAAAACGGCCAAAAAAACATTGGGAGGTTTTTGCTTGTCAGTATAATGCATACATACATATATTGAACCTCTTATTTAAATGAACAATATTGTTGAATATTGCGATTCTCAACAGACTTGAATGGATATGTAATGAATACTTATGTTTTTAGTCATGTGTGCAGCGAACAAGGCAGTATATTCATATATTTTTCGGTTTAACATCGAACGATAAGTTGACTTCATTATCAATCACGTCACTCATATTTCTTATACACCAAAAATCACATACAGACATATGGTCGCTGAGAGGAGGGGGTAGGGGGGCTGGAATCCTCCTGCCGGGCTCTTGGGGGGGGCACGATCTAAGTTGACCATTCACAAGTGTTGTTTTATATAACCTATCCTATGGCAATTTATCGTATTAGTAAATTAATGAAACAATGTAGTTTATTAAAAGTTTACTTTTGTAAAAAAATAAATTGTATTTTTTGGATGATGTTAGGAGAGGGAGGGGGTTAAGGGGCCCGGCAAATATATTTGCCCCGGGGCCAGGGTTGGCTCTCGCCGGCCCTGTACAGACCTTCAGCGCATAAATTATAATAAGCCTAATAATTACTATAACAATAAATCCTAAATTATTTAAATGAGGGTTTGTATAACTATTTTAGTTTAGAGGACATCCATAAATTACTAATTGAAAAAAATCATCAAGGTTAATTAATTTTGTTTTTGTGGGGAATTTCGATCCTTTGGAAAGCAAATTAGGAGGGGAGGTAAACAAATATGAATTGCTTTATTTAATCAAATAACAATCCGCATAAATTTGGCTCAACTTCAATCAGCCTAGAAGACTTCAAGACAATTAGCCATAAAAACGACTAACCCTATTGACAATATGCCAAAGTTTATAGATAGAGCGTTTGAAATACTCTATTTCTCAGTAAACTATAATTAGTTATTAATTCATATAAATTGGTATTTATTTACAGTGTATTATGTTTTTGTTTCCAGTTTTTATTTCTTATTTAAAAAAAAAAAAAAAAAAATATATATATATATATATAGCAGTTTACTCCAAAAAATAATAAAAATATAAAAATACAGGCTATTAAAACATTATAGAAATAATAAAATAAAGATAATTAGAAAATAGTAGAGACAAAGTACGGGAGAATTAAAGCGACAAATTCAAGTACCTGGAGGAAATTATATGTAGCAATGGGTCGGAGAAGGAAAGCATAAAAGAGAAAATAAATTGGAAAGACTAAGCTTCGTGACAAGCAATTTGTATAATAAAAGAAGCCTGTCAATAAACCCGAAGATAAGACACTAAGGTACGGTCGTCAAACCGGTGATACTGTACGGAATGGAAACCGCTTCCCTCCCCAGCCTAAGGAAAATGTTTGGGATAGAAAGAAGAACACTAAGAAGAATTTACGGCCCAAAGAAGATACAAGAAGGCTACAGGTTGAGACCTAATAAGGAAATATACAAAGAAATAAATGATCTGGAAACGGACATAATAAGAACATTAAGGTTCTATGGTCATTTCGTGAGGATGCACCCAAAGAGGTTAAATAGAGAAATCTTATATCAAACAGATGAAGGAAGAAACTGAGAGACTGAAAATAACAGACCAAGACTGTTTCGATAGGGATGACTATAGGAAAAGACTAAAAAAAATGAAGGTCCTTGTGGGAAAGAGAGATGCGAGAAAAGGAATGGCGTGGACCGAGGAAAAAAGTAAGGAGCAATGGGAAAGAATGAGGAAAAGGTGGAAAGATAGAAGGAAGGAGAGAAGGGCTATGAAAAGAAGCGAAAATAATGATATTCGCCTGGTCTCTAATGCCGTTCTGTGAAAAAAAAAAATAAAAAGATAATTAGAGAAAGATAGAGCATAAATATAATTCTTTCTGATGTAATTCTTTATTTAAAAATATCTATATATCTATATGGGTAACGTTTCTTGTCTAAGCCACATTCTCAAGTTCTGAAATTAACAATAATAATTAGAGATGGACTGACTTTGACTTTGGTTGACTAGTTACTGTCCGACTAGTCGGCAAGTTAAAAGGTGATCAGTCGGCTAAGACAATCATTGCTTCCGTTGGAATTCGGGCAAATTCTGTAATGTTCAAAGTGCTTCGTTTATAGCTGTTAGTACATGCTGCAACAGAGTTTTGTTTACTTTATATCTTTCTTTCGTCTTTTTTGTTTTGCATACTGGCATAATGGTGTGTAATGGATTGTTTAAAAAAAAAATAAAGCAAAAGTCAGCAAATTATTTTACTTGGACGCCACGCTATTTTTACAAGGTAAAGTAGCGAAACCTTAATCAGAAAATAAAACTTACAACTTTCCAAGCAGCAAAAATATATATACCGTTGCCGGGGGTTACTTTGAACAGATCTTGCACATTTTGCACAGCAGGGCTATTATGGATATTTTAATTTTTTTTGGATCAAATTATAGCTACACAACTCACCTTCAAAATCCCATATTAGCGATTCCGCTATTTTCAATACGAGAGAGGGGGAGTCATTTTAACATAATAATGTATTTATAATCCGAGATATCGGTATCGAGAATCGATTATCGATTTTTCGGTACCGTTAAAGGTATCAAGATTGTTTTTCAAAAAGGTTTTTGAGGTCACAAAATTAAGTGAGTAAGAAGACCGTAATCACTATCTAAATTCAAGAGAGAATATTGCGAATAGTTCAAGCAGGTTGAGGTTTATAATAAATTTTTAAAATTATTCTACATTAATCTAAATCAAAGCTTCACAAAAAAATTATTACTTTATACACAAATATTTTCACAGTTGATTTATGTGATTTTAATCGACTTTAATAGTACTATTTTTGTAAGTAGAACATATTTTTTTTATTTTTCAATTTTAAATTGAAATTACGATTACAAACTACCTAGCTGCACAAATAAAAAATAAAGAATAAAGAATAAATAAAATAGAAATTAAAATAATATCTTATAGCTAATATCTTTTAGGAGATGCAATAAGATTTATTTTTGCAGACAATTTTTCAATGCTATTTTTCACACTCAAATAACAAAGAAATGGAAAGTTGGAAGTTTTATGAAGCGGTAGAGTTTAAATTAAAAAAAGACAACATAAAGAAAAAAAAAATAACAAGAACAAAACTTCTTTATTTTTTTAAACATATAACTAGTATGTTTCAAAACATTTATTAATTTTTAATTAATCAATAGTTATTAATAACTAATTTCTATTACTAATTTATTTATTTTTGTCGTAGTATGGAATGTCTAGTGTCAGTTGACTACTGTCCTTATGATTTTATAAATCGATTTTACTACTCATTGATAAAAATATTATTTATTTTAATTTTCATATTACTTTTGAAATATAATAAGTAAACTATCTGAACTGTGGATAAATGGTTTTATGTTAAAAGGTCCTTAGGCCACCTTCTTTTTATAACCTTCGGAATGTTATCCAGGATAGAAAGGAGAGCAAGCTGAGTTATAATGAACAAGTTCATTTATTACATAATATTGAGAATCAAGGATTTCTCGAAATATTTTGAATTGTAAAGCTCAACTCTGTACAAAATAGGTCTAATTACTGCCATGCAAATGAGGCTTTTGCAATTAATTAGAAGCTTTGAGCGTTTGTATAGTAAATATTGAAGCAGTCTAGATGAGCAATTTAAAATAAAAATGTTTAATTATTCTGTTTTAAAGTTTTTAAACTTATCTTGGAATTTAGTTTCTACCCTTTAAAATGTTGAACGCAAAGGCATAAGCAATAAGAGAACATGAACAAATTGGTCGGAAGAACGAAAAAAAGAGACATGGTTAAAATATGCAAGAATATTGTAGGGGAAAACAAAACAATGAATGAGCAGGAATCGACATTGATTAAACGTATGATAAAAATAGTATAGTTGATCGTAAGAAATAGAAGAAGATCTAGGTTGCAGTCTGGAGTAAGAAAGAACAGGCTCTGATTAAAACATTTTAATGGAGTTCCGACGTTAAAAACTGTTTAAAAAGCAGTTATGTAATTACCTATTTTAACATATATTTATAATTTAGTTTATCTGTTAATGTTTGTTATTATTTGTTCACGTTTACTTTTAGCCCTGAAGAAGACCTGGTAAAAACGTCGGCACTCCATTAAATGTGTTTAACTTGGACGTGTTTTCTTCTGACTGCGACCCAGAATATTTTCTATATTATTAATATGATCCATTATTTTGTCTTTTACAGAAGAATATATTTTACTTAAATATAATAAAAATATATATATGGTATATAATTGTTAATTTAAAGCACAGGACTTAAGGTCTTTATAAAAACTTCATAATATATTTTTTTTAAAAGAACTCCAATAAATGACCAGTAAGATATATGTATATGCAATATACATGGAATATTCTGTTTGAAATAAGTGATTTGACATAACTATCGAGATCCATTGAACCAAAACAGTCCATGACTTTTCAAATCCTATTTATGATGACTTGAACAATACTATGCTTTATCACATATTTTATAGGCCCAAGTAAAAAGAAATAAGATTTACTTTTAAAAGATTTTATACGATATAGTTGGAATAATGAACAATATCACAGGGAATATATGTGTATAGTCTGATAACACCACAGGCTGTTTTCTTAATACAAGTTTATTCAACAATTTAAAAGTGTTGAAGTAATAGATAGTTTAAAACAATATTTTTTAAACTAAAATAGTAGAATTGTCCTCTGACTTCCTAGAAGTTTCGGAAAAAAATGTTCATTCAATTCAGGAAAACTGTATTCAGAGAATTTTTATTTCAAAATTTAAAACGGACTGCCCCTCCTTACGGTCACGTCTTTTAATTATAAGGAAAAAAATAATTAAATCGAGATCAAAAGAATGAGATATAAAAGGTGTCCAAAATTTATTGAACAAAAAAACCTAATTAAAATTTGTTAATAAGTTTTTTTTTGTTAAATAAAATATAATAAACCTTATATAAACTGTGAACTGAAATTTCAATCTCCTAATATGTGTTGATAAAATCCATTATCGATCGGAGAATAATATTTAACCCATTTCAGGAAGCTTCTTGTAGTGAACTAGAATTCTCAAAATAGTAAATTAGTTCAACCAATTTCAAAGGAATTTAAAGATATCCTTATTTTTTTGTTTTATATCAATTTATTGAAATTTACAACTGTACAAATATACACATCAAGTAAATGTTTTGATAACGATAGCAATAACATGTCAAAACTTGAAAAGAACTACTCATCAGTAGATCTCTACGCCATCTTCTTTTCATACGCCTCGGAGAATTATCTGAAATGGAGACGGAAGGAAGTTGAGAAACTAGTACATTTGAGTGGTTATCCGTACTGTGAAAGGATTGGTATCTGATGTGGGCTAAATCAGCAACATATGGAACTTAAAGATCCTTCTTTATCGGTAAGTTTATTGGTGAAAACGTAAGGAGTATTAAGGATTTTGGATTGTAAGCATTGGATACGAGATGAATTTGATGGTTTAATGAAGCGACAAAGCTCAACTCCGTACGTCCAAATAGGTCTAATCACAGTCATGTATATGAGTCTTTTGTCATTAATTGGGAGCTTTGAACGTGTGTCTAGTAAATGTTGAAGTATTCTGTAACGACAAGCTGTTTCTTGTCGTTTTATACTAGAAAAATAAAACCTCACGGAGAGGGATGACTAAGGAATTCCAAAAGGAGATAGAACAAATGATTAAGGATTTTTTAAATAATGCAGTTCCGTGTGAGGGGGTGCACAGGCTGGAATTTTGGGACCTTGTATTCAGGAGGTAGATACAAGAACGCAAAGTTAAGTAGGTCAAGCGTATTAGAAGGCATTTCAGTTTTTTATAAATTGAATAAAAAGGTACGGAGGATTTTTGTATACTCATAATAATGTACATGATATAGTTCGTGCGTGATCTGAAAATTTCATTTATACCATATCCATTACAAGTTGGCAGACATATAAGAATGTAAACAAATGAAAAAAATAATAAACTTGAGACGAACCGGGAAATAAAAGTAAATGTTGAGAAATCCGAAGGCTATATCGTAAATATACAAAAGCAAATTACTGCCAATTAAATTTGGCATCGTATTTACTGCAGCTCACTTGTGCCGGCCTGGTCTAGCTCTTGTGCGCAAGGGCGTACATTTAAACAGAAGCATAAGATTATTTTTTTATTCTCAATTAATCCACATAAAAGATTAAAACGTTAAGAAATTGTCTATCGTTACAGACTACTCCAACATTTACTAGACACACATTCAAAGCTCTCAATTAATTACAAATAACTCATTTATTTGGACGTACGGAGTTGAGCTTTGGACTCCACTATACAGTCCAATCCTTACAATCCAAAATCCTTCTAAAAATCCTCAATGTTCCTTACTTTGTGACAAATAAACTTATTCATAAAGATCTTAATATTCCAAATGTTGCTGAGTTTGCCCAAACCAGATGCCTATCCTTTCATAGTAAGTTCCATAACCACTCAAATCCGTTAGTTTTTCAACTTGCTTCCCAATCCATTCCCGATAATCCTCCGAGGCGTCTGAAAATAAGATGGCCTTGGGACCTTCTAGTGTAGAATTTTTATTAACGTGCTACTGATGAGTAGTTCTTTTCAAGTTTTGACATATTATTGTAATAGTTAACACATTTACTTGATGTATATATTTTGTACAGTTGTAAATATCTATAAATGAAAAAATAAATAAATAAAATAATATCTATAATCGTTCTAGAAAAATATCAAAGAATTTTCTTTTATAAGAAATGTAAGGGATCCGTAAATGTTACAAATTATGAATGTCCATATAAAAAAAGACTATCGAAATAATTTACATTTGCAATATCCAAACATAGATGATACCCAGAACAGGTAGTTTTTTTGGCCTATAATAAAAATATATCTAAATATTTATTTTATTTTTCAGGTGCCATCAGCCAGCGCTCAGACTACAATGAGTTTAAAGGTCGGCAGTGCGAATGAATGTACTGTTCAACTGGGAGAGAGGTTCCATATTTAAAGAGAAGAATTGTTGTAGAGGGATTCTGGTCCATGATGAAATTGTTTTGAGTCTGTTTTCGAAATAAAAAAATAACAGAAAAACAATTTGAAAACTTTCAGAGAATCTCTTAGTTAGGAAATCGAGTTTCGCTAAGGAATTCAAGGCAATCGGAAATCTAATAAACCTCGAAACTTTAAAGCCTCAATTATGTTAAATGACAATCTCTATGTCTTACGTATGACCTCACTATAATAGTGTGAGCTTGGCTATGAAACTGTACTGCATTTACCCTACTCTCCAGTCTTCTCGCTAACCGACTATTTTTTAGAGACCTGAACCCCTTCTTGAAAGATAAACATGTATTGATAAAAATGCGATAGCAAATACTTTTTTTTTTAATTCGTTAATATCAAAAACTCAAATTTCTATCCAAGTTATTTACTGGTTATAAAAAATGTATTAAGAGTTTCATTAACACTCCAAGGATCTATTTTTTCCCAACGAAATAATAATTTTTATATCTTTTTGTGTTAATAGGCATGCTGAAGTTCAGGAAAAATGTTTTAAAAAATATCAGAATCACCGATTGCTCATAATTGGCCGTCTTTATATGACCATGCCAGGCCTTTCCCAAGATTATTTCAATACTTTAAGATTATTTCTACTTTAAATTTTAAAATTTCATAATAGAAACGCTTTTATTGACATCATTTAATATAGAATTGATTTTTTTTTTTTTTTTTTTTTTTTTTTTTTTTTTTTAAATGAAACCCCATCTAACAGCGGCCGTTACCAGGAGCATTAGTAAAAGAACATTACCAGTGTTACCTGCCAACAGTAACATTGCTACCAGAAAGGGTAGATAGGTAGGAGAATGGAATGAAATTTGAGAAATTTGGACGATTATAACTACTTTTAAATTTTCCTAATAATGAACAACATTTTAAAGTAGAAAAAGGTTTTAATTTTTAAAGTTTACGACTTATCTGAATGTTTAAAAAATGATTATAAATGCATATTTATTTACTCATTTTCAATAAACAATGAGATTTTCGTTAGATCTACTATTAAAAATAAAATTGTCGTTAGGAAAAACATGATCATATGATCACAGTCATAGGAACGGCCATTTTGACACCTACAGGAGTATTATTTTTTAATTAAACTTATACTAGAGCATGACAAGACTATATAGTGTCTAACTTTATAGTCCTATCAGTTAAAAAAATAAATTACCAAAATTATAAAACTTGTCAAATTTCAAACATTTTTTCAATACTACCACATCTTGGAAAAGGGCTGCAGAGGTGTAGAGGAATAAAATAAGGGTCGAAGATCAGGGTGTGCATTTAGTACACACTAAACTACACAGTAGTTTAGTGGGGGTACGTTTAGTGCCATCATATGACAAGCCAGTCCTTGCAGGTTTAATGAAATATGCTTTAGATCATTAATTTTATTTATTATATGTGTTTTAAAACTATGAACCTCCATGAATTCCAAGACAACCCAGTGTCTACTACACAATTATTTTTTAATTATAAAGTAAAAACCCATCACAAGTTCTTGGAAATCAGCAAGATTATTGGCATAAATTATTGATTATCGATTATGTATGAATTGTATTTATTGATAGTAGTTTTTGAATTATTTAATATAACTGGTATTTATTTTTTCCCGGTGTTAATATGAAATAATTGAATTTTGCATGCCATTATTATTATAGGAGCGATGTACCATTTAATGTACCGGTTCCAGGTTGCATAAAATGCGAAGTTGATATCATTGCGTCACTATCGGTGCTGACTTAGCTAATAGCAGTTAAGTTTAAGTAGAAACACTACAGCCAACGGAGCAGTTCCAGTTGAAACAGTAATTTCTGATAAGAACAACTCTCCAAGTTGTCCTTTAAGGGCACCTTGTTGGTCATCTCAAGAAAAGCTGTCTAACTTTGCCACTAAACTAGAGTACCGCTGCGTTATGTGAGCTTGGCACCATTCCAAACCCTCATCTGATTTTTCATTAAGTGTCAACCCTGTGTCACTTTGTTTTCTATATTAACCAGGAAAAGGCTTCCTGCTGTGAAAATAATTCTCATGCTACGGTATTCAAATTCGAATTCATAACAATTTGAAAAGGCGTCAGCGAGGAAGAGTTATCCCCCGTTGCGGCTTCGCCCGCTCTCATAATTAAACTTAGATAATAATCTTGTATTGAAGTAAGTAATTGAGCAATATTTCTTCAATTATATTTTCACGCAGAGCAGTAATTAAACTGAATAGGTGTTTGAAGGTAACGTAAAAACATAATTAGACATCCAACTTTTAATGTTAATGTATGAGTCGGTAATCCAGAACATTTCAAAACTCTTACATATATTAGACTGCATTAACAGTACTTGCACCTAAAGGCCCATGAATAATATTTTTACACACAACATCAAAAAGCAAAAAATCGACATTTTGATTTTTTAATAATTTTTATTCGGCAGGAATAATTTTATTGATTCCATCTGGTTGGATTTCAATTTCTAAACAAAAAGCATATGGCAGTGTGACTTACCTCGTTTCTGCCACTGTACATTTAACTTTTTATCATAGGGTCAATCCATTTCAAATCCATATATAATTTGTTGCTCAACATTTTTAATTTTCCTGATTCTTTTATCATGGATTCCCTATGGGTAGGCATTAACAAAACTCCAATTGAAAAAAATTTTCAAGCCACATTTTTGATTTGACAGCCATTTTAAAGTGATGATTTTGTGAATTTTATAAAAAAAACGGGGTTTGCGGAAAATTTAATTGCGAAGTCATTTTTAAAGATATCAGAATAATTTAAAAACTAGCGTGTTCAGCATGAAATGACCTTCAAAAGAATATTGTTTTAATTTTCTTATTATGTAAGAAAGATATTCAAACTCCTTCTCAAAAACACGTGAAAAAAATTTAAAAATCGTTACTTTTTAAAGCCATAAATTTTTAGGAAGGAGAAGAGACTCACAAGTAATATTTTATTTCTGTGTTGAGCACTTGTAATACTACTAGCAGCATAAGTTTTAGTCTTGAGAATGTACTCCTTTTTTCTCTACGGCTTTTCAAAAATGGCTAAAAGCAGGTCATGGGTCAATTTCTGAAAAGGGACTGAATGAAAATAAGTGAAAACTTTATCAAATGTTCTTTATACTAAGAAAAATACACCATAAAAAAATTGTGACTGAGACTCAACTATGTTTTGAGTTAGAGAGCTGGGAATTTCAATAAAAATGCTACCTTTTTAATACACTCGTGCAATGCTAAATTAGCAACTATCGACTTAAAATTATCTTAATTGACAAGTTTAAATTATGGTTAATATATAAATTATTATTTAGGGTTTTAAAATAATGAACTAAGCTTATATTTAAATTAAATACTTCACTTAAAAATATCCATTAATTAAAAAAATATGTAAGTATATGATACAAGTATATTTGTAAGTTAAAACCCATTGTAAAATGTCAACAGACACATCAGTTCTCATGAAGCAACAAGTTAATGTGGGTTTTACATGTTTAGATTTGAACTCTTCCATGTCCAACCGCTTGCACAGTCTACATCTTTCCTGTACCTACATGTCTCTGCAAGTGGTGACATGAACACTTCCTCCCCCTGATCTTCATTGCTATCTTCAAGTGTAAAAATGTGAATATTAAACTAATTCGTGGACAGGCTCTATGTCCAACCTGCGCATCAAAAATATTTGTAAATTTTTTCTTTGCCCTTTTGAATTAGTAGAGGAGAATCCGTTGCAGCAAGTGGAATCCATTTATGAAACTTTGGAATTGTCTCCTTTATGCAAATATAACAAAGCTTAACACAGAACAAAGCTTGACAGTTTGCAAAAAAAAAAAAAAAAAAAAAAAATGACAAAGTTACGAGAGCAGTCAAGCGAAAATTAGATGAATGTTTCTAAAATGACTTAGGAACTCGGAATTGAACTTATGCTGCTGGTAGTACTACAAGTGCTCGTAACAGAAATAAAATATTACTTGTGAGTCTCTTTTCCTTCCTAAACATTTATGGCCTTAAGAATTAACGATTTTTAAATTTTTTCCCGTGTTTTTGAGGAGGAGTTTGAATAACTTTCTTACATAATAAGAAAATTAAAATAATGTTGTTTTGAAGGTCATTTCATACTGAACATACTAGTTTTTAAATTATTCTGATATCTTTAAAAATGACTTCGCAATTAACTTTTCCGCAGACACCGTTTTTTTTTTCATAAAATTCATTAAATCATCATTTTAAAATGGCTGTCAAATAAAAAATATGGCTTGTAAATTTTTTCAATTGGAGTTTTGTTAATGCCTACCCATAGGGAATTCATGATAAAAGAATTAGGAAAATTAAAAATGTTGAGCAACATGGACTGGGTGATTTGAAATGGATTGACCCCATAGTAAATTTGTTTATTACTAAAGCTTTATAGAACTATTAAGAAGAGTTAAAATTTGGTACAGGTGGGCTCAGTTGTTTTACTATTGTAAACTATCTCAGAATGGTGCTAACCACATATCAGTCGATTTTTAAATTTTACTGGAATCCACATGTCGCACCACATAATTGAATTTTTAAAAATAATTTTTCATTATTTTTTTTCATTCAATAAGAACCAAATTAAAAGGCCATAATGTTAGTAATAAATAAACAAAACAATGATTGAACAGTGTCAGTGTGAATTAATGTAACCATGTGAGAATATCACAGTTGTAAGGTAAAAATTCAAATATTGTTAAATGTAATAGTAAAATAGTATAGAATTGTAAATAGAACTTAAATGATTGTAGAACCTGATGATGGAGCAAATGAGCTCTGAAGCATGTAGAAATGAATGAATAAAGAATATTGGGGAGTTATAAAACTTTTAAAAAATGAAAACTTAAAATAATCTCCTTTAATGAAACAATTGATTGTTTTTAATAAGTTAATTGAATATAAGTAAATAATATTATCAATTTAAAGCTCTTTATAGCACCGTACCTTTGTAACCTCTCATGTAGAATGGCGTTCGCCACCTATCGGTCAATTTTTAAACTTAACTGGAATTCACCTATTATCGCTTATTCAATAATCAATTAACTAAAAACCAGTAGATTTTATTGTCGCTAAACCTTCCTGGAACTATAAATATGATGTGGTACGGATTGATTTCGTAGTTTTCGTGGTTAGTGATCACAAACGAAAAATGGCTTGTCCTTTTACACAATAGTGTAGATATATGAAGACGTCTAGATATGTATTGGAAGTAGAGAAGAAATATAAATTAATGGGCACGAATTCAAGCAAATACTGAGGGTCTATAATAACTGAAAAAAAATTATATATATATATATATATATATATATATATATATATATATATATATATATATATATATATATATATATTATAAAAAATCCCAAAAAATGCACTAATCCAGGAAGATCACTGTTTACAAAACAGTTGTGGCAATTTACTTTACAATTACTATTTTTTATTCAGCACTTATCGAATATTGCTCATAGAACTAAGTATCAAAATGTAGGCCTTTACGCTGCCCACTTCAATGCACGAGACGAATGTTATATGTATATTCTATAATTAGAAAATTTTGTTCACTGTTCGTTGACAGACAGCCTGACCTTGTCATGGCGAAATAGGATGAATGCCAGGTACACTGGCATACAGACAGCTGGGTTGGCTACTCTGCTTTGCAGTGCTACAGGCACTTTTCACATATTTAAAGAATCAACCTGATGAATATTCTATTATTAGTACAAAAATAACATTTGTTTTTTGGACACTACTACACGGTAATAAAGCCAGTAATCCTCTACGGGATGGAGACAAAATATCTTCCATGGCTAGAACAATAGACGAATTTGAGAGAAGGATCCTGAAGAAAATCTATGGGTCCAAGAAAACACAGGAATAATGACCTGGTAAGAATAGACCAAACAAGGAGACTAAACAAAAAAATCATTGACAAAATACATTAATACAAGAGGATAGGAGGGTACGTAGAATAGAAAAGAAAAAAAAAAAAAAACTTTATTCTTGGACCATGTCCCTTAAGAACAACATTACATAACACAAAGTAAAATCATAAAAGTGAATACAAATATGTATGAGAACAAATACAGAGAAAAAAAAAAAAAAAAAAAAAAAAAAAAAAAAAAAAAAAAAAAAAGAGAAAGAAAAAAAGAAAAGGACAATATAGGAGTAAATATGAACGAAATTGTAGGGGAAAAAAAATCAAAAACTATCTTTAAACAAATTGAAACATTGTCATAATCAAACTATAAATTTATGATAATTTTTTGTCTGACACACATTTTAATTACATTATATGATTAAATACATAGTACATACTTCCATATAATTAGAGAGCGTTAGGTTGGAGAAAAAAAAGAAGGTGAAAGAAAAGTGTTTTAAATGTTCCGAGAGAAGCATTGCGAATACAGGAGGGGGTGGTATTTAAAGAATAAAGGATCGGACAAGGAAGGAACGTTGGAATGCAGTACTTCTGTGGGATGGAGTATAGAGATCGGAAAGACAAGATTTTGTATGCAGTGATTTCAGGGCACTGAATTCAGGTGAGACTTGAATTTCAGGGTACTGTAAATAAAGGGATAGGGACGGGTGTTGATAAATTTGAATAAGTAGCTGCCAAGGAAGTATTTTCTGCGGAAGGAGGGGGAGAGCCAATTTAAATCGGTGTTCAGATGCGAAACATGGGAGCGTCCCGAAGTTCCGATAAACAAACCTAATGAAGGTATTGATGGTGCATTATACGTAAAACAATTCATATGTAAAAAAAAAATAAGGGAAGAAACATAAAACTGAAAATAAAAGACAAAAACTGCCTAGATAGAGAACAATACAGATAGAAATTAAAATAAACCGAGGTACTTGTCGAAAATATAGAAATATAGAAGGTTACTGCCTGGTCGAAGGAAAGGAAGCAAAGCCAAACAAAAATTATAGGAAAATACATGGATAAAAGAAGAATTTAATTTACTAGACAAACCTTAATGAGACCTATTCTTATTTTATCTTAAATACTTCGAACAATCCTCATTGCTTCTTAATATGTCACAAATAAACATATCCATGACCATCTAAACGTTCGTTATGTTGCTACATCGGACCAAACCAAATATCTATCCTTCCATCATAAGCTTCAAATCCACTAGTATCCCAACTTGCTGCCAATTATATTCCCGATAATCCTCCTAGGCGTTTCAAAATAACATAGTCTAGGGACCCTCTAATGTTAATTTGATTGAAGTCCTACTTATGAGTTGTTTCTTTACAGGTTATTCGAATGTAATTGTAGTTATTGTAGTCATTTGTACACTTACTTGATGTACATGTTGCAAACAGTTGTAAAATTAATAAATAAAAATAATAAAATCAAACACTTCAGATACTACATACAGTATTAATTAGTTTTAGTTAGTTTATTCATTTTTGATTGGCAACTGTAGTTTGTTCAGAGAAATTGATTTCTTTGGGTCTCATATTAAAACAAAATCCTTCTGAAAATTTGATTAGCTAGGAGGTCCCTTGACTAATGGCTTTTAATCTTCTTTCAGAAAACAGGGGGTACGATAGATATTGGACTAGTGGATATAGTATACAGTTGTAAATATATTTAAAAAACAAAACAAAAAAAAGACGGGTATTCTGCACGAAACTAGATAAAACATTAAACGTTTAGCAAGAATATTAAGGTTATTGATATGGTTTAGGTAGAGAATATCTACGGTTTTTCTCAATTTTAAAAAATATCTTTCTGGTGTGGAATGTGACTATTGGGGAGTCTTAAAACACTGATATAAGATACTTCTCGTAATTTTCCAAACTTAGCAATTAAAAGGCAAAGCTGAAATACATGAAAATAGCATATTTCCATGATATAATCTAGTGTATCAAATAGAATAACACACTTTATTGAAAATATGAGTGAAATTCAACTCATTGAAAAAGGCAATATTCATGTTATCCTTAATCTGCGCTTCTCCATCCACCTCTTTGATACAATAATCCAACCCATCAACCTGTACACTCCTGTGCATCAAACTGTATCTTTCTAAAATCATTCCTTATTCTCCCTGATTTCCTTCAAACACTATTTATTTCCTTATATCCTGAATTATTAATTTTCCGAGTAAATTTAAAATATGTAAATAAATTTTTCTTTTGTTTTGTAATTTATCATTATTATTATTATTACTAACTTATGTTATTCATAGTCTATTTTCGTACCCAGACGATTGATCTATGAATTGCACCCACTATTCTATTCTGAGGAGACAAGAAAATAAATCTTCTTTATTATTTTGCAAAAAAAAAAAAAAAAAAAAAAAAAAAAAAAAAAAAAAAAAAAAAAAAAAAAAAAAAAAAAAAAAAAAAAAAAAAAAAAAAAAAAAAAGAAAAAAAGAAAAATTATTAAAATTCAGACAAAATTATGGGTTTTGTTGACTATGAAGTGAAGAAGACAATATTTTTTTTTCATTACAACTGCTTATGGTCAAAACTAAAATTTTCTAATAAAATCAAAAGAAATTTTCCTAATTTTTAATTTGGCAGGAGACCTTTTAACATTTGCTGTTCATAATTTACAACAAACGTGACGAAAACTATTTTACAAATAGCAATCTCGCAACATTCAATGATTTGACATTCGCGAATTTAAGGAGGAAAATTAAATGTTGAAATACTTATAATATTTTAATGTTAGTATAGAACACTCCGTCTGATTCGGACTAGACTATTTTCGGTACCACTGAAAATGTTAGCTATATAAAATTTGTTTAAAAAAATCACATGATAAATAATTTTGCAATTTTTTCTTTCATCAAAAACTTTTTTTTTTTTTTTTACTAAAAAATCGTAACTGTTCTTAATCACATAATGTTGGCTATAACTCCAAAACTGTTGGTCGGATCCAAAATATTTTTTTTTTACATCTGAAAGCTGGTTAGACTTACTATCAAAACCTATGTATGTAATTTTGACCAAGTCCTTTAAAACACCCATGCCACCACGCTGAAAACCCCGTACTGTTGTGAAATCCTCGTTTTTCCGGCACATGTATTGCTATAAATCCGAAAAATATACATATTATTATATAGTACTAAAAATCAAAACTTTCCTTATTAGGCCTTTTTCCCGGACACAGGCTGCCTGGACTAATAAATATATTTGTTTCATGAGCATTGAGAATTTTTCGAAATATTTTATTTAGTAAGGATTGAATAAGAAATCAATAAGATGGTTCGGGTCAACTCCCTATATCTAAATAGATATAGATGGACGGACCCCTGTGGATCGGTCTTTTGAAATTCGGCAACTCAACTATTTTTTTAATGTTTAAATAGTTGAAAAAGAGGAATAGTTTTACCGACTACCTTGAAGACAATGGATAAAATGGGACCTAAGGTAGCGGATCTGCTACAAAGGGTGTAGTATATTACTGAAGGATACCTAGATGGTTAATCGTAAGTTTACGGCATAGAGAAATATTTATTAATTATTTTTTTGTTTAGTATATTAATAATATATTGTTGACATATTTTATTCATTTCATCTAATTGATTGTTTATATTTGTGTTTATAAACCTTTTTACCTTTCACTTAATTACATCAACAATTGTACTTAACGATCCATATCGTTTTGAAACTTTGTATACACAATTAAGAGAGACAATACACTCTTCAACGGCAAACGTAATTAATTATTTTGTTTGAACCTTTTAATTCGTAAACATTTTTATAATCCTTTGTTAAATTAATGAAGAAATATACGTTTTTCGTTTATTACTGGAAGGCATAAGGTATTTTTGGATTAGAGTTATGTTTCGAAATTTGTTATAAATTATCAATACGTTTGACTATTCGTTAAATTCGCAATCATCATAAAATTCTTTTTTGAAACAAAGCTAATATCTAGGGAAAGGCGGAAAAATACGTGTAATATGTAACCATGAAAATATTGACAAGATACATCAAATCTCATGTTTAAATGAATTTCAAATAGATGATATGTAAATGATATAAGTGTTTATCTACTGCAGATGATTCTCATATATTTTGCCTCTTTACATATTAACTGGTAAAAAATTTTCTTTGCTAAATTTATTTGTCTTAATGATGTCCCCTTAGATTTTAGCCAGAAAACTTATAAGAATTATTATAAATATTAATTAAATAATACCATGCAGTATAAATATAGAAAAATAGAAAAATAATTTTATTCTGGGACCAAGTCCTTTAAGAATATCAAATTGTACAGAAAGAAATGATATTAGTTACATCTGGTCAGAGACATGATGAATAAATAGGATGAAAAAATAAAAATAAAAATAAAAAACTAATAAAATAAATAAAATAAAGAAGAAATATTAATATAACAATGATAATGTATACATAGATACTAATGTAACATGTTTTTAGAGATTTCGTTTGTCTAATATGAGAAGGAATGGAATTCCATAGGATGGTTGAGCGGAATAGGAAAGAGAGCTGGAATGTAGTAGTTCTATGGGATGGGGTATATAGATCAGAAAGACGGGATCTTGTGTTCAGTAACTTGATTGCAGATCTGAATTGAAGCGTATTGTAAATATAGGAAGGACGAAGGGTGCTGATAATTTGGTAAAGGAATGATCCGTGGAAATATTTTCTACGGAATAACGGATAAAGCCAGTTTAATTCGGAATAGAGGAAGGAAACGTGGGAGCGCCTCGGTTTATCGAAGACAAATCTAGCAAAGCAGTTCATAATTAGTTTCAATCTGTCTTCGAGAACCGTCGAGAGACCACCATAAACTAGACAGCCATAATCAAGGTAAGGGAATATTAGGGAGGATACTAGAAGCTTACGAGTTGACTGGGGAAGAAGGTGACGGGATCGGTGGAAAAATAATTTATATATATATATCAAAATTATATTTTCCTTAGAAATTATATGATTAACTATTTTACAATAATCGGGTTATAGGTCCTTTATATTTAACAATATTTTGTTTAAACAATATTATTATTTATCCATTAGAAAACAAGAAATTATTCAAAATCATATTAGACCTGTACGCCTAACGCAAGATGAATGCAACACCGAACTCAACGAATGCAAGACAATGAACGTTAGGGGCGGATATATATCTCATTTAGGATTGATGAATTAATTGCCAATTCTATTGGAATTATTATATTAGAAAACTAGTTTCGAATGTTGAACATTCATTTTCAGTTCTAAAACATACATTTTCAACACATAAGCAGTATGTTACATGGATTATATATACTAATGTTTGAAAAATCTTTTTTTTTTTTTTTTTTTTTTTTTTTTTTTTTTTTTCTTTATTGAGAAAGTATTACAATCTGCCTCAATGTGGGCAATAGGTAATATGGATGACTAAATGGATCCATTCACACACTATTTACAATAAAAAATAAATGCAAAGAATAGATAAAAAAATAAAATAAAATAATAATTAGGAAAAAAAACAAAGTATCTCAAACTATACATTACATAAAGCTAAGAAAATAAAAAATAAATAATCTATAAAATAAGTAACAAGACAAAAAAATAAAAAATAAAAAATAAAATAAATAAAAAAATAAATAAAAAATTTAAATTAAATTAAATCTTAAAATACATTCATACTTTATTTACACTATATTCAAATCTGAGGGATCCCCCAACCAGACTTGTCCCTCCACTTTTGGAGGGACAAGCCAGGCCCCAAGAGATCCCAGCGCTTCTCTCTCAGCTGCGTCACTAGTATAATATAACACCAGTGGAGGCTGTGTGAGAGCGCTAAACTACAGTCACTCAGAGCATGAGCGGAGAAGCTGGCCATTGCCAGGACTCCATGACGAAATTTATAACCTGCTTTTTTTAACCTGCGAGGAGGATTATAGGGGTGAGTGGAGCTGGATAGGGATTGTGCTAGTGGATTAGGATGATGAGAAAGTTTTTAATGAAATTTTGAAAATTTGACAGGTATGGATTCTAGGACAAAAGGTATATTAAGATCGTTATGTAATGTTTTGTTGAAGACATAATATGGGTTAGATAGACATAACCATTGGTTAAGGTTCTTAAGAATTTGGATTGGGAGGATTGGATACGTTTGATGTTCGAGTGTTTTGCTGCCCCCCAAATTTCTAGTCCGTAGGTCCAGATAGGCTTTAGGATAGTCTTGTAAATCAGAAGCTTGTTGTCTATTGAAAGTTTTGAAGTTTTGCATAGTATGGGGTATAGTTGGCTGAATCTTCTGTTAAGTTCTTGTCTTTTAAGTCTAGTATGTGGGTTCCAAGTGAGTCTTTTGTCTAAGATGAAACCAAGATATCGCACTCTATCAGATCTGGGTAATGGGATCTTATTGAATAGGACAGTTGGGCAGGAACTACGGCGTAGAGTAAAAGTCATGTGGCTGCATTTCGATTCATTGACTTTTATTCTCCATCTGTTGCACCATAGTTCTATCATTGAGAGGTGATTTTGTAGGTTGGAAGAGGCTGTTTTAGGATCAGGATGTGATGAAAGTATAGCTGTATCATCAGCGAAAGTTGCAAGGAACGTGTCGGGAGAGGTAGGAATGTCAGCAGTGAAGAGGATGTAGAGGACAGGACCCAAAACGCTGCCTTGAGGAACTCCGGCTCGGATAGGATAGCAGTCGGAAAAATCGGAGCCGCATCGAACTCGGAAGGAGCGATTTGTAAGGTAGGAATGAAGGACGAGATAGAGGGTTTGTGGTAGTATGCTCTTAAGTTTAAAAAGCAATCCGGTGTGCCAAACCCGGTCAAAAGCCTGAGCAATGTCCAGAAAGGCACCCGAGCAATATTGCTTCCTTTCCAGAGCAGAAGATACATGGTCAACAAGACGGAGTCCTTGTTGGACTGTAGAATGCATTGGTCGGAATCCAAATTGGTGGGAGGGGAAACTATGTGTGTCAAGTTTGGATAGGATACGTTTAAGGAGGATTTTTTCGAATATTTTAGATAGAATAGGAAGTAGGCTAATTGGTCTATATGATGAAGTGCTGATAGTAGGTTTGCCTGGTTTTAGGAAAGTTATTATGACGGAGTGTTTCCACAAAACAGGAAAGTGGGTTGTGCGTAGGATGCAGTTGTAAATATAGGTAAGGAACATTATTGCTTTATGTGGAAGTTGGCGGAGGATTTGAGGAGTAAGGAGGTCATAGCAAGGGGCTTTTCTTTTGTTTAGTTTTCGAAGTAGGAATTTGACCTCAGAGGGGGTAACAGCTCTAGGAGGTAAGGAAAGTGGAATGGGAGAAGATAGGAAATCTTCAACTGTAATGGATTGATTAGGATAAAGTCCAGGGTTTGGAGTAAATGTTTGGGAAAGGTGATTGGCTTGTTCCTCTGTTTTTTTCATGTCAGATGCGGCCCATGAGCCATCACCTCGTCGGAGGGGATGGGAGATGGGCTTGGATTTTAGGATCTTTTTTGTTATGTTCCAGAAGGAATTATCATGAGCGGAAAGGGACGAGAGGTGTGTATTGAATAACCGGGATCTAAAGGAAGCCAATTCGCGCTTGACTAGTTTCGTGTAGTAGTTATACGTGCAACGATCAGATGGATGTCTTGTGCGTTGCCATACTGCTCTATAATAGCGCTTGGCATGGATGAGGTCTTAAAAGGTTTTGTGGTAATGGGTTTGTTTTAGGGTTTTTTGGGGTATTATTCGGTGAAGATGCTGCCCAAGCGGCTTGCTGGATTGAGGTAGTGAAGGAGTGAACAGCATCATCCAGGTTTTCACGGGTTTTCAAGGAAGCTCTGAGGTCTATTTGATCGGTCAGGATTTGTTGGAAGAGCTTCCAGTTGACTGGACCTCTGATAAATGAGGAAAAGGGTAATTTAGGAACTGGTGATATGGATAGGTTTAATATTAATGGGCTATGGTCTGATGATAGGTCGTCTAGGCGAGTTATGGAATGATTAAGAGGTCCTAGGCCTTTGAGGATAAAAAAGTCTAGGAGATCGGGATTACGATTAGGATCGGTAGGCCAATATGTGGGAGAGTCGGGAGAGAGGATTTTGCAAAGACTAGAATTTAGTGCAGACATCAATGTTCGCCCACGGGAGTTGGTTGTTCTGGCTCCCCATTGCTGGTGTTTGACATTTAGGTCTGCTCCTAAAATAAAGTGTTGTCCTAGGGAATTTAAAAAGGAAGTGTAGTGGGATTCGGAAATGGATTTATTAGGAGGGGAATACGCTGACACAATAGTTATAGGAAAGAAAGGAGTTTGAATTTTTACAGCAGTGGATTGAAGGAAATCATGGACTGGTAATGGGAATAGGTAGTGGGCGAGGGATTGGTGTATGATGACAGCGGATCCAGCATGGGCTGTTCCATCTGGGTGGTCAGTCCGATATGTTTCGTACTAAGGTATGTTAAATAGACGTTTGTTGGTTAGTCTTGTTTCAGTAATAAGGGCTACGTCGATTTGTCTGTCCTGTAATAAGGTAGTTAGTTCGTTAGTGTGATTTCGAATACCATTTGCGTTCCATAGAAGGATCGTAAGGGATTTAAATGGGGACATTTAAGGATTTCTAGGTGGTGGGATTACAAAATGTGATAAAGCAGTTGAAAGTAGGGTTATGAGAGGGGTAACTATTGATTTAAACTCTGAGAGGAAAGACGACAGTATATTGGTGAGGTCAGAGGAATTCGGAGGAGGAGGGATGTAAGGAATCTGATGAGGATTAGGGTTATAAGGATTAAGCTTTGGATGAATGGCGGAAGGATGAGGAATTTGGGGTTCTTGTGATGCAGGTTCAGGCTGCTGCTGGGCCTTGAGATGTGAGGCTGGTTCTGAGCCTCTTAACATTTCAGAGAAGGTTACTGCTCCATTGACTGTTTTGGATGGTTGTCTTGTTGTTCTGGATGGCTCTTCTCTCCTAGAGGTTGTTTGCATTCTTGATTTCAAGGTTTTGTAGGTTTGACATCCCTTGTAATTTGCGGGGTGCCCTTGGTGGCAAAGTGCACAAACTGCAGGAGTTTGTCGGGATTTGATGCATTCTTCTGATTTATGTTGCTCACCACACTTAACACAACGTGGTAAATGATGGCAATAGCGTCTTGTGTGGCCATATGCCTGGCAGTTATGGCATTGAACTATTTCCGCTTCGGGTATGGTTATTCGACTGATATACTGGTGTAGTACAGTCTGTTTACGTTGTAGATTTCTTCTACCCCCGGTGTTCGCTCGAGGTCGACAAAAAATAGAGGTAAGGCTATTTTGCTGATTGTACCTGATTGATCTTTATTGTCTCTTTGGACATTTATAACCTGCTTGACCTTAAATCCCATAGCAGTCAGTTCTTCTTCGATGACATTGCCTGGTGTTGATGCATGTAAATGGCGAATTACTACTCTAAGTGATCTCTCCTCTTGTAACTGGTATGTGTGAAAATCTGCCTTGGTATCAGACAGATACTTCACCATTTTCCTGTAAATTTCTGGCGTGTCTGGGATAATCTTAGTATCATTTGTCCGACTATGGAGTGTAAATTTACCGGAGCCTACTATTTGATTTAATTGTTCACATAGGAGCTGAATGTTGTTTATATTTCTCACAAAGATGGGCGGGGGTTTAATTACTTTTGGGGTGCTATTAGTTTCTATTGTTTCTGTCCTGTTAGATAAAACTTGATATGGGTTTGGTGTGAAGAATGGTGACTCGTCGGTAAATACTTGGGTTGAAGGACCTGGAAGAGATTCCATATCTATTGAGTTCTCTGGAGTGACGGGAGGAGTGATTCTATTGGAGCGTTTTGGCTTTTGTTTTGCAGGGGAGTTCCTTGGTGTATTTCCTAAGCTTCTTGATCTCTTAGTATTAGTCTTTTTGCTGGACATTACCATGTGGAAATATCGCATGCTAATGTAACGATCATATAAATATTATGAAGACAAAAAGTAAAAAAATAAAATAGAAAAAAAAAAAAAAAATAAATATATATATATATATATATATATATATATATATATAAGGTTTACGTATTGGAATACGTAATAATTTGAGGAAAGCGCCAGTGGCACCTCCCTCAGCAGCGACTGGCAGAGTACTGGCTCAGCCTGGTGGGGTTACTGCTAGTGATAAGATGGCCACAGTACACGCCAGTCTCATGCAATTCGTAAACACAGTGGTCTGTTTTATAGTTTATAAACAAGGTGTTTACTCACGTTAAGTAAGCTGTAATAATCAAAGTTTCTAATAATTTGCTCACAATGTTTTTTTACATGATGTTTTAATCTAGAACACTAGTTAAAAGAACACTTTTCACAGACAGATCTAACGTGCAACCTCACAACTCGGGCGCGTGCGCAGAACTTCGTTTGAAAAATCTAAGACAAGAAATCAAATATTGTAAAGGGGGCCAGATAGGTTAAATTTTTGGGGTTTACCTTAGGGCCATTCATAGGGAAATTCCCTAGGTAAACCCCAAAAATTTAACCTACCTGGTCCCTTCCCCCTTCCACAATGGCTATATTTCAGACGTCTGTTAGATCTCCTCTGGTGAGTGGCATATTTGATTTCTTGCTTTACATTTTCGAAAACTTTAGTATATATAATCCATGTAACAAAGTGCTTATGTGTTTAAATTGTTGTATGCTTCAGCCCTGAAGATGAATGTTTAGCATTCGAAACTAGTATTCTAATAAAATAACCCCAATAGAAGTGGTAATTAATTTATCAATCCTAGTTGTATTGATCCTTCTATACCATCATACGTACCATTGGTATTTTTTAATACTGCTTGCTTTTATGTTTGTAGTTCGTGATGAAATAATAAGTCAAATTACCTTGAAAACAAGGTAACTATTAACCTTCGAATCAAGTTTTAATATCTACATTGTAGAACATTGATTACGTTTTGCTTCTTAAGAAGGCCTCAAGTATCCATTTTTGCTCAAGTGTGATTTTAAGAGCAATCGCAGGATTAAGGAAGACGATCGGAAACGCCCTACTAAAAATTGCACAATTCTGACTTTACTACAGCCAGAGGTTTCATTATTTTTTAAATAAAAATAATACGTTTCATGTTATGGTCAAGATATGTGGAGACATAACCCCTAAAATTTAATGAAACGTTTTGTCGAGAAAATATAAAAATGAATTAGGCGAAATTATTCGTCTATTAGTGTATTTAAAAAAAAAAAATCAAAAATGAAAAATGTACATAAAAAATTTACATCTATTTTTCTTAAAATGGGTAATCGAGAAGCTGTCGGAATCAATGGCGATTAAACGAAGTTAAGGATGTAACTTAATGAATGACTAGGGAATTCCTTAGGAATGTAGCACAAATGATAAAGGATTTTTCAATGGAAGTTGTTTAATGTGAGGGATAAATGGGTTGGAATGTCAGGACCTTGTATTCAGGAGGTGTATGGAGGAGAGAATATTAATTAGTTCAGGAATATTGAAAGTGTTTTAGTTTTAAATAAGTGTAATAGAAACGTACTGATGAAATATTGGTGTTTTCAGTGGAAAGCCACGATAGCTTAGAATACGTGTGACCCGAAGATGAACTTCATGAAACAAGTTAATGGGTGATACTTGATCCCAAAGGGACTGTAAGCAAATTCAGTCAGTGAGTGAGGTACTTATATGCTTTTATGTTTACAATTGTTATATATTTAAAAGCAGAAGCCTGCTAGGCACCCACCCCCAAGTTCGAGTCCGGCTAAAGGCATATAATTTATTTTCTGTAATTTCAGCTGCGGATCTATTTCGATCGGCTCACTCAGCCTTTTTTAAGTTGACAGTAACAGTAAATCCTTACCAAACTACTGAACCCAAGACCCTTCAAGGGTATATTTGAAATGGGTTTAAATACCGAGTTGAAATGGTCTGGGCCCAGCTTTGGGAAAACACAGAAGAACAAAAAACTCACGCAAAAACAAACAGAAATCTGTTAAAATAGTAATAAAAATATGGAAAAGTTCTAATCTTAACAACAGAAAAGAAGAAGCTGTTATAACTAGACTTAAAATCGCCTATATACGTCTCACTCACGGGTATCTTATAACGAAGGACAATCCACTATAGTGCATACATATCATATGGAATGCCCTATATGGGATAGTTATTTTCAGGAAGAAGGATTACATAGAAGCATACCTACCTAGGAGATAATAGTAAACCTATCGAAATACTCATGTAATTTCTTAAAAAATACAACTTACTTAATATAATTTTAAATATGACCAAAAATAAAAATAAAACATAGATTGAAGGACGCATAAGACTCTCGATGTTGAGTGTCCATGAGAATTTTAACCTATCCCAACGTAACCCTTCATGGGCTGTAGTAGTACAAGTTTTTTTTTTTTTTTTTTTTTTTTTTTTTTTTTAAATGTTGAAATGTTTAGTATTTATGCAATATTATATAAAAATATATTTATGGGGCATCTGTACTATTTATTTATTTCTTTAATCTTGATCACAAGTAATAATAAGTCAGTTTTTATAGTGTTGCCAACTCGAATGCTCAACTTAGTCCTACTTCTATAAAGTATATACGCATCTATAAACGATTTCCAAGACCTTTTGAAGATAAAAGATCAATTCATAAATAAGTTGAATGAGTTCATCCTCATCTGAATGAGTGAATGAGATGGATACCGAGAATGCTTATTCCATCATTAAGTATTTGTAGCTGTATTAATATCCCATTAAGAGACGTCAATGCAGCAGATAAAATATTTACATAATTCTTAAAATTATAAATTTTTAATATACAAAAAATTGTGAACATGATATAAATACATAAATGGATTTAGTCAAAATGATATGTTTTTCAAAACGATGGACCTGTTTATGTCTTGGATTTATTATATTAGAAACAACATTTTTTGAGAGGTAGATCGATTTTTAACGCTGGAAAAACAAATTTTGTATGTATTGATTATTATTTCTTTTTTTTAATATAAGGATAAAAAAAGAGTCTCTTTTCGATTACTTTTTACATCATTTAGAAGACAATCACAGTAAAATCGCTAAGATTGAATATTAATTAGGTTTCAAATCAAACCCGGAAAATTAGACGTAACCGAGTGGCAGAATCGGATCACCTTTCAGATGAATACTTAGCTTAACAATTACGCCATTAATATTGTAATGATTTCGATCTTTTATTTTACGTAAGATGGACTGAAATAGCTTTTATAGCTTGTATATCATGTTAAGTCCCCATATAATTTTAAAAAAAGCTTCTTTTATTTATTAATTTTTTAAAAATAAAATTTAAGAGATTATTGTAACAAGCCGTGCATCGATGCCAGAAATACTTGTAATTTTTTTCAATGCACAATTATATTTTACTATTCGAAACTTATTAACAATAGAGATCTAATAATACTAAGGAATGCTGTTCCTAATTATATTCTGATATAGATTAGTCGACTTAAACAAAAATAGAAAACCTATGTTCACAAAACGAATGTATCTTCTATTTTTTAATATATTGATAAGGACAAATAAGGTAATTAATATCTAAGTTTTCAATCCTCAAAAACTGGTGCGATTTGTGTACTCAAAAAACGGGAAATTTTAGCATTAATTGCAGTTTTTAGCTTATGTTACGTAAACTATTAGATTATCGTTGATATAGGTTCCTGTCAACTTATTCAAAAACTTGTCAAAGCAGTCATACAATTTTCTCCCCTAATCTGATTTTACCATTTCCTAATCTTTTCCCATTTCAGAGTAAACTATTCGGCATAGAGGCACGGTTCAATTCTCAAATTAAAATAAGTTAAATATACTTTATATTCACCTATATTTAAGGTCTGCCAAGCTTATCTCCGCATTGAATTTAGTTATCTTTTAATTAATTTTTAACTCTCATTTTCCCAGACAATCCAGTCACATATCACTTACATTGAAGAATGGTGTCATAACTGGAGAGCTAAGATAAATCCTAGCAAATCCCAGCAAATAACCTTTACCCTACGTCGAAAACCTACCTCATCCTGTCCTCCTGTATCCTTTAATGGTGTACCGCTAAATAATGTGAAAAAAATACGGTACCTGGGATTTTATCTGGACAAAAGACTTACCTGGAACCCTCATACAAGATTGAAAAGACAAGAAGTGCACGTCGATTTCGACTGCTACAACAATTACTAGACAAACGTTCAAATCTCCCGATTCACACCTCATCTATATGACGATTATCAGACTATTTGGACTTATGGTATAGAATTGTGGGGATCCACTAAACCATCGAATTCTTCCCGCATCCAATCACTTCAATCCAAAATCCTTCGAAAAATCCTTAATGCTCCTTACTTTGTCACAAATGAATTAATCCATAATGACCTTAATGTCCCATATGTACCTCTCCTTTCATAATAAACTCACTCCTCATCCAAATCCACTTGTTGCACAACTTGCTTCCCATTCCATTCCTGGTAATTAAAAATGGTAAGTAAAAAGGCGCCTGAAAAGAAGATGGCCTCGTGATCTTCTTTTGTAATTATTTCATTAGAGTACTACCAATGGGTAGTTTCTCTACAAGTTCTAATCACGCCATTATATGTATTGCATACAGTGTTTTTATTAATACAGTTGTAAATTTCAATTAATAAAAGAGTAAAAAAAAAAAAAAAAAAAAAAACTCTCCTTTTACAAAATATATTTATATATTTTAACTAACAATACGTGTCATTTTCTTTTTTTTTTTTAATCTTATGTATTTCAGATTATTCTTAGACCATAAATTAAGTAAAATGTCCGATTCTTTAGTTTTTCCCATTTATGAGAAAACGATTTGGCATAGAGGCACCTAACTTGAGGCCTAACGTTTAGGTCTCAAATTGAAACTTAAAAAAATTTCTTTTAAATTAATGATAAAATAAAATTATTTTCAAAAGATATTTCTGGAAAACCATTATTAATTAATAATTATTATTACATTTGTCAGTATGCGGCCAAGAAATTGACTATAACAGAAAAATTTCGAATTATGAAAAACATAAACAATTTTTTGGAGAGCTATACCTTCTCATCCAATTGACCCATGAAGCTGTGATTGGGCTAAAATGGTCACTTATTCAGCAGTATTTAATACTGTAAATACCTTATCAATGAAAATCACGAAATCTAAGGTTAAAACTGGAAATCGTGCTATAATTTCGAGGTTTTTCGAGGATACACAAATCGCACCATGTTTTGAGGGTTGCATAATTGGATATTAACTGCCCTTATGGGTCCTAACAACATATTTAAAATGGTAGATACATGCGCTTTTGAGAACTTCAATGTATGAATCGACTGCGCTAATTTTCTGAAACCTTGCTTGTTGAAGTTACTCAACTGGACTCCATACTTATACCAGTCAATGAGTGCCTCAAATATGCGATTACTTTTTTTTCTCAGAGCTTCGTTAGGAGCAGTTGGTTTAGATAAACATACTAAAAGTCCTCACCCAATGACAGTGAGCTAATGGTGGGAAGGAGGGTAGAAGATCCCATTTTTGGGTTTTTCGATTATATCTCGATAACAATGGCTCTAAAAAATATGTTTCAGATAAAAATTAAAGCCTAATAAATTTTCTATAAAATTAATTCCATACATATTTGTCTAACTTCTAACGGTTTTCGAGATATTCGTGATTGAAAATTTATAATTTAGGAAAAAACAATAATGTTTACCTCACTTTTTGTCAAACATTTGCCAGAAACGTATATATGAAATTAAAGTAAATTTAATGTTCTACAACTTTGATTTCGACATTTTTTTTTCTGAGAAACAATAGTGGAAGGCACTAGAAGCAAATTTTTGACAAAAAGTGAGGTATAAATTATTTTTAAGAAAATTTTCGATTTTCAATAACATATATCTCGAAAACCGTTGTAAGTTCGACAAATATGTATAAAATAATTTTATACGAAATTGAATAAGCTTAAATTTTTATTTGAAGTATATTTTTCGAGAGTGCATAGTTTTCGAGATATAATAGACAACCCCAAAAATGGGACCTTAGACATAACATAGAAACATATTTCATGCACTCTAAAATATGTTTTTTGACTGGAATAATTCCCGTTCCGTCATTAAAATAATTTAATTGTATTTCAGCAATAGTTTTCTTTAATTTTTTAAAAGTGCTATTGATAATTTTGTTTCGTGATTAAGATACTTTTTACGATCATACACTAAGTATGTGGTTATTTATTTATTTTTTCTGTTTTGGAATGGCTGATTCAGAAAGTATAGGTAAATGATAAGGACAAGTTTGACCGATTTTTCAAGTACGGTTAAAATTTACAAGAAGATTGATCAAGATGATTATTACTAATCAACATGATTCAAACAACCAAAGTGATAAGATGTTTTCTTTTGTGGAGGGATAAAAATTGCATTTCTACGGTTTGACAATATGGCATAGTCCCAAAAGTTACCAAATATATAAATATACGTTTTAAGTTAAAGAGATGTTGTAAATTTTAATGAGTATATTTAAAAAATCGATATTAAATACCTCACTAATTCGAACCGTAAGGGACCAAATAGTAGGGCGGAACTTAACCGGTGACTTCAATGAAGCACTTGTTTTTCATAGTTAATAGTGTATTAATATATTAAAAACTATAGTTATGTTAAAAAGTATTCATTAACATTTTTAAAAAATAAAGGAAATACACTAATAGACTAATATGTTTACAAAAAAATGTTTTAGTCAAATATTTATGTATAGAAGGATTGACAATAATAATACTGTATAGTGTATGGTTTATAAAAAACTAACTAATTTTTGAAATTGTTCGTAATAAAGTATGTCTAATCTTCTTTGCTATAGGAGTATAGATCAAAAACATTGTAATATGATAATAGAAGCTCTTGTAAAAATAAAAGTGAAATTCCTTTCAGAAAAAATAAGATATTGACAATTATGAATTTAATTAAGGCCCGAAGCGATGATTTTAAAGCCTATTTGAAGCAATGTCGTAGGAAGACCTCTAGAATTCATAATATTGCGGACTTTTTAATTGGCTGTTAATATCTTCACAATAAACCTCAGATAAATGCCAACATTAAAAGCGAAATCATTCGACGCCGATGTTAATATGTTAATGGACTTGTATCATCTAGCTTAGACATCATTACATGTCATCACATCTAGCTTCGTATTAGGGATTTGTATAATTCTGATTAGAGTCATAATATCTTTTTTTTGGGGGGGGGGGGGGGGGGGGGAAAAAGGGGGGGGGGGGGGGGGGGGGGGGGGGGGGGGGGGGGGGGGGGGTCATATAAAAATAAAATGGATTCAATATTAAAATATGAAATGATTCTTCAAAATTTACGCGATTAACAAATAAATTTACAGAAATTATGTTAAAAAAATAATGCATAGTTAAACATAATTATAATCCTGAAAATATGATTAATGCTTAAAATATAGTAAATGCTGGTTTAAATACTTTATATTTTATTGTTTTATGTATGGATGTGTGAAATATGTGTACTAACAATAATTTTATCTATTTTATAAAAAGGTACATATTATATAAATTTTATTATTTTTATGTCTTTAATCAGTTGATCGATTTTTATTTCTACAAATTTTGTTTATTAGGGTAATTCTGTCAAAGAAGGTTTTATAATGAAACATATAATGTAAGTACATTATTAAAAGTAATGAATTCTATCAAGTTAAAAATTATTATTATTATTAAAAATATGGCTTTTTTAACATAATTATAACTTTATCTTATAGTTTATTATTTAAAATGAATTTATAAAACGAAAAAAAAAACTGACTTTTGGAGTTTTGAGCGCGATCGCCCTATTTAAGATCCCAGTTTTTAACGCTATTGCATAAAAAGATATTTTATTTGAGCGTGTTTTTTCTTTATCTGGGCTACATGCTATTTTCTTTATATGTCAATTGCTCCATGGTTTATTTGATCACGATTTTATTTTTTCAAATATAATTCAGTATTAAAAAAAAAAAAAAATGTTTTTTCTCTTTTTATATAAAATAATATTCCTTTAACCAAAAGTAATACCAAATCCAGAAAAATCGTGAGAGACTATGGTTTTTTAGACAGAATATAATTTTTAATGTAAGACCATTTTTAGCTTCCTAATGTTACTTATATTATGTAATAAAGAATCCGAGATAATATTTTCAATGGAAAAAAAAGCCAGGATCAACTTAGTGCGGTATAAAAACTGGTTGCGTTTGAGTCTGAGAAATGCAAAGGAAAATGTGCCAATGCAGTTCATAAGTTAATTTTAAATTTTCATTACCTATTAATTCTACTATACACAAAGCAGCTTTAATGGAATTTAGGAGAAACGATATATGAAATCAAGAATAGAGAAAATTGTCGGAAATGCTCCGAAGCATCTTGGAAATAAGGGAAAGAAGGAATTTCCACTAGAGCGAATGGTATAGAGGGATGACAAAATAATTTACGATGGAACTATATAACATAAATTTTGGATAAATTTTAAAGCTATGAATGGAGGGGACGGAGAAATGGAAGAGGAAGTATAAGTATGGAGAAGAAGATGATAAGGGATCCAGTCAAAGTAACACCACGTCTAAGAAGGATGCCAACGTTTCGACCTTCGTTGCAGGTCTTCTTCAGGGCCACCGAACCACACTTGTGAGGAGAAGGACAATGACTGATCTTAGACGTGGTGTTACTTTTACTGCATCCTTGATCATCTTCTTCTCCATTCATCATACCAGTCAACTATACTTTTATCATTATGGAAGTATAAGAATATTGAACAAAAAGTAAAAACCTAATGTTTTAATTTTGTGGTTTTCCTCTAACTCCTGTTGAACAGATCCGCTACCAGGGACTCCATTTGGACAAACGTCTCACTTGGAATCCACATAAAAGAATAAAACGACAAGAAATGGCCCGTCGTTATAGACTACTCCAACATTTACTATTCAAAATCCTTCGAAAAATCCTTAATGCTTCTTACTTTGTCACAAATAAACTTATCCATAAAGACCTTAATGTTCCATATGTTGCTCAAACCAGATAAGAATCATTTCATGGTTAACTCCAATTCCACCAGAATCGATAAGTCTCCCAACTTGCTTCACATTCGATTCCTGGTAACCCACCGAGGGTCCTGGAAAGAAGATGGTCAAGAGACCTCCTAGTTTAGTTTTTATTTAAGGGCAACTAGTGAGTAGTTCTTCACTTGTGGTTTACATGTCATTATAATCAGTTTCCTCAAATCTACTTGATGTATATTGTATACAGTTGTAAATATCACTAAATAGTTAACAAAAATAAATATAAAAACAATTTTGTAGCATTGGTATATTAGAAGCATATAGAAGATCTGTTTGATTTGAGCGGGATAAAACCTTGTTTGGCTTACCGCTAATGTGTCTTACTTCGATAGTTTGAAAACTAAAGGCGGATTATTCCTTAAATTAAATTCGATTTCAGTATTTTAAAAAAATCGTAAATAAATAATATTGAATTCTTCATACTTAACTAAAAGATGTTTTTACATTCTTATATGCTCACAGAAATACCTATAGAACGTTTATAACTTTCGTTTAATACTCAACAGTTACTTTTAGTAACAGTTACTTTTCTTATTAGTGACAAATTAATACAGTGAAACTCCAATTATCCGGATGGATTTGATACAATTTTCTTTTTTTATAGTTTATTAACAGTCATTGTAGGCCTTACCTAGTTCACGTAAAATACGATAGGTCTTATTATTTTTCATGACACAATAAAAGACATGAACTGAATAGACCAAGCGGCAGCTACCGGAAAAGCGTCTCAGAATTAGGGGCGGAGAAACCATCATCTCATAATTGTCAAGTTCTGATTAAAAGTACTATTTTAAATAGTAGCAACTTTTAAGAAGCATAGCACATCGTAAACGTGTTTTCCCAGTCTAGCCCTTATTGCCGTCGCGAGTGGTCTCTTTATAAACTTAAAGAGTTATGGCATCTAAAAGAAAACGTGTTGTATTAAATGTATCCGATAAACTGTTCTTTGTACAACGTTTTAGGAAAGGCGAATCAGGCAAAAAATTGGTGGATGGGTTCTGTGCTGGAACATTCACGATTTCCGACATGTTAACTGAACTTTGTTGTTACATAAATATAATTTCATTAACAGCCACATTTTTAACTATTGAATAAAATTCATAGTTAAAACATTACATATGTCTGTATTTTCTTATATCAATACCCTAATTCAATATTAAATCTGATTATCCGGATTTTTGAGCATCCAGATAAATTTCGGCCCGAATTAATCCAGATATTCTGAGTTTCCTTGTATTTGTTAATATTCAGAAATCAACATTACCTGATAAAACTACTTCATAAAGAATCATTCTTTCAGTTATTTGACACCATATTAATTGGCACAAATAAGACTCTAACATTATTCTGTTGGTATCAGTTTCGATTATTCACTTCTTCCCTAAAGATTAAAGTGACTCTAGTCCGCCAATAATGGGATCGATGAAATTTTTAAAATGATTCACTGTCAAATGTTTATAATTGTATTCTTTTAATTTATCTATAATAGAGAAGGTTGTTCATAGATCAGAAAATGTGACGTATTTACACATCGCACTGTGGCAGCATATATAAAAAAGTATCGTGTTTCCCTAAATATTCTCCCAAATACTATTTGTGTGGATTTATCTATTTATCTATTTGTACGATTGTGAAGAGCGATCAATCTATTCTAACGGTTTTTGCAGGTCCTGCATGAATGAGAAGCTTCATTCTCAATGAATCGGTTTACGCCTCTTAAACGACATAAGAACAGGAGTTTATTTTCATTAAGTAATTTTACCTGAAATATTTGATTTCTTAACATCAGATCAAATAATAAATAAATTATAATATTTTGGAATCACAGGCACTAAAAGTAACTGGAGGGGATTAAACGAAAAATATACTATTCCTGTCCACTGAAATATTTCTGTCCGAAGATTTCGATTTAGTGAGTTGGTTTTTTTTTTGGTACGACTTCCTGTGTTGTGAAGATGCATCTCCAGAACATTTTAGTTTGTATTTAATTTTTTTTTTTTTAAGGAAAATATGGTTTTTTGAATCCTTTTTTACTCTTTTACGGGTGATTAACCTAGCATTGATTCGGGAAAAGTGGTCAGATTTTACCCCTATGTTCTGGTATATCTGAGGGTAGGTTAAACCAGACAGTTATTGACACCGTTAAGGCAATATCATATAGTATAAATTCAAGAAAAAATAGTAAAAATAGTAGAATCAACTTGAAATTTAGAGACTTTTCGTTTATTACCTTACTTTGTGCTACATACAAAAGTTTTTATCAAAAATATCGGTGGAGAGACTTTTAAATAAATCGGGAATTATTATTTGAAATTACAGTTATTGAGACCCTACGGATCAGTAATTGACACCCATTTATTCTTTCTTATTCAACCTTTTCATTACAATTGGATTTATTTAATGGAAACTTTG
This sequence comes from Euschistus heros, assembly GCA_003667255.2. Lineage (NCBI taxonomy): Eukaryota > Metazoa > Arthropoda > Insecta > Hemiptera > Pentatomidae > Euschistus > Euschistus heros. Next base: position 4,054,753 of record RCWM02000050.1, read on the forward strand.
AGCAAGTTATCTTACAAAACAGACTTATAAGGATGTGTATTCCTGACCAGGAAAATATAATCTTAACTCATATCGTGTTTTCTCTATTTGTTTCTCATTTAAAGCATTGCATTTACTCATGAAAGGAACGAATGCTTCCAGATTTCGCACAATCGTCAGTGTTTACTAGTATTGTTCAATAATATGGAAATGAAAGAATCTAAATGGGCAGATAAATCATACAATAAATAAAGTAGTTCATTTGCTAAAACCAAAATTTATTTAAAATCCAAAACATATTTATTAACTGTGTATATTGTTTTGATGTATCTTTTTTACAATATCCATGAGCATATAAAATGTCTAGCTCAAAAAGATGGTTAAAATGCTGCATACGCCAGCATATTAACCATAAGCGTCAGTGTTTGTTCAGTCTCTATTATCCGTTATTTGATCTTCATTATTATGAGGTACTTTCAAAGTATTATTAGTGAAAAAGTTAAAAATAGTCGAAACATTAAAAAATAAAATAACCAAAGTTTTGCAAATTTCACAGCTTCAGACTACTTAGTAACATTGTGGGAAAAACCGAAGTATTTTAAATCACAGCTAAGGTCTGTTGTCAAGAAAAGTTCGTTATCTCTTCAACGGGTAGCAGCACGATCTAGTGTCTAAGTCACTATCTCTTCCCGCCTTTTCCTAGTTACTTATAGATTTATCAGATACTATATAAAATTATTATTAGTTTATTAGACACTATTTAATAAAAAATAATCATCTAATTATTTTATTTGCTGTAATATGTATTATATTCTGGGAATAAAATCTGCTATAATAATAGGAATTTTAAATTGTTAATATTTAAAAAACAAAACAAATTTACAGATTTAAAGTGTTTATAATGGATAATTTGGAATGAATTCATATCTAATGTTTTTTTTCATTATAACATACAAAAAAAAAATTCAATGTTTGTTTTCTTTTATATTTCGATATATGAGTTATTTTCAATATAATAATTATTCAAAACTTTAAAATAAAAAAAAATAAAAAATTAAACATTTTTGGGAACGACTATTTGTGCATCAAGCCAATGTAAACTGTATTGGATAAATATTTAAAGAAAATAATTAGCAAAATATAAACATTTTTTAAATAGGTGTTTGCAAATTAACATAATAAGGAATGCTTGTTTACTTTTATGATTGAATATCTGAGTAATTTAAATACGATTATTTGAATTTCAAGCAATGTAAAATTTACCAGAATAGTATTTATAGATAATAATTGCCAGAACGTATATATCTTATTAGAATTAAATTAAATTATATTATTAATATTAATTACAATAATATCAATGATTTATTATCAGATCTTATTCATCTCTTTTAATTATTTACAAAAAACAATAAAAATATTTAAAATTAGTTATATATTAATTTTGGTCACCAGTTTAAATTGATTGTTTATTATTATTATTTTAAATTATAAATTAAATGTTTCTAAAAATTACAAATAAATAACTAAGGGCTGATGCATCACTCATAAAATGGCAACATTTCAAAAAAGTTAATCCTAATTATTTCTATAATTAATAAAAAATAATAATTAATAATCTAAAATATTAATATCAATTATTATCAAACATTTTTATTATATTTAAAGCTTTAACTGATCTTAAAATAATACATTTCAATGTTATCATGCACCTTAATATCAATTTGTAACCATTGTTACATATAATTAGTTATAATTAACTAATTATAAAAAGTATATTAATAAAGTTTAATGTAATAGCTTTAATAATAAAATATTATTTTGGATAACTCACTTTTAACTAAACATATAATAGTTTAATAGGTGACTAGGCTACCTTGATTAAACATTTATATACAAAACATAATTTCATTATTGATTGTGTTTATAATTAAAAGAACTAAAAAAAGTTATATTTAAATGCCAACTATTGTTTACTGATTTTGTAATATATGTAATTTGAGAAGATTAGACTATTGATGGATATTTCTAATTTATTATTGTGTCATTTAATTTTAAACATAAAAAAAAACGAAATCTATTCGTTTAGTTTTAATTCAAAGTTTAATATTTGACTTTAAAAAAAAAAATAATAATAATAAATTTTAGTGTCATGAAAGAATATAACATATATTGAGATTCGATAGTTGCATTCTTATGCTGTCTAAATTTTAATTTTCTAAAATTGTAAATTGCTTTCATTAAAAAAAATGGATGTATTAAGATAAATAAAAAAACCTTTTCCTATGGTTTTAATGTATCTATTTTTTTTTTTTTTTTTAATTCGGATGTTCAATTTCGATTTAATATTTAATTTTAAGAAAAGTATCTGTTAAACATTTTATTGAAAATGTAGTTTATTTGTTTAAATATTATTAAAGTGAGTTAACTGTTATTAGTAGAATAACAATGGTTGTGTTGTACAACCCCAGTGGCAAAGAATGTCATCATATAGTTCCCGCGCCCAGTCTTAAAAATGTTATTGGGTTGTATTTTTTTGTAAGTTTTGCAAGTATTGACACATGTAAGAAGCATTATATTATGTTAATAAATCCTTACAAGATAAATCAAGGAATAACATTGTTAAGAGGAGTTTAATTTTTGAACTATTGCGATTAACAGACCACCAGGGTTGTTAGCATATATCTTAATATATGTATATTTATACCCTGATATGGATGAAACTAACTACAGCCGATTGGCGAGTGGTGTGGACCCAGCTAGCGCTCCTGGTGATGGCAGTTCGCTGCGGGAGCACGAGTCGCACTGAGCGCTCCCCGGCACAAATTTAGACTTGGCCCCCGTCGCTGCTCGTGACGTCGCAAGGACTCCCCCCGCCATCTTTATTGTCTTATTATCATTTTTGTAATTTAAGACTACCCTTCGCCCCTGCTTGCAAGGAGCTTGTCAATATTTTGCGTATAAACTTCCGCTCTCAAGTTATTTCTGCCGCAGAGCCCCACGTGCATTCCGGTGGGGAAGGAGGTGACTGAAGCGAAGAGGGAATTGTTGGCTTATCGTGGATAGCTTCAGCCTGTGCGAATTTACATCAAAAAATCTACTAGTTACTTATTTATATATTTTAATACATAGATAACAAATAAATGTATCTATGATCCATATATACTTTTTTTCCTTTCCATTTATTGGTATTTACAACTGTACAAAAACATAAACATCAAGTAAATGTGTTGATAGTGAATGCATGGCATGTAAATAACTTTTATTAAAACTACTCAGTAGTAGCACTTCATTAAAATCTACACTATGGCCTCTAGGCCATCTTTTTTTCAGACGCCTTGGAGGATTATCGGGAATGAAGTGGGAAGCAAGTTGGGAGACTAGTGGATTGGAGTGGTTATGTACCTTACTATGGAAGGATACGTATCTGGTTTGGGCTAAATCAGCAACATATGGAACATTAAGATAATTTTGGATAAGCTTATTGGTGACAAAGTAAGGAGCGTTGAGGATTTTTCGAAGGATTTTGGATTGTAAGGATTGGATACTGGATGAATTGGATGGTTTAGTGAAGTCCTAAAGCTCTTGTCTAGTAAATGTTGAAGTAGTCTGTAACGACGAGCAGTTTCTTTTCGGTTTAGTCTTGTATGTGGATTCCAAGAAAGACGTTTGTCCAAGTAGAGTCCTAGGTAGCGGATCTGTTCAGCAGGGATCAGTGGAATATCATTATGATGCGTGAATGATTTGCTACTTCTATCGGAATTCCTCTATTTGATAACTAGTTTCGAATGTTAACCATTCATCATTAGTTCTTAAAACATAAAAAAAAAAAATTCAAAACAAAATTTTGCTATATTTTTATACAGGGTGTATCGGGTTTCAGGCAAACTGAAATTTGATCTAAGGACCCAAAACAATAAAAAAAAAAATACTATAGAGATATGCCCGCAAACGCTTTGTTTAGAGGATATTTCACACAGATTTTTATTGTTATGAATTATTTAGGCTTAGTAAATAAATAAAACTTTTTTTATTTGTTTCAACTATTTTATTCTTTAAATGTCATATTCATATTAAATGTTGTTCAAAGTGATTTCTTTGAGCATTCAGACAGGCTCAGCATCTTTCTTCGTCAGCATCGGCATGACGTTTTATTTATTTTTTTAATGACCATCATACGTTTAAGCTCTATCGATTACAAAAATGTGGTCAGCATCGTTAGATTTTTCAACTGTTTTTTTTCCTTTCATGTTTTCAAACAGTTCTGAGATTTTTATCTTCAGATAAAATTTAGAGAATCCAGATAAAATATCTAATCTTATCCTCAAGCCTTAAGTTTTCCTTTAGCATTTTTTAAACTATTATTGAAAGATACATACACTCACGCTATCGTCCCTCCGCATTTAATTAATTAAATGTCATGTTAAATATCAAAAATCACAATTAGAATAAAAACGACCTATGAATTTCACTTTTTTGCTGCTTTAATATTAATTATATGCCATGCAAATCTTTCAAAAGAAATTTTTTTACCTTCGTTATCAGTATCAATACTGAAACATATTGTGCCACTCAGTAACTGATCAGGTCTGCAAGTAATAAAACTTCATTCCATAGATAAGGAACAGTGGTATGCTTGATATCTTAATAATTATGTTGCTACAGGTGATAAGTTACCTGTATCACTGTTAAAAGATAAGTTGATTTCCCTTTTGCGATAAAAATGTAGTATTTTTTTTTTTTTTTTTTAATAACTTCTTTGAAATTATGATGTAATTAATTGTTTTAGACTGATTATAAGACTCTGTTCCTATTTAAATATATATGCATACATATATACAGCTTTTTATTGCTAATTTTTCGCAAAGCTCTTAAAATCAAAACGTAAACCTATATATATATATATATATATATATATACACTTTGCAAAGTAATTCATTCCTAAGGATATAAAGTAAATCAAGTATAAACGCAATACATATATTCCTTATTATTAACACATATGAGTTTAGTTATGAAATATGTAATTGTCCATATTAAATTTGTATAAGAAAATAATAAAAGTATATCTAGCCAAAAAATGCAAAATTTTACAAAAAATTTAGTAAAAATGTTAAATAAAAAAAAGCTCACTTTATCTCTGGCTGGTAATAACAATAGATTATATATGTATACCTACAAACTATTTTTTTATCCAATTAAAATTTTAGAATTAAAAGGATGAAATTATTTAAATCAATAATTATATTAACAATCCATGATTATTGAAAATAAAGAAAGTTGAGAGAAAATAGGAGTTTCGAAAGTGACTATTTTCATTCAAAGCAACATGGCTCCTAAGTAGTAAGTCCTAGAAAATGACATATAACATATAATACTCTCCATTAAATTTTCGATCAGGAAACTCGCCAAATTTTCGATTCGAGCAATACCATCAGAATTATAGCATTATATTACACCAAAAGACATCCATGTCAAAACGGAAAATCTCATAATTCAAGAAATAATAAAAAATGCAAATAAAAATACCGAATTAGGATTGATGAATTAAATGCCACTTCTATTGAGATTATTTTATTTGAAAACTAGTTTCGAATGCTAAACATTCATCTTCAGTTCTAAAACATACAATAAAATTTTCAACACATCAGTACTATGTTACATAGATTAAATATACTAAGGTTTTTAAAAAGATAAGACAAGAAATCAAGCATAGGCACTCACCTTCGAGGTAACTTAAACACTGAATTTGTGAGGTTATTAAATTTGTGGTTAATAAAGACTCGGGAGTAAAAATATTACAAGTAGAAAATAGCCTAAAATTAAATAATTTTGAATCACTAGAAATAATAAAATCGTTTAAAACCGATCCAGATTTTTGTTTAAATGATCAGATTAACATATCCAATAGCCCCATTTTAAATTTATTTCCCATAGGAACGAAAAAAAAAACCCAATGAGTCATAAGGGAAACCCCGTTGTAAATCTAAAACTTAACCTACCTGCCCCCCTTTTACTTCTCACAAATTCAGTGTTTTAGTTACCTCGAAGGTGAGTGCCTATGCTTGATTTCTTGTCTTATCTTTTTAAAAACCTTAGTATATTTAATCTATGTAACATAGTACTGATGTGTTGAAAATTTTATTGTATGTTTTAGAACTGAAGATGAATGTTTAGCATTCGAAACTAGTTTTCAAATAAAATAATCTCAATAGAAGTGGTATTTAATTCATCAATCCTAATTGTATTGATCCTTCTATATCATCATGCGTACCTCAAGTGAAAAAAAAATACCGAAATAATACTACATAATTAAGGTTCAGTTTAAAAAAATACTGACGCAAAAATTCCACATAATTGATGTTTTTCATTTTCTCGGCTAAAAGTTTCTTTATTATTTTTATTTTTACGTTCCCATATATTTTTACTAGAGTACATAAAAAAGTATTAGTATTTTAAAAAATACTAACTGTATAAAAGCAAGCTGTATTTAAAAATCATTACTAAGCAATTTTAAACATACGAAATTTTTAATCAATAAGGTTAATTTATTCATTACGTCTTGCATTTGAAGGGGTATAGGTCTGATGTGATTCTGAATAAATTCTTGAGGCATATACCTTAGCTCATGCAAAACTGTAATAAATCATACTAATTTAAAAAAAAATTATATTTTTTTTAATTTATAATTTTATAATAAAGTTTTTTAATATTGCCTGTATTTATTCAATTAATGTTTTATAATGATATTACGTTTCATTTACACCGGTTGAAGAATAGAGGGAAGTAAAAACCTAAAGAAGAATGAAAGTTTGGGAGAAACTTCATGCCTATATTTTTCATATTTATACAGAGTGACTGTCTCATAGTTCGAAAAAAAAAAATTAAGTAAAACTAGAGTTACAATTTCTTATAATACTTCAATGCTCACCTTTTTTCGAGAAAAAAAATTCCACAAAACTACAAATCAATTTATATACATTAAAGTTTTTCATGTTAATAACAAACGATGGAATCTCAGATTATTTTTTTCAAAGTTAATTCAGTCCAGGTTTATCATTTGTTTCGTTATTTACAAGTATGCCAAGACTAGTGGAAGCAGTCGTTCGAGCCAGAGGGGGCAATATGCCTTATTAAATTTAAATTAAAAAGTTAAAAGCTAAATTTTAAAAAATGAATATTTTAAAAAGTAAGTTTTTTTTTTTGTTTTTTTTTTTGACATTGTTTATGTATAGTTAAGGAATGTTTATTAGAGATTTCAGAACCTTTCATTATTATGAAAAAAAATACGTGTTGCGATACTTTTGAAGGGAAGTATACATGAATTTGGAAATTTTACTGCATAATCTTCTTTTTAAAGCTCAACAATTTGTACAAATTACTTTAATTCGGAAATAAAGTTATCTTTTTTATTTGTTCTTTACTGAAATATCCCATTTTTCTTCACTTAGTATTTTAAGTTTCATTAAAAAGAATCTGTCCTTGTTAAAAAGTGGGAGTATATGAGATATGATTAAATGTTTGTGTTGTTTGTCCGTCGGAGGTGTATGCTTCGTTGTCTGAAAGGAGCTGATCTGAATCTGAAAGATCCATGCTCTGTCACAAATAGTGTCAGTTTGTAATGTGTACTTTGTAGTTTCCTAGATTAATGTTGGGTATAAAATTGTGAACCCGTCGTCCTTTGTCGGTTTGTTACGTTTGTGTTCCAGTGTCCGATTTCGTAGCTTACTAAGGTTTTCTTGATGTTTGAAATTGGTGTTAGAGAGTATTCAAAAATTATTGGGTCGTTTGTCGATGAGGATTTAGCTAGTTAGTCAGCCCGTTCATTTCTTATATTATATAAGTATGTAATGTGTAGCCTCGTTACCTTCTGACGTTGGGAGAGTAATTGTTGGAAACTTTTCAAACGGTACTCCTCTTCCATACTTAAAATGTGCCCCTCGTTTGGGACATTCGAACAAAATATGTCAAATAACTGGTCGGAATATACAGGGTGTCCCGAATTTAAATGGCAAAACTTCAGGAACTTATAGGGGGCTGAAAAATTAAGACAAAAAGTCCTTTAGAGATTTGCTCGTTTTTGCTTAGTTTTAGAGAAAATCGGAAAAAAAGAAACAAAACAAGTTTTCATTTTTATATTTATTTATTAACATTTATATTTATGTTATGTTCTTTTTAATGTAGATATTGCTCAAAATGTTGTCCTCTTGCACCAATGCAAGCATTACATCTAGCATTCACTTGATAAATTACAGCTAAACATTGATCTGATGATATTTGGTGCACTGCATCTACGATTCGGTCTCTTAATTGCACTCTTGAGTTGATTGACACCGAATACACTTTCTGCTTCAAGGTTCCCCATACGAAGAAATCCATGGGTGTCATATCAGGTGATCTGGGTGGCCAAGGTACTACTCCTCCACGTCCAATCCTTCGTTGTGGATAATTTATATCCAGCCAAGCTTGAGTAACTCTGCTATAATGAGCTGGACATCCTTCGAGTTGGAACCACATTTCAATCCGATGCTGTAAGGGAATGTCATCTAAATTATTAGAAAAGTCGTTCTCCAAAAAATGTGTAAATGTGATACCATTCAATCTTCCAGGTAAAAAGTATGGTCCCACCAGTAATCCGTTCCAAATTCCAAGCCAAACGTTAATAGCAAATTCATGCTGAAACCTATTTTCTCTAATAGCTCTGGGATTTTCAAGAGCCCATACATGATAATTTCTTTGATTAACAATTCCTCCTCTTGTAAAGGTAGCTTCATCGGTCCATATAAATTTTAATAGAAATTAATTATCATCGCGAATTTTGTCAAGAAACCAGTTACTAAAATTCAATCTCTTTACATAATCTTGAAGTAATAAATTCTGAACTTTTTGAAGATGGATTAGCGATTATCACCTTTCAAAGTTCGCCATATCGCTTGCCACGATATTGCTAATGCAGCAGATGCTTTTCGGTTGCTAGTCTCAGGATTGTTATCGAAGTGGCGTTGGACACAATTTCTTCTCCGATAATCTGCTCTTATTGCTGCCTGGAATTGGTCGCCTTTATTACGTATTAAGAATGACCCAGTCTTTCGTAGTCTATTAAAAGTTAACTAAAAGACTCGTCGATTAGGCACTCTTCTACTTGGAAATTGGCGCGCATACTCCCGCACCGCTCCTAAAGCATTACCGTTACAGAAACCATACACAAAAATCATATCAGCGTATTCAACATTAGAATATGTTTGCGGAATTGTGGCTGATGCTATTTACACAAAAATATCTGAGTAACTGACTGAAGACTGATTTAGGAATTATTATCCTAGAAGGAAGCCAAAATGTAAACAAATAAAAGAATGTAAAGGATAACATTAAGTGTTTACATATCTCACTGCCTAGCCTGACTAACTTTGAAAGGTGATAATCGCTACCTGTAACATTTTTGTTTTCTTTCTTTTTTTGCGATTTTCTCTAAAACTAAGCAAAAACGAGCAAATCTCTAAAGGACTTTTTGTCTTAGTTTTTTCGGTCCCCTATAAGTTCCAGAAGTTCTGCCATTTAAATTCGGGACACCCTGTATATATATATATATATATATATATATATATATATATATATATATATATATATATATATATATATATATATATATATATATATATATATATATATATATATAATAATATATATATATATTTATATGTATATGAATTTATTATTACCTTTCACAATTCTGGCTTTTGGCACACGAGGAATACCAAATATGTACTCATCGTCTTCCCAAGCACCGAAGGGATAACCTGCAACAAAAAGAAAGTTATATATACTCGTATCAATAATCATAAAATCAAAGAACCAGAAAAAAATAGCAAGATATAAAAAAATAATAATAATAGTAAATCTGGTACACATTATATTTCATCAATACTCTTTCATTAATTATTAAAATATCTTATTTTTTTTTATTATTAGGGAAGAAAATTGATGTATAACAATTTCATAAATAGATATGATATTCCACTAATCACTATTGAACAGATCCACTACCTAGGACTCCACTTGGACAAACGTCTAACTTGGAATCCACCAAGACTGAAACGACAATAAACTGCCCGTCGTTACAGTCTGCTTCAACATTTACTAGACAAACATTCAAAGCTCCCAATTAATTACAAAAGACTCATATACATGACTGTGATTAGACCTAATTGGCCTTACAGAGTTGACCTTTGGGGCTTCACTAAACCATCCAATTCATCTCGTATTCAATCCTTACAATCCAAAATCCTTCGAAAAATCCTCAATGCTCCTTACTCCGTCACCAATAAACTTATCCATAAAGACCTTAATGTTCCATATGTTGCTGATTTAGCCCACACCAGACACCTATCCTTTCATAGTAAGCTCCATAACCACTTAAATCCGTTAGTTTCTCAACTTACTTCCCACTCCATTCCTGCTAATCCTCCGAGGCGTCTGAAAAGAAGTGCTATTGATGAGTATTTCTTTTCAAGGTTTAACAGGTTACTGTAACCGTTGTCAATACATTTACTTGATGTATATATGTTGTACAGTTGTAAATTTCAATAAATGTAAAGTTATTTATTTTAATAAATAGGTATCACAAAAGCATAGCCAATGTGAGCAGATTCGATTGGTTCTTAGGAGTCGATGGATTTGAGAATCGTCATTTGGAATAGACACATGCTTAATAACAGTTAAAGTATTATGGATAAATGTTTGTTTTATTTTGTATTATTGAATTTCATGTTTCAATTATAGAATTAAGTTTATTATTTTTTTGAATTATTGAATCATTTATTTATTTCTTATCCAGTGAATCTTTTAAGTTAATGATGAATCTGTAAATGCGCAACTTACAACTGTATATATATATATATATATATATATATATATATATATATATATATATATATATAGAAATAAGTGAATTTGAGGAAATTGTTACAGTGACTTGACTGTATCATGCAAAGAACCACTCACTACTAGCACTTAAAAAAAAGTTCTAAATTAGAAGGTCTTTCACCGATCTTCTTTTCAGACGCCTCGGAGGATTATCGGGAATTGAGTTTGACGTTGGGAGACCAATAGATTCTAGTTAGCTATGTAGCATATCATGGAAGGATGAGCATCTTGTTAGGACCAAATCTAATAAATCTGGTAAAAACTAAAATAAAAATTTTGGATATTTATGGATTAGTTTATGTATGGACCATTAAGGATTTTACGAAGGATTTTTGATTGTAAGTATTGGACACGAAAAGAATTGAAAGGTTTAATAGAGCCTTAAAGGTCAACTCCGCATGTTCTAATTGGTATAATTAATTTTATATAAATAAGTCTTTGGCAATTGGGAGCTTTGAACGCGTGTCTACTTCTGTCGTCTGGTCGTTCAAGTCTCGCATTTGAAATAGTAAAATATAATTTTTTTGTTTATTTTTTTAAAAATAATTTATTGAAATTTACAACTTTATATACAATATAAAAATATAATACATCAAGTAAATAAAATGATAATTATAAAAATGACACGTCACTTGATTTTAAAGCAGCTACCCCTTGCTTAAAGGATAGATATCTGGTTTGATCTATGTCAGAAACGTGAGGTTTATTAAGATCATTGTGGATAAGTTTGTTTGTGACGAAGTCAGGGGCATTTAGGATTTTTTTAAAGGATTTTGGATTGTAAGGATTGGACCTTGTATTTTAGATAAAATTAATTTATTAATATTTTAATAATAGATAATAATAAAATAAATATTATCTGTATGGTAAATATTATCTTACATTCTGTTTTGAATGTTTTTAGAACTAAACATGATTGAAATTTGAAACTAACCTTCTTATCAACTAAATATAAATAAAGTGGAAAAAGATTCATCGATTGATAATAGAATCTGATCCTTCTATACTATCATGAATCAAGTCCATTATTTGTAATTCTTAACTGTTAAGCATTGTTAATTTATCAGCCTAACTAGGAGATTATAAAATGAGTTCAGGTGTAATGTTTATTTTCATTTGATTAGAAAAAAAAATTAACTAGAAACTTTAATGTCGAAGGTTACATCCTTCCCAGTTTTCAGAATGGCTTTAAAATTCATGCTCCATTTCATAAAATTTGGGACTTGGGAATGTGACATAAAAGTTTCGTTTCCTTCTACCATTTATAGAAAATCAAATTACTGTCAAACCTTATTATTTCAGCCAAAATGAATCAATTCAATGTGTGACAACAGTGTACCAAATAACACCAACGGATTAGGAACATATCTCTTCAGTTTTGGAGATAGTAGCTTATCTCTTGGTAGCTGTAATATATTGATTGACAAAAGAACAACAGGTAAAGAGTGATCTTTTTTCATCCAAAACGTCTTGTGAACGATGAAGTTATCGTTGCGTTGCAAAAAATATGTTTAAAAATCGTAAAGAAAATGTTGATATTGTCACTTTTTGTAAATAATTCCTTGAGTAAAATATTTATATATATTTTTTTTTTTTGGGGGGGGGGGGGAGAGCTACTCCACCCATATAGTTTTTGAAAATTTTCCTGTCTCTTATAAACCATTTTTTAATCAAGAAGCCATTTCTATCCCATTCTGAAAATTTTAGTAGTCAGTTATAGTGTAAATCACATATATTTTTTTTTTCGAAAAACCTAAGATGTATTTCGGGAATGTTTAAAACCGTTTTTGAATGTTTAAAAAAATATTTTTAATGTACAAAAATTAACATATATTCATCGAGTGATATATAAAATTAAAGAAAATTTCAAATGAAAAATAATTTTGCAAATTAGAGCTCTCTAATTGAAATAGCTTTTTAATGGTGTAATTTTGAAAATTTTGTGTGAGGACAAAAAACATTAGTTTTCTGGATTTTTAAAAGCTTATAACTTAAAAACTAAAAGTCACAAAAATGTAATATTATACAATTTATTCTTCGTAGGTACGACTTCTATATTAAATATTCTAGAAATCGAAGAGGTCGAGGTGCAAATCATAATGAAGAATTGGTCGATTTGAAATGGAATCACCCTCCCTATACCACTAACGATTAATTTATGAAATTAGAACAAAAAATATTGCAAGAAACGTCATGATTTCAGGAGCTAGTGAGCCAGTTGATTGAATGCAGAAAAATCTAACAAAATGTATATCAGTTGAGGCACACGCACGATGGTGTAAGAGGATCAATACGATTAGAATTGACGAATTGTTTTCCACTTCTATTGGTATTTCTTAAAAGAAGTCTAGTTTCGAATATTAATAATTTATTATCAGTTTTAATAGCATACAGAAATTCAAACATCAGTGATTCGATATAGAGATCATATTACACATATACATCATATGGTATACATATACTTTAATTTAAAAAATTTAAAACACAAGGAATCAAACATGTTTCTCATTCGGGGAGGCAAAGAGAATGGGCTTCTTAAAGCTACCAGGTCGTGGAGTAAACTCGAATATAATATAAAGAAGAGGGTTAGAGATCTTTGGAGATGTTACGACATTTAACATTCGAAACAAGTTTTTCCATTTTTCTAATCAAATAATAAGTAATATTATATTAATATATATATATATATATATATATATATATATATATATATATATATATATATATATATATATATTTTTTTTTTTTTTTTTTTTTTTTTATTGCCAATAGTTATCTAGAACAAAAAAGTATAAAACACTGCTTAAACTAATATACAGGGGCTCCCAATCAAAATGATACACCAGGATATTTATAGATTTCTTTGAATAAATGAATAGTTCAAATTATATTACATTAAAAAAAAATAATGTATTGTGATCACTAAACATCCTAGTAGTATGTACTTTGTATATAAACATATAAAAAAAAAGCAGGGATATAATGCTAAAAAAAAAGCACATTTGTTCACGATTACTTATCTCACAGTGAAAATGATACACCTTTGTTTTTCCCAATATTTGTTTACCTTAAACTAATTTACTTTAGTTAAGCTCTTGTGTCGAATGTGTCTGGCTCTTTTCAGAACAGGCTGGTCAATAACACTTTATTAGCGGAAAATCTTCAAATCAAAGAGCCAAAATTATTTTAAAAAGCTGTTCAACTGTCCTCCGTATAGTGGAGAGATCCACGAAGGAAAAGCGCATTGTCATAAAAAAGGTTAAAGCACTATGAACATTTCAAAATATAGGGATGAGACTTAGATCGTCACTGAAATTAAAAGAAATCCACGTTTGAGTGCACCCAAATAGCCACGAAACTATCTAAACGCTTAGGCAAGTCAGTAAGTGCAGAAATAGTGCGGTGTGTTCTAAGAAATAATAAATTTCATAGAGGAGTAGCTCGGAGAAATTATTTCATCAGAAAAAAAAAAAAATCAAGCAATTAGGATACAATTTCTAAATGAATATTTACTGATGGACTCTGGGTTTTGGACAACCCTAATATTTGCTGATAAAAGTACATTTAATATTTTTTGGTGCGACGGCCGTTGTTAAGTGTGAAGACAACATGAGAAGTGCAAGCGAAAAAAACTGTGAAACATTGAGGTAGGAATGTTATGGTATGGGCGTGTTTGGCTGTGTGGGAAATCTTCATTTTATAGATGGAATAGTTAACAAGCCTGTTTACGAAGAATTTTGAAGAGGAATCTTGAAACAAAGTGTGGAAAAGATGTGGCTCAAAGATAAGTTTTGTTTTTATCAGAATAATGTCTCCTCCGCATTGGAGCGCGGAATGTACTGCACGGAAACCTTTCTCGACGTGGAACAGGCTTTTGACCGAGTATGGCACCCAGGACTGCTTTACAAGCTTCACAAATTCGTTCCCTCAACTTACTTCCTAATTGTGTTTCTATCTCAGTGATAGAATTTTCAAAGTAAACCATAAATTTTCCTATTCTTTCCTCTTTACCCAATCTGTCGGTGTTCCTCAAGGTAGTATCCTAGGCCCCATTTTCTACACGGTGTATACAGCTGACATCCCAACTGATCCTACCACTGTCCTCGCCACTTATGCTGATGTCACATGTTTATTACCAGTAAACAATGATCCCTTCATTGCCCCCCAAACACTCCAATCCTATATCCTAAACATTCAAGAATGGTGTCAAAAAAGGAGAATCATCATAAACCCAAAAAAATCTCACCAAATAACCTTTACGCTTTGTCGTAAACTTACGACTTCCTGTCTTACAGTATCTTTCAATGATATTCCACTAATGCCTGTTGCACAGATCCGCTACCTAGGACTCCACTTGGACAAACGTCTTATTTGGAATCCACTTACAAGACTAAAGCGACAAGAAACTGCTCGTCGTTACAGACTACTTCAACATTTTCTAGACAAACGATCAAACCTCCCAATTCATTAGAAATTAGCGACCCTGCCCATGCGAAATATACTAGATTTCCAACCTGATAGTCCTATATATCCAATTCTTTCCTAAAAAAAAGAGTTTAAATAATATCCAGCCTCCAACTACAAAAAAAGGCTTGCCTTCAAGGTGTTGAACTAAATTAAAACTATTCAAAAATTAATGAAACGTAAGGTTTATTCACGTAAGGCTTGTTCATATTTTGTTTGTTGTTTTTTTAAATAATCAAAGTTGAATATTTTTTTTTTGGTACTAATTAAAAATTGATATAAAGAAACGTGTTGATGAAATTCTGGATTTGTTTCCTGTAGCCGGTTATGTTTTTCTTTATTTTTTCTTTCTGCCTACAGGGTGCATCAATTTCACTGTGAACCACAAACAAGCACTATATACAACTGATAATAAAAATATATCACAAACACATAAAACATCTGATACCCTAAACATATCTTCACCTTAAAAAGTGATTTATTCAGTATTTATATATTTATTTATTATTATATTTATGTAAAAGGAGAGGAAGATAATGAAGTAATAATTGAAATATATATAATGGCAATCAATATAGATTTACTACGAAGAAACAGACTAATCCACGCCTAGTGTTACGAAGAAGCTTAAGACTGCTCCTTAAAACGTTTTAATCAGAACGATGCTTCAAGTGACCTTCAGATTGATTTATAGAGAAGAATTTTGAGAGTTTATAATTCCAATTTATTTAATTAATTTTATTTAGGTATAGAAGCGGTCGAAATATTTTAATTATTTAAATTAAAATATGAGAAAGCATCTGAAAAGATTTTTATTTTTTTATTTTATATCAATTTATTGAAATTTATAACTGTACAAATATATACATCAAGTAAATATGTTAATAACGATTACAATAACATGTCAAAACTTGAAAAGAACTACTCATCAGTAGCACTTCAATAAGAATTCTACATAAACAAGTTGAGAAACTAGTGGATTTGAATGGTTATGAGGCTTTCTATGAATCTGGATTGGGCTAAATCAGCAACATGTGGAACATTAAGATCTTTATAGATACGTTTACTGATGACAAGGTAAGGATTGAGGATTTTTCGAAGGATTTTGGATTGTAAAGATTGGATACCAGATGAATTGGATGGTTTAGTGGTTTGGGAGAGAGTATATTTTAAGTCTATAAACCAACATTAATTCCCTGAAAACCCAATATTACCATGATTAAATAAAATTAAAAGAAATCGCAAGCCTATATTTAAACATATCAGATTTTTTTTTGATTTTTTTTTTTTTTGACTTTGATCATTACTAAAATATAACATATACAATAAAGTAGGTCATTACTTTTAAAATCTTTTTTAATAATACAGGTTTCATATCAAAACTAATGGGCGACTTAAGAAGTGTATGGGCAAGATTTTAATGATTGCCCCCGCTGTGAAATAGACACGAGATGACAGAAAATGAAAAATATTCAGTCAGGGTCATTTCATTTTATTTTTTTTAAATGAATTCTTTATCAAGAAAATATAAGCTTATAGTTTCAGTCCAAAGCAAATAGTGGCTGTAAAGCAGTCGAAAATCTAAAAAATAAAGTTTTTTCTATTTAACAATCCTATTTTAATCGATTATTCAACCTATAGGTTTAGACGAAATATATCTAATTGACACTGCAATTTAATTGAACTTATGAACTAATTTGATATAGGTACACTAGTTTGAAATTCAAAAATAAATACTACGATCACATATATAATCATAAATTAGGACATAACATATTATAATATTAATAAATAGTGTTTAATTGACTTTTTATGTATTTATTGAAATTTACAACTGTATACAATATAAAATATGATACATCAAGTAAATGTGATGACATAGATAAAAATGACACGTCACTTGATTTTAAAGCACCTACCCATTGGTAGCACTTATAAAGGTTCTTTATTATGAAGTTTTATATTAGAAGGTCCCGAGGCCATCTTCTTTTCAGGCGCCTCGGAGGATTATCTGGAATGGAATGAGAAGCAAGTTGTGATACTAATGGATTTGAATGGTTGTGGAGTTTGCTGTGAAAGGATTGATATCTGGTTTGAGCTAAGTCAGAAACGTAAGGTATATTAAGGTCTTTGTGGATAAGTTTGTTTGTGACGAAGTAAGGAACATTTAGGATTTTTCGAAGGATTTTGGATTGTAAGGATTGGATGTAAATAAGTCTTTTGTAATGAATTGGGTGGTATGATCTTTTATCTAGTAAATGTTGAAGTAGTCTGAACCATGCAATTTAAATTAATTAGAGTTTTAATAAGCATATTAAGGCAAACAAATATAAAATAATAATAATAACGACGAAATATTTCGGAGACGTTTCACACAAGAGCTTTTACATTATTTATCCCCACCTCTCTCGGTTATTTTTTTTTTCATTTTATACTGGCCCGCATTTTATGTAATTATTTTTTTTTTTTTACAATAATCTATTGTTATGGTAGCATGGTGCTTTGTTTATGTTTATATTAGTGAATGATGAGGATTTTGGATTGTAAGGATTGGATACGGGATGAATTGGATGGTTTAGTGGAGGCCCAAATTTCAACGCCGTATGTCCAAATTTCTCTAATTATTGTTATGTAAATGAGAGAGAGAGAGAGAGAGAGAGAGAGAGAGAGAGAGAGAGAGAGAGAGAGAGAGAGAGAGAGAGAGAGAGAGAGAGAGAGAGAGAGAGAGAGAGAGAGAGAGAGAGAGAGAGAGAGAGAGAGAGAGAGAGAGAGAGAGAGAGAGAGAGAGAGAGAGAGAGAGAGAGAGAGAGAGAGAGAGAGAGAGAGAGAGAGAGAGAGAGAGAGAGGATATATACTATATATATTATTTGCGATTTGTTATAGCTATATCTTTTAAATTAAACATAGGAAATATTTGCTGTGATAATAAGCAGTTCAACTCCTAATTCCAGTCCAGCTCTTGATTGAAAATCCAGGGAAACCATAACCCTTCTCGGAAACAGACAGCAGTTGGACCGTATTCAAACGATAGTTTCTTGTACCAATCCCTAACTATGATATTCCCGGGAAACACTTAGGCAACACACAAATTAATAATTCCCTTAACCATTTTAAGATAACTTGAAATCTCATTTAGTGGGATGGTAAAATCATTTATATTCATAAGGTATAGTTGACTGTGAAGTATAGGAGATGTAGATAGGCAGAAAAAATAAATGATAATAAAATAATAAATAAATAAATAAATGTATAAGAGTAAGTAACTCTTATACATTTATTTATTTATTATTTTATTTTCATTTATTTTTTCTCACTCATTCTTATGTTTTGTGGTGTGTGTTTTTTCATATATTTTTTACAATTTAGTCATACCTTTTTGGTTTTTTTCTTTTCTTCTAGCCCTGATGAAGACTTGCAATGCAACGTTGGCTTTAACAGTTAAAATAAAATAATTTTATTTTGATCTAGTAAAACCATTTAGGTTTGGGACGATGGTAATATAAAGGATTGGAAAAATATACTCGTGGCCTTGTCTTGCTGCCTTCCCTGACAAATTCATTGGAACTTGAAGACGTCATGACACCTCGATGACACCTTACCGATCCGAAGACTTTCCACCAACGACGATATTCTAGCATGATACCATCTCATTAATATAAGTATAGATTAAGCTTGTTTTTGTTAAACGTAAACTTTAAAACTTAGTAGCGATTTTAATTTCTCATTCTAATTTTACACAGCAACCAAGATCAGATTCAGGTCGTGGGTTCTTATCCCACCTCGGTAAGTCGAAATTCATTTCGTGGTGGTCCAACGAAATGAATATCCGCATTCCTAGTATGGCTAGCCCAGATAGTATATAAATCTAACAGGTCAATTTAGAGGAACTAGTTAAAGTAATAAAATAATACGAATTATTTAAAATACCAACACATAATTTAGTAGGCATATTTTTAATAATGTTTTTTTTTTTAATTTTTTTTATTGCTTTGACCGATCCTTCAAAATAAATCTACAAGGCATATATTTAACGAGAGAAATTTTATTATTTTATTGAATTTCTTAACAGGTTTGAAATCTATGTACAAGCATTGGGAGTTCTCGATGTTCTAGAGTCGAAAAATGTAATCATGATTAAATATCAGACAACTAATTTTCCTGGAATCAATCTTTTAATTTAATCACGATTAAATCTTCCAGTTCGTTTTTTAGTCAATAATTGATTTAATTGACTGAAAAATTAATTAAAAGAATTAATCATGATTAAATTAGATGATTGATTCCAAGAACCTTCAAATATTTAATTATGATTAAGTTTTGCCCAACTCTGCAATAAGATTTTTAATTATATTAATTATTATGTTCTGAATATGTTATAAAAGCAAAAAAAAAAAAAAAAAAAAAATTCCAAAACCCAATTCCACAAATAACAAAAAAATATTTATCTTCAGCTAACATTTGCTAGGTTTATAAAACAACTAAAAAATAAATAAACGATAAAATTTAGCAATCAAGTTAATGAATAGACAGTAATCGCTCCGTTGAGATTGAAACATTTTATAATATAAAAAAAGATGATGTCATGCACTTTTTATGGAATTACTCAGCTTTTCAAAATCTAAGATAAACTAGCTCAACAGAGGATGGCGTGGAAAATGAGATGTCGATTATCGTTTAATAAGAAATACAGAAAATTTAAATGAACCTAACGTTGCAAATTTTGTAATACATGCAACAAAGAATATGTTATGCATTTTTTATTGGCTTGCTCAGAATTACAAAACTTAGGACAAAAATTTTTTTTTTTGCAAAAATTAATCCTATCTACGATCTGGAATTACTCCTGAGCTGACTTCTTAATTGTTAAAAATACAGTTTAATGATATTTATTTATATGTAAGTCACACATTGAAAACAGGAACGGTATGGTTAACACAATATGTGTAGTATATTTATTGTAAAAAAAAAACATAAAACAAAACATATTGTTTAAATAACTAAATGGAAACGTTATATAAAAATAGTTTTTTTTAATTTAGTTATTCAGTTTTATTTTAGTTTTTTGATTCTTTATTGATTCTTAAATATAGTTTGAAAAAAAAAAAAAATTGTTTATATAGAAAAGTACCGCAATCTGCCACATTGAGGGATAATAAATATTGAAGATAAAATGTACGCATTCATTTCTTATCTTCTTAATAATGATGATTGTTGACCATGGGTTAAATCGAGATGATGACTTGGGTGTGTCCAGTATATTGGACAACAAGAATGAAAAATAAGATTTTTATAGTACGCATGTATATTATTTATTTTAAATATTATTATAGAGATATGTTTATAGTAAAACAGCCATAGTTTGCCATGTAACGAACGGTCAAACAACTGTCACTAACGTATTTTTAAAGGGTTCAGGGATCCACATTCAACCACTAAATACTAAACTTTAAAAAAATAAATAAATAAATAAAAACTTTGAACCTCCAAACAAATAAAAAAAATATATATCAACTAACTCATTGTTGAAAACAATACAGCCATTGTTTAGAAGCATATAACATAAAAGACAAAAAACAAAAACTATCCATCGACAAATAAAATAACTAATGGATTCAAATAGAAGGCGACAACAATGTTTTAACGTTTGTTGTTATCAACATAATTAATCGGAAATAATTTTAACCTATCCAATATAAACAATTAATGGAATGTTATATTTTAAAAATTATCATATTACATCAAACTTAAATTTATGAATAATAATAATTTGATAAGACACCTTGAGCATCACTGAGATCTTGTTTGTCCAGAGCCTCAGACATGACTGAAGGGTTGAAAATATCGCCGCGCAATTCCTAAGAAACATTTAATACAAAATCGAAAAAAATCAGATCCACATTGTATTTCACAACAAATTATCATAATTACTTCAATTGAAGACTGAAGTAGCTACTTAAATTATTTTTTAGTCTTCTTTATTTTATTTTTTTTAAATTTAATTGGCTCAAAGTATCATTTCATATTTATAAAATATTTTTAAAAACATAATAATGTAAAAATTTTATATTATGTAAAAAAAAAATAAATTACAGTTTTTCACAGTAGGTGACTTCTGGATTTTGAAATAAAAAATACATTGAATATTTATTATTGTAACCATTTAAAAAAAAAAAATACTTCAACTATAACGAAGAAAAGTTAACATATTTTATAATTTCTTCTAAAGAAATAAAACTAAAAATATCTATCAGCACATTTTTTTCTATTAATAACTTAAATAAAACTTATTAGAAATATCACCAAAAGTTTGTATAAAAAAAAAAAAATCGTTCCTGTATTTTTTCATAATTATGTGTTCAATTAGGAAGTTAAACAAATCCATACTTTTTTTAAAATTTACTTATCAAAATTTCTTACTGAATTAAAAAAAAATACCCAGAAATTAAACAGAAATATGACCCTAAATCAAAAATAGTACAACACTGTTAAACATACATAGTTACAGTTAATTACAAATTATAAACACTTTATTAATAATAATGGATACAATAATAATTTAAAAGTCAGTTTAATCAATATTATTATTAAAGATTGATTTGAAATTGTTATATTATTTATTACAATTTCTATTTCAATTATTTATATTATTATAACGGAAGAGAACTTAAGATTACGTTACTATTAACGGACAGACATATAAATTGAATATTTTAACAATACACTCAATGCACTAAACAATAACAATAGTCATGATATTAAAAAATAGTTTTGAATTAAAAAACAAATCAGAAGAATTAGATTATAATCATAACTTAGAAATATGTAGCTTCGATGTTATAAATTTATACGCAAACATTCCAATAGACTTGAGAATAGATTGATGAAAACTGGGCAGAAATAGAACCACGTACAAAAAGAAAAAAAAAACAAAGAAAAAACAAATTTACTTAGGATATATATATATATATATATATATATATATATATATATATATATATATATTATATATATACATATATTTTAAATAAAGGATTATTTATAATATTAATAAAAATTGTGCAGAAACCAAAAATATTAATTTTCGGCATGTCAACGCGCGCAAGTGCGTCAAGATCACGAGCTTTTAATATTATGAAAACATTATCCAGCTTCATGCAGCATAAGATAAACTTTAAACTATTAATAGAAAGACTATGTTTAAAAAAAAAAAATGTTTGACATTTTTTGGACGTAGAAGATATTCAGAAAGAGAATCTTGGATTGACAGTCGCCTCGGCTATCACTCCATAAATTATACGCTTTACGTAAGTTTACTCAATAAATCGGTCAGCATAGTAATATATTTAATATATATTTTAATATTTACTTCGTATTACGCAATGCGATTAATAAATACAAATTTAATAAGGCACTACAATACCTTCGATATCTAGATGCTGATTCCCCTGAAGCTCGGACATGACTGAATGGGCTGGGTTGATGCAGCGTCGTATTTGTGATACATCATTCACTAATATAAACATAAACAAAGCAGCATACTACCATAACAATAGATTATTGTAAAAAAAAAAAAATAATTACATAAAATGCGGGCCAGTATAAAAATGAAAAAAAAAAATAACCGAGAGAGGTGGGGATAAATAATGTAAAAGCTCTTGTGTGAAACCTCTCCGAAATATTTCGTCGTTATTATTATTTTATATTTGTTTGCCTTAATATGCTTATTAAAACTCTAATTAATTTAAATTGCATTGGTTTATTGAATATTTATAAATTTAACAGTGTGTATGTTAAAGATTTTTTAGGCTTCCTGAATAGGAGGGACAGATATGTTTATAATATCGGCTATAAAGAACTTTTTTTTAAATTATTATAAACCTTTATCTTAGTATTAAACATTAAAAAATAAATAAATAAATAATATATGAAATGCAGATAGGATACGGAGCAGAAGTACATAAGCGGTTTGAAGTGCCGATACTGTTTACAATTATTAAAGTTCATAAATCGGATCTTTCGTTACTTTAAAACGAAGTCAGTAAGCTTCATCTGAAATGGGGCAAGTGCCTCTCCTTAAGTAATTAGTATAAGATTATCCGAAATAAGAGCATAATGTTGAGATAGGAAAGATATTCTATTACGATATTTTATTTTAACAATTACCATCCTGTCCTACGGTATCCTTCAATGATATTCCACTAATTCCTGTTGAACAGATCCGCTACCTAGGACTCCACTTGGACAAACGTCTTACTTGGAATCCACATACCAGACTTAAAATATAAGAAACTGCTCGTCGTTACAGACTACTTCAACATTTACTAGATAAAAGATCAAACCACCCAATTCATTTCAAAAGACTTATTTACATCCAATCCTTACAATCCAAAATCCTTCGAAAAATCCTAAATGCCCCTTACTTTGTCACCAATGAACATATTCATCAAGATCTTAATGTTCCATATGTTGCTGATTTAGCCCATACCAGATACCTATCCTTTCACAGTAAGCTCCATAACCACTCAAATCCATTAGTTTCTAAACTTGCTACCCACTCCATTCCCGATAATCCTCCAAGGCGTCTGAAAAGAAGATGGCCTAGAGATTTTCTAGTGTGGAATTTTTATTAAAGTTCTACTGATGAGTAGGCCTTTTCAAGTTTTGACATATTATTGCAATAGTTAACACATTTACCTGATGTATATATTTGTATAGTTGTAAATTTCAATAAATTGATATATATATAAAAAAAAAATACCAAATCACAAACCTATCGAATTTTCCTCTATAAGCCTTGGTCGAAATTAATTTAAATAAAAAAAAAGAGATAGTAAGATGAGCACAATACAATCTTCGGTTCCTCGTCATGTTCATGTCAGTGAGTTATCCAATGGATTTGCCACTGCGTCGTATAAAAATCATGCGCTCTCATCATGGGTCTATCTATAACTTACTGCTTTTTTCCAATTTACATTTTAGAATTATAATAATTAAATATTATAAATTATAATAACAAATAATGATTGTTCCAAGTAAAGAAAGATGAGAGAAAATAGCGGTTTCATACACTTTTTTTTTTTTATTCAAACTAATATTGCTCCTAAACGGCAGGTCCTAGGACTAATAGTAGGACTAATGTTATATAAAATAAATATTTTTCATGAAATTTCTGGTTAGGAAACTTTTAGCAAATTTTCGATTCAGCAACACCAATAGACCTAGAGAGTGTCAAAATGTCACATTTTTAAGTGAAAAAAAAAAAAATTTTGAGGGTGAAAAAAACGTTAAAACGTGACTTGAACCAATAAACGGTAGGTCCTAGCTACAAATCTTATATAAATCAGGAAACTTAGAAATGTTTTACCCGAACAACACTAACAGAGGTAGAGCGTGTCAAAAAATTACTTTTTGAGTTTGAAAAAAGGTTATCCATGTCAAAACAAAAATTTTTTTAAATAGCATGTGGCTGACTACTACAACATTTACTAGACACGCTTTCAAAGCTCCCAATAAATTACAAAAAACTTATTTACATGACAATAATTAGACTAATTTGGACATACGTAGTTAGGGCTCTATTAGAACTTCTAATTTCTATTGTATCTATTCTAATCCTAACAATCCATAATCTTCCTCTTTTTTTTTTTTTTTTTTTTTTTTTTTTTTTAGCTAATTTTCAATTTTCACAACTGTATACATTAAAAACTTTAGAAAACTTGGGATCGGGGTCATAACGTTTATTTTGTTTTTCGAGATCTGAAATCAGCTTTTGACTCGGTTCCCAGGCAAGAAATATAGGACGCTCTAACGCAAAAAAGGATTCCTCAAAATTTAACTAACGCCATCAAATCTGTATACAAAGAAGCAAAAGGAATAGCTCGCCCAAATGGTATGAAATCTGCTTCCTTTGAGCCAGGCAAAGGTGTTCAACATTGAGACCGCCTAAGCCCACTTTATTTCAATATTGTAATGGATGAAGTATGGAAAATATGTAAAATGAGGGCTCCTAGGGCCACTGTAGGGTTCTGGTATCTACTTCCTGTTCTCGTTCAGAGCTTTATATATGCTGACATTGTCATAGTTGCTAATATCCCTGAAAGACTGCAGATAGCTGTAGAGGAATGGTTTGGGGAACTAATAAGGAAAAGTAAGACCAAGATCATGCACATTGGAAGAGAGGTACAGGAGCTCAATATTTTCTGCAACGGCAGTATCTGGGAACATTTATAGGTAATGATGGAAGAGTCGACCAGGAGGTCCTGAATCGTGTGATAAATGCCAATGGTGTGTTCTACCAGATATCTAATACTCAATAAAAGTATTTCTATACCAAGACTAGCAAGAAGTAAGCAAAGACGCCAAATTCAGACCGTTCAAGGCAGTGTTTCTCCTAGTGCTTTTATATGGATCGGAAAGCTGGGCAATCCTAGATAAGCATATTAGTAAGATAACTGGAACCGAATCGTTGGTAAAACTAGGCGAGACTGAGTGCGGAATGAGACCATTCAGGAAATGTTAAAAGTGAGACATGCCAAATACATTCTTCAGGAAAGACAGCATAAGTGGTTCGGTTACGTCTGCAGAATAGGCGATGAACGAAGAGCTACATGGCTATTGGAAGCACGACCATAGGGCCAGCGAGGCCTACTTAGAATTTTTATATATATGCAGAGAATTAAAAGAATGGCTCGGAATAGAGAAGAGTACAGAAGATGATGTGAGGATACTCCACGCCTTTTGGCACAAAAGAGAAAGAAAAAGAAAAGAAAAAAAAAGTAAATTTGATGAAAATGATTGCAATGAAATGCCAATAACATGTTAAGAATTAGCAGTAACACTAAAAGTTCTATGTTAGAAGGTCTCATGACCATCTTCTTTTAAGACGCCTCTGAAGATAATTTTTTATCTGATGAATTAATCCCTAAGGTGGATTGTTTATTCTGATTGTAATATGTCAACAAACATTCATGTAAATGTTTGTTTACATTAGCTTAGTATTGCAATTGATATTGCACTGTGAACATGCAAAAAAATTGTACTCATTATCGGGATATTTTGCTGTGTTATTTTAAAAAAGTGTTGCAGAAGCCCATAAAAAAAAAAAAATACAGTATAAACACTGTCATCCCATAAATTGGGGTGATTCCTTAACAGAACGCACTAGTCAAAATTAGTATGTCAAATTTTGTTTAGGAAATTTTGAAATCAATGACACACCACTGTCTGGTAGCCCACAAGAAATTGAAACGAGCTATTGCCATCAGGAAAAACAATTAATTCAACTTTATAATGTTCGCAATTAACAACGTTGGACCAATCCATTTAAAAAAAAGCGTCCAGCACTGGCCTTTGGTCTTTGGCCACTCGCAATAAATTATTAAGCTTTGGAAGGGACCTTTGGCCCCATCCTCCGTATTCACCAGACCTAGCTCCAAGTGACTACCACTTATTCCGGTTTTTGCAGAATTCCATAAATGGAAAGCAATTCCAAAACGAACAAGACATCAAAAACGACTTAGATCAGTATTTTGACAATAAAACCCAGACATGGCATTATGCAATTGGTCGAAAGATGGGAACATTTTCGTTTGGAAACGAGTTATGGATGTTTCCTTATTTCCTAATGCGTGAAAGTTTTAAACAAATTAACAATATTAGTTTCTACATGGCTTTTGGATTTTACATACTTATATTTTATTATTACCGCTTCTCTTATGTGAAAAATTTCAGATTACATATTTTGTGAAGGAATTCTTTGTTATCCATATTATTACCCTAAGGTGAGACGGAATGTAATATTGATTCAATCAAACACATCGATCTGAAAAGAAATTTTAAAAAGTATATTATAAGTTTCATATTTTCTTATTTATACTTCCCTAATGTGAGAAAACATATTAAAAATTGACAACTTTCAACATGGATTTTTTTTTATGTATCTATCATTTTTTACTTCAACTCCATCAATATGAAAAAGTTTATCAGAAGTAAACATTACTTGGGATTTAGTATTATATGGATTCGGATTTAATATCATATTAATTAATATAATTAATTCAATATTAAATTTGTGTTTGATAATATCTTATTTTCACATAATAATTTTCTTATTTCTTATTTTAATTTGAGATAGTGTAACAGAAGTTGATATTAGATGGATTTAGAGTTTGTTTGTAAATGAATGATTTGAACCTTTTTCCTCGAAAAGTAGCGATTTAAAACATCGAAATAAATCGAAACAAGGTTAGAATCGATAATTTTTTTGTCAAAATAAAAAGAAAAAAAAAGAAAAAGTAAATAGTTACAAGTTTTATAAATAAAAAATAAATTTCAGCTGAAATAATATAAAATTGTTTTGCGAACATCAACGATCGAGCAGAAGTGCTCAGTGCCCTAACGAGCAAGTTTCTAAGAAATCGGATTTGCTCACAATTATTAGATCTCTATTGTAAACAAGTCCCTAATTGTTTTACGAGAAATAAAAGACACCTTACATGCTCTATAATTTTCTTTGGGCCTGGAACCTGGGAATATTCAGGCTTAAAATGCTAAACCTAACTGTAAATGATGGGATATTGAAATATTCACAAGGCTGGATATCATGCAGATAGGATAGCAGCCCATCCCTTATTTCTCTGAACATAATCCTGTTTTGGCCCACTGTTCCTAGTCTCCACCTAAACAAGATGAAGAGAACACCATTAGGGAACGTAAACTGTTCCATATTTGTCCGTAATAGTTGTCTGAAATGAAAAATAAAAATGTACAACTTGTACAATGATTCACTGCATAGAACTAGGACGAAAAACCACCACTAAAACATTTTGCGTTCAACCATAGGCATCATCAAAATATCAACTAGATTTTTTAGAGATCTTCCTTCCTCGCATACATATAACGTGTGTGACAAATTATATTCAAACAAAACCAGAAGCTACCAAGTTGTTTTACAAACTTTTATTATTACCTTATTGATGTTGCTCGATAAGCTAACGAAAAATTTCTAAATAGCCCCAGACTAACAAGGGGAGGACACACTCAGTCTCTCGCGGATCTTGTTGTCAATTTTTTTGAGGTTTCTGGTCAAAAAATATTAGACACGTATTTTGCCGTTCCGACCAATGGGCCCTAGAAGCCGAGAAAAAAAATAAAATAGTATTAAATTAATTTATTTTATATCTCGAGTTTAAAAAATGATACCGACATTATTCTTGCACCAAAATTTTTATTTTTGATTGCGAATTTAAGACAAAATACAGCCGCTCCATTGATTTTGAGTTAGGTTAATTAAATTCTGAAGAAATGATTAGATTTTCAAGCAAACTACCTCTATAAATTTTTTAACACTAAAATTGGCGTCAGATTCTAATTCAGCACCCTCAAAAACATTGAAAAACGTTTATTAAATAAAAACAAAAAATATCATTTTTCACCCTCTTCGATGGGAAGAAATTTTTAAAACGATTATTGGTTACTTTCCTTTAAATAAAAAAAAATCGCAAATCCGAAAAACATATTTATTTTTAACTTGTGTTTGAAGCAAGATAGGAAAATGAAACCAAAGAAGTTTCAAGAGTATTACCACGCTATATTTTTAATTTAAAAAATGAAGTTGATACGTTAAACCGTCAAAGCGTAATTCATGTTTTAGTCAATTTAAACAAAAATTGTCTACCATTTGGTCAGGCACATTTTGAAGGTTACCAATTTTTATTTTTATTTTTGGCTGAAAATTTGTATTTAAGGGTTCTTTTTAATGCTGAATTCGAATTCGATGTCGGTTCTTGTGAAAAAGTATATTGAAATATAAAATAAATTAATTTACTGCTATTTTTTTTTCTCGGCTTCTAGGACCCAATGGTCGGAACGGCAAAATACTTGTCTAATATTTTTTGACCAGAAACCTCAAAAAAAAATTGCCAACAAGATCCGTGAGAGACTGAGTGTGCCCTCCCCTTGTAAGTACAATACATTCATACAGTCATTGTTCAAAATAACGAATGGCCAAACAGCATTCTCAGCCCTACTACCAATTAGTAGGTCGGTTCAATAACACAATCATGAGATGATTTTATAAGGTGGCAGTTTGCATGCAGCATCCACGTACAAATTGCATACCATTAAAGAATTCATTTTTTTGCATGCTTGCATAGTGCGGGATGTCAAAAAGCTGGGATGTTGTACTCTGAGCTAATGCACCAACTGTCATTGCACCTGCAATAACGGAACTTCGATTAAAGAAATAAACGTGTAAGAGAGGAGTGAGACTTAAGCCAATCACATCAGCAGTGAAATCGACAAACCAATGATGGACTAGCCAAGCGTTAGTTTTGAAAATTTTCAAGTGGAGGAAGGTACGTTTACGAAAATGAAGAAAGGCTCTGTTAAGGTCGACATCAACCCTCCATGTTTAAGGTAAACTTAAAAAGTAGACTGGAGGATAGAGATTTGCAAAATTCTTCCAACATCTATTCCTCTCAATCCTATATAAATCCTACCTATCGTTCCAACATTCTCTTCCCAGCTGTTTAAATTTTATTTTGACTGCTAACCAATTCTGATTTTTTTGCTCCTGAAACTTCTCATTCTTAACTGATGACTAGACCAACAGACGGTAACAATTTTTTTATCATTAAGAAAAAAAAAATAACTTTTTAAAATTAAACAAGACATTGATATCGGCGTAGATTTTTTTTTTTTAACACAATCGACTGCTCCAACATTTACTATAAAAGACTTATTTACTTGACAGTAATTAGACCCACTTGGACATACGGAGTTGAGCTTTGGGGCTCCAATAACCCTCGCAACTCTTCTCATATCCAATCCTTACAAATCAAAATCCTAAATACTCCTTATTATGTCACCAATAAACTTATCCATAAAGATCTTAATGCCCCATATGTTGCTGATTTGGCCTACACCAGATCCCTGTACTTTCATAGTAAAATCCATACTCACTCGAATCCACTAGTTTCACTACGTCTTAAAATTCGGTCTTAAAATAATATCGCCATGAGAACTAGTGTAGAACTTTTATTAAAGTGCTACTAATGAATGGTTCTTTACATGTTATTGACAAGTCATTGTAATAATTTCCTCATATTGACTCATTGTATATATGTATACAGTTGTAAATATCGATAAATAGATTTTAAAAAAAAGGAAAAAACAAACAATTATTTTAATCACAACTGAAACGTATTTGTAAAAAACCAGCACTTGTGATATGACATGAGAAACAACCGACATGAACAGGCAGTAGGGACTCAGCACCCAGTAGTACAATTTTAAGGCATGATACGAAAAGGCATCAAACAAAGAAATCCCTGATTCAGCTCTTATCATCATGAGTTGTTTCTATTTCTAATTGTTGTGCGCTATATTCTGTAATTGATTGTTAGATTTTCCAAGTAATTTGTCTGTAAGTTTTATGAATGTGGTTTCTGACTTTAGGAATATTTAAATATATAGTGTTTTGTTTGACACGTAAGGAAGGGAATTTGTCTAAAGAATTAAGATTTTTTGAATATTCGATTTTGGCCGATTCATGATATAATTTGTTGCCTAAGATCAATTTATAATAATCAATAAATAGTAGATGTAAAGGTTGGTTCTCAATATTGTTTATATGTTATACGTAGTGACTAGTTATAATTCATTTTAATTTATCATTTTTACACCAAATTTGTATCTTGTTGAAGTTGTGTTTTAGGGGAGCTTGCCTCTTTTCATCACTGCAGTATCGTCTGCATAAATAGTATTTAGAACTTAACTGTTCGTTGGTATGTCGCAGTAAAATATAGATAGAATATTTATGCCATGTTGTTACATAGCTAGAAGCTTATACAATACTTAACTTATATCAGGTATAGTCCCTTATGACACAATAGACCTCATCTATTGATTTCTGATCTATTTGATTTATTAAATCCTTATTATCTTATCGTACTAAAATTCTTTGCATTATCTTAATGAGGAGGCAGTTAGGTGAAAAATGACTATTATTATTAATGAACATACATTATATAACTTTATGATTCTAGATATATGGAACTAAGATATGACTTTACTATTAATCTGTTTGAGGGTCATACAATTAACAATATAGTCATTTACATTATACGGTACTTATCTATAAGGTGTCAGGTCCGAGTAGGCATCGTAGGGTTCATCCATCCTCTTTGTTCTCCTACAGCATCTTCCTCCATCATCTGAGCTCCTACAAAAGAGATATTATTATTTTCCAGAGCTAAATTGTATAAGCGTACGTCTACCCTCTCCAGGTAATCGACGTCGGTAAGGGATCTTAATAGGATCAGGGGTTAAAGTCAGCTTCCTAAGCTGTCACCCTTTTAATATTCGTAATGAAGATAAATAAATCATAGTGTGCCGGATCACTTTCAGCTTTCTGCCTATAATAATTATTTATACTATTAGGATTGATGAATTAATTGTTACTTCTTTTGGGATTATTTTATTAGAAAACTAGTTTCCTAGTTTCGAATGCTAAACATCCATCTTTAGTTCTAAAACATACAAAATTTTTCAATACATCAGTACTATGTTACATAGATTATATACACTAAAGTTTTCAAAAATGTAAGAAAAGAAATCATAGATATAAAACATAATAATTTTTAGGGAATTATTAGGAACGGAAAAATCCAATTAGTCAAAAGGGGAACCACATAGTAAATCACAAAAATTTAACCTACTTCCCTCTTCCACTTCTCACGATGTGAATATTTCAGTTATCTCTTAGACCTTCTAAGATAAGTACTAATGTTTCATTTCTTGTCTTACATTTTTGAAAGCTTTAGTGTATACAATCAATGTAACATAGTACTAATGTGTTGAAAATTTCTTTATATTTTAGAGCTGAAGACGTATGTTTAGCATTAGAAACTAGTCTTCTAATAAAATAATTCCAATAGAAGTGGCTATTAGTTCATCAATCCTAATTGTATTGATCCTTCTATACCATCATGCGTACCTCAAGTGATATTAATACTATTTCTTAATTTGATATCCACAATACACTCCAGGTACTAGAATTGAGACTTGAAGAACTCCAGCCAAAATAGGTTTGATATCTGAGCTCTACCGAACAGATAGGATTGTATGATAAGATAGTAACGATTTCAATTTGACTGCATACATACAATGACACGTCAATAATATGTAACAAATATTCACTAGTAGCTCATCAGTAGTTCTACATTAGAAGGTCTCTTGCCCAATTTCTTTTCTGACGCTTCGGAGGATCATTGGGAATGGAGTGTGAAGACCTTGAGAGGCCTTCAAAAGGAGTATGTTGACCTTCGAAGGGGCCCGATAGAGGGTATTCGACCTTGAGAGACGTTCGGAATGATAATGTTGACTTTCGGAGGGGCCCGATGGAGGGTTTTTGACCTTGAGAAGGCTTCGGATGGTGTATGTTGACCTTCGGTGGGGCCCCAGGGAGGGTATTCGACCTTGAGAGGCCTTCGGAAGGTGTATGTTGACCTTCGAAGGGGCCCGATGGAGGGTATTCGACCTTGAGAGGCCTTCGGAAGGTGTATGTTGACCTTCGAAGGGGCCCGATAGAGGGTATTCGACCTTGAGAGGCCTACGGAAGGATTATGTTGTCCTTCGGAGGGGCCCGATGAAGGGTATTCGACCTTGAGAGGCCTTCGGAAGATGTATGTTTACCTTCAGAGGGGCTCTAGGGAGGCTAGTTGACTGTGAGAGACCTTCGGAAAGAAAATGTTGACCTTCGAAGGGGCCCGATAGAGGGTATTCGACCTTGAGAGGCCTTCGGAAGGTGTATGTTTACCTTCAGAGGGGCCTAGGGAGGTTAGTAGACCTTTAGAGACGTTCGGGAAGAGAATGATGACCTTCGGAGGGGCCCGATAGAGGGTATTTGACCTTGAGAAGGCTTCGGATGGTGTATGTTGACCTTCGGTGGGGCCCCAGCGAGGGTATTCGACCTTGAGAGGCCATCGGAAGTTGTATGTTGACCTTCGAAGGGGCCTGATAGAGGGTATTCGACCTTGAGAGGCCTTCGGAAGATGTATGTAGTCCTTCGGAGGGGCCCGATGGAGGGTATTCGACCTTGAGAGGCCTTCAAATGGTAGTTGTTGACCTTCAGAGAGGCCCGATAGAGAGTATTCGACCTTGAGAGGCCTTCGGAAGATGTATGTTGACATTCGGAGAGGCCCGATGGAGGGTATTCGACCTTGAGAGGCCTTCGGAAGGTGTATGTATACCTTCAAAGGGGCTCTAGGGAGGTTAGTTGACCTTTAGAGACGTTCGGAAAAGGAATGTTGACCTTCGGAGGGGCCCGATAGAGGGTATTTGACCTTGAGAAGGCTTCGGATGGTGTATGTTTACCTTCAGAAGGGCTCTAGGGATTGGAATATGACTCCAGTTTTGGTACAGGCATTGTTGTATGCAGATGATGTGGTATTGGTTGCGGATACTGCTGAATCTCTCCAGGTCACTGTGGATGAGTGGCAAGAAGAACTGCAACTGAGAAGCATGCAGATCAATGCCTCCAAAAGCAAGGTGATATGTGTTGGGCGAAGGAACAATGATCTAAGAATCACTTGCAATGGAGAGATCCTTGAGCAAACCGATACTTACTACTACCTGGGAACAATGATCTATAAGGATGGAGGAATAGACCAGGAGATTATGAATAGAGTCCAAAAGCCCAACGGAATATTCTACCAAATATCCATGACACTTATTGGAAAACAGGAGTTGAGCAGGAAAGCAAAGATTCTGCTTTTTAAATCAGTTTTTCTCCCAGTACTACTGTATGGATCGGAAAGCTGGACATTCTTGGACCGCCATGCTAGCAGAATAGTATCTGCGGAAATGAGATTCCTACGGAAAATATTAGGAAAAACCAGGCGAGACCGAATAAGGAATGAAAGGGTCCGAGGTGAACTAGGAGTTAGATCCGTTCTGGATACGATCAAGGAAAGACAATTGAAGTGGTTTGGTCATGTTAACAGAATGGGAGATGACCGTAAGGCCAGATGGCTATTAGAAGCAAGACCGGGAGGAAGGCGTCCTCAAGGCAGACCAAGGCTCATGTATGCAGACTTGATTGAGAGAATTGGCGCAGCAAGAGAAAGCACCATGCCGGAGATGAGAAGGCTTACACAGGAAAGGAACCGTTGGACAAGATGGTCAGAGGATGCTACTCCACGCTTAACAGCACTGAGGAGATAGTGAGAGAAGAAGAAGATGGACTCTAGGGAGGTTAGTTAAACTTTAGAGACGTTCGGAAAGAGAATGTTGACCTTCGGAGGGGCCCGATAGAGGGTATTTGACCTTGAGAAGGCTTCAGATGTTGTATGTTGACCTTCGGAGGGGCCCGATGGAGGGTATTCGACCTTGAGAGGCCTTCAGTAGGAGTATGTTGACCTTCGAAGGGGCCCGATATAGGGTATTCGACCTTGAGAGACGTTCGGAAAGAGAATGTTGACCTTCGGAGGGGCCCGATAGAGGGTATTTGACCTTGAGAAGGCTTCAGATGGTGTATGTTGACCTTCGGAGGGGCCCGATGGAGGGTATTCGACCTTGAGAGGCCTTCAGTAGGAGTATGTTGACCTTCGAAGGGGCCCGATAGAGGGTATTCGACCTTGAGAGACGTTCGGAATGATAATGTTGACTTTCGGAGGGGCCCGATGGAGGGTTTTTGACCTTGAGAAGGCTTCGGATGGTGTATGTTGACCTTCGAAGGGGCCCGATAGAGGGTATTCGACCTTGAGAGGCCTTCGGAAGGTGTATGTTTACCTTCAGAGGGGCTCTAGGGAGGTTAGTTGACCTTGAGAGACGTTCGGAATGATAATGTTGACTTTCGGAGGGGCCCTTATGGAGGGTTTTTGACCTTGAGAAGGCTTCGGATGGTGTATGTTGACCTTCGAAGGGGCCCGATGGAGGGTATTTGACCTTGAGAGGCCTTCAGTAGGAGTATGTTGACCTTCGAAGGGGCCCGATATAGGGTTAGTTGACCTTGAGAGACTTTCAGAAAGAGAATGTTTACCTTCGGAGGGGCCCGATAGAGGGTATTTGACCTTGATAAGGCTTCGGATGGTGTATGTTGACCTTCGGTGGGGCCCGATAGAGGGTATTCGACCTTGAGAGGCCTTCAGAAGGAGTATGTTGACCTTCGAAGGGGCCCGATAGAGGGTATTCGACCTTGAGAGACGTTCGGAATGATAATGTTGACTTTCGGAGGAGCCCGATGGAGGGTTTTTGACCTTGAGAAGGCTTAGGATGGTGTATGTTGACCTTCGAAGGGGCCCGATAGAGGGTATTCGACCTTGAGAGGCCTTCGGAAGGTGTATGTTTACCTTCAGAGGGGCTCTAGGGAGGTTAGTTGACCTTGAGAGACGTTCGGAATGATAATGTTGACTTTCGGAGGGGCCCTTATGGAGGGTTTTTGACCTTGAGAAGGCTTCGGATGGTGTATGTTGACCTTCGAAGGGGCCCGATAGAGGGTATTCGACCTTGAGAGACCTTCGGAGGGGCTCTAGGGAGGTTAGTTGACCTTGAGAGACCTTCGGAAAGAGAATGTTGACCTTCGGAGGGGCCCGATAGAGGGTATTCGACCTTGAGAGGCCTTTTTTTTTTTTTTTTTTTTTTTTATTTAGTTATTTCCAGATCGGCCTGGTAAGCCTTACATGGATGTTCTAATAATATTAGTGATGATTTAACAATTGTAGAAGGAAGGGTATAGTCTCGTGCAAGAGACACCCATAACAGATAAGTTCTATAATATTTTGTGTGGAACAATTATAACTTTAGAGAAACTATATAATAACAATAAATTAAAAGGGAAAGAAAGAAAAAAAAAAGAATGCAAAGAACTTAAAAAAAAAAAAAAAAAAAAAAAAAAAAAAAAAAAAAAATAAATAAATAAATAAATAAAAAAAAAAATAAAAATAAAATTTAAAAAAAATATAAATAAATAAAAAAATAAAAAATAAAATAAAATAATAATATACAAAAATAAATTGCCAGCCTTGCGTAGGTCTGTGTAAGTTTAATATTGATGTGGTGATTCCAGGTTAGGCGACGATCTAGGTGGACACCAAGGTATTTTACTGCCTCATTAGAAGGATTCCATTGAAGTATGTTTCCATTTAGAACTAGTTCCGGTGGGTCTATTGGTCTTCTGAGGGTAAAAATTTTAGCAATACATTTTTGTATATTTAGGTTGATCATCCATTTTTTAAAATACTTTTCTAATTCGTTTAGATGAGTTTGAAGAGTATTTCTAGCTATTGTTATGTTTTCATGTTGCGAAAAAAAACTGCTGTGTCATCAGCAAACATGGCTATAGAGGTTTCGGAGGATTGGATGATATCATGAAGGTAGAAGTTGAAGAGGATGGGTGATAAAACTGATCATTGTGGAGTACCGGCACTGATAGGTCTGATGGTTGAGATTGTGTGGTTTATTCTGACGGCGAATGTTCGTTTATTGAGAAAGGAATACAGAATATCGTATAGATATTTTGGAGTGTTTACTGACTTAAGTTTGTATAAGAGACCTTGGTGCCATACCTTGTCAAATGCTTGTTGAAAATCTAAAAATGTGACAAGTGTGTGTTTTTTTCATTTCAAACCCGTTTACTATAAGTTCTGATAATCTTGATAGTTGATGTGCAGTGGAATGACTGACCTGGAATCCAAATTGGAAATCGGGAATAATGCATATATCTTGAAAAAAAGAAGTTAGGCGCCGTTTTATAACTGATTCCAGAAGTTTTCCTAGGATTTGTAAGAGACTTATAGGCCTGTAGCTGCTGATTTGTTTGGCGTTTTTTCCAGGCTTGTGGATAACTACCAGTTCAGCCTTCTTCCAATTATCAGGAAAATAACCTGTTCGTAAGCAACTATTGAAAATTGAAGTAATGAAAATTATGACTTTTCTCGGTAATTTTTTAATGGCAATAACTGGAATTTGATCATGGCCAGGACTTTTTTTTGTTTTAAGTTTTGTAATAAGCTCGAAAATCTCTTTCGGAGTTGTAAATTTCAATGGACGTTGTGCTGTTGCTTGTGGTAATGCTACAAATTCATCGATTTCATAATACACTGAGTTTCTTCTTGACGGACTTGTTTCTCTTGTAGGGATTGAAAATGTTTTTTCAAAATAGTCTGCAAAGGCTTCAGCTTTCTCCGCATCACTAGTGATAAAATCACCATTTTCTAATAGGCTTGGAATTTTTTCTTGCTTGTTTAATAGCCGTTTCGTAGCCTTCCATAGTGTTTGATCATTTGAATCTAGATTTGTGACATAATTTTTATATTGTGCTAATGTGAATTTTTATAATTCTGTTTTGACAGTTTTTCTTAATTTGTTCCAGATTGTTTTGAAATTTAGATTTTTGGTTCTTATCCACTGTCTTCTAGCATTATTTTTTTCCTTTATTTTTGATAGAATTGAAGTTGGTACGTTGTTTAAATAACTGTTTCTTTTTTTGTGGAATGGTTTTACTGTGGAGTCATTAATGGATTTAGATATATTTTCTGTGAAAATTTTTATAGCTTCATCAATTTCATTTATGTGGTGGAATTTTTTTTTTAAACAAATATTTTGCTCCATCAATTGTTCGTAAATGTCCCAGTTTATTAATCCTTTAATCATGGAACTTCGAGTGATAATTTCAGGAGTATCGGTTGAGAAATGAATTAATATTGGGATCGAAGGGGCCCGATAGAGGGTATTCGACCTTGAGAGCCTTCGGAATGTATGTTGACCTTCGGAGGGGCCCGATGGAGGGTATTCGACCTTGAGAGCCTTCGGAAAGGTGTGTTGACCTTCGAAGGGGCCTCTAGGGAGGTTAGTTGACCTTGAGAGACCTTCGGAAAGAGAATGTTGACCTTCGGAGGGGCCCGATAGAGGGTATTCGACCTTGAGATGCCTTCGGAAGGTGTATGGTTACCTTCAGAGGGCTCTAGGGAGGTTAGTTGACCTTGAGAGACCTTCGGAAAGAGAATGTTGACCTTCGGAGAGGCCCGATGGAGGGTATTCGACCTTGAGAGGCCTTCGGAAGGTGTATGTTGACCTTCGGAGGGGCCCGATAGAGGGTATTCGACCTTGAGAGGCCTTCGGAAGGTGTATGTTGACCTTCGGAGGGGCCCGATAGAGGGTATTCGACCTTGAGAGGCCTTCGAAAGGAGTATTGACCTTCGGAGGGGCCGAGGGAGGGTATTCGACCTTGAGAGGCCTTCGGAAGAAGATGTATGTTGACCTTCGGTGGGGCCCTAGGGAGGGTATTCGACCTTGAGAGGCCTTCGGAAGGTGTATGTTGACCTTCGGAGGGGCCCGAGGGAGGGTATTCGACCTTGAGAGGCCTTCGGAAGGTGTATGTTGGCCTTCAGAGGGGCCCTAGAAAGGATAGATATTCGACCTTGAGAGGCCTTCGGAAAGAGTATGTTGACCTTCGGAGGGGCCCGATAGAGGGTTATTCGACCTTGAGAGGCCTTCGGAAGGAGTATGTTGACCTTCGGAGGGGCCCGATAGAGGGTATTCGACCTTGAGAGGCCTTCGGAAGGTGTATGTTTACCTTCAGAGGGGCTCTAGGGAGGTTAGTTGACCTTGAGAAACCTTCGGAAAGAGAATGTTGACCTTCGGTGGGGCCCAGGGAGGGTATTCGACCTTGAGAGGCCTTCGGAAGGTGTATGTTGACCTTCGAAGAGGCCCGATGGAGGGTATTCGACCTTGAGAGGCCTTCGGAAGGTGTATGTTGACCTTCGGAGGGGCCCGATAGAGGGTATTCGACCTTGAGAGGCCTTCGGAAGGTGTATGTTTACCTTCAGAGGGGCTCTAGGGAGGTTAGTTGACCTTGAGAGACCTTCGGAAAGAGAATGTTGACCTTCGGAGGGGCCCGATGGAGGGTATTTGACCTTGAGAGGCCTTCGGAAGGTGTATGTTGACCTTCGAAGGGGCCCGATAGAGGGTATTCGACCTTGAGAGGCCTTCGGAAAGAGTATGTTGACTTCGGAGGGGCCCGATAGAGGGTATTGACTTGAGAGGCCTTCTTCGGAAGGGTATGTTGACCTTCGGAGGGCCCGAGGAGGGTATTCGACCTTGAGAGGCCTTCGGAAGAGTATGTTGACCTTCGGAGGGGCCCGATAGAGGGTATTCGACCTTGAGGCCTTCGGAAGGTGTATGTTGACCTTCGGAGGGGCCCGATAGAGGGTATTCGACCTTGAGAGGCCTTCGGAAGGTGTATGTTGACCTTCGGAGGGGCCCGATGGAGGGAGGTTATTCGACCTTGAGAGGCCTTCGGAAAGAGTATGTTGACCTTCGGAGGGGCCCGATAGAGGGTATTCGACCTTGAGAGGCCTTCGGAAGGTGTATGTTGACCTTCGGAGGGGCCCGAAGGGGGGTATTCGACCTTGAGAGGCCTTCAGAAAGAGTATGTTGACCTTCGGAGGGGCCCGAGAGGGTATTCGACCTTGAGAGGCCTACGGAAGGTGTATGTTTACCTTCGAAGGGGCTTAGGGAGGTTTTGACCTTGAGAGCCTTCGGAAAGAGTATGTTGACCTCGGGGGGCCCGATAGGGAGGGTATTCGACCTTGAGAGGCCTTCGGAAGGTGTATGTTGACCTTGACCTTCGAGAGAGGGTATTCGACCTTTGAGGCCCGAGGGAGGGTATTCGACCTTCGACCTTGAGAGGCCTTCGAAAGGTGTATGTTGACCTTCGGATGGGCCCGATAGAGGGTATTCGACCTTGAGAGGCCTTCGAAGGTGTATGTTGACCTTCGGAGGGGCCGAGGGAGGGTATTGACCTTGAGAGGCCTTCGGAAGGTGTATGTTGACCTTCGGAGGGGCCCGATAGAGGGTATTCGACCTTGAGAGGCCTTCGGAAGGTGTATGTTGACCTTCGGAGGGGCCCGATGGAGGGTATTCGACCTTGAGAGGCCTTCGGAAGGTGTATGTTTACATTCAGAAGGGCTCTAGGGAGGTTAGTTGACCTTGAGAGACTTTCAGAAAGAGAATGTTTACCTTCGGAGGGGCCAGATAGAGGGTATTCGACCTTGAGAGGCCTTCGGAAGGTGTATGTTGACCTTCGAGAGGGCCCGATCGGAGGGTATTGACCTTGAGAGGCCTTCGGAAGAGTATGTTGACCTTCGGAGGGGAGGGTATTCGACCTTGAGAGGCCTTCGGAAGGTGTATGTTGACCTTCGGAGGGGCCCGATAGAGGGTATTCGACCTTGAGAGGCCTTCGGAAGGTGTATGTTGACCTTCGGAGGGGCCCGATGGAGGGTATTCGACCTTGAGAGGCCTTCGGAAGGAGTATGTTGACCTTCGGAGGGGCTCTAGGGAGGTTAGTTGACCTTGAGAGGCCTTCGGAAAGAGTATGTTGACCTTCGGAGGGGCCCGATAGAGGGTATTCGACCTTGAGAGGCCTTCGGAAGGTGTATGTTTACCTTCGGAGGGGCCCGATAGAGGGTATTCAACCTTGAGAGACGTTCGGAAGGGTATGTGACCTTGTTGCCCCTAGAGGGTATTCGACCTTGAGAGGCCTTCGGGGGCCCGAGGGGCCCGAGGGAATTCGACCTTGAGAGGCCTTCGAAAATGTTTGTTTACCTTCAGAGGGGCTCTAGAGGGTATTTGACCTTGAGAGGCCTTCGGAAAGAGAATGTTGACCTTCGATGGGGCCCAGGAAGGGTATTCGACCTTGAGAGGCCTTCGGAAGGCCTTCGGAGAGGGGCCCGATAGAGGGTATTTGACCTTGAGAGGCCTTCGGAAGGTGTATGTTGACCTTCGGTGGGGCCCCAGAGAGGGTATTCGACCTTGAGAGGCCTTCGGAAGGTGTATGTTGACCTTCGTAGGGGTCCGATGGAGGGTATTCGACCTTGAGAGGCCTTCGGAAGGTGTATGTTGACCTTCGGAGGGGCCCGAGAGGGTATTCGACCTTGAGAGGCCTTCGGAAGGTGTATGTTGACCTTCGAGAGGGGGGCTCTAGAGAGGTATTTGACCTTGAGAGGCCTTCGAAGAAGAGTATGTTGACCTTCGGAGGGGCCCGATAGAGGGTATTCGACCTTGAGAGGCCTTCGGAAGGTGTATGTTGACCTTCGGAGGGGCCCGATAGAGGGTATTCGACTTTGAGAGGCCTTCGGAAAGAGTATGTTGACCTTCGGAGGGGCCCGATAGAGGGTATTCGACCTTGAGAGGCCTTCGGAAGGTGTATGTTGACCTTCGGAGGGGCCGATAGAGGGTATTCGACCTTAAGAGGCCTTCGGAAGGTGTATGTTGACCTTCGGAGGGGCCCGAGGAGGAGGTTTACCTTGAGACTTCGGAAAGAGAATGTTGACCTTGAGAGGCCTTCGGAAGGGTATTGACCTTGACCTTCGGAGGGGTATGTTGACCCGATAGAGAGGGTATTCGACCTTGAGAGGCCTTCGGAAGGTGTATGTTGACCTTCGGAGGGGCCCCGGGGATGGTGTTCGACCTTGAGAGGCCTTCGGAAAGGTGTATGTTGACCTTCGGAGGGGCCCGATGGAGGGTATTCGACCTTGAGAGGCCTTCGGAAGGAGTATGTTGACCTTCGGAGGGGCCCGATAGAGAGGGTATTCGACCTTGAGAGGCCTTCGGAAGGTGTATGTTTACCTTCAGAGGGGCCCTAGGGAGGTTAGTTGACCTTGAGAAACCTTCGGAAAGAGAATGTTTACCTTCGGAGGGGCCCGATGGAGGGTATTTGACCTTGATAAGGCTTCGGATGGTGTATGTTGACCTTCGGTGGGGCCCCAGAGAGGGTATTCAACTTTGAGAGGCCTTCGGAAGGGTATGTGACCTTCGGAGGGGCCCGATAGAGGGTATTCGACCTTGAGAGGCCTTCGGAAGGTGTATGTTGACCTTCGGAGGGGCCCGATGGAGGGTATTCGACCTTGAGAGGCCTTCGGAAGGTGTATGTTGACCTTCGGAGGGGCCCGAGGAGGGTATTGACCCTTCGGAGGGGTTGACCTTCGGGGCCCGGAGGGTATTCGACCTTGAGAGGCCTTCGGAAGGTGTATGTTGACCTTCGGAGGGGCCCGATAGAGGGTATTCGACTTTGAGAGGCCTTCGGAAGGTGTATGTTGACCTTCGGAGGGACCCGATGGAGGGTATTCGACCTTGAGAGGCCTTCGGAAGGTGTATGTTGACCTTCGGAGGGGCCCGATAGAGGGTATTCGACCTTGAGAGGCCTTCGGAAGGAGTATGTTGACGTTCGAAGGGGCCCGATAGAGGGTATTCGACCTTGAGAGGCCTTCGGAAGGTGTATGTTGACCTTCAGAGGGGCCCGAAGGGGGGTATTTGACCTTGAGAGGCCTTCGGAAAGAGTATGTTGACCTTCGGAGGGGCCCGATAGAGGGTATTCGACCTTGAGAGGCCTTCGGAAGGTGTATGTTGACCTTCGGAGGGGCCCGATAGAGGGTATTCGACCTTGAGAGGCCTTCGGAAGGAGTATGTTGACCTTCGGAGGGGCCCGATAGAGGGTATTCGACCTTGAGAGGCCTTCGGAAGGTGTATGTTGACCTTCGGAGGGGCCCGATAGAGGGTATTCGACCTTGAGAGGCCTTCGGAAGGTGTATGTTGACCTTCGGAGGGGCCCCGATAGAGGGTATTCGACCTTGAGAGGCCTTCGGAAGGTATGTTTACCTTCGGAGAGGGGCCCGATAGAGGGTATTCGACCTTGAGAGGCCTTCGGAAGGTGTATGTTTACCTCAGAGGGCCCGATAGGGAGGTATTCGACCTTGAGAGGCCTTCGGAAGGAGTATGTTGACCTTCGGAGGGGCCCGATAGAGGGTATTCGACCTTGAGAGGCCTTCGGAAGGTGTATGTTGACCTTCGGAGGGGCCCGATAGAGGGTATTCGACCTTGAGAGGCCTTCGGAAGGTGTATGTTGACCTTCGGAGGGGCCCGATAGAGGGTATTCGACCTTGAGAGGCCTTCGGAAGGAGTATGTTGACCTTCGGAGGGGCCCAATGGAGGGTATTCGACCTTAAAAGCCTTCGGAAAAAGTATGTTGACCTTCGGAGGGGCCCGATTGAGGGTATTCGACCTTGAGAGGCCTTCGGAAGGTGTATGCTGACCTTCGAAGGGCCCGATAGAGGGTATTCGACCTTGAGAGAGGGTAGGTTGACCTTCGGAGGGGGGAGGTTAGTTGACCTTGAGGCCTTCGGAAGGAGTATGTTGACCTTCAGAGGGGCCCAGG
Source organism: Euschistus heros (assembly GCA_003667255.2). Taxonomy (NCBI): domain Eukaryota; kingdom Metazoa; phylum Arthropoda; class Insecta; order Hemiptera; family Pentatomidae; genus Euschistus; species Euschistus heros. The sequence continues at coordinate 4,098,329 of RCWM02000050.1, forward strand.
GAGGGTATTCGACCTTGAGAGGCATTCGGAAGGTGTATGTTGGCCTTCGGAGGGGCCCGATAGAGGGTATTCGACCTTGAGAGGCCTTCGGAAGGTGTATGTTGACCTTCGGAGGGGCCTAGGGAGGGGTTATGTTGACCTTGACCTTGAGAGGCCTTCGGAAGGAGTATGTTGACCTTCGGAGGGGCCCGATAGAGGGTATTCGACCTTGAGAGAGTATGTTGACCTTCGGAGGGGCCCGATAGAGGGTATTCGACCTTGAGAGGCCTTCGGAAGAGTATGTTGACCTTCGGAGGGGGAGGGTATTCGACCTTGAGAGGCCTTCGGAAGGTGTATGTTTGACCTTTCGGAGGGCCCGATAGAGGGTATTCGTCCTCGAGAGGCCTTCGGAAGAGAGTATGTTGACCTTCGGAGGGGCCCCGATAGAGGGTCGACCTTGAGAGGCCTTCGGAAGGATGTTGACCTTCGGAGGGCCCGAGAGGGTATTCGACCTTGAGAGGCCTTCGGAAGGGAGTATGTTGACCTTCGGAGGGGCCCGAGAGAGGGTATTCGACCTTGAGAGGCCTTCGGAAGTATGTTGAGGACCTGGAGAGGGTATGTCGACCTTCGGAGAGGCCTTCGATTGAGTGTTGTTTGAGGAGGGCCCCGAGGAGTATGTATTGACCTTGAGAGGCCTTCGGAAGGGTATTGTTGACCTTCGGAGGGGCCCGACCTTCGGAGGGAGGGAGGGATTCGACCTTGAGAGGCCTTCGGAAGGTGTATGTTGACCTTCGGAGGGGCCCGATAGAGGGTATTCGACCTTGAGAGGCCTTCGGAAGGAGTATGTTGACCTTCGGAGGGGCCCGATAGAGGGTATTCGACCTTGAGAGGCCTTCGAAAGGTGTATGTTGACCTTCGGATGGGCCCGATAGAGGGTATTCGACCTTGAGAGGCCTTCGGAAGGAGAATATTGACCTTCGGAGAGGCCCGATAGAGGGTATTCGACCTTGAGAGGCCTTCGGAAGGTGTATGTTGACCTTCGGAGGGGCCCGATAGGGAGGGTATTCGACCTTGAGAGGCCTTCGAAAGGAGTATGTTGACCTTCGGAGGGGCCCGATAGAGGGTATTCGACCTTGAGAGGCCTTCGGAAGGAGTATGTTTGACCTTCGGAGGGGCCCGATAGAGGGTATTCGACCTTGAGAGGCCTTCGGAAGGAGTATGTTGACCTTCGGAGGGGCCCGATAGAGGGTATTCGACCTTGAGAGGCCTTCGGAAGGAGTATGTTGACCTTCGGAGGGGCCCGATAGAGAGTATTCGACCTTGAGAGGCCTTCGGAAGGAGTATGTTGACCTTCGGAGGGGCCCGAGAGAGGGTATTCGACCTTGAGAGGCCTTCGGAAGGAAGGTGTGTTGACCTTCGGAGGGGCCCGATAGAGGGTATTCGACCTTGAGAGGCCTTCGGAAGGAGTATGTTGACCTTCGGAGGGGCCCGATAGAGGGTATTCGACCTTGAGAGGCCTTCGGAAGGTGTATGTTGACCTTCGGAGGGGCCCGATAGAGGGTATTCGACCTTGAGAGGCCTTCAGAAGGAGTATGTTGACCTTCGGAGGACCCCGATAGAGGGTATTCAACCTTGAGAGGCCTTCGGAAGGTGTATGTTGACCTTCGGAGGGGCCCGATAGAGGGTATTCGACCTTGAGAGGCCTTCGGAAGGAGTATGTTGACCTTCGGAGGGGCCCGATAGAGGGTATTCGACCTTGAGAGGCCTTCGGAAGGGGAGTATGTTGACCTTCGGAGGGGCCCGATAGAGGGTATTCGACCTTGAGAGGCCTTCGGAAGGTGTATGTTGACCTTCGGAGGGGCCCCGAGAGGGTATTCGACCTTGAGGGGCCTTCGGAAGGTGTATGTTGACCTTCGGGGGGGCCCGATAGAGGGTATTCGACCTTGAGAGGCCTTCGGAAGGATGTATGTTGACCTTCGGAGGGGCCCGATAGAGGGTATTCGACCTTGAGAGGCCTTCGGAAGGTGTATGTTGACCTTCGGAGGGGCCCGATAGAGGGTATTCGACCTTGAGAGGCCTTCGGAAGGTGTATGTTGACCTTCGGAGGGGCCCGAGAGAGGGTATTCGACCTTGAGAGGCCTTCGGAGAGTATGTTGACCTTCGGAGGGGCCCGATAGAGGGTATTCGTATTGAGAGGCCTTGAGAGGCCTTCGGGGGGAGTTGTTGACCTTCGGGAGGGGCCTTCGATAGGGAGGGTATTCGACCTTGAGAGGCCTTCGGAAAGAGTATGTTGACCTTCGGAGGGGCCCGATGGAGGGTATTCGACCTTGAGAGGCCTTCGGAAGGTGTATGTTGACCTTCGAAGCAGCCCGATAGAGGGTATTCGACCTTGAGAGGCCTTTGAAAATGTTTGTTTACCTTCAAAGGTGCTCTAGGGAGGTTAGTTGACCTTGAGAGACCTTCGGAAAGAGAATGTTGACTTTCGGAGATGCCCGATGGAGGGTATTCGACCTTGAAAGGCCTACGGAAGGAGTATGTTGACCTTCGGAGGGGCCCGATAGAGGGTATTCGACCTTGAGAGGCCTTCGGAAGGAGTATGTTGACCTTCGGAGGGGCCCCCCGATAGAGAGGGTATTCGACCTTGAGAGGCCTTGGAAGGTGTATGTTGACCTTCGGAGGGGCCCGATAGAGGGTATTCGACCTTGAGAGGCCTTCGGAAGGTGTATGTTGACCTTCGGAGGGGCCCGATAGAGGGTATTCGACCTTGAGAGGCCTTCGGAAGGAGTATGTTGACCTTCGGAGGGGCCCGATAGAGGGTATTCGACCTTGAGAGGCCTTCGGAAGGTGTATGTTGACCTTCGGAGGGGCCCGATAGAGGGTATTCGACCTTGAGAGGCCTTCGGAAGGAGTATGTTGACCTTCGGAGGGGCCCCATAGAGAGTATTCGACCTTGAGAGGCCTTCGGAAGGTGTATGTTGACCTTCGGAGGGGCCCGATAGAGGGTATTCGACCTTGAGAGGCCTTCGGAAGGAGTATGTTGACCTTCGGAGGGGCCCGATAGAGGGTATTCGACCTTGAGAGGCCTTCGGAAGGTGTATGTTGACCTTCGGAGGGGCCCGATAGAGAGGTATTCGACCTTGAGAGGCCTTCGGAAGGAGTATGTTGACCTTCGGAGGGGCCCGATGAAGGGTATTCGACCTTGAGAGGCCTTCGGAAGGAGTATGTTGACCTTCGGAGGGTCCGATAGAGGGTATTCGACCTTGAGAGGCCTTCGGAAGGTGTATGTTGACCTTCGGAGGGGCCCGATAGAGGGTATTCGACCTTGAGAGGCCTTCGGAAGGTGTATGTTGACCTTCGGAGGGGCCCGATAGAGGGTATTCGACCTTGAGAGGCCTTCGGAAGGAGTATGTTGACCTTCGAGGGGCCCGATAGAGGGATTCGACCTTGAGAGGCCTTCGGAAGGAGTATGTTGACCTTCGGAGGGGCCCGATAGAGGGTATTCGACCTTGAGAGGCCTTCGGAAGGAGTATGTTGACCTTCGGAGGGGCCCGATAGAGGGTATTCGACCTTGAGAGGCCTTCGGAAGGTGTATGTTGACCTTCGGAGGGGCCCGATAGAGGGTATTCGACCTTGAGAGGCCTTCGGAAGGTGTATGTTGACCTTCGGAGGGGCCCGATAGAGGGTATTCGACCTTGAGAGGCCTTCGGAAGGTGTATGTTGACCTTCGGAGGGGCCCGATAGAGGGTATTCGACCTTGAGAGGCCTTCGGAAGGTGTATGTTGACCTTCGGAGGGGCCCGATAGAGGGTATTCGACCTTGAGAGGCCTTCGGAAGGAGTATGTTGACCTTCGGAGGGGCCCGATAGAGGGTATTCGACCTTGAGAGGCCTTCGGAAGGTGTATGTTGACCTTCGGAGGGGCCCGATAGAGGGTATTCGACCTTGAGAGGCCTTCGGAAGGAGTATGTTGACCTTCGGAGGGGCCCGATAGAGGGTATTCGACCTTGAGAGGCCTTCGGAAGGAGTATGTTGACCTTCGGAGGGGCCCGATAGAGGGTATTCGACCTTGAGAGGCCTTCGGAAGGAGTATGTTGACCTTCGGAGGGGCCCGATAGAGGGTATTCGACCTTGAGAGGCCTTCGGAAGGTGTATGTTGACCCTTCGGAGGGGACCCCGAGAGGGGAGGGTATTCGACCTTGAGAGGCCTTCGGAAGGAGGTGTATGTTGACCTTCGGAGGGGCCCGATAGAGGGTATTCGACCTTGAGAGAGGCCTTCGGAGGGGGTGTATGTTGACCTTCGGAAGGGAGGGGACCTTCCCGATAGAGGGTATTCGACCTTGAGAGGCCTTCGGAAGGTGTATGTTGACCTTCGGAGGGGCCCGATAGAGGGTATTCGACCTTGAGAGGCCTTCGGAAGGAGTATGTTGACCTTCGGAGGGGCCCGATAGAGGGTATTCGACCTTGAGAGGCCTTCGGAAGGTGTATGTTGACCTTCGGAGGGGCCCGATAGAGGGTATTCGACCTTGAGAGGCCTTCGGAAGGAGTATGTTGACCTTCGGAGGGGCCCGATAGAGGGTATTCGACCTTGAGAGGCCTTCGGAAGGAGTATGTTGACCTTCGGAGGGGCCCGATAGAGGGTATTCGACCTTGAGAGGCCTTCGGAAGGAGTATGTTGACCTTCGGAGGGGCCCGATAGAGGGTATTCGACCTTGAGAGGCCTTCGGAAGGAGTATGTTGACCTTCGGAGGGGCCCGATAGAGGGTATTCGACCTTGAGAGGCCTTCGGAAGGAGTATGTTGACCTTCGGAGGGGCCCGATAGAGGGTATTCGACCTTGAGAGGCCTTCGGAAGAGTATGTTGACCTTCGGAGGGGCCCGATAGAGGGTATTCGACCTTGAGAGGCCTTCGGAAGGAGTATGTTGACCTTCGGAGGGGCCCGATAGAGGGTATTCGACCTTGAGAGGCCTTCGGAAGGTGTATGTTGACCTTCGGAGGGGCCCGATAGAGGGTATTCGACCTTGAGAGGCCTTCGGAAGGAGTATGTTGACCTTCGGAGGGGCCCGATAGAGGGTATTCGACCTTGAGAGGCCTTCGGAAGGTGTATGTTGACCTTCGGAGGGGCCCGATAGAGGGTATTCGACCTTGAGAGGCCTTCGGAAGGAGTATGTTGACCTTCGGAGGGGCCCGAGGGGATAGAGGGTATTCGACCTTGAGAGGCCTCGGAAGGAGTATGTTGACCTTCGGAGGGGCCCGAGAGAGGGTATTCGACCTTGAGAGGCCTTCGGAAGGAGTATGTTGACCTTCGGAGGGGCCCGATAGAGGGTATTCGACCTTGAGAGGCCTTCGGAAGGAGTATGTTGACCTTCGGGGGGCCCCCGAGAGGGTTATTCGACCTTGAGAGGCCTTCGGAAGGAGTATGTTGACCTTCGGAGGGGCCCGATAGAGGGTATTCGACCTTGAGGCCTTCGGAAGAGTATGTTGACCTTCGAGGGGCCCGATAGAGGGTATTCGACCTTGAGAGGCCTTCGGAAGAAGTATGTTGACCTTCGGAGGGGCCCGATAGAGGGTATTCGACCTTGAGAGGCCTTCGGAAGGAGTATGTTGACCTTCGGAGGGGCCCGATAGAGGGTATTCGACCTTGAGAGGCCTTCGGAAGGAGTATGTTGACCTTCGGAGGGGCCCGATAGAGGGTATTCGACCTTGAGAGGCCTTCGGAAGGAGTATGTTGACCTTCGGAGGGGCCCGATAGAGGGTATTCGACCTTGAGAGGCCTTCGGAAGGAGTATGTTGACCTTCGGAGGGGCCCGATAGAGGGTATTCGACCTTGAGAGGCCTTCGGAAGGAGTATGTTGACCTTCGGAGGGGCCCGATAGAGGGTATTCGACCTTGAGAGGCCTTCGGAAGGAGTATGTTGACCTTCGGAGGGGCCCGATAGAGGGTATTCGACCTTGAGAGGCCTTCGGAAGGAGTATGTTGACCTTCGGAGGGGCCCGATAGAGGGTATTCGACCTTGAGAGGCCTTCGGAAGGAGTATGTTGACCTTCGGAGGGGCCCGATAGAGGGTATTCGACCTTGAGAGGCCTTCGGATAGTGTATGTTGACCTTCGGAGGGGCCCGATAGAGGGTATTCGACCTTGAGAGGCCTTCGGAAGAGTATGTTGACCTTCGGAGGGGCCCGATAGAGGGTATTCGACCTTGAGAGGTTGACCTTCGGAAGGCCTTCGGAGTATGTTGACCTTCTGTGGGGGCCCGAGGGAGGGTATTCGACCTTGAGAGGCCTTCGGAAGGTGTATGTTGACCTTCGGAGGGGCCCGATAGAGGGTATTCGACCTTGAGAGGCCTTCGGAAGGTGTATGTTGACCTTCGGAGGGGCCCGATAGAGGGTATTCGACCTTGAGAGGCCTTCGGAGGGGCCCGATAGAGGGTATTCGACCTTGAGAGGCCTTCGGAAGGATATGTTGACCTTCGGAGGGGCCCGATAGAGGGTATTCGACCTTGAGAGGCCTTCGGAAGGAGTATGTTGACCTTCGGGGGGGCCCGATAGAGGGTATTCGACCTTGAGAGGCCTTCGGAAGGAGTATGTTGACCTTCGGAGGGGCCCGATAGAGGGTATTCGACCTTGAGAGGCCTTCGGAAGAGTATGTTGACCTTCGGAGGGGCCCGATAGAGGGTATTCGACCTTGAGAGGCCTTCGGAAGGAGTATGTTGACCTTCGGAGGGGCCCGATAGAGGGTATTCGACCTTGAGAGGCCTTCGGAAGGAGTATGTTGACCTTCGGAGGGGCCCGATAGAGGGTATTCGACCTTGAGAGGCCTTCGGAAGGAGTATGTTGACCTTCGGGGGGGGGCCCGATAGAGGGTATTCGACCTTGAGAGGCCTTCGGAAGGTGTATGTTGACCTTCGGAGGGGGCCCGATAGAGGTTGACCTTATTCGACCTTGAGAGGCCTTCGGAAGGAGTATGTTGACCTTCGGAGGGGCCCGATAGAGGGTATTCGACCTTGAGAGGCCTTCGGAAGGAGTATGTTGACCTTCGGAGGGGCCCGATAGAGGGTATTCGACCTTGAGAGGCCTTCGGAAGGAGTATGTTGACCTTCGGAGGGGCCCGATAGAGGGTATTCGACCTTGAGAGGCCTTCGGAAGGAGTATGTTGACCTTCGGAGGGGCCCGATAGAGGGTATTCGACCTTGAGAGGCCTTCGGAAGGAGTATGTTGACCTTCGGAGGGGCCCGATAGAGGGTATTCGACCTTGAGAGGCCTTCGGAAGGAGTATGTTGACCTTCGGAGGGGCCCGATAGAGGGTATTCGACCTTGAGAGGCCTTCGGAAGGAGTATGTTGACCTTCGGAGGGGCCCGATAGAGGGTATTCGACCTTGAGAGGCCTTCGGAAGGAGTATGTTGACCTTCGGAGGGGCCGATAGAGGGTATTCGACCTTGAGAGGCCTTCGGAAGGAGTATGTTGACCTTCGGAGGGGCCCCAGGGAGGGTATTCGACCTTGAGAGGCCTTCGGAAGGTGTATGTTGACCTTCGGAGGGGCCCGATAGAGGGTATTCGACCTTGAGAGGCCTTCGGAAGGAGTATGTTGACCTTCGGAGGGGCCCGATAGAGGGTATTCGACCTTGAGAGGCCTTCGGAAGGAGTATGTTGACCTTCGGAGGGGCCCGATAGAGGGTATTCGACCTTGAGAGGCCTTCGGAAGGAGTATGTTGACCTTCGGAGGGGCCCGATAGAGGGTATTCGACCTTGAGAGGCCTTCGGAAGGAGTATGAGAGGCCTTTGACCTTCGGAGGGGCCCCGATAGAGGGTATTTGACCTTGAGAGGCCTTTGGAAGGAGTATGTTGACCTTCGGGGGGGCCCGATAGAGGGTATTCGACCTTGAGAGGCCTTCGGAAGGAGTATGTTGACCTTCGGAGGGGCCCGATAGAGGGTATTCGACCTTGAGAGGCCTTCGGAAGGAGTATGTTGACCTTTAGAGGCCCCCGATAGAGGGTATTCGACCTTGAGAGGCGTTCGGAAGGTGTATGTTGGCCTTCAGAGGGGCCCGATAGAGGGTATTCGACCTTGAGAGGCCTTCGGAAGGAGTATGTTGACCTTCGGAGGGGGCCCGATAGAGGGTATTCGACCTTGAGAGGCCTTCGGAAGGAGTATGTTGACCTTCGGAGGGGCCCGATAGAGGGTATTCGACCTTGAGAGGCCTTCGGAAGGAGTATGTTGACCTTCGGAGGGGCCCGATAGAGGGTATTCGACCTTGAGAGGCCTTCGGAAGTGTATGTTGACCTTCGGAGGGGCCCCCGATAGAGGGTATTCGACCTTGAGAGGCCTTCGGAAGGAGTATGTTGACCTTCGGAGGGGCCCGATAGAGGGTATTCGACCTTGAGAGGCCTTCGGAAGGAGTATGTTGACCTTCGGAGGGGCCCGATAGAGGGTATTCGACCTTGAGAGGCCTTCGGAAGGTGTATGTTGACCTTCGGAGGGGCCCGATAGAGGGTATTCGACCTTGAGAGGCCTTCGGAAGGAGTGTGTTGACCTTCGGAGGGGCCCGATAGAGGGTATTCGACCTTGAGAGGCCTTCGGAAGGAGTATGTTGACCTTCGGAGGGGCCCGAGAGAGGGTATTCGACCTTGAGAGGCCTTCGGAAGGAGTATGTTGACCTTCGGAGGGGCCCGATAGAGGGTATTCGACCTTGAGAGGCCTTCGGAAGGAGTATGTTGACCTTCGGAGGGGCCCGATAGAGGGTATTCGACCTTGAGAGGCCTTCGGAAGGAGTATGTTGACCTTCCTTCGGAGGGGCCCCGATAGAGGGTATTCGACCTTGAGAGGCCTTCGGAAGGAGTATGTTGACCTTCGGAGGGGCCCGATAGAGGGTATTCGACCTTGAGAGGCCTTCGGAAGGAGTATGTTGACCTTCGGAGGGGCCCGATAGAGAGTTTTCGACCTTGAGAGGCCATCGGAAGGTGTATGTTGACCTTCGGAGGGACCCGATAGAGGGTATTCGACCTTGAGAGGCCTTTGGAAGGAGTATGTTGACCTTCGGAGGGGCCCGGTACAGGGTATTCGACCTTGAGAGGCCTTCGGAAGGTGTATGTTGACCTTCGGAGGGGCCCGATAGAGGGTATTCGACCTTGAGAGGCCTTCGGAAGGAGTATGTTGACCTTCGGAGGGGCCCGATAGAGGGTATTCGACCTTGAGAGGCCTTCGGAAGGAGTATGTTGACCTTCGGAGGGGCCCGATAGAGGGTATTCGACCTTGAGAGGCCTTCGGAAGGTGTATGTTGACCTTCGGGGGGGCCCGAGAGGGTATTCGACCTTGAGAGGCCTTCGGAAGGAGTATGTTGACCTTCGGAGGGGCCCGATAGAGGGTATTCGACCTTGAGAGGCCTTCGGAAGGAGTATGTTGACCTTCGGAGGGGCCCGATAGAGGGTATTCGACCTTGAGAGGCCTTCGGAAGGAGTATGTTGACCTTCGGAGGGGCCCGATAGAGGTATTCGACCTTGAGAGGCCTTCGGAAGGGTATTGACCTTGAGGGCCCGATAGAGGGTATTTTGAGAGGGAAGGAGTATGTTGACCTTCGGAGGGGCCCGATAGAGGGTATTCGACCTTGAGAGGCCTTCGGAAGGAGTATGTTGACCTTCGGAGGGGCCCGATAGAGGGTATTCGACCTTGAGAGGCCTTCGGAAGGAGTATGTTGACCTTCGGAGGGGCCCGATAGAGGGTATTCGACCTTGAGAGGCCTTCGGAAGGAGTATGTTGACCTTCGGAGGGGCCCGATAGAGGGTATTCGACCTTGAGAGGCCTTCGGAAGGAGTATGTTGACCTTCGGAGGGGCCCGATAGAGGGTATTCGACCTTGAGGCCTTTGAGAGGCCTTCGGAAGGCCCGTATGTTGACCTTCGGAGGGGCCCGATAGAGGGTATTCGGGTATTTGAGAGGCCTTCGGAAGGAGTATGTTGACCTTCGGAGGGGCCCGATAGAGGGTATTCGACCTTGAGAGGCCTTCGGAAGGAGTATGTTGACCTTCGGAGGGGCCCGATAGAGGGTATTCGACCTTGAGAGGCCTTCGGAAGGAGTATGTTGACCTTCGGAGGGGCCCGATAGAGGGTATTCGACCTTGAGAGGCCTTCGGAAGGAGTATGTTGACCTTCGGAGGGGCCCCCGATAGAGGGTATTCGACCTTGAGAGGCCTTCGGAAGGAGTATGTTGACCTTCGGAGGGGCCCGATAGAGGGTATTCGACCTTGAGAGGCCTTCGGAAGGAGTATGTTGACCTTCGGAGGGGCCCGATAGAGGGTATTCGACCTTGAGAGGCCTTCGGAAGGAGTATGTTGACCTTCGGAGGGGCCCGATAGAGGGTATTCGACCTTGAGAGGCCTTCGGAAGGAGTATGTTGACCTTCGGAGGGGCCCGATAGAGGGTATTCGACCTTGAGAGGCCTTCGGAAGGAGTATGTTGACCTTCGGAGGGGCCCGATAGAGGGTATTCGACCTTGAGAGGCCTTCGGAAGGAGTATGTTGACCTTCGGAGGGGCCCGATAGAGGGTATTCGACCTTGAGAGGCCTTCGGAAGGAGTATGTTGACCTTCGGAGGGGCCCCCGATAGAGGGTATTCGACCTTGAGAGGCCTTCGGAAGGAGTATGTTGACCTTCGGAGGGGCCCGATAGAGGGTATTCGACCTTGAGAGGCCTTCGGAAGGAGTATGTTGACCTTCGGAGGGGCCCGATAGAGGGTATTCGACCTTGAGAGGCCTTCGGAGGAGTATGTTGACCTTCGGAGGGGCCCGATAGAGGGTATTCGACCTTGAGAGGCCTTCGGAAGGAGTATGTTGACCTTCGGAGAGGGGCCCGATAGAGGGTATTCGACCTTGAGAGGCCTTCGGAAGGAGTATGTTGACCTTCGGAGGGGCCCGATAGAGGGTATTCGACCTTGAGAGGCCTTCGGAAGGAGTATGTTGACCTTCGGAGGGGCCCGATAGAGGGTATTCGACCTTGAGAGGCCTTCGGAAGGAGTTTGTTGACCTTCGGAGGGGCCCGATAGAGGGTATTTGACCTTGAGAGGCCTTTGGAAGGAGTATGTTGACCTTCGGGGGGGCCCGATAGAGGGTATTCGACCTTGAGAGGCCTTCGGAAGGAGTATGTTGACCTTCGGAGGGGCCCGATAGAGGGTATTCGACCTTGAGAGGCCTTCGGAAGGAGTATGTTGACCTTCGGAGGGGCCCGATAGAGGGTATTCGACCTTGAGAGGCCTTCGGAAGGAGTATGTTGACCTTCGGAGGGGCCCGATCGAGAGAGGTATTCGACCTTGAAAGGCCTTCGGAAAGGGTATGTTGACCTTCGGAGGGGCCCGATAGAGGGTATTCGACCTTGAGAGGCCTTCGGAAGGAGTATGTTGACCTTCGGAGGGGCCCGATAGAGGGTATTCGACCTTGAGAGGCCTTCGGAAGGTGTATGTTGACCTTCGGAGGGGCCCGATAGAGGGAGGGTATTCGACCTTGAGAGGCCTTCGGAAGGAGTATGTTGACCTTCGGAGGGGCCCGATAGAGGGTATTCGACCTTGAGAGGCCTTCGGAAGGAGTATGTTGACCTTCGGAGGGGCCCGATAGAGGGTATTCGACCTTGAGAGGCCTTCGGAAGGAGTATGTTGACCTTCGGAGGGGCCCGATAGAGGGTATTCGACCTTGAGAGGCCTTCGGAAGAGAGTTGACCTTCGGAGAGGACCTTCGGAGGGGCCCGATAGAGGGTATTCGGAGGGGACCTTGACCTTGAGGCCTTCGGAAGGAGTATGTTGACCTTCGGAGGGGCCCGATAGAGGGTATTCGACCTTGAGAGGCCTTCGGAAGGAGTATGTTGTTGACTTCGGAGGGGCCCGATAGAGGGTATTCGACCTTGAGAGGCCTTCGGAAGGAGTTTGTTGACCTTCGGAGGGGGCCCGATAGAGGGTATTTGACCTTGAGAGGCCTTTGGAAGGAGTATGTTGACCTTCGGGGGGGGCCCGATAGAGGGTATTCGACCTTGAGAGGCCTTCGGAAGGGGTATGTTGACCTTCGGAGGGGCCCGATAGAGGGTATTCGACCTTGAGAGGCCTTCGGAAGGAGTATATTTGACCTTCGGAGGGGCCCGAGTATAGAGGGGGATAGATTCGACCTTGAGAGGCCTTCGGAAGGAGTATGTTGACCTTCGGAGGGGCCCGATAGAGGGTATTCGACCTTGAGAGGCCTTCGGAAGGAGTATGTTGACCTTCGGAGGGGCCCGATAGAGGGTATTCGACCTTGAGAGGCCTTCGGAAGGAGTATGTTGACCTTCGGAGGGGCCCGATAGAGGGTATTCGACCTTGAGAGGCCTTCGGAAGGAGTATGTTGACCTTCGGAGGGGCCCGATAGAGGGTATTCGACCTTGAGAGGCCTTCGGAGGGTGTATGTTGACCTTCGGAGGGGCCCGATAGAGGGTATTCGACCTTGAGAGGCCTTCGGAAGGAGTATGTTGACCTTCGGAGGGGCCCGATAGAGGGTATTCGACCTTGAGAGGCCTTCGGAAGGAGTATGTTGACCTTCGGAGGGGCCCGATAGAGGGTATTCGACCTTGAGAGGCCTTCGGAAGGAGTATGTTGACCTTCGGAGGGGCCCGATAGAGGGTATTCGACCTTGAGAGGCCTTCGGAAGGAGTATGTTGACCTTCGGAGGGGCCCGATAGAGGGTATTCGACCTTGAGAGGCCTTCGGAAGGAGTATGTTGACCTTCGGAGGGGCCCGATAGAGGGTATTCGACCTTGAGAGGCCTTCGGAAGGAGTATGTTGACCTTCGGAGGGGCCCGATAGAGGGTATTTGACCTTGAGAGGCCTTCGGAAGGAGTATGTTGACCTTCGGGGGGGCCCGATAGAGGGTATTCGACCTTGAGAGGCCTTCGGAAGGAGTATGTTGACCTTCGGAGGGGCCCGATAGAGGGTATTCGACCTTGAGAGGCCTTCGGAAGGAGTATGTTGACCTTCGGAGGGGCCCGATAGAGGGTATTCGACCTTGAGAGGCCTTCGGAAGGTATTCGACCTTGAGAGTATGTTGACCTTCGGAGGGGCCCGATAGAGGGTATTCGACCTTGAGAGGCCTTCGGAAGGAGTATGTTGACCTTCGGAGGGGCCCGATAGAGGGTATTCGACCTTGAGAGGCCTTCGGAAGGAGTATGTTGACCTTCGGAGGGGCCCGATAGAGGGTATTCGACCTTGAGAGGCCTTCGGAAGGAGTATGTTGACCTTCGGAGGGGCCCGATAGAGGGTATTCGACCTTGAGAGGCCTTCGGAAGGAGTATGTTGACCTTCGGAGGGGCCCGATAGAGGGTATTCGACCTTGAGAGGCCTTCGGAAGGAGTATGTTGACCTTCGGAGGGGCCCGATAGAGGGTATTCGACCTTGAGAGGCCTTCGGAAGGAGTATGTTGACCTTCGGAGGGGCCCGATAGAGGGTATTCGACCTTGAGAGGCCTTCGGAAGGAGTATGTTGACCTTCGGAGGGGCCCGATAGAGGGTATTCGACCTTGAGAGGCCTTCGGAAGGAGTATGTTGACCTTCGGAGGGGCCCGATAGAGGGTATTCGACCTTGAGAGGCCTTCGGAAGGAGTATGTTGACCTTCGGAGGGGCCCGATAGAGGGTATTCGACCTTGAGAGGCCTTCGGAAGGAGTATGTTGACCTTCGGAGGGGCCCGATAGAGGGTATTCGACCTTGAGAGGCCTTCGGAAGGAGTATGTTGACCTTCGGAGGGGCCCGATAGAGGGTATTCGACCTTGAGAGGCCTTCGGAAGGAGTATGTTGACCTTCGGAGGGGCCCGATAGAGGGTATTCGACCTTGAGAGGCCTTCGGAAGGAGTATGTTGACCTTCGGAGGGGCCCGATAGAGGGTATTCGACCTTGAGAGGCCTTCGGAAGGAGTATGTTGACCTTCGGAGGGGCCCGATAGAGGGTATTCGACCTTGAGAGGCCTTCGGAAGGAGTATGTTGACCTTCGGAGGGGCCCGATAGAGGGTATTCGACCTTGAGAGGCCTTCGGAAGGAGTATGTTGACCTTCGGAGGGGCCCGATAGAGGGTATTCGACCTTGAGAGGCCTTCGGAAGGAGTATGTTGACCTTCGGAGGGGCCCGATAGAGGGTATTCGACCTTGAGAGGCCTTCGGAAGGAGTATGTTGACCTTCGGAGGGGCCCGATAGAGGGTATTCGACCTTGATTCGACCTTGAGAGGCCTTCGGAAGGTATTCGACCTTGTTGTTGACCTTCGGAGGGGCCCGATAGAGGGTATTCGACCTTGAGAGGCCTTCGGAAGGTGTATGTTGACCTTCGGAGGGGCCCGATAGAGGGTATTCGACCTTGAGAGGCCTTCGGAAGGAGTATGTTGACCTTCGAAGGGGCCCGATAGAGGGTATTCGACCTTGAGAGGCCTTCGGAAGGAGTATGTTGACCTTCGGAGGGGCCCGATAGAGGGTATTCGACCTTGAGAGGCCTTTGGAAGGAGTATGTTGACCTTCGGGGGGGGGGCCCGATAGAGGGTATTTGACCTTGAGAGGCCTTCGGAAGGAGTTTGTTGACCTTCGGAGGGGCCCGATAGAGGGTATTCGACCTTGAGAGGCCTTCGGAAGGAGTATGCTGACTTTCGGAGGGGGCCTTCGGAGGGATAGAGGGTATTCGACCTTGAGAGGCCTTCGGAAGAGTATGTTGACCTTCGGAGGGGCCCGATAGAGGGTATTCGACCTTGAGAGGCCTTCGGAAGGAGTATGTTGACCTTCGGAGGGGCCCGATAGAGGGTATTCGACCTTGAGAGGCCTTCGGAAGGAGTATGTTGACCTTCGGAGGGGCCCGATAGAGGGTATTCGACCTTGAGAGGCCTTCGGAAGGAGTATGTTGACCTTCGGAGGGGCCCGATAGAGGGTATTCGACCTTGAGAGGCCTTCGGAAGGAGTATGTTGACCTTCGGAGGGGCCCGATAGAGGGTATTCGACCTTGAGAGGCCTTCGGAAGGAGTATGTTGACCTTCGGAGGGGCCCGATAGAGGGTATTCGACCTTGAGAGGCCTTCGGAAGGAGTATGTTGACCTTCGGAGGGGCCCGGTAGAGGGTATTCGACCTTGAGAGGCCTTCGGGAAGGAGTATGTTGACCTTCGGAGGGGCCCGATAGAGGGTATTCGACCTTGAGAGGCCTTCGGAAGGTGTATGTTGACCTTCGGAGGGGCCCGATAGAGGGTATTCGACCTTGAGAGGCCTTCGGAAGGAGTATGTTGACCTTCGGAGGGGCCCGATAGAGGGTATTCGACCTTGAGAGGCCTTCGGAAGGAGTATGTTGACCTTCGGAGGGGCCCGATAGAGGGTATTCGACCTTGAGAGGCCTTCGGAAGGAGTATGTTGACCTTCGGAGGGGCCCGATAGAGGGTATTCGACCTTGAGAGGCCTTCGGAAGGAGTATGTTGTTGACCTTCGGAGGGGCCCGATAGAGGGTATTCGACCTTGAGAGGCCTTCGGAAGGAGTATGTTGACCTTCGGAGGGGCCCGATAGAGGGTATTCGACCTTGAGAGGCCTTCGGAAGGAGTATGTTGACCTTCGGAGGGGCCCGATAGAGGGTATTCGACCTTGAGAGGCCTTCGGAAGGAGTATGTTGACCTTCGGAGGGGCCCGATAGAGGGTATTCGACCTTGAGAGGCCTTCGGAAGGAGTATGTTGACCTTCGGAGGGGCCCGATAGAGGGTATTCGACCTTGAGAGGCCTTCGGAAGGAGTATGTTGACCTTCGGAGGGGCCCGATAGAGGGTATTCGACCTTGAGAGGCCTTCGGAAGGAGTATGTTGACCTTCGGAGGGGCCCGATAGAGGGTATTCGACCTTGAGAGGCCTTCGGAAGGAGTATGTTGACCTTCGGAGGGGCCCGATAGAGGGTATTCGACCTTGAGAGGCCTTCGGAAGGAGTATGTTGACCTTCGGAGGGGCCCGATAGAGGGTATTCGACCTTGAGAGGCCTTCGGAAGGAGTATTGTTGACCTTCGACCTTCGGAGGGGCCCGATAGAGGGTATTCGACCTTGAGAGGCCTTCGGAAGGAGTATGTTGACCTTCGGAGGGGCCCGATAGAGGGTATTCGACCTTGAGAGGCCTTCGGAAGGAGTATGTTGACCTTCGGAGGGGCCCGATAGAGGGTATTCGACCTTGAGAGGCCTTCGGAAGGAGTATGTTGACCTTCGGAGGGGCCCGATAGAGGGTATTCGACCTTGAGAGGCCTTCGGAAGGAGTATGTTGACCTTCGGAGGGGCCCGATAGAGGGTATTCGACCTTGAGAGGCCTTCGGAAGGAGTATGTTGACCTTCGGAGGGGCCCGATAGAGGGTATTCGACCTTGAGAGGCCTTCGGAAGGAGTGTGTTGACCTTCGGAGGGGCCCGATAGAGGGTATTCGACCTTGAGAGGCCTTCGGAAGGAGTATGTTGACCTTCGGAGGGGCCCGATAGAGGGTATTCGACCTTGAGAGGCCTTCGGAAGGAGTATGTTGACCTTCGGAGGGGCCCGATAGAGGGTATTCGACCTTGAGAGGCCTTCGGAAGGAGTATGTTGACCTTCGGAGGGGCCCGATAGAGGGTATTCGACCTTGAGAGGCCTTCGGAAGGAGTATGTTGACCTTCGGAGGGGCCCGATAGAGGGTATTCGACCTTGAGAGGCCTTTGGAAGGAGTATGTTGACCTTCGGAGGGGGGCCCGATAGAGGGTATTCGACCTTGAGAGGCCTTCGGAAGGATATGTTGACCTTCGGAGGGGCCCGATAGAGGGTATTCGACCTTGAGAGGCCTTCGGAAGGAGTATGTTGACCTTCGGAGGGGCCCGATAGAGGGTATTCGACCTTGAGAGGCCTTCGGAAGGAGTATGTTGACCTTTCGGAGGGGCCCGATAGAGGGTATTCGACCTTGAGAGGCCTTCGGAAGGAGTATGTTGACCTTCGGAGGGGCCCGATAGAGGGTATTCGACCTTGAGAGGCCTTCGGAAGGAGTATGTTGACCTTCGGAGGGGCCCGATAGAGGGTATTCGACCGACCTTGAGAGGCCTTCGGAAGGAGTATGTTGACCTTCGGAGGGGCCCGATAGAGGGTATTCGACCTTGAGAGGCCTTCGGAAGGAGTATGTTGACCTTCGGAGGGGCCCGATAGAGGGTATTCGACCTTGAGAGGCCTTCGGAAGGAGTATGTTGACCTTCGGAGGGGCCCGATAGAGGGTATTCGACCTTGAGAGGCCTTCGGAAGGAGTATGTTGACCTTCGGAGGGGCCCGATAGAGGGTATTCGACCTTGAGAGGCCTTCGGAAGGAGTATGTTGACCTTCGGAGGGGCCCGATAGAGGGTATTCGACCTTGAGAGGCCTTCGGAAGGTGTATGTTGACCTTCGGAGGGGGCCCGATAGAGGGTATTCGTCCTCGAGAGGCCTTCGGAAGAGTATGTTGACCTTCGGAGGGGCCCGATAGAGGGTATTCGACCTTGAGAGGCCTTCGGAAGGAGTATGTTGACCTTCGGAGGGGCCCGGTAGAGGGTATTCGACCTTGAGAGGCCTTCGGAAGGAGTGTATGTTGACCTTCGGAGGGGCCCGATAGAGGGTATTCGACCTTGAGAGGCCTTCGGAAGGAGTATGTTGACCTTCGGAGGGGCCCGATAGAGGGTATTCGACCTTGAGAGGCCTTCGGAAGGAGTATGTTGACCTTCGGAGGGGCCCGATAGAGGGTATTCGACCTTGAGAGGCCTTCGGAAGGAGTATGTTGACCTTCGGAGGGGCCCGATAGAGGGTATTCGACCTTGAGAGGCCTTCGGAAGGTTTATGTTGACCTTCGGAGGGGCCCGATGAGAGGGTATTCGACCTTGAGAGGCCTTCGGAAGGAGTATGTTGACCTTCGGAGGGGCCCGATAGAGGGTATTCGACCTTGAGAGGCCTTCGGAAGGAGTATGTTGACCTTCGGAGGGGCCCGATAGAGGGTATTCGACCTTGAGAGGCCTTCGGAAGGAGTATGTTGACCTTCGGAGGGGCCCGATAGAGGGTATTCGACCTTGAGAGGCCTTCGGAAGGAGTATGTTGACCTTCGGAGGGGCCCGATAGAGGGTATTCGACCTTGAGAGGCCTTCGGAAGGAGTATGTTGACCTTCGGAGGGGCCCGATAGAGGGTATTCGACCTTGAGAGGCCTTCGGAAGGAGGTTGTTGACCTTCGGAGGGGCCTGATAGAGGGTATTCGACCTTGAGAGGCCTTCGGAAGGAGTATGTTGACCTTCGGAGGGGCCCGATAGAGGGTATTCGACCTTGAGAGGCCTTCGGAAGGAGTATGTTGACCTTCGGAGGGGCCCGATAGAGGGTATTCGACCTTGAGAGGCCTTCGGAAGGAGTATGTTGACCTTCGGGGGGCCCGATAGAGGGTATTCGACCTTGAGAGGCCTTCGGAAGGAGTATGTTGACCTTCGGAGGGGCCCGATAGAGGGTATTCGACCTTGAGAGGCCTTCGGAAGGAGTATGTTGACCTTCGGAGGGGCCCGATAGAGGGTTTTCGACCTTGAGAGGCCTTCGGAAGGAGTACGTTGACCTTCGGAGGGGCCCGAAAGAGAGTATTCAGCCTTGAGAGGCCTTCGGAAGGTGTATGTTGACCTTCGGATGGGCCCGATAGAGGGTATTCGACCTTGAGAGGCCTTCGGAAGGAGAATGTTGACCTTCGGAGAGGCCCGATAGAGAGTATTCGACTTTGAGAGGCCTTCGGAAGGAGTATGTTGACCTTCGGAGGGGCCCGATAGAGGGTATTCGACCTTGAGAGGCCTTCGGAAGGAGTATGTTGACCTTCGGAGGGGCCCGATAGAGGGTATTCGACCTTGAGAGGCCTTCGGAAGGAGTATGTTGACCTTCGGAGGGGCCCGATAGAGGGTATTCGACCTTGAGAGGCCTTCGGAAGGAGTATGTTGACCTTCGGAGGGGCCCGATAGAGGGTATTCGACCTTGAGAGGCCTTCGGAAGGAGTATGTTGACCTTCGGAGGGGCCCGATAGAGGGTATTCGACCTTGAGAGGCCTTCGGAAGGAGTATGTTGACCTTCGGAGGGGCCCGATAGAGGGTATTCGACCTTGAGAGGCCTTCGGAAGGAGTATGTTGACCTTCGGAGGGGCCCGATAGAGGGTATTCGACCTTGAGAGGCCTTCGGAAGGAGTATGTTGACCTTCGGAGGGGCCCGATAGAGGGTATTCGACCTTGAGAGGCCTTCGGAAGGAGTATGTTGACCTTCGGAGGGGCCCGATAGAGGGTATTCGACCTTGAGAGGCCTTCGGAAGGAGTATGTTGACCTTCGGAGGGGCCCGATAGAGGGTATTCGACCTTGAGAGGCCTTCGGAAGGAGTATGTTGACCTTCGGAGGGGCCCGATAGAGGGGTATTCGACCTTGAGAGGCCTTCGGAAGGAGTATGTTGACCTTCGGAGGGGCCCGATAGAGGGTATTCGACCTTGAGAGGCCTTCGGAAGGAGTATGTTGACCTTCGGAGGGGCCCGATAGAGGGTATTCGACCTTGAGAGGCCTTCGGAAGGAGTATGTTGACCTTCGGAGGGGCCCGATAGAGGGTATTCGACCTTGAGAGGCCTTCGGAAGGTATGTTGACCTTCGGAGGGGCCCGATAGAGGGTATTCGACCTTGAGAGGCCTTCGGGAAAGAGTATGTTGACCTTCGGAGGGGCCCGATAGAGGGTATTCGACCTTGAGAGGCCTTCGGAAGGAGTATGTTGACCTTCGGAGGGGCCCGATGGAGGGTATTCGACCTTGAGAGGCCTTCGGAAGGAGTATGTTGACCTTCGGAGGGGCCCGATAGAGGGTATTCGACCTTGAGAGGCCTTCGGAAGGAGTATGTTGACCTTCGGAGGGGCCCGATAGAGGGTATTCGACCTTGAGAGGCCTTCGGAAGGAGTATGTTGACCTTCGGAGGGGCCCGATAGAGGGTATTCGACCTTGAGAGGCCTTCGGAAGGAGTATGTTGACCTTCGGAGGGGCCCGATAGAGGGTATTCGACCTTGAGAGGCCTTCGGAAGGAGTATGTTGACCTTCGGAGGGGCCCGATAGAGGGTATTCGACCTTGAGAGGCCTTCGGAAGGAGTATGTTGACCTTCGGAGGGGCCCGATAGAGGGTATTCGACCTTGAGAGGCCTTCGGAAGGAGTATGTTGACCTTCGGAGGGGCCCGATAGAGGGTATTCGACCTTGAGAGGCCTTCGGAAGGAGTATGTTGACCTTCGGAGGGGCCCGATAGAGGGTATTCGACCTTGAGAGGCCTTCGGAAGGAGTATGTTGACCTTCGGAGGGGCCCGATAGAGGGTATTCGACCTTGAGAGGCCTTCGGAAGGAGTATGTTGACCTTCGGAGGGGCCCGATAGAGGGTATTCGACCTTGAGAGGCCTTCGGAAGGAGTATGTTGACCTTCGGAGGGGCCCGATAGAGGGTATTCGACCTTGAGAGGCCTTCGGAAGGAGTATGTTGACCTTCGGAGGGGCCCGATAGAGGGTATTCGACCTTGAGAGGCCTTCGGAAGGAGTATGTTGACCTTCGGAGGGGCCCGATAGAGGGTATTCGACCTTGAGAGGCCTTCAGAAGGAGTATGTTGACCTTCGGAGGGGCCCGATAGAGGGTATTCGACCTTGAGAGGCCTTCGGAAGGAGTATGTTGACCTTCGGAGGGGCCCGATAGAGGGTATTCGACCTTGAGAGGCCTTCGGAAGGAGTATGTTGACCTTCGGAGGGGCCCGATAGAGGGTATTCGACCTTGAGAGGCCTTCGGAAGGAGTATGTTGACCTTCGGAGGGGCCCGATAGAGGGTATTCGACCTTGAGAGGCCTTCGGAAGGAGTATGTTGACCTTCGGAGGGGCCCGATAGAGGGTATTCGACCTTGAGAGGCCTTCGGAAGGAGTATGTTGACCTTCGGAGGGGCCCGATAGAGGGTATTCGACCTTGAGAGGCCTTCGGAAGGAGTATGTTGACCTTCGGAGGGGCCCGATAGAGGGTATTCGACCTTGAGAGGCCTTCGGAAGAGTATGTTGACCTTCGGAGGGGCCCGATAGAGGGTATTCGACCTTGAGAGGCCTTCGGAAGGAGTATGTTGACCTTCGGAGGGGCCCGATAGAGGGTATTCGACCTTGAGAGGCCTTCGGAAGGAGTATGTTGACCTTCGGAGGGGCCCGATAGAGGGTATTCGACCTTGAGAGGCCTTCGGAAGGAGTATGTTGACCTTCGGAGGGGCCCGATAGAGGGTATTCGACCTTGAGAGGCCTTCGGAAGGAGTATGTTGACCTTCGGAGGGGCCCGATAGAGGGTATTCGACCTTGAGAGGCCTTCGGAAGGAGTATGTTGACCTTCGGAGGGGCCCGATAGAGGGTATTCGACCTGAGAGGCCTTCGGAAGGAGTATGTTGACCTTCGGAGGGGCCCGATAGAGGGTATTCGACCTTGAGAGGCCTTCGGAAGGAGTATGTTGACCTTCGGAGGGGCCCGATAGAGGGTATTCGACCTTGAGAGGCCTTCGGAAGGAGTATGTTGACCTTCGGAGGGGCCCGATAGAGGGTATTCGACCTTGAGAGGCCTTCGGAAGGAGTATGTTGACCTTCGGAGGGGCCCGATAGAGGGTATTCGACCTTGAGAGGCCTTCGGAAGGAGTATGTTGACCTTCGGAGGGGCCCGATAGAGGGTATTCGACCTTGAGAGGCCTTCGGAAGGAGTATGTTGACCTTCGGAGGGGCCCGATAGAGGGTATTCGACCTTGAGAGGCCTTCGGAAGGAGTATGTTGACCTTCGGAGGGGCCCGAGAGGGTATTCGACCTTGAGAGGCCTTCGGAAAGGTGTATGTTGACCTTCGGAGGGGCCCGATAGAGAGTATTCGACCTTGAAAGGCCTTCGGAAGGAGTATGTTGACCTTCGGAGGGGCCCGATAGAGGGTATTCGACCTTGAGAGGCCTTCGGAAGGAGTATGTTGACCTTCGGAGGGGCCCGATAGAGGGTATTCGACCTTGAGAGGCCTTCGGAAGGAGTATGTTGACCTTCGGAGGGGCCCGATAGATGTTATTCGACGTTGAGAGGCCTTCGGAAGGAGTATGTTGACCTTCGGAGGGGCCCGATAGAGGGTATTCAACCTTGAGAGGCCTTCGGAAGGAGTATGTTGACCTTCGGAGGGGCCCGATAGAGGGTATTCGACCTTGAGAGGCCTTCGGAAGGAGTATGTTGACCTTCGGAGGGGCCCCCGATAGAGGGTATTCGACCTTGAGAGGCCTTCGGAAGGAGTATGCTGACCTTCGAAGGGGCCCGGTAGAGGGTATTCGACCTTGAGAGGCCTTCGGAAGGAGTGTGTTGACCTTCGGAGGGGCCCGATAGAGGGTATTCGACCTTGAGGGGCCTTCGGAAGGAGTATGTTGACCTTCGGAGGGGCCCGATAGAGGGTATTCGACCTTGAGAGGCCTTCGGAAGGAGTATGTTGACCTTCGGAGGGGCCCGATAGAGGGTATTCGACCTTGAGAGGCCTTCGGAAGGAGTATGTTGACCTTCGGAGGGGCCCGATAGAGGGTATTCGACCTTGAGAGGCCTTCGGAAGGAGTATGTTGACCTTCGGAGGGGCCCGATAGAGGGTATTCGACCTTGAGAGGCCTTCGGAAGGTGTATGTTGACCTTCGGAGGGGCCCGATAGAGGGTATTCGACCTTGAGAGGCCTTCGGAAGGAGTATGTTGACCTTCGGAGGGGCCCGATAGAGGGTATTCGACCTTGAGAGGCCTTCGGAAGGAGTATGTTGACCTTCGGAGGGGCCCGATAGAGGGTATTCGACCTTGAGAGGCCTTCGGAAGGAGTATGTTGACCTTCGGAGGGGCCCGATAGAGGGTATTCGACCTTGAGAGGCCTTCGGAAGGAGTATGTTGACCTTCGGAGGGGCCCGATAGAGGGTATTCGACCTTGAGAGGCCTTCGGAAAGAGTATGTTGACCTTCGGAGGTGCCCGATAGAGAGTATTCGACCTGGAGAGGCCTTCGGAAGGAGTATGTTGACTTTCGGAGGGGCCCGATATAGGGTATTCGACCTTGAGAGGCCTTCGGAAGGAGTATGTTGACCTTCGGAGGGGCCCGATAGAGAGTATTCGACCTTGAGAGGCCTTCGGAAGGAGTATGTTGACCTTCGGAGGGGCCCGATAGAGGGTATTCGACCTTGAGAGGCCTTCGGAAGGAGTATGTTGACCTTCGGAGGGGCCCGATAGAGGGTATTCGACCTTGAGAGGCCTTCGAAAGGAGTATGTTGACCTTCGGAGGGGCCCGATAGAGGGTATTCGACCTTGAGAGGCCTTCGGAAGGAGTATGTTGACCTTCGGAGGGGCCCGATAGAGGGTATTCGACCTTGAGGGGCCTTCGGAAGGAGTATGTTGACCTTCGGAGGGGCCCGATAGAGGGTATTCGACCTTGAGAGGCCTTCGGAAGGAGTATGTTGACCTTCGGAGGGGCCCGATAGAGGGTATTCGACCTTGAGAGGCCTTCGGAAGTATGTTGACCTTCGGAGGGGCCCGATAGAAGGTATTCGACCTTGAGAGGCCTTCGAAATGAGTATGTTGACCTTCGGAGGGGCCCGATAGAGGGTATTCGACCTCGAGAGGCCTTCGGAAGGATCTTGTTGACCTTCGGAGGGGCCCGATAGAGGGGTATTCGACCTTGAGAGGCCTTCGGAAGGAGTATGTTGACCTTCGGAGGGGCCCGATAGAGGGTATTCGACCTTGAGAGGCCTTCGGAAGGTGTATGTTGACCTTCGGAGGGGCCCGATAGAGGGTATTCGACCTTGAGAGGCCTTCGGAAGGAGTATGTTGACCTTCGGAGGGGCCCGATAGAGGGTATTCGACCTTGAGAGGCCTTCGGAAGGAGTATGTTGACCTTCGGAGGGGCCCGATAGAGGGTATTCGACCTTGAGAGGCCTTCGGAAGGAGTATGTTGACCTTCGGAGGGGCCCGATAGAGGGTATTCGACCTTGAGAGGCCTTCG